>OX346240.1:3851430-6251430 GCA_947049295.1 Ligdia adustata | reverse complement strand
CAGTAGGCTTGCCCTTGCCTGGCATAACTAGTGAAGCAATGTGTTTTAACTGCACTTTAGACTAAAAAATGACATATTGTCTACTGCACATTCAGTATCATGTGCTTTGTCAAGTTCTCATCAATCTCTAGTGGCACAAATTGTAACTGCAGCTTTATTAGGTGGTTAGCAAACTGTTTGGAGTCTGATGATAAGGATTCAGAAATTTATATCATGTTTTGAGTTTTATCATTCATATTATTTAATGAGTGGTTTGAGCAGCTCGAAGCTGTCTATATCACTCTGTTTAATTTATCAAATTTATTGTAATATAATTAATTAATATTTTTCTTACTAATGTTGTCACTATTCCCAGATTCCAGAGATAGTTTGCAATACTAAGACAGCTGTGCGGTTTGTGTCAGAATCAAGTCTAATAGTTACAAAAATATATATTCACAAAAGAGCACTGCTATCATAGAAACAGCTCATCTTAGTGGTGTCAGTATACAATATGAGACCATACAACACTTAGGACTGAACTAAAATATGGGTTTGTGGCAAGACTTCAGATAATGATAACATGGCTGCAATGACTTAGAAAAATTATGACAATGATGAAATTTAAATATTCCATGTACAGATGGAAGACAGCCGAATAAAGGTTCTCGCTTAAGTCTCAGGTTATATCTAGAGAAGTATAAGCTACAACTTTAGGTATTTGATGTTAGGACTACAGTTTAAGGTGATACACCAAAAAATTAACTACATATAGCATCCAGATAGCGAGTGGACCAATGCGTAATAGCAATTTAACGATAAGGAAGGTGCGTAGACAAATATTAATTTTAAAGGCCGACATTACTTTTACATTTTTACATTTACAAAATTGAATAGAAAGAGAAGCAAGTTATTAGTTTCTTTGTAAGCATTAGCTTGTTATAGTTGATGTGTAACTAAGATCTGTACATGTCCACCGAGACAAATCTCATTCACCTTAACAACAAGTCCAGAATAATGCAGTGTGCATTTTTTAAAAAAGAATCAAATATATTTTCCTAGCTCATCATTAACATTATGTCATCACAGCCAAGCTAACAATGTTATTATGAAATATTAAAAACAAGAATTGTGTAACACTTAAATGCTAATAAAAAAGTATTTCAGACATTTTTCCATGTGTATATATATATATAGGCAATGATTGGGAATTACTTAAGTTAAAGTTAAGATCTTGTAAGGAAATCTAGGAACAATTTAGATATTATGGTAAAAAGTAGTCACAGAGTTGATATTATAATCATTCATTATTTGTAGTAAATAACGGACTAAATGTCTAGTAAACTAGATGTTTCTGAAAAATCCTGGATATACACACATGGAAAATGAACTAAATATGGTGTATCACATGTCTAGTGCTCCACCAGTCTTCATCAGCCCTGCAGGCGACTCATGTGACGTGCGTTCTGGTAAAAAATGAGCAGCTACTACGCAACAAAGTCCAGAGGTCTATTGAAACCTCCTTTTCTATTCATATACTGTCTGTACTTTCGTTTTAATACTACATGAACCTCTCCTTCGACATTGTCGTCGACTTTCTTACCTTTTGTTGTGTCGAAGCCGCAGAAGCCCATGACTTTGAGCATTTCCTGCTCTTCAGGAGATTTTCCTTCCAAATCTGCGGGTGTGACTATGGGACGCTCGCTGAAGGTTTTCTTCGGTTTCACGAAGGAGGTTGAAGGCCCGGAGGAGATCGATCGCGAGCGGCGTCGGCGTGGCGACGGGGACCGCCTGCGGTCCGGCGATCTTCTTCGGCGTTCTAGAGACCGGGAACGGGACCGAGTTCGAGGTCTTCGCCTGTCGCGGTCCCTATCTCGATCCCTGTCTCTGCGGTCGTGTCTTCTGTCGTCGCGCCGCCGCGGGCTGGGCGACCTTCCCATTTTTTACCTGTAATTTTGAGAGGTTGTAAAATTTTGAGGCGGTAGATATGTATTACTTTAGGTAAATACCTATATCAATACTAGAAATATATAAAATGATAATACATAGGGTCATTGTATACATTATTGGTGTTACTCTTACCTCAGTTTTTTGTCGAAAGTTTAATTTAAAACTAAAAATAAAAACAACAACGCACAACCTATACCAACGCCATTTTTGAAGTGAGTGTTATTTTTTTCTTTTTCCAAGCTGTCAATTCAACCATTCGTATGTAACAGTAGTTGCGTTTCGCTTCAGTATTTGAAATTGTATAAACATCATGTATTTATATCTCATTTGAAAAATTAAGTCTCAGTCAAAAGTCCAAATTAAAAAATTATGTGTTTTGGTAACAAAATAATTATAATAAAAAATTTCAAATACTAAACTTATTTAAACTGTGGCATATTTAGTTGATACAAACTCAGTGTAATTGTTAGCAATAACAAAACGAAATTTGCGTATCCAACAACGTTTTCTTGAATGAGACTAAGATTTCAAAGAAACCTGAAATTTCTTGAATATATTATACACGCAAAACAATTATATGCCAAAAATTGTGGTATTTTTTACTTTTATGAAGTCACTAAGCAAATATGTTCCGATAATATAAATTTATTTTTGTAGACTCAATTCAGGTACTACAATCATCAAACATTCAATTCTGCGTAGTAAAAACGTATAGTTGAAAGAATTGCCTAATGCACTATATTGCCCGCGCTATGGGTATTTCAAAATCTGAATTAAAAGATTTTATAGCATAAACAATAGCCTTATTTCTAAAAATAGATAGTATAATATTTAGTAAAGATGGTCGTTTTTTACAGAGGTCCAATGCTCTTTTGATATTTTTTAAGCTTCAAAGAAATTAAAAAATATTGCGTTCATATATTATTACAATATGACGGTCCGTTACTGTGAAAATCTTCTGAGTCCAAAGTTGACTATTACTCATTCTCTTTTAGTCACACAGCATTACAACTAAAAATAAAAACAAAATTTACTAACCAACCATGGATGGACAAAAGACAGGTACGTCATTTTAACCTATAAGTCTATATGTCATTTGTCCTTGCCTACGCCATAAATTAAGCTGCCTGCAGTATAAAAACTTGCCTAAATCGCAAGAAAAATAAGTAATGCTCACAAAAAGATGTCAAATGGCAGGAATCAACATAAATAATATTTTTTGTTTGAAAAAACCCTCTGTACTCCAGCTGTTGTGACGGAACTACTAAAGCAATGGCGGCCGGTGATTAGCAGGTTTCAAAACATGACTGAAGCCATCTATAGTAGTATCTTTCTTACCGCTAAGCTGCGCCAATTTTGAAATAAGTCAACTGTGTAATTTTGGCTGTATCTGTAATTTTATACGTACTTCTTATATTGTTCGCATGCCAATAGGCTAGGATATGTTGATCTATTTTTAAGTTATAGTAAAACCATATAGATACCATATCTGAAGCGAATAAAGAACTTTGAACTTTGTTTTTACTAATACTACTCTGTAATAGAAGAAACTAAACTGTATTTTATTTATATTTGATGTTTTCTTTTGTCTTTTGATTATAACATTGATTTTCTTCTTGTAGTGGACATGTTGAAAGAAAATCATGTCACATAAAATGCATAAGGCAATTTATATTATTCTCTGTCCTTAGTATTTCAAGATTATCGGTGATTCTGGATCTCCAAATACAGAGCTAGTTCTTTTGGCCTACATAAGATTACTACATAACATGCCAATTTCATTTGTTTTACTAATACACAGTGAATGAAGGTATAATTACAAGAATCTATGCAACCGAATTGACATAAAGAAATTAATTAGGCTATTATTAAGGAAACTTAAAATTGTATATGGCAGAACTTTCAGCGTAGCGCCATCTGTATAATTCAACAAGTACTATTTAGGTGAATTGTGTAATTATCACTAGAAGCGCCACCACCTACTGCGCGGCGCAAAGACGAAACACGTGCCGACATCGATCTAACCCGGTGGCGTGTTGGAGATTTTCTTTTTTACGAACGAAATAAAGTAATATCCGCGTTTTCGCGTAATGTATGTTGTGCTAGTGCTTTGATCGTCGCCAAGGAACACTCTGTGCATGTTATTTTATATCATGTTAGTTCGTTATAGTGCTTAGTGTGTGTTACAATAGCTACTCCATACAAGTGCAGTGATTGTGAGAAGTGATTATAATAATCGACTTTGCGGCGTCTTTGAGCCATCAGCCGGTAAGCTTTAAGAATATTCGGTTTTCTTTTCATCGTATTTGTTTACATTTCCTTCAGAAACGGGTTAAATATTGCGTGAAAAGCATCTTTTTGTGGGATTAAATTAGGGTGTGTCATGATATGCTGGTGGAATAAATGGGGTCGCTTTTTTCTTTAACAACTTCCTGATTTCGTAAACGGGATAGCGACCAATATTCGTGGCTGATTGCCGTAACACTTATAACCTATTCTTCGAACACTTCGATGTGTCTTTAAAAGTACTAACAAAACCTGCCAGAAAACCATATCTTTATATATAACCCAGGTTGAAAATGTAGCTTTTCTCACATATTCGATGTAAAAAACAAGGTTCTGGGTGTGCCTCTAATCAATTGCATATCAACTGGGATTGTACCTACTGCTATGACATCACCGTTTTGTCGGGCGCGGAAGCGTATAACCCTACCGGATGAAAAACTATCAACTCTACTTACGAATTGCCGTCGTATTTATTATTCTTCATTTGTCTGGGTTATAGTAAGATACTACACTTTAAGCAGCTATGTGTTCATCTGTGACTTGGATATAAAAGTGTCTGATAGATGGTATAGATAGATTTGATGGTTTTTATAGAGATTTCTATGGAGCAATTGATTCAGACTGTATAGCATTGATTTGATTTCACACCTACACATTTGTATGGTGTGTTTTCTGCATTTATCTTATTTGTTTCATTATCGGAGATTGGGATACGCTATATTAAAGCTTTATTCTTTATATGTATAGACACGGTATTATAGATTTTGTGTGCTAACCAAAATCCTCGGACAAGTTCTAACTGACTGATATTTGCTAATAATCATATCAGAATTTAAACTGTTCAACTTAGAGGTATAAAATTTGGAGGGTGTATTATTTATAATAGTGTAGTCATGTACTAAGAAATGACTATTGGAAATTTAACCCCTAATGGGGTCAAAATGGGGTTCAGCCAGGTTTAGGCTCTGTGTTGATTGTGACCTCTCAGTCAAATTCAAATTTACTTTTTTTTTGCTGGGAACATGGTTATTAACAATGAACAAGACCTTAAGGTAAGTAAGTGTGCACATGTCCTTGCCTATCAGCATTCAAAATGGAAATACTGAAATGTCAAGTCATGACTTACTCTTTTATATACCTCTACAGATATGATGAGATTATGATAATTTGTTTCTGTTATGTTTAATCATTTTGAATAAATTGTAAGAAGCAACTCAAAAAAAACAAGTGGTTAGAAGTTAGTTCAAAAAACTTGACAGTTAAATTGTTAAACATGTGTATCATCCTCAATTTATTTTTTTATTAATTTGATGTACTTAGTGTTCCTCTCACAACTATTGACATCACTCACGATAAGCCTGTGTAGGCTCTAGGGCGTGCCAAACAAATATACAGACATATATTAAAACATAACCCTCCTTCTATCGCAGTCGGGTTTAATAGTTCAAATGCTTTAGACCACTGTATCTTAACTGGTCAAAATGGGATGTTCAACAGTATAGCCCGGAATTTAAGTCTGTTTGCACGTTTTTCATGCATTATTAGTTGAATCTAAATACCTGGAACATTTATTAAAAGCGCCTGCAGAATTGACTTCTGTTTTTACTGACTTATATGAGTATATAAGAAAGAAGTGGATAAATAGATATATAGTTCTTTATAGCAAAAACAAAATATTACAAGAGAAAACTTGCTACATAAAACATATAAATAATGCTACAAGTGGCTCCAACTTACAAGGCTTTTCAATTTGAAGTTATTTAAAACATTTGTTAACTGATTTTTCAGAGACGAAGAGCTCTATTTGAAAAAAAAACTTTTTTCATTGAAAGGGTATGCTTTTGGAATCTAAATAACTGAATATGAACTGAATATTTTTTTGGGAGTAAGAATTAATAGAAAAGCAAATAACGTGTTGTAGATATTGATAATTATCTTTTTTATATATAAAAATCAATTGCTGTTCGTTAGTCTAGCAAAAACTCGAAAATGGGCTGGGCTGATTTAGCTGATTTTAGTCTTGAAATGTTTGTTGTACTCCAGGGAAGGTTTAAAAGGTGAGAAACATACGTAACTGTTAGGTGGCACGAAGTTCCCCGGGACAGCTAGTGTTCTGTAATATTATAAATCATTTTTTGTTTTATCATCAATACTTACTGCATAGTACACAATGTAAGACATTTTATGGCTAATTATTTACACCTTGAATTACTTTAAGTAGGAATTTCTAAGTATCTCTAACTTTTCCTAGTAACAAATATAGCATAATAATATCTCAGTGATTATGTAGCTTCCTAACGGCAAGATAATTTATAAATTAAAAGAATTTTTGAAATTGGTCGCGAAGCAGGTATTTAAAATTATTGTTTACATACATAAAAAATTTTCTTCTTTAGATAACTTTTATATTAGTGTTGATGAAGATAGGGATGTAATGCTTTTGCCAACTATCTGGGGGTGAGCGTCCACGCTCGGGTAGCTGTATAAGGCATTAAACTTACAAATACACAGTCTGCCTGTCCACTGGCAATGTGCCATCGTTTCTGTATCTGTACCTTTTGAATGTTTTGACAATCAGTGGCTGTGCATTTGGAGATTGCACTATGAAAGCAGACTATACTAAGACGAGTATAATATGTTGGTCATGTTTTCATATTTCTATCTGTTTTTTTTTTTTTTTTTCTATTGCACAAGGAGAACCCGTAAAGACTTTCCTTGATAATATTACAATCTAGCCTAAGTCTAAGGCTAATAAGTAATTTTAGTTTAACTTAATCTTCTACAAAATAATGTCTCTAAGAATTTGTCCATCGGCACTTTTCTTATTACAGTTGTTAAGGCGAAAACACTTTGTTCACGTGTTCTTAAGTCTTAGCACTTTCACTATTATATTTCACTATTTTACTTTTAACACTACACTAACTCAAACGGTTTAGTTCTTTTTAGTCTTCTAGTTATGTCAGTGTGGTCGAGGAGCTGGATAGCCTCGACATTGACATGATGGTGAAGCCGGTTTTGGTGAGCTTCGGCGTATTTTTTTATCACTTGTTCAACGAATTCTACTTTTAAGTCCTGGTGAAGATCGTTGTTTCTTATGTACCAAGGTGCATCGGTAATATCCCTCAGTACTTTATTCTGGAATCTTTGAATCATGAGCCTATTACTTTGAGCGGTACAGCCCCACAGCTGTATACCATAAGTCCATATTGGCATCAGGACTTGTTTATACACTAGCAGTTTGTTATGTATTGACAGCGGAGAATTTCTTCCAAGCAACCAATACATTTCTCTATAGCGTAAATCCAGCTGCTCTTTTTTCTTCTTGACGTGTTCTTTCCAGCGAAGCTTCACGTCAAGGGTCATGCCTAGATATTTTGCTGTATTCTCATATGGTATTACTTGACTGTTGATGTAAACCGGAGAATACTTGTGTCGTTTATTACTAAAGTCTATGTGAATTGATTTGGATTCATTTAATTTTATCCTCCATTTCTTCGTCCAGTCATAGACTTTATTCACAGCCATTTGAACTTTTTCTGCAGCTTCTTCATGAGTATTCCCTACGGCCATGATTGCAGTATCGTCAGCAAAAGTTGCAATGGTGTTATTTTCTGGCTGTGGTATATCACATGTGTATAACAGGTACAGGACCGGACCTAATACACTTCCTTGTGGTACACCGGCTTTTATATTTTTTAGATCTGAATATGCATCTTCATGTCTTATTCTAAATACTCTATTTGTTATATATGATTCCAGAATATCCACGTACGATTTTGGTAGCATGTTTCGCAGTTTCACTATCAAACCTTCGTGCCAAACTTTATCAAATGCTTGCGCCACATCTAAAAACACTGACGAGCAGACTTTATCTTCCTCAAGGCTTTTCTCAATCATGGTTGTTATTCTGTGCACCTGGTCTATTGTTGAGTGCTTTTCTCGAAATCCAAACTGATGGTCAGGTACAAGTTTTAAATCTTCTATCACTGGCTTGAGCCTTTTCAGTAACAGTTTTTCAAATAATTTTGATATTATTGGTAAGAGAGATATGGGTCTATATGATGTTGTTTCATGTGGTGGTTTACCAGGTTTGGCAATCATTATTACCTCGGCAACTTTCCATAAATCTGGCACATATTTCAGCCTTATAACAGCGTTTATAAGTGTAGTAAGTTTGACTATAGCTTTCCGCGGTAAATTTTTTAGCACTTCTCCGGATATTAAATCATAGCCGGGAGATTTACGAGGGTTTATACTCCTTTTGATTTCACCTAGTACTTCCTTTGGAGTTACTAGTTTTATATTATTACGGTCGCAAGAGTCAAATACTTTGAGAACGGGAATTTCGTAAAACTCGCTTTCATTTGGTTGAAATATTGCTTCTAGATGATCTGCAAATCTCTTAGCTTTTTGCACGTTATTTTTTGCCCAAACTCCAGGGCTGATTTTAATCGGTGGAGAGTGGTCAATTGGCTTCTTTAGCTTTTTTGTTACTTTCCAAAGTGAATATCCGGAACTGCTGTCACCAGTTATTCCTTGAAGGTATTTGTTTGTAGTCTCATCATTATAACTTTGAATCATTCTACTAAGCTGTTTTGTCATATTATTGAGTGTTCTTTTATCTGCAGGGCTTCTAGAGTGCTGCCATGTTCGTCTTTGCTTCCTTTTTTCGGCAACCAATTCTTTTATTTTATGCGGATAAATCTTGCCTTTTGTTGTTAGATTAATTGCAGGTGTGTTGTTCCAAGCAGCATGTTGGATTTGTTCCGTAAATATGTTGACCTCACTGTCTAGATGTTCTTTTGATTTCAAGGGAACTTTCAGATCTATAAAGCTATCGAGCTCTATTTTGAAGTTCTCCCAGTCTGTAAATTTGTTGACGAGAGTTGGAGTTTTCTCTATAAATAAGACTCTCTCACTTATTTCTAAGCATACGGGAGAGTGGTCCGAATTTAAATCATATATTTCATTTATTTTCAGGTGACTAGACGACAAGTTTTTGTAAACGAAAAAGTCCAATAGGTCAGGAATTTTTTTTGGATCTGTAGGCCAGTTTGTTGGTTTTCCAGTTGAGATTGCATCAGCATTTGATTCTCGTATGGCATGTAGTAATTCTCTTCCTTTCGTATTCGTAAGTCTGGAGCCCCAGTATGTGTTCTTTGCATTGTAGTCACCTCCGATTACATATCTGTTTCCAAGAGTATCCAAGAGACTTTTATATGATTCTCGTTTCAAGTTGTGTCGTGGAGGGCAGTACACTGAAGAAACAGTTAGGTACGATCCTTTAGTCTCGATCCGTATTGCTACGGCTTGGATTTCTGCCGTTTCATATTTAGAATCCACGTAGTGTTTAATATTTTGTTTTATAATAGCTGCGCTTCCGGCTTTAGCTGTATTATCAGGATGAAGCGCATGGTAAATTTTGTATCCTTTAAAACTGACGAACGATTGTTTAGTGAAGTGTGTTTCTGAAATTAAACACACATCAATATTTTTCGTATCTAAGACTAACTGCAATTCCTTTTCATGATTCAGTAGTCCATTTGCATTCCACGTCATTATTTTTAAAGTTCTATTCATTATTGATGAGAAATGGTAGATGTAGCGATTTTGTTGCTAGTTTCAATTTTTTTTAATCGTTCATCGAACGATTTCATTAGTTTTAGGATGACATCGAGTTTTTTGTCATTGTCCTCTGTAATTTGAGAAGCTTGGTGAGCATTTTTTATAGCTTTAGACGTTGCTTGAGCATATGTAACATTTTTTGTAACGGTTTTGGCTGCAGCTGCGTTAACTTGCTTTTGTTGAACAGAACTAACGTTTAATTCAGAAATTTCATTATGACGACGGACTGTGATATGTTTTTTTAAGTTTTTATTTCTAAGTAATTGTATTTCTTTTGCAATCACACATCCCCTGTAGTTAGCTGGATGCGGTGCACCACAGTGTACGCATTTGGGCTTGTCTTGTTCTGGTTTTTTACAGTCTTTGGTAAGATGTTTTCCTATGCATTTTACGCATCTTGGTTCTTTGGCGCAGTATTTTTGAGTGTGGCCGTAAGCTTGACATTTTTTGCATTGGGGAACCAATTTGGTTGATTTAAGAGCCTGTATTTCAACTTTGTATCCAAGTATAGTTTGGATTTTGAAAATTGTATCTATGTTTTCTTTATTTTCAAATGTAAGCATAAACATATTAAGCGGATCTTTTGTTTTCCAGCTCAATTTGTTTACAGCTTCTATAATTTTAAATCCTTTTTGCTTTAAATCTTCCACAATCCTTTCTGGCTTGCAAGTAAAGTGCAGTTTTTTAACTATAACCCGTATGGGTCTTTCTTGTTTGTTTTCGTAAGAGTGCCAATTGCAATCATTATTATTGAGTGCTTTTGTAATAGCTCTGTACGAGTTTTCATTGGTGGCATTTATTTTAATAGTATTTCCACTGAGCATTTTCATTGTGAAATCACTATCTTCGTTGTCTTTCGATAAAAAATCATAAAAATTTTGATAATTATTTATACCGTCCACTAAGATTGGCGGTGGTTGAGGCACTTTTTTGGGTTTCGTTTTATCTTCTTTTAAATCTTCATCTTGGGAGGGCGAGGTATTCAATTTCCTTTTTTTTCTGCTTTTCATCCTAATCCACTCCGTTTCTTGCGCTAGTTCGTCCTCATCAGTGGTGTAGTTTACACGTGGAGGAGTTATGTCCATGTTTTTGTTTCCAGTTTTTGTTGGTTTAGTTTCTGCAAGGCATTTAAGCTGTTGCTGCAGAATCTCATTTTGATTTATTAAATCTTTTACAAGACTTGACAGCTTTTTTCGCTCTTCTTGCTCTGCACATAAATGTTTGTACAGAAGCTGTTCGGTTTCAGTTTTGATGGTGAACTTAACTGTTGGTGAATTCATTGTTAAGACATTAGCACTTTAGTCGCCTTAACATAAATCACGATCACTCGTCAGTCTGACGCAATAACTATCTAGGTCATCGCGGTGGGCCGACTCGACGGCGTTTGTTATGATACGTTTGCACTTTGACTGTTGGTACGCGCGACGGCGAGACACAACTATTCTCAGCGGATATTGAACGATCATTTCTATCTGTGGCGATGTGTAAAAAATAAATAAAAAATTATTAGCTGTAAGTTTCCCATTGTCAGTGTAAAATAAAATGTTTCCAGAGAACTTTCAGTGGTATAGAGTAAAATTTGCTTGACCCCCCAAACTCAAAATACTTTGATCGCTCAATGAAATGTTTATAATGAAAGCAGAAGCGCTGTGCTCGCTTAGTCAAAAAGCAGCCCTTAGTCATAATTTTCAGCCTTTTCAGGCTACTGCTGGGTAAAGGCCCCATCTCCATAGTGCCGTAGCTGACAATCAGCGTACAAACTATTGTTCCAAACATGCCATAGTTTTACCATGTCTTCACTTGATCTGGCGTTGCGCCAGGCGCGTGACGTCAACATGCGCGTGCGCAAGTCGGTCTATTTGGGACCTAGATAGGCGACGATTGAGAGGGAGAGTGCTTTTGATTCATTCATTGTTGTCCTGTTCTTGGTCACTAGGTAATTTTTTTAGGGATTTTGAAGACTTACGCGTCTATGATAAGCTCTTCGTGTGCGTGCGTGACGTCACCTGCCGGCACCAACATAGGACCTCAAGATCTTAGCTAAGTTTGATTTTCATCAAACGTAGCTGAGAAACACTTCTGACCAATTCACCTTTGAAACAAAAAAACACACAATCAAAATCGGCTTATCCGTTCGGGAGCTACGATGACACAGACACAGCACATTCACACATAGATACGTAAAACTTATAACATCTCGTCGTTTTTCGTCGGAGGTTATAACGTTTTGCCACGCTAGGTCGGCAGTCTTACAATCTGACAATAACGCCAACTTTCCATAAACGAAGAATTAGGACACGTGAATATGGCCTATACCCAGTCTAAAGGGACCCGGACTCTAGCACTGAGTAGGAATTGAACATTCCATTCCATTTATAACAGTATTTTTGAATTATCTATTCTAATAAATTTTTGGCTCAAGTCATTTCCGAACGTATCCCCGCAGGATCAATACGTTATTGGCTCAAGTCATTTCCGAACGTATCCCCGCAGGATCAATACATTATTGGCTCAAGTCATTTCCGAACGTATCCCCGCAGGATCAATACATTATTGATTCGTACCCAAACTTCATTAGGGTTCCGTGCTCAAAGGGTAAAAACCTTGCTCATAGGGGACCTTATTCGGACTTTGTTGTCCGTCCATCTGTATCTCACGAAACCATGATAGCTAGACAGTTGAAATTTTCACAGATGATGTATTTCCGTTGCCGCTATAACAACAAATACTAAAAACAAAGTTAGATAAATATTTAAGTGGGGCTCACATACAAGAAACGTGACTCGTCATTTTCGCTCGATATTAATGACGGCAACAGGTAGCAACTTGAACTAATGTTGTATAAATATGGTACAGAACCGTTAGTGCACGAGTCTGACACGCACTTGGTCGATTTTTTTCACTCAAAATAGCAAGTGGTATGAATCACTTTATACACATTTAAACGTATTTCATACTCTTAATCTGGTTCTAGCCATTATTTGGTAAACATTAGTATTCGGGGCCGCATTTCGTTTAATATGCTAGTATTTTGGCGCTCGGCCATCGATTCACTATTTGTAATGTACAAAGTATATATCGCAAGTAGGGCTACAGTATCGCTGATTTCCGTGGTCGTGCAAACTAGTGGTCAAATGCCTAGCTGTGAAGGATAAAAAAAAAATATTGAGACATATTATGAAATGCGGTGTTACCCGCGTAAATACATGACAATAAGAGTAGCCTATGTGTTGGTCCATGATCTAAGCTATCTCCATACCGAATTTCATCCAAATCCGTCCAGTAGTTTTTGCGTGAAAGAAAATATATTCCTACGAACCGAGTACCTACTCGTTTCAACTCGTAGCGTTCCACTGCTGGGCACTGATCTCCCCTGTGAGGGAAGTGTAGGCCATTGTCCAACACGCTGGTCGAATTGCTGGGACTTCACTTATCTTTGATTTGAACCCTTTCCGATAAGCAGCATTCTTTACGATGTTTTACTTCACCGTTTAAGCATGTGGTAATTAGTTATAATATGCACAAGAGGGGAAAACACGAATGTGCGTGCTTGAACTTTATATTGAACCGGCGCATTTTTGCCTCTAAGGCAAGGAGTGTACCGACTAGCCTTTTACTAACTTACACTGAATACCTACTCTCTTCGTTTAAATAATTGGATATGTAACAACACAAATCGAGATGGGAAAATGATATACGACTGGCATTGGGGCCATATTGGTTAAGCTCAATGGAGACAGTTGCAGGAGGCCTAGGTATGCTAAAAGGCAAACTGGACCGAGGGACATACTATAGTAGTCACTTTAACCTTGTATATAATCTAAAAATAATTAACTCACATTCGATACAGTTGTATTGATTGGTAATTTTTGTACATACCCTCATCTCAGAAATAAAAGGCTATTTTATTTTTTTATTTATTTTATTTTTAAAGTAACTAGCTGGACTCCGCGGTGTTATGAGATCTCTATTTTTTTATAACCTATGTTTACTCAGTGATAATGTAGCTCTCAAACGCTGAAAGAATTTTTGATATCGTTGCAGTAGTTTTTGAGTTTATTCGTTACATTTTTTGAGTTTATTCGTTACGACTGGCCGATTGGCGCAGTTGGTAGCGACCCTACCTTGTGCGCCGCTGGTCCCGGGTTCGATCCCCGGACAGGTCAAACTTTGTGTGCATGAACATGTCTGTTTGACCTGTGTCTGGATGTCTATTATATATGTAAGTATGTATTTAGGTATATAAGTATGTATATCAGTGATCAGGTTACCATAGCACAGGCTTTGCCTTGTTTGGAACCTGAACACCTTTGTGTGGATGTTGACTCATATATATATATATATATTAGAGGTACACGAGGATACGGAAATACCGGAAAAAAGAATTTCACGTAATAATAAAAAAGGGCGAGTCCTGCCTGTCAACAGATTAGCTAATTGTAAGAAACAGGGACTTTACAACAAAATATTAATGTACAATAAATTACCAAATAGTGTGATGGAACTCAATTTTAAAATATTTAAACAAAAATTAAAATATTTTTTTTTGAAAGAAATCCTTTTTATAAACTCAGTGACTATATGTCAATGCAGCTTGTAGAATCATCGTTCTTGTGTAACGAACAACAATTACAAAATGTTAGTAATAGGTAAATAAATAAGTGACAATGTAAATGTATAATATAATAACTATTTGTTCTTAGAACTATAAAAGTATTTATAAGTTAAGTTTCTTTTTAAAGTAATTAATAATTAAAATGTAACAAGACGTTGCCTGTAACGAATGTTATTTAAAGGACAATAAATATGTCTTATTCTTATACAACAGTTGGTTGGAAGCGACTTCAAAAAATCCCGACTGCTAAATCTTTAAACTAGTGTATCACGTTTTTTTTTGATGTTATCTAATTTGTCAGAGACCTATTTGGAAAATTCTTTTAATTTTCAAATGGAAGTTCCTTAAAACATGTGGTTAGAAGCGAGATCGAAAAAACCCGACTGCTATCTACTAGAATCGTTAAACCTGTGTATCATACTTAATTCCTTTTTTTTAATTTTATGTATCCAGTGTCACTCTGACGACTAAGACGAATCTGTTGACACCATTCACATAAAAATATAACAAGCCGTTTAGGCTCTAGAGCGTGACAGAGAAATATCCATACATTCGAAAAACATAACCTTATTCCTTCTTCTTTCGCAGTCGGATAAAAATGCAAGTCTTTCCTTATTATAATATTAGTATAAGTATATATGTATATTATATATGTTCAAAGAACGTTGTAAAACCGCCGTCCGTTACGTATAACCGCTAAAGTTTGAACTTTTGCCGGTTTCACAGTCTGCTAGGATCTCGCGAGACTGGTTTTAGGATTGTGATCCATGGAGAGATGTGAATTACGCTCCGAACGCGTCAGTTGCATGGCAATTGTTACTTACACTGAGCAACGGCCTCGGTGTCAATAGTAAATAAAAACGCGAGAAGAGTGTTGCAACTAGAGTGTAGGCATTGAACGCACCCTAATATGATACATTTTGAATCTCAATGGCCGCCGTTAAAATTTGGCGATGTCGGAGGAATTTTACATCTTGCCACGGCACGGAACACGCTTATTTTGCATCGCCAGAATAACGTATTGCGTCAACATAAAGTTAAAACACACGTTTTCAGCAAGGAATCTCGTTGTTCGTTAGAGAATAACGGACCTGTGTCGATATTAATATTATAGAATACATTTCATTTGCAACAAAGAACAACAAATATAACACACAACTTTACAAATAAATAAAATTAAATAAACTTAATTACTGCTTTCTGTCACAAACCGGCCACAACTCGACATAAGGCCACTTTATCCTTGATGAATTTTCATCCAAATCGGTTCAGCCGTTTTTGCGTGAAAGAGTAACAAACATAAATCCATACATTATTACCATCTTTCGCGTTTATAACATTAGTGGGAAGGACATAGGATAAACAGATCGTGACTAATTTCCGTACGATAAAAAAACAATGGCAAAGTATGCTTTCAAATATCTAGTTACTTAATAAGGTAATTACATATTGTTTAGAAGTAAAATCTAAAAAAAATAATGACGTTGAGATTATAGACAGTAAAGAGGTCGTTCAACAAAAAGACGCCCTTATCGCTTCCAAGTCATTATGTCATTGTTTTGTTCGTAATGTTATCACCCTATGTTCCGAAACTGATAAGATGGTAAGTCTTATCAGTTCATTATTAGGACCAGTCTATTCTGTCATGGTGGCTTTATTTCGAATTTGATAATATTGTGATTGTTTCTAGGCTTTGTATTCCGAACCTAAAGGGTAACAAGTGGTTAGAAGCGAGTTCGAAAAAACCCGACTGCTAAATCGTTAAACCTGTGTATCATACTTAATTTTTTTTTATGTTGATGTACTCAGTGTCACTGTCACGACTAAGACGAATCTATTGACACCACTTACATACAAATACGACAAGCCGTTTAGGCTTTAAGGCGTGTCAAGGAAATATACATTCATACACTCGAAAAATATTACCCTCCTTCTTTCGCAGTCGGGTAAAAACGGGACCCTGTAACTAAGATATTTACTGTGCGTCTGTCTGTCACCAGGCTGTATTGTAACCATGATTCGTGACAGCTAGACAGTCGGTCACAGATGATGTATTTCTGTTGCCGCTATAACAACACATGCTAAAGATAGAATAAAATAAATATTTCTGGGGGGCTCCCATATAACAAACTTGATTTTTTTGCCGTTTTTTTTTGCGTTCTATATTTAAAACGTCAAACTTGAAGTCATGTTAAATAGATAGAACTTGTCCGGTTCGCACTAGGCAGATTTTTTAATTGTATGCCCCTTGACTTTAGTTTGTACACCAAGTAAATAAATTTGTAGAAAATGAAAATACTTTTGTTTTGCATTACAAAATATATTTTGAGTGTCGTTGTAATTTTTCTTCTTATGGATTATTATTTTGTTATGTTTTAATTTAATAGTCCCATACAAATTCAATCAAAATCATGTAGAATTGTCATTTTTATTAATACCTACATTAAAAAATACGGCTTATAAATATCGTAAGCTTTGATTGTTATTCATCCGTTATTGCTATCAACGATTGAGCCTAAATGAACTCTAATGAATGTAACATGAATTAGGAACGCACAATAGTAGCCTGTATAGGCTATAATTAACTCTTGTCATTATGAGAGAGTCCATGCCAAGCAATGCTACATGTTTAAAACTACTACAGTCTGGGCTGGATTGCGAGTACCATTCTTTGACTGTAGGGTTGCCTTCCGTGCCTACACTCTAGGTGCAACTGTTCCAAATAACAACAACTGACATGCAACTGACGCGTTTGGAGCGTCCGTAAGGTGCAACTATTTAACGATCAAAATAGCTCCGTAAAACACTGACGTTTATATGACGGTTGACAATACATGGCTATAGCAATAAAGGCTATTTTCCCGTGAAGTGTGAAGTTGAGTTGCTGTCAGTGTAAATATTCTACTAACGCGTTCGGTACCTAAGTTTAGGGTAAACAACGTGGAAACAGATGACTTTTATATTGCATACAAAAATACAAATATTTTTTCGTCTTTATAATATTAGTGCAGATATAGATTAGTGTAATAGATAGCTATAACTTCTATCTTATATCTGGTGATACCGTACCAACCTTTAGCAACCGGTCCTTGCAGCAATCGAGCCTTAAGTTCGAGCTTATGTAACGGCGCGGTGGCATTATGTTGTCCATTGGTCACTTACTAGCTTAGGTCCTGTTCGCCTCATCAGATACGGGATAAATTATTGCTTACTAAATTAATACTTAGTCCTTGTCAGTGTTTTCTTCGCTGCCAAAGTATTTTTTGAATTAGTTAAAAGAATACGACAATCATTTGACTGATTTTATACAGTCATCAGGTTACCATAGCACATGCTTTGCCTAGTTTGGGACCTGAACACCTTAGTGTGGATGTTGTCCTATATTTTTTTTTTTTATGTTCAGAATTTATAATCGCAAATTGTTGTGCATATTTTTAATATTGCTAAGCAAATAGTGCCGCACTTTGACGACAAAAAACAATTTAGGACCTATATATACCAAGCCTTGTTAAGATTGGTATGAAACTGCGACCTATTAGATACGCGAGTGCCAATATTTAGACAAAAATTTAAACGTGCTAACTGACATCCCGTGTTATGCTATAGGTAATATTAAAATTTTCTAATTGAGACTAAATTAATATTAGATAATGACTTATCAGCAAATAATTACCTGAAATTATGGACTTGTATACTGTTTATCATTCGATAAACAGTGTGGTTTATTTGTGCTTTAGAATGAGGTGTACTCGTATGTTTTTGATAGAATAATTTTTATACAAAAACTTTACCGAAGACTTGTCTGATTGCCTTGTTTATTTAATTACCCATATAAATTAGAATAAAAAACGAATCTCATCTAAAAGTTAAAAACTGTCTCGACCGACTTAGTATATGATTAGATCTAGCTTGACTCCGACATATTTAATAATATTAATTAAGTATAGCCCGGTCAAGGACACATTGCCTCGTCTTAGTTTTGAAACTAGATAGGATAACAAGATAGATCGACCTGTACGCAAGTAATGTCCAGACACGTACATACCTACTGAAAAACGCAAAAGTGACCTAATATAGGTAGATTTTCAAGTACATTAGAAATTTGTGTTTTCTTGCTAAAATCACAAATAAGTTACATATTTACCTACCTCGTCGCGTATTGTTTTTCTCCTATACTGTGATATGAAGCACCTGTAAATAAAATCATCATTTGATTTATTTAGAAAAATTAACTAACTAACGCGTGTTTGATTCATATTGTTTAATAAGACGGGTTTTCACGCGTACCTGTTTGATGTAAAGGTCCAACTATAGTTTCGTTCACGTTCGGTGAACTTCATCAGGGAAAAAATGAGTCGTTCGTGTCTTTAACGATGACGCGTCTCGCACATCATTCGTCATTTGTTGTTTTACCCACATAATCAATTGCGTACCGCACAAATGTTAAATATTCCCGAGAAGGGAAGCGTAGTCGATCCGTTTCACATTGGTCTATATTTAGCCACCGGAACACATCGCAGTAGGTAAGTGAAACATGAGCGAGAATCTGGCACAGAGCACGCGTTTTTTTTTTGTTTGACTATGATTTTGGGTTGGACATTTCCAACAATCAGATGCGCCTGAAAATCCGTCTTCTTAAACAATATTCAAAAACATGTAAATAATTGATAAAACATTCATAACTATACATTGTCAATAGCTATAAATACTCTAGTATCATCCATCAAATCAATCAACAGTCCATCGGAGCAGTAGGCGCGTCTCAGGCAATAAATACTTTAACCCGTAAAGTTAGGTGTACACATTATACTCTGCATCGCATACAATCGCCGCTGTTGATTTTCAACGAGCATTTTAAATATAAAGGAGGTTTTCAATTCGACCTGTATTTTGTAACTCGGATTTATTAGCTTGATAAATATGTATGTAAAAAGACAGATTTGAAATTTTGCACTCATCAGAGACCGGTTTGGTTATCGTCAGAGTCGTGTTTTTAATTGTTTTTTTAAACTAATATTAGATTATGTTATTCATGAACCTCTTGACCTCGGCACATGTTATATTACATCTACTTTCTTATGTAAATTACCTAATTTCTCAGTGACGCCTCTACAGTACCATACGTACGTTCTTCGAGAACCAGCATTCCTGACTGGAGCAGATGTTCAAACGAGGAGTTTGAATATCTGTTTTCGAAAATTCACTTATCTTCGAAACCTCCGACTATCAGGTTTCCTCACGATGTTTTCTTTCACCGTTTAAGCATGTGGTCATTAATTGTAATATGCATATGCAGGCTGCGTGCATGCACCTGGGATTGAACCCGCGCCCTTATGTTTATGTGGCAAAGTATTTACCGACTAGGCTACTTCTAACTTAGATATCCCAGTGGGAAGTTATAAGTGTAAAACTTTATTTAATTGTTATTAAATTTTTGTTTTTGAGAAATTTATCCATCGGTCAGTTTCCGCGTTGATATGTATACTTCTTTCCTTAGGACTAAATCTCGTCTCGTCCCGTCTAAAAGCCGTACCCGTCCGACCGGTCTTGCCGAAACGAATACAATACATATATAAATATAGCTTATATTGTACCGGGAGCTATGTTGTTATTACCTGTATAAGTGAAGAATACGAAATTATCTCTATAGGTCAATACGTATACTGATTTTTTTAATAGTGCTATTGAAAATTAACAATTTTTTATGTGTCAAAAGTCTTTAATTCGTTTGTTTGAAGGACGTGACACTTGACAAAATTTTCGATTTCGATTATTATGATTTAAAGTACGGGGTCGATTTTAAATGAAAATTATCTATATGGCCACGTGGAATGTATACTTACTATCAAAAAAAATAATATAACAAATAACTAATAATGTAATAATAGATGGACAAAAAAATATATTAAAATTAATTTGGCAGTTATAAATGTAAAATTTGGAAAATAACTTAGTCACTTAATTTTTTTTTTGAATGATATTTACCTGCGTAAATACATGATAAAAAGTAACCTATGCTAAATTTCATCCAAAACGGTTCAGCACTGTTTGCGTGAAATGCAACAAACACATATGCGTTGTTACAAATTTTCGCGTTTATAATTTTAGTAGGAAGGATAGTTCCATGTCTGGAGAAAGCCATACGCTACTTTTCTCCCGGGAATAGTAACATAACACGGACAAAGCCGCGGTTAAAAGCTAGTTAGTAATATAACACTGGCTGAAAGAGTGAGAGGGCCAGAGAGGGACGGATGGACCGGTCCTCCAAAAATCCTGCTCACAGCCTATAGCACGGGTTACGATATCAAGGTTGGACAGGAATTATAAAGAAAATTTAATGAAACAAGGTTACATTGTGACTGAATTATGTTCAGTCGGGTTATTTAGATTTATATGGATTTCCTTATATTTATCCTATTCATTATTGATAATTTATTATTGTGCGTACTGCTAGGTTGTGGTACTCGTTGCCGGCTTCTCTAACCGGCGTACCCCATCTAAGGACGTATTTTCGGTTTACGTCAGGCGAGTGGTGTGTAATTTTTGTTTTATAAAAAATAACATCGTTTTTTTAATTGAAAACACTAAAAGATTTATGGCTGGACATTGAAATATCGCCTCTACTATCCATGTCAATAAGTGTCATCGAACTCTTCGACTGAGAGTTAACAAAAAACCGCCGTACAAAAGACGTTGAGTAATTAATTGCCTGAGCGCTCCTCCGCTACATTATAGAGATGCAGATGAGCAAATTAGAAAAAAAATATATGAAAAACATTAAAAAAAAAGATTAAAATATATAATAAGAATATATATTTTTTTCTTGTTTAATAAAAAAATTGTGGTTACAAACTGGAATAAACCAATGTTACTATTAGTTCTATGTACTGATAATCTTCCGACTAATCTACAAGTTGTGTTACTAATATTAAAAAGAGGGTAGTTTGGTATTTTTGTATGTTACAATTAAATTTAAAACTACCCGAATTATTTTCTTAAATATATATATTTTTTTGCGTTATAAAGCTACATTATCACTGAGTAACATGGGCTATGTTTATTACAAAAAATGACCACCTGTGCGAAGCCGGGCGAGACGTACCGCTAGTATAATAAAAGTCGCAAAAAAATATAGTCCTTTGCGATTTTACAGATAATTGTAATATTTATGTTATTACATTCAGTAAGTATAGCGAAACTTTTCGAACAAAAAAAGGATTTTTTTCAAATAGGTTCATGCATCACTGAGAAATCGGGAAACATAGGTACAAATTATGTAATTTTTTTTTATGACGAAATAAGAACGTCATTTTTGAAGTCTGTTTAAATGAGAATACTGACGAAATGAGAACGTCTCCCCATTTCAGAAGTCGGATAAAATATACTAAAACATGAATAAATCCAAATTAAAACTGTATTTTATATTGCTTGCTATCAGTCCTTGTCGCAGTGAGAGCATGTTCTGAAGTGGGACGATATTAGATAGGATATCGTATAGCTTTGATAAACTCGTATATTATATCTGTTGGTATAATTCGATTTCGTGGAACCGTATTCTCGTGGTGTGCGATATAATGCAGGGTGTCGTGATATCGTATCGTGTTCGACATACTTGTGCTAGTTCTTAGAACAAGCGGCTTGTGGCTTACGATAGTGCCAATGAGTGTATTCTTGATTGAATAAACTTATTTTTTTATACTTACCGATATTGTAGAATTATTTAATGATATAAAAATAGCTGACGTTAATTTAAATAATTTTCGTATTTAATTTTTACCATATATTTTTTTAGGTTTAACATGAAAGAAAATTATATGTTACCTGATGTGTATATTAATTCTTCTGGATCATCATAGTATTATTTGTACTAAATCTACATTTATCTCATCCCATCTTAGGTCCCATATAAATTTAGAAATATATTTATTTGCATGATGAAAAATATCGTAGACAAAAACTATAAATTAAAATATTAACTACATGCTTTCTGTCTGACTGATATTAACTACATGCGTTCGCCTGAAACAACCAGCGTGGATTCTGTCAACATCAGTCCAACTGTTTGGTTCTTAGAATCGATATTATATCGATTCTAAAATAGAAACTATAGAAGCGTTGTCACTTTGTAAAATTAATTGTAAAATCAATTAGAAGAAGTTAATTGTCACTTTGTTAAATTAATTAGAAACAAGGTTTATAATCTACCTATCATTTTTATCCAGCTCAGCTAGGCATTTGACCACAAGCTCGCACTACTAATAAAGTCTGCGAAACTGTAGATGTACCGTAGATAGAGCATGCCTAGTCTGAAATACACTGGCTCTCACGGATGGCTGCCGGAACACCGTTAGGTGCTTGGAGGCAGATTTTTCAACATGATAGTGGGCTAACCAGGCGAGCGTTAGAAAACAAAGTGGTAGATACCACCATACAACTAACTCCCTAGGCTAACTCAAATTATCGTAGTACGTGAGGTTACACCCCCAATACGTGTGAGTCGGCGTGCAATCTTATCATAATTATCTTATCTGGTTAGAATGTTGCTCTTTCTTTCGGCGGGTGTATATGACTAGGTGCATGGACAATGCAGTTTAAATTCGTATTGTTACTTTTATGTAGGTAATGTTAAATGAGGCCAAGGGCTTAAGAGAAAATTGCCATCGAATAATTATTATTATATTGTTATATTGTTATATATAGAAAACTAACGCGTGTTTGATTCATATTGTTTAAGAAAACATGTTTTCACTTGTACCTGATTGTTGTAAAGGTCCAACTATAGTTTCGTTCACATTTGGTGAACTTCATGGGATGATATGAGTTGTTCGCGTCTTCAACGATGACACGTCTCGTCAAAATGTTGTTCCATAGATTTCTCATCGTCGTGTCATTTCACGTGATTATGTAATTATTTTTTTTTCATATTTATAATAGATTTCCGCTTGACCGCGACTCGCCTGATGTAAAGCGACGACGCGCATAGGCAACTGATGCAGGATTTCTTAATACATAATAATAAGCACATCTTTAATAAAAACACTTTGGAACATGTCTTCCTAAAATTGCTTGTTGTTTTTTATCACAAATAAGCCGTAATATACTTGCGGCCCAGTATTTGCTTCGCTACGTATAATAGAAATAGTAAATATTTGAACCGCTCGACCGATTGTGTGCAAACTTCACATAAACCATCTCTACTAAATAGTCCGAAAAAAGCCTAAACCTTTAGTTTGGATAGGTGTGCCCATTCTCGAGTTATAAAATTGCAACGAAATGTGGCATTGATTTTTTTTTATATATAAGGAGTCTATTATTTAGGCATTTTTTGGTAGACGTACACACCGTCTTGGCGGAAATGCAAACAAGTCTGATGTGTGTCCTTCCTCGTCTAGACATGTTGAGTATAATGCCAGAATATGACCAGCGTTAACAAGCTGCTGAGGTCACATATCTATGAATCGGGACCTCTAGGCTATGCCACGCTCCAGACTCGGAACTATTTCTGTGCAAAAGTCAATCAGGTAACTCTATTGCTGTACAGAAGAAGGACAAAATAAAAAGAACAACAAACATATTTTTTGCATTTAAAATATGTGTGGATATGGTACTAGTAATAAATAGTAATAGATAATTTGTAACTTAATGGAATTTAAAAAAGTTTCAAACTTTGAAACACCATCCTTTAGAGGTTGAATTTCCTAAAATCTTTTTTTTAGCATCCCATAATAAATACACCCTACAAATTGCATGTGTCTACAACGGTTTAGCCTCTGCGTTTATTTCTAGTGAATATCAGTCAGTCAGTCAGGACATACTCTTTTATATAGATAGATAGATTAAGATAGATTCGCGTAGGTATCCTTCCTAGTCTAGAAATGTAGACCGGTCTGCATTGACCTTCCTTACCGTCATCATGACATCAGAATATGACCAGCGTTAACAAGCGGCTGAGGTCACATATTTGTGAATTAGACCTCTGCAATTTAACTTCTTAATTTAGTTTAGTATGTTATAGTGACCAAGATGCGGGAGTATTCACTACTTGATTTGATTATCTTGAACTCCACCTATTTTGTCGTTCATTGTTTTTTCTCGTCATCCGTAATGATGTGATGAATAAAATAAAAGGGGACGATAATTACTACCCTGTCCTGCACTCTCCAATCCACCAAAGACACCTAAAAAATCGTAATTGCGGTTCCCATCGTACGATTTTTAATGAAACAAGTGGGACAGAACCAAAATTATAAATAATTGCACTTTATATTGTTTAAAATGACGGGTTTTCACTTGTACCTGATTGTTGTAAAGGTCCAACTATAGTTTCGTTCACATTCGGTGAACTTCATCAGGGATTAAGTCGTTCGTGTCCTCGATGACGATGACACGTCTCGCACTCAAAACTAGCTATAGTTAGACCTTTCCCACATTCAGGTACGCGTGAAAACTCGTCTTCTTAAACAATATGAATCAATCACGCGTTAGTTTTCTAAATATCATTGCACTTTCCCGGTGATTGTACTTCTTTGTACTTATTACCTTGCAGGTTTTCATCCTACGCAAGCGAAACAACGGAGAATTATATTACAAAATAAATCCAAAACAGGCCTTGAACTGGCAATTATAACGCCACATTAGCGATCCGATTTACGCGTTACTAGATACGATTATCACTCAGTCGGATTCAACCATTGCGTCACTCTAAAAATTAAGTTCGTTACACGGCTTCCTTTTGATAATAAGAAATTAAAGTTTTTAATCTACTTCAATTTTCCAATGATTATCCAAATTAAAACAAGTGGTTAGAACCCGACAGCTAAATCGTTAAACCTGTGTATCATCCTTAATTCCTTTTTTTTAATTTTATTGCACCCAGTATCACTCCCACGACTAAGACGAATCTATTGACACCGCTCACATAAATATACGACAAGCCGTTTAGGCTCTAGGGAGTGTCAGAGGAATATACATACATATTACACTCGAAAAACATAACCCTCCTTCTTTCGCAGTCGGGTAAAAATATTGGTAACAACGGATTTATATTAATCAGACATTTTTTTTTATGTTGTTATTTTTATTTTTTTTAAATCGAACTGGCTAGTTTTGAATACAACTTATATGGGACCCTTTCATAGAAATGAAGAATTTACCAAATCGCTGCAGTCGTTTTCGAGCTATCGGAGAACATACGTAGGAACGTAAATTCCGTTAAAATAAAAGCCTTCTCCTTCGAAGTTTGTTCTAAATCAACCAACAGCTGGCCTTCAACTACGAGTACATATATATCATTTTATATATACGAAAGTGTGTTTGTTGGCTAGTTTATTCGTCTTTTCCTCATCAACCAAGTGACGAATGGACTTGCACTGATATTAATTTTTGCACAGATATAGTTTGAAGTCTGGAGACTGCTATAAGCAATATTTTTTCCTGGTGAGATATAACGCGGACGAAGCCGCTGGCAGACGCTAGCACTGACTATAGGCTCGTGTTTATACACCGCCCAAAGAAGTCCTATTTTACTACAAAAATAATTCTAAACGGTTACCAAAATGGGTAAATGGTCACCAAAAAAATGGATAAGTGGTCACCAAAAAAGTTTTTGCCGAAAGTATTCAGAATGTCATATAAAAAATACAGAACCTACTGCGGACCTTGTTGCCGAATTTATTCGGAGTGTCATAATTAGGTGACCGTTAAGCCATTTTGGGAACCAAAAATATTTTTAGTGACCGTTTTAATTATACCCCTGACTATATAGCAATCATAATGCCACATTAGCGATCCGATTTACTTACACGTAACCCTACCACACGATTATCACTCGTCGGATTCAACGATTGCGTCACTCTGACAATGGAGTTCATTACACGGCTTCCTTTACGAACGGCTTTTTGTGTCGACCTCCCGTTGGTAATGTGAGGTTTGCAAAATAAGCACAGTTGAGTGTATCTGAAACCGCGGATTGCTACTAGTATAGCCAGTAACCATCTATAAATAAAGACAAATCCAATAAATCACATCACGAATCATCCGAATCGTTATTAAATAAAATATTCAAACAAAATTAATATATATATTTTTAAAGATATCTGTGAATCTATGCAGTTGGTCGAATCATCGGTCTTGTGTAACGAACAACCATTACAAAATATTAGAACAACTAGAGAAATAAATAACAATGTAAATATATAACATAACAGATATTATATGTTATAAGAATTATGAAAGTATTTAAATAGGTTTTTTAAGTTTAATTTTTTTAAAGTAATTAAGAACTCAAATGTAACAAGACTTGCCTGTAATTTGAAAGACAATAAATATTTTGTGTTCTTATAAGAGATATATAAAATCATACCTATGCAAACATACTCGAAAAACATTACCCTCCATTACATTGGGCAGACGCATAAAAAATGCTCATTGCTCAGACAGAAGCAGCTCAGCCACAAACATGACTTCCATAGTTCACCAACCTCCGCGATCAATGAGAAAGATTGTATCTTCGACCTACTGGTTATCGTACTCTCCAACGAACGTGATTTACAATTATTGTCCATTGATACGCGTATATCACATATACGTCCATATAGAACGGCTTAGAAGCCATAGAGGCGAAATATCAGTAAGAAATGTTCGAATACGCGTCATTGACAGTTTTTATAACGGTTGACAAGTGACGCGTTCTTACTTATAAACTAAAAATATGGGCGTTGTTTTTCCCGAGTTTTTCAAATCGTACTTGTTTTTTTCTTAGCCAATTGAAGGCTTACTTGTGATGTCGGGTACATTTTCATCGGTTCAGCTATAGGCAAGAAGCACTATTATTTCTTCTGTGCCTGAAATCAGTTGTCTCCTTCTGTAGAACAATCATTGTAGTGAGTTAAAAGTAATTTCAAGAGTCCCCACCTTCGCAAGGCACAGTAACTGTCGAAAGATTTGTAGGTGTGTGTCGTGCGAAAGTGACGTAACTTGACAGATTTTATGTGAATGATTCCAACGGGTTAATTTTTGTTTATATAATTTCAACGCACACTCCTGAAAATGCATGCATCTGAACTTCTTCTTCGTGTAAGCTCTCAGAGTGGTTCTCGTTGGCTCTTAGGGCGCCCAAGGCTTCTGACGTCATCTACGATTTATTTCCGAAGACAAACAACATGCTTCCGGTATAAAAACAGTACTAATTATTGGCGATAGTCGAGGCTTTAATATTTAACCTTAGTTGTTACTTAGTTTTCCTCTTTTATATGTTATATATAGGATGGATATCTTCACATTCACTAGAAGTTGGTCAAGTTATATAACTGCATTCAGTTAAAAGTGACTGTGGCTTATTTCGGCGTCGACCTCAATGTCATCTTACGGCGCGATAACAAGCCGAATCTTCGCTCCATTCCAACTACCAATTGAGATCAAGACGATCATTGATGCGATGACAGATTGAGTCTTCAGCAATTGATGGTGCCATAATCTATTGAGTAGTTGAGAGGTCAAGTGAAGGGTTTTATTAATATCTATCACTTTGTCCGTTCTTTCGTCCGCGTTGTTTGTATTTTTGAGAAGAAATGTAGCAGCTCCAAACCCGAAACTATCCACCTTAGGTTAAACACCAAAGCTTCTCAAAAATAGTTGGTCAAATTTTACATCTCCATCTACAAAGGCCACGAATACACGGTATCTTCGAGGCTCTTATGTGAACTGCCAGGTTTAGGGACATGCTGCCGCGTTCTCTATTGCCCGTTAGCCACTTGCATAAACGAGGGTACATTCAAGTCTCACTCGTTATAATGTCAGGATTCTGAGAATATTTTATAAGTCCAAATCGGTCATCAGATACTTAAATACTTGCATACATGAACCATAAAGCGTTACACTCCCTTTCCGAGCAGTCGCGTAATAGCAAAACCGTCAATTCTACGACACATAAGCAAGCCATAACTACGACGCTTATGTCTCATAAAAACTACTTAGTATTCATGCCATAGTTCTATTTAGGTACCCTAAACAGATCTACGTGCGTTTGACACAATGGAGTTCGATGACCAAGCCTGCATTTGTAGCATCGCAAGAATTGACGGTAGGAAGTAGGGATGATACTGTTGTCCGTTCGGTATTTCATTCGGTCGAATCACGATCGGTCGACTACCGATCGGTACAATGTAGAAGTTCATAGTACGCTAATTTGTGTTTGGTAGCGATCACCAAAGTTAAGCTACGCTCGTTCTTGGATGGATGACCGTACAGAGGTCCTAACAAAGAGCGCTCATAAAGATATGCTCAACCCAAGAGAGGGTAAGACTAAGATTCCTACATAAGTGGGAATAACAAATAATAATATTAATAATAGCGGATAATCGATAATCTTCTTGGTAGGACTCATCCCACAAAACCATGTGGGACTTTTATTTACTAAAACTCCACTCTTCGTCCAATTACTGGCGAGACGCGCTGTCACATTCGTCCGCGACTCGCGACGAGTGTCCGTTGCCGGACCCAACCAGCCGGGGTTGCCCTCCTTTGCCAGACATATGACATACCGCAACCAGTTCGAAGTCCGTACCACCTTGGAACAGATTATCATGGGTCTTTAGACAGCCTATAACCAGCTTACAACCAGCTTATAAGTCTCAGTAACCTGAAATAAACATTATCACATCACATCACACTAATATTATAAAGACGAAAGTTTGTATGTGTGTGTATGTTTGTTCCTCCTTCACGCCCAAACGGCAGAACGGATTTGGATGAAATTTGGCGCGAAGATAGTTTAAACCCGGGATTAACACATAGGCTACTTTTTATGCCGGAAAGTTGAAGTGTTCTCATAGGATCATCAAATATCCACCGCGGGGCGCAGCTAGATTTTATAAACCTACGCTTACTAATACAAATGGCCGAATATATTTTGTACCGAGACCCTATCTTACTTTTAACAGTGTCTTCCCATGTCTAGTGGAAACTGGCGCCATTGTTTCGTCTGCCATGTTTAATTCGCGTCCGAAATGCAATACCGCACGGCCCAGATTCCGAGACGAGATTGGTCCGATAGCCGTGAAAGCTTTTATACCGAAGTAGGTCCCTATTATTTTTGAGTGCTGATAATCGATTTAGCCATTAAATATTCGGTTTCCAATTACCTCGCGAAGGTCACTAGAATGCTTATGGTATGGGAGAATATTGTGGTTTGTCGAATGGTAGTTGTTTTTTTTTACTGACTGCCCAAAAAAGGAGGAGGTTCTCGATTCGACGATATCGGTTTAGTCTCGTTTATTTATTTTTTTAAATTGATCTAGAGATTTGATTTTTAAATCGAAATAACTGTAAATCCGCGCCTGTCGCTTGTAAACTTGTATTATTTCGTACAACATGTAATACACGACCATTCTTTAACCGACTTCCACAGGTTTAATTTCCGATTGTTTGATTAAAATTTTATCAGAATTCGTCCAGCAATTTTGAAGCGAACATCGCTGTGCCTATTTTAATGGCCTTTGACTAAATTGATGATATTTTATTTTGTAACGTAAGTTTAATAATTAAATAAAAATAATAAATAATAAGCCGAATTGTATTCTGTTTCCACATATTTTAAAGTATTATTTTATGCGGTATAAATATGCGCTTGCCTTGATGAAACCGATTCTTATTTATTTATTTAAAACGGTAAAAACACCAGTTACACTAAACAATGAAAAATACCAAAAACAATCATGAAATTATATAAAAAAGCAGCTTTCGGGACTCGCGATGCGAAAAGACAAACTATATAGTCCCGAGGAAAAAAGTAGAATTCGCATAATAAAAGTTGAAGCTAAGCGATTTGAAAGAGTCCGTGGAACCTCTACCATGTCTGTCACACGGTTACATAATACAAATTGCACGTCAATTCCGCTGAAGCCAGGGTCACTTGCCCATCATGTTAACTGGAGCGGAAACTCGGCGCGTACAAAAACCGCATTGTATTCGGTGATACGGCAATGAGTCATTTGCGTATTCATCAGTGTAACCATGCGTGGTTGCTGGTGGGGTTTGTGAGCCGAATTAGCAAGAATTAGCTGAAAAATTTGAATTAGTAGTTTGTACGTATCATCCCATAGCGGCCCACAACTCGGGGCGGGTTATGTTGACCTTAATAGGGCGTCGCCCATAGGCGCATTCAGGGTTGGTTCAATAATGAAAGTTGTTCCTAAAGATGAGTATCGTGACCCCTTTCGGCTTAGTACACCCCTAAACGATATCTCTGTATAATGTACGGAACATTTGGTTCATATAGTCGGATCAAGTGCCCATTTAGCGATGATCTAACTCCATACACTCCCTGCGACCTTGTGGCTATTTACAGCTGACCAACTACATACCTATTATATATATAACCAATACATACACTTACTGTAATGTAAGTAAGTGTACAGGATGACTGTCGAATGACAACAATAATGGTTACCGTTGCCGCCATCTTCCATCTTCATATTCTGTCTCTGGTAGCTCACGCATGATATATCTAGGATTGACTGGGAAACTCTTCCAAAGGTAGTTTTCGATGGGGTGGTCATACCATATAGCGATTCAATTAAGAATCTTGGGATTATGATGGACTTAGCAATCTCTTAGCTGGGACTGTCATTTACAAACTATCAGCTGTAAAATGTTTGCTTCTGGAGCATCTTTGAAACGTTTACGTAACTTTTTGCCTAAGGTTGCGCTCGCACAATCTCTTCTTCTCCCTATCTTAGACTACGCTGACGCCTGCTATGTAGATCTTCGGGAGGACCAGCTAGACAAGCTTGCTGCTTCAAAATTACAGCGTCTGATTTATATTTGGTTATAAACTGAGTATTGTGTATTCTCAATGATTTTTACGTTCGTGTAGTCACCTTGTTTAGCTCTGTCTGCTTGCATACAATGGTCAATGCTAGCCGATTCGTGATTTACAATTTACTAAGTCGTTTTATGGTAATCTTTAACAATCGGGTTTATTACGTATGTCATTGTATATGAATGAAATATCTGGGTAAGTAGTCCGTGTTAAGACAGCTAGAGACCGCCAACTTGTCCATACAATAAGATATAGCTCTTTTCTATCTTTTAATGTTTGTCGATTCCAGTGTTTTTTTTCACATAGCTAGGATAGGATTTACCGATTTATTTTTTTCTGTCTTTTATGTCACTATAAAGGTACAATCTTCCTAAGCAGTAATATTTTTGCGCTGATACGATGCCTATTAAAAGCATTTATTATGCAGAATTCAACTTTTTTAAAAGTAATAAAACGTGTAGGCCCTAAATACATCATAGTACAGCGAATGACACCAAAAACACAAAAAAAATACGTTGCAATTTAAGGTGTAAAATAAGGTACGCTCCGAAAAGAAAATACTCAACTATCGCGCGTTTTGTGAAAATGTGAAATGAATAGCTGCAAGCGACATGCTCAGAATGCAGGCTTTTTAGTATCGACGATGCATTCAGTGATAGACCCGAGTTGACCCGAGTGAGTTGTAAACTGGGCCCTTATTCACTATGAGTACTTCTACACGTAACATGCATCGTGGTAGGGCGTTTTTTAACGTCCGCCTGGCTAGCTGCCACCCTCAAGTTGATCGTTCGCCAAGCTCCTAACGGTGTGTTCCAGCACCCTTTCTTGAGAGCCAGTGCATTCCACACTAGGCATGGTCTATTAGGTCACTACAGTGTCGCTGACTTGCTCGTGCGAGCTTGTGGTCAAATGACTAGCTGTGTTATCCAATAAAAAGTGTTGCCGCGTTATTTTAAGCGCGTAAAATTTACGTGGAACGATATTTACTAAGTTAATGTTAAATTTTATGTATTGTCGTCACGCGTTTTCAGCGCGGTATCTCGGTGTACCTTAGAGAATAAGGGCCTTATTTATTTATAAACGCATTTCAATTGTAAGTAAGCATTTTAAACGGACCGTTTTCAATTCGTCGGAGCTTTTTTTGTGTACGTTTTTAGACTTCTCAGAGATGGTTAGAATGATTTGTAAAATTATTATTTTGTGGGAAAGTGTATATTTTCTAATAACTTATAATTTTATTTGACTATATTATAGGTGACATTCGGTTATGCAACGTTAGTTTTACATAAAACAGTAATTGTTATTATCGTTTGTTTCAGGGTGTTGCATGAATCCTAGGAAAAGTTTGCACTGAAACTGCTCATCACGACTTACTAAGTAAGTATATGTATATATATATCTATTAATTATACGGAGGTAGACACACGTTAAATTAAATTAAGTATAACCTCCTCGGTAAGCGTATTTCCACAAAAATATTTTTTTAATATTACTATAACTGACCTACGAATATTTAATAAAAAATAAATTGTTGTCATATTTAATACCAATGCCGAGGCGTTTACCAATATTTAATTATTTATATTCTTAAAAAAATAATTTTATAAAAATATTACATAAATAATGTTTAAAAGAATATCAATCAGTGTAGAAACATTTACTTACAATATTTAACTAATTTATGCTTAAAACTCGACTATGGAAAGGAAATGTAGATAAAAAAACCTATGTTTTCGTTACGAATCTTCATAGGCAAATGGTATTAATGGCAGAGTTTGTCAAGATGTCTTGAGGTCTAATTCGGGTCGAATTTGTAACAAACCTTGCAATGGCGCATCAATCAAAAATGGCTAGACAAAAAACAATTAAGAAAATAATTGCCTAAAGTTCGCCATCGATCGCTACTGTGCGAAGTCAGCCTTGTGGCAAAGAATAAATTAATCTAATAGGTACAGAAGAGACATTTTATTGCTTAGATTAGCTTATTGCCTACATAAATGAATCATCTTTGAACATGCTGTGGGGCTTTTCCAAAATTACAGTTTTATAGTTTAAAAAAACCTATAATGTTATCCGACAAGCGATAGCACTCCGTTGCAAATCTCCGCCATCAGACACGGCTTTTTTAACAGAATTCAAGGAAAGAAAGTTCTTGATACATTCGAAAACTTATATTCAGTTTTGTTTATGTATGATTCTCGATTTATTTGAGGCGCCTGAACTGAACTGCAAATATGCATATATTATTTTTGGAATAAGAATAAGAAATATCTATTCACCTTTAAATAACGTTCGTTACAGGCAAGTCTAATAGGTTACATTTGCATTATTAATTTCTGAATGAGTCCCTCTTCTCATACTCCGTATAAATTTTATAAAAAATCGATCCACTAGACTGGTTTTTAATTTTTTTTTTCTGTTATTTTAACAGAATAAATTGCATGCGTGCTAGAAGAGAAATCGGTTGTCACTCTTTAAATCGCATTTTTTAGTTTACTTTTACACTCCATGTCTAACGAATTCCATCTCTATAAAGCATCCCATGTTTATTCTATGGCGCACTTGAGACGAGACTCGAGACTGGCGCCCTAACGACCTCCTAGTATAAACTAGTCTATTTGTTTTTTATTGCTAAATGTATGTATAAGTTATGCATTAAGGGTCTTGCTATCAACCCCTCCGAGAGAGGGATGGTTTTTCAAACAACCCCCTTTTACAGATTATTGAAAGAGGGCAGAAGCCCAAACTCTTATTGCAATTGATAACATAGTGACCGATCATTTTTTTTGTGTTGCATGTTAGTACTCGCGGATAGGGCGGATAGAACACAACTATTACCGTCAGCCACAGCGCCGCTAAGCGTTGTGGCAGCTAGGAATAAAATATGGTCGTCTGCCCCCATCATGACATTCGTTGTATTTCTTAAATCGCAGAACCTTAACAAGTTTTTCATATTAAAAACCTTGTAAAAAGTCAATAAAATTTGAAAATTATAATACGATCCGATTGAACTGTAACTTGGTATCTCTTCTATGCCTCTTCTTACCTTCTTTTCCACCTACCATCGTTTGTTCCCAGCTGTTATTTTGTATGCTCATCTAATCTGTGCAATGTAAAAATTTTGCGCATTCTATAAATAATGATGCTAACTTCCTCGACGGTTAGGGTTGACTTTTCGCACGGTTTATAATATGAAAAACTTGTTAATTTGAACATTTCTAGTTTTTATTAATGTACGTAAAGTATTATTTTTTTGGCTTATTAAATTTTAACAATTTTTCGTATATTTATTTAAGGCATGATTCTTTTAAAACTAAAATTTTAATTCGGAAGTGACAACATTTAAAATTTTAAGCCCCCAAAAAATGATGTCAACAACAATAATACAGATGACATATTTTTTACGAGTTTTTGACGAGAATAACATTATTCAGAACTTTTTTTAGATTTTCGAAAATCTCTAAAAACGTGATTATTACATTCTACTTAAAATAAAAAAGACTACGTTATTGTTCTTTTGTCTTTCCATTATGGTAATAAAAATGTAGGGTCAAAAATATAATAAATGTAGTCAATTTTATGAAATCTTGTATAGTATTACAGAATTATAGTTATGTTGTTTTTTGTTTTCTCTAGGATAATTACTAATTTGTTTCAATTCGTAATTTGACTGCCTCAATTAGTATTTTTTTATTTACAGACTTTTTTATTTATAGTTATCACGTTACCTGTAAAAAAAAAACTTGTATTTCGTCAAGATTGATCGAAAACTACGAACTGTCACGAACTTTTAAACAAACATCTTTAGAAATAAACAGGTAAGTTTATTAATTCACAAAATAAATTAAAACACAAAAGCAAAGGAAAAAAAAACATTCACAGTTATAAAAACTAATCTAGAAGTAGAAGGGAAAGTTCCAAGAATGCTGGCTGCATTGCCACGTTGAATGGCAATGCTAATTTTTTTAACCAAAATAAGAGCCAGCATTCTGGTCACATGCCGCTCCTACTAGACGTTTTGATATTTCTAAAAATATGTTATAATAAAAGGTGTTCACATAGATCATATACTAGTATTCCAGACTAGGCATGCTCCATCTAGCGCTACAGTGTCGCTGAATTCCGAGGTCGTGCGAACTTGTGGTCAAATGCCTAGCTTTTCAGGATAAAAAAAGAAGATATTTTTTGTATTTATGTACAAACTGAGTACTCGTAATAGACAACACAAACCTACCCAATGAACAACAGAAGTAATTATGAAAATCCGTGTTATAAAACACAGCAGGCGATTAATCGATGATTCATCACCACAAAAACCGGTACCGTGTCTGTCTGACTCCTCACAACACTAATTCGTATCGATGCGAATGTCATTCATAACTGAATCGATTAACAAATCATTAATGCTAATTAGGGATTTATTCATATTGAATAGTTAGAACTTGACATTAAGAAAGGTCGTCGGCCTACTATTAACTAACTAAATGATAATGAGCCAGCGAGTGGAGCGTTTATGTTTCGAGTCTGTTATCAATCTCGTTGGTTTGTTGGTTGGTATGTTTGGATAGTTTTACTGGAAATTTTCGTACTCCACGTACGTTTACAATTTATCTTGACAAAACTTGGTATACAGGTTCTGCGAATGTTTAGTATTTTTTAATCGTCGGTGATTTTTTACTGGACAATTTTTCCTCCCTAAGATGGGAAAGTGGTCTGAGGTGTCATTTACTGGCCGATTTCATTGGTGTTTTCTTGAGGAAATTGCGTAATTAACATGGAAACAAAATAAAGGCATTCGAGAGATTGTGTTTATTAACAGATTGAGAAAGAAGGAGGGTTATATTTTTTGAGTGTATGTGCATATGTATATTTCTTTGGCACGCTCTAGAGCCTAGGTTTGTCGTATTTTTATACGAGTGATGTCAATAGATTCGTCTTAGTCGTGAGAGCAACACTGGGTACATGTCAATTTTAAAAACATAAAATTAAGGATTAAGCAGTCGGGTCTTTTTGAAGTCGCGAAGTCAACAGTTGGAAGTTTTGATTAGGTTCAGTACGTACCTAAGTTTGTTTACTACTTGCTGCCATAAACCACAACTCAACATATTGCTGGCTGATATACCACCAGCGTTGATCTACCGTTGGGACCAAGAGTGTGATGAGGTTTAGTATTTTAATATTGTAAACTATTATATAGGCGAAAGTTTTTATCTGTGTTTGTTTGCTGCTCCTTCACGCTCAAACTAATAAATGGGTTTAGGTGAAATTTGTCACCAAGACAGCTTAATTTTCTGGATTTACATGCAAAAATTGTGTGTTCCCGTTTGATATATGTAGTAACTTTTCATTTTTCTATTTCTACGTATGTACACACGAAAAACATTACTTATCTTTAGGTCAGTCAGTATTAAAAACAATCAAATCCCACCACATAGTCGTGTTGTCGCGCACAGGTGAATAGGTACTCGTACATCCGAGGTGCGTTTCCTGCTCGCGCGCACGTTCCGCAGGACGCACCAATTGGGGGCGACCACCAGGCCGGAGCTGGTGTATCGCGGGATTTTATTATATTTATATAGTTTATGATGGTCGAGTGATTAGTGTAGTCGATTGCCGCGCGAAAGGTACGAGGTTCGACCCCACGAAACATGCAAACAGAGCCTGAGCTACCGGTGAATGAAAATATCGTGAGGAAACCATAGCGTGGTGGTAGGGCGTTTCCTATCGCACGTCTGGCTAGCTACCAACCTTAAGATGTAAAATCTGTCGCCAAGCACCTAACGGTGTGGTCCGGCAGCATTTCTTGAGTGTATTCCAGACTAGGCATGCTCCACACTACAAGGGCTACAGTATCGTTGACTCCCGCGGTCGTGCAAACTTGTGGTCAAATGAATGAATGAATAAACTCTTTATTGCAGACACACAAACATTAAATATACAGGAAAAACCTTACATCTAGTGTCACAAGTGGCGGCCTTAAAATATGCAAAATGCCTAGCTGTGTAGGATAAAAATATATTTATATACGTATTATATAATAATATAATAAAAAGGATGTTTATATTTATATATATATATATATATGAGAGTAAGTCCTGATATTTGCTAGGAATCACCGCTAAGCTTAAACCGCTAAACAGACATGAAATTCGGACGGTGTATTCTGTATAGGGTCCAAGAAAAGATTATTGGAAATACAACCGTAACGTAGTCGTAATCTTTTTTTTATGTATGATTTCTCAGAGACTTGTCAAATGAGCTGAAAATTGTCGTTTAATTGAAACAGAGATTGACATATAAATACTTTTTTATAGTGTTTGTTTTGTCGATAAAAGTGAAATACCAACTTTAAGTGTGTATGACACTGCAGTAGAGAGTACGCCCACGCAGCCCAATCTAAATAAACCTTGAACATGATTGGTCGTAATGATTCACAATTCGCGATCATCCGCGAACCGCCCGACATTCGCACAGCTACATGTACCTATGACATAGTTTGAAGTATTTCTGTCGATGATTTTTGTTTGCTTACGTATAGCTATATGTTTATATATACTTCCATCTAGCATGAGGATGCAGAGCGACAACTTGTTTGAATACGAAGCAAATAAGTAAAATACCTGTTCAAAAGTTTTATCTAAAATCAAAAGTGACGCTCTAAGAGAGATGTTTCAGAAATACACGGAGCCCCGACCTAGACAGTGTACATGTGACCATAAATAACTTAGGGATTATTAATCTTGAATCTATCAACCAAATTCAAATTAACATAAGTTATCGCAGTGTACAAAATCAATTTGGAATCAAAATATTTCTACGTTATTTACACAATACGGCGATTGCTCGTTTTTTTGTGCCAATTCTGACATTAGTGACGGGTGGTACAATTCATAGAACAATTTGACTATTGGAGTCAACTTAGGATACAAAAATCTTCCAGGGATGCCATAATTCTTCTACAATTCATAGAATTTTGATATATTTGTACAAAATGAAGTAGGGAAACTGATGCTGGTTTAATTATATAGTCATATTTACCATCTATTTAGGCATTTTTTGGTAGACGTACACCGTTCTCAAGTACAAATCAAATCAAACAAGTCCTTAAATAAACATCGCCATATTGTGTGGCGGCCATCTTGGAATTGTTTTCTTAAGTATAGTTTTCTACTAGTCAAGCCCTTTCATTTGATATTGATGATATTTTGGGAGTGTTTTATTTCGTGTCGGCGGCCATCTTTGACTGATTTTTAACAAACATAGCTTAGTACACTCACGACTATATAACTTATCAAAAAATGAAAATTGGTTCATACGTTTTGGAGTTACAATGCCAGACATACAAAGACATGTCACACTTATAATACCCCGTTGTTCTTGTGTTGTTGGTTAAAAAGATGCAATTCTTTTATGTCTTACTCTAGCAGAATCCTTTGCTTGAATCAACCAGTAGGAGGCTATGGATTTCTGTGGAATGCCACAAAAGTTACGTCGAATTGACAACATATGAAATGTTATGATAATATTTTATAGATAATTAAAAGACAAATTGAAATAACGTACTCCTATTTTATTTTTATTTTATACAGTATGTAATAATTAGATTTTAGAGAAATTTGAAAACTATAAGTTCAGCATTATGTCATTCTCGTCAAAAGCTCACAAAAAATTAATTATAAAGTTTTCATTAATTATCTGTATTTTTGTTGTTTGTTTTTTTTTGTATGGTTCACAGATTACAGACACAATAATATTTTTTATTGGTGGCATTTGACATAAATCCGATTTTTTTTTCATCAGTTTTTTGTAAATAATCCTTAAGAAAGTGGATAAAGAAATCTGGTATTTTTAGTATGAACTCTTTATTACATTATCTAAAATGGTTTTCGAATTTCCATCACTTTGCATAAATGAAATGTTGTCTATTCTATTGTAATCTTAGAAACAGAATGTATTAAAGACTAAGTCAACAACACATTTACAAATGCAAACTAACAATAAAACGCTGCAGACGATCATGTGTGACGTAATACGTCCCGTCCGTCGCTTAAACATTGTGTGTTCGACGTTAAGCAACGCAAAATATATAGTGCAGAAGAGCAAGTACTTCGTAATTTACTGTTTTTTTACCCGACTGCGAAAGATGAGAAGAAAGAAGTATGGATGTATATTTCTTTAGCACGCCCTAGAGTCTAAACGGCTGGTGGTATTTTTATGCGAGTGGTGTCAATAGATTCCTCTTAGTCGTGAGAGTGACACTGGGACAAAGAATTAAAATCTACACGCTTAGTACATTTATTAGTAAATTTTAGATTTTAGACCGAATGTTGGTTCCAAGATCAACACTGGTTGTTTCTGCCAGCATTATGTTTAGTTGTGCATATGCATACCAGCAGTGTGGTATGTGACAGAAGTTTAGTTTTATTTGATACGTTGTGTGTTATAATGTGGTTTTCTGTTGCAAATAAATTTAATTCAGTTTCATTCTATTGTAGTACCGAGCCGACGTTCTGCATTACATATTTTGTGTCGTCCGTTTTGTAGGCCGCACATGTGCTCTTATATGAGTACAAGATGAGCATTCGTAATGCGTATATGCATTGTTATCGATATACATCCTAATACCAGTAAGACAAATAACGATAGTGTTGGAATAATATGTAATGTTATTTATTCGGGGGAAAAAAATAGCTGTTACATACAAAAAGTTTATCGGTCGTCTATGATACAGAGTTGGTGCCACTGTGAAGGTTGTTGACACTATTTCGGCTTAGTAGTTGGTGTTGAAGATGAATTTTCAAAAATCTTTTCTTAGCTCACCCCTACACCGTATAATAAATACACACTGTGAAAAAACACAACTAGAAACGCTTCTTAACTTTAAGCATCTTTTGTCTGGTTCTATCCAATGGAGAACGTCACGTGCCAAAACAGGACAAATGACGATTAAAGTTAAGACGCGTTTATTAATAAGGCTGTTAATATAAGATTTTTCCTGTATACTCGTATGTAATGTTTGTATGCCTGCAATAAAGAGTTTATTCATTCACACTCCAAAATTCATTTACCTAGGCTTCAGTAATTTAGGCTCTGCGTTGATTGTAACATGTCAGTCAGTCAGTCAGGACTTACTCTTTTAAATAAATAGATATTATTATAAACTGTTGTATTGAAACGATGATGTTAAAATGTTGAACAAATGGATTACCAAATTAGGCGCAAAGATAATGTTGGCGCCACCGACTGATACTCGAACAACAGAGCTACAGTTTTATTTGTATCAGTGATCTAATTAGTGACCAATATAAATTCTAGCATTGACTCATGTTTACAACAAAAATAAAATATATAATGCTGGTGCTGATGGCCGCGACTTCGTATTTATTATTTATTTTTAATTAACCGGTATCAAAAGTATGCTATAAGTTGACCGGCGATATAAGCTACAACAATATACAACATTTTGAATGGGTCCGGTCGGATATTAGCCCGTACAGGCAGACAGACAGACAAACAGGGAAAGAAAAAAATTTGAAAAAAATCATATTAGTTCTACTACACTTCTTACATCCCCCTGACTTGGTTTTTCGCATTTCTTTTCATTGTACAGATATTCGACCTCTACAGTTTTATTATATGTATACATTGGTTTTTTTTTTAATTTAATTACTCTGATTGACTAAGCGGGCGAAGCGTCTCTCTCAGTCTGTTTGTATGTTTGTCCGCAAGAAATTTCGTTATTTTTGTAGTAAGCGAGAATTTTCAATTGGTCGGGTATTTCTTTCGGGTGCAATAACCTTATTTTATAAGAAAAAATGTTTTTTTGCAGAGTTATTATTGATCTGAGATTTGTAACCTATAATCGTAATATTAGCGTGGTCGCGACGTCAAAAGATCCCAGAATTACTAGTGAAATAGGTTCTTGAAAGTTTGCTTTCACTCTTAGAAAGCATAACTGATAACTAACTGAAGCCTAAATATGATGTTTAACACATTTTGAACCTGGTCTAGGCTTGAAGTCAATTGTTTCTCTTTCTAGAACTGTAATTGAACACAATCTACTAGTATATGTATAAGAGAGCAAGTCCTGCCTGACTGACTGACATTCGCTAGGAATCAAATCAGAGCCTATACCGCTGAACCTAGATACATTAAATTTTGAGGGTGTAAACATTGAATGTGTATGTATACTACCCTAGGGGTTTTGGAAAATCAACCCTTAAGGGTGTTAAATGGGGGTTCGAAGTTTGAGAAATAATAACAAAAGTCTTGTAACCCATACAGCAGCGATAATGTCATTAATATCGCCCAAATATCATTACACCCGGCACGGAGTACAGCGTAATGTACCAAACTTGAAGGGTGCTCTATTTATTATATTATAGCCTGATAACATGCTGTAATTGACCGAGCGAGCAAAGTCTCTGCTACGAGTCTGGCAAAATGTTCTACGGAACCATATAATACGCACTATTTAACTTTATTTTTAGTACCTTTGCAATAATGCGATGCGTAGACTCTGGGTGTGTTCCGCAAATACGGTATTGCCATTACCCTCCCCCCAGTCAGGGCCACTGCGCACAATATTGACCCAATTACCACCCTGGCTGCAGAAGTGGAACAGACAAAGCCTTTGTTACACACGATGCCGATAAGAAAGGGATGTTTTCCTTTTAGACATAGAGAGATCATCATTGTTAATACAAAAACGATAGTTGAGTAAATAAAAAAATATTAGAACAGGAGTGCGAGCACGAGCTATCTTTTGTCCATAAAAAGAAAGCTCTTAAAGCGGGTCAAGTGAGTGAGAGAATCTTTATTCTCTCACTCACTTATTATTATAAGAACAAGACATATTTGTTGGCCTTTGCCGACAAATATTTCTTGTTCTTATTCTTAAACTTTTTAGAACACAACAATGTACGAAAGCAAAACTTTTTAGGTATCTAATCAGTCCCTAAGAAGTCATGCTTGTAAAGACCTAGTGCCCGCACTGCTTGTATGACAAGTTTAGTTAAGATTAGTTGGAGGCTATGACCTGTACGCGAGTACAGACATTTCTGTACAAACAAACGTTCAAATATGCAGACTGACTGACGATAGAAAATTAACCGGATCCAATGCAGAGATGTATCGCTCGTTTGCTAGATTTCAAATTTGTGATTTGGAGAATTAATATGGTTATTTGTTAAGTATATTTAAATGATTTAATTTTAAAATACTTAAATATTAATGTCGAATTGTGATACATTTTTTATTTTAAGAATAGATAATTCGTTACTTAAAGTAGTAGAATTCGTTATGTAATATTCTCTTATCGTGGTTCCAATGGAATTCAAACTTTTTCCCTACAAAAAGTTAATAGATTTTTGCCTATTTTCGATTTCAAACAGGGCTCACATTGTTGAGCACGTTTCTAATTAAATTTCACAACAAAGATGGCTCAGATATACTTCTGAGTTGTAAGATTGCTTGAAAAAAACTACAAGTTTCAATGGGGAATTTCCTTCAATTTTGTTTATACAAGTACCAAAGTACTTAGCAATTTCTTACGCATCAATGCTCCGAAAAAAAAGAGCCCATAAACACCTTGTGATAGACCTCAATATTTTCTGGCAAAAAGTTCCAGAAGGAAAACTTTAATAAACAGCCTTTCCAATTAAAGTGACCAAGGTGCGGCGAAAAAATCATCTACTTACAAACACCGTCGTGCGTGCCCTCAGTAATTTAGTATCGATCCGTCGAACCAGGACTTGTGGCGCCCATCGTGGAGTTACTATGCGGCATTGAGAAGTAGTCCTTCGAGTCGGATACAACTCTACGTTAATACTAATACAGTCTATATTCCTTTGATTTCTTTAGATGTGTCAGACTTGTAGATGATTTCAGCTGTAAGTTGTATGTGATAAAGTCTAGTTCTGAATAAACAGCTGTATACTTGATCCTACGAGCTTACTAAAACAGTGCTTCAATAGCCACACGGTCTGGTTTCCTTTGATTATTTTATAGTGACAGATTTGTTAAGAGATCTTGCAATATACCTCAGTATGGTCTAGGTATTATAGGAAGACTAATTTAGATGTAAATTAAAGCAATCAAAATTTAAATTACGTTGTAGTTATTTTTATGATGAGACATTTCAAAGGTTGCTCTGCTAAACTTCCTCCTACTGCTGGTCCTACGAACTGTTGACGTCGCGAAAGTTGACAGTAATACATTTCTTCTTTAAAAATGTATCTGTAGATTTTACTCAATTCGTTGGAATCTTTGTTTTTTTATTTTATTTATGATCCCCAATGTTTCAGCTACACATGGACCCTTTTAAATAGTACGTGACAAGTAGCCCTATAAAAAAACTCAAAATTAAACCAGTAGTTGGGTTTGTAAAGTAATATAACTGGAAAATTTCCTTGCCTAATGGATGTCTGATGTCATTTTTTTCAAAGTAAAATAAGTAACTTGAAGTGTCCAAGAAACGTCTCTCACGAGGAAACAGCATCTTTACCTTGAGTTGAACAGTTAACTAGACGCATCATTAAAAGATCGTTTTTGAGCTTTAGAAAAATTAGTTTCACGGTTCGTCAGTCGCTTGTCGTTTACTTATTTGTGTAAAGATTAACACAGTCATTAAAGATTAATGTCACGCCCGGTTTTTGTTGAATATTTGTACTTTCTATTGCACTTTTTACAAGCAGCTGGTTTTTAATGATGACTTACAGAAATTGTGTGCTTATTTATATATCTTCTTATGCATTTACTAGTCGTTTTGCGAACAGTTGACCACTTGAACTCTTTCCTTACGACTATATCTCGACAAATTCACGTGTGATATTGTTCCTTTGAGGACAATTTTGTGCAATGCATTGGACAATTGATGAATTCAACACAATATGATATAGGCACATCAGCTTGAAGCTGCTTGACTGTTATTATTAAATAATTAAATATCAGAACTCGTAAAAAACTAGGTACTACTCGTACTACGTAACTCTAAAAACTACATTATCTGGGCTTTACACTCAATTTTAAACCAAAGTTAATATTACATCTCAAATAATATTTGCTATAGTCCCTTCGAGACGTTAAATACGACTTAAAAGTAACATATTATATAGTAGCTGGATATTAAATAGTGGCCTTATCGCTTAAATGAATCTCTTCTAGGCAACCATGCTTTGACAAATGTATAAAACTTGTTTGCCATCAGCACCGTCACACACAAACACCTATATATCAAAAAAATCAAATCAAAACGTTTTTATATCCGTAACTAAATGTGTTTTTATTTAGATTTTTGATGTATTATTTCGGTATGTCACGGTGAAAGTTGTTTTATAAATTCACGGTACGGTGATGTCACGGTGAAATTACGTAGTTCTACGGAATGCAGGTCGATATGGGGTCGACCGACGGTAGGGAGTAACGGACGGACGTGCAGGGGTTTTTAAGGAATACGTGACGTCATCGTTTGATGTTTTTAGCCGACTTCAGAGAGGTAGATGTTAATGATTCTTAATTCGTCGGTTTTTATTTTAATGTAGGTATGTTATTCCATTTTTCAGAGACGCATTTCTCGATTTGGAATATCCATGTTTTTGTTTAACAAAAATGGTTTTGCATATAAATAATATGCATCAGTATCTCGTCTACCAATACACGTCCACATACCATGGCGCGGAGCCAAAAATCGTCTGATTATGAAAATTAGCGCCATGTGAGAGTGACCATTGTAACGCACAGTCACTTGCTGAAGAATGCGATTAGCTGATTGTGGCTTAGCTTTTTATTGGTATCGTCCCAAAATAGGGTAAAGTACATATCTTGCATAATTCAACAGTTCTGCCTATTCTGCCTGAGCGAGGCATGTGAATATGTTTAAACCTACGCTTAAAAGTAAAGTAATTTCAATTGACAATTAATTTCAAAATTTAAAAAAAATATTATTGTGTTTACGTCAATAAGAAATAATTATTCGTTATTTTAACTAAAAATGTTTACGATTTACATTTTAAAAAGCTGCTACTGCAAGTTTACCTAAGATAGCTGGATTATAGAATAATATCTTGTTATTATATTTTAAAGTACTCCGACAATAAGTGCCGTAACACCCTCCCCCATAAAATATCAGTGAGTCAAATTCTCATATAGTCATAGGCATAGTCATCGGCATGGCGCGGGGCCAAACAGTGTGATTATGACAATTAGCGCCACGTGAGAGCGTCCATTGTACGTACGGAGGGCAGGGGTCGGGGAACTCACTCGCTTAGGAATGCGATGAGATGGTGATTGTTGCTTAGTGCCAGCTTTTTGTAGGGACGATAGCAGATCTTTATCATCGTCTTCGGGTCTAGGATTGCAAACTAAGGTAAATCTTAAACAAGCTTACAAAACTTTAAAAACTTCGGGAGGCGTTTGAACAAAATATTTCCGTTTTTTTTACCCGACTGCGAAAGAAGCGGGGTTAGATTTATTCCAACGGCTTGTCGTATTGTTAAGTGAGTGGTGTCAATAAATTGGTCTTATATTGTTTAAGAAAACGGGTTTTCACTTGTACCTGATTTCTGGAAAGCTCCAACTATAGTTTCGTTCACATTCGGTGAACTTCATCAGGGATGAAATGAGCCGGAATATTCTTAAACAATTTGAATCAGACAAGCGTTAGTTTTTTCTAAATAAAATTTGTCTTAGTCGTGAGAGTGTCATTGGGTATATCAAAATGATAAAAATAAGAAATTAAGGATTATACACAGGTTTAACGATTTAGTTGTCGGGTTTTTTCGAACTCTCTTCTAACCACTTGTTTTTTTTTAAACTCAACTTCGTACGGGTCGTATGCGAGTACGTCAGCTGATCCCGCTCCGAACCTATCCCGCGAAATGAAATAATGATAACATACTATGAATGAAGCAATTATTATGATTGTAAAACAAATAAAACACATTTTTTTATAAACTTGGACATTATTATCTACTACTGTAATTCTGTGTTGTGACTACTATTTAATGTCTAAGCTTTAAATTAATTAGTCTCTAAGTATTTGAGTTAAAACGACGACAAACGTCTCTTAAATTTAATTATGTTCTCATGTAAGTGATGTAAATCTCGAGTGAGAATAAATATCTTTAAACCTAAAACATAGAAAATAATGATCTGTATAGTCAAAGAAATATTCGTCGACGACCGCCGTCGCGCCGTGGTCTAGACGGTCCCGGGTTCGATTCCCGGTCGTGGCAGTTCAAACGATGAGTTTGAACATCTGTCTTCCAGTCTGCGTGTCTTTGTGAGTGTGCTTGTGAATGTTGCATGGCATCTCCTACACGGGAGAAATACTGTTGGGGAGCTATGAGTGTGAACCATTATTATTTATTTATTTACAATTCTAACCGAAAAAGTATTGGCCGATTTTGATATAAGTAAGCAATATGGAACTAATAGGAAAAAACGCAAAATCAATAAAAAAAATCGAATCGGTTCTTGTTTCGGAAAAATCGGTATATATATATATATATGCGTCCCCGTCGAGCCTACGTGACGTCACCGCACTGTATATGACGTAACTCTCACGGCAGAGTGTGGAGGAGGTAACGACCTCGCATCGACCCATATTCCTGGAAAGCTTTACACTGCTTTCGTCAACAGACATACAGACGACGTGACTCTACCTGTATATATCTAGCTAGTCTAGAACAGCTTCGTGTTTTTGTACAAACTTGCACTCTTGCTATGTATAAAATATTTTTTTTAAACATTGAGCTATAATGTTGCTGTGGACTGATAAAAATTAATATTACAGTCAAGAGTAAAAACTTAAATAAAATAACGATAAAAAATAAATAAAAATAGGTACAGGTTATTATGACGTAGCAATAGCCGTCCATCAAAAAAAAAAAGTAACGAAAAAGGAAAGAAAAAAAAAGGTTAAAAGAAGTGTCTTGCAACTTTCATTACAGTATTCGTGGATAGAACTTTTTCGGTTATTTCAGTTACAAAATAAAACATTACCGATTCTGACTAAATAGGACAACACATTGAGAAGGCGGTCAAACAAATCTGGTAACAAGCGTTAAAACAACACCGTCGAATTGAATACCTCCTCCTTTCTTGCGTAGTCGGTAAAAAGTAGGTGAAAAAGCCTAGGCTAGACAGCAGACGGTAAGTAAGCTAGGCCTGCGCGTGCGCCGGGTCGTCGACCTCTGTCCAGGTGAGTCACGCTATCCGAGGTGCCCTTCGCTTCGCCATCGCAACATTACAGCTTCGAGGCCGCGTGGGCGTCTCGCGATCTCACCCGCCACCAGGTTCGATGTCTCGCCGAAATAAATCTTGCTGACATCATTCAGAAAGGATTATTGGAAATCGAATAGACTTATTTAAGGCTCGTGTTTAAACACCGTCTGAAAAAGTTCCTATTTTACAACAAAAAAATCGGTAAAAACTGTTACCAAAATGAATAAAACGGACCTTGTTGCCGAAAGTATTCAGAACGTCATTAAAAAAATGACCTGAACCTACTGCGGACTTTGTTGCCGAAAATTCGGAGTGTCATAATTTGGTGACCGTTAAGCCATTTAAGGAACCAAAAATAATATTCGGTGACCGTCTAAATTATACCCCTTATTTAATCTGTGCTCGTTGTCTACCGAATAGTAAAAAAGAAAAAAATACTTCCTTCCGTCAATGGCAAATCTCAAAACAGTGTTTATAATCTTTTCTTTACCAATAAAACTATAGTATCTGTCTTGAACTTGGGGCTTTCGTTTACTATAATGAAGGCCACTTTATCAGTTGTCCAAATAACAAGATTTATTTTAAAAAATCATTAAACTCCTGACAAAAAACTATGTGTATTTCGCCATTTTGTAATAACAGTCATCATGGTTTTTTTTTGGAAATGTATTATATTGTAGCCCTCTACAACTCAAAGCATATCATCTTCGACCGTTCCATCGACCGAGTTGGTGGTTAAACGTAGATAACAGGTTTAAAAAAAAACTGTAACAACATTTTGACAGAACTAGTGACCATTAAAAAGATAAGTGTCAAATTTTTACATTACTAAAATAAGCCATCAATCAATACGCTTATCGAGTAATCGATAATATTTATCTGTACGCGGCTTGCATACAAAACTACACATTAAATTTAAATAGATAAGTCCTGTTTAACGAATATCAACAGGTTTATTATGTAAATTTGTAGGTAAGTGTGAACAGCACGATGACTGCCTAGTGGTTAGCCTATACCGGTTTCAAGAGCTGACGGTACCGGGGTCGATTTCCGTATAGACCAGGATTGGAACGATGAGTTTGAGTACCTGTCAGTCTTTTGAAGAGGCGATTGTCGGATACACTCGAAGACAGAAGAAGACTAAAGGATGCGTAGCGAAGAGATCAAATGGTGATCCTGTTGCAAGGGTTTTAACCCCGTTGCAGGGGTCTATGAATACTTCTGCGGTATCCCCTGCCTATCGTAAGAGGCGACTGATAAAGGACCTCTGGGCCAGAGGGTGATCAGAGTTAGGGTTCTGAGCACCCCTTTACACAAGCTCCGAGAAGACGACGAGACGCGTGGCTGGCGTTGGCGTTAAGGACGAGACAGCTGGCTGTCCAGAGAGGTGCTGAAGCATTGTGCAAAGAGGACACCGGTGAGTTTGTCTAGAGATACCGGAGCTCTCCATAAAGCACTGAAGCAGGCGACCGGAGGGGTGTTGGTAGGTACAATCCCACATAACCTTGCTGCATTTCCCCCTCGTCAACAAAAACAGGAGGATCAAATGGAGGTTCAAAGTTTGAAATTTCTTTATATTTCATTTTATGTCTTATGAAATGCCGCGGTTGTCAGCTATTAGTGTCTTAGAAAAAATAAGCTACAGGTCTATCGGAATTCGACTTTTAGAGTCTTTCTCATTAGATGCCTAATCTATAATTATTGTAAACTGACTTGTAAACAAATAAATCCTTCAAAATCACCATTTCTCTAAATCTTTCCGGTCATACGCGCGGCGGCGCCTGCGCTGCTTTTGTTCGTTATCAGGAGGAAATTTAAAAAAAGAACGTAGAAGTTGGTGAAAAATTTAAATTTGGAACGGGCGGAAGCGCATTCCACCGCCGACCGTTGTCTATTTCGGTCGTGTTGCGGTGCGCTCCAGAATAATAAATGGTTTTTTGTTTTAAAAATAATTATTGGAATGCTTTTTAGGGCATTGTTATGTTTGTTTTCTGTCAGAATGACTTATCGTATGCGTGATAAGTCAGATGGCACGTGCTATTGTTTTAGCCCGGTTTGGTTGTCGTTTATATATATTAACTAGGAGCTGTCACCGTTTTTGAATTTTTCAACTTTTAAGCCCCATTTGACCTCACTTGAGGGTTGAATTTCTAAAAACTTCTCTCGGTACCCCCTTACACCTTGTAATAAATACACCACGTGCGATTGGTCCAGGCGTAGATGTTACATCGGTAAATATACATTAAAATGTATAAAAAAATATTCAATTTAATTGACATTCTTATTTGACATCGGTTAAAGAGAAACATTGCTCGTTTTCCAGTTACTTTATAAACGCGGCTTTAGTTATTTCTTTAGTCGATTTCACTGGTGAGAGGAAAACATAGTTTTTGCGCTCAAAATGAGACTATATATAATAGACGATTGGAAATTCATGAACGGTGTTAAATGAAGCGGGTGAAATCTACTTTGATATTGAACACGCTAAAAAGTATTGAATTATTTATAAGTTTAAATATTAACAATGGATTTTTGTTGGACAGGCGAGAAATTGTTTTAGAGGCACAAGTATCATACAATATATTTTGTTTAGAGCTAGAGAAATAAAATAAAAAATTAAAATATAGTTCTACGAAGGTGACTCTGACTTACTATTAAGGTGAAAACGTAGGCTTCGTTATTCTCTGTCTAATTAAACGTACTCTTTGGTTATAAAGCCAACCTGAAATATGGCTCTAATGTGACGGATGACACATTTTATTGAGATCAGCTTTAGGTAGGACCGAAGTCTCTTACTTGCTTCTGTAGAACGAAGATGTGTCATTAGTATATATACAGAACCCTTATCCATCACGCGTCATCACGTCGGCCAAGAGCGTCATGTGTTTATTTGGGAGGAGGGGATTTTTAGCAGTTTTGGGATTATGTAGGATAGAAACGTCCCTATGAAGAATGCCATCAAACGGTATGTTAGGAACTTGTGAACCGTATAAGCTGGGAGGTTATGTGTGTTTTATTGCTATTGCGGTGATTTATAACTTACAAGCGTGCGTTTACTGAGGGGCTCTCTCCTCAGTAAATGGGATTTTTAGCAGTCTTGTAATTACGTAGAATTGAAAAATATAAATGTCTCTATGAAGAATAATGCCTTCAACGATATGTTAAGAACTTGTGAGCCGTATAAGCTGGGAGGTTATGTGTGTTTCTATTGCTATTCCTTAGATTAATTACTCACAAGAGTGCGATTACTGGGGAGATAGAGAAATGGGATTTTTAGCAGTCTTGTAATTACTTAGGATTGATAAATAGATATGTCTCTATAAAGAATAATACCTATTACGCGATATAATTTGTATACGTAGACAAGTGGTCGTTTTTCTAAATTCTCACAAAAACTAGCTTAGGCTATGTTTTCGATTTTGAAACTTTAATCAGGGAGATCTTTTGTTAAAAATAAAAATATATATATTTTTTTAATTTTGGAATTCAATGATTCAAGTATGTAGTTAAACCTATGCACGATAAGTCATACAAAATAAACAAATTTCAAACTGACTCCAATAAAGTAAGAGGTACATTACATACGGTACATTATTCGTTGCAATCCTTTATCCTTAAATAAATAAATACTAAGACAGTATTTCCCACATCTGTTCTCCATCAAACGGTCTTTAACTGGCACCCAGTGCTAAAATAGAACAACAACAAGTCTAAATATAACCGTGTCATAACCGACACTTGTGTCCAACAGACCAGAAAGCCGTACCGTAGGCGGCATTTAGCGATCCTTTTTACGCACAGCAGAAAACGCCGCGCGATCAAACATCTTATTGCAGCGAGAAAGGGTTTAGGTTAGCGCGGCGTGAACTGGATCGCTTAATGACGACCGTGGTAAGGCTGCGGGAATAGGTCTTACAGATGTGCACACCGACCTGCCGCAACAATGGAGATACCATCACTTCAGTAGGCTGATGACATTGTCACTGTCACTGTCAAAGTAGATTGACAGATAGACAATACTTGCTTGTGCAATAGTTTAACTGAGCTAACGTATGATCATAAATTTCTGGACTGTATATAAAATAAAAATAACTTATTAATAAAACATTTGTTTTTCTTTTGATATATGACATCATGCGATATGTATAATTGCCAGCGTCAAGTTTATCAGTTTTATTAATCAATCAAATATCAAGTAATAAGTCATCGTGGTCAAGTAAAAGTCACATCATGTACCCTCGCAAAGTGGCGGAGACTTTACCAGGGCTTCTATGGGGATTTTTCACGAACGCGTAAACCACGTTATATCGCTTTCCTACACTTGTGCACATAAACAAGACAATATTACACAGAATCACTAGTTTTGCAATGAATACACATACAGAGTCGTCATTTTTCCAGCTAACGCGGGATAACTCCTACAACAGTCTTGAGCACTGGCTTTAACTAAAATATAACAATGACATGTTCTATTTGAACTTTGACAATTTTTTGGGAGTCTGTTAAAAACATAGATCCTATTAAAGGGTCGGTACGTGCAGTAATGTAATGTGCGCGTGTACATTGCTTTACACTAAGGTAATAGTTTATTTGATATTTATTCAACAACTTTCTGAATTTCTAAATGCGTATAACCACAGCCAGTTTACTTACGTTCCGTATGATACTTACGTAATACTAACATTGAGATTTGTGTGCTCATATATTTGTCTGTCTGTACGGCTATATATATACTCATATTTATACAGGGTAACTTTCTTACTTGGAGGCGACTTTGGGTTTGGCGAGTGACTGAGTTATTTTTGTACACAATGAAGGAAGCGACTGACTCATTTTTCATTAGTACACAGTATTAACCACATCTTCAGAATGAAACAAGTCCTTTCAAATCTAATAGAGCCGCCGTAATTCGTTATCTTATGACGACGAATTACATTTTATTAGTCAAAAAATAATAATTAAATGAATATTTATAATCAGCCGTCTACGAGAAGTCAGTTGAAAATAAAACATAACGTCGAATCCATTCGAGAGGAGGTACTCCCATACCTACTTGTTATTTGGGAGGTCAAACGGCCAGCTGATGCACGGGACCTTGTCTCGGGACCATTAGTCATGTCATTAGTATTTTCTTCTTTGTTATTTTGTCTTGTTAATATGATTATTTATATATGTATGTCAAGTGAGTTGGAATAAATGTGTTTCTCTCTTTCTTTTTCCATTATTTTCTTATGTTGCCACTAACCCTGTATATAATAATGCTTGTCTGTCCGACTGTCTATCTTAATATCTCGCATAGTCCGGCTGTCGGGCTCGTTGTGGATAATTTGTGGCAATCAAATCGTAAGGACACTCAAATGAAGATATACTGAAGGGTAATAGTTATGGAAATATAATTCTTGTAGGGCAAGAGAAAAAGATACGGAAAGAAGAAAAGAGGCCTATAGTTAATTTTAAAGCCGCCTGAAGGCCTTACTTTTTACCCGACTGCGAAAGAAGGACGGTAATGTTTTTCGAGTGTATGCATGTATATTGTCACTTCCTAGAGCCTAAACGGCTTGTCATAGTTTTGTGTGAGTGGTGTCAATAGATTCGTCTTAGTCGTGAGAGTGACACAGGGTACATCAAAATTAAAAAAAAAAAATTAGGGATAATACACAGTTTTAGCAGTCGAGTTATTTCGAACTCGCTTCTAACCACTTGTTGTGTATCTTCTTAATGATAGAAGAGGTAAAGAATGGCTCTCTCTAGTGCCGGAGATTCTAGACCGTCGCGACGGAAGATCTCTTTTTGTTTAATTACTCGACCGGCCAAAAGGAGGTTAATGTTTTTAGAGTGTATGTTTGTATTTCCAACTCTCAGTGAGTCTCTACAGTCTACAGCCTTACTGTTAGACTGATTTTGATGTGTTAGATGTCATTGTATTGGCCGTTATCGTTTTTGTCAGATGGATATTTTTTAATTGTCATAGGCTTGTACTGGTTGTTTTCCGCACGGGTGTTTACGGCGAAACAATACGACTGAATTGTAATGACAATATGACATTTGCATTGTGATGCAAATTGAGCAGTTATTAATCAGGAATTTTCATAACAGACTAGGCGACTTTTGACCACGATCTCACCTGATGATAAGTGAAGATGCGGTCGAAGATGTAGCACGGTGCTAGGTAAACACCTGGTAAAAACCAATTCATCTTGCGCTTGAACCACTGACTTCTATTATACAAGTACGCTGTACTTCATATTGTCAGAGTGTCAATGAATACATCAGCTGTGGTCCATGTTATCGCTGACGTGTGCGTGTGCGTCCAGTGTCAGTACATGGAACTAATGTTAGTGATGGGAGACATCACTATGTTTAGTTCCCTCTACACACACCAGTCGCTACAAATGTACATAGAAACAACTGTCATGCACTAGTGAATATTCAATCCATATAATATGTACGTAAGTATGAGTGATTTGAAGACACCCGGCTTGTAATTAGAACATTTTACCATCGCAGTGAGATGAATTAAATTAATAGATAATAAAATAATATCCACACAAAGGTGTTCAGGTCCAAAACTAGGCAAAGCCTGTGCCATGGTAACCTGATCACTCATATACATATATATATATATATAATACTCGTAAACATCCAGACTCAGGTCAAAGAGACATGTTCATGCACACAAATATTTAACCTGTCCAAAAACTGATTTAACCGTTTTATCCACTGGCCACGATAGCTCCGCTGGTCTAGACTTGCCCAGTCTAGGCTGGCTAGGTGTCGCGGCCGTGACCTCTGTTTCGATGTAGTTAGGAAGCCCTATGCGCCCTACATAAAGCCCAAGGTGCTTGTTGTACTGACTTAACAAGACTAAAGGTTCCAACTAGATTTTTTTCAGTTGGCTCTACTAATTTCTTTTATAGATAGATAGATAGATGAACGCTTTATTATAGACACACAAAATATGATTTGATGTAATATATTATCCGTGGTTTTACCCGTGATCATCCCATAGGAACACTTAATTTTTTCAGGATAAAGAGTAGCCTATGTGTTAATCCAAGGTATAAGCTATCTTCGTGCCAAATTTCATCCAAATCCGTTAAGCAGACGCCGGAAGAAAAATAATTCGGACAGCACAGACAGAAAGAATTAAGAACCCATTCCCTTGTATTAGAAGAAGGTTTAAATAAAAAGTAAAGGTAACAAAGTTAATATTAGCCAGACGTTATGCTCGCTTGCGTCATATTTTTCTGCATAATTTATGTAAAAATTATGTGCAAATGATCAAAATCTCCACAACAGAAATCTCACAAACCAATCAAAAGTAGTTACTTGAATTGCATACAGATGTTGCGAAAATAAAGGTGGAATTCTCACGAAATGTTTCGCAAAGTTCAATCCGGGCGTATAGATTAGGTAGGTGCAGATGTGTAACTTTGCAGGTTCTAGCTTTACTTTATTTACATGAAATTATTTTTTTGAATTTAAGTTCTTTTTAAATAAAAGTGATTACTCACTTACATTTTAGCAGACGCCGATAGAACCGATTTCGATATAACTAAAATGGGATCACAAACTTACAAACAAAAATAAAAACGAATTCTTGAAATCTGTTTGACATTATCAGAATCACGCGTTTTCATCAAGGAATTTCGTTGTCCGTTAGAGTATAAGGGGCCTGATAGTTGAGAGTTTATTCTCTTTGTCCATTGAAATGTTACAATTTAAGGACCTCATTTTGCATTTTTAATAAGTCACAGTTTTATTTTAGGTACTATTGATTTTTGGTATAATAAGATTGTATTGACACATGTCAATAGAATCTTAAGTTCAAGTTTGTAGGGTGGCCGCCCTTGTCCCCCCGACCGCCATCTGGGAAAAAGGGGTGCAAACCTTTTTTCACGATATCTCGGAAACTATGCTTCTTACAAAAAATTCGTGAAAACATAATTAGTAGCAAACCGGCAAAGGCCTACATCACACTTTTTGTCCTAAGTTAAAAATTTTAGAAGTTACGTAAGTAGGTACCTGAACAACAGAACTTTACAATTCATAGAATACCAATACACCCTGAAGACCTTTTATTATTTATTTATGAGTATCTAACTTATAGTATTTGAAATAAATATTGCTTAAAAGACATGCTTACTTTTTCATAAAACAGTTATTTGTTATAAAATATAGAGCTACCATCAAGCTATCCACTCTTGGTAGATTGTTCGACTGGCATTTCTGGAATCCTTCTTCCATGAACGGTATTAAAAAATAAAAAACAATCTTATGAATTAATACTTAGGCAACAAAAATAACAACAAACTATCTGATACATGCAAGTCTTATTTAGGCAACAGAATCTAAACACAGAGCAGCGCGAGAGTGTCTTTATTTGTATGAGGTTTCAGTACCGGCGAATGACGTCACCTCAAGTTGGCGGAAAGCTCGGCAGTTTAAAAAGTGGTCTAAACTTCTCGTAGTAATAACTTTGTTAATACTGCATGTATTTACGTGAAACAAAAACTCATATAATGTACATAGTCTATGATTTGATGGTGGGTATATTTTAATGTTATATTTTAACGCTTTGGTGTTCTCCATTGCGTCCATTAAAAATGTAAAGCTCATGTAACATTTCAATGAACTATCTGTGACATTCCTAATCCGTGTAAAATGAGTAACGTATTTGTTGCGAAAATTCTCGCGATAGGTACGTCTCTTGCGATGGGTACACTTTCTTATATTGTCAATGAACTTTTGACCTTGCCATTTTGCAATGCCATTGCTTGCAAAATCTAATTTTTAACCGTCTTCAAAAAATTTAGAGATTCTCAATACGTCTCAATTTCTTTTACTTCCGTCTTCAAGAAGAAAGAGATTGTCGATTTGTTTAAGCCTTTGTTAAAGGTATGTTAATAAAGCATGGTAATTAGGAAAATTCTATTTTCGTTTGAAAGGATATACATAGGTTACGCTAGGTAGTCCCATATAGTTTTTTTTATAAAAATCAGTCCACTCAGTTTATATTTGTTAGTCACGCCCTAGAGCCTAAACGGCCTTTGTCGTATTTTCATGTGAGTGGTGTCAATAGATTCGTTTTAGTCGTGAGAGTGACACTGGAAACATCAAAATTAAAAAAGAAAGTATTTAAGTATGATACACAGGTTTAACGATTTAGCAGTCGGGTGTTGCCGAACTCGCATCTAACCACTTGTAACGTTATTAAATTGATAATAACATTTCGGTCGTATTCCATGGTTTTCTGTTCTTCGAACCGCCGCCGTATAAATGATCTGAATCCATTTCATAAGACGTAATATTAAAAGTCGCGTTGAATAAGTCATAAAGAACTGTACACTCCGTTTGAATTTGTAATCTCGGTTTGCCTACATCGAGGTCGATGAACTTTGTAATGGTAAATCATTTTGTTTTATAATACTTAATATAACTTTTGCCCACGGCTAAGGTCGCATAATTTTTGTTTTTCCAAAAAAAATATTAGTAATCTATGGCACTCTCCGGACTTCGAACAATCTCTATACAAAAAAACAAGTCAAATCAACTGTTGCTGAGGAGAAAAAGGACATACAAAGATAATTAATGGATAATTAATTAATGGATTTTTTTAAAATTAATGAGTTGTTACTTTGCGGAAATCCATTTATAGTAAGATGTTATGTAAAAAATATCTATTGTTTTTCATGGTGTCCTCCTCACCACCTCTACACTTCACCTTATTATCTCTCTTTTTCTCAGTATCTGACTTCATCGACACGTGTTTCACCTTAGCACAAGACATCTTAGTCAAGGCTGAGTGCTCTCACTTAGTGTGTGGCATTTACACGGCATCCCTGATACGAGTATATTAGAAATCTTAGTGGGGAGCTATGAATTTCAATCGTAAAAAAATAAAAAAAAACCTGTGGAACCAATACTTAAATTGAGAAAATAGTTTGAAAATTCGGTCTTTTATTAAAGGGTGTATGGAGAGCTTTACTATTAAGAAACAAAACGGAACGTGGGCGATAACTCTTTATGATACATAATTACAGGCCTCGATACAAAAACGCGTTTTTTAGAATGATATGTTTGGGGCAAAAACTACATTAACGTTAGGACAAAGAGAGGGCAAAAAGTAAACACTCAGGTATTTTTTATAATTGACTTAAAAAAAGAAGACGTACAATATAATGTTTTTTTTCTTATGTCTGTCACCTGGTTGCTCTGGACGCGGCTTTGAATCGATTAGTAATATTTTTTTCTCAGAAATTATCTCGGAAAAGTGTTTTTGCTGTTCGATATCTGAGTGCCAAAGCCGTTTTTATCCGCTAGAGGATAAAGTAAATTTGAATTTAGAATAGTGTGCACTAACTTTGTGAATTAAAAACCTCATTAAACCTATTTACTTTTACCTCTATGGTGCCGAATTCATCATACAACCTTTTTTATTTTGTTACTCAGACTCGGAACCTTTTTGATGTACTTTTTTTTATTTTGCGCGCGCCATTATCTTTTCACGTCGTATTGTTAAAACATTATTTTAAAAATTAGTGAAAAAACTAAAATTAGTGATTATTTTTTTTGTTTTTAATCATTTCCCCGCTGAGGTGGGATGAAAAGTTACGTGTTGCACTCGAGTGCAAAGATGTTTTCACCTTGTCCTCATTTAATTCCCTCGCTAACGCTAAGGATTCTAATTTATAGTTTTAGAATCCTTCGCTTGCTTGGTCATCAAAAGGGAGCACGCGGTAAAAAGCAACTTTGCACTCTTGTACTCAAATAACTATTTTCGGTTTGACTGAGTTTACTTTTATGTCGGTCCTATAAAAGTGTGTACAAAAATCGATCCAGCCAGTACTTGTACTACCAGTATTGTTTGATTACTGTTTTTTTTTTAATTATAAAATTAGTGGCGCCTGCTTGATTGAAGTCAGTTAATTTTTTTTGTGTACTTTCTTTCTGTTTTATTTTTTATTAAAGCCACGTCGTTGTTTTATAATCATCGTATCAAGTCGATGATTTCAAAAGTTCTAGTGTATAAAAAAATGATATATAGGTATTAGCCAGATTAATTTTTCACTAAACGACTTCCAAGAAGAATGTTTTATGTTCGTCGTAATGATTTTTTGTGTATATATTTATCGATATTTTCTAAAGAGTATACTTCCGAGGTGGTCTCATTATCATCAAGTCAAGATCTATTGATGAAGTCGCAAGGTAATCGAGGAAAAACTAATAAAACGTAAATTTTACGTGCCGAATTGTTGTTTTATTTTAATTTTTTAAGGTATATTTTTTTTATTCATGACTGGTATTCTCATCTGCACCCATTCGAGACAGACTCTCGGTGACAAATAGTAATTGACCTAATCAAGGTCACGCCCCGTAGTTACGTATAATCATGGTGAGCACGCGGGGTCAACGACCTCGTCTCGGTCCTCCGCCAGGGGTCGCCGCCGTCGCCGATACAATTGTTACTTTGCGTTTAGTTTATGTATTTATTTTATGGTATACATACATACATACATAGCTTCTTCTAAGGCCTGGCAAGCGCTTTTAATTAAATTTAAAGACTAACTACAACAAAAATTGCAGATCGATTATCAATAGATACTTACGATCTATGATAATCCGAATGCTCCAACCCACCACCAGCAGGCAGCGTCCCTAGTATGAATGGCATCCTGAATAGCAATGCTTATACGTTGAGCCAGATAAACACCGGCATTCTGGTCATAATATCATTATTGTTTCGTCATCTGGTTCATAATATTTTAATTTGAAAAGTCACGCATAAAATACCCTAGACATTAGTAGTAAATATTTCCGTCTCTATCTTTCCAGAGCAGAGCGAGCGAGAGGCAGCCGCGATGGCCGACACAGACACGGAAACTCTGCCCAACGGCAACGCAACCCTAACTGAAGAGGAAGAAGAAAGACTGAAGCAACGCCCAGCTGATATCGACGCTGTAAGTATCGCATTTATGAGGTACTTCAGCCGTAGATAAAGGAAACGCTAATTCCGATTAAATATAGTGCCCGGCAATCGTCTCTTAAACCGTTGACAAGTACCCTACCCCGCGCGCTACCATCCGCCGAAGATACGAGTACTTCATTTTATTCCCTCATCCACCATTTCACATTACCTATTATATACTGTACTTGTACTTTGTACGTGTACTTTTAATGCGCGAACTGCCCGGTTGTGAAAAATACTGATAGCTTCTCTACTTCGGTACAACTATAGTCTGGATTTTTTCAAGTCGTGAGTGAATTGATTCCTACTAGGCAATCGCTCTACATTCAGGCGAGTTGCAATCAAACGCAAGCTTATACAAAAATTACCATGCTGACTACATATTCTTTGTTCCTTCGAAGTTAGAATGTTTTTAATATGTATATATTTAAATTATAATATGTGTGCTAATAAGCGCCTGGCTACCCCTTCATATTTTTTTTTAATATTTGATAAATAATGTAGGTTGCGTTTGAACGCAACTCGCCTGATGTAAAGCGACGATGCGGTCTAGGATCTGTCACGATTGCCTAGAAGAAACCGATTTACTCGCAATTTGAAAAGACCAACATTATAACTATGGAGAACTCGGCAGCGAATTTCACAACTTAGCTGTTGGCACCAAAAAGTAGACGCAAAGCGTTTAGCGCGAGTCCGTGGAATCTATCATGCACCTATGGCGTCTTGCAGTATGTCTACTTGTCCGATTGTAGAAAGTGGATGGAGGAATTAAATAATGTAATTCCAATGCACACTCTCCGAAATGTATCCGATAAAAAACCGATAGCTAGCCACTTTTCTCGAGGCTTTCGAGGTATTAAATCCGTGTTTTCGTCCAGGATGTCCGCGAGATGGAGCGTCGCAAGCGCGTGGAGGCGCTTATGTCATCGAAGCTGTTCCGCGAGGAATTGGAGCGGGTGCTCGACCAGCAGATACACGAGGGCGGAGACGCGCCGCTGCTGCAGCGCATCCGAGAGATGGTGGGCGGTCGGCTGCACAGCCCCGCGCTCAGGGTGACTATACTTACACGATATTTTTTATTCTATATGAGAGAATTATGTCCTGCACTGAAGTCTTGCTTGGGTTGTTTCCTTGGGCTCGTGTTTAAACACCGCTCAAAAAAGTACCTATTTTACTACTAAAAAAATTCTAAACGGTTACCAAAATGGATGAACGGTCACCAAAAAAAAATATTACCTGAATCTACTGCGTAGTGCGGACCTTGTTGCCGAAAGTATTCGGAGTGTCATAATTTGGTGAACGTTAAGCCATTTTAGGAACCATTTTTTTTTGGTGACCGTCTATTTGATATCCGTAAAAGGCCGGCAGATGGCTGCAGGTCTTTTTCACGTGGAGAAATACTCAAAGATCAAGCGCATTACGACCTGAAATCAGAGTGGTTATGGTAACTTCCACTAAAAAATCCACGGTGTCACTCTTCGGCCGTAAAACAACGGGACAAGGATATGTAACATTCTTCCATTAGCCGTCGCGAAATAATTACAAATACAAATCGCGGCTGTTCGTTTACAGCACCCATTCCCGTTGCCCCTTGTCGGTGTATGTCAGACACATTATGACGCACCGCAACCAACTTCTTCCGTCAGCCTAAACCAATCAGCCGAACTCTTTGAATAAAGGAACACGCTGCGTCGGTGATACAACTTCCACCCCTGTTGGGTCAGATGTGTTTGTAATAATAAAAGCCTACTAAAATGCTTGAGTTTCGTGCAGTACACTAGAAAGAAAGAAAGAAAGAAGACGTTTATTAAGACACACAACACACTACAACAATAACAACAAAGATAAGACAAATAATACATAACGACATTGTCACATAACATTAAAGGAAGCAGTGTTTTACTATCACTGTAGCGACGATTGCGTCAAAAAAGTTCATAAGCTCAGCAGAAGCCACAGAATTCACCGCAGCGCTGATTTTCAGCTCTGACATTCAGTGATATGAGTACACAAGATAATTGTAAACAAACTAGTGTTAGAGTCATTTGGAAGAATAAGTTACTTGTCCCAAACTGTTGATACCTGCTTTAGTGGCAAGAACAATGACAAAAGAGAATAAAAATTTTGAATATGCGTGTTTCTAATGAACTCTCCCCATTAATTATGTATTATGTGATTGCAGGGTCCATCATGCGTGCTTCCAATAAACGACATCCGCGGCATGGAGGGCGTCGGCTACGAGAAGGGAGAGAAAATTCTGCGATGCAAACTGGCGGCCGTGTACCGGCTCGTCGACCTGTTTGGATGGACTCAGAGTTAGTACCATAACTATATCTAAAAACTGCCCAAAAATAATCAGCTGTTGTTTTGAATTTAAATGTCATAGTTTCCCGAACTGACGTTATGAATCGCATGAAAGTTCTGTCTGTAAATTCTTTAAAAGGCGGGAAATTTTTCTTTGATATTTTTTCCTAATTGAAGGCGAGCTGAATCATGCCGCAACCTTCCTTGTGCAATCGTGGTCAAGTTGCACCCCCTAACCTATTTGCTGTAGCACGACCTTTTAAAATGATACAATAACGTAATAATAATATCGCCAAAAGAAAAGCTATCATTTACTTACTTCCCATATATATTTGTAACTTTTCCCGCATTTGAAAAGCAAAAAAAAATATTTTCATTAATTACCAATAAATGGTCCCATCAATCTTTCGGTGAAAAACGTCCAGCTCCCACTAAAAAGAGCAGGTAATAACCTTTAATTCTTCAATTTCCAGCTGGAGTGAACGGCCAAATAACAGCGCGGCTCAACACTGCCGTGGAACAGGTGCTGACGACTCCTCGCGGTCTGCTCCCGCACGAGGTCACCGCGTCTTCTCTCGTCAAGGTTGACATGCAGGGAGCTGTCGTGGACCAAGGGACCACCAACTTCCCTGTCAATGTTGAAGGTAACAACTAGTTCTAGATGCTACTCTCTTTGAGATCAACTCGTTTCCTTCTCGTTATCTCCAGTACATCATGCAAAATAATCAAGTATTCTGGAAATTTTCTCATAGTTTACTAGGCGCTCTATCTCAGTAATACATTGTATCGTTTCTAACATTTCCAGTTATTTTTCGAAAAGTTTCCAATTAATTCTAGTTGTGATGAACTGAGGAAGTTCAGTTAAGGAAGTTCCTTCCTGCTGGTACAAACAGTACAAGCTTTGAAAACTTACACTTAACAGCATCATCATTATTGTATCTCATTTTCAGGGTTCTCGCTCCACGCGGCCGTTCACGCCGCAAGACCGGACATCCGCTGCGTCCTCCACGTCCGCTCCGCTTCAGCACTGGCGGTCTCCTGCATGCAGCGTGGCTTACTGCCTCTGTGCCAGGAGGCGGCCGCTCTCGGAGAGTATACCATACACCAGGTGCCTCTGGGTAAGTGTGCGATATACTCCGGCACGAGCAGATATCCGCTGCGTTCTCTCCACGTCCGCTCCGCTTCAGCACTGGCGGTCTCTTGCATGCAGCGTGGCCTACTGCATCTGCGCCAGGAGGCGGCCGCTCAGTCGATTTATTATCAACATGTCTTTCCTAAGTTTGCGCCTGTCGACGCCTTTGCCTTAGGCCTGCAACGCTAGCACGGTTTTATATCGAAAATAATAAAGATCGGTCAAAATCGTTGTGCTATAACGTTTCTTGCAAATACGGTTCGTGGCATCGATATAATTTATTGATTTTTGCTTTTGGAGGTAGGCTAAACGTGTTGACGCGCAGTCTGCATTTTTTGTATCGAGCTCTAATGACATCCCGATATACGTGTAGTTTATCGAACTTATCGGATCCTCTTGACAGCAAACTTTAGATAAACGATTTTGTGTCCTTAAATACGACATTAACAGCGGGTGTATCGGGTGTACTCGCGAAGAACATTCGAAGAAATAATAATTCACAACATTTCAAATTTTTCTCGCCCCGTTTTTATTAAGATACTGGAAAGATAAGACAAACAAAAATAACGTAGTCAGGTACGCGTGAAAACCCGTTTTCTTAAACAATATAAAAATAACGTACCTACTTCTATTTTTTTTATTTTATTCATAATATAATAATTTCATTTTTAGATACTTTTGAAAACATAAGAAATGTTCAGCATAATGTTATTGTCGTCAAAAGCTCGTAAAAAATGATTTCTCATTAATTATCTGTATTTTTGTTATTTGTTTTGATATGGTTCACAGATGACAGATACAACAGTATTTCTTACCGGTGGCAAATGACTGTCTTAACATAAATACGAATATTTTATGGCGCCGTACGATGTTATTTTTATGTTTTTTCTCCTGTGAAAAATTGTTAAATGTTATTTTATGTTTTGTGTACATTGCACGAGATTGTGTGCGTGCGTGACGTCACCTGCCGGCACCAACGGAAGACCAGCGCTGGTTGTTTACAACTAGCATTATGCTGAGTTGGAGCCGGTTTGTGCCAAGAAACTTACTTTTTTTTTAACTCACTGCTAGTAGTTTTTTGGTACAAATAAATTCAATCTTTTTTTTTCTTAATATTTTTGTCATAATTTTTTTGTAAATTAAAGAAAATGGTTAAGAAAGCTGATATTTTTAGTATGAACTCTTCATTACATTACCTCGAAATGGATTTTCGAATTTCCATCACTTTGCAAAAATGAAATGTTGTCAATTGTATACTGATTCATATTCTCATTTTATCTTCCTCAGGTATTCTCGACAACGAAGAGAAGGACAAGTTGATCCACGCCCTTGGCCCTCATTCCAAGGTGCTAATTCTGTCTAACGCGGGTGCTCTCTGCTGCGGGGCCACCCTGGAGGAGGCGTTCCACCGCGCGCGGCTGCTGACCGCCGCCGCGGACGTGCAGCTGCGGCTGGCCTCCGTGCCGTTAGAGGCCTTGTCGCTTATACCGGAGGAGACTAGGCGTCAGGTATACTTAATGTTATAATTGACAACATTTCATATTTTTAACTCCTACATTTTTATGATTTATTCCTGTTTGTTACCTCAATCTGTCTCTGCAAGTACAATAATGAAAAGACAAATGAAAAATTACGCAGTACCATATTTTTAATTCATTCAGAATGTAATAATAAAAGTTCTAAGAAAAGTTCAGCATAATATTATTCTCGTCAAAAGCTCGTAAAAAATATGACGTTAATTTACAACATTTCAAACTCCCCATTTTTATTACGATAATAATAATTACAAATGTAAAATAATGAATTCCTATTTTTTTGTTTTATTCATCATGTAATAATAACGTTTTTAGATATTTTTGTAAATATAAGAAAAGTTCAGCATAATGTTATTCTCGTCAAAAGCTCGCAAAAATTATGTCATTGGTTAATTATTGTTTTGTTGTTTGTTTTGGTACGGTATTTTATTTTATTAATGTGTAGATGTACGAAGCGGCAAACAAGCCGCCGGCGGACGCCACAAAATGGCGTGTCGGAGGCGAAGAGTTCGAGGCGCTGATGCGTATGTTGGACAATGCTGGCTTCCGCACCGGGTACATATACCGACACCCGCTCGTCAAGGTGAGAACACACACACACAATTTTATATTAAGAAACACGCTACAAGTCAATAAAAAACGCACTAGAGACTCCTAGGTTTAGTACAGGTAAAGTAATATGTACTGACCTATAAATAACGTTCGTTACAGGCAACGTCTTATTACATTTGTATTGATTACTTTAAAAGATTGACCTTTAAATCTCATTTATATACGATTAGTTAATATTAGTTGTTAGTTGAATAGTTCTCATGACAAATATTTACATTATGATTGCTTTGTTTAGTTATTAGTAATATTTAGTATGGTTGTTTGATACCCAAGAACGATGATTCTACAAGCTTCTACAAGCATTGTATTTTGCATTCTATACTCCTAGGTTAAGTACACTCCTAGGTGAAGTACACTTCTAGTTTTAGTCGTGAGAGTGATACTGGATACATCAACATTAAAAAATAATTATTTAGCAGTCGGGTTTTTCCGAACATGCTTCAAGCAACATGTTTATATACCAAGTCAGTTTATTATGTTTATTTTTTAATTAAATGGTATTTTTATGTCTAATTCAGAACGACGTCCCGCGTCCCAAGAACGACGTGGAGGTGCCGCCCGCTGTCTCCTCGCTCGGCTATCTGCTTGAAGAGGAAGAGCTTTACAAACAAGGGTATATGATGCTTAACCATCTCTGTTATTTCTTTTCTTCGTATTCAACTAAATGGCTATATATTTTTTAATTTAGTTCAGTCATGAAGAACTTAGTACATTTTATATATGTTTTTTTTTCATAAATAGAATCAGAGACCTCACTTTTTGTCATTACTTGACTGGTTGACTTTCTTTCACTATTAAAAGTATGTATTTCTTATTTAACAGCGGATTTGTTTTATTACAGTTTCTGGAAGAAAGGTCAGGGCAAGACCGGTGAGCGTACTCGCTGGCTGAACTCACCCAACGTATACCAGAAGGTGGAGGTATTGGAGACGGGCACTAACGATCCTAAGAAGATCACCAAGGTAGAATACTTGAGGGTCGAGGCGGAGTAGAGAAGTAGGGGGGATGAAGGGAAGTAGGGAGGTAGGTAGGATGAAGGGAAGTAGGGAGGTAGGCAGGATGAAGAGAAGTAGTCAGGAAGATGTGGGAAGGATTATGAGCGGAAGTTTACTGGGGGACGTGGGGAAGTTAGTAGGGGAATCTGGAATGTAAGAGCAGTTAGGTGTGATGGGTCATATACTATATTAATTTACACAAAGTTAAGAAAGTTATATTATGCTGAACTGACAAAATGTGTATCAAATCGGAAGATTGAATTTGAAAACCGGTATCCGAGGCGTAGAAGGGATATAAGAGCAAGAAAGTAGGAATGCGGGGCGGTCAGATATGAAGGAAAGAAGATAGGGGAAGTTAGCGAGAGAATGTGGGGAAGTTAAAGAGGGGAAATAGGGAACTTAATGAGGTAAGGGGGGATGTGGGAAAGATAGACCGGTAGATGAAAAAAATACGGGGGAGATGATAGGAGCTAGATATTGGCCCCAATTCGGCCAGCCTGATGAACTAAACTAAAAGGTCCTAAAATTGTATCCATCCTATTCTCACTTTTGGAAACAAAAAGAGAGGTGACTATTTTAGAACTGTCAAATTAGGTTAGTTTAGTAAGTTTGGGCTGACAGAATCGGGGTCAATGTCAGAAAGGGAAGCTAAAAAGTAATTTGGAGATATAATGATGGGTGGGTGGTAAGGAAGTAGGGCAGATTAAATGTTGGTGAAAGAAGTGGGAAGGAATTTAGTGTGATAAGGTTAGTTAATAGTCAGCTGGGGTTATTTTATATTTGGATATTTGAAGTCTAGTTTATAGATAAGATAGAAGGTCGATTTCGATGGCAATTACTCGCTAAAATATCTTATTGGAAAAAAAACTGAAGACAACATTGAAGTATCTACAACATCTGTAAGTTACCATCTGTTAGTCTGGCAAGCTACCACCCTCAAGTTGGAAAATCTGCCGCCAAGCACCTAACGGTGTGTTTCGGCAGCCTCCCTTGAGAGCCAGTGTATTCCAGACAAGGCATGCTTCATCTAGGGCTACAGTATCGCTGACGTCCTGGTCGTGCGAACTTGTGGTCTAATGCCTATAAATAAATATGATAAATGATTTAATAAAAATAATATTCTGAAGTAGTAATGTAGGAGATGGGGTTATATAAATAATTTTGATTATTAGATATTATATGCTTTTTCAACTAACAAATGTGTAAATGTATCGACTGGTATGAATTTCACTGCTGGACACGGGTCTCCTTTAAGGTCTCCGCCCTGGTCGAGTGCGACTCACAAATAAAATCACAATGAATTTTTTAAATATTTTTTTATGTTATTGCTTTTATAGGTGGATTCTTTTTATGTCATTTAAGTAATTTTTATACATATTTAGTAGTCTTATGTATTTACTCGCACATTCCATTTTTTCAATCAATATTTTATTATTATTTGGGTGTTTAATTTTAATTGTTTTTTTTTTTATATAGATATTACTATTAATAATATTAAAAAAAGATATAGTAACAATCGTTAACCTTTTTACAAATATCAAACAAATAGTTTATCATAAAATTAATATTAATTCAATTTATTTACTATATTTTATAAGATTAAATTATTTACGTGATTTTCGCTCAAAATAACTTTGCTGTGGGTTTAATATATTTTCTGCTCTTGATTTTCTATTATTAATGTAGCAACAACAAAAAAAGCGATATAAATATGTTTAATTAAAAAATTTTAATTTTTCCAATTTTTTTTTTTGGTTTTCTCCTAACGAGTTTCTGTTTTTTTTTTTTTTTACATTGATATTAATGGCAAAGGTTTTGTTTACTGCTTGTTTTTCTTTGACGTTAATCATCGAAAATATAAATTATTCTACTAGCTGAACGTGTAAAAACATCAAAAATCGTATAAGATGTAGGCATAGTTAATAATATTCAGATAAATTATGAATTATTGGTATTAAATTTAAATATGTTTTATATCTAGAGAGTAAACGCTTCTGCCTAAAATAATATGTGTATGATTTTTTGTAGGCAAAAATTCCGGTTACCAAAAAGTACCTTTTTGTCTGTTTAAAACTAAAATAATTTATTTTACTTTCTTCCTACACTAGTTAGCTTAATTACAATATACCTACATACCTGTACTTAGTAGTACAAATATCATTCTCCTCATTGGTTTTAAATCTATAGTTAAATCTTTCACAATTCGAACCAGGTTATTTAGTAAACCCAGAAATTGCTTATTGTTTTTATTTTCCTTTATGTTTGCTGTGAAATAATCAAACTGTATAAAGAAGTACCTAGTATTTCGCACAGAGTCCCAAGATACAAGCTTGTGCTTAGTTTGGGACTCACTGTTATTACAACTTGAAATTTCGTAACTACTTAATACCTATATCGTTAATTCTGTTTGTAAAAAAAATTTTGTGTAATAAACTTATCTTATCTTACTTTTATATACAACGCGAAACAGAATGGTTTGAAATAACTTGACGGTGTTAGTTCTCGAATCAAATAGAACCCATTGTAGAGAAAATATTTTGTTAGTTTCGTGAAAAAATTATTGCGTCCTCCCATACTTGACTTGATCGAACGCGTGACCAATTTTTGTATGGAGAACTAAAATATATTTTCTTTCTGGAATATTGCAAAATTTTCTTCTACGCAGGGTTCACCTTGACTGGTAGACTAACACCGTTAAGTATTGTCACACCTTTCTGTTACACCTTGTATTTTTATTTGATACCAACAGCAGACTATAATTGATATACGTTATTAAAATGACATGATTATAATTAATTCATTTTAGAGGTTTTTATTCTATAAAACAGCAAGTTTGTTATAATCGTCTTTTTTATAGTAAAAAAAATAGTTATAAAAAAAGAATAACAGTTTTTTGAATAGACTTTAATCTTCTTCTAGTTCTTATTAGTTGACTTGAAATGAAGATTACTCAATAGTTTTTTTTTTTTGTATAACAAAAATTAAAAATATTTGCTATAGGTGCCTGCCGATGTCGATTGTCCTTACATTTAAATTTTGTACTAAACTTGATATAGGAAATGTATTTTTTTTTTACAATACATCGATGCCAAATTTATATATCTAACCTTTTTTTGCAAATGTTATAATACTTACTAGAGAGCGGACGACGGGCGGGATTCGAACCTGCCGTGTTGCCTTGCCAATTAGACCACCATCGATATTCTGTCAGCCGCGAAATTCACGAACTCACCTATAATTCGAAATTGCCCTATTTTTTATTTAAGTAATATTTAGATATTTTTTCCAAAATGTATACCAAACGTTATTTTGCGTTTTTTTTTATTAAGTCTTAATATAAATGAATTACTGGAAGGTTTTTTTCGTAATCGGGATTTTCGGAAAGTTTGCTTCAATTATAATGTGCTTTAAGAACAATGTTTTTATTCAATAAATTATATAAGAAAAAATAGCGAAATTATTATTGATAACTCATTCGTCAATTAATGAAATGCTTTCGACGGGTCTCTCGTAGTACGTGTGGTATTTTTTTTAACTTTTATTGTATTTTCTAAAAGAATACTTTAAGGCAGGGTAATGTGAAAAACGTGTGATTTTTACGTTTTGTTTATTTTACGATTATCAAATTATCTGATTCCGCATCGTCGCTTGATATCAGGCGAGTTGCGGTCATGCTATTTATATGCAAAAATATATAAAAATATATTTTCAATATATTGCCGTTATTTTTTTCTATTTATTTTTTCTTTATCTACCGCTTAGTTGACTTCATAAAGAGTGGAGATTTTTTAACAAATAATTTTGTGTGAGTTAACCCAGTTATATTTTATGTTCATATGTGGCTTTAGCGTCTGAAGCGAATCCTTCTAGGCCACCTATGTGGAATATGAATGTAATTGGACTGAGTTTTGTTTAATATTTTTAACGAGTAGAAATAAGCCCACTGACTTCTGCTACATATTAACATTCAGACGTTTTTCATGTTACTTTGAAAAATGTTAACTATTTCATAATTTTAGCTGAGACAATGTCAGTTTTTGTTTAGGTAAAAATCTTCAAGTTTCAGGACAGTAGTGTTAAATATATACATGATGTTCAGATGAACGACATACATACTACAAGGTGTTCGGTAAACTCGAGTGGAAGAAAGAAAATGACAACAATTTCGTCGGATTGTTTTTTATTATATTTTTTCGTTAAGGTATAAATCTTCGATTTAGCAGTGACGTCAGGACGTATTTAGAATATTATTGTTATGTTTGAGAGAAATATACAACGTGTAACAGAAATGTGTGACAATACTTAAATGGTGTAAATTAAAAAATATTTATATATATTGCGTTCTTCATACAAAAATTGGTCACGTGATCGGGTCGAGTTGTATGGAGGACGCAAGTTTTTTTCGATTTTTGCAATATTTTGTTTTACTGTGGGTTCACTTTGATGTGTGGACTAACACCGTTAAGTATTGTCACACGTTTCTGTTGCACGTTGTGTGTAGGCTTATTAGGAAGTCCATTTTATCATAATTAATCCGAGACTTAGGTTTATTAATATAAATACAAAATCGTATTGATCCGTGATGTCTCACTGAGAAATCGAAAACTAGCTTGTATTGTAAACTACTTTCGTTTTTGAGGTCGGTTAACAACTTACTCAAACCTGCCTGCATTTGTCCATTGTTCGTCTGAAAAACTTGTACTTTTTTTTATAACTTAGTAACAACGTTTGCTTAGTGATTTATATTTTTTTAACTATGTGTGTATATGTGTGTTTTGTGTGCGCTGGAACTAATATAATAATGTTTTACAGTGGGTGGACGCTAACAACGAAGAGGTAATTTTTCCTTTGTCAAAAATGACTACTACATATATTCCTTCTCTTTTCTTTATTAACATGCTGTTTCTTTCTTTCATATTATTAACACGGGGTGTATTTTTGAATTTTGTTTTGTTTTTTTTAGGATTTTGTTAAACGTTTTTTGTGATACTTTTTTTTTTTTGCTCAATGCTTTGTCGTAAGCCTTGTGGGCAAATTTATTAATAGAACTGAAATAGCTACGTATATGAATCAGATAAAGGCCCGTTATGAAGTATGACTAAAAAAATTTTTTGTTTTATAAGTGCTGAAATTGTAGGAAAAATAATTCTTCGGTATAAATATTCTCGAATCTGTTATAATTTCTTATTATATAATTGGTTATATAACGAAAAAGAGTTAAAAAAACAATTAGGTGAAACTCCAACTAAATATTCTACGTCTTTATATTTATTTAATATTTATATTTTTATATAGGAAATTAATATTTTTATAATCAATCGCTTAATAGTATAACCTACGCTTTAACCGGACAGTAAAGTTTAAAAACCGTATCGTCAAAAGCATTTCATTATAAAATACCTGGTTGTTTAGTGAGAATAGAATTATTTTGGAAAAAAATAATTTTGTTCAACACATTTAAAGCATCGAGTTTGTACAGTGTAGAGAATTCAAAAAAAAAAGGAAAATAGTATAAAATGTTGCCACATTTTGAATCCTATTTCTCCCAGCACAGACCTTTTTTCTTTCCATTTGTTCCTGAATTCCGTTTATTTTTATTAATTATTATTTTCATTGACGGAAATGCTTGCATGATTGTCTTTCAAAAATGTTCAAAAGTTACACTACACAGAAACTTAGTAAAAAAATAAATCCAAGTTGTGTAGATAAATGTGAAAAAGAAAGCTTTGCATGGGGAATGGCGAATTCAAAATTATATTTGTTTGTTACAAAAAAAATCTGTACTGTACATGCTCGATGGACCAGGATGAAGCGTTTTTCTCTATTTTTTCTTTCTTTCTTTATTTCTCACCAACTTTTTCTCTGCACCACTGTTTAACACCGCTCACCTTTCCTCTCTAACTCACCCGAAAAAACGGGAGTATTCTCGGTTAAATGGCAACGTTTTTACTAATTTCTTTATTTTTTCTCTCTTCTTTACAAACTCGACGGCAAATCTACGAACGAAACTGGTGGTATTGGTCCGAACGATTTGAACCAATGTTGGGACCAACGGGTTCGCTAATCGCCGTTGGAATTTGGATCTTGTTCCTTACGCAAGTGGGTGCAAGACGGATCGCCGGCTCACTCCAGCACACCGGTCAAAATAGACACATTACAATTTGTGCCCAAAAACACTAACCCTAAGGAGTTCAAGAAACTACAGCAGCAGGTATGTGTTTTAATTATATATTTTGAGACTTTGTTACTTAGATTTGTTCACCTGGGTGAACAAAGTGTAAATGAAAGTGTCCCCAATTCACCTTGGACTTTGTGAAATTGTCTGTTGTATATGGGTAATTAAGAGGATCACCGACCCTTTACTGTTTTCGTGTTTCTGATACAATTTTCGTTCCGGGGCGTAACTCTTGTTACCCCCTAAATTGTAACGTGTTTTATTTGTTATTGTTATCAATCGCTTTACTATCATGTATTTTAGGTCTACACGTAAAAGTTATTGAATTCTGGATAATAAAGACATAATAACCAAATCAGCGCAAAAATATGATTGCTTAGGAAGCTTGTAACTTTAAAGTGATATAAAAGACGGAAAAAATAAAACATCAAAGTTTTGTAAATAATGTATTAGTCATGTAAAAACAAACCACTGGAATCGGACAACATTAAAAGGTAGAAAAGAGCTATATCTTATTGTATGGACAAGTTGGTGGTCCATAGCTGTCTTAAGGTACACGAAAATCATTGAAAAAGTCGCCCGTATTCACCTGGTTTATTTAATTTCAAGGTGAACAAATCATACCAATTTTGTCGTTACAAATGATTTGGTTGTTACACCCAGGTGCAATAAGTCCAAGGTGAATTGAGGATGCTTTAATTTCTTCATTGTTAATTCACGTAATATCATCTAGATGAACAAAATAAAGTAAGTATACGAAACAAAAAAATAACATCATTAATGTAACACTCAAACTAAAATTACTCACAAAATTACCGAGTGAATGTTTTTTTGTCCTTTTATTAGGAAAAATGCCCTAAGAATTTTAACTTTATTTTAATCCGACTGCGAAAGTGTTGTACCAATGTTTTGTTTACAATATATTTTGCTGTATTTTTGTTTTTGGTATGCAATAATAGTTATTTGTTATACAAGAGTGTAAAGTTGCTTTTTAACCGCGTGCTCACTTTTGATGACCGAGCAAGCGAAGGATTATAAAATTGAATCAAGCGAGGGAATTAAGAGAGCACAAGGTGAAAAATCTATGCACTCGAGTGCAACACGTAACTTTTCATCCCACCTAAGCGAGGAAATGACTACATAAGAAAAATAAAAAATTGAATCACTCATTATAGTTTTTTCATTTATTTTTTTAAATAGGGTTTTTAACAATATGGCGTGAAGAGAAGAAGACGCGCAATACAAATTAAAAAAAAAAGTACAGCAAAATGGTTCCGAGTCTGAGTTTTTAACAAAATAAAAATGAATTATCTGTAGATCTTAAATAGACTATAGGTAATCTTTCTGCTATATTTTTCATTGTTGTTGTAGTTAGTCATTTTGTTTATGTTATCACTTGTTAATGTTATGTTCGTATATATAGATAAAGGACAACCGTAGAGCTGACAAAATCAGCGCGGGCCCTCAGTCTCATATCCTGGAGGGAGTGACCTGGGACGAGGCCAACAAGTTGGCCGAGGACGCGCAGAACACACACACTGGCGACCACGTTGTAAGTACACACTCACAAACATACACACACACTAACACATATACCTACACACTAACACACAAACAAGTTCAATGGAGGACGCAATAATTGTTTTCTCGAATTTTAATATATTTTCTTCTAGAATTGGTTGACTTTGATGTGTAGACCTTTAAGTATTGTCACTCCTTTCTGTTACACGTTGTATACCTCCACATAAATACACATACCTGACGTCCCTCAACTGAAGTAAATCGCTGTAGCCTCGATCATAATAAAAAAGTGTATGGTTTTGTATAATAAAACGTATTTGGAGGAGTGTTTATAAATTACATTATACGATTCTCCCATCAAAATACGTCTTTTTCTTGCCATCTTCTTATATTTATTAGTACAGTATTGTTACACTCGGCCATCTTGGTTACAACGTGTCACAGTCTAACCCATAGGTTTTAATGGCGTCGCGTCGAATAGCTTCATGTTCTAGTAAGACCAGTATGAATGTTACACTCGGCCATCTTGGTTACAACGTGTCCCAGTCTCTAACCCATAGGTTTTAATGGCGTCGCGTCGAATAGCTTCATGTTCTAGTAAGACCAGTATAAATGTTATATTTGGCAATCTTGGTTACAACGTGTCCCAGTCTAACCCATAGGTTTCAATGAAGTCGCGTCAAATAGCTTCATGTTCTAGTAAGACCAGTATAAATGTTACATTCGTCCATCTTGGTTACAACGTGTTCCAGTCTAACCCATAGGTTTTAATGGCATCGCGTCGAATAGCTTCATGTTCTAGTAAGACCAGTATAAATGTTACACTCGTCCATCTTGGTTACAACGTGTTCCAGTCTAACCCATAGGTTTTAATGGCATCGCGTCGAATAGCTTCTTGTTCTAGTAAGACCAGTATGAATGTTACACTCGGCCATCTTGGTTATAACGTGTCACAGTCTAACCTTTAATGTTTTAATGGCGTCGTGTCAAATAGCTTTACACATACGAGTAAGACAGATTACTTCTTTAAATGCTAAGTACAAAAAAACCCCTACTCAGCGGAAGACCAGCGCTGGCTGCTGCACCAGCTGCAGGTAGCATGTATGCTGAGTGTGGGTCGGGTTCCGTCAAACACTTTAGTGTATGCCTTTTTACTGTTTTTGTGTGTTTGACGAAATCAACTTTCATTCATTCATTCTTTCGTTCATTCATTAATTCATTCATTTTCATTCATACTCTCGGCCATCTTGTTATAACGTGTGGCAGTCCAACCCGCAGGTGCTGATGGGCGCGGCGTCGAAGGGCATCATACAGCGCGGGTACCAGCACAACGCGACCATGTACAGCGCACCGTACGCTCGCAACCCGTTCGACCACGTCACCGACAACGAGATCGAGGCGTACCGGCGAGCTGTTGAGAGGAAGGGACGCTCCGACTGTGAGTACTATCAAAAATCCCCGACCTATTTTTTACTTACTTATTTCAATTGGCCGGTTGGCGCAGTTGGTAGCAACCCTGCCTTCTGCGCCGCTGATCCCGGGTTCGATCCCCGGACAGGTCAAACATTTGTGTGCATGAACATGTCTGTTTGACCTGTGTCTGGGTGTTTGTTATTATATATATATATATATATATATATACATATACATATATATAAGTATGTATGTCAGTGATCAGGTTACCACAGCACAGGCTTTGCCTAGTTTGGGACCTGAACACCTTTGTGTGGATGTTGTCCCATATTATTATTATTATTATTATTATTCACTCGCGAAAACGTCAAACTCAATATTAGAGCTCAGGCATTGCATTGAGCGCAGCAAATGATTTGATCGGTTATTTAGTGTGAGAGAGTGATGGCGGCCATCTTGGATTTGAAATTATCATAGTGTAAGAGTATTTTGATAATCAAGCCCTTTCATTTGATACACATGTTGAGGGAATTAAGAAAAAATTGTACTCCGCCATTTCGTAGCGGCGGCCGTTTTAGACTGATTTCCATGAAACATAGCTAACAACACTCCCGACTAATTTGCGTTTGCAATAAATAAAATCAAAATCGATGCATCCGTTTGGGAGCTACGATGCCACAGACATAAACACATACAGACACGTGAAACGTATAAGCACCTCGTCGCTTTTACGTCAAGATTTAAAAAGCTACATATTACAAGTTGTTTGTTAGAAGAAAGTTATTTTACCGACTTGATAGCTCAATTGTAATAACTGATGACTTGCCTTACCACACTAATATTATAAAGGCGAAAGTTTGTTAGTGTGTGTGTGTGTTGGTTTGTTTGTTCCTCCTCCACGCTCTAACGGCTTAACGGATTTAGATGAAATTTGACACAAAGATAGCTCATATCCTAGATTAACACATAAACAACTTTTAATCGCGGACAATTTAAGTGTTCCCGTGTAATGATCAAATATCTACTGCGGGTAAAATCGCAGAGCGCACCTAGTGTAACATAATACGTAGTTTACAAAGCCAAATTAATTATAATTCCAATAATTTTTATTTATTTATATTTCAACGTGAAGAGCTTTAAACTGCTGAAGCAAAAGATTACATTTGAAAAGTGTATTCATTATAGGGTGTAGAGATGTTCCTTAGAATCGATTTTGGGAATTCAACCGTTAAGCGTTTCACGTGGGTGTTTAAAATTTGAAACCTCTTATATTTTTACAAAAAGAAGGAGCGTTATGTTTTTCGAGATGTATGTATGTATATTTGTTTGTCACGTCCTAGAGCCTAAACGACTTGTCGTATTTTTATGTGAGTGGTGTCAATAGATTCGTCTTAGTCGTGAGAGTGACACTGGGTACATAAAAACTAAAAAAAAGGAATTACCTAAGTATTATACACAGGTATAACTATTTAGCAGTCGGGTTTTTTCGAACTCGCATCTAACCACTTGTTTTTCCTGGTCTATATAAAATTTTATTTATTTATATATATGAGTGTGGTGGTTGTGTTGCAGACGACACGGATCTCTCGGAGTCGGAGGCGATCAGCGGCGCGCAGATCACGTCGCCTCTGTCCGCCACTGAGACGGAGGAAGAGTCCAGGGATGGTATGAACATTAACATCTATCTAATTCTGCTGTGGTTTTATTGATTGGACCACAGGCAATAAATAGTGTCCATGGATTGACTAGAAGAACTCCGCGGTAGGACCACGGACGAAACATTTATATGTTGGGCTGGATCACAACGAAATTTAACAGGAGTAACGATTCCAATCAAGTGAAAACAAATTCCCGCCGATATTATTATTTACGCCTTTACCCTACTGCGGAATGTTAAAATCTACAAGAGAACCAATAGCAGAACAAATATTTCAAAATCAAAAACAAAAATTGGTCACGTGATCGGCCGAGCTGTTTGTAAGACTCGAAACATTTTTGAGATACGTGACTCCAAAGTTCTTGCTGTCGGGATTTTTAAAGTCGTTTTTAACCATTTGCTATTCAGTCAGTATAATATAAAGTATTGCGTCATTGTTTCATATTACACGCTTTATATTTCAGAGCATCGCGTGTTGAGAATCGAGACCACGCAGGCGCCCGTGCGGAGCCAACCCGAAGTAGTCCTGAGCGATGGTAAGTAGTTAGCAGTTTATAAAATGCCCTTTCTATGTGTGAAGAAAAGTGTGACAATACTTAAGGGTGTTAGTCTCTACACATCAAAGTGATACCCATACTAAAACAAAAATTTTGCAATATTCGAGAAAAAAACATTAGGTTCCTTTTACAAAAAATTGGTCAAGTTGTATGGAGAACGCGATAATTTTTTCTCGAATTTTGCTAAGTTTTTTTCTATAATGAGTTCACTTTGATGTGTAGATTAACAACATTTAAGTATTGCACACCTTTCTGTTACACGTTGAATAAATATATTAAAATAGACTTTATTTGAACGTGTTATTAAAAATGAATCCTAAAAGAATGTTAAATATTTATTTATGTGGGATTGTTTTTGATCATGGTTCATGGTTGAAATGAGTTTGGTCTTTTGTTCTAGATATTTTGTATGTACAAAATTTTGGTGGCATTTTGGCATTTATGATTAATTTTATTTTGAAATTAGGCGTTAGTTGTTTTGGCATTATGGAATTTTTTTTCTTATGTAATGGCATTTTGGCATTTTGTCATTTTTTGTTTTATTTATTAGTGTTGTAATGAGATTGGGTACAGTTTATTGCATAGTATTTTAAGAATTCATTGTAATTCTTCTATGTGGTTTAAGAGAGGAAGATTATTCATTGCGACAGAAAAAAAAACTGAAATTTTTGCATTAATTCGAAACGTGTGATATTGCGATAAATTGTACTCGAATTATTGCATTTTGATGCAATAATTCGATATAAATAGTTCGTTCCAAATTTTCAGTTTCATTAACTGACTTTAAAAAAAGGCGGAGGTTCTGTTGTTCTAGGGCAGTCGTGTTAATTTTTTACAAACATTGACATTTTTATAGTAATCATTCTTGTTCTTGATCACTTTTACTCCCTTAATGTAACGCGACGATACGGCCTAAGATGAAGTACGCTTTCCTAACAGATATTAGCGACATGGAAAATATAAACAGACAATATTGTAGACATGTTTTGAATATTAACTCAAATATCATGTCATGTCTTCTATAACAAACACTATTGAAAGTTTTAAAAATATTTCTGATTTGTTTAACGATAGCGGTTTTCACGCGTACCTGATTGTTGGAAAGGTCGCGATTATAGTGATAAAGTGTCAGACGTGCCATCGATGTGGACACGAAAGACTCATATCATCCCTGATGAAGTTCACCGTATGTGAACGCAACTATAGTTGAACCTTTACAACAATCAGGTACAAGTGTAAACAATAATTGTTAAATTCAGCACGCGAAATTTACGTTATATTAGTTTTTCCCCGATTTTCCTCGAGATTGCATCATCAGATCTTCACTCGATGATAATGGGACCACATCAGGAGGTGTTGCCAACTAAAAAAGTTTCATTTAATGGGTTCATAATCGACACACACAGACAAACAGAAACTCCTCCATTTCGAAAATTGATTAAGGAACCGAAGTCTACACTACTTAATTTTCTAAGTATAATATTTCTGTATCTTAATTTCTTAATTTTCTAAGTATAATATTTCTGTATCTTAATTTCCTAATTTTCGAAGTATGATATTTCTGTATCTTAATTTCTTATGTATAATATTTCTGTATCTTAATTTTGGAACGAACTTTTTGTATACGTACCAATATAAATTTGTATTTCTTTATTTTCCATGCATGCGTACAAATTCGGTATGTTCTTTATAGTTGATACGACCGATTTCTTGAACGCTGAGCGCGCTCACGCCGACCGGACGAAAGGTGAGGCTTTGCTCTTCAATGTTCATACTTTGTGTACTTGACAGGAATTGTACGCACATATAGTGTATCCCAGTAGGAGTCGTTCATTTTACAAATATTTACTATATTTCACAATAATAAAATCATACAACGCTAGTGTGCCTAAATTCTTATAAATAAGTTAAGCATCGTGGTAATAAATTCGTATTATTTTGTGTGGAATCAGATGGATAAAAACCCATTTTTTTCCCTTAAACAAGGTTTTATATGTAATTGTCGATAGAATAGTGACAGTATCGTTTACCATTCATTAATGCATCGTATGCCGTATTTTGACAACCGTATTTGAGTTTTAGTGGTACGGGGTAGGGTGATGCTCAACTGTAGCGTCGAATGTAAGAGACGAAATTTAAATGTATGGGAAGCGATAGTGTCGTTTATCTATCGCCGATAACATAATAACCCTAGGGGTCAATCACCTCGTTTCTGGCAGCTTCTGGGATATACTAAAGCTGTGTCAAATTCCTGTTAAAAGTGTGTGCGGTAAACTTAGGCGGTACTAATCACTAAATTGGCTGTCTCTTGTTTTTTTTTTTTACATTTGTACATATTTTCGTCGTTTTTGTTGACATGAAATTAATTAATTTAACGTGACTTAGTCAACGCAAGAGTTAGTAAAATATTTACATAGCATTTTTATACCTATTCAAATGAAAATATGTGCTATTGTAATGATGTTTAGTTTTGTTTTTGCGCGACTTAATTCTTGCATATCTTGCACTTACTAATTTTGGTGTGGAATGTTTTATTTTCAATTATTTTCCTAATAATTTCCAACTGTTTATGATTTTTTTTATATCGTCTATTAAGTATTTATATATTTTCTGTTTACTTTGTTATATAATGTGTATTAATTTATATTATTTCAATACTTTCACCCTGTTACCTTTACTAACTTTGTTATTATTTTTACAATGGACGAAAGAGAGGCTTTAGTAGTTTGTATTTATTATATAAAATCTAAAAAATAAATAATATAGCCCATTTTAAAAACAATTTTTTTTAAATATCTCACACTAATTTATTATAAAAAATCTGTACAATTTTTCTCCTAGTAATTTTAAATACAAATCTACTACTACTATTGCTCTCTCTCTCTCTCTCTCTCTCTCTCTCTCTCTTTTACGCACACATTCATATCTCTATCCTCCTCTAACACAACCTCTTCCTCCTTTCACCAACGTACAAAGAACCCCGCCATCCGACCCCTTTGTCGGACGACGACGTGTTCCTACCGTCGCAGGTGAAAACCGGCGTACAGTCGGTCATAGTGTCGCGCGCGCATCATCGCGTCATGGACAGAGGTGAGGCCGACAGTTCACAACATATATGTGAAGTGAAAGTTGTTGGTCGTGAGAAATGAAATAGACAAGTGAGAAATAGTGAGTGAATTTGTGACGTGGATGTTGAGAGAAGGCTGGTAGCCTAGTTGGAAATAGCAATGGCTTGATTTGAGGTCGTGGTCATTCCGAATGACAATCAATCTAAATTGTTTTGGGATTAAGATTATGCTGTCTCACAATTTGGCCAAACTTTGACATGACCGCTTCATGGGCAGAGGTGAGGCTGATTCGATAGTACAGTTCACAACATATACTTGAAATGAAGTTTGAAAGGTATTGGTCGTTGAAATGGGTGAATTTGTGACGTGAGATGTTTAGCGATGACAGCCAACATGGCTGGGAATAGTATTGGCTTATTTGTGATCATAGTGTTTCTGAAGGACATAAACTACGTCTGGTCAAAATTGCAACAAATGGTTTTTAACTATCGTATCTATATCACTTTTTTTTAATACATTTTACCCTTCTCTCCAACTTACGAAGAAACCTACGATCCGACACTGTTGTCGGATGACGATGGGTTCCTACCGTCGCAGGTGAAAACCGGCGTACAGTCGGTCATAGTGTCGCGCGCGCATCATCGCGTCATGGGCAGAGGTGAGATTGATTCGCTAGTACTGTACAAACATCGGCAAATTGTGTAGTAAGAATGTGAAGCTTGAGAGGTTTTGTGGATAAAAAAGTGAATTAGAGACGTGATAAAAAGTGAAATGCGTGATGGGCAGAGGTGAAGTTTTAGAGTTGGTTCAAGAAATAGAAAATCTGCTATTTGTGAACGTCGTGGTGGCGGTACATATTTTTAAAACTTTTCTCCTGAATACTAAAATCTTCGAAGATCCAAACCTGCTATCCGATGACGAGGTGTTCCTAGACTCGGCCGCCACTGACGTCACTTCGAGCATGACGTCAGGGATGACGTCACCGCTACCATCAGCGCCCGTTGTGGTGAGAGCGCAACATACAGCCATAGCTCAGACTGTTGTCAGAGGTGAGACGATATGGTGTCGAGATCGAAATTATTCTACGGAATTACATTGGGGTTTCGGGATTCATGTGCCGTTGAGTATTGACACTTAGGTTAAATTAGAAAGTGTATTGGAGAAGTAAGCTGAAACTTGGAAGTGAAATGGGAATGGTGGGAATTGAAATGGTTAATTTAGGGAGCGCATGTTAAATTGCTGATGTATGGAAGACGTCAAGTGTGAGCTTTTTATGTATGAATATTGAAGGCATGTATGTTTGAAAATAAAAGCTTTGTGTCAGTTTGAATGTGATTGTTCTATTCTGTAAATAGGGCTCGAATTTGTTTAGCTCTAACTCATTTGTCTGTCGTGATGTCATTATTTCATCAGTGTTCGTCGAATTGGTATCATAGTGTTGTCGATTGTGTTTTAACGTCATCGAAATTTATGCGATTATGCTTGTAACCTTGTCTGATGCTATGTCCCAAATTTTATACTTGATAACCATTTCTTGGTAGTCATGAAGTAGAGTTGTTAATGTGGTTTTAAAAATAATAAGATACATATTGTATAATTTTATTATCTTTAATTATTTCCAACGATCCCCATACTCTTAACTTTTAACATCTAAGCTACTCTTTGATCTTGATATTCATATTACATAAAGTTTATTCTTTCATATTCCTTTTATATTATATACTTACTACTGTCGATATAATCCTTATACTACATTTTCTATATAACTACCTAGCTATAATTTCTTTCCTTGTCTAAATTATTAATTTGTTATAATACTTATTGTCGTCATTTAATTTTGTTTTGTTTGATTTCACAATGTTTTCTTGATCAAACTTCTCGCTTCCCTTAAACCTTTCTCTTAACTAAAAATCTCATTATGTTTGCTAAGCTAAAGTTTCTTAGCGATGTGTTGACATGGTTATTTTGCATTTAACATTTACTCGTACGAGGCATTATTAACGTATTGTTGGTTTGGTAATTAATTAACAAGACTGCTATACTGATTGACTGGTTACTAACTCGATATATAATAGAAGTATTCGATTTCTGTCTGAATAAGTAATAAATATATCTTTAAAATTTACTTTAAGACTTTACAATTATCAAACTTTCTAGTTTTACGGTTATTGCCTATGAAAGTCTCGCGTGCATAATTTACGTTATTTTAGTACAAAATAGTAATGAGTGACCAACCAGTCAATTGTATTCATGCTATTTGTGTTGTTTACCTGCAAGCTCTAACACCGCTTTCTGTCATATTATGTTTGCACGCTTTCTCACTGCTTACAGGTACAAAGGATGCTAACCAACTCACTGAAGCACTAACAGTTAACAAACGAACGATTCACGACTTTACCCGTAACAAAAACTTCGACAATATCGTCAAAGTATACGAAGGCCCTAATAAAAATGATGATAAAATCAAAGATTCCCATCCAAAATGCAAAATCAGCCTCAATTCCAGACTCAACGATAACGCCGAACCGTTAGCTAGTAGTAGGTCTAGTCTTTACTCCATACCTTCGATAGAATGGGACGGTAAAGCCAAAAGCGAGTTTGTTTGGCGCACGCGGTCTTTGCCAAGGCAAAGGATCGTTTCCTGCGAAAATAACTCTCATAAATTGTACAGAACGAGATCTCATGGCGGGTTCATAAATGCGTTCATAAAAGACCCGGATCCAACCCATTACCACCTGCCCAGATGTCGGTCTTGTGGCGTCACTAACAATTCTTATGCGTGGGAGCTGACCAAAGAGGAGAATGAACGAAAAACCAAGATACAGGCGTCAGTATACTTGTCTGCCGATAACATTGTACAGGAATGTCTCCTCGAAAACGAGCATGTTAAAGTAAAAGAGACCGTAGTGCCAGTGTTTAGGGTTGAAAAGCCAGAGTTTGTGGAAAGCCAAGAGTTTACCGAAGACTTTTATTTAGGAGAGCTAGGTAATAGTTTCTCTTCTGCAAATCACACTGTTGTAGAAAAGCCAGCTGCGGAGACGGATTTTGATGCGACGCTAACTGAAAACAAAATAGACAAAAAAACTTATAAAATTAACGATGAGAACGGTGAAATTTATAGAGCTGAATGTGTTATAATAGATCAAGCTAAAACCGCATATACAGAAACAATTGAAGGTGAATACCATAGTTTTACAGACTATTTTGAAGAAGCTTACGTGAGCCCCGTTAAAGACCTTGTCGACAAAGATATAAGAGACTACTCTGTACCCATTGACTTTTACTGTGATGATTATATGAGTCGAAATGAAACAAGTCCAACGAAAACGCCTAGCAAATATAGAAATGCTACTAAAACTGTGCTTGAACCAATTTTGGAGGAATCCAAAAGTTCATACGGTGACAGTTCTAGTAACTTGTCATCCAGTGATGGTAAGCGAGATTCGGACGTTAAAGATGGAGACGATGTAGTTAATACAGCCGTTGAGCTTAATAATCATGTAAAAACAGATACAAAACTTGATGCTATACAAGAATCGTATGAAAGTGCGGAAAATTCGTGCATATCTAATGTTCAGAATGTTCAAGGCGTAACTCAGGATGATAGTGTAATAAAAACCCAAGACAGCAACACCAGTGATGCCAATGGTAATGAAAGAACTAAATGTTCCGTAGCAGAAAACTACAGGAAAAGTTCCATGTACAGCGTAGCAAGTTCAACAAACGAGCTTATTCCTCTAGATTCGTCCGCTGAGTTCGAAAAATATGAAGTGGTTTCTGAACTGCTTATTGGCTTGCTTTGTAAAATAGATTATGAATGTTCCAACCGCGATTTTTTTGTTGAAATAGATAAGAGAAATGTAAATATGAGTGCTTATGATGAAAATAGTGATTCAAAAGAAGTTTATGAAAATGTATGTATGTATGTTCATGATATTATTGAAGCCAGAGTTATTCCTGTAATTGATAAAAATAAAGATTGCAGCGTTTTTCTTGCTACAGATGATGAAACAGAATTGGTTATATTAGTACCTGAAGATGTTCAAGAGGTCATAGAGCAAGATAGTACAGAAAGTTTTGTATCTTCAGAAGAAAACAATGATTACAACTTTTCGATGGCAAAACTCGTACGAGATGCTGAGTGCGATCTACGCCTTAACGAAACTGTTCTTACTGAATCAAGTGAAGGTGGCGCCATTGAACCTGTAAAAATTGCCGAAAGTCTTATCTACTACATCTTCGATAAAGTTCTGTTTATATCGAGTAACAGGCACAAGAAAAAAACTACCAAAAAAGTCGTTACTGTTGTTGACCCTGAAGATATTCTTTATACAGCTCATGTTTGGACTAACGAAAGTATTTACAGTGAAACTTGCATAGGGAAAAACATAGCTTGTGCTGTATTCGATAAATTAGAGGACGATTTGTTAGATACAAATTCAATACTGACATCTGGAGCTATTCAATCTAATACTTGTGTTGTTGACATTAAAGATGAAATAAGAAAGAAGTCAGTCATTGGCTGTAATACTTCTCTGGCACATAAACCTGAGAACAATGATGTTTCTGTCAATTCTAATGACTATGGTTTGCAAGAAAATGGTCACTTAAACATGTATTGTGTGGAAACACAACAGCTCAATGAATTCAGCACAAAAAGCAGTGAAGTTAATAATGATAGCAATATTGTTACTGATGTAGATCTTATATCGGACAATGCTTTTGATACTGTTAAAGACGTCTCTGAGACGGGAACCATCAACATTGATTCTCTAGAAATAAACGAAGAGGCGAACGAAAATGTTTCAAACAGTGTTTCTGTTCTAAATAGTAGTCTATTTAATGTTTCTAGTTATTCAAATGAAGGCCCCGATGGAGATCTTAATAACAATATTGAAGAACACGACCGACTATTAAACGTTCCAAATAATACTTGTATCGACAATTTAGAAAGCAATGTATCTAATGATTCATTCTCAGATGAGGAAGATTGTAAAGAACTGTCTGATATTAGCAGTGAAATTGCTGAAGATATAGTTTGTAAATTATTCAAAAGCATGTCATATGAAGACGACGATACAGGATTCAATACTACTACACAATTTGGTTTAAATAAAACTGATTCTAACACAGACGCAGGTCCAATTCCAAACGAAACGTATACTGAATCAAACACATGCTTGGGCGAAGATTTGAACGCTACCATTACAGAAACAGACGACTTGTTCACAACATTTCACGATCAAAGTGTGTCAGAGACATTCATAGAAAATGAAGATAAGATGAACGTTGCTTTTGTTCATATGTCATCGCCTAAAAAGGGTTGCAAACGTTTCGAATCGTGCACTGAATCTCCCATTGGAAATCCCGACAGCAGTTTCGTAGGTCGACACTTGACTGTTATTCACGACAATGACGACGTATTATTGGGATCACCATTCGTAAAGCGGGCACCAGTGATATCGATGTCACAGACAGAAAACAGTGGAGGCATAAAATACTGGATATCATTTGATGATACCTTTACAGATACAAGTCCTAGGTCATTTGACGATAGTGTGACACGGAGAGTTTGGCGCAAAGTTAGAAACGATGAAGAAGCTTTACCCAGCTTTTACGGCGTCAATTTTGAGAATGACAATCGAGATTATCTAAAAGAAAATCTTCGTAAATTTCGGAATCGATCCGTTTTAGTTCAGACCAAAATTGACAATAGTGAAAATGAACTTGAAAATAAAAATCGAATCGATTGTATTGAAGGAGAAATTACTTTAAATAATTCGGGTGACAAGATCCAAGAACGCACATATGTTAAATATTCTCATACTACGGAAATGCCGAAACCTTCTCCCGTGTGCCAAATGAAGTCCCTAACATCACCTGTTACTTCAGATTTTTATAGAACTTGTGATTCGTTTCAAGATATCGACAGTCCGCAAAAGAAGTTCATATACGAAGCTCATAGGAAACAAAGACTTTACAATACTTGGCCCCCGTTTGAAGACACGTTGTTTTACAGAATAATATCAAAATTTAGAATGTCTGAGAGCTTCGATCCCAGTGATTTGGAATCCCAGCGAATTGGCTCTTTATAACATTATTTCCATATGTTTCGAAAAGGTTTTGTTTCGTTATTTATTCTGTTTATTGACCTTCATTAATACGGAATAAGTTTAGCAATGTGTGAAAAGTATGTTAATATTATATGCGTCAAGTTTTTTTTCCGCTAGCATTTTTAAACGTCTTTGAGTCTGGATTTGAATCTGATGTTACATTTTTATTTAATTTTTACAATGATTTCGTTCAATCGTAGGCATATTTTTTTGATGTCTTTAAAATCCCAGAAAATGGCCTTCATGTGTCTCGATATGTGGAAAAACCACTAGTTATAGATGTGTACTTTAGAAGACAGGTTTCTTTCACAGTCATATATCTTCTTTACTTTTACGTTGAAGGCAACATTCTGCCAAATCTAATGCACTCACGATCCTATGTACTAGCTAGATATTTTGCATTTCTGATGAGTTATTATAGACGGAATTTACACTTTCCTATAGAAATAGTTGCCTCAAATTTGTACGGAATGCTTTTATTAAAGAGGTAAGTAAAGTTGTACGAAAAGTGTAGACTATTTTACACTACGGGTATGGTCGAATTAAGCATATTTTTAACGTTTTAGCATTGGTTCATTTTGTTAGCATGCTATTTTTATGTTTTGCTGGTTATGTGTTTTATGTTATTAAGTTTTAGTAAACTGTGTTAATGGTTATATTTTGTAAAAAAAAAATAACGAGCACTATAATCGGAATAATTATATGCAAAAAATATGGAAAAATAACTACACTGGCGAATATTACAATCCAAAATGTTTAACATATCACACGGCTCGCTTTTATCTTCGTTTACTTCCTCACTAACTATATTTAAAGAAAAAATATACCTACAAATTAAATTATAAAAATGGGTGAATGAAAAATTATGAACCATAAATAATGGAAACATTCAATGAAAAATTAACATTACTATTAACCTAGTTTCAATAATTTCGGCTTCCATTTCATCTCTAATGCGTAATTTTTGTCTTTGTAAGTTATAAATTGCCGAGTGGAACACGGCCATGTTGGGAGAAGGCCTAGTAACTAAAATAAACGAATATGACAGTCCTAATATTGTCATATGATCTAAACATTTCTCCCATTCTGTCACCTTTAGCGAGAAAAGGATAAATATATTAAGAACTGGTCAGTCCATTTAGTGTAGTGCGCGAAATAATTGTCATTGTCATATTAGGGGCTCCTCCGAGCTATCTAAAATAAATAAATTGATAAAATACAATTCAGTCAAAATACCAATACTTTGCAAAAAAAATTGTGTAATAATTTTGTTTCGCTTTGTAATATTTGATGATTTGATTGATTTTCCATATTTTCTCGCATAAAATGATTTTAGTAATGTCCATGTTAGTTTTATTATTTTTAACACGCATGTCACATGACATTAAAGTTGTACTTGATTTTGTACATCGTTTGTTTCATTGTCCTTCATATTTCGTTTTATATATATATATATTTAAATATGTTTTTGATTATTAATAACTTTGTTTTGGTTGCGGAAGTCAGATTGTATTGCAGATTTCTATTTCTAAATTTCATAGTACGTATTAGCCAAGAAGTTATTTAGTATTATAATTACCAGATTAAAAAAATAAATATAATCACTATTAAATGCACGTCAGCAATCAAATAGCCCGCCTTTGATTGTACCTGGTGCAAAAGTACCCATCACACTGGCTGCATTGCCCCTCTGGATAGCAATGGCAAGTCTTTGCACCAGGTACGACCAGAAAAAATATTTTTTCCAAAAACTTTTAACAAAAATTTACTTAAATGATGTGACAGAAAATCGTTTTTTACGAACAAAACATTCAGTCGTTTTAAATTTATCAAATAAATATATCTGTATATAAAAATATATTAATTTATTTGATGAATACAGACAGATAGTCTAACCAATCGGGTATTTAATTTATAAAAACGAAAAGTTAAAAGTGCATTAAAATTAATATAAAATTAATGTATTACATATCTGTAAAATAATTAAAATCGTCGAGGATAGCTAAATATCTAATTTTACAATAAAAATAAAACGTTTAATTAACAATTAAAATTTAACAATGCAGGTTTTCACGCGTACCTGATCACAAACCCTTATTTATTGATAAAATTACTCAAACACGCTTCTTTAATATATATATAATTTCCTAACAAAACTATAATAGTTACCTCTTTTTGCATAAATAAAGGCGAAATGGCAATACAATGTGACTTGGCTTTATTAAAGTTTATGTTTGTGACTGGCAACATCGCTTTTGTTTGCACTCGCATGTCAAGCCGTCGGGTGGTTTCGAGAGAAACGCTTCATAGTTGTCACTAGGAGTAAGTATTGTTATATTTTATGGTTATTATTTTAACACTTTATTAAAATTTGTGGTGGATATATATGTAAATTTGTCTAAAAGGACATGTTTCATTTCTGGCCATGGCGTTGTAATTTATTCATTCTTCCAAATAATGCATAACAATATAGTTATTATTATGTAATAATCAAGTTAACCATATTTGTTTAACGATTCATTGTTTACCAATGTATTTATTTATGGTAAAGTGTAGTGTTTTTTTGTATTGTTTTATTTTTATTTTAAAACACTGTTATTTACGGTAAAAAAGTAAAGTACTAATGAAACTTTTGTCCAATTTTTATGCGTCGTTTTTTATAATTATTTTGTTTAATAAAGTTATCTGAAAAAACTGACAGTGGAAATATGACAGCCCTCTAGTATTATTGTATTTAAATTGACGACAATGGTCACATGATGCTTACAAATTGACCTTTCGTCACAGACGTAGAAAATAACAAATCAAGAACGCGTCCTCCGCCATCTTGATTGTAATAATTGTAATTAAAAATTAATTTTGTACGCGAATGTCTGCATGTTATTTAGAATTTAGTTGGCAGATTAATTATTAATTCGACCTAACATAATAATAGTATCATGTACACTGTCATGGCCGGAACTCCATACATATTAAAAACATGTCTTTTAAGCGTCCGGGTATAGCGGCTAGTTTTATAGGCATGTTCTCTTGTTTAATTTAAAGCCTATATATACTCCCATTCTTAGAAGAAGTCGTTGCTCAGCAGTGGAACACGTATATGTATTGCAATTAAAAAGCAATGGTTCTGCAAACTCATGAGCTCATCACATCGCGACCACGATTAATTAAAATTTTTACAAAAAAAAAACACTTCGATCTTATTTTTCATATATTAAGAATTAAGAAGAAGGGTTTTTTTTTCGCATGTCTCTACAAAATATGATTAAAATCGATCAATATATGACTACGTGGCAAAACCATAAACTCGTTTTTGGGGAAATACCAATAAATTACTATAATCTCAATAATCTACAACGTATATACCAAATTTCGTCGAGATTATACGAAAACCACGATCGGTGTGCGGTTCAATGTATGTATAGACGGCCAAAATATCATTGTATCGCATTCGAAAAAATAACATTCGAAGCGGGATAGTTTCGCTCGCTCGGTTGAGTGGTTGAATTTAGCAAAATGTACTTTCGTCGTTGGTCAACATTAATGTTATAAAAAGGAAGAATTTGTACTTTTGTATGTAATTAATAAACTTAAAGACTGCTGCATCAATTTCTAATCCGTTAGTACACATTATCACTGAATAACATACGCTATTTGAAAAAAATAGAGTTCATAATTCACCCGTGCTAAGCCGCGATTGGTCGCTAGCTTGTTATATATAACGTTAATAATGATTACGCAACAGAAAGGTGTGACAACACTTAAGGGTGTTAGTCTACACGTCAAAGTGAAAAATTTGCGTCCTCCATACAACTTGGCCGATCACGTGACCATTTTTTGTATGGAGATTTTTTTTAGAATTTTGTAAAATTTTGCTCTGCCATGTGTTCTCTTTGACTGGTAGACTAACACCCTGAAGTATTATCACACCTTACTGTAACACGTTGTTTTTTTTTACTTATTATATATATTTTTTTATTAATGCAGGTGAACATACAGTGAACGGCGATCACTCGGACGCGCATCAGAGCACCTTCTCGCACAGCAGTAAAGAGGTCAGTACTTCTACACTATAACAAAATGCAACATAGAACTTGACATAACGTTACTACGTTTCGGCACAATCGTAGTCGATACAAACGACTCATTCCATCCCTGATGAAGTTCACCGAATGTGAACGGAACTATAGTTGGATCTTTCGAACAATCAGGTACAAGTGCCTAAGTGATAAGTGCGTGACGTCACTGCCAGGTCCCAGCGGAAGACCAGCGCTGGCTGCTGCACCAGCTGCAGCAGCCAGCGCTGCATTTGTGCTGAGTTGGGCTCGGGTTCCGACAAACACATTATAACGTAGTGCTTTATCTATTAAACTATAGTGTATATGTTTTTTTTGTGTTCCATGAAATAAACTATTCATTATTTCATATGTTCTAGTAAAAACACGTATTGTTAATTTCGGTTTTTTCAAGTCGCTAGTGAATCGGTTTCTTCTAGGGAAGCGTGCCGCATCATAGACCGCATTATCGCTTTACATCACGCGAGTTGCGGTCAAGCGCAAGCCATAAATTAGCTATAAAAAATGAATGAAACGCGTTAGTTTTCCAAATAAAAATTTTGATATCGGCCACGAAATAGCCCTGCAGCGAACTTCTCCTATACTTGGCCGAAGAATTGGGTAGTTTGCTTGCTCCCAATCAAAAATCCCTGCTGGACCATAATTATCAAAATGCGTAGAATCTGTTAGACGCTTCGGTCGCTTGGTCAATGAATTATTTTCAAATAATTCAATAGATTAGTCGTATCGAATCGCGTGAACCGGTTTTTTGTCTAAAATTCTTTGGCCGTAATTTTTTACAACCGACTGGTTGCGATCAAACGCAAGCTTATTAAGCTATAAAAAAAATGTCATTTTTAGTCAAAAATTACATTTTTGTTTTGGTATTCAGGGCTCCCCGTCCAAGGAGATATCGACGGAGGACTCTCCCAAGAAGGACAAGAAAAAGAAGAAGGGCCTCAGGACGCCTTCTTTCTTAAAGAAGAAGAAGGAGAAGAAGAAGGACAAGTCCAGCACGCCGCAACCCGCCTAGGTGTAAGTTAACACTGTCTATTCATACATATCTGATCGCGCGCGCAAATAATAATATCAAAGGCATAAAAAAGATTTAAACAATGAACCCTCATTTAAACAATGAACCCTCATTTAAGCTATAGGGGTTTAAATTTCAAAGAATGTTTGATGTTAAGAAAAATATAGATAAAGTTGCGCAGATTCATAGCGAATAGTCAGTCAGTCAGCACTTACTAGAGTAATCCGTGTACTAAGCCGAAAAAGGGGAATACTATACATATAAGTGGGTACACTATACCCTTCATTACAAACAAGTTTCTGTATGGGACCAACACTGAAGTTAGAAAAAAAAAACAGCTGCTTTATAGATAAAGTATATATTGAACAGCTGTTTTATTTCCTCGAATTCAGAGTTGATCCCATAGTGAAAGTTGTTCCTTAGAATGTGTATGGTGATGTCCTTTCGGCTTAGTACACCCCTAATCTATAACCTGTATAATGTGGTTAATTCAATAATTACATGTTTATTTTTGTAATGTTTCCAGGTAAAAGCCACAACTCCCCACTGCCATCTCGCTTTCAGAATAACTGTAATTGTTTCGTTCTTATTAAAACTAAATGTTAAGATTAATATCCGGGAAGTGCGTAAAACGGATGTACGACACCTCAGCTTATATACAGTGTGTAGTTTGCCGTGGGGTGTACATAATTGTGTGGATTTAGAACACGCTGTATGTATGACGCGGCCGCCATTTTAGATTTTTATATTTTAGAAATATTATATTATCACAAATAACAAGAAAATGTTGAATGAAATGAAAAAGGTGATTCGTGTTAGGATATCAATTGACTTGAATTTTTGTTAATTCAAAATGGCCGACAAAATCAAGATGGCGGTCGCGATGCGCCGCTCAAAAATAGCGCTGCTGTTACTTTTTGGCAATAAAAATGGGCTTTTCTACTCCAAAAAATCTTAACACTTTTGGGCCAAAATTAATTTTTTGGTCGGGATTAAGTGGTGAATAGAGAAGAGCTCGTTTTTGATTAAGTAATATTATTACCCACCTATTGGCGTTTTTAAGTTTGGTGCACTTGCTGTAGTGTTATCTCTTTCCCTCTTATAGAAAGTCTATATCCATCTCTGTCAGATGAAAGTATGTTACACTCGCTCTTTTGAAGTATAGGTGGCGCTGATATATTAATGCTCACTCCATGAGCAAAGCTATATTATGAAAGGAGCAAAATGCTCACGAGCGATGAGCAAAAATAAATGCTATAAGATAGTTTTTTTTATTCAGCGACATATTTTTATTATTATTTATTTTGACTTAAAATTCGATTGGTATATTTTTTTTTACATGTAACTTGCCAACCAACTTATGTCGAAACAAATATTTTTTTTAATTACTTTACGTAATTTTAGTTATTTTTCCTCTAAATGCTGAGTACGATTTGTGCGAAGAAATAAATCTGGCAGCTTGACAAATTAAAAACAAACTATTCTTCTGACAATAATCTAAATTATTTCGAATGATTTTTTTGAAAAAAACAAAAACACGTGGTTATAAATTAGTTGTCACAAGATTTTTCCTTATTAGAGAACGATTGAAAATAACACGTAGGGCAGGATTTGTACCTGCATGGTTCTGGGTAACACGCTCAGTCGCCTTGAACAAATCGTACTCGGGAATACTTTGGTGCATTCTTTACTTATTATAAAAGTGGCATGTGATGCTTTACTATGGGGCCAGGTGCGGTGTGGACGGGCCCTAATGCCATTCGTGCTTTTCAATTACTATTAATTAAAAATAGTTTAAAACATTTTGGCCGCACAAAATTATATATTGCTATATACGCTGCGTGAAACGTTAATGTTAACGGCATTAAGGACTTTGTATCCAGTTGCCAATAAATTACATGAAAAAAGAAACAATTTTGAAATGTGTACGTACATTTTTTCGTAAACAATCTGAATGTTTATCAAATGGTTTTATCAAAATGAAAAAAGAAATAAAACGAATATTCATGGTATTCATGAATTTAATTTATTTATGCTAATTAAAGAAACTTAATTTATTTCAACTTGATATTGTTTTAGTTCTGTTTTGTGTCAAAATAAATTACCTCTTGAATATACGTAAAAATAATATATTCAGTTTTTTTTAATTTTTGTTTTTCACCGTATATTACTTTTTTTTAAATTTTTAGTTGTAAGTGAAATATAAATAGTTTTGTGTGGTCAAAATCAATTAGCTATTATTATTAATATATTAAAAAAAAAACAAAATATAATAATATATGTTAGCACATATGTAATTGTAAGATTGGCTAGCGTATGTAGAATGTTTTTAATTATTCATTTATTACTACCAACTGTTCTACTCCTGTGTTGTAATTTGGCTTGACCATTCTTGACAATTTCCGTTAATGTTTCTTTAAAATGTATAAACGGAGTCGGTTGACTTTGATCCCGTAGTTAAAATTAGGTTTATATTTTTTTTATGCTTACAAAAGACGAAACCAGAAACGACGGAAGATTACGACGGATTAGTCGCAAAAGCGACGGACTAAATTTAAGGTCACAGGTTTGAATCCTGCAGGACAACAAAATGCTTTTGATTATTTTTTAATCTTAAATAAAAGAAATTGGTAATTTTGGCATTACATTTGTTTATTTTACAGCAAAACAATGGTCAAGCCAACAAATACGTACCTATCTAAATTTTTATTCAATACGGGGTCCATAAATTTTGTATTTTTTTCTTATCATAAGGTACTGCGCTGACGAGGGTAGTTCGCATTGGACAAAAATATATCTGTAAAGAATCCGCAGTACTTCTGATACCTTGCGTGCGTTATTAACCGACTTTAAAAAACATTGCCCTCCATTTGGGCGGTTGGGTAAGAAGGAGGACGTTGCAAATTCTTCTGAATCTTATATTAATGTAATCTATTTGGAAAAATCAAACTAAAATATACAAAATAAGGTATTAAAAGTTAACTCCCCAGTTTGCGCACGCCTTTATCCCCGGACTCTGTACATCAATTTGACATTACCTAGTTAAGTCTAGTGTTGTTAAAATGACAAGTTGATTCGTTGTTATTTATGTGTGTTGCTCAAAAATAAAATAAAAAAATTATTGATATTCATAAAAAAAATACATTAGTAGTTCTCATGACCATAACTATGTTTGACTGTTACGCATTTGTTAACAATTTTATTCGTGAGTTTGAGAAAAAACAGTGATTTTTACCGAATTCAGTTGTGCTATTTTTAGACATGATATGAAAAAAATTATCAAACTGGACTTTAAATATATATTTTTTGGAATTTCAAACGAATTTTTTGTTTTGATTTTGAGCAATAAAACATAAGCGGTGTTTTAAATCTTTGTAATTGGATTCTAGACGATCTTCAATATCGACTGGTTGATTCCCCGTATTTATATAAAAAAAATATTCTTATGTATTATCCTGACTTCGGCAATGAACTACGCAATCTTATGTATTTTTTATGAATAAAATTATTATTAGTTTTAATCGACTTTTCGTTTTTATTTTCCTATTATTATTATTATTATATTATTTATTGGAAACTGTTAAACTATATTAATTTGTAGGTATTCTTGTAGAAGTACCCTAATATCGTGTACAATGACTTATTTCTCTTTATTATTATTAATTATTGATATTAATGTGTTTTATTTCGGAATATTTTGTAATTTATATTTCGTGAATATGTTTTACAGTTTCCAATGTTCCCGGTCACAAAATTAATGGATTTATTTTAATATTAAATTTTATGGTATAGCAATTTCTTAGATCTAAGTTATAGCTTAAAGTACGTTATGTTATGGTTTTGTAACGTGATTTTTTTTTAAATATATGCTATTTCGAAGATTATTATGGATTGTGTGGTTTTATTTTTCACGTGAAGGTACTTCCTGTGTTCCTGATACTTTTTATAATAAACTGGCTGGGCTCCGCGGTGTTAATAAATAAATAAATAAACGTTTCACACTCATAGCTCCCCACTAGGATTTCTCCTGTGTCGGGGATGCCATGTAACATTCACAAACACACGCAAGAAGACGCCCAGACTTGAAGACAAATGTTCAAACTCATCATTAGAACATCTGCCCCGACCGGGAATTGAACCCGGGGACCCACGGCGGCAGTCAAACCTGTTACCTGCCTACGGATTTGATTATCCCTCAGAAACACTGCATTTTTCCTCGATGAAAAGTATATATAAGTTATCTTAGTGCTAATTTTCATCCAAATCAGTTCAGCAGTTTTTGAGTAAAAGATTAACATAAGTACATATAACCCGGTCAGAATATCTGTGCACCTCGCTGGAATGCGGCGCCTCTCCCGCTTCCCCTATCACCTCTCCGCGCACTCCCCGGTGCGACAGTACGGTTAGCACACCGTACCCAGACCGCCGATATGACGTCGCGAGCTCAGGTGCACAGATATTGTGTCCGGGTTGTAAATACTAACAAACTTTTGCGTTTACATATTAGCAGAAATAAGTAATAGGACTTGCTCGAACTTTTTAGAGAACTGCAAACCTCTATGAAACATAAAAATTATGATTCGCGTTGACGTTCAAAAATAAAGAAGAAATTTCTGAAATCTGTCCAGTTATTGTCAAACTGTAGAGAAATAACAAATTGCTGTAGAAATCTGGAAAAATGCAACAGTGATTAAATTTCATTAGCATGGGAACGGTAAAGGACATCTGCTGGAGTACTAAGGTAGTTTATTCTAGTGTGGTCGCTAAAAACAAGTTCTTTAGTGATTCTTTAAAAGAAAGTAATAACTTTTTCAGTGATTGATCTATTTAAAATTAAAACCTTTAAAATACAATTTAAATATGTTATACCAATTGAGAAGTACCTATACTCTTTGTAACAAAGAAACGAGTGATTAGAAGCGAGTTCGAAAAACCCGACTACTAAATCGTTAAACCTGTGTATCATCCTATTTTTTTTTTCAATTTAATTTTTTCAGTGTCACTCTCACGACTAAGACGAATCAATTGACACCACTCGCTTATAAATACTACCAGCCGTTTAGGCTCTAGGGCGTGCCGAACAAATATACATACATACACTCGAAAAAACATAACCCTCCTTCTTTCGCAGTCGGGTAAAAAGAATATTTCAAATCCGACTTTCCCGACACAAGAAATCGTGTAGCTACATCTTACTTTAGTAATAGCCACTCGTCCACACGCTTAGATAGAAAATGCGGAACTTAGGTAATACTTAAGGGTCAAGTTTTGATTACGTAGAAGTCTTATGTAACATGCCCTGTTGGACAATTATGGGTTTTAAATGTCCATGGTTTCATAACATGGCGTCCTCTGCTCGGCACGGACCTCCCCTATGAAAGGAGTTAGAAAGCGTCATCATCCACCACGCTGGCCAAATTGCAGGTTGAAGGCTTTTATCAACCTTCTCCGAGAAGCAAGTTCCTCACGATGATTCCTTCACAATTTCAGTATTAATATACTCTAGTATATAGAGAATATCCTTTAACATAAACTAAATGTCCAGCAGTTTCGCAAGCAGCATAGAGTCAGAAAACTCCAGAACAAACATCCAGCAGAAGTCGGCGATCCATCCGAAAGCCTAGGCGAGGACATCGACCCGCCTCTACGCCTCAGATCCATCGATCAAGACTCCAAACACGACGATAGATCATCACTTCGATCCGAAAAGAAGTTGAGAAACATTGTCAAACATATATCCAAAAAAGAATCTCCAGACCATTCCGAAAGAGATGCCCTTATAGATACACACAAAAAAGATACAGAAAAAGGTATTCCAAAGGTTAACAGCAATCGAGAGCGAGTCTCTCATATCTCTCTTTGTTTAGAAACGAAACTATCCACCAAAAAGGTACCCCTGGTAAAGGACGCTGAAGATTCAAGCCGATTGAAGGAAAGGAGTCCCGCTGAAGGAAAGGAGTCCCGCTGCAAAATGTGCAACCGCAAGAAAAACAGCGGCGAATCCTGTTGCACTATAAAACAAAATGACAAAGATTCCGAACCAGCTTGCTGCGAGAAAGAGAGACCGAAGCGTAGGAAGGTTAAAGGGAAACGCACAAAAGCGAATTCTTCGATGTCAGTCATAAACCAAAGTCTAGGATCTAATTGCTGTGCTTGCTGCGGGCTCTTGGCGGATTATATCAAAGAAATAATGCGCTTAATGACCTTGAAGTGTGATTCTAGATTGTCGGAGGTGTTTTGCGAGTTCTGTGACGTGGCTGCTTGCTTATGCAACGATTGCTTGAACTTTCTGAAGAAGTTTTTCGGCTGTATCACTGGTCTCAAGAAGTATACTAAATTGTGATTTGCCCCTCTTATAGCATATTTCTAAATTGTGTGTTGTAAAATTCTTTCAGATGTTCCATTTGTGTAAGCGTATTTTTGTTACATTGTATGATTTTATGGTATTAAAGATTTGTGAAGCAGATATTTGCCATTTCTTTCTTTTTTAAATTGTTATTCGAATATGAAAGTTTTTTCTTTATTAGACAGTAGTCGTTGTATTGTGCCAGTCCTCAAGTTCTTTGCTTTTGCAAGTTTAATAATATTTGAAACTCTCGGGCCTTGGGGACCGGGAGCAAAATTATTTTTCAAAGCCCTAACAAAGCGTCTAGTTGACGCTACTCGAGACCAAAATGCTGGTCTCTACCTGGGTCAGCGCATTAGTTTTGCCATTCAACGAGGCAATGGAGCCAGCATTTTGGGTACTTTACCATCTGGCAGTGGTTTAGATTTAAGTGAGTTTTAATTTTTGGGTATTGCTTATGTACATATAGTTTATAGCTTTGTATAGTTTTAGTTAAAATTATTATCATGTTTTATAAGTTTGTGCAATAAAATATTCCTTTCAATAATTTTTTAAAGTTAACATGATTCAAAGCGTAGCGTAACGTAAAAAACGTAATTAAGATAGTCATGCACCCTAGTGAAGCCGTGGATACTTGAGTTTGTATGGCGATTTCCCACGAAAATAAAAACCACGTTATTCAATCTTTATTTAGGTGCCAACCAGTCACAGTGTTACAGTTGGGGTTGTTACTCGTTGGGAAGTACCTTATTGCCACATAAAAAAACGTTATTTGATATCAATCCATCATTTAATAAGAGTTAAAAAATCACTAGTACTGCAACTAAATAAACGGACTACGACGCCATATTTTCGGTGAACGCGGGAAGAACCTAAAGAAAAACTATCTTCTACAACAAAGAAAATAAAGAATTGCAAGAAGGTACGTCATCGCTTGCGAGAACGAGATGCTATATTTATGTTATACTAATGAAAAAAAGAGAGAGATACTGATGTTCCGTCCTTATCACCGAGGCCGGATTTTTGCTTGGCCAACTGTCAAATCTGACAGAAGATTGCCGAACAAATCGAGCTTGACTTAATAATGATTTTCCCAAATCTCCATCTCGTCAGAGGCTGTAGGATCGACCGATCTGTGAGCCAGATAAGTCAATAGTAATAAATAAGTTACGTAGTGAGTGTTATGAAATTCGAAAGTATTCATAAGAGGCATTTCATTGATTCTATCCAACTTTTTTGGGAGAATTTCCGAATATACTGGTAATATAAATAACTATGTTATGTGCGGTCACGCTGTCTCCCATTCTCAGATAAATTGGAAACAATACAGGGCCTGAATTGATTAAAAAATATTGCAGCACTAAATTACCCTTATCCAGTGGAATTATAGTTTTATGGCAATACTTTTGGAAGAACGAGAAGCACTATAGTGGCCACAAGCAATAGATATCTAGTTGTACCATATCTCTGACTTACAAAGAGTCCAAAGCTCTTTGATTAGAATGTCCAAAAAGGTTTCTTCAAGCAGTCAAGTTCTGACACAAAAGCGAGCCATTCCGCACGTCTTCCACCGTTAATAGTTTAAAAAGAGCTGTTTCACGTCTCCCTCCCCACATACTCATCAGTAGGGATACAAGTTTATTTTTATAAATTATCGCTATCGGTATGAATACATGAATATCTTCTGCTTTATCTGTCGTGCGTGACGTCACCTGTCGGTCTCAACGGAAGATCAGCGCGGGTTGTTTACAGCCGGCATCATGCTGAGTTGGGATCTACGCGTGACAAAAAACAAGCTGCCCTACTATATCGTATTTTCTATTTTTGTTCAAAATTGCTTTTTTGTCACAAATAAACCATATTCTATTCTATATATCTCTACCGATTCGTACTGGTTGGGTTTTTAATTCCATTTCCATTCACGTTCAGAAGTAATTCAGGAACACCTAATAAAATCATAATATAAAGAAACACTGGAATCGCTTGACGCTACTGGTAGTATAAATAGGAAAAAATAGAACTATCCCAACAAGAACGAATCAGTAGAGATATATGAAGCACAAGATTTCATATAATTATCCCTACCGATAGAAAATTTGAAAAAAAAAAATCCTATCTAGTATCTCTAACAAATGGGGATATGTCAGTGAAAGCAAAATCAGTGAAGTCAATGAGGAATAGAGGAAAAAAGAGGACTTCGTTCGGCCTTAGAACCGACCTATGAGGCGAGCTACTCCGTATATTTTTCTCTAGGTCGTGGTTAAACTAGGGGTCCTGGGCATTGATATCCCATTAGTTCTGTGAATAGAACTAGTGGGAAAAAAATCCCATTAGTTCTGTCCACAGAACTTGTGTTTAACAGAGCATAAACGACTATTTCATGCTGTTGCTCCACCTAAACGTAATGTGCAAATCAAAAATGTCTCTAATATCATTGATTACCCAAAATAAAACTTCATAATTATAAAAATTACATTTTTATTCAATTTTTTTTACAAAATCAACAACAACCTGAATTTAAAAATATACACCAACTACTTATACCTACTTAATGTAAAAAAATGTTAAACTTACCATTACCAGTATCGACCTTAAATAATAATAATGAAAAAAAAACAATAAAAAAAGTATCCACCACATAATGAAACGAAAAAAAAAACATAAATTCTATTTTCTTTCAACTCCATGTCTAGCCGTTCCTCTGCTGGCCTCAAGTCTTCTCTAAGGTGGTGGTCAGGTCAAATTGAGGTTTTGTAAATTCTAATTAACTTGTGACGAGCAATTTTTCTTCATTGTAAGAACCAGTAACAATCAAACCAGAGGTCTCAGCAGAAATATCACAAAAAATGCTATAGAGAACCCTTCAAGCTATTTTTGACCGACCGTTCTGACAACCATATTTTGACAGCTGTAATTGATGTGTCTATCTTAGTATAAAATTGCCAAATATTAAACGCTTTGACCTTGCATCGACGTCTAACACGAAAGAGACAGACTCGCCCTTTAATAATGATCACAGGCCCATCGCTCACTAATAACCATATATCATGAAACATTATAATATAATTTTAACTCTTCACTATCATTAAGATTTAATATAACAATTTAAAAAAAAGCATTAAACTAACTACCACAAAGTTTTGGTTGATATTTTAAAACTACCCACATTTTAACACGAAATTTTCAGTAAAACTATTTATTTATTTATACAAATTAAGGCAAGAGTTACTTACTGGGATTAACATTCAACAAGATTAAAAAAAAATTGATCTAACGATGGAAAAAAAAACTTCGTGCATACGAATCAAACATCTTCAACTTTTCAAATATTATTTTTGAATATCACAAAATTGACCATGCAGCAAGCATTCATAGATTTCATAGAGAACAATCGAAACGAACAAAATGATTTTGCTAAAAAAAATAATCTTATCTGATACAAATTTCAAATAGGCCTTACATTTCAGCATTAATTAAAAAAAAAAACTATTTACCCAAAAAAAAAAACATATATTTTTGGGTATTTTTTTATGTAGTACTTAAGTACTTCTTTGTTTCATTGCTATCTATATATATCTATCTTAACCGTTCGAGTTAGTGTAGTGTTAAAAATAAAATAGTGAAAGTGTGTGAAAGTGCTAAAACTTAAGAAACACATGAACAAAGTGTTTTCGCCTTAACAACTGTAATAAGAAAAGTGCCGATGGACAAATTCTTAGAGACATTATTTTGTAGACGATTAAGTTAAACTAAAATTACTTATTAGCCTTAGACTTAGGCTAGATTGTAATATTATCAAGGAAACTCTTTACGGGATCTCCTTGTGCAATAGAAAAAAAAAACTATATTTGTTTACGGCCTCTGCGTAGCCGCTACTTTGTCAACGGAAAATGTCACGGATAGAAGTACATAAGTTTTATGATTTCAATTTTGAAATTTATATAAAATTGATTAGTTATTATATATATAAATATAGTTATTATACATATAATAAAAGAATAAAAGAAAGTCGTGTTAGTTACACTATTTATAACTCAAAAACGGCTGAACCGATTTGGCTGAAAATTGTTGCGGAGGTAGCTTAGAACCAGGAGACAGGTATAGGATACTTTTTCGAAAACGATTTCAAGAAAAAATATGGTTTGTTTTAGTTTTAGTAGAACTACGCGGGCGATACCGCGGTTATATATATATATAAAATTCAAAAATAAATTATTATATTATAAATATTGAATATTACTAAAGAAATAAAAATGCAATTAACATTTTGTTAATATGATTCACGTTGCGTGAACAATGCAATTATAAAAGAGCAAGTGAGTGGTCAAAATACAACAAATTATGTCTCTTAAAAGGAAATACCCTATATTTGGACAGCCGGGTAAAGAAATATATATCGTCGTACATTTACAACATTAAGAAAAAAAAAAACATGTTTCAATTACATTCTACATAGAGAGACGAGTGACTTCGAAACTTAAACTGATCCTATTAAAGTGTGCTCATCACAGTTGAGCCGTCAGTTGGCATGGACAAAAAATTACGTTTTATTAAATCGGGAATAAGGAGGCTCATGTTTTCCAGCTTTGAAGTTAGAACGTCACCTGTCTACCTGTGTAGAACTGTCATTAATATGTGTATACAGCTATCGGTTAGAGGTGTACTTAGCCGAAAGGGGGTCACTATACTCATCCAAAGGAACAACTTTTACTATGGGACCAACTCTGAATTCGAGAAAAAAAAACAGCTGCTACATACAATTTGCCGACGATCGATAAACTTTTTCCATGGAAAAGATGTTTCTTTTTTTCGTATAGTGTTGTTCCCATAATGAAAGTTGTTCATAATGTTTAGCATATTGACCCCCTTTAGGCCTAGTGCAACCTTAACCGATAACCTGATACACAATTCTAAAAATAAAACCCTTAGCTAAAAATGACAGGCTAACTAAAGACATATAACTAAAGGTAAAAGTCAACCCGCTTTCAAAAATAAAAGGTAATCATTATCATTATTAACTTTATGATATTAATTAGAAATTAAACTAAATTCATTTTTCTTTTTGGCTTTTTATGAAAAATAATATTTTATAAAAGATCTGTGAGTTAATTATGATTAGAAAATTGTTAAAAACAAAAAAGAAATGTCCATATCTGGGTTTAAAATGTACTACGAGTGTACCGAAACCATTGCAATAAAAGCAATAGCTAACATATCAAACCTTCGTGTTAAACAACATTTGTCACAAAAAGCAAAACATTGGTCGACTTGGTACATTGGACTTGGTTGGTCACTTTGTTGTTTGTAGAGTAAATATTTTTTAATAAAAGGTCAATACCTTTTAGTAAAAAACATTTACTCTAGGCTAAAACGTGAAAAAAAAAACATTTGCAAGGTAACCATAGTTACCCTTTCTACCGCCTATAGGCGAATCAATCCTGACTCAACGCGCTTATAGACGAATCAATCCTGACTCAACGCGCTTACAATCGAATCAATTCTGACTCAACGCGCTTACAATCGAATCAATCCTGACTCATCGCGCATACAATCGAATCAATTCTGACTCAACGCGCTTACAGTCGAATCAATCCTGACTCAAGGCGCTTACAGTCGAATCAATCCTGACTCAACGCGCTTACAGTCGAATCAATTCTGACTCAACGCACTTACAGTCCAATCAATCCTGACTCAACGCGCCTATAGGCACGCCGATACCGTAATCCCTAAACCTAAAGTCCTGAGTACCATGAATAGTCCTAACATGAATTCTCAAATAACTTGGTCTCGTAAAGAACTTATAACATATATGACATTGGTATTTCTTAAGGCCTTGATGCGTTTCTAAGTGACGTTTGAGTTTGCCTTTAGTAATGAACCCTTTACCGCACTGTTGGCAGATGAAGGGCTTCTCCTTAGTGTGTGTATAACTGTGTAGCTTCAAATAATAAGGCAGTTTGAAGGACTTGTTGCACACCTGTAAAGAAATAGATTATCAATCTATATAATATAGATATAGATATATATATATATATATTATAGCTAGTAGGCATGCGCTTGACCGCAACTCGCTTGGTGTAAAGCGAGGATGTGGCACGCTTGCCTAGAAGACACCGATTCGCTCGCGATTTGAAAAGACCGATATTATATCTGTCGGGAAATAGAGTACTCGGCAGTGAATTCCACAACCTGGCGTTTCGAACAGTAAAAGTCGACGCAAAGCGTTTAGAGCGAGTTCGTGGAATCTACAATGTACCTGTGGCGTCTTGCAGTATGTCTACTTGTCTTATTGTAGAAAGTGGATCTCCATCCACTTTCTACAATAAGACAAGTACGAATTAAATACTGTAAAAATAATGTAATAGAAAACCGACAGGCTAGCCACTGTCCGACGGTGTTCAAGGCTTTGTAGATTAACTTTGGCCAAAGCACCGTTGCCTTTAGCTCTCCTTAGGACAGACTCCAACGCTTCAAGCTGGTATTTAGCTGAGCCGTCCCAAAGATGCGATATAAAAATCAATGCCACTTTTCGTTGTAATTGAACTCAAGAACGCGCTCACCTATACAGACCAAATGTTTAGGCTTTGTTCGGACTATTCAGTAGATGGTTTACGTGAAGTTTGCACAACATCGGTCGAGCGGATCTTTTATTATTTCACTTTATAAGTAGCGAAGCACGTATCCACCCGCTAGTTAATATGAATGACGTCATCAGCACCCATTTTCACAATGAGTGTCCGATCGGATTCGAAAACTTTGCAACACGAATTACGCAAAACTTATTAGATAACCTAAATTATTACTTTGAAAATCGATTCTAGATCTAAACTAAAATATCAAGTCACTATTTAATGTAGGCGAAAGAGAGCGAAAGGCCAGCCATATGCTAAATGGGCGGACGAATTGGCAAAAACAGCAGGTCGGGGACGGACAGCCATGGCTAATGACAGAAAAATGGTACTCTTTGGAGGAGGCTTTTACCCTAAGGGGGTCCATGCAAACAACGCAAAATTAAGATATTTTTTACATGTAATTTTTGTGTAAAAATTAATATCTTTCCAATGAGTTTGTTTTAATGATATTTTTGTAATGTATTTATTATGCACGGAATTAAATGAGGCTTTATTATTTTTATTCGCGTAATTCGTGTCGCAAAGTTTTCGAATGCGGGCGGAAACTCAAACTCGAGACTGCGGCGGTAGCCGAAAGGGGGACACTATACTTAACATTGAGATTAACTTTCAATATGGAATCAATAATGAATTCGAGAAAAAATATCAACTGTTCAATAAAAAAAAATTGGTCATCGACAAAACAACTATATTTTTTATTAACTTCAGATTTGGTCCCACAGTGTTTTTTTTTTCTAAAGATGTGTATAGTGACCCCCTTTCGGCTTAGTACACCCCTAAATGATAACCCTATAATTAACGAAACAGGCTAATATGCTAGCCTCCGTGGTGATGGGGAATAAATTAAAGGTCATCGTTATCTTTGTAGAGGCAGAGTTCGTATATTCTTATACTGGAGCTGCTGGCCACGGGTCTTCCCTAAGAAAGCGGCGTAGTCCATAGTTCATGCCACTGGCCAAGTAACAGGTTGAAGACATCATTTATCTTCGAAGGCTACCTTCTCCGACAAGCTAGTTTCATCATTTTGTACTGTACTTGCAAATTAATCCTCATATGCACATGGGTGAAAACACTCCAATGTCATCAATCATTATGTTTAATGAAATTTCGTACTCGCGTATAAGTCATAATTTCCATGCAATCTTGTAATAACTTTTTGTTTAGAAGTTTGCTATGGCGCTATATATGTATGTATTTATGTATATAAGTATGTATATCAGTGATCAGGTTACCATAGCACAGGCTTTGCCTAGTTTGCGACCTGAACACCTTTGTGTGGATGTTGTCCCATATTATTATTCTTACCTGACAAGTATGTTTCTTCTCCTCTTCCTCGTCCAGATCTTCCAGAGCTATCTTGGAGCCGTGAGTCTTGAGATGTTCCTCCAGGTAGTAGAAGTGCTGGAATATTTGACCGCAGATGTTGCAGATTCTCGATCTGGAAACAAAATTACGAGTAATTATTCCTTTCTTTCACGAATTATAATGAAAGTTTTTTTTTTACGTCAAACAAAATCATCATTAGCGAGTACACACAAAAGATTTAACTTTATTTATTTATTAAAAATTAAATCCGTAGATATCAGGTTCTCGCAACAAAAATTGGTCAGATGATCGCCCAAGATGTATATGGAGGCCGCAATATTTATATTTTTTAGTTCTTTGCAATCTAATGCAACAAGCGGCGGCATTATTGCTAAAAGCGATATCTTCCTGGCGGAAGGTAATTTGTGTGTTATGTAAGATTTACCTCTCGTCAGCGGCGGGTGCGTCGGGTAACGCTGTGGAGTTGACTTCTGTAGTTTTTGGTATTTTGTGCGCATTTTGAAGTACCATGGCTAATACTGCGTTGCGGTTCTCTTCTAATATTCTATAATTGAGAAAGATTTGTTTTTTTAAAGTTGTGATAATGAGGGTAGCTTTGAAAAATCTTTATAAAACGACGGCCTTCAGCCTAGTTTCTAGTTTGCTTGCAACGAGATCTTACGGCCCAGGGTTCAATTCCCGGTCGCGGCAGGTTTTCGAATGATGAGTTTGAATATTTGTTTTTGTGCGTGTGTTTGTGAATGTTAGATGGCATTCATTATTTATTTATTTTTATTTAATATTATAATACTTGTCCCCCTTTTTCTACATGTATTTTAAGACCGAATTATTAATTAAAACATTATACCATATCAGGGTGTCCACTCTAAATCGTCAAAACATTTCCCTGACTTTTCCCTGACTTTCCCTGACCACTTCTAAATTTTTCCCTGATCTTTATAGCTGTAATTTTTCGAAGTAAAAATGTTTCTCTTGCGAATGATTGTAAGAGACAAAAATTATGTCTTCACAAACACTCTTAGAGATTTATGTTATTGGCTTCCCAAGGTGTCCAACTATCAAGGTGAAAATTTTCAACACAGATTGCCACACCATAACCATACCGTACCATACATACACCATACCCACAATTAATTATACTGAACACCACTTTACCTTAATTAAACGATATTACCACCAGCCATTACCTGGGTATAGCCTACGACAAGGTCAGCGTTACGTCCGTTTTTTTTATTATCTACATGGCAAAGCCTATTTGCGCTTGAAAAGGTATCGCTGACCCTGTCGTAGACTGTAAACCATGATACCAAACACCACACACCCTATTACAGGACTAGGCAAGAATATCATCATCATGACATCTATGTATAAATTTTGGGTTGGAGGGATGCTAACTACGTTTGTTAAGAATTACCACCATATAAAACTTTGACATTTATTGAGATCAATAACACATGTTAGGAACTGAATTAGGAAGCTTCAACTTATATGTAAGTGCAATAATTTAATCAATTTTTCTTCTTTTCTCTTCCAGAGCGTTTTTCAAAGTTTGCAACTCTACATTTTCTTTTTCTCTTTGTAGTTCCAGTTTCTTTTTTTTCTCCTCTACTTCTCGTATTTTCTTTTCGATTTTGCGTTTTTCAGCTTGTTTCTGCTGTTCTTTAGACTCATTTCTTTCTTTTTTTCTAGACACGCGTGATATTTCTTCCTAGCACTTCTGACAGACACTAGTAGGCTGTTACTCGTTATGTGGTTTTCAGGGCCATCAATGGTTTTAAGGTAATCATAAACAGTTCTTTGTGCAATCAGTGACTCTTCTGTCAAATTTTCTACCAACAGTGATTTGTTGACAGAAAACCCGCCCTCAACACTTGCATTACCGTGAGAAATGATGAAACAAATTTTCATGACTTTCCATATGTCTTCATACTGTTTAACTTCACCTATGAGTAGATGGTAAAACTTGTCCAAACCAACCTTATCCTCATTGAAGTCTTCGAACTTTTGTCTCCAAGTTCCCTGAGCTTCAGATAACATTTTTTTGTATTGTTTTTTGGCTCTGTCGGCCACCTCTCCTTGAATCTTGTCTTGTTCATGTAACGTTTCAAGCACTATGTCGACGCGATTCGATGCTATTTCGGAGTAATTCAAAATAACTCGTGGATCGAAACACGTCAAACCACGAACAAAACGAATCTTAATGGGACTTTTATCCAACAGTTTCACAACCGTCTGAACAATTAGTTTTTGAAAGTCGGATTTAAACGCTAGCTCGACTCGCGGACTGAATTTAGCATCTTTAAGCAGGCGCTTTGCTTCATATCCGATATCTGTCTTTTCTAACGGCAGCAGATTGTCTTCGTCTAAATCAAGGTTAATAATATTCTGACTGAAGCCGTTTCTAGTTTGGATGGCTTTACAATCTTCGCCATGAGATTGTGAAGTAACTCTAGGAGGGCAGTGTAGAGAAACGGAGCCATAGGTTTCTCGCTTTGGAATCGGCGCAAAAAAGGTTCGAATTCGTTAGTCAAACTTTTTACAGATGATAGGTGGACTTTTACCACGGGATTCTTCATAATGTCTTTTAAGATTTTTTGATTATGGTTTTCAGGGACTGTACGATCATTGACAAATTGGTTGACCTTGTCATAAATTTTGAGAGCCCTTTCAATGCAAGGACCATTTTCTAACCATCTAATAGATGTGAATTTTTGTGGAAATACAGTCCCTACTGTGATTTGTGTGTATAAAGCTCGTCGTGCTGGACTATCTTTAAAGAGATTGTACATAGTTTTCAGTACTTCAAAAGTCTTCCAATCTACTTTTTGATGACCTGTTTTGAAAGCACCATTGACAGTGTGCAATCCACACACACCTATGTCCAATAAGGGACTTTTTGTTTCCTCAGAAGAAAGAACATTTTTCAATTTTTTCAGAAAACTAATGTTCACATTGGGGCCATCCATAGAAACTTGTAGCAGTCTTTTTCTATCTAAATCAGACAATCCTTCCAGAAATGAGTCTACAAGATTATCGGCTGTTTGCCGTCCCAGAAAAACAGAGGTCAAATATCTTGTGGCTACTGTGTTAGTATTAACGCACCAATATCTCACGCACAAGTCCATCTGACATTTTTGGGCCACTTTATTCAGGGATTCGTCAAATGAGATGACGTAATATAAGCATTCTCTAAGCAGGCTATTCAGTGTCGTCTGAATGAATGGCGCAATGCCATGGTTAATCACATATGACGCTTTTGTTTTACCCATGGTAAAGTTCTGGGCGATTTTGCTTTCGGGAAACATTCTATTAAATGAGGTAGAAATTCGGTCACATGAATTCAACGATAGTTTATTGTAAATTACTTGGAGTGCTCACAAGATTTCTGACGATGTTACATCATTTTCATTGTAGGTTTGAATCACAACTTGTTTATGTATTTTATTGTCATGAGCTTCAACAGTTGGGGCACGTGTGGCTGTTGTTTCATTGTCACCTACATTAGCCGCTGGCGATTGTTTTTCCACTACAACTACATCTTTGTCTACTGCAGGAGCTGATTTTGTAAAGTATGAAATAGAGGGCTGTTTCTTGCGTAATTCCATATTTTGACGATGTTTAGGTCCTTTGCTGTGAGAAGTGATGGCCTGTTTTCCCATGTTACTAAGTTTGAACGTTTTATGACATACTTTACAAAAAGCGCTAAGCGGGTCATTTTTTACTTCTTCTAGCCAGTCCGTAAAATCAGGATGCATAATAGGGTCTAACCATTGAACATTAAACACTGTACTCTTTTTGGCACTCATAGCAACACTTATAATATAGTTCACGTTAGTAACAAACCTGCACCATAGTTAAGTTTAGGTTAGGTCAAATTAAGCGATGCATTCTCGACATTCATAACGACAAAATTCGGGTCGATAGGATATTGTTGTCCTACCTACAATACATAGAGTCGAAGCACGATTACTTATCAAACCGAATTTTGTCGTTACGAATGTCGAGACTGCCGGCCAGGTTAGTATTAGCACATGTAATAGCAGCAGTTAAAAGAAAAACAACCAAATGAGTTATGGAATTAAGGGACCTGCAAAATAATGCTTCAATAGTCTGGGTTAAAACGGACTAGAGCATAAAGGCTTCCCTCACTTACCGATCACTGGGAGAAGAGAAAGTTTGATAAATTAAATATACTCCAACAGCTAATTAGAGAGAGGAAAATGACAGCAGTTTGATCATAGATTATTTAGGTAAAAAAAAGTTTTTTTTGTATTTTTTTTTTACTTAATCTATGATAAAGGAACTGTCATTTTCCTCTCTCTAATTAGCTGTTGGAATATAAATATGTAAGTATATAAGAAGTACTGATGACTGATAAGATAATATTATTTTTATTTATTCTATACTTTTTTAGACTTTTACATTAATTTTAAAGATCAATCATCAAAAAGTCCTGGTTTTCCCTGACTTTTCCAGGTAGAGAAGTCATTTCCCTGACTTTCCCTGACCCACAATAGCTTCCCTGACTTTTCCCTGACTTTCCCTGACCTTCCAGGTCCGTGGACACCCTGCATATTTATTGTTCCAATTTTCTAATAATTCGATTTATTTATTTCTATGTTTAATTAACATTTGATTTGAATACCACGTTTAGTTCCACAGACTCGCACTAAACTACTTTTATTGTGCAAACTGCCAGGTTGGCGAATTCTCTGCCTAGTTCCCTATTTCCCGGTAGCTATAATCTCGGTCTCGTCAAGTCGCGAGTGAGACGGTTTCTTCTAGGCAAGCGCGCTACATCCTAGACTGCATCGTTACTTTACATCAGGTGAGTTGCAGCCAGGCGTAAGCCTAACTTCTAAAAAATAAAAACACACAAAACCTAAATTGTAATAACTCATGACTTGCCTAATGTAACATAAGGTCAACAAACAATTTAGAAAGATAAAATTTAGAAAAAGTTAAGAATAATGAAGGTAGTTTTAAAAAACGTGTCAATTTTTTTTACTGTAATGTTTACATTTTACCTAAACAATAAACATTAACCCTGATTCGGCCAGTCGCACTAACTAAACTAAAAGTTTCTAATATATACCCATCCTATCTTACTTATAGAAACAAAAAGAGATCGAGACAATTTTAGGCCTGTCAAATGCAGTTCGTTCAGTAAGTTTGTCCTAACAGAATAGGGCTCATTGATATATTTTATTTTAAGAAAGACACAGACATAGAATGCGACGCTAGGTGGCGCTTTCAGGTTGTATGTTCGTAACTCCTTCACGCTCAAAGTGCAAAATGGATTTGGATAAAATTTGAAACGAAGATAGCTTATAACGAAGACTTTTACTATGAGACCAAATCTGAATTTGAAAAATTACACTATATTTCTTAATTTTTTCCTTGATCTGCGTGCGCCGCTAGATGGCTCTGACACGTATTTTGATATAAGAAGCTAGTCGTGCGCAACATATGACTCAAAATGAACTGGACTGATTTGAATTACCTAGAAAAATATAAACAAAAAAATATTTATTTTTTATTATTTTGCGTTTCCCCAAACTCCGCTATTTTACGCAGTTCAAAGGTCACGTCATTGAATACCGCTTTCATCAAATGTTTGGCGGTAAAAAGTTCGCCGGATCAACTAATAGTATACATCAGCCGCCGCTAGATGGCGCTGTCTACAGCTCTGCATATAAAAATGACACTCACAGTCCCTCGCGCATGTGCGAGCGCAGATGCATCTGCACGTGGTACCTCGTGTGGAACATGTGCGCGCACACTGGACACTCGTACCGCACGTGACACTGCGACACCGCGTGCGCCGCTAGATGGCGCTGATAACAAAACATACAAATATTACTAGTTACATATTATTAGGGGGCCTAAGGGGGGTTATTTCGATTTTAAAATCAAGCATCTCGACCGTTTTTTATAAAAAAAAACAGTCTAATTGTAAGTCTTTTTTTAAGTCGTTAGAAAAGAAAATAGTTAAACGTTACAAAAATATGAATGAACGAATGAATTAACTCTTTATTGTAGACACACAAACATCAACAGAGGAAAAATTGTACTTTTTGTGACAAATATACTGTTACTGTACTGTACTGTTTCAAGTCAGTTTATATATATGACGGCGCTTAGTTATAATTATAGAGTAAAGCACCATCTAGCTTTGTTTCGGTGGACTAGAGATGTCTATGGCGCAGCTCTGGTGTAACGCTGGTGACGTATGCTGTAGCCGATTGGTCGGTTTGGCTTGTGCGATGGCAACCAATCAGTGTCCAGCAGAGTTGCACAGGCGGTCCGGCAGAGGCGCTATAAAGAGCGCGCCGACGCGCCGTGAGGAGCTCAGTATTCGTTTGTAAGTAAAAAAAAAGTCACAAGCGTAATGCTATTTTAAAGCTTACGTAAGAATAATATAACTGCTATACTTATTAATATAACTGCTACTTTTTTATTGTCTCTAATGTATAATGAACATGTAAAAAGCTTTTTATAAAGCCGTAGGTTTTTCTATGTACGAATACACTAGCATATACATATTGTTACTTATTTATATGAATAAAGACATTTTAAAAATTACATAAAATAAATTCGTTTGTAAACTGAACATCTTGTCCACGAATAAATTCAATATCATTGTAACAGTGTAATGCAATAAAGCTGTTTGTTGTACGTGCACTGTGTTATTCTCCTCGTTCGCTGTACCCACGTCGAAGAACTATGTCTGATGCGGATCGGCTTCCTGGACTTCCGACATATATATATATATATATATATATCTATATATGTGCCCTTCACATATATATATATATATATGTGAAGGGCACAGAGAAAGAAGGGTCTCATCAACAAAATAAGTATGCAGAGATAATGGCTTTTTCAATGTTCAACATGCAATCATACTTACTTCAATCCGCGATTTTATTAATTTACTGCTGAATAGTATATTTTTAGCTCTATAGCTCTTATATTTTTACCGGTGTTGCATGCAATGGGCACCTTGTTGTCAAGTTTGAGATGTAATGAGACCATTTCAGTCGTTTACTTGGTTTTTTTGTTTACAGATTATCTTCGCAATGGGCGCTTTTTATACTAAACTTGAATTAACCAATGAAATGCCTCTTTGAAACGATTCGAAAAACATAAGATTTGACTGGCCGGTTGGCGCAGTTGGTAGCAACTCTGCCTTCTGCGCCGCTGGTCCCGGGTTCGATCCCCGGTCAGGTCAAACATTTGTGTGCATGAACATGTCTGTTTGACCTGTGTCTGGGTGTTTATTATATATATAAGTATGTATTTATGTATATCAGTGATCAGATTACCACAGGCTTTGTCTAGTTTGGGATCTGAACACCTTTGTGTGGATGTTGTCCCATATTATTATTATTATTCAGACTGTCGATGAGCTCCTTTTTTTCCTGTACCCTATATATATATATATATATATATATATATATATATAACAGACAGACTGACCTGCAGTTTGGAGTGTGCGTTGTATGACTTATGACAGATGTCACATTGGAACCTCTTGCCCTCCCCTCCCGCGGCACTGGGTTCAACGTTCTCACACTTCTTTCTGTGATGCATCTGTTGAACAATACATTACATCATTTTAAACAATTCTAGTTCCATATGAATACAATGGTCCCTTGGATTTAAACCAATTTTGCCGCCCCTTAATTTTTTCTTCACACAACACGTAGATACATCACTAAAATCAATTTAAATCCCGTATCAATACAAAGATCCGATGGATTTATATTTATTCTGCCGCCCCTCTTTTTCATTTAAGTCCCACGTCAATATAATGGTCCCCTGGATTTACATAAATTTTACCGCCCATTTCAAAATATTGCCGCCCCTTCGATTTTTCTTATAAGTACTTACCACATCAATACAATGGTCCCCTAATTTATATCAAATTTTGTCGCCCCTTCACAAAAAAATGCCGCCTTTCTTTTCTTTTACTCGCCACAATACCTCGTAGAGAAGAATTTCATACACAGTCACTGGTATGATTTAGCTCCGGTATGCGTGCGTTGTTAATGTTCGTTCAAACTATCTTCGTCAGTGAATTAAAGTAGTAGAATGTAGGCTACAGAGACAGCTACCATTATAATTTTCGCATTTTTTTTTTAATTTGTTTAAGAAACAAATTATACTTACATACATTAGTTTTTTGTTATTTAATGAGATACTACAACTCTTTCTTACGACTTTCTTTTCCTACTATATCGATTAACAATAAATATAAACATTTTAACAAATAACATCTTATTTGTTAAATTAAGTTAAATAACATCTTATTTAGTTGCCGTCCCTATTGACAAGAATGACGCCCCTTTTTCAAACACACCACAGCAATACCTACAATATATACAAATATTTTTGGCGCCCCCTTTTTTACTCACCATAGTCCCTCGTTTAGTGAAGAACTTCTTACAAAGGTTACACTGGTATAACTTGGGTCCGGTGTGCGTGTTCTGATGTTCGTTCAAACTATCCTTATCAGTGAATTCTTCTAAACAGAAGTAGCATTTCATACTTTCGTTTTTGTCGTGAGTCTTTTTATGTACTTGTAAAGTTTCTAAGTGTAAAAATCTGTAAAAAAAAATATATTTAAAAAAAATAATTAAACATCTTTTTTAATTAAACAGCTGAAATAAGTTCTAATTTTAGTTAAATTTTCTTTTAAGTAAACAACTTAAATAACTACTAATTTTAATTTAGTTGCTATATAACTACTAATTTTAATTTAGTTGCTATATAACTACTAACTTTAATTTAGTTGCTATATAACTACTAATTTTAATTTAGTTGCTATATAACTACTAACTTTAATTTAGTTGCTATATAACTACTAATTTTTATTTAGTTGCTATATAACTACTAATTTTAATTTAGATGCTATATAACTACTAATTTTAATTTAGTTGCTATATAACTACTAACTTTAATTTAGTTGCTGTATAACTACTAATTTTAATTTAGTTGCTATATAACTACTAATTTTAATTTAGTTGCTATATAACTACTAACTTTAATTTAGTTGCTATATAACTACTAATTTTAATTTAGTTGCTATATAACTACTAATTTTAATTTAGATGCTATATAACTACTAATTTTAATTTAGTTGCTATATAACTACTAACTTTAATTTAGTTACCATTTTAATTGAACAGCTTATATAACTTCTAGTTTTAATTAAGTTTTTTAAAATTAAACATTTTATATAACTGGTAATTTTAATAAAGTTGTTTGATTTTAATTAAACCGTTTAAATAACTACAAATTTACAAATAAATTGGTTTTATGGTATTTTCGTAACGTTTTTTCGACACATGATATAATTAAACCGAATAAAAAAATTAAGATTTTCAAAACATTTTTTTTATTATTTTCTTATAACCTATTCCCATTCCGGCAGGCGTCGATAGAACATTATCAGTTATTGCGATTTAAAAATAAAACTCATGGACAGATTTTGATAAAAATGTATATAAAATCATTCGAAAATAAAAATATTTAAAAAAAAACATATCGGTGCAGCCGTCACAAATAAACAGCAAAGTAACTTTAAAAAAACCGTCGTATTGAGTACTTCCTAATTGTTCGTGAACCATGTTCCATAAACTAAGGAACGAGGAACACTGCTTGTCAGATAAAGTTATGTTTATCGACATTATTGACATCCCCAATCTAGCCAGCGAGATGGGCCCCCTCGCAGGAGAGATCCGTGCCCAGCCGGGCCTCATGGGTTGAAACGAACAGTAAGAGAGTAATAACGTACTTTTTATTACAAAATTCACAAGTATGCGTCCATTTGCTATGTTTCTTGAATTTCTTCTCAAAGAAGCTCTTTTTAGATTTCTTCAGAAGCAATCTAGACTTCGCCTTGTTTATAAATTCCCTGAAAATATAAATGAATAATTTGTATATTTAACACGTGAATGAAATTAAGGCTTTTTGATGCCATAAAGTAATATCACCAAAAATAATGTTCACAAAATACATTGAGTGTATTTCAAAATAACATAATGTTAACAAAATACATCGAGTGTATTTCAAAATAAAATTATGTTCACAAAATACATCGAGTGTATTTCAAAATAAATTAATGTTTCAAAATACATCGAGTGTATTTCAAAATAAAATTATGTTCACAAAATACATCGAGTGTATTTCAAAATAAATTAATGTTTCAAAATACATCGAGTGTATTTCAAAATAAAATAATGTTCACAAAATACATCGAGTGTATTTCAAAATAAAATAATTATAATTGTTTATTTAATTTTTTTATTATATATTTAGTTTATTTCTAAATAAATATTTTTAACGGCGATAACGTATATACAACGTGTAACAGAAAGGCGTGACAATACTTAACGGTGTTAGTCTACACATCAAGGTGAAACCACAGTAAAATAAAATTATGCAAAAATAGAGAAACATTAATCGCGTGTTCCATTCAACTTGAATTCGTCAAATCGATCAAACGCTCCGATAAATTTAGGAAAATAACATGAGCTCCGATTCGACGCGTGACCAGAATACCGGTTTTTATCTGGCCTAACGTATAAACATTGCCATTCAGCGTGGTAATGCGGCTAGGAACTGGGCACGCTTCCCTCTGGTGGAGGGTTGCAGCGTTTGGATTTGTATTTAATAGTTTAGTTTATTCGTTTTTTTTTTACTCTTAGGGTCTCGTCAATTAATTACGTGAGGTGTTCTAGGGGGGAGGGGATCAAGCAAAATCTTTTAAAGTCTCATTTAGGGTGGAAGAGAAGTCTTGGTCAAATATCACGTAATTATTTTAGTCGCAGAAAACGTTGTAAAATTGCGTGAAAAATTATTTCTAGAATAAAATTTATGTTTTAAATTATATTTATAGGCATAAATTTCAAGATCGCAACGCTGAAAGGACAAAAATTTGTTTTTTTTTTTTTGTTTTTTCAATAATCCTATACACGTTTACAGCTCAAAAAGATGTTTTGAAGAATCTCGCGTGAGATTAGGGGAGTGGGGAGTGGGGAGGGAGGGAGGGAGGGAGGGGAGGGAGTTGAGGAAAATCTTACGATATCTCACTTTGGGGGTCGAAAAATTCTCAAAAACGCCTCATGTAATTTTATCCGATTCAAAAGTTTGGTTAGTATGTATGTATTAGTTTATATTTAAATTTAGTTTATGTAATAGAATGTAAGCATGTATGTACATTTGTAATATGGTATGGATTGCTTTCTTTATTGTTAAATTAAATTACCCCCGTCCTATATATATTTTTTTTCAAATGTTTCCATACCAAGGTTGCCTGGAAGAGATCGCTGTTAACAATAAGGCCGCCACTTGTGTCACTACATGTAAATTTATATTTTTGTATTGTTATGCTTTGTGTGTCTACAGTAAAGCGTTGATCTATCTATTTATCTATCTAACTTGACCGATCACGAAAACAATTTTTCTATGGAGAACTTAATATTTTTTTTCGAATTTTGCAAAAATAATAATTCTTCTTTTGTTTTTTTTTTTATTTTCTTGCACTTTGTTGTGTAGACTAACACCGTTAAGTATTGTCACACCTTTCTGTTGCACGTTGTATATCGCCGAGATATCGACAAGAAAATTCCAACGTATGTGAATAAAATCGTAACACCATAACACTCACTTATCCACTTCCTCGTTTTTATCCATTTCAGGTTCTGATTTAACGTCTTTAGTATCGTACTCAGGTTTGATGGCTTCCTTGCCTGAAATATTGAATTGGTTAATGTAACACGCATTAAGGCCAATGAGCGTAATTTAAAGCTCATAATTGACCTCCTTAGAGAGGATTCGATCAAGCTAGTATAAGTCTTTTACCAAGGATATCTGCGTATTATAGTGAATCCTTATACCGCCAAAATTCGTGGAGTTAACCAGCTATGTAAGCCGTATACAAGGTTATCCAGCTAGGGGTGTACTAATCCGAAAGGAGGTCACTATACTCATCGTAAGGAACAACTTTCACTAAGGGACCAACTCTGAATTGGAGAAAAAATTTACAAGGACGACATAACAAAAATGTTTGAATTTTATGACTTTCGTTCGTTAAGTACTTATTTATACCTATGTGTTGTTTTTTAAAACTTTCCTCATGGTTTTCCTTTTTAACAAGGCTAAATTAATGAATTTTATTGCAAAAAAATCAGAAATTTTGTGCAGGCTCTGCGGGTAGTTGAAGATTATTATAAAAAAAAATATGTAGCGTCTCAGACGCATGATCGAAGATGAAAGACAACGATGAAGAATACCATAAAAAGTACGTAAAGGCGTGCGTTTGATTGATGAATAACTTGAAATTTGATAAACTTGACGCTGGCAAATATACTTTTCGTATGGTGCCATACATTAAAAGAAATATATATATAAGTCAATATTTTTGTTTTGATAGGCCTCATAACATCTCTCACCCAAACGTAAGCTGATAGCGAAATGAAAAGCAGTCAGATCTAATAGGCAACTTGCATTGAAAGAAGGCTCCCGAAAGTCACCAAGATCTTGACTCCCATTCGGAGACTGCAAGTATAGTAAGAACACTAGATAGAAGAGATTTCCGTGTTAGTTCACAGATCGGTCGACCCTGCAGCCTCTGACAACACGGATAATACATACCTTCCCAGGACTCGTCGTGTGTAAGCACATGTCGATGCATCGTGTTAGTTCACAGATCGGTCGACCCTGCAGCCTCTGACAACACGGATAATACATACCTTCCCAGGACTCGTCGTGTGTAAGCACATGTCGATGCATCGTGTTAGTTCACAGATCGGTCGACCCTGCAGCCTCTGACAACACGGATAATACATACCTTCCCAGGACTCGTCGTGTGTAAGCACATGTCGATGCATCTTGCTCGCTGTGATAAAGCTACGCTTGCATATATAGCATGAAAACGGTTTCTCGCCTGAAAACAAAGTTCGTAATAAAATTCCTAATATAAAATAAAAAATAAGAAAATAATGTCGAAAAGTTGTGGAAGGGGAATATCGGATCAAACTCAAAGATACTAGAAACTAGAAACTACTGGATTAAACTCAAAGATAACAGTACAAACTGGAAGCTACTAGATCAAACTAGAAACTACTGGATTAAACTCAAAGATAACAGTACAAACTGGAAGCTACTAGATCAAACTAGAAACTACTGGATTAAACTCAAAGATAACAGTACAAACTGGAAGCTACTAGATCAAACTAGAAACTACTGGATTAAACTCAAAGATAACAGTACAAACTGGAAGTTACTGGATCAAACTAGAAACTACTGGATTAAACTCAAAGATAACAGTACAAACTGGAAGCTACTAGATCAAACTAGAAACTACTGGATTAAACTCAAAGATAACAGTACAAACTGGAAGCTACTAGATCAAACTAGAAACTACTGGATTAAGTACAAACTGGAAGCTACTAGATCAAACTAGAAACTACTGGATTAAACTCAAAGATAACAGTACAAACTGGAAGCTACTAGATCAAACTAGAAACTACTGGATTAAGTACAAACTGGAAGCTACTAGATCAAACTAGAAACTACTGGATTAAACTCAAAGATAACAGTACAAACTGGAAGCTACTAGATCAAACTAGAAACTACTGGATTAAACTCAAAGATAACAGTACAAACTGGAAGCTACTAGATCAAACTAGAAACTACTGGATTAAACTCAAAGATAACAGTACAAACTGGAAGCTACTAGATCAAACTAGAAACTACTGGATTAAACTCAAAGATAACAGTACAAACTGGAAGCTACTAGATCAAACTAGAAACTACTGGATTAAACTCAAAGATAACAGTACAAACTGGAAGCTACTAGATCAAACTAGAAACTACTGGATTAAACTCAAAGATAACAGTACAAACTGGAAGCTACTAGATCAAACTAGAAACTACTGGATTAAACTCAAAGATAACAGTACAAACTGGAAGCTACTAGATCAAACTAGAAACTACTGGATTAAACTCAAAGATAACAGTACAAACTGGAAGCTACTAGATCAAACTAGAAACTACTGGATTAAACTCAAAGATAACAGTACAAACTGGAAGCTACTAGATCAAACTAGAAACTACTGGATTAAACTCAAAGATAACAGTACAAACTGGAAGCTACTAGATCAAACTAGAAACTACTGGATTAAACTCAAAGATAACAGTACAAACTGGAAGCTACTAGATCAAACTAGAAACTACTGGATTAAACTCAAAGATAACAGTACAAACTGGAAGCTACTAGATCAAACTAGAAACTACTGGATTAAACTCAAAGATAACAGTACAAACTGGAAGCTACTAGATCAAACTAGAAACTACTGGATTAAACTCAAAGATAACAGTACAAACTGGAAGCTACTAGATCAAACTAGAAACTACTGGATTAAACTCAAAGATAACAGTACAAACTGGAAGCTACTAGATCAAACTAGAAACTACTGGATTAAACTCAAAGATAACAGTACAAACTGGAAGCTACTAGATCAAACTAGAAACTACTGGATTAAACTCAAAGATAACAGTACAAACTGGAAGCTACTAGATCAAACTAGAAACTACTGGATTAAACTCAAAGATAACAGTACAAACTGGAAGCTACTAGATCAAACTAGAAACTACTGGATTAAACTCAAAGATAACAGTACAAACTGGAAGCTACTAGATCAAACTAGAAACTACTGGATTAAACTCAAAGATAACAGTACAAACTGGAAGTTACTGGATCAAACTAGAAACTACTGGATTAAACTCAAAGATAACAGTACAAACTGGAAGCTACTAGATCAAACTAGAAACTACTGGATTAAACTCAAAGATAACAGTACAAACTGGAAGCTACTAGATCAAACTAGAAACTACTGGATTAAGTACAAACTGGAAGCTACTAGATCAAACTAGAAACTACTGGATTAAACTCAAAGATAACAGTACAAACTGGAAGCTACTAGATCAAACTAGAAACTACTGGATTAAACTCAAAGATAACAGTACAAACTGGAAGCTACTAGATCAAACTAGAAACTACTGGATTAAACTCAAAGATAACAGTACAAACTGGAAGCTACTAGATCAAACTAGAAACTACTGGATTAAACTCAAAGATAACAGTACAAACTGGAAGCTACTAGATCAAACTAGAAACTACTGGATTAAACTCAAAGATAACAGTACAAACTGGAAGCTACTAGATCAAACTAGAAACTACTGGATTAAACTCAAAGATAACAGTACAAACTGGAAGCTACTAGATCAAACTAGAAACTACTGGATTAAACTCAAAGATAACAGTACAAACTGGAAGCTACTAGATCAAACTAGAAACTACTGGATTAAACTCAAAGATAACAGTACAAACTGGAAGCTACTAGATCAAACTAGAAACTACTGGATTAAACTCAAAGATAAAACTGGAAGTTACAGGATTACCTAACCAACTCACCAGTATGAGTCCTCATATGTATAGCCAGGTAAGTCTTACTGCACAGCTCTTTGTTGCATATTTCGCAAGTAGTTCCCCCTCCCTGCTTGTACTTCCGCCTGCGAGTCTGGGGGGCGGGGGGCGGTAAGGGGGAGGGAGAACGCGCCCATGTCTCCGAGGGGAAATAGTCCTCGTCCGAAGTTGGGTCACTGGAGAAAACAAAAAAAAAATTGACTTACTTGCAGAATCACTAATTTTGCAATAAATACACAGAAGAAGACGCCATTTTTTCAGCGAACGCTGGAAAACTCTTATACGAGTAAAAGAGTTCTTTTTTCATAAAAAAATGTTATAGAACAAAAATATATTTTTGCGATTTACTTACTCTTTGGTACTCTCTTGAATTTCTGGCAAATCTTCGGGGTCATCCTTCGGTATATTCGTATCTGGATCTTTTTTAGGTTCCACAACGTCATTCTCTGTTGATTGAAAGAAACCCATGAAATACGGACATAATTTATCGATTCCCAAAAAGTAGGAGGTACAAAATTCGAATGTATGTCAAAAAAGTTCCAGTACAAATCAACATAACCGAAGAATATCGGCCGAGAGTCGTTGGTATTTTTTTTTTAAATATTTTGCATAGTTTTTATCACTGGCTTTGAGCGCGGCGACCGAATCATGAAATTCCTCAAAACTCAATAAACCTAACACTCGTCTAACGTCGTTTCAGTTCGTCAGACTTCAGCACGGTGTTTGTGTGCGTGCGACTAGACGTATGCGTATGCAATAGCTTTACCGCCCACTGGCCGAGTGACACACGGGTTTCTTCTCAAAAGGAATTACAAAAAAATTGTATTATATTAAAAAAAGGCCAATGAAAAAATTAAAAACAAGATTTTTCTTTACATTTATAGTTTCCACAAGGTGACACGTTATATTTAAGGGCCGCATCTGCGTCAAAGTTAAATTATAATTTACATGGATATTTAATGTGGAAAATTTTAGTTATTGTCTAAGTTTGGTGACACTACAAAAAATATAAAATTGCTTAAAAAACTAGTCTACAGAAACACGTTAAGTTTTTTTAAATTAATTGATTCTTCTTTTAGAGAACTAAAAAGTTAATACACCAAAAAATTGACTCCCGATCGGAAAGTTTTCCATATTGAAATTTTAGGAAGGGACGATTTAGATTTTATTGGATTAATTCTTGTTTGTCACCTCAATTTGCCCCCTTAGGTGGGCAAACAGGAATAAAAAATCCTTTCAGTTCCCTTATGACTACAAAGAGTGACAGAAAGGAATTATTTTTTCCTGTTTGTCACCATGCAATATGTTTGAGGGAACAGACATGAATCTATTTTCTTGTTTGCCCTCTTGCAATATTTTCAGGAGGACAAACAGGAATTAATTTTCCGTTTTGTGAAAATTGATCAATATCATTTTCTTCTTGAAAAAGGTAAAATGTATTTCCAAACTCTCGCACCTCTTTTCTGTACATAACGAGTTATCTGTTACCTAAGCGTTTATATATTTTTGTAACGTCATTCGATGTACCGAATTTCGATACTTATTTAATTAACGTTCTATGGAGCATTTCAGCAGACGCGCTCCTTAAAACTAAAGTAAAAAAAAAACCGACTGTTATTTTCCCATTTTGAAACCAACAGCGGACGACCTAAAGAAAAATAAAAACATTTTTTTTTTGACAAGCTGATTTAGAAACCAAATTAGTGGAACGATTTTTAATAAAATTTATATGGTACCAACTGGAAAGTAATTTTCTTTCGAACAAAACAATACATTATTTGAGATTGATAAAGAAGTTTATGAGAAATCGTAAATAGTAGGTACATTAAAAAAAACTACCGAATAGAGACCCACCTCTTTTTTGAAGTCAATTAAAAAATGTATTTACTACCAATGTTTCGTTTGTACAATATTTTACTGTTTTTTTTTTTGGTGTGCAATAAAGATTCATTGTATTGTATTTGGCACAACTTACCCTCTTTAGTGTTCTTGTGCACATCAGACATGTGCCGTTTCAACGTGTTCGCGGAACTATAACCTCGACCGCATTGCTTACAAGGGAACGGTTTCTCACCTACAAACAGAGTATTAGATTTGATTACGTCAAATCTATTTGAACAAGAGTAACCATGGCGTCGATATTTGACAGTTCTCCGCTTCAACGCTGTCAAACATCGACGACATTTTTCACTGTTGTGTTCGCATCTATCATGCCTAACGGTATGCAAATAAAAAAAAACTGGCCAACGTCAATAAAAAAACCATAGTCAATGCAGTGACGCTTCGCTCGCTAGTTCGTGTCCTTACCAGTATGTTTCTTTTTATGCTACACAGATAGGCATTTGAAAACATGTTCGCTCGACCACGGATGTCAGCGTTACTGTAGCCCTCGTCCCTAGTCTGAAATACACTGGCTCTCAAGGAATGCTGTCGGAACACACTGTTAAGTGCTTGGCGACAGATTTTACAACTTGAGGTTGGTAGCTAGGCAGGCGAGCGATAGGAAACGCCTTACCACCATGCTATGGTTTCCTCACGATGTTCTCCTTCACCGGTGGCTCGGGCTCGGGATAAAAATCAATTGTCAAAGTCAAATAACAAGTCAGATGTCTTCATGGTCAAGTTAAAGTCACATCACGTACCCTTGTAAAGCGGTGGAGACTTTACCAGGGTTTCATTGGAGATTTCCCGAGAACACGAAAACCACGTTATTCCGTCTTCATATAGCTTGCCCACACTTGTTTACATAAACAAGACATTAATGGTTAACAATCCACCAATGATAATGATGATGATGATGATGTAGCCTCTATTTATAATTTTTTTTTTACAGACGCCTGACCCCCGTCGCCGAGTTTTGTTGCGCGACTACTTTGTTCTTGCGCAGACCACGTTTGTCTCCCGAGCCAACATTAATTAGCCCACGGTAATGGTATGTGCTATAAACGCGCAAATACTTTCCGAGATAAATATAATCCAATTAATCTAAAGGTGGGAATAAATAACACATGAAAAATTGATCAGCGCTAAGCCTGAAATGGAAGTTCTAATGATTCATCAGACAGAACCACCTGTAGACTCGTCGGGCTGGTTGTTAACAATAGACTACTCAGTGAATTAATGAATGTCAGTTTGCTACGTCTGATGGTGTCAGGCACGGTTCATTTGTTTTTCACAGTTCATAATGTCATGATGTCCACTTCTATTCAATATTGTCATTCATTAATTCACGTCAATGTTTATGTACTTATGTCAATTTTGAATTAAATCTTTCGTCGCAAATTATAACACGTCCATTTTTTTTTATAGTTGATATGCTTGCGCTTGACCGCAACTCACCTGATGTAAAGTAACGATGCGGTCTAGGATGTAGCGCGCTTGCCTAGAAGAAACCGATTCACTCGCGATTTGAAGAGACCGAGATTATAGCTATCGGGAAATAGAGAACTTGGCAGCGAATTCCACAACCTGGCAGTTTGCTCAATGAATGTAGACGCGAAGCGTTTTGTGCGAGTGAGTGGAACCTCTTCCATGAACCGGTGGCGCCTTACAGTATCTCTACTTGTCCGATTGTAGAATGGAGATGGGGGAATTAATTCAAGCAATTCCAACGCACACTCCCCGAAATGTATCCGATAAAAGACCGATAGGCTAGCCACTGTTCGACGATGCTCGAGGCTTTGAAGTTTGAATTTAAAGTCAGACATCGGCAAAGCTTTCATTCCCCTTCAGCTTGCCTTCCGGCAAAGGCCTCTTCCAGCGCTTTCCAAATATTCCTGTTTTGCGTCAGTCGTATCCAACACATATCAATACAATCCACCAATACTAAACTTAAAACTTGAATAATCACTAATTTTGCAATTTATTGTAACTCAGATAGAGACGCCATTTTTTCAGCTATTGAACTGATATATTATTGTAACTATTCACGCCTGAAATTAATGACTTTTTTATTATTTATTTATTACACAAGAACTTAAGAGTATCACCGACCCTTCACTGTTTTCGTGTTTCTGATACAATTTTAGTTCCGAGGCCTACCTCTGGTAACACCCTAAATTGTAATGTAATTTTCTGTTATTGGTGTCTACACGTTTTATTATTTTGAAAAAAGTTATTAAATTATGCATAACTAAAGTTATTAATAAACATCGTAGTATCAGCGCAAAATATGACTTCTCAGTAAGCTTGTAACTTTAAAGTGATGTAAAAAACAGAAATAAAAATAAAACGGCAATCCCTAGTAAATAATTTGTGTTAGCTATGTGAAAAAAAAAACACTGTAATCGGACAACATTAAAAAGTAGAAAAGAGTTTTATCTTATTGTATGGACAAGTTAGCGGTGTATAGCTGTGTTAAGTGCGTTTACTTAACTTACCAGTATGTGTTCTCATATGTACAGACAAGTTGTTCTTCCTGCTTATAAACTTATCGCATACGGGGCAGTTTGTCGACTTATTGCTCTTCTTAGCCTTCCCTAGCGGCGAGTGGGGTCGGACCCACGTCTTAGACGGCTTGTACTCTTCATCCGAATCTAAATCTCTGCGGGAGAAGATAAAATAAAAATATTTAAAAAAAGTAAGTGATACCAAAAAGAATTTTGAATATAAAAAAGAGTAAGGTATACAAAAAACGAATTTTGTATAATATGAAGATAAAAAAACATTAAAAAAAGTAAGTGATACCAAAAAGAATTTTGAATATAAAAAAGAGTAAGGTATACAAAAAACGAATTTTGTAAAATATGAAGATAAAAAACATTAAAAAAAGTAAGTGATACCAAAAAGAATTTTGAATAAAAAAAAGAGTAAGGTATACAAAAAACGAATTTTGTATAATATGAAGATAAAAAAACATTAAAAAAAGTAAGTGATACCAAAAAGAATTTTGAATATAAAAAAGAGTAAGGTATACAAAAAACGAATTTTGTAAAATATGAAGATAAAAAACATAAAAAAAGTAAGTGATACAAAAAATGAATTTTGATAAATATGAAGATTAAATAATATTTTAAAAAAAGTAAGTGATACAAAAAAGAATTGTGAATATAAAAAAAGAGTAATGGATACAAAAATCGAATTTAAAAACATAAAAAAAGTAAGTGATACAAAAATAAGAATTTTGAAAAATATGTGCAACTAGCTGCGCCCCGCGGTGTTACCCGCGTTAATACGGGATAAAAAGAAGCCCATGTGTTAATCCAGAGTCTAAGCTATCTCCGTACAAAATGTCATCCAAATTGGTTCAGTAGTTTTGACGTGAAAGAGTAACAAACATACACACATACCTACATTGTTACAAACTTTCGCGTTTATAATATTAGTAGGATAATAATATACAATTTTTATATTATTCATTTACGTGCACGATTGCCTGGATGAGATCGCTTTAAGCAATAAGGCCGCCATTAAAAAACCTAGTATATATTTTTAAGCTTTTATTTGTTAGAATTATTTTTTGTTAAAACCTTTTTTTAGTTAAAGATTTGTCTTATCTTATAATTCTATATTGTAGCGGCGGCCATCTTGGACGGATATAATACAAGAGAAAATTCTTACAAAATATAGTGCTACAAGTGGCGGCCCTATCGCTAAAAAGCGATCTCTTTCAGGCAACCTTAAATACTCACTCATCTTTAACGCCATCATCTTTATCATCTCGTAAGTGATGATCATCATCTTAGAAATGACCGTTGTTTTTGCATTTGGGGTTACATGACGCGGGCCAAGCCGCGGACAAAAGCTAGTTACATAAAAAAAAACATATTAAATACTCACTCATCTTTAACGCCATCATCTTTATCATCTCGTAAGTGATGATCATCGTCTTGTAAGTGAGGATCATTCTCTTGGAAGTTTAAATCATCATCTTGGAAATGATGATCATCATCATCACCCTGTTCATCATCAAACTCTTGTTTAACCGCCACGTCTATTTTGAGTCCGTCGATGACATTCTCAGTGGGGAGCTGCGCGGGGTCTTTGTTTTCATCGAAGTATTCCATTTCAGGAGCTAGTGTTATCTGAAAAAAAAAACAGTTCAGTACTTTGATGATTTGAAGCAAAAAAAAACATAACAATATAAAAAATATATATATATATTAAAAAACAAAAATTATATATATTTTACTCATATAATAAACTTTTATAAAAGTATTTAATGTATACTATTTATACATATAAAAATTTACCTAATCATTTAAATTAAAAACCCCGTCCAACTTACTGCCGTGTGGCAATGTTCCCAGTATGCTGGCAGCGTTACCTCGCTGAATAATCAAACTATTGATTTAGTTATAATGTTGAGTTGTTTGTAAAGGTACTGAAACGATTTTGACATAATTTACATGATACTTACCTATATTACATTTTTTTTTTTTAATTATTTTCCTTTTAAAAAGTACAGGACCGATTATGTCAAAATTTATATGGCATTTCGATAAAAAAATATTTTTTTTCCTACGTTTCGTTTTCGTTTGTCAAACGTCTAGACGTACACACAAGTCAAACACAGGGGTCGGGAGTTACAAAAAAGAAATATTTAAAATAAATAAACACCTCAATTTCTCTCTTAGTAACGAAGAACTCTTCTTTCGGAACTTCGTCCGCTATATTTGGAGCCGTGCTGTCTTCTATCGGCGGTAGACCCCACGGGTCTTCAGTTTTTGGTTTCTTCTCGTTCTCAACTTTCAATTGTTCTTCTAACTCTTTTATGTATGGAAGAATTGCGTTATAGTCTGAAATTTTACTTTATATTAATTTGAAACCCACGTCAATATTAATATTGGGACAAGGTCTTGGCCGAAAAAACAATATTTTAGTACCTAACTTTTTAGTTTTTATTTTTCAATCTAGGTAGGTACAATATATAAAAAAATCTTATAAAAAAAAGACAAGTTTTTGAAAAAATCGCTACCTCGCTTACTTACCATATGGTTCGCCGTCCAGCTTGTCAGCTGCGTGTCTCGAATCGAAATGCTTTACCAACAATTCGAACCTGAAATAAATTAAATTCATCTACACATATATTACATAAAGCAGAAAAATTTGTGTTTATGTAACGAAAAAACTCAAAAACAACTGAGAAACATAGGCTATTTTTTACCACAAAAAAATTAGCGATCATTAAAAATCCCAACTATAACAAACACAACTCTTTTAGTAGCGATTATGGTCGAGTGGTTAGTGAGGTCGATTGCCGTGCAAAAGGTACGAGGTTCGATCACACGAAACATGCAAAAAGAGCCCCAGCTACCGGTGAATGAAAACATCGTGAGTAAACCATAGCATGGTGGTAGCACGTTTCCTATCGCTCGCCTGGCTAGCTGCCACCCTCAAGTCGTAAAATCTGTCGCCAAGCACCTAACGGTGTGTTCCGGTAGCATTCCTTGAGAGCCAGTGTATTTTAGACTAGGCATGCTCCATCTAGAGCTACAGTACCGCTGACTTTCGTATTCGTGCCTAGATGTGTACGAGAAAAAAAACACAAGGTATATAAAAAATGCCATAAAATGACTTCCATCGAATACGCTGCGATAATTATTGATGATAGAACAATAGAATGTTCTACAATATTATAAAACCAAGTATTCCAACATACACGAGCGAAACCGGGCCGAGGCGATAGTTAATAACCTATATAATCATTTAAAAAAAAAATGTATCTACTGATATCCATTACGACAGGAGACTGCAGAATGTTTTTTCAGTTATTACGACTTAAAACAAAAACTTGTCGATCGATGTTAATAAAAACAAAACGGGACCACAAGGCAGGTAGGTAGCCTCTCAAAGAAAAAGAAACAATGAATATTACATATCGGTCCACAACTGTCTCAAAAATTAAGTAGCTAAAAAAATACAGTCAAATTGAGTAGCTAATATTTTTTGAAAGACGGTAGGAAAAATAAAATTTTAGAGAAATCCAAGCGGCCGGTTGGCGCAATTGGCAGCAACCCTGCCTTCTGCGCCGCTGTTCCCGGGCTCGAATCGCGGACAGGTCAAACATTTGTGTGCATGAACATGTCTGTTTGACCTGTGTCTGGGTGCTTATTTTATTATATATTTCTAAGTATGTATATGAGTGATCAGGTTACCATAGCACAGGCTTTGCCTAGTTTGGGAGCTGAACAACTTTGTGTGGATGCTGTCCCATATTATTACTATTGCATTCATTTTATTTCCTTAATCTATTTTTTTTAACAATATAAATTAAAAACAATAAATATTATATAAATGTTAAACCAAGAGTGCCGCCAGCAGCGGAGTAGGAGCCAAGCTACCTAGTGGTAGGGACTACAGAGAGGAACCTCCTTACAATACGTGCTGTATCTAGGATCACCGCTCTCTGTATCCGACCCGTGATCCAACCATCTAGCGAGAGCCTCTTAATACGTTGCTCGAGACTCTATCAGGTCGTTTGCCGAAACGACAATCGGAACTATGATCGTCGAATCAATATCCCACATGGCATTAACCAGCCTTTACCAGGTTATAACTATGATTATATGCGTGTACTTACCTAGTAAATATCCTAAAACATATCCTGCACTGGTGCCTGGTGGCTAGGTGAATACGTTTCCTGTGACGTCCCATCTTGCTGGCCGTTATGAACTGCTGGCCGCAATCCTTACACGTGTAGGGCTTCTCATCTGAAAATTATAGTGCTGATAATTCTGCGAACTGATGAACTCGCAACCACAAAAAAATAGCACACAAATCACGGAAAAAATAAAAATAAAAAAAAAGTTTTTTTTCTATTACTTTGTAAATTAACTTAAGTAAACTTTATTATTTCTATTAAATAAAAAATAATATTCTTATTAGTACAAGAGTTTCTGAGAAAGCTGGGCAACTAATATATAGCATAATATTTGCTATCAGAGACACGCTGGAACACAGAAAATATCATAAACTGACATGTTCATGTTTTGCATTCATTAAAGGAAAATTATGTATTTCCAGCTAGACGATTCCTTCACCACTAAAATGGGAAACACCTATAATATTTCCTAGTTTCCTATCATCTCAACTTTGAAGTCCAATAGACTACCCATTATATTTAAATTTGTTTATTTTTGGTTTTAAAATTAAAAATTTTTTTTTTTTAATTCTGTTTTTTTTTTTAATTTTTGGTTTTAAATTTGTATTTGTATTGAATCATTTTTAATTAATACCTACAATAACGACGTATTTTTTTTTTATAATGGGTCTCCACTATGCTCGATTAACTACACGTTTAGCTGGAGTGCTGGCTCCGCTTCTATATCGAGTATTGTTAGTTGATAGAGTTATATTTCAAGGCCTCTTTAATATAAGTCATTATCATTTATGTGCATGGTTGCCTGGATGACATCGCTTTAAGCGATAGGCCGTCATTTAAAAGCTGGTATATTTTTTTATTTATGTTTTATCCTGAACAGGTTTTGGCCACGAGTTCGCACTACCTCGGAAGTCAGCGACACTGTAGCCTTAGAAGTAGCATGCCTTGTCTGGAATACACTGGCTCTCAAGGTAGGCTGCCGGAACGCACTGTTAGGTGCTTGGCGACATATTTTACAACTTGAGGGTGGTAGCTAGCCAGGCGAGCGATAGGAAACGCCCTACCACCATGCTATGGTTTCCTCACGATGTTTTCCTTCACCGGTAGCTCAGGTATATGTGTATAAGCTTTTGTTTAGTCTTATTTTATGTATTGTTGGTATGTTTTATACTGATTTTTAAACAAAGAATTATATTATCATAGCGGCAACGAAAATACATCATCTGTGAAAATTTCAACTTTCTAGCTATCACGGTTCGTGAGGTACAGCCTGGTAACAAACGGACGGACGGACGCACGGACAGCGAAGTTTCAGCAATAGGGTCCTGTTTGTTAACGTCCACTCGTGCGAAGCCACAATAATCAGAAATAAAGCATATATTTTAAATTGTTTTATACAGTTAGTTATTATTTATAAACTTAATAATTTTTTTATTTAATTATTCGTCTTGTCTATTCTAGTAAAAACAAAGTTTCTAACTGAAGAAGGGGGTAGATCTGAAAAAGCTATATTTATCCAAGTTAGTTTCAAAGTTAACTTACCCGTATGAGACCTCACGTGCAGTCTTAAATAATAACTCAAGGCAAACAGTTTATCACATGCAAAGCACTTATATGCATGCACATATTTCTTCTCATTCTCCGTCTTAACATTGACCGGACCGTTCTCATTGCTATTTTTCACTTTCTTATCAATCTTCTTTACAGCTGAACTGTTTTTCACTTTACTATCACTATTGGAAACGTCAGTCGCTTTCTCCGTGCCGATATAACCGTCTTCCGGTTTGATTTCCACTTCATCCGTTTCCTTTTTGATTTTAGCTTGTTTCTTCTTCTTCTTCTTCTCCTTCATTAAAAGCTTTCGTTTCTTCATGTTGATCATTCTCACATCGTATGTTGTTAATCTGTTGGAATGCTTAATCATATGCTGGTCCAATTCTGTGATTATTTGATATGAGACGTTGCATATTGAGCAGCCGTAGAATGCAAAGTCTTTGTCTGTGATTTTTTTATTCCAATAGCTGCTGGTTTTGCCTTTTGGTTTTTTGCTGGCTGGTGTTTTTTTGGTGGTCGTTGCGGGTATTAAAGTTGATATGTCAGGTTTTATGTCTTCCTCTTCAACTGGGTCGGGGCAGGGTTGTTCTGTGTTCTCTTCGGTGTCTTGTGTTGTGTCGGCGAGGTAGTTTTCTGTAGGTAGATCTAGTAACGCTGGTTGGTACGACTGAGGGTAGTTTTGTAACTGAAAATGAGAAAAAATGTGACTTATCTTTTTAAGAAGATTATCTGGACAGTCAGTCGGTCGGTTAAGACTTGCTCTTTTATTTACAAGGTTATCGGCTATGGGTGTACTAAGCGGAATTCGAGACAAAAGATCAGCTGTTGCATACAAAAAGTTGATCGGTCGTCGACAAAATGTATGAAAGAAATTATTGTTTTTTTCTCGAATTCAGATTTGGTCCCATAGTGAAAGTTGTTCCTTAGGATGAGTATAGTAACCCCTTTCGGCTTAGTACACTCCTAGCCGAAAACCCAGTATAAGGTTATTGGCTAGAAGTGTACTGAGTCAAAAGGGGATCAATGTACCCATCATTATGAATAACTTTTTCTATGGAGCAACTCGATATAAATCTTAAAACTATTTTATTTATAATATGCCGCGAGGCGTGACGTCGTCGGAGACACGATAACTTCCTTCAATTTACCATAATGAAGCGCACTGACTGTGATCGAAACTGTCGAAACTGTTTGCATGGCGTTGGGCGTTTCCTATCGCTCGCCTGGCTAGCTAACACCCTCAAGTTGAAAAAACTGTCGCCAAGCATCTAACGGTGTGTTCCGGCAGCCTTCCTTGAGAGCCAGTGTATTCCAGACTAGGCATACTCCATCTAGGGCTACAGTATCGCTAGCTTCCGTGGTCGTGCGAACTTGTGGTCAAATGCCTAGCTGTGTAGGATAAAAAAAAAACTTTCTAATGATCAAGATATTGTTAGTGAACCTACACTGCTTACAGCATAGCATGTACGTGTAATATCAATCCTGCGCTATGGGTTAATATTCTGGGGCAATTGTACGGCGAAACTGAGTCAGAAAGCTTTTCGAGCACTAAAGAGCTATATGCGGAATAAGGGAAAGAAGCTTCTGCAAAAAGCCTTACTAATGTCTTAAATTTTTGACCCATCCCTGCATGGTGATTGTCTTGAATTGACACTGCAAAATGTTATTCTCGTACAAAACTCGTAAAAAAATTTAGATAAGATGATGTTTAAAAATCTCTGAAAAAGTAATTATTACATTCTGAGCAAAATAAAACAAACAGGGATACAATATTTTTCATTTATCTTTCCACTAGCTGACCCGCCGTACTTCGTACCGCATAACAGTTATGTATGTTTCTCACCTTTTAAACCTTCTCTGGAGTACGACAATAATTTCAAGACTAAAATCAGAATAAAATAAGAACCTTCTCCTGACTAATAACAAACACAACAAAAAAATAATAGTAAAATCAGTCCAGCCGTTCACCCGTGATGTCGTGACCAATGGATATAGGGATTCATTTATATATATATATATATATATATATATATATATATATATATATATATAGATTATCGTAATAAAAATGGGGTGTTAAAAATTTGAATGTTGTTAATTGTGGTGAAGTTAGCATACCTGTTCATTTTGGTATGTAAAAGATGTGGTAGGCTGCGAGAGCAAGGTCTCCGGATTTTGTGTCTCGGATCGAGGGATGTGCGGATTATCCTGGGGTACATGTGGGTTATCCCGGGGTACATGTGGGTTATCCCGGGGTACATGTTGACTATCCTGGGGGGCAGGGAGGTAATAGTGGGGGTCCGGCAGAGGTTGGAAGTTGTACTGTGTTTCGTATGCACTCAGGGGGTCCACATCCATCATTATAGTGTTGTCCATTTTGACGATCTGCAAACAATTTTTAATATATCATCAAAATTGCCATGAAGTTAAACGCTTTAGAATAGAATCATTTATTTTGGAACCAGTACATATTCATAAGCAGAAATTGTTTTTTTTTAATGCAACAAAGCTAGGCATTTGACCACAAGCTCGCTCAACCACTGATCTCGAAGCAAGCATGCTAGCCTCTAGACAACGGTGGTCGTCTCTATTTTACTTATTTATTTAATGTTATATGGCGGCACAATTTACTGGGATTTTTTTAAATTTTAGATGTATCTTTTGTTTGGTGAGCAATAAAGATGTATTCATGTATTAGTTAATTAATTAACAAATGGTTAATAGAACTTCAAGAAAAGCTAATTGACGATCATTTCAACCATTGTATCTTAATGAATGAAATTGTGGGATGTAAGCAGTATAGCTTATGATCAACTACAAATAAAATCCTCACACATCAAAATACACCTGCGAGTATTAATATATAAGCAAACATTGGTATCTATAAGATTGTAATTTTTGTTCATAAAAAAATCAGTTAATAACATAGTTAAGTTTACTTCTACCACCCTCAAGTTGATAAATCTGTTGCCAAGCGCCTAACATTGTGTTCAACTAGCCTTTCTTGAGAGCCAGTGTAATCCAGACTAGGCTTGCTACATCCAGGGCCAGTGTCGCTGACTACCATTGTCATGCGAGCTGATCGTTAAATGCCTAGATGTCTTGGATAAGAAACAAATCTGAACTGTTTTATAGACACGGAATAGCAAAATTTACGGCTTGAATAATGCAACCACTATCAAAAGTTAACATTTTTAATTATTGTTTTAGCAAATTAACACTTGCTGATAACAGCAGTAGGTATAGCTGATAATAAAAATATAGCCATTTAGGTTGCGAATAAAGTGCTAACCTCTGTGTATAAGCCATTACCTACCTACCAATATTGAAAAATTATAGATAATTTTTGCTATTTTAAAATAAACTCTAAAGGACATAAACTTTACTTAGCCAGTTATCACGAACAAGGCCAACATTAAATCGACAATTTTAGATTAATAAATTGGTATCTAGCTTATTTTAAAAGCGCTAAACTCTGTACTATAATGTAAACAAATGCATTATTAACCAAAAAAGTCATATTTAACCAGAATGGCTGCAAAAAACAATAGAAAAAGCGACCTCGGCGATAGCAAAGGTAAGTAATCAATACTTCAAGACAAAAAAACATACCTGCCTGGTACGCTTACTACAAAAAACCACTTTTTTTCAACTTCTGACAATATAAATCACAGTACAGCAAAATGATGAGTTTTCCCTCCAAAACTTGCTCATAGTCAACATCATGCACATCAATTTATCGGGGAAACTTTCTACATTATTTCTGCGCAGCTTTCAATAAAATAATTTAGAGCAAACACAACTAATTATAAGAAAAATTCACTTCATTTTTAATTTCGCGTGACCGTGAATATCAATGGCAGCAAAACTAACTGTTGCCATTTAAAAAATTTAAAATGCCTTGTTTATGACATTTTTCTTTTCATTGATTTAGTTGGGGGTCCGCGCGTGCGTTGTGAAGAAAACCTTAGACACCCATGATTTAATTTTCAGAAGAAATGGCAACAATACGAAATCTTGAACTGTAATTACTGGTAAAGTCATGAGTCAATCATATGCTTTTTAGTGTTTTAATAGAGCTTTTTCATATGCAAAATTTGTTTAACTAAAAGCAAATTTGAAAAATTAGTTACCCTTACATAAGTTTCAAATCACACATAGTTATTTAAGTCTTATAAAATCACATTGACGATTTATATGTCTCTTGGAATAATAATAGTAATGTAGAGAACACACGTTGGGCTTCAAATAACGCTCTTAACATTTTACCAACTTTGGTACATGATTTACACAGTGGCAGCACTTGAATGGTAATGTCAAAATTACTTTAGTTGTCAAAGTCGGCTATCTCGTAACAAGTTTTTTAATTATGGCTTCTTACGATAAAGACATTAAATTTTAAAACTCAGTAGATATTATGTAGAACTACTACAGTTATTTCAAGGTAAACCACGGGTGGGCAGGTTTACAGAATAGATATATATTTTTTAGTTTTTGTGCGTTAAATTACATGTCATATAAAATTCTCTAACAACGTTAGCGATAAACATAACTAGGTGGGTATAATCGAATTAAAAGAAACGCTGGGACTAACAAAGCTTATCATATTTATTTCTTGAGATTGGTTTTGCTTTAATAAAGACGAATTTTCAATTAGGAATCGTTCCCTAACCTCGACATTAGCAACATTATTTTTCTATTTGTCTTCCTAGTAGCGTTCATATCAATTTAATTAAAATACGTAGTTTCTATAGTTTGGTTTGTACATAAAAATAACTGAAATATGTGTCTGCCGAACTGAAGCCAGCTTCCACATTCTTTACCCGACAACGCAAAAAGGGGGTTATAATTTTGACCGTCTATGTACTTAGATGTACCTACTTACCTAAGTTAGTCTGCTTGTACAAGTATTCCCTCGTGCCTCCTGATTTAGAGTAATAAATAAGTGCCTACGTGTAATATTTACTATTTTCTACCTTCAAAATGAGGAGGTACAGAATTCGACGGTATGGTTTTTTATGTTTATTACTAAATTATTACTTTAAATATAGATTCTAGATCTAAACTAAAATAATAATCACTATCCAAATTTTGGATTACGTTATAAGCTTCGCGTAATTCGTGTTACAAAGTTTATGAATCCGAGCGGAAACTCATTGTGATAAACTCATATGGGTGCTGATTTCTCAGAAACAGATGGACCAATTTAAGAGTTTTTTTAAGAAAAAAAAACGATTCTCGAGTGCTTACATTTAAATTGTATGAAAGTCAAAGGTGCAAGGGTTTATTTATTTTATTTTATTATTTATTTAATTTTTGATTTATAATAACGAAATAAGTGAAAAAGTTTTGCTGTAATGGAGAAGGCGGTAAATCCTTTTTTTAAAGATTTTTGTGGGCAGTCAGGTATAGAAAAACATGTAAAAATTGTAGACGTTGACCGAAGTCGATGTTGCCGATGTCGGTGTTATTTTTAATATAGAATACTAAAACTAAACTAACAAGAGTAACAAGTTTTTTTCATCAAAAACTAGTCGCGCGGGTGACCGCAACGCGCGCGGTCACGTCTATTTAATCATTTTTGCTTCTTACACGTTTATATTCTCAAAAAACAAAACTTTAATACTTACAAAGTTAAAAACACACAGTTTAAAAAAACTAAAACCTTGCCGTGATATTATTTTATGACTGTTTAAATGGCGAATGATTTTATTTAATGTTTGTGTTTAATTCGATAATATGGATTTGTGGATCGCTTTGACACAAGGTAAGGAGTTAGCTATGTATTGATAACTATTATAGTGATGTCGAAGGACGTATGGTATTAACGTTCAATCTTAAATGGTCTATGGGTAATCTTTCTGCTATATATTTTTTTGTTGATGTTGTTAGACATTTTATATTGTTAATAAAGGCACTTGCGCGTAAGTTGATTTTAGTTCAATAGAATGGTGCTCTTAAGACTTATTACCTAATCAAAGAGTTCATGATATCATATACTCTTTGTAGGTAACTAAACCTTTTTTAAATAGGTTAAAATTTGTTATGTAAACTATTCTGATTTTGTTTTTTTTTTAAGTTACAAGCTAATTCATTTCGACTCGCGCGTTTATTTATTATTAGGTACAACCGATTTCAAAAACAAAGGTTTTTGATTAGACTGATTTTTATGTGTTCTCGGAGACAAAGATCTTAATTTAGAAAATTGTACTTCTTCTGAAAATAGGTCTAATAATTTCTGTTTTTAAATCAAATTAGTTACTTAAGGGTGTTAGTCTACACATCAAAGTGAATTCCACAATTTGTAGAACACAAATATGCAAATTAAAAAAAAGTTGCGTCTTCTACACATTTTGGCCGATCACGTGACCAATTTTTGTATAGAGAAACATTATTTTTTTTTAATTTTGTAAAAAAATATCCTGAAATTTGATGTGTAGACTAACACCATTAAGTATTGTCACACCTTTCTGTTACACGTTGTGTACTTTACATTAGTACTTACATACATACACACAGACAGGTGTAACAAACGACTAAATTCTATTGTTTCTAAAACCAGGACGGTCGTTCATTGTTATGTGTTGTACTTTAATGTATTTATTAGGTCATTTTGAATATATATGAATGTATGTCAACAATACTTTAAAAAACTATCTAACACGATATTGTACACAACCGAACTATTAAAAGTAGAAAGAATTTGCATTGTCATTAGGCTTGTCAACTTTTGTTACAAGAAATAAAGTAGGTATATTGAGGTCTGTGTACAATAAACAATATTAAACAGTATTTTAGGAAAATTAACAGTATTTATTTATTAATTGTTATAAATAATCATATTTTTTAGAACTTCTCGCACATTTACAATCCTTTTTATTCATGCTTCATACGCCTTAACACAATTATAACTGAAATTAAAATAAAAACTCATTTTTTATTAAATCAATAGATGCTCTGTTTGTGTCCCGCCACTTAACATTCATTGTACGTATAGCACATAATAATGTGTTTGCGAGTTGAAAACAGTATTTTGTATGCTTTATTTTTGTTCAACAGTAAAAAGTATAATTTACTGAAAAGCAGTATAATACTATTGAAAACAGTATAGTTGGCAACCCTAATTGTCATCGGTCCTAGAGACAATCAATAAGATTGATCGAAATCAGTCTAGTCATTATGTTTCTAAATCTGAAAGTGGTCAAAGAGATGTTTTAAACATGTATGGTGCTTCGGCCAGGACAGTGATATGATAAATACGTAAGGGATTAATGATAAGATTAATGATCATTAATCTATCAAATAAATTCAAAATAACTTAACTTATCGCAGTGTACAAAATTAATTTCGAATCAAAATATTACCACCTTATTTACGCAAAATGGTGATTTTCGCGTTTTTGATGTGTCAATTTTGACGTTTGTGACAGGCGGTAAAATTCATAGACCAATTTGTCCATTAAAGTCAACCTATTGTACAAAGCAATAAAATATGCAAATGATACATGTTTCATTAATGCACGATATTAACCACATCTTGAGGCATTTTTTGCACACGTACACGGTCCTGGCCGAAAATGAAGCAAGTCCTTTGTATACGCGTCTGTTGGGTTGACGTCAGTTGTATGTTTTTAATTGACCGAGCAATCGAGGCGTCTTTGCTTCTGTTCTGGCAATTTTTTCTTTCCTCTGATATGAACGAGTGAACTCCATCCTATGGTTGCCGGGAAGAGATCACTTTTTAGCATTAGTCCGCTACGTATCTTTTTTAAGTTTCTGCTATAAATAAATTGTTTTATCTACGAGTATATATCTACACGCGTATAAGAGAGAGTTTCAAACTTATCTTGACGAAACGTAGTGTACCTACGTATTTTTAGAATTTTTTAGGATTCAGGAATTTTTGATAGCTATGGCGCCATTCACTGGTCAATTTTAATATTATTGGGTACACATATGCAGATCACAACATTTAATAAAAATTCTGGAAAATAAATACAAGTGGTTGTCGTTTTTGTAAGCTCGCAAAAACATCGTCAGCTTTCCTGCTTACAGTATTCGATACAAGTTGTGAACTTCGAATATTCATACTCCACGGTATTTTGCCCGACTGCGAAAGAAGGACTGTTATGTTTTTCCGAGTGTATGCGTCCATATTTCTTTGGCATGCTCTAGAGCCTAAACGGCTTGTCGTATTTTTATATATGTAATGAAATTAAAAGAAAAAAGTAATTAGGGATGATACACAGGTTTAACGATTTTGTTGTCGGATTTTTTCGAACTCGCTTCTTCTAACCACTTGTTTACTGTTTTTTTTTATACTGTTCTAGTTTATATTTCTTACTGAGAGCTAACTTCATGATCGTTACCTCTTCTGTCTCTAATGTGTTCGTTTAACCTCTTTGTCTTATCCCAGCTAATAACGTTCATTGTTTTATTCTTATCTCCACATTATTATCAAATACTTACATACCACAGATGTATAGAGTATGTTTCTTCACCATAGTAAGTACAAATATATGAGCATGATGTACCAGTTTCAAACAGGACTCATTCGTCTATGCAAAGAATATCTTTCTGGAATAAAATAAATTTTCTTTCTTTATTTGCACTTACGACATAGTGGGTTAAAGTTGCCTCAACCTTTCGAAAGATTTTTTTTTACCCTCACCAGCTGCACAATTTACACACATTTTTAGTTACACGCCAAGAGTGTGCTTATTATTGGATTATTGAGTAGGCTAATACACTAATAATATTATACTTGTGTGTAATTTACCAACAACATTACAACATCATAAAATATATGCAATGAAAACGTAAAAACTAACAGAAAGTTCCTAAGTTATAAATGTAAATTAATAAATTCTGATTAAATACGAAAATTGAATTTCACCGAGTGCATTTAAAAGCGAACTATACACGCGAAAGTTTATATGAATGTATGTGTGTTTGTAACTCTTTCACGCAAAACTGCATGTTTAGGTACGGATATAGCTTAGACCCTAGATGAACACATAGGCTACTTAATATCCTGTGTTAATGCGGGTAATAAACGTCGCAGGGCGCCACTAGTAATAATAAAAAATCGTTTAATTTGTCATTTAAAATACATCCTTCACTCATTCCTATTTCCGTTCTATAAACTTTGATTATTCATTGTTTCAAATCCATGACCTCATCTTTACATTATCACGCAATATATAGTAGGTAGGTACTTACGTATCTATGTGGCACAACGTTTTGTGTTCAAAGGTCACGTGAATACACACGTGGTTTACATATTAAGTACTTATAGTAAGTATATAGCGCGGCTTGGCCCGCGTTGTGTTTGTGATAAGTAATAATAATAATACGGGACGACATCCACACAAAGGTGTTCAGGTCCCAAACTAGGCAAAGCCTGTGCTATGGTAACCTGATCACTGATATACATACTTATATTATATATATTTGTTTTTAAATAAAGTTATAAGCTGGTTTTTTTTAGTAAAGAGTTATCGTATCTTAAGATTATTTTTTTAATCCAAGATGGCTGCTACCAAAAATTAGAGTATTACATATTTTACTTAGTGCCGGGATTTCTTTTAAATTTTACTTCCTTCTCGGAGTAATATCAATTTTACTTTTTCAAACAGGCATGTGCACACAAATGTTTGACATGTCCGGGGATCAAACCCGGGACCAACTGCGCCAACCGGCCAGTCAAAAAAGTAAAATTGATATTACTCCGAGAAGGAAGTAAAATTTAAAAGAAATCCCGGCACTAAGTAAACTATGTAATACTCTAATTTATGGTAGCAGCCATCTTGGATTAAAAAATTAATCTTAAGATAAGATAACTCTTTACTAAAAAAAAAAAACAGCTTATAACTTTATTTAAAAACAAACAATACAAAAAACTTGCTGTCTTTCTAATGACGGCCTTATCAATTAAAGCGATCTCTTTCAGGCAACCATGCACGTACTAAGTATATCACAAAACTAGAGCGGTCTTAGCGAATCATAGTTTTTGTATTCCACTAGTACAGCTCTTTCATCATAACTAATATTATAAATGCGAAAGTAACTCTGTCTGTCTGTCTGTTTCGCTTTCACGCCAAAACCACTAAACTGATCTGGATGAAATTTGGTGCACAGGTAGATTGGACCCCGGGAAATGACATAGGATACTTTTTAACCGACTTCAAAAAAGTTGTTCTTATCTCGACAATCCAATGGGAAACTACGCGGGTGAAACCGCGGGGCACAGCTCGTTTTATATATATCTACCCACATTGAGGGTGTTGTAAAAAGATATATAGCCCGCCATTTTGTTGCGGCGGCCTCTTGGACCGCCATCTTGTATCATAAATTTTCATCAAACATAGCTAAGAACACTACCGACTGATATAATATACCTACCTACAAAACAAAAATTAGAAAATCAAAATGGGCGCATCTGTACAGCTGGATGCCACAGACTAACAAAAATTAATAATATAATAAGATAACATAACTCTTTATTAAAAAACCAGCAACAATACATAAAATATGATTTTTGAAACAGCTTTTAAATGGCGGCCTTATTGCTTAATTTATATTTAATACACTCACAGAGACACGTTCAATACGTTACACCCTATTGTTTTTGCGACGAGGGTTCTTACAGTTGGTCAAGTCTGTTATTTGAATCGTCTCAGAATTACGATTGCATTGTGCCAAAATGGCCGCTTTGTCATAGAATAAGCCACAGCTAGTATTAAACAAAATATATTTTGTAGTACTAACTCTGATGTATTCTATGACGAAACCGCCATTTTGGCACAATGCAATCGTAATTCTGAGACGATTCAAATAACAGACTTGACCACCTGGTCTTCGAATTATCTCTGCGCAAAAAAAATCAAGTACCTACCTACTCGTAGTTCCGTCACGTGGTTGCTAACGAGAAAAATGACAAACACATTCGCATTTGTAATATGTGTGCGGTAAATATACAACGTGTAACAGCAAGGTTTGTCAATACTTAAAGGTGTTAGTTAGTCTACACATTAAAATTAACTCATTGAAAAAAAATATTAGATACAACATTTTTGTCACCTAATTGTATGGAGAACGCAATATTTATTATTTTGCTAAAATGAGATTGTATATCCTTGTTGACTGTTTTTGATGTTGACTCTTCAAGCGCTCGCTCGAAAGACTTTCGACTTTCGAGCTTTTGAAGAGTCAACATCTCCTGTGGATGCCTTGTGCTAAGGCGAAACACGTGTCGAGGAAGTCGGATACTGAGGGAAAGAGAAATAATAAGGTGAGGTGTGGCGGTGGTGAGGAGGAACCACACCATAAAAACAAAAATATTTTTCGTTTTCTCACGCTGACATCAAGACGAGGCGGATTTCCGCAAAGTAACGCCTGACTCCATTAATTATTCTGCTAAATTTTATTCTACGCAGGGTTTACTTTGAGGAGACTAACACCGTTAAGTATTGTCACACGTTTCTGTTACATATTGTATATAACATGTGTGGGGAAACTAAAGTATGTCAGTTACCACTTGCAATCGATTAGCAATCAGTCACACTAATATAGAAAACCACATTGAATCTTTTTAACACTAAAGTCATCAAAACCAGACCATAATTTTTTTAACAACATTAATTTTAATTCATCCAATGAAAACTTACTCTTTTTGAACAGACTTTCAAAATGATGGTTCAAAATATATATATATATATATATATATATATGTTGTTTAAAAATTTATGGTCAAGTTTTGATGACTTTAGTGTTAAAAAGATTCAATGTGGTTTTCTATATTAGTGTGACTGATTGCTAATCGATTGCAAGTGGTAACTGACATACTATTACATACATAATCGAATTGAACATATCGGTTTTTTTAGGATTTGTTTATATTTTTGTTTGCTCAAAATCTACTGGATCGATTTAAAAAATTCTTTCGCCGTTAGATAGCTACATTATCACTGAGTAACATAGGCTATATTTATTACTAACAAATTGTTAGGAGCAACTTTAAAAAAAATCCGACTACTAAATCTTTAAACCAGGGTGTATCAACCTTTTTTTAATATTTTGATGTACCCAGTGTCACTCTCACGACTAAGACGAATCTATTGACACCACTCACATAAATATACGACAAGCTGTTTAGGCTCTAGGGCGTGACAAACAAATATACATACCTACACTCGAAAAACATAACCCACCTTTCTTTTATAGTCGGGTAAAAATGTCCACCTGTGCGAAACCGGGATGTTCCGGAAGTTGTTATTATATTTTTCTATTGTCATGTTATACGTATAATATACCATAATAAGTAATTTTAAATAATTTGCAGGTGGTTAGTGGCTGTAAGTGAATCTAAAATGGCGGCTTCCGGTGACGTAACGGTCGCGCAAGATGGCGGCCAAGGCAGTGTCAAGCTACATCCGTATCTTGTCACTTTAGTGTGAGTATTGAAATAGGTTTAAGGGCATTTATTATCATCGAAAATTGCATTAGTTGAATAGCTCAAGTGTCATAATACTTAGCTTAATTTTACTTCGTACTAGAGGCTTATTTAGCCAAAAGGGCCTGACAATATTTCAAATTTATGACGAATGGAAAGAGAAATGAAAAATATCGTACCCCTATTTTTTATTCAGAATGTAATTACGTTTTTTTAGACATTTTTGAAAATACAAAAAAAGTTTAGCATCATGTCACTCACGTTAAAAACTCGTAAAAAATTATGTCATTAATTATCTATATTTTTGTTGTTTGTTTTTTTACGGATGACAGATACAACGATATTTTTTTATTAGTGATATCTGACGGTCTTAACGGGAACTATACGACAAATTTTTTCATCAGCTTTTTGTAAATAACTCTTAAAAAAGTTCATATAAAAATCTGTTTTTTTTTTAGTATGAGCTCTTCATTGCATTATCTCGAAATTGCTTTCGAATTTTCATCACTTTGTAAAAATGAAATGTAATTAATTGCTGGAGAACTACATTAGGTCTATTCTATTCTATCTTTGTATATGGTCTGCAGCGTCTACAATAAGTCAGAAGAACAGAATCATATAACTTTTTGTAAGCATGTTGTAATTCTAAAGCAATTCAAATAACAAAATTTGACCATCTGTTACATACAGATTACTTAAATAAAAATCTATAATTCAAGGCTAAACGCTCGCTCGCTTAGGGCTTGTACACAAAACTGCGTTGCGACGTCGCATCGCAAAAATCTGCGAGCTCCCTTTACGCATCGCAAGAACTTGCGAATTGATTCGCATCGCGGATGAACCCAAAATCTTCTTTGTTTCTTTTTCCTGTATTTCCTAAGCAATAATAAAAGTGCACATTTCTTTTTACGATCCATGTCACGACCTAGTTTTCAATACAAAATACGTTAAGTACGGTCAACGGTCGTCGAAGGAATGGTCATCCTGGGAGACGCCTTGCCGCACGAAATCGCATCGCAGCAATTCGTGTCGTCATTTTCTGCGTTGCGAATTCGCATCGCGTCGCATCGCAGTTTTGTGTACAAGCCCTTAACAAAACAAGCAAGCGATTGGTGCTTCAAAAATAATAATCCTGAAAAATATGTTTAGAAGCGAGTTCGAAAAAACCCAACTGCTAAATCGTTAAACCTGTGTATCATACTTAATTAATTTTTCTTTTTATATTTGATGTACCCAGTGTCACTCTCACGACTAAGACGAATCTATTGACACCACTCACATAAAAATACGACAAGCCGTTTAGGCTCTAGGCTGTGTCAAAGAAATATACATACAGACATCTCGAAAGACAACCCTCATTCTTTCGCCGTCGGGTAAAAATGTGATTACCAAGTTCCATTACGACAGGCTCTGACAAAACTTATTCAGTTATTTTGATTTAAAATCCAACCTCTAGAGGTCTTTTGATGAAATTAAAATAAGACCAACAGAAACAAAGATGAATTGATTACATCCCTTTTTTGGAGGTTAGTTGAGTGAAGTAAGTAAATTCGGCGGGCAACACCTACGTTACTAATAAGTTTGGATAACAAGCTATAGAATATTATTTGGGTGTGTTGGTTGATGGTGTCCAAGTGGTGTCGCTGGCTAATTGAGGTGAGTATTCTATATGGGGTCAATTAAATGCAGTTTAATTGACCCCGAGAGACTGGCGTGACGGTCCGTGAAACGTAATACAAACTTAATATAAACAAACTACGCCTAAGTATATGTGTGATGTAGGCGTGTGCAGTCTGCCCTGCAAAGCAAACAAAACTGAAAGTTATTTTAGTAAAGATCAGAATTAGATTAAATGTGTTCCATGCACATTTAATCTTTTTGAATAAAAAATTTTTTTTTTTTTTATTGGTCCATGCATCTCCGAGAAATCAGCAAACATACATGAAAAAAAACGATTCCGATAAATTGTAAACCTCCTCCTTTCTGAAAATCGGTTATATAGATGACCCTTCCAACTACGCACTTACGTTATTTCGAAATTTTCTCTTCAGTAGCTTGCGTAATAAACTAGGTGTGCCTCGCGGTTACACCCGCGTAGTTCTACCAAAACAAAGACTAACTAAAATTAACTTCGAACTACTTTTTTTGAAGTCTGTTAAAAAGTATCCCATGTCCTTCTCCTGGTTCTAAGCTACCTCAACAACAATTTTCATTCATATCGATTCAGCCGTTTTTTAGTCATAAATAGTGTAACTAACACGACTTTCTTTTATATATATATAGATTTCAAATTCGAAGATAGAATCAAGTTCTTTTTAACATTCAAGAGTTAGGAATATAGAACAGCTCTTTAGCGCTCGTGCCAAATGTTGGAGTATAACAGAAAACGTTACATAAAAATTTAACACTATATTTTTTAAATTTTACGTACAAGACGGGTTTTCACTTGTACCTGGTTGTTGTAAAGGTTCAACTATAGTTTCGTTCACATTCGGTGAACTTCATCAGGGATGATATGAGCCGTTCGTGTCCACAACGACGGCATGTCTCGTCCGTGTTAATCAAAATGAATCAGATGGGCGTTAGCTTACTAAATATATATATTTTTAACTAATTTAATTTTAACATTATCCATTTCAGACAGTGAACTAATTTCTTAAGAAAGGGATTTCGCAGTTAGTCTCATTCCCATGCAATTTTTAATTATTTACACTCTTCGCATATATTACCGTTATTAGCGAGTTATGAATTCATACGAGCGGTAAAAAATAGAGGCCCTGCACCCAGATTCACAATGACATTCCGCGTGGATTCTAAAACTTTTCAATACGAATTATACATAATATAAATATAAATTGCTGTTCGTTAGTCTCGCAAAAACTCGAAAATGGCTGGGCCGATTTAGCTGATTTTGGTCTTGAAATGTTTGTCGTACTCCAGGGAAGGTTTAAAAGGTCAGAAACATAAATAACTGTTAGGCGGTACGAAGTTCGCCAGGTCAGCTAGTCTACAATATTAAATAGTGATTATTATTTTAGTTTAGATCGATTTTCAAAGTAATGATTACAATAAGTTTTGCGTAATTCGTGTTGCAAAGTTTTTGAATCCGAGCGGAAACTTATTGTGAGTATGAGTGCTGGTAGGAACTTAGCACAATAGGAACCGTAGGAGACCGTAAAAATTTACGGTCTCCAGAAAATCTTTACAGCAATGGAAACCATAACTTACTTTATGAATTACTCGTAATTGTGTGCTCTACTAAAAATACGAATATTATTGTATCGCTAGCAAATTCCTTATCTATCAGCACATATGTGTGTAGAGTCGAGAGGGAAGATAACGTAGCGTTACGTCACATTCACGTGCGTAGAGTTCGTTGACCCCGTAGCATTGGCGGCGGTCATGGCGGCTTGCCAATTGCTAAAATTATCACAACAATAATATAGCTCGAATTTTGTAATCAACTTTAAAATAGTCGAATCCTTTTAGTGGCTTATTGCTATTCTGACAACATAGCGACGGAAGGAGGGTTATATTTTTCGAGTGTATGTATGTGTATTTATTTGGCACGCCCTAGAGCCTAAACAGCTTGTCGTATTTTTATGTGAGTGGTGTCAATAGATGAGTCTTAGTCGTGAGAGTGACACTGAGTGATTACATCAAAATAAAATAAAAATGAATTTAAGGATGATACACAAATTTAACTTATGACTTATTAAATATTTTTCATCCCACCATCTCGGAAAGAGTATTTTTGCTATTCGATATCTGAGAGCAAAAGCCGTTTTTATGCGCTGGAGGATAATGTAAATTTAAATTTTGAATATCGTGTGCATTAAGTTTGTGAATCAAAAACCTCATTCAACCTATTTACTTCTACCTCTATGGTGCCGAATTCATCATACAACCTTTTTTATTTTGTTAAAAACTCAGACTCGGAACCTTTTTGCTGTACTTTTTTTATATTGTTTTGCGCGCGCCAATTGTTACATTATGTTAAAATTAAACGAAAAAACAAAAATGAGTGATTCAATTTTTTTAATTTTTCGTATGTAGTCATTTCCCCGCTGAGGTGGGATGAAAAGTTACGTGTTGCACTCGAGCGCAAAGATTTTTCACCTTGTGCTCTTTTAATTCCCTCGCTAACGCTCAGATTCTAATTTTCAGACGCGATTCTAATTTTATAATCCTTCGCTTGCTCGGTCATCATGCAGTGAGCACGCGGTTAAAAAGCAACTTTACACTCTTGTATAACAAATAACTATTATATTAATAGTATAATAATAATATAATAATAAAAAAATAATAATATGGATCTTTAGGTCTCTTAGACATGTTGCTCCTAAAAAGTGTAGTCATTCTTTATGCAATCTATTAAATGATATCTATGTGTTCTTGGCACAATCCATATTAATGTATTGTATTCCCATCTGGGGAGGAGTATCAAAGACTAAGTTTATAGCAGTAGAAAGGGCTCAGCGGGCTTTAATATAAGTTATGTATTTCAAAAACAAAAGATTCTCCACTGAAGGTATTTACTCGATCAGTAGTCTGCTTTCAGTTAGAAAGCTATATCTTGTTTAGCTGGTCCTCAAAAAACATAAATCGCTTCAATTTGATGTTAACTTACAGAATCAATTGAAAAGAAGAGATATTCCTGTAGCGCATATTCCAAGCTGTAGAACGGAATTTGCTTCTAAGCAATTCAATGCACGATCATCTAATATATATAATAAGGCTAACAAAGTTCTCGATATATATTCTAAATGGTTCTTTGAATGCAAAAAATGTATTATCGAGTGGATAACACCGCTTAATTATGATGAAATTGAATTACTACTACAGAATCAATATTGTAAATGTGTATGACTATTTAGTCATACACATAAGTAACAGTACACATAAGTAACAGTAATGACTAAATAGTCATAAACTTATGTGTATGACTATTTAGTCATACACATAAGTAAAACAGTAATATAATAAATAACCACACATACTTGTACACTATAATAGTATTATTCTATATCATCAAATGGAAGAGCAGGGACTCCTAACACAGGCATCTTTTGCTTAAAAGGAATCCCTGGTCACTTAAAACTGTTTTATGTATGCTTTACTGAAAAATAATAATATGGGGTCCACAGAAAGGCAAGGTCCCAAACTAGGCAAAGCCTGTGCTATAGTAACATGATGACTGATATACTTATTTATATACATAAATACATACTTATATATATAATAAACATCCAGACACAGGACAAACAGACATGTTTATGCACACAAATGGTTCACCTGTCCGTAGATCGAACCCGGGAGCAGCGGCAGCGGGGGCAGCGGGATATTGATTGAACACGTGTAAGAATGAATCAATCAGTTACAAAGTAATATATTTATGTAAGTAGGTACATTGCTATGATAAGTTTTATTGGTATTTATATATATATTTATATAATATATGTACTAATAGGTCTGTGAACAGTTGACCTGGCGAGTACAAACCTTTTTTGCAGTATTTGAACTCGACCGAAGTGGGAAACTTTTTTTCAACATTTTAACTCGAAGTGGTCCTTCTTCTTAACCATATTTTTCGTTTTGTTATTTATGTCTACTGGTAGCTGTTTCCCGCGGCATTGCTCGCGACTAAATGGAATATAAATTTTGGACCCCTATTTGACTCCCTTGAAAGTTAAATTTCCTGAAATCCTTTGTTAGTACACCCTTACAACCTGCAATGAATACTCACCGAATTTCATGTATCTGTTGCAGCGGTTTAGGATCTATGATGATTCCTAGCAATTTTTTATATTAATTTTGTTTTACTTAACTATACAGATTATCTCAGTGAGTGAGAAGACTCATGCCTCTAATTCTGGCCTTATGTAGTTTTTATATATTAATCCATCTACTATTTTTTACCTACTACCCAACAATTACAAATAATAATTAATTAATTAATTTATTAATAATAATTAATTTATTAATAAATAGTATTTCTCTCAAGAAAGAGTAAGTTATGTTGAAAAGACAAAAATCGTGTTGATTTAAAAAAAGTAGTTTATATTATATATACCCAACAATTACAAATAATAATTAATTTATTTATTTATTAATAAATTAATTAATTAATAATTATTTGTAATTGTTGGGTATATATTTATTAATAAATAAATTAATTAATAATTATTTGTAATTGTTGGGTATATATAATATAAACTACTTTTTTAGAATCAACACGATTTTTGTCTTTTCAACATAACTTACTCTTTCTTGAGAGCAATACGAGTATCTCCCTGATCAAAATCCTTAAAGATAAAAAATAATTTAGAAATTCGTATAACCTATACACAAAGTGTCGTGAAGATTGGTTTGAAAAGTACGACCATGTGGTCAAGTCTGTTATTATTTGTATTGTCTCAGAATTACAAATGCATTGTGCCAAAATGGCCGTTTTCAGATCAGATTCGTTATAATTATAGCATTAACTGTGGCCTTTTCTATTTCAAAACGGCCATTTTGACACAATGCAAATGTAATTCTGAGATACAAATAACAGACTTTGGCCCCGCGAATACAAAACTTCTTGCAAACAAACTGACAGACCGAAGAACATTTTTCCAGACTTTAGCACAGACGCTACGCTCGTTCACTCGCTTTTCCTCTTACAATATTTTTTTGATCCTTCTCAGCTAGGCATTTGACCACAAGTTCGCACGACCACAGAAGTCAGCGACACTGTAGCCCTAGATGGAGCATGCCTAGTCTGGAATATACTAGCTCTCAAGGAAGGCTGTCGGAACACACCGTAAGATGCTTGGCGACCTTTAATACAACTTGAGAGTAGTAGCTAGCCGGGCGAGCGATAGGTCATTGTTCGTGGCATCGAACCTCTTACCTTTTGCACGGAAATCGACCTTACTAACCACTCGACCATCATCACTAAAGAATATGCAAGATGTGATACGCTCAGCGGTAAGCTTATATAACTCTATAATGGCGCAGTGGGTCAGTAGGTTAGACACCCAACATGGCTGCACCTTATTCGACTGCGGCGAGACGGAGTTTTGTATGATATATGTGCAACAGAAAGTTGTGACAATACTTAACGGTGTTAGTTTATAAATACTCTCGAAAACATAACCCTCCTTCTTTATCAGTGTGGTCAACATCTATTGCCGTTAGAAAGCTACATTATGACTGAGTATCAGTAAAAGGCTATATTACTGGGATGAAATTTAATGACGACCAAAGAAACAATCGTTACCCTAAACAGCCTCATCCATAAAAATATGTAATAAGTACAAATAAATGAAGCCTGTATCAAAATCTTTCGGGCTATTTAAGTCATGCCTGCACTACAAAAACTTTTCAGAACCCAAAAACGCCACGCGTGCACCAAATTTTAACTAGCAAAGTTTTATGACACTCCGTATACTTTCGGCAACAAGGTCCGCAGTAGGTTTAGGCTATTTTTTATGACATTCTGAATACTTTGGAACATATTTGGATGACATTTTTAAATAAAATGCGAGTACGTATTTGGTGCATGCGTGGCCTTATTAGGTAGCTCAGCTATTATTATGAAGATACTTGCCTTTTTTAGGTTAGCAGACTTAACGTTTATCGGTGATAATTTTATATTAAAATGGGGATTATATTCTGGTAAGTACTTACGTTTTTTTGGGCGTTATATTTCATTATATCTGGTGATTGCTTAAACCTAAGCCTATATCTAATTTTTATTGGGGAGCGCAGCTATTGGTTTTATAATTAACTACCTTTTACATAACCTTCGCCTCTGACGCAGGCGAGCACGTATAAGGTTTCCAAAACCTTGACCGTAGAACTAGGACTACTTGTCTGACAACTAAGTCATCTATATATAAAGTATTGATCGTATTTTATTGTTAGAAATTGAAATATTTACAATATAATACAATAATTCTTTATTGTCAGCACAAAAATAATAAAAAGTGCGTAGTGCGTATATAAAGAAATAAAATGATTGGTATTCGTACTGTTTGCATTGTGCCATGTCCCAAGTTGTGGATCATCCCTTTATGAACATCGAGTCGACCGACCGGCCTCTTAAGAGCCCTCTTATGATATACCGCGTAAATACGTAGGTTTCAGCGTTCACATTGTATACTTCGCTATAGTTTCTTTATTTGCAATAACTGGATAAAAGTAGTTTGATTTCTCTTCTTTAATAATAATGAAATGTATTTAGAAAAAAATACGTTTTTTTTCGCTTCATTGTTGATTACAATTTCGTGCAGACCTTATTTTGGAGCTCTATTTTGCAGATAACGACCAATCAACAAATTTATTTAACTCTAAAAACATCTTTTGCTTCAATAATAATGAAACACATCTCAATAGAAGGGGAATAGATGCATTTACAATAGAGTAATTTTATTGTCATAAATAAAATAATTCGAAAAAAGTTCATATATATTTTTAACACAACTTTATTGTTACTACGAAATTTTATATCGTTATATAGACTACAATATTTTTCTAAATCATTGACCATGTACGATGCCCACATCATACATCACACACGGTCAGTATTCACGCGATCGTTTCACTTTTCCTCGTGCCGTGTAATTCAAATTAGTTCACGATCGGCTACCAAACTTACCGCGTGTGCTCATCACCATTTGCCATCAATTAGGCTTAGTTTTAAGATAAAATATATACCAGTTTTACTCTTAACTTTGACCTTTTATTTTATGTACGGACAGCACCGTACAGACTATAATATTTTAATCAATTATACAAAATTACTATATATTGCACAGTTAAGGCAAAGTTCGCTCGGTTCGTATGGATCCGCGTCGAGATGTAAGAGGGCCCTTAAGATCGCAATTCGAAGATGAATGTATGATCCCAATTGAAGTAATTCGCAGCAATTGAGATGATTGCACGTCTATTTATGACCTGGAGACGGTATCTTAGCCATTATGAGCAGGTGGAGGCGTAGGTTATAGTTAGTCTAGATGTCGGTATGACACGCAACTCCTTACATGAGGCCTAGTATCTAATAGATACTCGTAGATCAATTCTTTATTGCAGACACACAATAAATTGAATACAAGAGAACCTGATCTTACAAAATATAGTGCTAGAATTGTACCTATGATATCCTAGTGTACATATAGTAGGTAAATTGAAAATTCATTTTTGCAATGTAATGGTAATTCGTGAATCATTTCGAGTTATAATATAAGTGCATACTAAAAATAGCAGATTTTTATATATTCACTTTTTTTCCAAGTTACTTACAAAAAACTGATGAAATAAATTCTCGTACTTATAAGACCGTCAGATGCCAACAATGAAAAAAACAATAAAAATACAGATAATTAATGACATCGTTTTTTATGAGCTTTTGTCGAGAGTAACATTATGCCGAACTTTTGATTAAAATTTAATGACAAAATTTGTTACGATTTCTTGACGACAGAAGGTTAGAAGCGACGTCAAAAAAACATGACTGTTAAATCTTTAAACCTGTGTATCTTCTTTACTTATTATTTTTTTAATTTTAAGGTACCCAGAGTGCTCTTACGACTAATACGAATCCATTGACACCACTCACATAAGAATACGACAAGCCATTTAGGTTAGTACCCTAGCCTAAACGGCTTGTCGTATTCTTAGGCCAAAGAAATATATATGCATACACTCGAACATGACCCTCTTATTTCGCAGCCAAATAAAAACAAAATATATTTTTTTTATTTCAGGAGATGGTGTGTGTCCTGTTTATGGAGTACTGCCACCGTCTTCCTCCATCGACTGGTGACCACACCCTTGCAGCCGATCACAGGTGAGGGCATATAATATACAGAGAAGTGATTAGAAGCGAGTTCGAAAAAACCCGACTGCAAAATCGTTAAACCTGTGTTTCCTCTTTACTTATTACTTTTTTAATTTTGTTGTACCCAGTGTCACTCTCACGACTAAGACGAATCTATTGACAACACTCACATAAATATACGACAAGCCGTAGGCTCTAGGACGTGATAAACAAATATACATACATACAATCGAAAAACATAGCCCTCCTTCTTTCGCAGTCGGGTAAAAATCTGTCAAGTGCGAGTCGGGCTCGCGCTTTAAGGGTTCCGTATTATTATCTATACCGACCACATTAGATCAAAAAAATCTTTTTTATATTAAGTACATATTTATATAAATTTTTTAGAGATTTTTCTTTAAAACGATTTGATAATACCTTAGCTTCATTGGTACTCTTTATGGCCACCAGGCAGAGATAGAAAGTAGGTAGGTAAGTTTCGAAAGAGGTAAGTATGTTTCATATATGTTTTATTTGCAGGTAAAACATAGCTGTTGTTAAGTAACGCTAATCTAATAGGACCATTTAGCAACAAATGAAATAAACAATGTTTATAACATAATTACAACTGTTAGCGACAAGCGAGCTACGTTAACCTGATTTTGTATAAGTTTATGCTTTTAGAAGACAAGGTCATTTTTCATTGTAAATATATGTAAGATAAGGACAGAAATAGGTTCGAAAGGGACAGGACACGTCCCTCCTATCGGCCGAACGCCCTCCTGCGCGTTAATCCGTAAGCTAAGTGACGGACCTTGTTGGTATATATAAATAGGCGATTTTTGAAAATAAATCCACAAGCGCGAGCTAAGGCATCTGTGGACCCGAACCAGATGCCATAGGACCAAGAGGGAGTTGAACGCAGTGACCGAGAGGCTGTCAGAGAAAGTCAAGATCTGGAGAGGAGCCACCTGGGATGAGTGCATATCCCAGTGTGAAGAAGACAAGACCAATCTGTACAGCCTTAACCGCACCCTGACCCGCGCCAAGGAGTCTGTATGCCCCCTTCTTGACGCTGCGGGCAGGAGATGCTATTCAGCCGCCGACAGAGCTGAACTGCTGGCCGACCACTTACCCAGCCAGTTCCAGCTGCACCCTATCCCCGATGAGGCCACGGATGAGACGAGAGAACACCACGCACGAGTAGAGGAGGAAGTCCGGGAGTACCTTCAGACGCCACCTCCTCCGCAGGGTGGAGACGACTTCATTTCCCCAGTGGAGGTAGTTCGAGCAGTGCGCAGTCTGAAGCTGAGGAAGGCTCCGGGTTACGACGGGATTCCAGTAGCCGCCCTCAAGCAGATGCCCGCCAGAGGGCTGGTGTGTCTAACCCGGCTCTTCAACGGCATCCTCCGGACCGGACACTTCCCCTCTATATGGAAGACTGGCAAGGTGATAGTCCTGCACAAACCAGGAAAGGATCGAAGATCACCTGCCAGTTACCGTCCCATCACATTACTGCCGCACGCCGCGAAGCTGTTCGAGCGCCTGCTGCTGCGAAGACTGCGCCCCCATATCACACTAAGGGAGGAGCAGTACGGGTTTCGCAGCCAGCACTCCACCACGCTCCAGCTCACGCGGGTGCTGCACTACCTTGCCAACGAGATGAACATGGGACGGTACTCAGTCGCCGTGTTTCTCGACATCGAAAAGGCCTTCGATAGGGTGTGGCACGAGGGCCTGATCCACAAGCTGGTGAAGACAACGGCGCCGCCAATGCTAATCAGTATCGTGGCGTCCTTCCTCGCCGATCGGCGCTTCTTCGTGTCCGTCGAACAAGCCTGTTCCGGACGCCGGCCGATTGCTGCGGGGGTCCCGCAAGGGAGCTGTCTATCACCAGTTCTCTACGCCGTGTACACCAACGACATCCCAGTCCTGGAAAACCGGCTTCCAGGGGAGCGGGATGTCATGCTCGCCCTGTTCGCCGACGACAGCGCCTTCTTCGCCTCGTCAACCCGACCAGCCATCGCCATTGGGAGGATCCAGAGAGTCCTCGACCTCCTCCCCGAGTGGCTCGACAGATGGCGTATGGCTGTCAACGTAGGCAAGACCACTGCGCTGTTGACCGGCCTCAAGCATACCAACAAGCTGCCCTCGCTGCAGTTTCGAGGACAAGACGTCGAGTGGGAAAGCAGATGCAAGTACCTTGGCGTCACCATCGACCGGACCCTAAGCATGCGCCCGCACGTTGATCGCGCCGTCAACCAGGCCAAGGCCGCGCGCGCACTGCTACGTCCGGTCCTACACTCGAAGCTGCCGATCCGGACCAAATTGGGGATTTACAAAACCTACATCCGGACGAGGGCAACCTACGCCGCCCCATCATGGTACGCCCTATGCTCGGCCAGTCTGCGCAAGCGACTGCAAGCAGTTCAAAACATTGCCCTGAGGATGATCACCGGAGCTGGACGGTACGTGCGCAATGACGTTATCGCCAGGGACGTGAGGATCGAAACCATAGAAAAGTTTGTAGTGCGGCTAGCGCGGGGTATGTATGACCGCGCCGACAACAGTCCGCACCCTCACTTGAACAACATTGCCCCTCACCACGCACGTCCCCCTGACGCGCGTAACTGGAAGGCGCTCCCCCGTGATCTCCTCGCGACTGGCCCAGCCGAAGTTGAAGAGGAGGGCGTAACCATGCAGACCATAGACACCACACCGGCACCGACGGAGGTCGCTCGCCTGTCCCCTGATTCCTGAGTGACAGTGCTGAGCTCGACTGATACCGCGGTGCCCTGTGAAGATACCGGACTAGACAACAAAACAAACAACCAAGAAGACCACAACCTGATGTCCAGGAGAGGGCTGCTGGAGAGCGTGAACATCGCCCCCCCCCCCTGTAGATGACAAGACGTGGTCAGAAACAGAAGACGGACCTAAGGAAACAGTAGAATCAATCGCGGACCCGGGTGCAGAATGCGCCCACCATAAAAACTCCCTGGGGCTTGATGGCCCCAGCGTCCAGCCCGGGGAAACAGCGAGAGCTAGACCCCCGTACCTTATGCCTCTCACGGGGGCATAAGACGCCCCGCGATTCGATTCGAAAATAAATCCCATATCCTACCAGGGACAGATCCCCAGTATCTGCCCTCACTCCTGCCTTTGCGCGCTCGCGATCCCCATCCACCATACCCGACTCTCCCATGTCCCCCTCACCTGCCGACCAGTCAGGCGTCCCACTTTCCATGGATGACGACGGCTTCATCGTCGTCACCCGCAAACGCCCGGCGGCTTCCGAGCCTCCGAAACCTCCCGCCAAGACCGCTTGCCCCGAGGCAGGCACCGACGCCCTCTCATCCCGTCCTATCCCTGGCACTAAGCCTCCTCCACCAATCTTTGTTAAAGACAAGGAAAGGTGGAACGCCCTTGCCAAGTCCTTCGCAGATAGAGGGATTGATTTCTCCGCCCGCAGTACCCAGCAGGGCATTAAGGTGGTCATCAAATTCACCGACGGCTATCGCGCTATCACCCAATACCTCCGCGACCGGGGCGTGGGCTTCTACACCTTCGTCTTGGAAGAGGAGAAATTACTCCGCGTATTAATACGCAATGTCCCCAAGGAGATCCCTGCGACTGAGGTCAAGGAGGATCTCCTCCGTCAGAACCTCCACGTTCTCGAGGTCCACCGCCTCACCGGCGGCAGGACCAAACCCCCTTCGACCTCGTCCTTGTGGTGCTCGAACGGACCCCCGCCGGCAAAGCCGTCTTCCAGGTGAAGACGGTCTGCGCCCTGTCGGGAATTACGATTGAGACTCCGCACAAGAGGACAAGACCTTCGCAGTGTCACCGCTGCCAGTGCTACGGGCACGCAGCCCGTCACTGTTGTGTCAAGTGCACGGGTGACCACGGGACCGCCGACTGCACTAGGCAGAAGGACGATCCCACCCGCCCTCCTGCACCCTGTGCGGAACCGTCGGGCATACCGCGAACCATCGCGGCTGCCCCAAAGCCCCCCGTTTCCCCAAACCCTCCGCCTCCAGGCCCCCCGGCCAGGTCTCCCACCCAAAACCGAAACCTGCTAAGGCCAAACCCTCCGGGGCTAGGTCGAAGCCGGCACCTACCCTACCTTCCTTGATCCCGCAACTGCCCGTCCTACCCACACCTGCCTCACAGCCAATCGCTCCCTCAACCCGCCCAACCTCGTATGATGCGGCTATATCCCAGCTGCGTAATTTCCCTTCTCCTCCTGCTCCTCGTCAGGTATCCTCTCACCCTTCGCACTTTGCGGACGATGAATGCATTAACGCAGTTCTCGATATCTCCGCCCAGCTCCCACTGGGCGATTGCATCAACTTAGCTCGCCAGATCCTGAGCAACCGCGGACCGGCGGCGATTTTACGCATTCTTGCGCAAAATCAGGCCACCGTCGCGGCCATCCAGGCTTTCCTCGCCGCGAACCCGACCCGACATGGATAGTTCAACTAAACGTATTAGGCCCCGATCGATCAAACTGGCATGGTTTAATGCCAACGGACTTGTTAAGGAAACGAGTGTCGGAGGAAGCCAAGTGCCACTCATCGAACAATTCCTCCACGACCACCAAATCGACGTCCTACTAGTGAACGAGACCTTCTTGAAACCGGGCAAAAAGAATCCCAGGATCGCCAACTTTTGTCTGGTCCGTAATGATAGGCTCCACTCTGCCAAAGGGGGGACGCTTATCTATTACAGAAGATCCTTTCACTGCATTCCTCTCGACACACCTTCGTTTCGCTACCTCGAAGCTTCCGTCTGCCGGATCGCCCTAACTGGCCATCAACCTATCACACTCGCAGCCTGCTACCACTCTGGTAACAGGCGTTTCGATCAGAACGACTACGAGAAACTACTCGCCTGAGGAGGATCCATCATCCTCGCCGGCGACTTCAACGCCAAGACCCTCGAGTGGGGTTGCAACGAAACGAATAGCCACGGTAGCAAACTATTTAGTTTAGCGGATGACATCAATTTTGATGTCATTTCGCTCCTAGGTTAGGCTACCGCTCCGACGTACTTGACATAGCACTCCTAAAAGGCGTAACACTCCAGTTGCGCTCTTTAGAAGTGCTCGACGAACTTAACTCCGACCACAGACCAGTGCTCATGCATCTAGGTCCCGACCCGACGGACAGACCGACCGCGACTAGGACAGTAGTGAACTGGAACCATCTAGGGATATCCCTTAATGACATCAGCTCACCCGAACTCGACCCGATACCGGATGATATCCAATCCCCCCAGGACGTCGAAAGATCGATCGACTCTCTCACTAACCACCTCTGCACCGCCATAGGCAAGTCGTCGCGGCAAGTACCAGTCGAAGATTCCCGTCGGCTGGTCTTGCCCGAGGACGTGAGGGAGTTACTGAGAGACAAACACAGAGCCACTAGGGCATTCGGTAGATGCCCCACTGATGAGAACAGAGCTACCTTGCGGCGTTACGAGCGCCTCGTAAAGGCCCGCATCCAGGAGCTCCGGGATCAGAAGTGGAATGACACACTCGCAGATCTCGCGCCTACGCACCAGGCTTACTGGCAGCTGGCGCGCAACCTAAAGACAGATAAAACGGTCACCATGCCCCCACCGAACCGCCCCGGTCAGCCCCCCGCGTTCGATGACGACGAGAAGGCAGAGTGCCTAGCAGAGAGTCTCGAGGCTCAATGCGCTCCGTCGCTCAGTTCGGTCCCCGCTTCCCATCTTACTATGGTGGACAGAGAGATCGAACATCGTAGCACCATTCTCCTCTCGATCCCCCTCGACCCTGTCACGACAAGGGAAGTTGCGCTTATTATCCACCGCCTCCGCGATAGGAAAGCTCCCGGTGCCGACGGCATCAGTAACAACGTGCTCGAACACCTTCCCCCCGCCCTGATCCACCTCCTAGTCAGCATTTTTAATGCTGCCATGTGCAACGGCATGTTTCCATCCGCTTGGAAAACTGCCGATGTTATTGGCATACACAAGCCGGGCAAGAAGGCGTCAGAGCCCTCTAGCTACCGCCCCATTAGCCTCCTCAGTTCCCAGGGAAAAATTTACGAGCGACTTCTCCTGAATCGCATGTGGGTCCACGTCACGGCCAACAACCTCCTTCCCAACGAGCAGTTCGGCTTCAGAGCCCGACACTCTTGCGTCCAACAAGTACACCGCCTCACGGAGTACATCCTAGAAGGTTTCAACACGAAACCCAAACACTTTGGCAACCCCCAGGGCGTAGCGGTCTTCTTGAACGTAGCCAAAGCCTTCGACAAAGTCTGGCATAACGGGTTGATATACAAGTTGTATCAATTCGGTCTGCCAGACCGTCTGGTCCACATCATCCAGGACTTTCTCCGCGACAGAAGCTTCCGCTTCAAGCTCGAGGGTGAACGTTCACCTCCACACCCCATCAGAGCGGGGGTCCCCCAGGGCTCAGCCCTGTCCCCGCTGCTCTTCTCACTCTACACGAGCGATATCCCCCGCTACCCGGGGGTAAAGCTCTCCCTTTTCGCCGACGACACCGCCCTCTACGCCAGAGGGTGGCACGTGACTCGACAAATAGCTCTCGTCAACCGAGCGCTCCTCTCCTTGGGTAAATGGTTCCGCATGTGGGCCATTACCGTTAATCCAGAGAAAAGTGCAGCAGTGTACTTCACTCCGCGTAAAGTTCTCCCGAATAGGTCCCTACGCCTCCATGGCCAGCCCATCTCTTGGGCCTCCTCGACCAAATACCTAGGTGTTACCCTGGATAATAGGCTCAACTTCGAAAAACACATCACCACGGTGCGTAATCGCGCGGCCTTCTTTCTAGGCCGTCTCTCCCCCCTCCTGTGCGCGAGAAGTAAAATATCCCTTAGAAATAAGGTGACACTTTACAAGACCGTGATCCGCCCCGTCATGACCTACGCCTCTGTTGTCTTCGCACACGCGCCCTCTTATCAACTGGATAAACTCCAAGTCATTCAAAACCGCTTCATCCGTAGAGCGGTAGACGCGCAATGGTATATGCGCAACGCGGACCTCCATTGCGACCTCGAGCTCCCCTCCATCCGTCAATTCATGAAGGATGCCTCGCGTAAGTACTTCGACTCTGCTCCCCACCACCCGAACTCGCTCGTGGTTCAAGCGGCGGACTACTCGACTGACACGAACGGTCCGCCCCCCTTGCATAGGCGTCCTAGACACTTCTTAGATGATCCGGACGACCCCATTGCAGCCGCACTCACATTCCGTTTTTGGTACTGGTCCGGGCTACCAGATTCGACATCCACTCCGACGAAACAGAATGCGTCCTCGCCGGCGAGGACGTGGTCTCTTACGACCCTTAGGGTCACCCAGTTGATTGATAGGGCCCTAGGTCTTTCCCCGTCTGGGAGGCCAGGGCAGTTCGGTCAAATAATCAAATCAGTTGCCTAAATTAGCTAGGTTTAGGGTCCAGGCCTCTCCCCGGGATGCCATGGACACAAGTCGATCTAATGATAGGGCTCTGGCGCGGGCCAGGGCACCTCTCTCCAAAAAGCGTTCTTCAGATGCCAATAAAGTGTAGGGTCCTCGCGAACTCTGGCCTCAGAGCTCCAGGACAATCAGGTCAAATAGTCACTCAGATTCATAGGGCTCATTTGTCCTCCCCCTCAGGGAGGTCTGGGCAAATTCGCTCTAAAAAGTTTTAGCTAGGATGCCACCAGTGGCTAGGGCCCTAGGCACTCCCCGTCTGGGTTGCCAGGGCAGTTCGTTAGTCCAACTCTGGGCGACGGCTCAAGTCGAGGTTCGTGCCGTCTGAGGCGCCCTTGTGCTTGTCGCCCCAAAACCAAAACCGCGGCCCAGCGCTCTAGCGCTTGCCAAACGTCCGGTCAAGCTGTCCGAGGTCGCGTTCGACCAGCAGCTCAGTCCTTTCTAAAAAAAAAAAACATTTCGATCATTGGATTCTATCATTCGATCAGAACTTTCAACGAGGCTTTCACTCAAGAACCTACTAGTAAGAAAAGTAGGCTCCCAGTAGGCAGCCCTGGAACCGCTAGCGCCTACAACTACTATAATAATTATAATTGAAGTAGGTATATTGTATTGTACACTTATACAGGGTTATCGGCTAGGGGTGTACTAATCCGAAAGGGGGTCACTGTACCCATCCTAAGGAACAAATTTTTACTATGGGACCAAATCTGAATTCGAGAAAAAATAATCAGCTGTTTCAAACAATTTGTAGACGACTGATAAACTTTTGTATGGAACAGCTGATTTTTTTTCTGCAATTCAGAGTTGGTCCATAGTAAAAGTTGTTCCTTAGGATGAGTACAGTGACCCCATTTCGGCTTGGTACACCCCTAGCCGATAACCCTGTATAAGAGGAAAGATTTATACTTTTGTATGTAACTAATAAATGTATATATTACTAGACCGATTTGAATAAGTCCTTTTTTGTTTGTAAGGAACCCCTATGTGGTCACATTATAATTATATCTATGTGGTCACATTATAATTATATCTATGTGGTCACATTATAATTATATCTATGTGGTCACATTATAATTATATCTATGTGGTCACATTATAATTATATCTATGTGGTCACATTATAATTATATCTATGTGGTCACATTATAATTATATCTATGTGGTCACATTATAATTATATCGAAATAGGTCAGGTCAACAGGTCTGATTTTTAAATCGAAATAACTGGAGCAGTTCTATTGGCGCGTCTAACTCTATACATGCCGGTAGTCACTGTTTGCGATCCATCCAAAGGTTGCCTGGAAGAAATCGCTTTAAGCGATAAGGCCGCCCAATGTTTTGTTCATAATATATTTGCTGTATATATTTTTCTTGGTGTGCAATAAAGATATATTGTATTGTGTTGTATTGGTAGTCACATTTTTTGAAAAAGAACATGTATTTCGTATATCATCTGGTTAAAAATCCCGTTTACTCATCCCCCAGGTCCTAAACCCGCTACAGCGCGCAGTAAGGTCCCGAAGCGAGTGGCAGGAACAGAACACCTTCACCCCGAGCCGAAGGTCGAGTGTCAACTTCTTCACCAACCTGCTAACCATACCATGGACGTCATCTTCGTACATGGGCTCTACGGTGAGAATTCATTTTTTTAATTCTTCAGTATTTAAAATTTGTGGAAATGAATTTAGATTTTATCGAAACTAATGCATAAAAGCAAAAAGTAAAGTTGAAAATATGTTTTTTACCATTTCGTGGCGGCGGTCCTCTTGGACCGATTTTCATCAAATAGCTAAGAATATTATCGATTAATCTTACAAACAAAAAAAAAACAGAATCAAAATCAGTTCGGGAACTACGATGCCAGCAAACAGACATACACACCCGCACAGACCCGTCAAAGCTTAGACTTAGTACTGTATTTTACTCCTACTTATTTGTTATTTCAGGGTCTCTTGGAAACACGTGGCGACAAGGCGATTGGCGCCAAAAGTACATAGCAGATCCAAAAATAGTTACTCTTAGAGATCATTCCAAAGCAAACACTTGTAATTGTCGCGAAAACTCATTTAAAAATCACGAAATTAACAATAGCATAAGTACAGAATCTAACATCACAGAAGATTCATTAAAAGACAAAGAAAATAAAAATGCTGAAAGCAATGTAACTGACTTGAGTGAGTCTGATATATCTATAAAGAAAATCAACGAGAAACTATCAAAAAAAGTTATACCACAAGAAAATGATCTTATAACAGAACAATTTTATAACAACACATTAATGGATCAAGAAGATGTAGTTCAAAATTATGATACTCAAGCAAATTTCGTTAGCGATATTTTCAAAAGAGAAACAGACTGTGATAAAACGTGTGACAAAAATTCATTTAATTTTAACAAAGACGATAGCGGTTTTATTAGTGACCAAAACGTCGAAAATGACTCTAAATATAAATATAATGAAGACATCACATTAAACTATAGTGAAAGTAACAACTTTAAATATAATGCAGACAGTGATAATAATTTTAAATACGACCAAAACAGTGATAATAATTATAAATGTGATCAAAACAGTGATAACGAATTCAAATGTAAATATAACGAAATAAATGATTTTAACGAGTGTAAATGTGGTTCCGAAGAAAAGAATTGCGAAGTGGGTTGCGGGTGTGTATGTAATGATTGTTATTCTACTTGCTGGCCAAGAGATTGGATCAAAATGGATTTCCCAGGAGCCAGGGTCATATCAATTAACTACACAAGTGACCCCTACTTGTGGCGGCCTCTGTGGATAAAAGAAAACAAGCGGTGAGTTATGTTTCAAATAATTAACCAACTTATATCAAGACATAAGGAATGTGTTCTACATATTTGAAAATTCAGTATCATTATCCAATTCTTTTCTATCGATTTTCCAAAAGTGGTAGACTAAAAAATAATGGTGTATATGCACCAAAGTTTTTGTTGGGAAGTTGTTAATTGGTTACCAGTATTCCTGAATATACGACTGTACAGATTACGCCAAAGCTTTCGACAGGGACATGAAATTTAGTCACAGTAATTTGATTCCGATATAACAATACAAATCTCACGGAAACTTGTTACAATAGCTTGGCCTTATCCGATTAAACACAGATGATAAAACAATCTATCGATCAAGAGTTTTCTATGTTTTTCTGCAAAAACACCTCCAGAGTGCAACAAGGGTCTTATCTCGGCCCACTATTATATAAAAAATTTTACTGAATTCGCTGAAAAAACACTCTCAAAAACAATGAAAGTAAATTAATTGCACTTGAATAAAAAATCAGTGCCTTACAGCAAGTACGTATGCTACTTGTTCATGTACTTATTTTACTTGTTGTAGATACAGATTTGTTACTAAAATTGAAGTTAAACCTTCTAGTTATCACGGTTTATGGGATACATGGCGACAGACCGATGGACGGACGGTGGAACAGCTAAGTCTTCGTAATAGGTTTCCGTTTTTGGTTCTTTTTTAATAGGAAACCTAAAACAGGTCCATTAGCTGAAGATTTAACTAGTTTCTATATGCATTATAGTATGGATTTTGACTTATTTATTTTTTTATTATGAATTGAATGTGTTAGTTCTTTGATTAACATAATTGTGCTGAAGTACGTTAAAGTTATTGTTTCCAGCTCGTAGGTATAGTCTTACTGTTTTGATTCCATCGATTGTTTTTATCGAACTAGGAACTGGCATCGTATGTTAATGTGTTGTTTGTATAACAATGCTACTTATTACAATTAGAACAGAAAAACATTTAATAAGAATAGAATTAAAGCGTTGACTGTAAATTTCCGTAGTTTACAATTAATCAAAGCTTTACATATTATTTGTGTCAAACTATAGCATCCAATTATTGGACACGGATTTCCTCTATGAAGAGGTGTAGGCCATACTCCACGCTGTCCAATTTGCTGGTTATCTGACTTCACTTCCTCTATCTCGCAAATTTGATAAGCTTCGTGACAGTAACCTACACCCCCTTCATACGGAGACCCGTGCCCAGCAGTGAGACACCTTGGGTTGCCAAGTACACTGAACTAACGGTCTAAATTGTTTTCAGATTGAATCTCTACCAAAGAGCGGAACAAATGATGGAACAGCTTTTAGACATGGGAGTGGGCGAGAAACCTATCATCTGGGTGGGACACTCGAAAGGAGGACTCTTTATCAAGCAGATATACTGTGAAGGTAATATATATAATGCATTCAAAAAAGGAGGAGGTTCCCAAATCGACTGTATTGTGTACTTCCTCTCTTGTACAAAATTTATTGTATCAAAAACAAAATCATTTATGAAAATTATGTATGCCTAGGCGGATGCTGAATCGAATTCAGCTGTCACTTGAAAAATATATACAGGATTATCGACTAGGAGTTCTACCGCCCGTTACAAATGTCAAAATTGATACTATAGAAAAAGGCGTAAATCACCTTTTTGCGTGAATAACATGGAAATATTTAGTATGAAATTAATTCTGTACACTGCAATAAGTTAAGTTATTTTGACTTTGGTTGATATATTAAAGATGTACTTAACGTATTTATGGTATCATGTAAACTGTCCTGGCCGGATCTCCATACATTTTTGAAACAACTCGTTTATATTTTTGTATTGTTATGTTTTGTGTGTCAACAATAAAGCGTTGATCTATCTATCTAACCAATCTACGCCACAAGAAAGTCATTGCACACATAACTATAAACACCTTTTAAAATTATAATACATACCTTATAATCATATATACCTAATTGTAATTTATACAGCATACGAAGCCTACAAGAAAACGAACAAGAATTACAAAGTAAACAATGAAACCAAAGAAGTTATTTGTAACAAAACGAAGGAAGCATTAAAAGAAACACGCAATGGAATAACAGCTGAAAACATAGACACTATCATAGGTCATTTTAGTCATGACAAAGAAGAATTATACTCAGAATCAAATAACAACTGTAACTCGGAAACAAATGATAAAAATTCAAAGGATATTTACTTAAAAACAAGTGATAATAATGACTTCAAGTATAGATCAAATGATAACTCAAAAACAAATGATAGTTACCCAAGAACATGTGATAGCGTGCAAAGAAAACAATTAAATGATAATTATTTAAGGACAATCAATAGTATTACCAATAATAACGAATGTGCCATGAAAGAAACGGTGGAATACGAAAATGTCTTTGAACAAATAAATGCAGACAAAGATAACGATAATTTACAATATGCCAATATACTTAAAGATAATATGTGTAATATGATAATTGAAAATGGCAATGAGACTAATTGTGAAATATTTGAAGCAATTGATTTGAGAAATGGAGAAAGGAATGAAGATTTGACTTCAAGTATTGAAGGTAAGTCAGCTGTTATATTTTTTTTATTTTAGAGCAAGGAATTTAAGCTAAAAATAACGTCGTGCGGGTTGGTTCGTAATTGTGCACATCTAATTTTTCCCGATCTTCAGCGTAAGACCAGCAAGAACTAGATGTGAAAATGATGATTGATGGAGAAAGAAAGATGAATTAGATGTTTGCATCTAGACCATGATTAGTCAACTGAAAAACTTGCCGTAAGCGTCAGCGAATTAAAATGGGTTGACACTTTTTACCCGACTGCGAAAGAAAGAGGGTTATGATTTTAGAGAGTATGTTTGTATGTATGTATATTTTCTTAGCACGTCCTAGAGCCTAAACGGCTTGTCGTATTTTTATGGGAGTGGTGTCAATAGATTTGTCTTTCAAGATTTAGCAGTCGGGTTTTTTGCAGTCGTTTTTAAGCACTTTTTTATATATAACTTCTTTGCTCCAGACTCGTGGTCGTCACGTCGCGCCTCCCTCTGGTCGTCCAGTCGTGGGTTCATGTTCTACTCAGTGCCTCACCGTGGCTCTCCACTAGCGGACATCAAAACCCCCGTCACTGCACGCAGCGTTGATCTACTCGAGATCGCTAAAGGTACCTACTAGACATTTAAAATTTACTTATTTACTAGACATTTTCTTTTTTTATTTTAAAACAAGGTCTTCAGATCCTAAACTAGGCAAAGCCTGTGCTATGGTAACCTGGTGACTGATATACATACTTATATACATAAATACATGCTTTATATATATAATAAACACCCAGTCATAGGTCAAGCAAACGTGTTCATGCACACAAATATTTGACCTATCCGCGGATCAAACCCGTGACCAGCGGCGCAGAAAGCAAGGTTACTACCAACTGCGCCAGCCGGCCACTTGGATTTCTCCTGTGTCTGGAATTCACTTTTTTCTACTAAAATGGAATGGAATTTTCTTTAACTTCTATTACGTCAGGCGCTGATAGAATCTTATCAGTTGTTTTGATTTTCTATAATATTTAAATTATTAAGTATAATTGTAAATATGCCATGTACTTATGACTCGTATGAGAGATTACATACATATCAACTCTGATACAAAATTATTGTTAGTGATTATTTTGTTAATAATATTTATCACTCTCATTATTATTATGTACCAAAAAATTAAACACTTGGTTATTTATTCAACAAACTTTTGGTCTTTTTTTAATTTTTATTTTTTTATCTTTTTTCATTTAAATGTATTTTATTGCACAAACTTATAAAACATGATAAAATTTTAACTAAAACTATACAAAGTTATAAACTATATGTACAAAAGCAATATCCAAAAATTAAAACTAACCTAAATCTAAACCACTGCCAGTTGGTAGAGTACCCAAAATGCTGGCCCCATTGCCTCGTTGAATGGCAATACCAATGCGCTGACCCAGGTAGAGGCCAGAATTTTGATCTCGAGTAGCGTCAACTAGACGCTTTGTTAGGGCCTTAAAAAATAATTTTGCTCCCGGTCCCCAAGGCCTGAGAGTTTCAACCCCAAAAGGCTCAAACATATAACCGCTATCTAAATTACTATATTTGCGCCTTTTGAGGCCTTCACTGACTCTGCCGCCGCGTCAGCCTTGTAACTAGTAACGGGAAGATGAGACGGTGCAAGAGTGTCGACGCATGTAGCATGCCACACTAAAGGCCGCCCCATCTTCCAAGGGATAAGTGTCATGCCGTCGGGTCTCTTACCATCGCTACGCATAAGACCACTCGGTTCTAGAATAGCTGCACAGTTAGCGGTGGTAAGAGCCCGGCGAAGGATATCGTTAAGGCTAGCGTGACGGGGTATCCTGCCTGCACTTTTCGAGCAAGATAAGCCATGGTGGCCGAGCTGGTCGACATTTGCGCCACACTGGCAGCGATGTGGAGCACAACACGTTGCACCCAAGCGAAGGGAGATTGCGATTCTGAATGAAGTGTTATCAAGGAGGGTCCCAGTATTAGGCAAAGGGAGTGCCTGTAACCACAAACCTGATTCCCACTCAGAAACCGCTAAGAGACGGGCGCGATCTTATGAGCTGGAGCACGTATTAAGGAGAAGTTTCCGCGCTTGCTCACAGATCGGCCGGTCCCACTGCTTCTGTGAAGATGAATTTTGGGGGTAATCAGTGTTTGGGCAAAGGACTGTCCACGCGATCCTAGCCTCATTCATATAAGCAACATTAATGACATCCGATGTCTTTGTCAGATTTTTTTCTGTTAAAGTCTTATTGCTATGAACCGAGGACAGAAACGCGGGAAGAGCTACACCAGATATGAATCGAATACCAAGACCCCCCATTCCAATCGGAAGAGAAGCCTGTTTCCACTCTCGATCTGATAAATTTACATTTAAAATTAGAGCCAGAGTGTCTTTAACAATTTTGTCGAGAAGTTCAATAAGATCAGGGAATTTCCAAAGATGCGAACATCGAACAATGTATGTAAATATAGGAACAAAAAGGCAGTATCGCAAAATTGTAAAAGCCATGTGAGTGTTAATTTTAGATAAACGGTCCGTACATTGCAAAAAATTTTGAATTTTTTCTTAAATAAAAGAGGGGAACAATTCGTCCAGTAAAAGCGAACCTAGTAAACGCAACGTGATTTTGTTAACTATTTGGATGTTATGGGCTAATGAATCAAATTTTTGTACTATTAAGTGTTCCGTGGGATGATTATCAGGAATATACAGTTCACATTTTGAAAAATTTAACTCTAAACCAACATTCCACCACAACAGTGTAATTCCGATATCAGAAATTCTAAATCTGAAAATAATGTGTTACCATCGCCACCCAACGTCCCATCATCCAAATACCATATATTGAGTTTAGATTGAAGACGTTGGATGATGGGTTGAATGGCGAGGCTGAACACAGCGGGACCAAGAGGATCTCCTTGTTGGCAACCAACGGCGGAGGAAACTTCGTTACCATGATAAATTAATTTTGTAGGAGATCCGTAACACTGCCAGAGAAAATCATATAAATTTGGAATTTTGTCTTTTACTTGCGTTAACAAAGCCCCTCTGTCAACGGAATTAAACGCGTTCTTAACATCCACCTTTAACAGAAAATCATTACAGTTTTGTTCCAAAAATGTTCTAACAGAATGGACGGCAGCTTCACAACCACCACGCGATCCAAAACCAAGCTGTATAGGCTGAAAAAGATCAGTTAAAACCGGTGCTATCTTTTTACAACAGATTTTAGCTGCGAGGCGACGATATGTCATACCAACCACAATGGGCCTGATCCCACCGTCCTTTTTCTTTAAGGCGCATAGGTTCGCACCGTAGAGAATCTGAATGATATCGCCATTGACCTGACCTGAAAGCATCAAATTAACGAGAGATGTCAAATTCTTAAGAATGGTCTCACCAGCTTCTCCATTTCCACCGCTGATCAGATCTTTTAAGTGTTGCGCAGTCAATCCATCCAAGCCCCCGGCAGACCCACTTTGGAAGGAAAAGACGGCAGCAGATACATCCTGAGCAGTTATTTCAATGCAATCATCATCAGATCTCCCCGGTGCTACCGGAAACTGTGGATTTACTGAAGCAGATGGATGCTTCCCCTTTAAAATCGAGAGTGTTTCGTTTGTTTTGATCTTTTATTTTTAAAGTGTATAAATATAAGTGTACGTACAAGTCTCTTTATACCCTGCGCAGGGATTTATGAACAAAAATTCCATTCCATTCCGTCTCAGGCAATTTGTGGAAGAAGTCAAAAATCATGCCTTTGGACTGATTGTCCACCTCACCACCTCAGAAGTATTTCAAACAAAAAATATTTTTTTTATAACCGATTTAAAAAAATAACCAATCGTCTCCGAATAATTAGTTCCCAAATATTTAAAAAATGCCCGTCGAATAGAGGACACAGTTTGAGGACTACGTGCATGTACCGGTGGCGTCTGACGATATATCTCAACTTGTCCGATGGCATCAAATTGTTTAATTCCAAATTGCACTCTCAGAAATTTTTCATGTATATTTCCTTGTAAAGGTCCATGTTATAGTTATCAGAAAATATAGAAGCCGGCAGCGAGTTCTACAATATAGTAATCTCATAAATTATTATTAAATTCTTTGGCTAATACGCTATACGTACGTTAACCTGCGAATGGCTACCTACTGTTGAATCAATCGGTACTGCCAGCGCTTATATTCTCAATGCAAAAACAGATCTCAACAAGTCTAACCGAAAACAAAAATTAAAATATTTTTATGAAAGAAATCCTTTTTACAATCTCAGTGGAATCATCGTCCATGTGTAACAAACAACCATTACAAAATATTGCTAACAACCAATGCTAATAACAAAAGAAATAAATCACAATGTAAATATATAATATAATAAATATATGTTATGAGAACTATAAAAGTATTTAAATAAGTACCTACCTAATTAATAATTCAATAGTAAAAAGACTTGTCTGTAACGATCGTTATTAAAAGGCCATTAAATATTTTTTTTGTTATTCCGTTTTATTTGTATTAACATCATACACAACTTGTTCCAGATTGCCCTCTAGTGCTGGAATTACAACACAGATGGCAGCAGGCTGTCTCCTCCACTGTGTCCGTCCGAAGCGTGGTGGAGACCACGAGGACGCTCATGTCGGTGCTGTGGCTCAGGATTGTGAGCACGGAGTCAGCAGGTGAGAATTCCTTTACTTCTCAAGACAACTTCGCTTCTTGAATTACGCAAAGCTCGGTACGAAATCGTAAACTTTTTAAATGTTTTATTTTTTCGGTATAGATCTACGATCGATTCAAAATGTCATCATTATCGATCAACTTACGAATTCAACAGATATGGAGTGCCTCAGGGCAGCGTTCTAGAGTCATTCTTATTTTTATTGTATATTAATAAGTTACCTGACTTAACTATACCTAAATGTACAATATTTGCAGACAATATTTCTATTAATTTAACATGTGACAATAAATCGATAAACTTTAACATGGATATTAATAACACATCTAAAGTAATAATCGACTGGCTAGATACCTAAAATAATCTTAAAGTTAATATGACTAAACTATGTGAATAGTAACGATGTTCAGTTTTTGACACACGGTTCAAAATTAATTCCATAACGAATACAACGATATAATACAACTCCGTTAGAACATAAAGCTAAACGAGACGAAGAATTTAATTTTTTTAAGTGTCACTTCGATATTAGTATAAATTGGAAAGATCATATAAAAAGTATTGTACAAAAGTGAATCGTTTTGTGTATGTCTTAAATAAGTTACGAAAGACTGCATCATAGCAGACAGTGTAGCTGGCGTAGCTCTGTCGTACGATATGGTTTACTGCTGTGGGGAAATTACACAGATATAAATAAAGCATAAGCGTACAAGTATTCAAGCTTTGTTAATAATTGGTCCTCATGAACTTTGTAAGTCGCTTCGTATTTAAACTCTGACTTCCATGAATATTTTTAAGTAATTATATTTGCTCGTAATTATTTTCATAGTGCTAATGTTTCCGTGCAATACGAGAAATCGGCAAAGATTAGTATAATTCATCGGTTTAGAGACTGCCATTGTTAAAAAATGCTTTGTCATGTGTATCACTGTATATTATCTCCTTCATAGTATTGATCAAACAAATACTTATTTTCGTAGAAAGCTTAAAACATGGTTGTTAGCGAACCCTTTTTACTGTATGAAAGACATTTACGATTTTATACGGAGTAAAAGATTCGAACTTATTGCATATTAAATCATGTAATTTATAATCTATCTACACTAGTCTTATATAGGTAGAGCAATGATTTAATTGTTGGTTAGCATTAAACTGGCTTCAAAACTACTGAACCGTTTTCAAAAATTATTTCGCTGTTAGAAAATACATTATCACTCAGTAACATAGGCAATAAAAATTAAAGATTTGCGAGTGACTACGGAGCTCCGGTAGTAATTAGTAATTTTATTGACAATTATCTCAAGTTTATCATAATAATATTAATAGACCTAACTTCACACGCCCATTAAAAATAAAATAGGTATATATATGTCCAAGGTTATCGGCTTGGGGGTGTACTAAGCCGAAAGGGTGTCACTATAGTTATCCTAAGGAATAACTTTCACAATGGGACCAACTTTGAATACGAGAAAAAAAAACATCTGTTCTATACAAAAAGTTGATCGACAAAATGTATGAAATATATGATAAGTTTAATAATAACTTTAATACACATTTTCGTGAAAAAAACATATATTTCATTTCAATAATAGACATTATTTATTTAAATCGTATTTTCCTTCACAGACGCTGGTATCGGCATTCTGTCTGGCATATCGGTGGACCACCGTGAGATATGCAAGCCTACGAGCCGCTCTTGCCGCCTCTACACCATGCTGACAGACTTGATACACGTCGCCACGACGTGCAAGTGTCGCTAATCACGTCAACAACACGTGCAAGTGTCACAAAACATGTAAAAAACACGTGCTAGTGTCACTAAGCACGTGCAAGTGTCTCTAAACACGTGCAAGTGCAACTAAACACATGCAAATGTCACTTATCACGTGTAAATATCACTAGATAAGTCGCTGCGACGTGCAAGTGTCGCAAGATACGTCGCCACGACGAGCAAATGTCTCAACAACACGTACAAGTGTCACTATATACGTCGCCACGACGTGCTATCGAAAAACAGGTGTTTTCTCGTAACTGGTATAGTCTGCGGTTAAATTATTCTTAGTTCGTAACTGATTACTTAGCTGCTTTCTAGACGACCGAAGCGAATTAAGTACTGTGGCACTTAATTTAAATAACATGAGCTGCTTCATGTGGAAGCAAATAATTAGACTCTAAGACGCTTTGAACACGGCGAGGCGAGAAGTGCTACTACTCAGTTTCACTGCGAACGATAGCGCAATGTGAATCACTTTCTACCAAAACACCTATGGAGGGCAAAAATACCGCGTCACCAGTGCCTTTCTTGGTTAGGTAACCGGGGTTATATCCCTTAGTAAGATCCGTTAGTTAGATTAATCTGAGTGAAGCACTTTTGAAGCGATGCTCATTCATTTCTGCGATTCTTACTTATTTCTACGATACTCACTCGTTTCTACGATGCTCATTTGTGAAAAAATGAGCATCGCGATCTGACCACGGATGTCTCGCAATCTAACCACGGATATCAAAATTTTATCAATCTGACCACGGATACTTTAGGTATCCGTGGTTCATTCAGAATACCGCCCCGTCTGCAAAGCGCCTAACTGTTCGCCAAAAGAAGGCAAAGCTTAAAACACTTACGGTCTTATTAATAAACGCGTCTTAACTTTAAAACGTCTTTTCTCTTGTTTTATCCGATGGAGAAAATCACGCGTCAAAACAAGAAAAAAGTCGTTTAAAGTTAAGACGCCTTTATTACTAAGAGCGTTATTTTTAATGAAACGATTAAATTTACTTACATTGATTATGAAAACGAAGAAAATGACCATCACTATAGTTTTATTTATCTACGAGCTACGAGTAGTTTAAAATTTAAGCAATATTCTATTTTAATATCACGTTGAATTTATTGTATCAATAAATAAATATACTTTATAATTAAAAGATCTTTTTTTTACTGTTAGATTATATAGCCAAAGCCTCATAAAAAATCTTTAATGTTACGCGGATTTGTTCGCGCAGGCTTCTGTATGAGGACGCTTTATACAACGTGTAAAATAGAGGTCTGACAATACTTAAAAGAGTGTTAAGTCTACCCATCATAGTGAACCCTGCGTAGAATAAAAATTTATAAATTCAGAATAAATTATTACGTCCACCATAACGACTTGACCGATCACGTGACCAATTTATTATGGAGAAGCAAATTTTTTTTTGCCGAAAATTGAAAAAAGAATCTTTTATTTTAATTTATAAGGTTCACCTTCATTGGTAAACTGCCACCTTTAAGTATTATGACACCTTTAAGTCACAGGTTGTATAAAAATACCAATGCGAAGAATTTAAGTATTAACATCAGTATGGTTCTCTAAATGCGCCCAACAGCCCTAAATAAGCAACGTAGACCCGATCTCGGAACATTGTCGCAGTGGTCCAAGTCTGTACGTGTAACTTGCATCGTTTCAGAATTACAATTGGCATTGTGTTATAGTGGTCGTATTGGTCAGAGTATTAATAACGTTCGTTACAGGCGAGTCTTGTTGCATTTGAACTATTAATTACTTCAATAATTTAAGCTTAAAAACTTATTTAAATATTATTTCAATGCAAATACATAATATTTACTATTACATTGTTATTTATTTTTTCAGTTGTCAGTAATATTTTGTAGTGGTTGTTCGTTACACAAGAACGATGATTCGACATGTCCCTGTTTCTTACACATAGCTAATCTGTTGACAGGCAAGACCCGCCCTTTTTTATTTATGCGTGAAAATATTTTTTCCGGTATTTCCCTATTTTTGTGTACCTCTAATAGACTACTAATAATATAGTGTTATAACCGTTATTATAAATTATGATTTTAAAGTGTGTTAACAATTCTGGGACAACTGTGTAACTGTGTGACAATCGTAATCCTTCCGGATTACGATCCTGAAGGATTACGATTGCATTGTTGTTGTGATATAAATTGTTTCAACAATTTATACAACCTTGGGCCCTGAATATAGACAGGATTAATTTGAAATAAGATTTCTGAAAATTCGTAATTTATAATAGAATCGCTTTGCAGACGACGAGGCAGGGCGAGTCGGTCAGATTGAGCGACGCAGCAAAAAAAAAGCAAAGTGAATCCGATACTACAACAGACCGGTTGATGAAAATCGGTCCGAGATGGCCGCCGCAACAAGATGGCGAATTACAATTTTTTTCACAACACTCCTCAATACGTTTATCAATGGACTTCACAAATAGAATACAACAGACAATGAACGAATTCACAGGGATGACCCCAGTCTGAGATCACTGAGAGAGCGTCAGGAGATCCTGGTGGCCGCACTATTCAAATTCAAGATGGCCTCCACAACAAAACAGCGATTGATTAAAAAATATCTGATTATTCCAAATAAAACACAAAGAAACCATTCAATTAACACTTTATTTGTGCTTCCAACTACATACTAAATACATCAGGTAATGTTAGGATTGACTCACAAGTAATTCTTCAAGGTTACAACCATCAAATTATACAACGTGTAACAGAAAGGTGTGACAATACTTAACGGTGTTAGTCTCCTCAAAGTAAACCCTGCGTAGAACAAAATTTTGCAAATTATAGAAAATATTATTGGCTCCTCCAAAAATTATTGCATGCAAGAGATCGCTTGACGCGATAAGCCCGCCATTAAATAGCTGGTATATGTGTATAAGTTTTTCTCTTGTCATATTTTATGTACTGCTGCTGTTTTTTTTTTAAATAGAAAGATTGTTTTATTTTGTCTTACAACTCGGCCGATCACGTGACCAATTTTTGTATGAAGAACCTAAGTTTTTTCTCTCGAAATTTGCAAAATTTTCTTTTACAATAGGTTTATTTTGATGTGTAGAATAACACCCTTAAGTATTGTAACACCTTTCTGTTACACGCTGTTTAATTTTATTTACAAATGAGTAATGGGAACATATGAATACAAAATACTATATTTACCTGCATTTTTATTTTTTAGGTTTTTACAGTATGCAACATAAACTTTAGTATCGATGGTACAAATGCAACTTATTAGTTGCGTTTGTTCCATCAATATTCGTAGTATGGCGCAGGCATCGTGTCAGTAGAACCTGTGAGGTATACTAAGCAGAATGGGGGTCAATATACCCGTCATTGCCTACAGCTTTCTTTATCGGACCAACCCTGAATTCCAAAAAAGAAAACAGCTACAAAAAAAGTTTATTAGGTCGTCGACGAAATGTATGAAACAGCTGATTATTTTTTTTCCAATTCAGTTTGTCCCATAGTGAAAGTCGTTCCTTAGGATGAGTAGGTATAATGACTGACCCCTTTTGGCTTAGTACACCCCTAACCGATAACCCTGTACAGTCTATCGTCCATGCTGAACTAAACGTGAACTAAAGTGAATTACGGGAAAAATATCGCTGTACATTTTTGAAAGTATTTTTTTGGTATGGTTAGAAAGAGTTGCCACGTTATTATGCATTTATTAGCTTTGTCTTAACTTCAACACTTCTGTATTAAAAAAAGGTTATTTTAAAGTTCCACTGTACAAAGCAAAATGGTGAATATTCTTTTTAAAATAGCCATAAATTAATGCATAATATATACAAAGGTACCTTAGCGAAGATCCACCTTTACTTAAGGTTCAAAAAATTAAACTTTCCTCTTAATTTTACTTATACCTTACTATAAATCAAACAAGCACAGAAAAATATATTCTATCAAATACCTAAGCTTTTTAATATAACACAGTTTTAAATAATTTTAAAGTTGAGAAGCTTCAAAATAAATCAATAAGTAGTTATTAATTTCGTTATTTTACAGAAATAACGGTTGTTTTTTTTAAATAACCCTTTATCTCTAATTTTACGGAAATAACGGTTTTTTTTATAAAAATGTCCGTTATTATTTTAAGGAAATAATGTATTTTTTTTAGTAAAATGTCTATTATTTCAATGGGTTTTTTATGAATGAAAGTTATTCTTGTAAAACATATGCCGTAGTTAGTGTACATTAAATATGTATGTTAGTGAGTTGTACCAGAACGTATAGCTATCACGTATATATGGCATGAGGACATTTTGCAACTACGTCATATTGCAAATAGGACGAGTTATAGATATGAATCGAAAGTTTTGATTTAGGGCATTCTGGGGCAGGATCGCGTTACTTTAGCGGCGAAAACCATTTCAACAAATGACAGCACCTATATAGCAGTCACTACATTTTGACAGTCACCACTTAAACTCTGACAAAACGAAATCAAGATTACTGTTCTTCTTACGTTCTTACTTCTTACGTTGCTCAAGTAACGCGATACCACCACTGCTCATAAAACTAAATCTTCTACAGACGTTGGATTTTTAGAGTGTTTTTAATTATTTACCATTTTATAAGTTGACATACAAGACTATGAAATATCGAAGAAAAAAAATTGAGCACAAATATAAAATGAATAAATAATAAATAAATCGTTAAATTGATTTATCGCATTCTATTTCTAAGCTCCCCAGTTATTACAACAAAAATCGCGTCTGCCTTACCACTTACACTTATTTGTAAAAAAACATTCATACAGTTTCAAAAATTTACCCCGTTTCCAAAAATATTACAACGAACATACATCTATCACTGGAAATTATGTATAAATTAATCCTGAAACAATTTATACAACATTGGGCCCTGAATATAGACAGGACAAATTTGAAATAAGATTTCTGAAAATTCGTAATTTATAATAGAGTCGCTTTGCAGACGACGAGGCAGGGCGAGTCGGTCAGATTGAACGACACAGCAAAAAACAAAAGTAAAGCAAAGTGAATCCTATACTACAACAGACCGGTTGATAAAAATCGGTCCGAGATGGCCGCCGCAACAAGATGGCGAATTACAATTTTTTTCACAACACTCCTCAATATGTTTATCAATGGACTTCACAAATAGAATACAACACACAATTAATACTGGAACCATTTACTATTAATTTTTGGCTAAAGCAATCACATTTTTACAACTCAATAAAATAATTACTAATCAATTTATCTATAGGTAGTACGTAGAACAACATTCTGAGAAATACTATATAACTTAAGACAGCCAATGTCGAACTAATCAAAAGGAGTTTTCCCGCGTTCGCTGAAAAAAATGGCGTCTTTATCTGTGTATTTATTGCAAATCTAGTGATTCTGCAAGCTTTAATGTGTAATATTGGTGGATTATTGACCATTATTGTCTTGTTTATGTGCACAAGTGTGGGCAAACGATATAAAGACGGAATAACGTGGTCAATGAAACCCTGGTAAAGTCTCAACCGCTTTACGAGGGTACATGATATGACTTTAACTTGACCACGATGACTTATTACTTGATATTTGACTTAACTTTATTGATTAAGAACTCGAAAATTGATAAATTTGACGATAGCAAATTTACAAATCGTATGGTGCAATTAGACAAAAGAAAAAAAACTAAACAAAATAAATTAAATTCTATACAAAAATAATGTGTACACGGCCCCGAAAAAAATACGAACGGAACTTTATCAAAACGAACACTGAAGCATACATAGTAAGTCGGCGCGATAGTACGTACGAGTAGGCACGCACACATTCACACCGAAGTCGGTTGGTCGCCATTACCACACACCGCACGAATCATGTCATGTTTTCATTTTTCAAAGATCTTTATTAAACAAGTAATTTACCCGCATTAGATATTTGATTATACCATGGCGACACTTTATTTTCCAGGATAAAAAGATAGCCTATGCATTAATCCAAATGTCTTCGCGCCAAATTTCATCCAAATCCGTTAAGCCGTTCGAGCGTGAAGGAGGAACAAAACGTTGGACAAAATACACGCATACATACAAACTTTCGCTTTTATTATAATATAGGCCAATGTTATTTTAATTAATTCTCGTTGCGTGAAATAAATGATTTATTATTATTATTACTATTTTATTATATCAGAGTGTGATAATAAAATTACAGATACAACTTTAGCATAAAGAAAAAAAAAATTTAAGAAAAATAATAAATTAAAGTAAATATTAAATTTAAATAAAATAATAAATAAAAATTTTGTATTAAATTTAAATAAAATAAAAATTACTACTCAAAAATAAACTAAATACTTTAAATTTTCAAAATTAAGTCCTGGCATCGTAATAACATGTTATAATTACCATTCAATATCTTTAAGCGTCACAAGTCATAGTCCATTACCTATCACTACAGCATTAAAATTTGTGTCTCCTTCTTTGAATTAGTAATTTATTTATGTATTTCCACGATGATTATTTGTATCGTATGTTGTATGTATTTATTTATTTATCTGTGTATCCGTTTGTATGTATTTTTTGCATTTTATTTGTTCATTTTTAGTAAATATGTTGATCTATGTCGTATTTTAAGGCCCGTGTTATTTTGTATTATTCATTTACGTGCATGGTTGCCTGGAAGAGATCGCTTTAAGCGATAAGGCCGCCATTAAAAAACTTAGTATATAATAGTATGGTATAAGCTTTTTGTGTAGTATAGTACTGTAAGAGCTTTTATTTGTTATAATTATTTATTTTAATTTTTTTTTACTGTTTTTTTTTTAAATAATTGTTGTATTATCTTATCTTAACATGATAATTAATACATTTTATGATTATTAGTACACTCATTTAAAAACTTTCAGCATTATTAATAAGTATAGCAACACCGACCGAGTGGGAGAATTTCAAACGTGCACACATATGAAACAGGCGGCCATTTGCAGGCTTCACTTCGTAATTAGACAAGATGGCGTCCGTATTTTTTTTAGGCCCGTGATTACGTATGAAAAAAAACGTGAATTTTCAAAAATAAACTAAATTCCATCACGCAGCAGTAGAATCAGATATAACGAAACATATTTTATTTACAGTTAAACTTTGCAGTTCAGTTTGCCTTAAATTAAATTCATTTTTGAACATTTGAAAATTTGAATAGAATTAAACTTACACACCTTTAATTTAATCTGTAATAGCAGTAGCATGAATAAAGTTATACTTGATCAAATTACATTTAGACATTTTATTGAATTATTACCAGTATTTTTTTTTCTGTAATATCTTTATACAAATAAGGAAACTGTAGAGGTCCAATAAATTGTCTAAATGTAATTTGATCAAATCATCAGTAACCTGTTTATGAATGAAAATGAATGAAAATTCAAAAATATTTAAATCTATATAGCACGCAAAGAAGAATAGGAATCAAGATAATATAAAGCAGCAATGGCACGATCAAATGTGATTTGATCAAAATACATTTGGACATATTTTATTAGCTTCAGTTATAATTCAACAATGCATACTTTTTTAAAGTGAAAACCTACTTCCTTCGGAAACTTATGTTATAGTGCGCGGCAAACAACTTGACCTTGCGCGAGTCGTGTCGTACTATTCGCACTTACCAAACTACCCGCGAGGGTGAAAGGGACGATGCCGCCATCTTGGTTCTAGTTATTTGCCGCGTACTATACTAATAATATTCTCATTGAATAGAACAAAAATTACTGGTACGATTTTAATGAAATTTTTATGGGACATCTCAGAAGTAACGAAATTTAACTAATATTATATATAATATTAATTTAAACAAAAATTTTACACTCGAAAACTCAGTAATAATTAAATTTACATAACACTCAAAGAATAATGATAATAATGATTAGATTATCGTGATTATCATTGTTCATCAGCAGTAGTGACATGATCACAGTTGACTTGAACAAACTAGACTTGAGAACGACATACATTGGATAGCGATTTTCAAGCACGCTTTAACTAGGTTAAAGTTAACTTTATGTTTTTGTGTTCGTTGTTGATTTTTTTAAGAGCATTGGATAGCGATGATTAAACACACTTTAACCAAGTTAAAGTTAACTTTAACTTTATGTTATTGTGTTCTTAGTTGATTATTTTACTGTTGATTTTTTTTAATAGCACACTTTGATCAATGTCACTGCGGCTTTAGTTTAATAGAATTAAAATCTTATAATAAGTATATAGGGTTATTCGTCAGGGGTGTACTAAACCAAAAAGAGGTCACTATACTCATTTTAATGAACATATTAGTGGCGGACCAACAATGAATTCGAGCAAAAAAACAGCAGTTCCATAGAAAAAGTTTCCGTTGTTGATTTTATGCTTGTTAGAAATAACAATTTTTTTTTGGAATACAGAGTTGGTCCCATAGTGAAAGTAGTTTGTAATGATGAGTATGGTAACTTCCTTTCGGCTTAGTACACCCCTAAGCAATAACCTTATAAAATTACGAGAACATTATACAATTATTATTTAATTATTAATTTTGGTATAAGAATTGAACTCTTAATATTACAAAATCTGCTACCAAGGTCGATGACCACCTAAACACATATAAAACGATGCAGCGATTTCTTTTTCACAAGGTGCATCTAAAATCACTTAACATGAACATAATATTTCTGAGACACTGACTTGTGATCTTAAATTCACATTTATAATTTGAAAATATGCGGGTAGTTTGTACAACTTGAATATGGCCATAGAAATTTTTTTGACAGGTAATCTTATGCTTTCGTATGTCACGTATCATTCATTCATTCATATCATTCGCGGTCAAAAATACCTTCAGTATTGAACAAATTGACATTAAGAGAAAAAATTTATACTTTAAATACATTTTATTTAGAAAACTAACGCGTGTTTGATTCATTTTGTTTAAGAAGATGGGTTTGGCGGTGCGAGACGTGTCATCGTTGAAGACAAGAACGACTCATTTCATCCCTGATCAAGTTCATCGAATGTGAACGAAACTATAGCTTTACAACAATCAGGTACAAGTGAAAACCGGGCTTCTTTAACAATATGACTTTAAATACATATTTTGACATTAATCGCAAACTGAACAGGATAGAAACTATAGACAATAGAGACTTCGTATGCATGTCGCATTCAGACCTGACTGATGCAGATTTGTACACTAAATCTACTCTTTGTGAGGCATAGAGTATTTATTATAATAGTCAGAGGCATTTTTGTGATCTGGAAATCGACTTTAGGGCGCTTTACTCCGCCATTTATTTGGTGATGAATATTTATTATTTATTCAACGACTTCAACGCATTCGCAAATACAAATAATTTATTTTAGCATTTTTTTAAACTAGTAGTAAGTTGTTACTGTTTCAGTTTTTTTTCAAAAATATTGGTGTTAAAAGACTTTAACGCTTGTTGTGAAATTGTATAACGAGTATATCTAGCTAATATTTTATTAGTTTTGAGTTACATGGATGTCAAAATTATAATAATTTCTCCTGTTAAGAATAAATCATTAGATTTTGAAGAGGTTTTGTTGCAGTCTTTTTAGTTTCCTTACAATGTACTAAGTCATTTTTTTTTATTTATAAAACTAACGCATTTTGTTTCAAAATACGGGTTTTTACGCGTATGTGATTGTTGGCAAGGTTCAACTACAGTTTCGTTCACATTCGGTGAATTACATCAGGGATGAAGGCAGGGCCTTCAAGTGCGTTGCTGATGTAGATATGTTCATCCAGAAACACTCCAGTACGCTAAGTCCTGACGTGCCTTAGAACCCCTTTTCACTATAAATATTTCAACACGTAACAGCCGCTGCCGCGTTATTGCACAATTCACATGGAACGGTATTCACTAACTCAAGTTAAGAAGCACTTGTGGAAACAAAAAGAGAGGAGACAATTTTAGAAATGTCAAATTAGGTTAGTTTAGTAAGTTTGGCCTGCCCTAATCAGGGTCAATATGGGCCCAGCAGCGACGAACTCGAAGGCAAGTCGACGCAGCAGCAAGTGTCCATAATCCGAGACGTGGAACGACGCGTCGTTGTGGACACGAACGACTCATTTCATCCCTGATGAAGTTCTTGAACGAAATGTGAACGAAACTATAGTCGGGCCTTTCCAACAATCAGGTACGCGAGAAAACCAGTATTTTAAAGCAAAATAGTATGAGTTTTGCTTCGTTAGTCAAGTCTTTCGTATTAAAGTTTTCCTTAATGTAAAAAATGTCTCTACGATTTCTGAATTATCGCTTGATTTTTTATCCTTTTCTTTAGTGATACTGACATTAGTAGAAGATGAAAAAGGCGTTTTTCCTTTAACAACATCATTAGTATTCGCTGCAGTTAGATTATCTGGACGTGTTTCTGGAGGATTACCAAGCAGATTTGAATTTTTGATCGCTTGAAAAATCTCCAATTGCCGTGAAAGAAATTTACTGGTGAGCGTATTACCTTTATTGCTCCCGTTTTGTTTTTCACTAGAAACAATTAACGTTCGATCAACAAAACCGTCACGATTTTGTAATTTTGAAGATTTATTGATAATAATATTTTCATTTTTGTCCATGTTATACGCTTCTGAGGTTTTGGCATTAATATTGTAAGTCTCAGAATTATCTTTTGAATTTGATTCATCTTCAGATGTTTCATAACTTTTAATTAACTCTTCATCATTATTCTGACCAAAATCAACTGAATTGCTTTTATTTGTACACAAATTACCGCCGATATTTCGATATTTTCGATTTCCGACTTCCGATTCACACTCATCAGTGTTTTTACCTTTATAAGAATTAAAACAATTACTGACAAAATCTTTATAATAATACTTTTTTCTTTCAGCAATATTACCAATCACACCATAAACTTTATTATAATCTTGAACATCACCTGTTTCATCATTTTCAGTACTAATTTCGCCACTTTCATCATTAAACTTCTCAAAATCTTTATAATGATTATTTTTTCTCTCAACACAATTACCAATCACATGGTTAACATCAATCTCATCACTAACATCAATTCTTTCATAATTAAAATTATAAATTTCACCATTTTCATCATTGTACTTCTCAAAATCTTGATAATGATCCATTTTTCTGTCAATACCATTACCGATTACACTGTAAAAAGTCTCATCATCACCAATATCTCCTATTTCATATTTGACTTTATAATTTTTACCTCTTTCATATTTAACCTTACAAATCCCATCACTTTCATTCTCAAATTTCTCTATATCTTTACAAATTTCAAGACTATCTTCACCAGTTTCATCATTCCTGCCATTTTCTAGTTTGATATTCTCCCTGACATATTCATGTTTGATATTTTCCCTGCCATATTCATGTTTGATATTATCCCTGAAATATTCATGTTTGATATTTTCCCTGCCATATTCATGGTCGATATTTTTTCTGACATATTCATATTTGATATTTTCCCTGCCATATTCATGTTTGATACCCGCATAGCTGCGTGATTCCTGCATCGTGTTATAAGTAAGGTCGTCACCTACCTAGGCGAACAGATGTTTAGGGTCTGCGTCGTTGATTTCGCAGCAGAATTCATCCTGTTCGAGTGGCTTCTTTATCCACCGGCCGAGTTTTGCGCTTTCGAAAGCTTCGAAGAGACATTTCTTCGCCGCCTGGTTTTGAAATTAAATTAATTAATTCGTTTGTCATGTCGATTCGTCGAGTTAGCTGAAGTGTGTCTAATGGATCATACAGTCAAATAATTACGTTAGTGAATATTAGGTCCTTACATATGAAATTGGCGTTTTGTCGTACTAGCCACTTTGATCTCAAATATCTCTTCTTTGGTTAGGGATTCCAATTTCAAATTTATACAGGCATTTATTCATACATTTGTAATTCGAAAACCGTAATTCATTTGTTTTGTCGTCGTTTGGTTTGCGTCACGCAGTTTACAAAATGGAAAACTTGAAATATCCGAAAGATCCGATTTAAAATCCCTTCATTGTTGTGCCGGTTGAGTAATGTAACGCAGCATTTGACGCGCGTTTGTCGGTTTGCTGCACTCAATTCATGAGGTACCCACCTTTCAAGCTTTTTCACCTTTACAATTTGCTTCAAGTGGATTAAAACAGTTTTATCACTAACACCGCAGCCTGCAGCTAACTCGGACGTGGTTTGCGACGGATCTGTTTCCACAATAGCTTTCAATTCTTCATTAGCAACTTTAGTCTCCGGCCGTCCACAGGGCTTGTTCTGCAGGTCGAAATTTCCAGAACGAAAACGATGGAACCAAAAACGCACTGTGTTTTCTTTTGCGACACCGCCGCCATACACATCATTAATCCTTCGAGCCGTTTCTGCAGCACTGGTACCACGGTGGAACTCGTACTCGTAAATAACGCGATATTTCAAGTTTTCCATTTTGTAAACTGCGTGACGCAAAGAAAAAACCAAACGAGGACAAAACAAATGAATTACGGTTTTCGAAATACAAATGTATGAATAAATAGCTGTATAAATTTGAAATTGGAATCCCTAACCAAAGAAGAGATATTTGAGATCAAAGTGGCCAGTACGACAAAACGCCAATTTCATATGTAAGGACCTAATATTAAAAGTAACTACAAAAAACACGACTGTAAGAACTTTAGAGCCACGTATCTTAACAAGTGAAATCGCGGGATAAAGCTAGTATACCATCTGTAGGTGAATACGAATCTATTCACACCACTCACATAAAAATACGATAATTCTTTTAGGCTCTAGAGCGTGACAAACAAATATAAATACATACACTTTATTACTTCTCTCTACCTTTCTTTTTCTCTATCTTTAGATGGAGAGAACTAAATCATAAATAGTAATGACTGTGAAGCTAAACATAAACACCCTGCTTGCATGAATCCTACACATAATATATATACGACTGTTGGTTTGTTTGTTCGTCTTGTCCTCTACAACTGTGTCTGATATTTTTTGTATCTATATCCGTATATAAAATCTGTGCATAAAATCAAGTCGGTCTGTCTGTCACACAAGTCAAGTGACTCAAGACGTAACTTATGACACTTTCTTACTTTCTAAAGTCTTTCTTCTTCTTCCTCCTGAGAAAATATATCGAGAGCGAAACGGTGATTTAAAAAAAAATATATCAAGTATATCACAGTGATACGAGAATAAAAAAATAATTGAGATATATGATATATAAAGGGATATACAGTGGTCGGCACTCGAAGTGTTACCAATTCAAAATGCTGTAATTTTGTCAATTTTGTTTCTTTTTATTTATAAACTGCAATATATAGAAAAACACATTTAAAATTAGAAAGAAAAAAATATTGTTCGATGTGGCCACCTTTAGCGCGGATAACAGCATCGAGTCTGTCCGAGAAGGCTTCACACGCTGCACGAATGTGGTCTGCTGATATTTTGTTCCATTCCAGAGCAATCTTTAAGGCGTCGACTGTCTCATATTTTTTTGCTGACACTTTAGCCTCTAGAATTGACCATATGGAAAAATCCATTGGGTTTAAGTCCGGCGAATATGGTGGCCATTGTTGCGAAGAAATGAAGATCGGAACTTTATCTTGCAAAAAAATTTGGGTTTCACGGGCTTTGTGGGATGGTGCCGAGTCTTGCTGAAACGTCCAATGGTTTCTACCGAATTTCTTACGTGCCCAAGGTAACAAAGCATCGTTTAAAATCTTTTCTCGGTAGATTTGCTGGTTTATCTTTGCACCCTGCTCAATGAAAACGAGAGGTGAACGTCCCGTAGCAGTTACCGCGGCCCAAACCATCACTGATGCTTGTGCTTGCTTTCGCAGGGCAATTCGTTGGTCTAAATTGTCGTTTGATTTAGACGCCATTAGACCATACGCGATCATTTTGTTGGTTCACATATTGCTGAACCGTAAAAATTTTTTCATCGGAAAATACCAAATTTTCAAGCTTGCTATCAACGTGCAATTGCTTTAACTCCTTAGCTCTTCTAGGCGAACTGCCTTTTGTGCAAGTGTCAAGTCTTGCACTTTTTGTATTTTGTAAGGCTTCAGTTGTAGTTTATTTTTTAATATGCGTCCTATGCTCCGGGCAGAAACATTAAGACTTTTCGCCAATTTAACTGCGCTTTGTCGTGGATTTCGTTCAATTCTAGCCTTTACCTTTCGAACCATTTCTGATGATGTTGCTGTTGTTGGATGTCCACCTCCATGGCGTTTCTTGATGCTACCCGTATCATTGTAACGCGTGATGGTCCGATACACAAACATTTTATTCAGATGTAAATGTCGTAGCGCATTAACAATGGCTGGTTGCGATTTTCCAGCCAAATACAAAGTAATGACACTGTGGCGTTTGAATTCCATCTGGATAACTTTTTTTAGCAGCGACGAAAAACCATGAGCTTCTGTATGTTTAGGAATAATACAATAGACTTACGACTGTGAAAAAATGGGCGCCATATTGTAAACAGTTTGTTTGCAATAGCAACTTAAAGTTGGTAACACTTCGAGTGCCTACCCCTGTATATATAAGTATGTATATCAGTGATCAGGTTACCATAGCACAGGCTTTGACTAGTTTGCGACCTGAACACCTTCGTGTGAATATTGTCTTATATTTATATGTTTATTTATAAATGTATACAATACTTGGTATCCAGGACAAAGCATCTTGGCTTCGCTGTAGAGGATGTCAGTCCGGTTCTCTGGTAATGGCGGCAGTTCGCTTTCCAACGCTGCAGACTGTTGACAATATATACGTCATGTTATATAGATTAATCATAACTTATTTCTTACTGATTTTTCACATAGGCGTAGAACACACGGAGCGCCGCGCGCGGGAGTCGTGCAGCACCATCCTTACGATGACTTTATGTAGGATTATTAGTCAGGGGTGTACTAAGCCAAAATGGGGTCTATATACACACCGTAAGGAACAACTTTCACTAAGGTGTAACTCTGAAATCGAGAAAAAACGGCTGTTCCATAGAAACAGTTTATCGGTCGACGACAAAATGTATGAAACAGCAGACTTTTTTTTCAGCGGGAGTTTAGTAGCCAATAACACTGTATAGATGGTAAATCAAAACTAATGAGTAACAGAAATCGGCGGCTCCGTAACCAGCCCATAGCATCCCACTGCTTAGCACGGGTCTCCCCTATGAAGTTAGTGCAGGTCATAGTCCACTACGCTGGCCAAATCCCGTGTTGGGGAATCACACTTATGTTTGAAAGTTATTAACATTCTCCGACAAGCAGGTCTCCTCGCGATATTTTCCTTCACCGTTAACACGTTAGCATATGCTAATCAATTCTAATATGCACATGAGTGAAATACTCAGAGTTGCCTGAGTCTAGATTTTTTTTCGTATTTTTCTACCCACCTGTGGCAAATGCTTCAGTTTAGTGATGAGGTGCTGCCATCTAGCGAACATGGTCTGTTTACAGAGCAACGAGGGCTGACCATTCTCCAGTTTACCAGTCATCGCGTTCAATATCTCTGGTTGCTGAAACATTACATGGGAATATTGATAAGAAACTTAGAGTAATAAAATCTTTAACAATCATTGGCCCCGCCATTTCAAATTTCGGGCAGCGAAAGCTTACTAAACTAACCTAATTTGACGGGTCTAAAATTATCTCCTCTGTTTTTAGTCTTGAAATGATTGTCATACTCCAGAGAAGGTTTAAAAGGTGAGAAACATACATAACTGTTAGGCGGTACGAAGTTCGGCGGGTCAGATGGTTTCTATATAAAAATCCGATCTTGACTGATATTGATAAAACTCAAATGGGTATACCCTTTCAAACAAAATAAGAATATTTCAAATCGGTTACATCAGCCGAGAAATCAGGTGACAAAACCGGCCGGTTGGCGCAGTTGGTAGCAACCCTGCCTTCTGCGCCGCTGGTCCCGGGTTCGATCCCCGGACAGGTCAAACATTTGTGTGCATATGAACATGTCTGTTTGACCTGTGTCTGGGTGTTTATTATATATATATAAGTAGGTATATATGTATTTCTAAGTATGTACATCAGTGATCAGGTTACTATAGCACAGGCTTTGTCTAGTTTGGGACCTGAACACCTTTGTGTGGATGTTGTCTCGTATATTATTAAAAAATACAGTCGAACTACTCAGGTACCTCTTTTTTTAAAGGAAGCAAGTAGAAAAACATAAAGGAGATGTTAATTTTATTACGAAAGTGCAAATGAAATGATCGATATAATGTGTATATACTGGTATATGTAGATGCAGCCAGGTTAGCAAGAAGAAAAACTGAAGTTATACGACGTAAAACCGCGCTGAGCGAAACTGCTAGTCCCTTGCTACAGGCGCAAAGGAGGCCGAACTTAGAATGACTCCTTAGATAGGTTAGGTTCAAAGAAATTTATTCTAACATAAAAACATTACATCAAATATGGGACAACATCCACACAAAGCTCTTCAGGTCCCAAACTAGGCAAAGCCTGTGCTATGGTAACCTGATCACTGGTATACATAAATACATACTTATATATATATATATATATATATATATATATATATATATATGTAATAAACACCCAGACAAACAGACATGTTCATGCACACAAATGTTTGACCTGTTCGGGGATTCCACCGGAACTAGAGGCGCAGAAGACAGGGTTACTACCAACTGCGGCAACCGTACAGTCTATGATACATTGAAGACACTGAAGGACGGTGCTCTCGCAGGCCAGCAGACACTGGTGCAGCACAGTAAAGCCGGTATGTGCTACTTACAACAGTAGTGGAGCTCCAGCAGACACTGAAGGACGGTGCTCTCGTAGGCCAGCAGACACTGGTGCAGCACAGTACAGCCGGTATGTGCTACTTACAGCAGTAGTGGAGCTCCAGCAGACACTGAAGGACGGTGCTCTCGCGGGGGTGCGCGCCTCGGTGCTCGCGGCGCGTGCTAATAGACACCGGTGGAGACGGTACGGATGGGGTAATGCCGGTATGTGGTTCTCTATGCGGCCGCAAAGCGCTCTAGAACAATACATAGAATGATGAATCATTGAAACATGTTTATTTTGAGCACACGGGGACTAAAACATATGTACACTGCTCGGATTGCGACAAGGACGTATTAACTTGTAATTTTATTTTTAAATTTCGTGTTTTCCGGTTTTAGGGTTCGGAGGTACCTAAGGTTGAGGACCAACCCTTATTGTTACGCTCTGGCCATCCGTCTAAGAAAGTTGGGTCTTACTTAGACGGATAAACTGACATAATGGACAAATTGTGTGAAATTTGGCACAATTATATTTTTAATATATTCCATTTTCAATATCTGTATCTCCCCGAGTACTGGGTTTTTTTTTTCAACCAGATAGGTCTGGTGAAAGTTATTTTTGAATAGGCTTTTCGAAATCAAGTTAATGTGTCACACATATGTATAAGCTTGTGTTTTTTCCCTCGGATTATCAAACCACGACATGGGATTTATAAATCTTATTGCCGCATTTGTAGGGTTGCGTAACCAAAAGGATAAAAACGGGACCCTACTACTAGGACATCACTGTCCGTCCGTCCGTCTGTCTGTCATCAGGCTGCATGTCGTGAACCGTGATAGCTCGACAGTTGAAATGTTTACAGATGATGCACTTCTGTAGCCACTATAACAACAAATACGATTTATGAAAAATAATCAAGTCTTTAATTTCTTGGTGCATAATAATTAAAAATATATTAAAATAAATATTATAGGGGGCTCCCATACAACAATTGTGATTTTTGGTCAAGTTATTTTAATAACGACATCAGTTAGAAACTTAAAGTAATGTTGTGAAGATAACGGGACGAAACCTTCAAATGCGCGAGTCCGACTCGCACTTAGTCGATTTTGTCTTCAGTTTTCAGGAAACAGCTGATCTTAATTTTTACTATAATTATTAATGCATCATATTACGTTTGGCACAAATTATGCGTAATTAAATGTACCAGATCCCTTCACCGCAACATAATTAATAAGGTAAAATTGTAAGGTGACCATAATTCCACCATGTTCAGCAAAAAGCGTCAAAACATTAGACGTGAAGAGAGAGAGAGAGAGAGAGAGAGAGAGAGAGAAGTAGGACTAACCAAAACTAATACACTTTCGAATATATACTACTAACTTTTACCAGCGGCTTCGCCTGCGTTATATAGGTTTTCCCGAAAAAAAAAACAAGCCTAAATAACACTCTCTGGTAATCAAACTATCTATGCAAAGAACGAATCAAACAGTTTCTAAGTTAAGTTTAGTTTTCCCGGGCTAAAGCGTATTACACTCTCTGGGTCTTGTACTATATATGTGCAAAAAAAATAAATTTTAATAGTCACTCGATTGCTAAATAGAAGAAGAACAACATAAATAAAGGAAAAACACACATCCCGACTTCGCACGTCTAGACGGTGTTTTTTTTTCCTTCTAGTAACATAGCTTATATCACTCAGTGATAATGTAGCTTTATAACAGCAAAAGAATTTTCGAAATCGATCCAGTAGTTTTTAACGTAATTCGTTACATAAAAAAATACAAATATTTCTTCTTAATAATATTAGTGTATATTAAAAGCAAAATTTAATTCAATTCGGGTTCGAGTTGTTGGTAAAGCATTTTGTTTCAAAACACGCAGATGACAAGCTACGAGTAGACGGCGAACCATAAGGTAAGAAAGCTATGTAGAGATTTTTGAAAAACTTTTCCTTTCGAAGCTTAAAGAATATTAGTGTAGATTTAGCGATGATGGTCGAGTGGTTAGTGCGGTCGATTGTAGTGCAAAAGATACGAGGTTCGATTACACGACACATACAAAAAGAGCCTGAGCTCGTGAGTAAACCATAGCATGGTGGTAGGACGTTTCCTATCGCTCGCCTGGCTAGCTACCACCCGCAAGTTGTAAAATCTGTCGCCATGCACCTAAAGGTGTGTTCCGGCAGTCTTCCTTAAGAGCCAGTGTATTCCAGACTAGGCATGCTTTATATAGGGATACAGTATTGCTGACGTCCGTGGTCGTGCGAAAATGTGAAGAAAAAAAAATATGGGAACAAACTCGTATACCAGGCAAGCATGGACATTCCACTGAGACACACTTACAGGTAATTTTTCTAGTAAAACCTGTACCTTACGCCACTCGCTCCTGCGTCCAGTTACCGTAATTACCTTCGCTAGCTTCAACTATTACTAGATCTGTCGTAATGCTGAATATTTTATACGGCAGTACAAAATTACGCATGGATCAATTATAAGCGACAGTCATTTTCGAGGTGCAAAACTTTATTTCGTTTTAAATTCAGCTAATGTCAAGTGTTTAAAAGTGACTTCCAGTCACGTATCTTAACAAGTGTAATCGCGGGATGCAGCTAGTATAGCCTATGACCACCTGCAGGTGAACACGAATCTATTGACACCACTCACATAAAAATAAGACAAGCCGTTTAGGCTCTCGGGTTTGCCAAACAAATATTTATGCTTACACTCGAAAAACATAACTAACCCTCCTTTTTTCGTAGTCGTGTAAAAAGCGCTCGTCTCTATGTGAAAGTAACTTCTTAGCATTTTGTTACTTTTAGGCTTATCATCAGCTCAGTGGACCTAGTGCAGGGCATATACCTTCTCCATATTACATCAATTTACCCTGTCTGGAGCCAATCTCTGTCGGTTCTAACGGAACATAAGCGCTGGTTGTTTCCTGCAGTCAGCATCATGACACAAAGCAGTCATTAAGTTAAAATATTATTATTTTATTAAGTTGTGTACACTATTGTTTACTGTGACAAATAAAAATGTATTCTATTCTATTCAAATCTTGTACGAATGTTTGAGAAAATCTTGTGCGAATGTTTGAGCCAATCTTGTCCGAATATTTGCGCCAATATTATCCAAATATTTCCACAAAACCTACATAATATAGGTATAACTATATGCGCCCCGAGGTTTTACACACTTTAATTTTCCGGGCCCAAAATTAGACTATATGTTAATCCAAAGTACAAGCTATCTCCGTGGCAAAATCCATCCGAATCCGCTCAGCTGTTTGAGCGTGAACGAAAAACTAACAAATACACATACAAACTTTAGCTTTTATAATATTAGTGTGATTGTTAGGTTTAGTAATATTTTTTTCTAGTTTTATTGGATCCAGCGCTGAACCGGTCTGCCGCGATTTAGTCAATGGTTGGCTACAGCATAAAAAAATACCATAACTTTTACTTTTATAACTACATATGAATAAAAGTTATGGTATTTTTATGCTAAATTTTTTTTTTTATGTTACTAAAATGTATTCGCAATTTTTCCTTTACTTGTACCATTAGACGTTACTTCGTAAAAATTTTCAAGGTTCTGAGTTCACGGGAGTACCTACCCTGTAGGTTTTGATTCCCTTGCGAGTGTCTCTGTATCTTTTGATTGCGTTGGCTAATAAGTGTTGATTTTTTCACAGCTCCAAGGGACATTAGACTTATTTGATATGAATTTCAGCATGATACTTCTACGCGTTCCTGAGAAAAGAGTCTTTACAGATAGACAGACGGACAACAAATTGAATAATAGTGCTAAATCCTATAATGGTTCCTTGTTTTGGGTTTGAGGTGTGGAACCCAAAAAAGTGATTGCCGCCTTCCATTACGACAGGCGGTGATATTTTTTTTTTAGATATTTCGATTCAAAAATTGAAACCTCTGGATCGATTTAAGGACTTAATATTTTATCTGTGTATATAAAAAATAATTCCTATATTCCTTGGTTTCGCCTTTACGCGTGAACTGATGGACCGATTTCACTAATTTTTTGTGTTGTGTTTGTTATTGTCAGGAGAAGGTTCTTACGACAGAAAAAAAAAGAATCCATTTGTTTTACTAAAACTCGAGAACGGCTGGGCCGATAAAGCTGATTTTAGTCTATGATTGTCGTACTCCAGGGAAGGTTTAAAATGTGAGAAACATACATAACTGATAGGCGGTGCGAAGTTCGGCGGGTCAGCTAGTATATGTATATATATATATTATATATAGCAGATAGAATTTAAGGGGGGTTAGCGCGTAAATGGTGGGAAAACTTACCCCCAACCATTTCGCTGGCAAATCAACTGCACTACCTAGTACGACGCACGCGCACTTAACTTATTTATCAAAGGTTTTCGTTTACTTTCTATTTCATAATTTGCAAGTTTTGATCTGTATTAGTGTGAATTTGTTTATAATCGTGTGAATATGCAAGCGGCGGTGCCTTTGGCATGTTTTTTGTCTATGATACGTGAGTTTATTTTTTATTAACTGACTCTAAAAAAAAGAAAGACGATTTCAATTCTTTGGTTTTTTAATATGCTCATTTTAAAGTATTTATAGTGTTTATGTATTATGTATATACAACGGTGTGACGACACTTAACTTAGGGTGTTAGTCTACCAATGAAGGTGAACACATTGTAGAAGGAAATATTGCAAATTTCATATAAATAATAATTAAGTATAATCCATACAAAAACAGGTCACGTGATCGGTCAAGTTGTACGTTGTTATGGTGGACGCAATATTTTAATATCGAATTTTGCAAAAATAATAATTAGAATAAGGTTCACTTTGGCGTGTAGACTAACACCGTTAAGTATTGTCACACCTTTCTGTTACACCTCGTATTATTCATATTTGTGACCCCGCGCGTCTCTAAAGGGTCACGCTGAAAATCAGCACATGCTGAGCGCTGACCTTTTTTGATCACTGCAACTCGACCTATTCTATTATTTAAAAGTTTCTGTATACTTTTAAGTAATTAGTAATAATACGTAGTGTCCTGTGTTTTCAAAAATAAATGAGGAATTTTTCTTTACATAATTCATCAGCTTTCATTAAAAGACCATTTTATTGTGCTGGTAAACGTATTTATGTAACGGAATCTTTGATCGTTATTTTCAATCTCTCGAAAATTTCGGGATGACTTTGAAGTTTGCACATTTATTAAAAAACCGACAACATTAAAGTCTTTTTAAATCCGTTAATCGTGTTTTTTAACTACTTTCAATTATTTAAAGTCAGTACCCCGATAAAAGGCTGGATCGTTTGGAAAACTCGTTTTATTCGCAAGGAAAAAAATATTAAAGAAAATAAACTAAATATATATCTTTTTTGTCCGTTTTTTTTGTTAACTCTAACACTCGGTTTTTCTGAGTTTATCATCATTGTCTCTGCTGAGCAAAGGTCTCCCTCAATTTTTTCCACTTCTCCACAAGACAACTTATCTAGATCTTTCGCCAGGCAGCGAGTCGGAGGGTGACTAAAGGCCTCTGATTTACGATAGTAGATTGATATCAAGTAAATTTACCCTGCCATCGCCATTTTGTCGCGGCGGCCATCATGGATGTGAAATTTATTATATTGGTCGTCGTGTATAGTATTGTACTAGTCAAGCCCCTTTCATTTGATATTCATATCTTATTTGATAAAAAAATCCTATCCTATTTTCCTAGGCTATCCTAAACCTATATTTTCACCAAACATAGCCAAGAACACTGCAGTCGCTTAATTCACCTATTAAACAAAAAATAAACTAAATTCCAAATAAACAATTCTTTCGTTTAAATCAACAAATTTTTAGAAGCGAGTTCAAAAACACCCGACTGTTAAATCGTTAAACCTGTGTATCATCCTTATTTTTTTTTTAATTTTGATGAAGCCAGCGTCACTCTGACGACTAAGACGAATCTCTTCACATCACTCACATAGTCACGTGACAAACAAATATACATACATGCATACAATCGAAAAACATAACCCTCCTTCTTTCGCAGTCGAGTAAAAACGTTTCATTCGCTCGTGAGCTACGATGCCACAGACAGACAGACACACATGCACACACACGGCAAACATATAACACTTTTCGTGTTCCGTTTTTCCGTCGCGGGTTAAAAACCCAAAGTAAAAGACAATCCGTCCAACCGTAACTTTATAGGCACCTAATTCAATTCCATCGCGTTACATAAAGATGCATACATTGAAACACATCGAAGCTATATGTTATGAAATATCTAACTACTTCTAGGCGTGCGCTGAATTCCTGGTACTCGAACCGTGACACGCCGTTGGCACATTGATAGAGTATCTGGTCTAATTGTAGCGGGTTCGAATCGTGTCGATTGAAATTATTTTTTATATTTTATTTTCTGCTGTTTGTATTAAAAAGTAACTTTAGTCTATATATATATATATAGACTAAAGTTACATATATATATATATATATATAAAAATGAATCCCTATGTCCCTTGGTCACAATTTTTGTTTGTGTGTTTGTCTGGAGAATGTTCTTATGACAGAAAAAAATTTATATATATATAAATGAATCCGTTTGTTTTACTAAAACTCGAGAACGGCTGGGCCGATATAGCCGATTTTAGTCTTGAAATGAATGTCGTACTACAGGGAAAGTTTAAAAGGTGAGAAACATATATAACTGTTAGGCGGTACGAAGTTCGGTGGGTCAGCTTTATAAATCTTTTTGGTAAATTAGCAACTGATTTTTATTTCTGCCCAACGAATATTAAAGGAGGTATCAATTATGAAACTAAAAAATTTTTTATTCAGTCAGTTTAAGAATCTCTGGTAATAAAAAGACATAAGAAAAGCTCCTAAAAATTGAGAGCATCCTAAGTTTTGAGTCCACCAAGATTATCTAATTAATTAATTTGGAAACAAATAAGTTTATCTGAATACACGATGTACTTAACGCAGCTGTAGACCGCCAACTTATCAATACAATAAGATAAAGCTCTTTTCTACCTTTTAATGTTATCCGATTCCGGTGGGTTTTTTTTCCACATAGTTAACACATTATTTACTAAGCTTTACCGTTTTATTTTTTTCTATTTTTTATATCACTTCAAAGCTACAAGCTTCCTAAGCAGTCATATTTTTGCGCTGATACGATGTCTATTAAAAGCCTGTATCATGCAGAATTCAATAACTTTTTTTCAAAATAACAAAACGTGTAGACCTAATATACATCACAGTGAAGCGATTGACACCAATAACAAACCATTACGTTACAATTTAGGTGGTGACAAGAGTTACGCCCCGGAACGAAAATTGTATCAGAAACACGAAAACAGTGAAGGGTCGGGGAGATCCTCTTAATTCTTAAACTTAAAATGGATATAATTAAGCAAGAAATATAAACGGCCGGTTTATCCGTGGCTAAGTCTAACTTGAATTGATATACAGAGTTACTGGTACAGAATATCAGAGCATCGCACTGATATTGTAAAGGCTAAAGATTGTGTGTCTGTGTGCTTTGCTTATTCCACCTTCACGCTCAAACGGCTTAATGTATTTGGATGAAATTTGACACGACGATAGCTTATACCTTGGATTAACACATACACTATTTTTTATCCCGGAAAATGGAAGTATTCCCGTGGGATGATCAAATATCTACCGCGGGCAAAACCGCGGGGTACAGCTAGTATATAATAATACTTTATCTTAAAGCTACATAATAATATTAATTAAATCTATAGATATATATATATATATATAAAAGAAAGTCGTGTTAGTTACACTATTTATAACTCAAGAACGGCTGAATCGATATGGCTGAAAATTGGTAGGGAGGTAGCTTAGAACCAGGAGAAGGACGTGGGATACTTTTTAACCGACTTCAAAAAAAGTAGTTCGAAGTTAGTTTTAGTAGAACTACGCGGGTGAAACCGCGCGGCACAGCTAGTGTTATAATATTCAATACATGAAAAACAAGTTCGACGCAAAAACGTCGGTGTTATAAATTTGATATATATTATTATCTGTGTGTATGTGTGTATCTGTCTGTGGCATCAAAACTCCAGTAACGAATGAACCGATTTTATATTTTGTTTGCATTGCTTGTGATGGCGCCCCTTTCATATTTGAAAATTATACAGTATTCTAATAATCAAGCCCTTTCATTTGATACAAATATTGTAGCAGTTGTGATAAAATACGTATCTGATTCGCCATTTTGTGGCGACGGCCATCTTGAAGCGATGGTTATCAAACAAAAAGCAAGAACTTTCCCTAGCAAGGTTAGTCCGTTCGGGAGCTATGATGCCACAGACAGACAGACACACAGACACGTCAAAGTTATAACACCCCCTTGTTTTTGCGTCGGAGTTTATAAAAGATAAGGCTATCAATTCGAACGATGCTATCCGATTTCTTAGAGATACCTGGGAGTACGATCGAAATCAACCTGCAGATTGATTAAAACGTTAATATAGAAAAAAAATTGTCGCCTGCCCAATTAGTACAGAAAAGTATTTATTTGCAAAAATAACACAATTATTAAAATCAAACTAAAGTTACAACTTACTGCTTTCTGACACAAACCAGCGACAATTCAAAAAAGATACATACAGAAAAACATATGTAATTCCTCTTCCTTTTTGTAAGTCGGTACAAAAGCAGGTCCTAACCGTGTTAAGAATATATATATATATATATATATATATATATATATATATCTAATTCAATGGCGGAGAAACAGAAAATAAATTGCTTGATCCCGATATCCCAATATCCATTAATACCGATAGGGGGACAGATAAAACAGTAAATAAAGTTCGAACTGTCGACTCATCAGTAACAGGGGGACAAATCAAACTTTTCTGTCCGTTTTGTCACAAAATTGGGACAAAGCAGGGTGACAGATCGGAATAATTCGTATTAAGTAACCCTAACTCTGTACAAAGTCTACAACTGGTAATTCCAGTAACCCACATCACTAAACATGGGATGTTATATGAACAGGAAATTACGCGAATGGCGCCATAATCGTACAAGACTAATATAACACTGAGATATAACTGCCTGGATGAGATTGCTATAAGCGAAAAGGCCGCCGTGAGAAATCATTCAACAAATTTTCGTATTGGTTTGGCTCGACTGCGAAAGAAGGAAGGTTATGTTTTTCGAGTGTATGTATGTATATTTGTTTGTCACGCCCTAGAGTCTAAACGACTTGTCGTATTTTTATGTGAGTGGTGTCAATAGATTCGTCTTAGTCGTGAGAGTGACACTGGGTACATCAAAATTAAAAAAATAGAAATTAAGTATGATACACAGGTTTAACAATTTAGCAGTCGAGTTTTTTTTTTAACTCGCTTCTAACCACTTGTTAAATAATAGTTATTATTAGCAGGTTTTTAATGAAGACTATTCTTAGAGGGTACTTCCCAACGAGTAACAGTTCCCCAACTGTAACACTGTGACTCACAGTGTTACAGTTGGGGAACTGTAACACTGACTAGTTGGCACCTAAATCAAAAAACAAATCGCAAGTAACACTGTAACAATTAAGATATAAGGAAAATCGTATCGTAACTCATAACGACTCGTGCCCAGTCGCCCCCATGAGTGGGGTTGTGCATCCATAGTCCACCACACCGGCAAACAGGCCACGAACTCAATAAAGTGCCTTTTTGGGTTTCCGTACTCAAAGCTTAAAACGGGACCTTATTACTAAGACTATTTTATATATATTCTTAACCGAGCGAGCGAAACGTCTCCGCTTCGACTCTGGCAAAATGATCTTTCGTCTATTAGTTTGTATGTTTTGTATGGGGTCTACACATTTTCAGAATTTATTAATCGATGACGTATTTCGATTGGTCGGTTGTATCTCTTACAAAAAGAGGAAAGTTTCGTTGAAAATGCAAATACCACTACGTTACTATAAAACTAGATTTTATTACTAATGAAACAAATACTGTGGCAATCTATTGACAATATCAAAAGAACGTTGCTCTGATATTTAGAAGCTTGAAATATTATCGCAAAATGTGTGTGGAAGCGAGATCAACAGTTCGCAGGACTTTTAATTTAAGTATATTATTTCATCCAAATAAGGTCAGCAGTTTTTGCGTGAAAGAGTAGTAGGAAATAGTAATATTATGTGAAAATGTCAATTGTCTAACGATCACGGATTATGAGTTACAGCCTGGTGAGATCTAAGTCTTGATAACAGGGTCCCGTTTTTACCCTTTGGATACGAAACACTAAAACACACTATCGCACTTACACATATATAGTCACGATTATACAGAATCTCATTGCTAACATCGCTATACTAAACATCTTGCAAATATTTCCCACCGCGAAACGAACATAAAATCCATACTTTATTACCCTTACAAACTCAAAGTAAGCAAAACTTACATAACTTTGACCACAATCTCATGTAATGGACGAATTGTTAACATAAACATGTACGTAATGAAACAGGGCTATTGGTTATGTTTCGCAATCACAGCTCCCCACTGGTATTTCTCCTTAGTTTTACTTGATTTCTCGAAGACTGGTTGACCGATATCAATTTTTTTTTTAAAAGAGTATTTATTTCACTAACGATTGATGATCGACTTCGCTGCGCTCGACTAGTTACCTTCAGCGTACTTGTAAAATGCAACAACTAATACCACGCCGAAGTCGGCGTACATGACACTGCATTCATTGTGCGAGGTTGACGTATTGATTTAAACATTTTTATGACATTATTTATTTATTTTATTTCAGTACTTTTAGGTAAACTGCAGCTATGTTAACAGTTAAATAAATTTTGTATGTTCAGATGGCCAATTACAAATTCCCACTATAGACAGAGAAATATTATAAATAACTAAAAATGTCCATCATATTAACAACGCTTAAGTTTCGAAGAAAGCGTTACTTAAGTTACTTATCGGAAGTAAAATGCCATATTGCGTAGTGAAAAATGCCATATTGCGTAGTGAAAAATGCCATATTGCGTAGTGAAAAATAAAACAAGAAAGAATAAGGACACTGGGATCTTACACATTACAATAACTAGTTGATATCACATAGCGCGGTATCTAGTCGAGCGCAGAGAGACCAATCATTTATAATTATATCGGTATACTTCTCTAGTCCTATTTAAAGGACTTCATTTTCGGCCAGGACGGTGTTAGTGAACCAAAAATGCTTGAAGATGTGGTTAATATTGTGAAATGAAATGAAATGAAATTATTTATTGGCCTTATAACCACTTATGTTATACTAGGCAAGTCACATTACAATATTTCACACAATACTTAATTTAGTAAATTTCAAATGTACATATGTCAAAAACTTTACAATTCACTTAATTACAAAATTTAAATAAGATTATGTAGTATCGATGAATAGATAAATTACTCATATAATAATACTTCTAAAATAGTTTACATTAATGTGAGTACAATTTAATAAAGTCATTATATAATAAGATACCTTAATGTCATTATTAGTTTGTGAGTTTTGACTATAATTGTTCAGTTGGATTTGACAATATGTTATATAAATTAAGTATAAGTTAAGTATTAAATTAAAATTATTATTAAGAAAAAACAAGGACGATAAGTCTTATTAAAAATTTAGCTATCACCTACTTATAAAATTATGTTTGCTCACTCACGAACGAAGATTCAGTCAGCTTCATGTTCATAAATTCTTTGACCGAGTAAATTGGGGTAGACTCAAAAAACCGCTTTATTTTTCGTTTAAAATTGTTCGCGTGAAGATTAACTACGGCATGGGGCAATTTGTTAAACATACATATCTTAATATAAATTCTTTGTTTTCTAACTTTGGCTAGGCGTGTTTTAGGCTTACATAGTATCTCTTTTCGTCTTTCATCCATTCTTAGATTATGCGCATATGGTTGTTTCTGTAAAATATCCTTATCTTCATAGATCTCTAGGAGGCAATTATAAATATACAAAGATATAACCGTCATGATTCTATTATTCTTAAAATAATTTCTAGCTGACGCCCGTTTACGCAGTCCAAATATAATCCTTATAGCTTTTTTTTGGGCTCTTAGTACTTTTATTACATCTTTACCATTTCCCCAGACAGTTATTGCGTATCTAATAATAGAATGTGTGTAAGCGTAATACACTGACAACATTGCATGCTTATCTAATAATGGCTTTAATTTCACCAATGCATAATTGGCATTGACATCTTTTTACACAATTTAGCAATATGCTTTGAATGAGTAATTGTGTAATCTATTGTGTATCCCAAGAATATATTTTCTTCTAAGACGAAATTACTATCAACACCTTTCCTGGATTGATACCGTTAGCATCAAACCACTGTTTCAATATACTTTTAGCTTTTAGCATGTGTATTTATGAAAAGTGAGTCAGTCGCCCCCCTTCATTGTGTGCAAAAATATCTAAATTCTGTGAATTGTAGTGGAATTATGGCATCACTGAAAGATTTATATATTCTAGGTTGACGCGAATGGTCCGATTGGTCTTTCAATTGCACCAGCCGTCACAAATGTCAATATTGACACAATTAAAACGCGTAAATCACTTTTTGCATAAATAACATGGAAATGTTTTAATTCGAATTTAATTTTGTACACTTCGATAAGTTCCGTTATTTTGAATTTGGTTAATAGATTAAAGATTAATAGCCACTAACGTATTTATGGTATCATGTACACTGTCCTGGCCGAAGCTCCATACATTTTTGAAATAACTCTTTTTATCAAAATCTGTGCAGTGGTTTGATTTTTAAATCGTGATAACAGAAAATTTCTATCGGCTGCCGTAATGGAAATCGTTAGGAAATTGTAATCTTATAGTGGTCACGAGGTCAACGGTTCACATAACTACTAATATATATTGATTAAGAAGACGGGTTTTCACGCGTACCTGACTGTTGGAAAGGTCTAACTATGGTTTCGTTCACATTCGGTGTCCTGCATCAGGTATGAAATGAGTCGTTTGTGTCTTCAACGATGACACGTCTCGCACTCAAATTCAACGCGTACACGAAAAAAAAAGATGTCTACTTGGTCAAGACAATGTAGTTTCATATATGGGGAAAACAATGTACTTTTGATTTAAGTAAATTATTGTTTCTTGAAAAAAAACTATTGATCTGAAAAAACATACTTATATTAAAAAAATATATACTTGAATTGAAACAAAATGTCTGAGAATATTGATATTCTTTGTTAAAGAAATATTTTTTTTCCTGTGTAGAATAACCCAATATAAATCAAACACGCGTTTCTTTTCTAAGTAAAATAACTACTAATATATTTATATATATATATATATTCTACTTATGTACAGGACCGCCGGGAGTGCAGTATGAGAATGCATTACTGCAAATAGCACCCGTCGACAAGTCTAAGTGTCCGTATGTGAAAGACAATAATGACGTCGGTTTCCAATTGTTTACCAGGTAATTACTATCTATACTCCTGTTCTACTTTAAAATCTATCAATTAATCAATCAAATCAAAACATGGCCCTGGAAAAGCGCAACTTTTGACATCATCAATCTACAACCATAGTTGTTTTCTTTCGTCCCAAACGCCTCCGTGTGCGTGTTTCCTACTAAAATTGACAGTATTCACGTTTCTTGCAAATGATTATGTTATGTGTCTCATGACTAATTTTAGTTCTTTAACAAAATTAGTCGTAGAGGCTATAAATAAAGATAGAATAGAATAATCTTAGTTCCATAACGCACACGTTGCCATCAGCGCCAAAATAGCTAAATCAAATGGGTTCAAAAACACGAATTTGAAGTCCAGATTGTGCCAGTACTTGTGTAATACAGCTCAGTGTTCTACAACGCACTGAGGGTGGCCGAGGTTTGAGAAGATGGCATAACACAATAGACTGGCTTCCAGGAGGTGGAGATCATGAGCCTCGGACATGAGAAATAAGACTCAGGGACAAACCCCAAGAGCATAGCGATAGTGATATTAGATAAAATAAAGTCTGGAAAATAATAAGTGTTACTTTTTTACACTTGGAGTTTGTCTGAGTGCGTTATAAGACTATTTAGATTTCAAAACAATTTTCATTCGTAATTTTTTTTTCTTATACTAAATGAGTTTGCTAGATAAACCATAAAAACAATCTGCATCCCTTTTATTGAAGATGAATACGAAGAGAAGATACGTAAGGAAATACAACGTCTTTTTCCAGGCACAACCCAACAGCGTTCCAAGAGCTAAGACTGGGCGACGACGAGAAACTGTTCGCCTCCAATATGGACTTCAACGATAAAACCGTGGTGTATTTCCACGCGTGGATGGAACAGCCTGATGACGGCAGCGGGATCATGGTCAGAGAAGGTAATGGACTATGATCAGTGCACACCGGTAACTTCCTTCCATAACTAGCCCGACATTGACTGTCATTATTATTATTCATTATATCTTACTAGCCGACCCGGCGAACTTCGTACAGCCTAACAGTTGATTCTTTAAGAGTAATGTTACCGTCGTATAAATATTGACAAATATTGTCATTAATATTTATACGATACTATCGTCACTCGATTGTTTTGCCTTCCCGGAACCTCTCCTCTAACACTTAAATTGTATAGTATGGTGTTAAAGATCAAATTATGAAGTAAAACTAGCGGATGTGACGTCACCCGGTTCCAACGGAAGATCAGTCGAGTTCGGTTTGTGACAGAAAACAGTAATTTGTAACTTTAGTCTGATTATAAATTGTGTAATTATATATGTTTTCTGTTTCGAATAAATATTTTTCTTTCTTTTATTTCATTCAAATTGACTTTTAAGTACTTATCTATTATTACGAATCGATTGTATAGGAATATAGAAAAAGCTGTATTTAGACCTTTTCAGGCAATTTTTTAAAGTTTTCCTCTCTATAAGGAATATTTAAAAAAAGAATTAGCAAAAAGTTCAGCTGCTCTCGAGATTTGCGCCTAGCAACACATTCAGCGATCTACTTTTATATTATAGAAGATAAATATCAAAATATTTTATAATATAAACATAATTTATCCAACAACTGTGAAGGCGTCTTAGCGAGAGGAGTCGCGATCCGATATGTAGCAGGTTTTAATGCAACAGATTTCCCTGGCAATCGTAAACCAATGTCATTTTGGCCGTATTTTGCTGGATATTAATAACGACAATGACCCCGATTCGGCCAGTCACACTGACTAAACCAAAAAGTTCCTAATAACCCATCCTTTACTCACTTGTGGAAACAAAATGAGAGGAGACAATTCTAGAATTGTCAAATTAGATTAGTTTTGTAGGTTTGGCCTGACCGAATCGGGGTCAATAGGTATAACATTAAAATAATTTTAGATAATGGTACGGTGCCCGATTCTAACACGCACTTTGCCTTTATTTACTTTTTATAGACGTTTTTTTTAATTTTTGATTTTAGTCACTAAACATGCGCTTGACCGCATCTCACTTGACGTACTCGTAAAGTGACTATGCGGTCTAGGATGTAGCGCGCTTGCCTAGGAGAAACCGAAACACTCACGATTTGAAAAGACCGAGATTATAGCTATCGGGAAATAGAGAACTTGACTTCCGAATTCCACAACCTGGCAGTTCGCACAATAAAAGTAGACGCGAAGCATTTTGTGCGAGTCCGGTGCAGAGTATTAGAATGACTCTAATTAAATTACAATGTGACCACACGGGAGGACCATCTTAAAAATGACGTAAAATTTAAAATCGTTATTCTTTGAGATATCAGATAACAAACATTTTAAACAGCATACAGTCAATCTATGTACCCTTTCCTTTTTGTGAAGAGTGTAAATAAAAATATTTAATGCTATATACTAAATAAAAAAAAACTATAGAAATAGAAATATATTTATTTGCCACAGAAAACATCTAACATGTAAACATTACGAAATGCTTTCTGTCACAAACCGGTCCCACCTCAACACAGTGCCGGCTGAAGCCAGCGTTGATCTTCCGTTGGAACCGGGACGCGACGTCACGCACGTCACAATCCGCAGAGTTACTTCTGTCAGTGTCATAAACTTTATCCAATTCATAAGTTAGATCTAATTTATCTATATACATTACGATGCAACTATTACCTCGTTCTATAAACAATTACTCCACAGCCGTAATGGATAGCAACAAAAAACTCAGGACGTAAACCATTAGCGAAAGTATCAGTGTGTTTATACAGATGGAAAATTGCTACTTACATTGAAGTTACAATGTTATCAATTATTATATGAATAGAGTTGTTACAACAGGTGTAATGCAGAACTCATAACATCAGCTCTCGAGCTCTAGCTTCTTTACCAGACTTCGAAAGAAGGAGGGTTATGTCTTTCGAGTGTATGTAATGTATATATGTATGAATGAATGTAGCTTTATTGCACACCAAACAAAATGCAAAAAGATACAGCAAGACAAATCTATACAATGGTAGTACATTGGGCGGCTTTATCGCCTAAAACCATTTCTTCCGGGCAACCTTTGGATGGATGGAACTTATATATAAAAAAAAACGATTCGTGGAACCAAACGTATACTAATAACAAAAGTAACTATAAATGAAAAAAAAGCTATAAGAATTAATGATGTTGTAAATATATATATACCTATACCTATTCATACTAGGAGAAATAATGTCTGAACACCAAGTACTGAAAAATAGAAAGTGATTTTGCCATGACGTGACAATATAATATTTTATATTTGTTTGTCACGTCCTAGAGCCTAAACGGCTTGTCGTATATTTATGTGAGTGGTGTCAATAGATTCGTCTTAGTCGTAAGAGTGACACTGCGTACATCAAAATAAAAAATTAAGGATGTTACACACTGGTTTAACGATTTAGCAGTCGGATTTTTTCCAACTCGCTTCTAACCACTTCTTTTTATTATTTAATCTTGTATTTGTATTGCAGCGTACATGCAACGCGGCGATACTAACGTGATAATGGTGGACGCTCATCACCTGGAAGCAGGTCCGTGGTACTTTACAGCTGCACAGAACACCTGGTACATCGGACGGTTCGCCGCGCTCTTTATAGACTATCTAGCTTCAAGGTGCGTGTTATGCAACGTATAACAGAAAGGTGTGACAATACTTAAAGGTGTTAGTCTACCAATCAAGGTGAAACCATTGTAAAAGAAAATTTTGCAAAATTTGAGAAAAATATATTGGGTTCTACATAAAAAAATTTGGGCACGTGATCGGTCAAGTTTTATGGAGGACGCAATAATATTTTTTCTCGAATTTTGCAAAATTTTGTTCTACGACGGGTTCACTATCTTCGTACCGAATTTCATCCAAATCGGTTCAGCAGTTTTTGCGTGTAAGAATAACAAACATACATCCATAGATTGAAAACATTCGCGTTTAACTTCTTATATATAAAGATCAATTGCTTTCCGTTTGTCTCGCAAAAACTCGAGAACGGCTGGGCTGATTGAACTGATTTTGGTTATGAAATGTTTGTCGTACTCCAGGGAAGGTTTGAAAGTTCAGAAACTTAAATAACTTTTAGGCGGTACAAAGTTCGCCGGGTCAGCTAGTATCTAATAAAAACTCAAGACATGTGTTTAAGGTGGTTGTGTTGAAAAATCATAAATAATATGGGACAACTTCCACACAAAGGTGTTCAGGTCCCAAACTAGGCAAAGCCTGTACTATGGTAACCTGATCACTGATATACATACTTAGAAATACATAAATACATACTTATATATATAATAAACACCCAGACACAGGTCAAACAGACATGTTCATGCATACAAATGTTTGACCTGTTCGGGGATCGAACCCGGGACCAGCGGCGCAGAAGGCAGGGATGCTACCAACTGCGCCAACCGGCCAGTCAAATATGAATCAAGTGCCAATATTTCCATGTTTTCGAACCCCACGGAAAAAGAACCTATTATTCCAGTTCGCTAACATAGAAAATATACGACTTAGAAGAATTAACAACGTATAAAGACCCAAAGTTACATAATACGTGCGTTTGCGATGTTTGCCTTATTTGTGTCGATTAAGACACGCGAGCCGGTACGCTCTGTTTGCATATACTCAACTTATACTACAACGACCTGGGTCATATCAAATGGCAAGCAAAATGTATTTTATTTTTGACATGGGCCATCTATACTTTACCGCTGAGCTTTATTCCAACCAACTTCGCCAAGTTCATTTAACAAGTGGTTAAAAGTGCATCCAAAAAAGGCCGACAGCTAAATCTTTAAACCCGTATATCATCCTTATTTTTGTGTTATAATAATTAAGATGTTATATAATGAATATCGAGTGTTTTCCCGCTTTGTGTTGATGTCAGCGTGTGAAATCGAAAAATATTTTATGTTTTATTGTTGTGGTTCCTCCTCACCACCTCCACACCTCACTTTATTATTTCTCTTTCTCTCAGTATCCGACTTCCTCGACACGTGTTTCGCCTTAGCACAAGGCATCCTCAGGAGATGTTGACTCTTCAAGCGAAACACGTGTCGAAGAAGTCGGATACAGAGAGAATGCGAAATAATAAGGTGAGGTGTGGAGGTGGTGAGGAGGAACCACACCATAATAACAAAAATATATGCCAGCTTATAAATGGATTTCCACAAAGTAACACCTGACTCCATTAATTATTTTAGTAATTATAATGTACCCAGTGTCACTCTAACGACTAAGACGAATCTATTGACACCACTCACATAAGAATACGACAAGCCGTTCAGGCTCTAGGGCGTGCTAAACAAATATGTACATAGGTACACTCGAAAAACATAACAACACTCTTTCTTACTTATTTCACTTATATTTTGATTTAAAATCAAACCTCTTCACCGTTTTTTATTAATTTTAAATGCGACCACTGGAGATGAAATCAACTAGCAAAAATAAAATAATATAGGTCGGTAAACAAGCAGAAGTTTTTCTATGTCGAAAGTTTTTTTTTTTTAATTTTAGTCAATTTTTCCGGAATTTTCTTAGACTGATTTGATTATTTTTTTTTGCTTTAATGATTAGATATATTTTTACAGGCTTGCCAAAAAAGAAGGATATACTCAATTGGACGGGATATTTTTTTTTGTTTGTATCGGTAGGGTATACTTACTACACTGCTAAGAGTAGGTACTTCTGAAGTGGTTATATCAAAAGTTTACGAAAATCGGTCCCGAAGTTTGTTTGTTGAATTGAAATAACTGAAAAAGTTTTTTAGTGCTTGTCCCAATGGAAGTAATCACTTTTTTTTAAGAGAACTTGTAAAACTAAAATATATTTAGTAAATGTTAGCTAGAAGCTGTTCCAGAGAATCGGGTAATGGGATTAAATAAATAAATTCAATTGAATTAATGTGCTTTTATTGAAGTGCTGTTAAAAATGTATTTCTTCAACTTCCAGAGGTCTTAATTTGAACAACACGCATCTAATTGGACACAGCTTGGGAGCTCACGCGGCAGGCGTGGCCGGCAGCGCTTTGAAATCAGGTATATATATATATATATATATACATATATATACATAAACGCAAGAATTTGTTGGTTTGTTTGTCCTTTTTATCGTCAGCAACTAAAAATATAGGACGCAACTTGTGTTGATACGTTAGCACCATCCCGCCTCAGTGGAACTATCTCAAGGGCTGGAACCGAGGCAGAGGCTGCAGAAGATACGCCTCTTTCAGAATACTATATTTTCGTACCGTAGCGTAGAAACTTTTGGTCCATGAGGTCCTAGCACCAAGTCTCTTAAAAAAATATACACTAAACTCATAGATGCCACTGGTGACAAGAGAGCTGGCTCATTCCTTGCTCAAAGGATTTCTGTGGCAATTCAACACGGGAATGCAGCCAGTAAACGTCCTGTCAAAAATGCAAATAAATTACCTTTATCAAAGGAAAGGGAACATATCCAAACCACGTGACCCATTTTCAATAATTTTTACTCGTAGTGGGTTTGTTAAATTTTTATCCTACACAGCTAGGCATTGACCACAATTTCGCACGACCACGGAAGTCAGCGACACTGTAGCCCTAGATGGAACATGCCTAGTCTTGAATACACTGGCTCTCAAGGAAGGATGCCGGAATACACACTATTAGGTGCTTGGCGACAGATTTTACAACTTGAGGGTGGTAGCGAGCCAGACTAGCGATAGGAAACGCCCTACCACCATGCTACGGTTTCCTCGCGATGTTTTCCTTCACCGGTGGCTCAGGCTCTTATCGCATGTTTCGTGGGATCGAACCTCGTACCTTTTGCACGGTAATCGACCCCAATAACCACTCGGCCATCATCGCCACCAAATGAAAGAGCTTGACTAGTAAAATACTATGATAAATTTCAAAACCAAGACCGCCACTATAGAATTATATAGATATTTTCGGTTATTTTTTTAAATTCAATGTTATCAAAGAAATAATTTGATCATTATCATTTTGTCAGGACGCGTGTCAAGAATCACAGGACTCGACCCCGCACTGCCCTTGTTCGAGGGTCTGCCGCTGGAACAACGCTTGGACACCACCGACGCACACTTCGTCGACATCATTCACACTGACGCTGGCATTTTCGGTACGAATTTACAAGTGTTAAGAAGCAACTTAAAACTTGTTTAAGTTTATAGTTGCTTCTTGTTTAACCGAACGACGCGCGTACACACTTTTACTGCAATAAATCGTAAGTCTTGTTGAATTATCAAATTACTGTATCGCGGGTACACGTTTTAATATCAAACTTCTGGAGCGATTCTGATAAAATTAATCTGGGACCACATGGGGGACACAAAAACCAGCTGTTCCATACAAAAAAGTTGATCGGTCGTCGACAAAATGTATGAAACAGCTGATTATTGTTTCTCGAATTCAGAATTGGTCCCAGAGTGAAAGTGTTCCTTAGGATGGGTACAGTACCCCCTTTTGGCTTACTCCTAAGCCGATAACCCCGTATATTTTTGGGAAGTCAAGAGTAAAAAAGCGAAGTGGTGGGGAAATTTTCGCGCATGTGCATTTCTGATTGACGATTCAACGGTGCCATCTCCACGAGTCCCTGCACACTACGATCTACCAAAGACAGTTTAGTCGCAACGACAAAAGCGCAAAACGATATACGGTCGTAAATTGTCTAAAGAACATAATTTTCGAAGAGCACTACGTCCGAGGCGCATAATGACTAGGAACCAAAATGATCAGAGCTTACGAAGACCAAAGAGCAAAATATCCATAGCTCTAAATTTTATTTATTCCGCTGAATGAACTTCCATAATTACTTTTGGTGCTCGATTACGGCCATTAAATCGTCACTGCGAAGTAAAGGTCATTAAACCAAGTGGTTTTGCCTGTGGATCGTACCTCAACCCAAGGTTTTTGGAGCTCACGCGATATTTTTTGTATTGTATCATTTTTTGTTTCCAGGGTACAAAGCTCCTATGGGTCACGTTGACTTTTACCCTAACGGTGGGATCAGTCCGCAACCTGGCTGTGAACTCGAAGTGGTACTGCCCAAACAGCTGCTACTTAACAAGTGTACGTATAACCTCTAAATCGTATACAATTAAGATTTATAGCTCTCCAGAAGGGTTCGTGTTGTCAGAACCACCTTCACACACAAAAAAATACCGAAGCTCTTGATTATTCACCATATAAGATAACAATTGATTAACAAAATTAACCCTTGCAGAAGATGAGCGGTTTGACCCACCTGTATTCTCTGGATTTCTATACTTTTAGTAACAAATTCTTACACACTGATATCTCTATAAATTAGTCGAGCCTTCATAATAAGATCACGCAAGTAAAATGCGAAACTACTAAGTTTTAAGAATGTAATCTTCAAAAACAATTAACTGATTACTAATTCGATCATATTAACCTGGCTGAATTAATTCCAAGGTGAACAAAAGCCGATTTTGTCGTCACAAATCACATGGGTGATATCACTCACGTGCAATAAGTGCAAGGTGAATTGAGGTCAATTTAATTTCCACTGTCTTCACCTAGGCGATATCACCCAAGTGAATAAAGTAGAATAGGTATACAAACTGAACGATCACTCAAATTGATATATTGACCTTCATTTATGTCTACTTGATCTAGAAAATAATATGATAATCTATATTATATGATATCTATATAACTCCTACACTTGATGGTGGATCCCTGAAACCGCTATATTAACCTACTAACCCCGTTCCTTTTAGTTTTCTGCAGCCACTGGCGTTCGTACATGTTCTACACAGAGTCTGTCCTCCATCCCATGGCATTTGTGTCTAGCAAGTGTAAATCTTGGAAAGATTACAAGCACGGGAAATGTGCAAGTGCTAGCACACAAAGGATGGGGTACGGTGTCGATACCAAGTGAGGAAGTTTGTTATATGATACAGCAACAGCACGTAATATTAGAAATTATACTACAAACTTTTGTAGTGCAGCGCATTTTACACTTCTTCTTCTACTTCAGCACAATTCTTCAGTGTATAACACTGTTGTAGAGTAGCACGCATTTCTTACAGTAGCACTTCCTATTGCATATTTTTACAGCGTGGCCAACACCTAGACAGTTGAACAACATAGCACTTAATACAAACTGCACGGGGGAAGAGACGGAAGCAAATAGACAATATGTATAGAATTTAGTATCTTCATTTGACTTCACCATCATCATCTTTACTGCGCTGTATTGTATATTATTTAAAGCACTGCACCTCACAATCACATTCGCACTTTTCAGGTGATAGTCGCTTGCAAACTCAAGGATTCTACTCTTACTACTTGACTGCCAATCAAGATACGAACTTAAGTCGCAAGACTTTAGAGACCAGATTAGAAAAATTGTTTGCTTTCATAAATTCTGCAAATCTAAAAAACAAAAAGAGAAGGGATAAGAATGTTGAAAAAAATACTGAAAATGAGAAAGATAATAGACCTCTGAAACAAAATAACATAAACGAAACTTCGAACATAGCTACTATTAATAATGAGGGGATAGTCAAAGAAACTAATGATGATTCTATCAAAGATGTGCTAGCCAAAAAAGAAGCGAGAGATAAAATAGAAGATTATGTTGAAGATCAAATAGCAGAAGCGTCAGAATACGACATAGCGCAAGTAGAGTACAATCAAGAAGTACTGAAGAATAAAGAAACTGTATCACTGCCAAAAAAAGACCAAGCACTTCTTTTAAATGACGACAAAGTCTTTAATATTAGCAAAGATGAAACTAGAAACCAGACAGAAAATGATCAAGACAATGCGCAAGTAGCCAAAACGAAAAAGCCAAAAAAATATGAATTAGAAACGACAACAAAAGAAGATGCAACGATTACACTCTTTGATGCAGATTTTAAAACTTCAGAGATTGAAAACAATCTAAGTAATAAAGAAACAGATAAACGACAAAGCAAATTGACTTATTTAAATTATAAAGATCCATGTGAACCTAAAAAAGTAACCGGTTATATAACGACAGAAACACATACATATGAACAAACAGAAGTTCCAACAGTAATAGTGAGCAAGATGAACAAAGATAATCCTCAGAAAATCAATATCTTCAACATATTAGGGACAACATACAGAATTTCAAGAGTGATATCATCGTTAAAAGAGAAAAAGCCATTTGCTGACAAAATCAAAAAGCTTTTCAATTTCAAAAACAACAGAATCGAAACTGCAACTCCGAGCTTCATTCAAAACTTATTAAGAAATGATAACACACAAACTAATACCAGAAATCACGTCGTCAAGAGACAGAAACGTTTTCTACCATTTTTCCGAAGAAACGAAGAAGCCGACAGCAGCAATATACTTTTCAAAATGTTAGATTTCCTTATAAAAAACCGAAAGAACGTACTACCCGTGTTTACAGTCATGCGGGAGATTAATACTTTAGTGAAAAGTGGCAATGGAGAGCTGAATCACTTTACAAAAGAGCAGAATAATTATATAGGAGCGACTCCACCAGTTTTCACTCCTATAACATATAATTTAGAGCTGGGCAATGAAAATAGAGCGGTGGCTTTTGTCAAACGCTTGCTAGGAATGAGTCCTAAGGGTGATAGGCTTACCATTAGCGGTAGGAAATAGATGGAGAGGGTAGGCTTAGAATGTAGTAGTAATTTTGTGGAAATACTCGTAGTGTACATATTTAAGAGATATGTTGGCAATTGGTCTAAATCTAAAAACAAATGACAAGTTAAAAAACATATAATTAGACAGTTCAAACGTTTGCAGTCGTGTCTCTTTTACGCATAGACATAATATGATACTGAAAGGCACATAAAATAAATTTTACGCTATTTCCAAGCTTTAGCATCATTTCAGAAATGTCAATGTTACTTGTCAATTTTATAGCCTTATTATTTAAAAGTAAACGATATTTTTGAGACCTGCGTAGACGAGGGATGATATTTTTTTTCGCGTTATACCACGAAAGTCAAATATTTCACGATACTTTAACTCCCTCGCGTGCTTCATTCGAATTCGATGGCATTGCCTTAAAACAGAAATGTATCGCCGAAGACCTTATCCATCGTTTACGCGGGCCTTTAAGGCACTTAGCAGATGCCGGTCAGTTTGACCGCGTCGCCAGTGCCTTGCGATGCGGTCAAAAAGACTGCCTTGCCGTCTGCAAAGCGGAAAGTGACAAAGAATATTGTTTCATATTCCAAGGGCTCGCGGCACCTTCTACCTGATGACACGTCGGACATCGCCCTACTCTTTAGAATAATATAATTATGGATAAGATTACGTAGATATATGTATATTAGTTAATAAATACTTAATATTAATAATGTTTACCGGGTGTTTTTATAAACATATCTTTTAACACATTCACTGTCACTATGATTTTCTTAATCCCTTCTGAGGTGCCAGCAATATTATTATGGACTCGCCAGGCGAGTCGCCGGCACTGCATACTAATTTAAATCTACTCGCTAGGCGAGTTCACTGGCATAATATATAGGTAAACTTAATGTTTTGTTATTATTGTGGCCGTCGCAGTCTCTATAAGCTTTATATTGGTATCAAAGATAGTTTGGCAAGTGTTTAGTGTATTTCCACGTATTAAAATGACTGAAAACCCATAAAATAAAAAAAGAGGTAAGTGTTTTACGTAATTTATGCAGAGATTGTAAATCTTTGGGTAAAATTCTATTTTTGAGGTTAAATTTTGTATTTTTATAGTTTAGTATATGAAATTGATTTAAAGTTTAACTCGTGCAACTTCTATTTCTATGAAAAAAGATTCCCATTTTGTAAATGTACCTATAATCTTGTGTTAAAGTGTAGTTAGTAGTGGCGCTGTAGTAATTTATTACGTTACTAGCTGCCCCGCGGTGTTACCCGTGGCAATCCGGGATTAAAAGTAGCTTATGTTCATTTCCAGGGTCTAAGCTATCTCCATACCAAATTTCCTCAAAATCGGTGAGAAGAAGGAACTAACATACTTACTAACTTTTCTTCACTTTAGAGTGAGAAGGAGGAACTAACATACTTACTAACTTTATAATATTAGTGTGATTCATAGAACAAAAAAACATGTTTGAGTGTTGAAAGAAAAGGTTGAGGACCTGCGTAAGTGAACTCGCCTAGCGAGTTCAAGGCATTGTTGAATGCATTATTTTCTTAAATTATAAAATTAGTCATATATACGAGTCACAGCATAAATGTTCATATTAGCATTTATTTACTACACATTTTGATTTTCAGTAGAAAATATGGACGCATTTTGGAAATATTGGCTAAAAATATTGACTCGCCAGGCGAGTCGCCGGCACATGAACAAAATTTAAGTCGACTCGCCAGGCGAGTCGTCGGCACTGAATGTGTTAACTATGAACAAGTTTTACTATAAGGCCATCTATGAAATAGCGATAAAATATAAGCTGAATATTTCATCGAAGGTTTATGTATAGATTATTTATTAGATAAATTAGTTGTTAGTGTCAACTGCGGCGTTGATCGCGATATAAAAACGAATAAAAATAAATTTTAAACTTTGAACCCTCATATGGCCCCGGCCTCATTTAAGGAATGAATTTCCAAATATCTTTTCTCACGTTCACACCCAGTTTCATGCCATTTGGTTAACCAGTTCAAGCCCTGTATAGATTTCTAGCGACTATCCGTTATCTTGTATACAATGTGTAACAGAAATGAATGATAATAACAATTTGACGCGGGTTTTTTTTTGCAAAATTGAAATAAACGTTGGTTCTCCATAAAATAATTAGTCACCTCATCGGTCAAGTTAGGAAAGAAATATTTTTCACGAATTATATGTTATGCGCCCACCGCATAAGTACGTGGATTAAATCAGTGTGCAATTCAACCACCGTGTCTCATTCCCGCCTACTGCCAAGCAGAACATTATGTAAAAATTTTGTTCATTTGATGGGTAGACTAACCACCATTAAGTTTTATCACACCTTTCTGTAACTCGTTGTATATACGAGTATGATCAGTGATATTGATGTGCATTTTAGGATTGCTCTCATAGTAGAACTTGTTTATAATTCAATGCAAAGAAGCCATGACCTGAGTTTAACAGAACATCCTGTAATTATTTAGAAATGTAATTGTCTTTGTTTTATTGCCCGTCCCAATGAATCTCTACGAGTATATTGCACGGCCTAACAAGTTACAATTTATATCCCGTAAGAACTTTATTGCAATTTGTTGCAATAAAAGAATTACTGAATTAAATATTTATGCCATTCAATACTACATCTATGATTCTAAACTAATATTATATGGAGGATAGATTTGTATTTTTTCATGTTTCTTTTGAATAAACTCATAAGTGTCAGATTTAAAAAATCTTTCACCGTTAGAAAGATCCATAGGCCAAGATAAAAAAATTCGGAGTGCAGCTAGTATAAAAGAATAGTATTTTAACCAATGATTTGGAACCTATTGGCCACTAATTATCAGAATGGACAAACCAGGTAGTACAATATCGGTACGTGAATTATCGACATACACCTATTTTGAACAGACGCTTTATGGCCAGCCAGGAAGAGAACGCCCCATACTTCGATGACATGTACTATTTTATTTTCACTTTATTTTAGACACATAAACAAAAAAAAACATTCTTACAACTAGTGCTTCAAGTATATTGTAGTAAAAATGTAGAGAGCCATGTATGTGACCTTGAGACGCTAACAGCCTGTTTATTGACTGTGGACTGTAAATCTGTTAAGATTAAATCACAGGCAAATAACATGACCATAATATGACCTTGACTGCGCAGTGACGATTTGTATATTCCTTTCTATGGTAGTATGCGGGGAAGGGTTCTCGTCGAGTCGCGACTCCACCACCGTTAATCAAAAGTTCACACGTGCAAAAATATCCCCGCCACGAAAAATATAAAAAATATGCATTGAGCCTGAGCTACCGGTGAAGTAAAACATCGCGATGAAACCATAGCATGGTGGTAGGGCCTTTTCTATCGCTCGCCTGGTTAGCTACCACCCTCAAGTTGTAAAATCTGTCGCCAAGCACTTAACGGTGTGTTCCGGCAGCCTTCCTTGGAATTATTAAAGATTAGGCATACTCTATCTAGGGCTACAGTATCGCTGACTTCTATCTATGGACGTGCGAACTTGTAGTCAAACGCCTAGCTGTACAGGATAACAAGCCCCTCGCTTTCAAGTTGATTGCCGGATTGCCTTGCCAAGCTGAGATGGTAGGCTGTAAACAACTCACCGGTACATGTGATGGGTGTGCAGCAGAGAGCCTAGCACCAGCGAGTGCAGGTACACGGGGCGGAGCACCCGCGACAGCAGGGCTCCCTGTACGCCCACTACGCACCACCGAGCCACCTTGTCCGAGCACGACATCGTGAGCAGTCGCTCTCCCTGTCAAGAATAACTCTGATTTACTCGACTTGTTACGTCTTAGCAAAAGACATCACAGCTGAACTATTGGTGGTTGGGGCCACTCTGTTTAGGGTCACCAATAATTGCAAATACTAGAGAAGTCACCGAACCGTTGGTAAGTAAATGGTTTTGACTCCTATCATATCGGTATCTAATGAGGTATAAGAGAAAGAGCGGAACAGCCTACACCCCTTTACCTAGGGCGTTGTCAGCCCCTGGAGAGAAAAGGGAAAGGGCAAGTTGATGAGAAAGTATTAAAATACAGTCACAAGCACATTAATTCTTATACAATATTACCCCTTCGGATTGTGGCCGCTGCGCGCGATGGTATAGCGTGCGACGTTGCCACTTTGGGCTTAGCCAAGATATCTGGCAACGCCGCGCGTTCACGGTATATCTATACAATTTTACTGATAATTAAGAAACATGATATATATCGATATTTTGCCAAAAGTTTCGATATTTTTCATTTATCGATAACAGTCCCTGGCTAAAACTGCACGCCAAATCAACTTACCTGCATAACTCCATCCCATGTCTGGATGTAGTTGCTGTTTTTCACAGGTATCGTTCCCTCTCCCGATTCTATTTTGGTTCTCAGTTGGCCGCGAGCTTGTCTGAGATAGAAATGAATAAACCTAATTAGTATAACTTTATTGCAAACCAAAAACACATTATAAGAAGTATAACTTTAGTGTTGTGGACACGTAGTAGGGAGCTCATCATATTTTCCAAAACTTATCGGAGCGTTTGATCGATGTGACTCGTGACCAGAATGCCGATTTTTATCTGGCCTAACGTATAAGCATTGATATTCAGCGTGGTATTGCGGCTAGCAGACTAGGCACGCTGCCTTCTGGTAGTGGGTTTGAAGCATTCGGAATATCTGTAGATTTTAAATGGTCTCCAGGTAATCTTTCTGCTATATTTTTTTCTGTTGCTATAGTTAGTCATTTTTTTAATGTTAATAAAGGCACTTGCCACTTGAAAAAAAACATACTAGTCTACAAGATTAAAAACAAATAATTTGTCAAATGCGAGCCGGGTTCGCGCACGAAGGGTTCCGTACCATTATCTATGCAGCATCAGTTCAAGTTTCTACCTTTTGTCGTTATTAATTACGAGCTAAAAATGGCAAAAAAACACGTTCATCGTATGGAAGAGCCCGAAGTGATTCTATAGTGATGCATTATAAAGTTTTCTTGATTTCCGCGTGTCTTTTAGTGATGCAAAGCTGCCTTGTGTATTTAAAGAAATATATTTTAATAAAACACAGAATCAAAGAAAAATAAAACATTCACAGTTATAAAAAACTAATCTAATAATAAACCCTCAGTAGAAACTTCCGAGAATGCTGGCAGCATTGCTACGTTGAATGGCAACGCTAACTTTTTGGCCAAAATAAGAGCCAGCATTCTGTCGCATCCATTGCTACTACTATTCCACTGCAAATGGCATAAATATGAAACTTCTGTCAAGGTTTTCATAATTGAGTTATGTCGTGGGCATTAATTTCCAAGGAGTAAACGTTAGTGTCAAAGTGCCCACCTAACCAGGAGCAAGTGAGACGAGGCTTCAGCTGGAACCCTCCCCCCGGGGTGGGATCTAGATATTTTGTATACCTGTTGGGGTGTGGGTCGGGCGCCTCCCTGTGCTCGTGAGGGCTGAAGATGCGCGAGTCGCCGCAGGGCGCGGTGCTCACATACAGGTGCAGGTGGAGTCGAGGCTTCAGCTGGTACCCTCCCCCCGGGATGGGTTCTAAGTCGTTGGACGCTAACGGTTTTGTTGGGTCTGTGACAAATTGGAAAGTGGATTGGTCAACGAATCCCCCATTTTCTGTCTTTCAAGGACTTTTTTTGGGTTTATATACATGGGATCCAGGTACCCGGCTGTACAAGTAGTGGCTCTCGCCATCTGTTTGCCGTGATAATATTAAGTTTTACCATCAACGATATTACAGCTATTTTTTTGCCGTGGTACCATTAAAAGATAAAAAAAATTTAAAAGGGTCAAAATCTACAATTCAATGGATGGTCATAAATAGTAGACGAAACCTGGCAGCAATAGTCATAATTTTTACATGGTGGTTTTTACATGGTACATGGTCTACATAAATAGTCATAATTTTTAAATTAAATGTATAATTCATTAAAAAACTTTAGGTACGTTGCCACGTCTGGCTAAGATTTCCTGTAATCCTAGGAAAACATAAAAAAATTTTTTGCTCATATAATTAATTTCATCAATATTCCGTTGGATGTACGCACACATACTAACATTACTGCACTAATGGTACTACGGCAAACAAATGGCTCCCGCAGCGTTACACTGATAATTGGACTTTAGTCTTGTTGGGTCTGTCACGGATTGTAAAGTTTAAAACTTAATTAAAAGCCTTTCTACTTGCCTTCAAGGTCCTTTATCGGGTATAGGTGTGTAGATTAGGTTCTCGCAACTATATTTAAAAACAAGATTTTTCGTAGCATAAACAGAGAGCTGTTACAGTATTCGCCAGCATTTGAATATCTCGATTTTAAACTTGATAGTTCTATCAAAAAATATTATTAGTGTGCACAAGAAAATAAATTAACTTCAGTAAAAATTAAATTCCAGTGAAGAAAATCATTGTGAGGAAACCATAGCAAGGTGGTATGGAGTTTCCTATCGCTCGCTTGGCTAGCTACCACCCTCAAATCTGTCGCCAAGCATCTAACGGTGCGTTCCGGCAGTCTTCCTTAAGAGCCAGTGTATTCCAGACCAGGCATGCTCCATCTAGGTCTACAGTATCACTGACTTCCGTGGTCGCGCGAACTTGTGCTCAAATGCCTAGTTGTGTAGGATTATAACTTTTTTTTTACCTGACTGCTGAGCGTACTGCAGCAGCTGTGAGTAGAGATGTCGCTGCAAGCAACGTCGCGCCGCGACCTGACAGAACAATAAATTTCAACGACCACACTCAACTTTTTGCTGCAAGAACTCCAAGGTGAATTAAAATCCCTTTTATAAACTCAGTGAATATATGTGAATGCAGCTTGTGGAATCATCGTTCTTGTGTAACGAACAACCATTACAAAATATTACTAATAAGTAGAGAAATAAATCACAATGTAAATAAATAATATAATAAATATATGTTATGAGAACTATAAAAGTATTTAAATAAGTTTTTTAAGTTTAATTTGTTTATGTAATTAATAATTCAAATGTGACACAAGACGTTGCCTGTAACGAACGTTATTCAAAGGCCAATAAATATTTCTTGTTCTTATAAGGCGTTATAATATCCATTTTGTTCACTCAGGTGATTATATTAAATATAGTGTTTTCCCGCTTTGTTTTGATGTCAGCGTGAGAAATCGAAAATTTTATTTTTGTTTGTATGGTGTGGTTCTTCCTCACCACCGCCACACCTCACCTTACTATTTCTCTTTCTCTCAGTATCCGACTACCTCGACACGTGTTTCGCCCGCTTGAAAGTGAGCTGAGTAGAGAGGCGCAACAGCGAGCGCTTGAAGAGTCAACATCTCCTGAGGATGCCTAGTGCTAAGGCGAAACACGTGTCGAAGGAGTCGGATACTGAGAGAAAGAGAAATAATAAGGCGAGGTGTGGCGGTGGTGAGGATAATATTTAGTAAATATATGTCACCGTAAAATTGAAAATACCGTGAGATTATAATCTGTCTCGCGAGATTGTAAACTGTCGATAGATTGTGAACCTCAACGTACTGCTTACAATTTAACGTATTATTATTGGGTAGATTGTAATCTGTCGAAGTGAAACCGTTATATTACAATCTTAAAATCGTCAAATTGTCAACTGCCCGAAGGCTGTCTCTGATTGGTTGGCTTTATACTAGACCGTTCTGTGTCCATAGAGTTAGGAATGAAACACAGGTATCAGTGTGCTGGATGTGAAATCATACAAGAAGGAACACAATCTCACATAAATTTAAAAAGAGCGGCAGATAAAATTCTATCCACACCGTCCAAGAAATTTAAAGATATCTGTACTGGTTGAACTGTATTAGTTGGTTCACAATAAAACCTTTAAAAGTAGACCTTTGGACACTAATCTATCGACAGTTTACAATCTCGCGAGACAGATTATAATCTCATGGTATTTACAATTTTACTGTGACATATATTTAAATAATAAATTAAATATTTATCCTTTTCTCACGCTGACATCAAAAAAAAAACCGGGAAAACACTATATATTTTTTATATAGCATTATTGGAATATACGCATTAATATGGTAAGAGTCTCACTTAAGAGCAACAAGCATCATTTAAAATCCCAACTTCAATTTCCACAGGCACATTGAAGAAGAAACGTATCTATACATAAATGAACACGTGGATGACTTGTGTGAAGATAAATATGTGTAAATGAAGAGATGACGGCTGAGAGTAGAATGGAAGTGGAAGACATGCTGTGCCAACCCCACGTAGTGGGATAAGGACAGGAAGATGGTGACATTTTTTCAGTTATTTATATTTATAAACCAATTTGCCTGATGTTGATAATATCTGCACTGAAAAGTATAAACTTAAGAAGAAAAATCAATCTTAATATTAGTTCTCTCCATCCAAAGGTTGCCTGGATGAAATTGCTTTGGGCAATAAGGCCGCCCAGTGTACTACCATTGTATAGATACGTCGTGCTGTATATATTATTTTGTTTGGTTTGCAATAAAGCTATATATTCATTTATTCAAGAAATTTTTTTTTGATTTCTTATCGCAGTCGGGTAAAAATACGCTTACCTCAGCGTGGCAGTCGTTGACGGCGCGCCCTCGAACCGACATGTGCTCGCCCGAAACACATTTGGTGCCCGTCGTTACCGCCAGTATCTGTAACAGTATATTATTACTAGTAGCTATAGTAGCCCGCGACAAATTTAAATAAATAAAAAACTCTAATCTTGAACCCCTATTTGAACCCTTACGGGATGGAATTACCAAAAAATTCAGTCATGCGAAGCCGCGTGACGTCACCGTAACATAGCACCAGTCCTGCGCCGCGACTTAGGGTGACCATGACATTCGCGTTCACTTTGCATGACTTCATTTGAAGTTATCTCAATATTTTTGTACTAAAGTGGGTTGAATAAAAAGACGCGGGTATTTTATTTTGCAATATTCTTTCAGTATACTACATATACGCACTCAATTTAGAATCACACCGTAAATAATTTGTAACGGCATTCGTTTAACGATGACACGTGTCTTACTGTGATGAGTCGTTCGTGTCATCGTTGAAGACACCAACGACTCATTTCATCCCCGATGAAGTTCACCGAAAACGAACGAAACTTTAGTTGGACCGTTCCAACAATCAGGTACAAGTGAGAACCCGTCTTCTTAAACATTATGAATCAAACACGCGTTAGTTTTCTATTCAAAATAGAAGTAAAAAGACTTGCCCGTAACGAACGATATTTGAAGGCCAATAAATATTTCTTATTCATATTCGACTCACCCTGGCTCCCTCAATGTTGTCTCCATCAGTGATGACGATCCCGGCCAAAACCTTCCGCTTCGAGTGTACCAAGTCGTGTTTCATCAGTTCATTGAATTTTTCATTTACAATCCTGTTCAAAAGACAACATGAACATTTTATATGATTTGTCTTCACTTAATGTTACTGATGGAGAGAGAATTAATATTTTAGAGATATTTCTTATTCGCTTTCAGCGATAAGGCCGCCAGTTGTAACACTACATGTAAAGGTTTTCCTGTATATTTGATGTTTGTGTTTTGCAAAAAAGAGTTTATTCATTCATTCATGTTATACATTTTCAGGGGCAGTTATTTTGATCAAGTAACAGTTCAAAACAAATATTAAATACAGAAACACTTATCCAGACAAATAAACTAGAAAGTGTTAATATGCTCTTCAAGACGAATCAATGGAGCTCAAACTCACGAATCAATTGAGCCCAAAATACTCAAATTAATGCAGCCCAAATACACCAAAGAATTGAGCATAACTCACGAATTAATCAAGCCCAAACTCAGGAATTAATTGAGCCCAAATTCACAAAACAATTGAGCGTGACACACGAATCAGTCGAGTCCAAACTCACGATTCTGTTGAACCCAAAATACTTGAATTATTGAGCCCAAAATGATAATAAAATGAGCGTAACTCACGAATCTATAGAGCCCAAACTCATGAATCCATTGAGCCCAAAATACTCTAGTTAATGAAGCCTTAATTCACAAAAGAATCGAGCGACACTCGCGAATCAATCGAGCCCAAACTGACAAATCTGTTGAGCCCAAAATACTCGAATTGATGGAGCCCAAAACACACACAAAAGAAATGAGCGTCACTCACTCCAAAAATTACACTCACTTGGCGATGTGATCGGCGAGGGCCTGCGGTAGGGCTCCGTGGGGCGTCGGCGCAGAAGCGCGGGGCTCCGCCCTACCGGAATCTAGGACTGCTAACGCGGCCCGAGCAGCCGCCAACTTGGCTAACTTCTTACTTGAACCTGTTACGACAAATAGATTGAAAATACTTCAAATACAACCCGACTGATATACGAGTATCTTTAAACCCGTGTTTCTTATTCCAAACTAAAATAAAACATATAAATAAATTATATGTCCGTAATCACCATTAAAAATTCTTTATTTTGACATACACGATACATTTCAAAATAAAAAAAAAATGATTTTACTTTTTAGCGTTAAAAATCCTTAAAGTTGTCTAAATATGTATCTCTGTATAAAAAAAACCAAGTCGGTATAAGTCACCCAGTTACTTAGGAGAGGACGAACAAACCAACAAACACACTTTCGCATTTAATAAATATCGGAAAAACAGTACCCACATTTTGTATAGTAAATTAAAGTAAATTAAAAACATTTTGTAGCGGCGGCCATCTTAGGCCGATTGTCATGAAACATAGCTAAGAACACTCCCGACTAATTTAACACACCTTTCAAACTAAAAAAAAAAACAAAATATAAAATAATAAATAAAATAAAAAGCCTTTTTATTTTCGCACCTTAAATAACATAACACAAATGTCCAATTATTTCTTAAAAAACTAATTTACTCGCTAACATCTTCATGCACTGTTTAATTTATTTAAATTGACATTTCAAATTATTACATTAGATTGGTTTTTTTTTAATAGTGATTCTGTAGATTTATGAGTGTCACAAAAATGAAAAAAAAACAAAATAGGGTCCATCAATTTGGGATCTACGATGCCAAAGACATACCCACATTAACATATTTATAACACCCCTTCGTTTTTGCCTCAGGGTTAAAAACAATAATATTCTCAACTTTTTCGTTTAAGAAGACGGGTTTCCACGCGTATTTGATAGTTAGAAAGTTCCGACTATAGTTTCAGTGCGAGACGTGTCATCGTTGAAGACACGAACGACTCATTTCATTCCTGATGAATTCCACCGAATGTGACTGAAACTATAGTTGGACCTTTCCAACAATCAGGTTCAAGTGAAAAGCAGTCTTCATAAACAATATGAATCAAACACGCGTTAGTTTTCTAAATGAAATATTCTCACCATATCCCTCGTATATCTGATCCTTGATCTGACAGACCACTTTGAATCTCATGCTGTGACTCAGTTGCAGTGGAGCTGAAACAAGGAAAAGAAAGAAAGAAATTTATTTGTACCAAAAAAAACTAATTGTACTAGCAGGGACTTCATAATTAATATCTAAGTTTCTTGTCACAAACCGGCTCTGACTCAGCATGACGCTGGTCTTACGTTAGTGCTGACAGACAACGTCACGCACACACACAAGCACGTGCTATGTACATAACGTAACATTGTTTAACGTAACGTAACGACTGGCCGGTTGGGACAGTTGGTAGCAACCCTGCCTTCTGCGCCACTGGTCCCTGGTTCGATCCCCGGACAGGTTTAACATTTGTGTGCATGAACATGTCTGTTTGACCTGTGTCTGGCTGTTTATTATATATATAAGTATGTATATCAGTGATCAGGTTACCATAACACAGGCTTTGTCTAGTTTGGGACCTGAACACCTTTGTGAGGAAGTTGTCCCATATTATTATTATTATTTAACGAGTATTTTATATATTCCAAACTTATAATCTTAACATTACACTGGAAGAAAAAACAAATCGTACGGTGCCATAACTAAAAAAAACAAATTGGTATGACAAATCAAAATTCAGAAGTGTCAGTGTCATAGTAATATATCACATAATTATATTTTTATGTCCATGTATTTGTTTACCTCGTGATAAAATTCTAATGAAATGAAATGAAATAATTTATTGGCCTTATAAGCATCTATGTTATACTAGGCAAGTCTCATTACTATATTTCAAACGATACTTAATTTAGTAAATTTCAAATGTACCTATGTCAAAAATTTTACATATCACTTAATTACAAAATTTCAATAAGATTATGTAGTATCGATAAATAGATAAATTACTGATATAATAATACTTCTAAAATAATTTACATTAATGTGAGTACAATTTAATAAAGTCATTGTATAATAAGATACTTTAATGTCATTATTAGTTTGTGAGTTTTGACTATAATTGTTTAGTTGGATTTGACAATGCATTAACATTTCTTAGTTTAAAACATAAAATTAAGTTTTAAACTAAGAAATTATTAAAATGAAAAAATAAAGACGATAAATGTTATTAACATTTAGTTATCACGTACTGAAGTATATTTGTAATAAAATTATGTTTGCTCACTCAACAACGAAGATTCTAATTTAATTCTAAGACAAATATTCCACCAACTTCTGGATCAACTCCAATAATTCTGGATCAAGTATAGAATATTTGTTTAGCGACCAATATTTATATCAACAATTCGTTATGAGCGACTTAAAAAATCTGACTGCTAAATCTTTAAACCTGTGTATATATTTTTTATTTTGTTGTACCCAGTGTCACTCTCACGACTAAGACGAATCTATTGACACCACTCACTTATAAATACGACAAGCCGTTTAGGCTCTATACATACATTCATACACTCGAAAAACTTAACGCTCTTACTTTCGCAGTCAGATAAAAATATACCACAAATGGTATGCGGAGTGATTCTAAATTTAATAAGTAATTTAGTATACTAAGAAGAATATTGAAAAATATTAAGAAAACTTCAATTGAAGTCGGCGCCCGCGCCGCCCAGGTGCGTAACTAGGTCAAGGCGACGACACGCGATTTCGCATGACCCATATTTGTATAATCGCGCTTATTTCCCAGTTTCCCACATTTCCCAATATTAAAAAAAAATACGTTTTATTAGTGACTAGCTCACCCGCAGAACTTCGTACCGCCTGACAGTTACGTATGTTTCTCACCTTTTAAACCTTCCCTGGAGTACGACAATCATTTCAAGACTAAAATCGGCTATATCGGCCCAGCCGTTCTCGAGTTATAGTGAAACAAACGGATTCATTTATATATATATCTTAATATATATAAATCTCGTGTCACAATGTTTGTCCTCAATGGACTTCTAAACCACTTAACCGATTATAATAAAATTCGCACACCATGTGCAGTTCGATCCAACTTGAGAGATAGGATAGTTTAAATCTCAAATTATAGTCGCAATTTTAATTTATTGCTAATTATTTGTCTGTTATTATTTGACAGTCACAATTATCTGTTAACTCCAAATGATTCTAACAGATGTCGATACCTTTCGACTGGGTTGAGTAAGTAATCAATAGATGGCGCTGCTATGGTAAATCTACGAACGTGTCATATAAGCTACATTTTAACAGCATAATTACCACGTGTTGTTGACGCTATAAAATTAATTAAATTTATTTTGTAGTGAACGAAATACCGTATAATTCAATTATTTCCACTTTTATAAAAACTTTAGCCACAGCAACGCGTGGCCGGGTCAGCTAGTATATATATATATATATATTAATTTTTTTCTATCATAAGAACCTTCTCCTGACAATAACAAACACAACAAAAAAAGAAAAAGTGAAATCGGTCCAACCGTTCACGTGTGATGTCGTGACCAACGGATATAGGGATTCATTTATATATATATAAGTTATATCAACGATGCTGATTGCGTGGTAAAAAATATGCAGTCAATTTACCTTGTGGCCCATTTAAGGGTGACCCGTCACCGAAGGTACACGTAAAGTTAAGTCCAGGATAGTTTTCATACAGCAAATTTATGGGGCTCTTAGAGAATGATGCGGTCGGACTCAGAGCACCGAATAACGCTGCTGAAGGAGACACGTCGCTCGGAGAGGGAGCTGGGGAACGTTAATAACATTAGTACTTCTGCCAACTGTTGACCTACCGAACACAATAGTTATTTAGTCAGTTTAATGATTCACAATCTAGATTTGTAATAGAGAAGTGCGGCAATACTTAAGGGTGTTTATCAAATCAAATCAAAAATCAAAATTAATTTATTCCAGGCCAATAAACCCATATTCTTAATACCACAATAAATCTTACAATATAAAAGAAAAATATACAAATCAATTAAAAATGAATGAATAAGAACACATTTTAGAAAAATTTACGCATTAGAAAAAAAATATGTTTCCCCATACAAAAATTTGTCACATTATCGGCCAAGGGGTACATTTAAAAAAAATAACATAAGGTTCTTCAGACAAAAATTGGTTACGTGATCGGCCAAGAGGTTGAACCCCTAAGAGGCTCAAATGGGGGTTCAGAATTGAAACTTTTTAAAATTCAAATTTGTCGCGAGCATCACCTACTAGTACATTATATAAACGTAACAAGGGATTGAACCCGCGCCCTTTGGCTTGTGAGGCAAGTGGTTTACTGTCAACGAGTAGGCTACCATTAACTTATCTACAATATAAAAAATATATATATATACCTTGTGAGACTGGTTCAGGTTTTATTTCTGTCGTTGACTTTTCAATCTTAACTTCACGAATCTGGGTCTTTGAATTTGACTGGATATTTGTACTCGAATGGATTTCTGGTTCTGTAAAGAAAAATGCAATATTTATAAAAAAACGTGTCAACTAGAGTGCTGCCAGGTGTCCAATTTGCGCGGATCGTCCCGATTTTCAGAGCGCTTTATAAAGACGAAAGCTTCTGTGTTTGTTTGTTCCTCTTTTACGCTTAAATCGCTTGACGGATTTGGATGAAATGTGGTACGATGATTGCATATACCTTGGATTAATACATACATAAGCTACTTTCTATACTGAAAAATTAAATTGTTCCCATGTGATGATCAATCTACCGCGGGCAAAGCCGCGGTGCGCAGCTAGTGTAATATAATTAAACTTGACCACGATGAATTATTACTTGATATTTGACGTAACATGATTGATTTATAACTTGAAAATGGATAAACTTGACGCTGGCAAATATACAAATGGTATGATGCCATATATGAAAAGAAACAAAAAGCGAGATAGAATCAATGTACCTGTATTGACAGGCAGCACGTCTTTAGTGAAGTCTGTATGGTGATCACCAGAATGTAGCACTCGTCCCGCTCGCGTCAGTAAGGCAGTGAGACAGGCTCGCGCGGCCGCGGCACGCGCCTCGCGTTTACTGTGACCCCACCCTTCGAACTTCATGTCTGCTACCTGTACACATTAATGTTCATGTTAGTCAGCTTTAGTAATTGTACTAGAAGGGCGCGCTCAAACGTGCGATTTGCATACGAACGGAACCACGCGCGAATGGTGTAAGCGACGCTTGCTCCTGAGATATTTTTGATTTAAGAATTTATATATGTCGTGTGGGTAGCCTAGCTCCCGCTTCGCGTAAGCTCAGCGCCAGCGTCGCGTAAGTTCAGCGCCCGCGTCGCGTAAGCTCAGCGCCCGCGTCGCGTTAGCTCAGCGTCCGCATCGTGTAAGTTCAAAACCTAAACATTCGTGGAACTAAGTTTCGTCAAGATCGGTTGGAATGATAGACCTGTACGCGAGTACGAAATTTCTTGCGGACAAACATACATACAAACAAACTGACAGACGAAATAACATTTAGCCAGAGACTTGAAGCAGAGACGCTGCGCTCGCTCGGTCAATTAGCTAAGAAGAACGAGAGCGTAAAGAGACAGCAATGCGTGTGTTTAGTGATTTATCGATTGAGCGACATTTTTTTTTTACCAACTTTTTTTCATAATCAGTTCAGATCAGAGATCAGGTTTGATTTGCAAAAAGGTAGTAACTGACAAAGTAGTAGTGTAGTTCAGCAAGCTTCCAGTTCTTTGCAATATCTCAAGAACAATTTCTTTTCAATATTTCATTTATTATCACTTGATAAATTCTGTCTAATTTTTAAATGCCTAGTAAAATATGAGTATCGAATTTCTCACTCAAATAACACAGCGCCATAGACAAAGAAAATATGTGACAACCGGCTTCGGTACCTCAGGCTCTAATGTATAGAAAACGCAGTTATTTTGATTTAAGAACCATACTATTGAAATGATTTTGAATACAATCATATGAAGCACAAGTATACCTGTACGGAGTTCATTACAGCTTGTTACTACTCATATATTATTATTAAGGGTTGTCCATTAATTACTTAAGGTGTTCTAGGGGGGGAGGGATGAAGCTAAATCTTTCCAAATGTCACTCATCAGGGGGGAGGAGGGGTCATGGTCAAATATAACGTAATTACTTTTCTTGCAGAAAACGGTGTGAAATTGTGTGAAAAAAATATTTCTAGAATAAAATTTATTTTAGTTTTAAATTTAATTTTATAGGCATAAATTAGGAAAGAAAAATAATTTTGTTTTTTTTATCTATAAGCCAACACTGTTACAGCTAAAGAGAAGTTTTGAAGAATCTCGCGTGAGATTAGGCGAGGGAGTTGAGGAAAATCTTACGATATCTCACCAAAGGGTGAGGGGAGATTGAAAACTTTTCAAAAATAACTCACGTATTTAATGGACGACATCTTAGACAGTATGCTTTGACAGGCGGCTGAGTGAGTGAATCGCCACACATATTTACTGTGAATTGTGTTAATTATCTTATAACTTTCAACTATTACTATTTAATTACTATCAACTGTGCAGTCTTAACTGGGATCGTACAATACCTTCCCCTTACTTTGGTAATCAAACAAAAAAACTAAACTCTCCATATCTGTCCGGGCAGTTTTAAGTAATCTGGGAATATAAATAAAATAGAATTCTGATGAACTCAAAAACCTACTCCTTTCTTGAAGTCGGTTATAATTTCATATAGACTATCATTGGATCGGTTGACATGCAATAAGCATACCAAGTAATTTACGGATATGCCTTATCAAAATTCATACAGCGCCCATTGTTACCACAAATGGCTTCTACAGTCTACACCAAACAAAGGAACCATAGACTATTTTATAATCATTCAAAAGAGGATAGTCATTGACAAAGTATATAGTTCTGGGAATTGAGAATAAGAATAGCCTAAGACCATAATCTGCATCTAGAAACTAATGAAACCTCGCACTTCAAAATTAGTCAACCAATACCACAATAAGATGCAGCTCGCACGAGCACAGAAGTCAGAACACTGTAGCCCTAGTTAGTGCTTGTGTGGTCAACTGGTCACAGAATTATAAATGGTATTAATGATCAAATCTGTAATCAGGGGTGTAATTGGCAAACGTTAGGCATAGGCATTAGCAGGGAACAATGGCATAGATATTTGATAGCATTAAAACGGAAAACCGTCAAAAATTAATACCATTGTTTGCTCTTGTTTTCACCTCTTTCATGCCCAACATTAGCCAATAAGGGGGCAGCTTAATAGTAAAACCTTACCAGCAGCATAACTCCAAACCAACTCCTATGGTCCGGTCCTAGCTTCATTATATGCAGAAATTTGTACTCCAACCCTAATTCATTCAGTATTGAGATTGGGTGTCTCACTTTTATGTCCGTTTTAATTATTCTTAGTATCTCTGTCAGTTTCTTTACACTGATATTCATTGTTGGTATTCTTCTTCTTTCCAAGGACGCTAAACAATTTTATTGTAACTCTAGGTTCAACCCTGGATCTATGACTTTTCCTAATCGATGTAGTTTTTAGGTGCACTGGTAGTGAAGGTTTAAAAGTTTGACGCCGCCGCCGCTGCGTTTCTAGGATTATTTCGAAACGGGCGAAACGTAGTTGCCTTAAACCTTCAGCTAGAATAGAACAATAAAAACCGCGAGTTTTATAACTGGTGTCTAGTTTAAACGAGTTTTAATCACTTTTTTTAAAGATCCTTTGAAAATCACAATGCACAGATACAAACAATAGAAGATTTTAAACTTGATCTCGTATGTGTGAGGTGTAAATTTTATTTATTTGACCTTTATTAGTAAAGGTAAGCAATTCGCGTTTATACGCGCACTTTTAACTGAATTAGAAAACGATGGAACATGAAACTACTCAATAACAACTGAAATTCAAGAGAAAAACGGAAAACTTTTCAAACTGTTTTGGCGGCGAGCGAGAACGAGCGAGCAAGAGTATTAGAGTAAGAAAAACAAAATGACAATGACATTACAAAACAGGGGAAGTCAAACCGAAGGCACGCTTTTCAATTATATTGTAATAAAATTTTAGTTTTTCGTGTTTATTTGTTGAAATAAACACATATTACATCTGAATTACACTTTGCACACCCCATTCTATAAAATGGGGACGCAAGACGAGGAAGAACATGACCCCGGTGGCTGTGGTCCTGATCGTAAAAGAAGATATGAAAAAACGGTGAATTCTGCTGAAGAAGATAAGTACAATATATTCTTTAAGACGAACTACACCAGGCTATTCTTAGAAACGAGTGCTGTTGACTATACGGTCTATGTCGAGTCTAAGGAAAAAGATAAAATTGGAAACAGAAATCCAATTAAACTGACACAGCTGTTCGTAGACAACATAAAAGGTATAACTGGTGTCCATAGAATCAACGCCTATAAAATAGGAGTTACTTTTCAAAAAGCTGCGGCTGCTAACAGCTTTCTTAAGCAAGATAGCTTCCTAAATAAGCACAAGTTACGCGCCTTCATCCCTGCGCATTTAGTGGAGAAAGTAGGAGTCATACGACACGTGCCCACTGATATGTCAAATGAACAATTATACAAAAATTTAACTTGCGACACGGACGTTATATCTGTCAAGAGATTCATGAAAAGAGACGCCAATAAACAACTTATTCCATTGACTACAGTAGCCATCACATTTTCATCCACGACCTTGCCCAAGACTGTTTTCCTAAACCTGTTTCGCTACCAAGTTCACACATACATTCCACCGGTTATTCAATGCTACAAATGTTTCAAATTCAATCACTCTGCTAAAGTCTGTCGTGGCACTCAGATGTGCTCTTCATGTGCTGGTCAGCACTCTTACAAAGAATGTGACGTAGAGAGTATAGTATGTATTAACTGCGGCGGAAATCACTTGGCGATATCAAAGGACTGTCCTGTGAAACAAAAGAAATTTGAAGAAAATAGAAACAAACACCTTAATCAGAGCCGCTCTTATGCCACTGCTGTGAGTATGCCATCAAACATGACCTCAGACCCCAAAGCATTTCCCTCTTTAAATAAACCCAAAGATTCCCAATTAGACAAAAATGTAAACAAAATCGGAAAAGCGTTTGACACACAACAAATCCTGGATAATGAAATTATAATAAATGCACTAGTTAAATCCCTAATCGCTCTTGGTAACAGTAACACTAGTGAACCCGTTACAAATAAAAGAATCAAAGAAATTTTATTATCTAATCTCATTTGATTATTTATATGGATTCATATATACGTTTAGCACAGTTCAATATACAAAGCTTACAGAGCAAGAGAACCCTTCTATATAAGTTTTTGTCTGAACAGAACGTCGATGTATGCCTACTGAATGAGACTTGGCTCAAAAGTAATAGTAATATACCTAGTTTTCATTCTTATAATTTAATCAATAAAAATTCAAAAAATGACCACAATGGAGTAGCTATATTAATTAAACAACATTTTAAATACGAAATTGTACAGACTCCATTCTACGAATGCGTTCAAAATATTTGTTTATCAATAGAAACCTCTATAGGAAAATTACATATTTTGTGTGTTTATTGCCCTCACAACAGCATTAAAAACAATGTTAGATTTGACAACAAAAAAATGAAAAAGATATTGACGGACACTCCTAAGCCATGTCTCATTATGGGCGATTTCAATGCTCATCACATTTTGTTCGGTTGTCACTCCAATAACAGCAGAGGTAATAATTTGTTTAATTTAATAGATGAGTTTGAATTATGTGTTTTGAATGATGGAAGTTTAACTACAATTCAATATCCTAACCAAAATGCTTCAGCAATAGATATATCTTTAGTAAGTTCTTCATTAGCTCCTCTCTGTGAATGGCGCGTATACGATGATCCAATGGGTAGTTATCATTATCCGACTCTAGTAGATGTAAATGTGAAGCCATCGGTGTATGAGGTCCGTCCTGTTGTAGAAAAATATGTTTATAGTAAAGCAGACTGGTCTAAGTATAAAATTTTATCTGAGAAGTACTTCTCTGAATTAGATATAGAAAGTACAGACCCCATTGAATTGTATCATAATTTTGTGAATACTTTAAATCGCTTGAGGGATGAAACAATCCCAAAACAAAATTCAAATAGAACTTTACGATTACTAAGAAAGCCTGTACCTTGGTGGAACAAAAAATGTGAGGATGCTGTTAAAAAATCTAAAGAAGCTCTTAAATTTTACAAAACGTCACCAACGATCCCCAATTTTATAAATTATAAAAAAGTAGATGCTCAAAAGAAAAGAACATTAAAAGAAGAAAGAATTAATTCGTGGCATGAGCTATGTAATAGTTTTAATAGAATGACACCTGTTTCGAGAATATGGAGCTATATTAAAAAAATTAAAAGAGTAAGCACTAATTCTGTTAACAGGTCATTTAATGATGATTGGGTAACAAGTTTTTTTGAATAAATTTGGAGATTCACCTCAATTAGACAAAAATCAATTTAGTAATATCTTAGATAGGTGTAAGTACAATGATAATTTTCCTTTTTTGGACGAGCCTTTTACACTAAATGAGTTACACATTTCGCTAAAGAGTCGGAAAGATACAACGCCTGGGATGGATAACATACCATACAAATTATTAAAAAATTTGGATTCACATGCTCAAACAATTTTATTAAAAATATATAACAAACTTTGGAATATAACAGTAATACCAGATTCATGGAAAACTCAATGCGTCATTCCTATCTTAAAACCCAATAAACCTGAAAACGATTCATCATCTTATAGACCAATTTCATTGTCTTCTTGTGTAGGAAAAGTTTTTGAAAATATGTTAAAATTCCGTCTGGATAATTTTGTTGAAACACATAACACGATACCAGACATACAGTTTGGATTCAGAAAAGGAAGAAGCTGCTCTGAGAGTTTTGTATCGTTAGTATCTAATTTGAAAAAAGCTAAGCTTAGCCACTCTAATGTTTTATGTGTCTTTTTAGATGTAAAAGGTGCCTTTGATAATGTCAATATTGAAAGCCTTGTTCATGTTTTATTTGACTTAGGTTTACCACATAAGACAATAAACTGGATTTTTAACTTTTTATATAATAGAACTTTGTATGTTAAATATAATAATAAATTACATGGTCCAAGAACAGTTAATAAAGGTACAATGCAAGGGGCAACATTATCTCCTTTATTATATAATTTATACACATCTCAAATTCTTAACTACGTTAAGACTTCACAAAATACAAAGATCTTACAGTTCGCCGATGATTTGCTCTTGTACAGTGAGAATCAAAACATGGACATGGCAATAAACCAAATGAACACTGCATTACGAGAATTACAAATTTACTACAAAAATGTTTTAAAGCTAGATATAAGTTCCGAAAAAAGTTCAGTTATGGTCTTTAGTAAAGATTCTTTTGCGGAGTCGACCATTAAAATTACTTATAATGGTCAATTGATTCCTGTTGTAACTCACCAAAAATTCTTGGGTATTATAATAGACAGTAAACTGAAATTTGATAAGCATGTAAATTATATTTCACAAAATGCTATGAAAAGTATTAATGTCTTAAGGTGTTTGGCGGGAACTTTTTGGGGTTCTGATCCTAAAACGCTGTGCATGTTGTATAAAAGTATAGTGAGAAGTCACTTTGATTACAGCTGTTTAGCTTATATGAACGCTAGTAGCACTGTTCTAAGGAAACTCGATGTTATACAAAACATAGGTCTTAGAATTATTAGCGGAGCTATGCGCTCTACTCCAATTAATTCTATGGAAATAGAAACTTGCATACCGCCTTTGGTGTTGCGCCGATTGCAATTAGCTAAGAGATTTTGTCTAAAAGAGATAGCTTCCAAAAATGACATAGTGTTAAATAATATCATTTACCCTGCCAAGTTTAGTAATATTAATATTTCGTCTGACATTTCAGCTAACACCCTTGTTTCTGGAGTTTTACCTGAAATTTCAGCCATCATGGTTCATGTTAAAAACCTCGCAAAACATGTTTATGTAAATGATAAGTGGCCTGTATATAATTCCTCATATAAATCTTTGATTAATTCCTTGGACATCACATGTCATTTAGATTCTGTAAATAATAAATTTGAATTTTTGGAATTTTTAGCTTCTAAATCAAACTTTTATGTTATCTATACAGACGGTTCTAAAAGCTTAAATGGTGTAAGATCAGCGTATTATGATCCTCAACAAAGGATAACTAGGTGTTTTATGTTAGACGATAACTGCAGTATTTTCACAGCAGAAAGTTATGCTGTATTGTCTGCTTTAACATATGTGAAGACTTCTGTGAATAGTGTAAATATAATGATAGTTAGTGATTCTAAAAGTGTTTTATCTAGTATATATAATGTCAACTTTGCTTATAAGCTAAATTATATTGTATATAAAATTAAGGAAGTTATACAGATCATAAGACAAACTAAAAATATAGAATTTCTTTGGTGTCCCTCACACAGTGGCATATTAGGAAACGAGATTGTAGATTTTGCGACTCGTCAAGATTTCGATGAGGATCATACAAGAGTTCTGAAAGTTCCTTTCACTGATTTTTACCAGCTGTTTAGAAATAACATGCGAAGAATGTGGACAGAGTATTGGGCCCTCACTACAGTACATAAAGGAAAGTGGTATGCGACTATACAGAAAAATTTACCGACAAGGCCCTGGTACAACAAATTCAAGTATACACAAAGAAAGTTCATTACAGTCATTAATCGCCTTCGCTTTGGACATTGCCTGGTTCCAGCTCATCTCTGTAGACTTAGTATATTTAGTGAAGATATTTGTACATACTGTTCAAAACCCAATGCAGACATTCATCACATATTTATGGAATGTTCAAATTTCGGCATCCAACGCTTGTTATTTGTTAGCGAAATCAGTAAAATAGCAGAACAAAATTCATCAAGTGTTCCCCGCCAGGTTTCAGAGTTATTAGCTAATGATATATATTTTACGTCTGTTTTTAAGTTTATTGTAAATACGTTAGAGAAAGTATAAGTTTAGTTTTATCCATTCCAATCTTGTAAATAATATGTATTTTGTATTAATGTGTTCGGCTGAAGGACTTGTATCCAAAAGCTATGAAATAAATTAAAAAAAAAAAAAACATTACAAAACAACTGAGTCAGAGAATGAACACAACTTTCGGTTTTAACTTATCAGTCCCTCTTTAACTAGAAGATACACATAATTTACTCAATGATCTCATTGTTTTATAATCTCATAGGTATAATATGGCACCACAATGACACCTTTATGCGTAAGTACACGTAGCTTACTTATCTAATAATTTAGTCTAAAAGCACCAACATTTGAACTTTACTGAGAGTGGTACAATATTATTAAACTTATAAAATAAAATAAAACCTACGCAAATATCACGAATTTTTGCTAAATTTCTTTATTAAAATATCTACTTTCCAGCTGTACGAGCAGTCAATTTCAATATACTTTTTCTAGTTTCTTAAAAATGTAAGTAGGTTCCCCTTCCATTGCCTGTATTGTAGGCAGGTACTGTAAACGTATATTTTCTTACGTAACCTGAAAGCTACAATAACTGAAATTGTATCGTTATTTATGCGCCTAGGTTTTGTTTCGTATTCAACAACGCCTTATCGCAATAACGATAAGCAAACTGTGTGTACGCGCGTTATTAGTTTCATATTAGACCGGCAGTCTTCCAAAAGGAAACCAACCTAAAATCGCAAGACACGATGAAAGGGCTGCTTTTTTGATAAATTATATGTATTAAAAAGTTGTGCTTCCACGACACACATGTTCACCAAAGAATCCAATCGGTCATCGGGAAGTGGCTCTGATTAAGTTTTTAAGATTTCGTTACATATATATGCAAAGATACACACACCAAGTAAAAAAAATCGTGCTAAAACCCGTTACCGCGTAAACTGAACCCATATTTTTTTACTTATAACTTCGTACGTAGTAGATAAAAATATGTAGTTAGTATTAAACATTATGTTTCGTTAAAAACTGACTGTGGCCTATTCTATGTCAAAAGGGCCATTTTGGCACAATGCAATTGTAATTCTGAGACAATTCAAATAAAAGACTTGACCACCTGTTTGGCATAACTTCATACTTGTCAACTAAAAAATACGATTCCGCGCAAAGAACTTTAACAGATAGATTTGCAATAAGGTACGTCATAGCTTGCGAAAACGAGAAGCTATATTTATGTTTTACGTGAGAAAAAAAGAGAAAGATGTGTCTAAAAGTTAGGCAAACAAATCGAAGCTTGCTTGCCCAAATACCGATTTTCCCAAATTTCCATCTTATCAGAGGATCTGAGCCAGATAAGTCAATTGTAACAATGTAGTGGGTGTTATGAATTTCGGGAGTACTCGTATTTATAAGAGGCATTTCATTGACTTTATCCAACTTTTTGGGAGAATTTTTCAAAATAATATAAATATCTGTCTTATCTCAGTCACGCTATGTCTCATTCTGAGATATATTGAAAACAATACATGGCCTGAATTGATTAAAAAATATTGCAGCACTAAATTACCCTTATCCAGTGGAATTATAGTTTTATGGCAATACTTTTGGAAGAACGAGAAGCACTATAGTGGCTACGCGCGTTGAGGATCTAGTAGTAACATATCTCTGTTCCCACGCTACCCTATCTGAGAGGACAGCTAGTATGTATTAATACGAGTATGTACTGACATGCACAGTGACGTCGAAGCTGGGGCAGTGCGCGGGCCCGCCCTGCCGCACCACACTGTACGACACCTTCACGCCGAGCTCGTTGAGAGCCGACACGGGGGACTTGGCGCCGGACTCCACTGCGTCAGCTGCTTGCGCTAACGCCTGGGAATGGGAGTCCATTATGTTTTAAGATATTTATTTACTCAATCGAACATAATTTCATTTTTTAAATAAACTGGGTATAGTTAAACATCAAGCAATACGGGACGGGCAAAAGCAATAGGTTATTTAAATATACATTTAGTTACACATAGAATATAACATATGAACACGACATTGAAATACGAAATTTAGGATATTTAACACTTAATTTTACAGTACAAAATATTCTTATTGTTTTTAAACATGTAGGAACAAATCATCTACGCAGCGACATTAGTATATAGGTACGTTCTAGGTATCAATGATAATACTCACAAGATGAAAAGTTCTTAATGTAACTAGTTAGTTTTGTACTAAGATTCCTAGCAGTAATTATTAGTATATTATTATCACGAGTATTAGATTAGAATTAAGTATGCAACATATTATAAATTACTACAAAGTCGGATAGAAAGTTTTGGTTAATTTTATGTTAAGATAAATCTCGGGATATGGCAAAATAAAAATGATTCAGTCGTTTGGGCGTTAAGGAGTAACATACATATGCTAACTTTAGGCTTTATATTATTAACTTTATATAATATAGATGTGATACAATTGTTACAGAACTAGCGTTAATAGTCATTGCAAAATTTAAGATTTTGTTCAATAAATTGACCATCCATTTGAACCCCTTGGGGTGGGATTCTTCCAAAATCCTTTCTTGGTGCACGTCCACAACACTTTCCAAATTTTAATTCTCTACACTCATTGGTTCAGACTGTGTGTTGTCTGTCGGTCATCCAACACAAAGCCTTTTATATATGTATAGAATGTTACACATGTATTAATTCTTATATTAGGAATGAGTTTAATTGCAATACAGCAGATGTCTATACAAACTTTTCAATTAACTCACTTAAGTTCTACGCCGATTTTGATAAAATGTATATGAGAACATCTGTAACGTATGCGCTAACAAACAAGCAAAAATCTGAATTGAATTCCAGGATTTCTAAAATATCGTGGAAAAATAATAAAAATAATATTAAAAAAATACAATATCTAGGGAACCTTACCTAGACTGATTAGGTTCCCTATATATTATGTATTTTAATTTTGCAAAATCGATTTTTGTATGTTTATTTTCCGTATGAGTTTAAAAAATGTATCACGCTATCACATCACACTAATATTGTAAATGCGAAAGTTTGTACCTATATGTGTGTTTGTTTGTTCCTTCATCACGCTCAAACGGCTAAACGGATGAAATTTGGCTCGAAGATAGCTTATACCCTGGATTAACACTGTTTATCCCGGAAAATAGAAGTATTCTCGTGGGATGATTAAATATCTAGCACGGGTAAAACCACAGAGAGTGGTAACCTATATTTCAGTTTGAACACAAAATGCTTGACTATAGTTTGACCCAGTATTTGCTTGCAACATTGCTATAGAATACAACATACCTGTAGATTCCATTGGAACCCTGAAGCGACTCGTATTGACGGCATCCATTTCTTAGCCGGTGGCTCTCCATCTATAACCAGAAAAAGAGCCCGGTAATGTGGTCCCATTTTATATTTTCTAAATCGGTCATGAGCAGCACGATTCAGGAAGCGTTTCCGACCGGATTCGAAAACTTTACAACTCGAATTACGCAAAGCCTATTAAAAGATTCTAACATATGATATTGACAATCGATAGTAACAATATAATAATATTAATATGGGACAACATCCACACAAAGGTGTTCAGGTCCCAAACTAGGCAAAGCCTGTGCTATGGTAACCTGATCACTGATATATATACTCATATATATAATAAACACCCAGACACAAGTCAAACAGACATGTTCATGCACACAAATGTTTGACCTGTTCGGGGATCGAACCCGGGACCAGCGGCGCAGAAGGCAGGGTTGCTACCAACTGCGACAACCGGCCAGTCAAAGAGTAGATCTATACAAGAAAAATACGCATTTTAAAGTTTGAGATTTTATGCCGATCTTTGCGCAATTTGAGGTGCAAAGATTTCGGATCCGGGCGGAAATGCATCCTGAAACGGGCCGCAGGTTTGATTTTTATATCGCAACTAGCTGACCCGGCCACGCGTTGCTGTGGCTATTTTATAGCGTCAACAACACGTGGTAATTATGCTGTTAAAATGTAGCTTATATGACACGTTCATAGATTTACCATAGCAGCGCCATCTATTGATTACTTACTCAACCCAGTCGAAAGGTATCGACATCTGTTAGAATCATTTGGAGTTAACAGATAATTGTGACTGTCAAATAATAACAGACAAATAATTAGCAATAAATTAAAATTGCGACTATAATTTGAGATTTAAACTATCCTATCTCTCAAGTTGGATCGAACTGCACATGGTGTGCGAATTTTATTATAATCGGTTAAGTGGTTTAGGAGTCTATTGAGGACAAACAGTGTGACACGAGATTTATATTTATTAAGATAATTGAAAAAGTTCTATCGGCGCCTGCAGCAATCGTAAGTCTGCCATCATTTTTTTTTAAATAATTATTGTATTATCTACCCAACCATTTTTTTTCTTTCGTCTGTCATCTAGTCCAGTACGTCTCTAGAGATTTCGTACTCGCATGCAGTTCGTAGTTTCCAGCCTAACTTGACGAAACTTAGTATACAACTTCTACAAGTTTTTCGACATTCTACAGGATATTTTTTCACGCTGCAAAGACCAACTATAGGGCTCAAGATGTCATAGAAGTAGATGTGAAATTAAAACGAGGTTTCAAACTATAAATACCCCCATTCGACCTCCTTAGGGGTTTAACTTCATAAAATCCTTCCTTAATACACCTCTACACCCTGTAATGTACACCCTTTAAATATTTTGTATCTAGAATCAGCGATTTAGGATATGTATTGATATATAGATAGATATATCAATTCTTTATTGCAGAAGACACACAAAAAATACTTTAATTACCTACCACAAATAACTTTAATAATGAAACCTTATAAAAATTAAATACAAGAAAAAACATTCTTACAAAAATAATACTGCTACAAGTGGCGGCCTTATCGCTAAAAAGCGATTAGCATTGACCTATCAGACAGTTAGTATGGGCGTACTCTTTGATATAGTCATCCGTTCAGAGAGTCATAGATCAGGGGCCTTATCAGCTAACGTCAGTCATGACAGATGTAAAAACAAAAAGAGCATAAGATGACATGGTTTAAGAAAACGGGTCTTCACGTGTACCTACCTGATTGTTGGAAAGGTACACATAGTTTCGTTCACATTCGGTAAACTTCATCAAGCATGAAAGTGTCTTCAACGATGACACGTCTCGCACTTAAAAATTAATTATTACAATCTGCCCCCGCGAACGTCTCCCACGTGGTGGCAGACGGTAACTCCTCTGGCTATCAACCCCCACATACGAAAGATGGGGGCAGACGGCCATATTTTATTACTGTCTGCCACTGCGCTTAGCGGCACGGTGGCAGACGCACAGTTGTGGACTTCCACCCCCGCGAGGAATGTTATAACTAACTGCCCCTTTAATGACGTCGATAATTGACAACATTTGAAATTTATTGACTCCCCGTTTTTATTACCATAATGGAAAGACCAAGTGAAAATAAAGTATCCCTTTTTTATTTTACTTAAAAGTAATAATTATGTTTTTATAGAATTTTAAAAATCTAAGTAAAGTTCGAAAAATGTTGTTCCCGTACAAAGCTCGTATAAAAATGACAAACAAAGAACAAAAACACATACCTATAATCGATGACATTACGAGAATAAATAAAAATATTATTACATTCTGAGTACCTAGATAACATAAAAAAACAGGGATTCGTTATTTTTCATTTATCTTTCGATTGTCGTAATAAACATGGGGTGTCAAAAAATTTAAATGTTGTCAATTGACAGTACGCCGCATCAACGCTGTATACTCGTATACCTATATACGTACATTTGTTACCCTCGTATACTCGTTTCTGCACAACCGGCTCGTTTGGCATTACAAAATCTGAAGTGGAGCTGATGTCGCTTGTAGACATCTGTAAAGGTAATTTAAAATAATTTTTACAACTTTATCACGTAAAGATATTTTGAACTTAGCCCAAATCTAAGAAATGTCAGTATCCTGTTCTCTTTAAATCATTTATTGTATTCTAGTATATATCATCATAGCATGTATTTTTATTTTGTGTTTTCTATTTGTATATTGTATTTCTTTCAACTTTTTTTTAAGCAAATTTTTTTTTTTTACTTTGTTTGAAGAGCCTGTTGTAACCCACGACACGGGTTTTGCCTAGTGTGGAGTCCTTTATACTAAAGATGTTTGTTCAACTTTCGTTGTAAAGTTTTAGTACCTAAGTTTGTTGATGCAAATAAACTATGTACTGTACTTTACAATACTAACTAAAGAAACATTCACAAATGGTATTGGTATATTGACAACATTATTAATTTAACAGGTTTACATTCTTATAGCTTATTTGTTATTAGTTTGATTTGTTTCATGTAAAGTTACTCATTTTACTTTTATTGTATTAGTCTATGTCACCTATTTGGATGGTTTCTTTTATAATATAAGTTCTATCCATCCAAAGGTTCCTGGAAGAAATTGCTTTAGGTGATAATGCCGCCCAATGTACTACCACTGCACTGTATAGATTTGTCTTGCTGTATCTTTTTATTTTGTTTGGTGTGCAATAAAGCTCTATTCATTTATTCACAAAATAATTACAATAATAATTACTTAATTGCATATGTTTTTATATTTTTTAAATAGTTAAAAAATATAAGAACAACTTTATTTTATTTATATTTTTTAATCTTTTATTTTACATATTATTACAATTTGTGATAAAACTTAAATGAACTTTAATAATAAAATAAGCATATCAACAATTATACCCGCTCGGACTCAGTCCGATAAACAATAATAACTAAAAAAAAAGTGATTCATAGCTGCCGTTAAGGCAGATGCTGATACAGCTTTTTCAGTTATTTCGATTTAAAAATTAAACTATAAGTTCGCTTTGGATATAATTTAAATGAGACCACTCAAGACCCTTATAAACAAAAAATATTGTTTTCTAATTGATCCAGCCATCTCCGAGAAATCAGGTAACAAACATTAAAAAAACGTATAGCAGAATTAGCTTTAGGCATGGTTAATATACTGCTGAGCGCAACAGTCAGATCAAGATTAAAAAGAGTAGGAGAGGTCAACCCGCCTCAGAGTTACTTTTGGCAGATGCCTCTTTCAACTCTTTCCACTGAAGTCTATCCTATCTATATGGCCAGTCCATCTCCAGCATTTAATTACAAGTATAAATAGTAATTCCATCAGTGTTGAAATGTCATTTTATTTATATCTCAGCTGGGGACTAGTTCATGCACACCAAAATTAAACTACATTCAACCTAGTTATATTTGAATGGTATGGTTTGCTAGTGATTCAAGAAAGCTATACACTTGTATACGAGCTGACCTAGCAGTGGGAATGCACAATACACACCTAGCAGGACTTCAGCGCACAATAAATAAGAATGGTGTGGATAAATATAAGTAAGTGCTTCCATGGGTCTGAATAGTTAAACGGTTGTATGCATAAGGTTATCAATTCAAATGCATATAGGCTGCCTAATTACTCCACGCAATAGCCACTCTATTGAGGACGCTGAATGAATAAATATAATAACAGCAGGTTCTTTTCATTCAAGTATTGTTTTCGTACAAATTTCGTCTAAAATGAAGTTGGCAATGCACAGTTAAAATATTAATTATGAAGGTAGTATGTATATTGTTTCTAAATTAAATATTATGAATGATCAAAGCATATAATGTATAAATGAAATGGATATATTACCATTAATGATTAAACAATTGAATTGTGTTTAAGACGTTACCTTTTATAAAGCAGATTTTCGAAATTTATTTACACAAATTCACAATAACATTATTTCGTTTCGATACATCAGCCACCCACCACTAAACTAAATAAAAACTATGATAGTGACATTGACATTTGCTTGATAATTTCTTAACATGTTTTTTTTCTTTTAGCAGTATTACACGGCTTTTGCATTTACCATATTCAGGTAAGTCTACGATTTAAATGCCTTATTAAAAAACGCTTCTTAACTTAGAGCATATTTTGCTTATTTTATCCAATGGAAAACATCGCGCGCCAATTCAAGACAAATGACGAGAAAAGTAAAATAAATTTGAGTTTGGCCGTAAAACTTCCCTGTTACTAGTTTGAAGTCCTGCAAGTCATCAAGTCCATCAAGTCAAGCCATGAATTAAACAGAGCAGGACGGCAAGAAGTAGATAAATCATGCGAGTATACTTGGTAATGATCCTCATTGTCAGTAATAGACGCCTGGCTTAGCATAGGCGTCGGCGTTCTTATTTCCCCTGATGCCCACATGTGCTGCGATCCAGGCAAAGATCACTTGTACACCTAGCGTTTGACATTTTAATGATTCTTTCTTGATCTGAAGAATAATAGGGAACTTATTTTTAGATTTAAAGGTGATAGCAATAATTGCTTGAAGGCAGCTTTTTGAGTCCGAAAAAATTATGACTTTATCGATTCTATGGCAGGACACGTATACAATGGCTTCAAGAATAGAAATAGCTAAAAGTTTCGACTCCAAATCGCTCAAATATATAACATCTAAAGAGGCTTGCATATTTTCGCCGCATGTGCTGTTTGGCTGAATAAGCCGCCGCGCCTGCCCTACTCTGTGTCAAAGGAAGATGAAATGGCGCTAATGTGTCTTCAACGGATGTCACGTCTCACACAAGAGGCCTACCAAACTGCCAAGGCACAAGCGTCATTCCGTCAGGTCTTTTTCCATCGTCACGCGTAAGACCGCTCTGTTCGAGCACAGCTGCAACATGGAATAAGCCCGGCGAATGCTAGCGTGGCGACCCATTCTGCCAGGACGTTTAGAACAAGACAGACCATGGTGACCGAGCTGATCAACTGTATAAACGTAGGCTGATAGCGAAACAAAAGCAGCCTGATCTAATAAGCAACCTGTATTGAAAAAAGATGAATTATATGTATAACTGTAGACACGGCGGTATGGCCTCAATAGCTTAAGCTCGCCTTATGGGCAAATTAAAAAAGTTATAATGTTTACGTATTTATTTACGTTACTCTACGCGGTTATTTTTCTATAAAATACGCTATAGTAAAATTTTTATTTAATATGACGCTTAATTTAGCCAGAAAAGACGGCGGGCCAGGCTACGTTGGTATACAATTCTGCCAAGAATGCAACAACATGCTTTACCCGCGAGAAGACAAAAACAACAAAGTTCTCTTGTATGCATGCAGGAATTGTGATTACAAGCAACTGGCAGACTCTAATTGCGTGTACGTGAACAAAATTATGCACGAAGTTGATGAATTGACGCATATAAACCCTGACGTAGTGAGCGATCCGACTTTACCCCGTACTAAGGATCATATGTGTCCAAAATGCAATCATCGAGAAGCAGTTTTCTTTCAGGGGCAGACAAGACGCGCTGAAGAAGAGATGAGGTTGTATTACGTATGTACTAGCTGCAAACACAGGTGGACTGAATAAATAAGTGAAACAGTTAACTCGACTTTATCCTGTATTATGAATGCTCTAGAATGTACTCATGTAAAAAAAAATCACTTAAGTTATCATGCTTCTGTTTGATAAAATTTATTCACGATTTTATGCAATATAAGTCTGTATATATATATTTTGTAAGATTTTTTATAGCTAGAAATAAATGAGGATTAAGAAATTTACTTCATTTATTTTATCTTAATAACCACCACAATTCTTCAAAGTGTATTTCTAAGGTAATATCTGTGGCAGTGTACAACAGTTTGAAGCTGCAGCAAACTTCCCAGTTACTATGGTGGCAACTGCCATTGTTATTTCTGATTTCCAAATATGAAGTATAGTATTGAAATACTAGCTGCACCCTGTGATGTTTTCCACATAGCCTATGTGTTAATCCAGGGTCCAAGCTATTTCCATACCAAATTAGTTATTTATTAAAGAGTAAAACAAATATGCATTCACGAGGGAACAGCCCCACATGTGCAGCTGAAGTGCTGCTGCATGGCAGAACAATGAAAAATCTTCTTCGGCTCACCGAGGACTGTCCTCGTATATCATTTAGGAAGGCCAGCAGCTCGATTACGCCGGCGCAGGCCTTCCTAAACGAGGTTATATGGCTGGACTGACATGGGGACCATCCAAACATGCATAAGGACCTAGTTCCGGTCAAGCCCGTTCACCAAGTTACATACATCCTTCATCCTATACTTACAAACTTCTGCATTTATAATATTAGTAGGTAGTATAGTGAATACTATGTCTGAAGTCACACTTCGTAATGACTGGGACTTTTTTTGTCTTTCTACACCTTTATCTGTCAATTTTTCATAGGTTCCATATAAAAAATTAAAGTTTATAGACTTCTAAAAATAAATAAATACAAACAGTCATCAAATGGTACACATTTTTATTTGGCAATTCATGTACTTAAGTTTCTAACTTTGGTTAAACTTTAGTCAATGGTTACAAAAAATTAATAACATAACATGGCACTTGAGTTAATATTTCATAAAATACATTATGAGTATGTAAGTATTACTTAATATTTTACTTTTTAAAATACACAACTAAAAACTCAGCTCACGGAAGATTAAAGTAGGTACTTCATAAACGTAGTATCTTCTTATTAGTTTGTGCTTCATATTTAGCTGGGATGATTTAGAACCATAAATATTTATACTATTTATAGAGTATAGCAAAAATCTATGGTATGGACAAATGATGCGTGATAGCCATATGATGAAGAGAACCATGAAAATGATTGTAGATGGTAGCGCCGGGAGTGGGCGACCTAAGACGCATCGTGGATGAGTTGAGTGAATGGAAGTGGAAGACATGCTGTGCCGACCCTACGTGGGATAAGGTCAGGAAGATGATTATGAAAAAAAAGTTAACAGAATGACACAAAAATCTAGACTGACTGTAGTACCTACATAATGTTTATGTATATTATATTCTTGACAGTTACAATCGACTTTGTGATATTTACATTTTAATTATACTGAATCCCGAAAACTTTAAACATCTAACTGTAACTTTGATTACTTTTATTCTAAAATATCACTAATGAAAATTCGAAAATCATTAACATGCAGAATTGGATGCATGCACTAGCTCAGTTTTATTAAGATGAGAATTAATTGTAGGTACAATTTGTAGAAAAACGGTTACCAGCATCTTATTAAAAATATCACAGCCAAATTAATGAAATTTTTATTATTTTGTTTTTGTATATTTTATCCGATAACGTGCACCGATAGCACAATTTTTTCGTACAAATTAATGTACCTATTTGAAAAACTAACTGATGAATACATTAAACTGTAGTTCAAACTCTATATATCAACACTGAAGAGACTGCATTTCTTGGCATTATAGAGAGTTGCTGTTAAATGGAGAGAAGAAAACAGAAGAAGTTTATGTCAGACTAGTGTTAGTAGTTTTTATGTAGGTAGGTATTATTTAAACGCTACTGAGTATTTCTAGTCCGTTATTTTGTCTGACGTCTTTTGCTGCATCAGTAATTTATTCATATCTTACGATATTGAGGCATTTCGTTGATAAAGAAAGAACTTTTCCAATAATTTGACTGCTTTCAAAGCTTCTTCAATGCTCGGCAGAGGCTCAAGCTCATCCGTCTCATCTTCTTCATCTGTTTGTTCTTGATCTTCACTCTCAGATTCAACTAGCTCCATGAATGTTTTCCTTCTGCAGTAACTCTTGAGGGTTTCAATCACACTCTGGCCCGCTGGCTGTAAGACATTAGTCGTACTTGGAGCAAGTAATGCCAACTCTATGTTCTGAAGGTTTGATATACAAAGGTGGACAGAACAGTTGTCAATAACAAGTAAAATTTGCCGTCCTTTTAATTCAGCATCCCACTTTCGCACTTCTTCTTCGAAGAGTTGACTGGCCATCCAAGCTGATTCATCAGTTTTATCTGTCATTGGCAATTTTTTAGTGTTCTTAAAACAATGTGGATTATTCGATTTAACTATTGCCATCAGTTTTTTTTTCTCTGTGCCATATATATTTGTAGCCAAAAGGACCGTAATCCGTTCTTTACTAGGTAAACGCATGTCAATAATTAAATGATTTGAGTGGAATGTTAGTGAGTGGGAGGGATTTCTTTTTCTTACTATTTTCTACCTGTATGGCCACCCCCACCATGCAACTTGTCAGATTAACATTTAAACACAATACAATTTTTTAGTTTAATAAAAGACAAAAGTAAAGGAAAAACATTCACAGCTATAAAAACTAATAGAGCATTCCTCCCACACACTTCTCCTTCAAATTTCATAGTTTTATCTGGAGTTAACTTGTAGATAAGTCCTTCTTCATCAACATTGAAAATGACAATTTTGACCACTCTGTACTATTCCAATCATGAGTAGCATTCGAGTCAACACTTGCCTCTCCACTTATTTTACCATAGTTGATATTATGACGTTGCTTGAATGTCCAATGCATCCAAATCTCAATATGTAGTAGATACCTAGTAGGTACATCTTGAGATTTGGATCTGTTATTTAAAAAAAGTTAAATACAATGGCTATTGATCTTCTATTTTGATCTTTATACAATTGTGACTTATAATCTAACTTTAGCTATGTTATGAGACAAAGCTGAAACAACAATGAATTAATGTAACATCCTATGCGCACAGTTCTTAACAATAAAATTATTTTTATTCTATTCTATAGCTCGAATAAAATGAGATTCTGATTTACACCATATAACAGACAGAATTATTGTTAGACACAGAATTAGCATAAGAACAGTAGACTGCTCTCACTGGACATTTATTTTTTCGTTACTTACATTTTTGAGATATTATAGTACAGTTTGCTTTTATTTGACTAAATCTTTTTGCTCCGACTAAAACTTCTAAAAACTGTCTTCTATGTTTCTGTCACACACACATCTTGAATTTCATCTTTTATAATTAAAAATGTAAGTTAATATATAACATATATTTTTATATGTTATATATTAACTTATATTTAAATAATAATGAAAAAAAACTGTCTAAGCGTATATATGGATAACAGATCGTAGACTTCAAAAAGTACAAGTGAACACATAAGTCGTTAACACATATCTTAAATGCCTAGCTAATGAATGATTTATTTAGGCATACATACAATATGACTAAAAATCTATGTACAATATTTTATAGTTCAACATTTCATTAGCTCGGCCTCCAGCCTCACTATGACACCTTGCTTGTAAACCATCAGCTCGGCCTTTATTAAATACTCGCAATGTGTCATAGCTCGGCCTCCAGCCTCACTATGACACCTTGCTTGTAAACCATCAGCTCGGCCTTTATTAAATACTCGCAATGTGTCATAGCTCGGCCTCCAGCCTTACTATGACACCTTGCTTGTAAACCATCAGCTCGGCCTTTATTAAATACTCGCAATGTGTCATAGCTCGGCCTCCAGCCTCACTATGACACCTTGCTTGTAAACCATCAGCTCGGCCTTTATTAAATACTCGCAATGTGTCATAGCTCGGCCTCCAGCCTCACTATGACACCTTGCTTGTAAACCATCAGCTCGGCCTTTATTAAATACTCGCAATGTGTCATAGCTCGGCCTCCAGCCTCACTATGACACCTTGCTTGTAAACCATCAGCTCGGCCTTTATTAAATACTCGCAATGTGTCATAGCTCGGCCTCCAGCCTCACTATGACACCTTGCTTGTAAACCATCAGCTCGGCCTTTATTAAATACTCGCAATGTGTCATAGCTCGGCCTCCAGCCTCACTATGACACCTTTCTTGTTAACCATCAGCTCGGCCTTTATTAAGTACTCGCAAGGTTGACACCTAGCTAAGCCATTAACTGCCCCATTAAAAAATTGCATGTCAATTTGATTTATTTCATATAACGACCTAATAAGCATACTTAGTGAATAATAGTCCATCGTGATGGCTTCTCACACGTTCCTACATCAGGACACAAGCTATTAAATGTAGTGTCACTATTAAATCCCAAAATCTCTCTTTCCTCTTGTATCCTATACGTAAATGTACTTTCATGTGTACCTATAAAGTAAGCACTGCGTGAGCAAATTATTTGATCTATTATAGCTATCTGCCCAGCTAGGTATTTGGTTACATTTGGTATATAAGTGTGAGTTTTGTAACCTAATTTTTGTAACTGCAGTTGTAGTGCTTTCAATTCTTTGTCGGTCCCATCTGAAGCGATAAATATGTCTCGAATAGTTAGTGATTTATTTACAATTGTTTGTTGTATTTGGTTGACAGTGCCTTTGATGGACGGGCTCCGATTAGTATGAAGGAAGTCTTGACGTCTCCAATGTATAGCTAAATAATTTGAACAGTGAATTTTAGAGCATTTTAATTTCTGGGTTATGTACAAATTAGCGACTTCAACAAGCTCGGTATTGAACTTCATGCTCTTTCGGCAGTCCCAGTAAGTCTTAGTTCCGTAAGAACTATGTAAAGGTATTTCTCCATGTATAAACATCACTTTCTCATCATTGGGGCGAAGATTGATAATCTCCCATAGTTGAGTGATTGTTCCTTGGAAATGTATGCATATTACTCGCTCAGCACTAATATTACGGTATCCCCCGAAATGGCCCTCATACTTGCAAGGGCCTGCAATATTCCATTTGTCTCTAAATTCACCATTTTCAAAGGGATCATCGAAGTTTTGTAGTATGTATAAAGAGTCGATTTGGATGTTTGCGTTCCTGTCTGTCTGTAAATTGTATAATTCTAATACTGGGACGTAAGAAAATAGTGAAGGTACGTCAAAAAACATACTCCACGGCTTAGGAGGTTCATGATGAGACTCGGATTTCCAGTGGTATAAAGCATGCCAAGAAGGCAAGACAAGGACCCAATCTGTGTTTTGTCCCCGCTTTCGTGCTTCTGATAACATTATGGCGAACCTCATGTACACGTCTCGACGTAAATTGAAACCTTCAGGCGGATTTACATCGTAAAATAGTAACTTTTCAAGTTTTTCATCAAAAAAATGGAGTTTGTCTTCTTCTTTACAGAAAGGATCGTTTATGGCACAGTGGCCGTTGTGTTCTGCATTGTCTGCAGAAACCAGTACTGAATTTACACACAATATGATTGGTAACAGCATTTTTAAGGATATTTCATGCGATTTGTATTATTGCCGCACGGTAGCTCTCGAAAACGTAAACAAAAACAAGACGTTTGAAGGAAATTAAATCGAGACGATACACATTTTGTCATTGTCTTCTTCTTCTTTTGATTAATGGCACCATACTATTTGTATATTTGCCAACGTCAAGTTTATTAATTTTCGAGTTATTAATCAATAAACTTAAGTCATATATCAAGTAATAAGTCATCGTGGTTAAGTTAAAGTCATATCATGTACCCTCGTAAAGCGGTGGAGACTTTACCAGGGTTTCTATGGAGATTTCCCGCTAACACGAAAACCACGTTATTCCATAAATTATGAGATCACTGATACTTACATAAACTCTTTTAAAAATCAACTGGATAAATGGCTTTACGACAATCAGCTATCTCTTGCAAACCTTTAAGTACTTACAATGCATTGGACAATTAATGAATTCAACACAATACGATATAGGCACATCAGCTTGAAGATGCTCGCCTGTTATTCAATAAATAAATAAACATAAGCTTATGTTACACACTGATAATGTAGCTTCCTAACGGCAAAATAATTTTTGTTATAAGTCCTGTAGTCTTTGAGTTTATTCGTTACAAACAAAAACATAAATCTTTCCTCTTCATAATATTAGTATAAGAAGTATAGACACACAGCTTTCTGATGTCCGAGTCTGTTATTTAAATTGTTAGAATTACAATTGCATTGCGTCATTATGACAGATTTAAAATTCAGTTACCTATGTACGTCAAATTACCATTATGACGCAATGCAATTGTAATTCTAAAACAATTTATGCAAATAATAGACATCGACCCCGATTCGAGCAGGCTAAACTAACCAAATTTGACATTTCTAAAACTGTCTCCTCTCTTTGTTTCCACAAGTGAGAAAGGTATGGATATAATTTTAGGAACTTTTAGTTTAGTTAATGTGACTGTCCGAATTGGGGTCTATGTATACCTATTCATTATTATTTAAAAAAAAAACACATAATACATATTATACTTATGTTTTATTCTCATATTTTAAACATGCGTGAAAAAAATGTTTTACGTAGAAATATTATTCTTGCGTGTGCAAACTGTATATTAGCCAATAAAAGGCACGTCTAAATACTTAGCTGGAAAAATTGCAGACACAATGTACAAAAAGTAAGCCAAATTAATTATATTCTATAGTAGCTGCGCCTCGAGTAGATGTTTGACAAGACCATTGGAATATTTCAATTTTCAAGGATAAAAAGTAGCCCATGTGTTAATCCAGGGTATAAGCTATCTTCGTGCAAAATTTCATCCGAACCCGTTTAGCCGTTTGAGCGTAAAGGAAGAACAAACAAACACACACACACATATACAAATTTTCGCCTTTATTTTAGTGTGACTTGATGTAATTAAATTAATAATTACATGTTATTTTATTCCCGAAACCTTTGTAAAAAAAATATTTCTTAGTAAAACTGAAATAGTTGCCTGGAAGAGATAACTTTTAGCGATGATCGTCACTTGTGGAACTAGATGTAAGTTTTTTTGTGTATTTGATGTACGTATATGGTCTTCAATAAAGAGTTAACAGATTCATTCATGCAAATAGTGCGAGAAAATAGGCGCATGGATCATTTTCTGCGCCGTCAAAGCTAAATTATCATTTAAATTTTCCAAAGTCGTAGGTACCTACGACTTTGGAAAATTTCAAAAATTCATTAGATTTGGTGATAATACAAAAATATTGTTCTACAGACACATGTTACCTTTTTTGAACAGATCTTCATTTGAGAGAAAAAATAATTTCATTCTTCAAATATGTCCAAATTGAATTTTTACTAACTGTCAAATTCGAATTTGGCATTTTTTTTATTTCAAAAACATCGTATCGCTTTCCCTTAAATTGTTATCTAAACATATATATTTTGTTAAACGTCATACCGATGCACCCAGTCTCATATTTTTACCCGACTGCGAATGTAGATAGGTTATGTTTTTCGAGTGTATGTATGTATATTTGTTTGTCACGCCCTAGAGCCTAAACGGCTTGTCGTATTTTTATGTGAGTGGTGTCAATAGGTTTGTCTTCACCTGCAGACGGTCATATGCTATACTAGCTGCATCATGCGATTTCACTTGTTAAGATACGTGACTCTAAAGTTCTTGCAGTCGGGTTTTTGAAGTAATTATTAAGCACTTGTTCTATGACGCCTTTTAAGAGACGCGCGCCTTAACACAGCTATAGACCGCTAACTTGTCCATACAATAAGATATAGCTCTTCTCTACCTATTATTCCGATACGATCCCAGTGTTTTTTTTTCACATAACTAACACATTATTTACTAGGTTTTATTGATTTTTTTGTCTTTTATATACCATTTTAAAGTTACAAGCTCCCTAAGCAGTCATATTTTTACGCTGATACGATGCCTATTAAAAGTCTTTATTATGCAGAATTCAATAACTTTTTTCGGAATAATAAAGCGTGTAGACCTAAAATACATCACAGTGAAGCGATTGACACCAATAACAAAAACATACGTTACAATTTAGAAGGTGAGAAGAGTTACGCCCCGGAACTAAAACTTTATCAAAAACACAAAAACAGTGAAGGGTCGATGATACTCTTAAGTAAAGCTCGCAGCTTTTATTTTAGAGTAATTTTTTTAGCGAAATTTTACCATTTTAATGTTATTTTATTAATAAAAATAATAAATACAAGCCTGAATTTATTATGTAAGTATATTATTTTAAACTATAATATAATTGCCACTTACAAAACTATATTAAATATTTAACTAAACTTAAAAAATAATAAATACAACTGACTTTAAGCTTTTTTCTAATCTCGTGAAATGAGCATAATTTTCGAAAAATTCCAAAATAGATGACTCTGTTGGAATTTTGATTACGCTCGGTGCAGTTCGCTTGGGTGCTTTTGAATCAATCACTGAAATCGAACAATGTTCGGTCTGATTAATTCTAGAGCATAATCTTATATTGAAACATGCTAGATTATTTTTTAAAAAAAATTGTAGGCAATTTCTTATCATTTTAAAAACACCCAAAAAGATTATTCATACGGACTTTTGAATCATTTTAGGGAATTATTCTGAATCCAAAATGCAATATACCTTTCATGATTGATATTAGTTTAGTATCATCCGGATTGTTCTAGAATGAAAGGTTTTGGGTTTTTTCTATAATGAGCCGAATCCAATTCAAACTGGAGTAAGTTTAAACATGATTCTTCAAGAATGACTCAAATTCATATTGAATAAACCAGATTTCTCAAAAATTATCAGGATTTTTCTAGTACAATACCGGTTTTTTTAAAATCGAACTTGATTCCTCTAGTACAATCCCGGTTTTTTAAAAATCGATTCAAACACCTCTATTCCAACCCGGTTTATAAAAAAATGATCTAGTTTCTTCGAGTACAATCCCGGTTTTAAAAAAATCTATTCAAACACCTATAGTACAATCCCGGTTTCTTAAAAATCGATTCCGATTTCTCTAGTATAATCCCGGTTTAAAAAAAAACGATTCAGATTCCTCTAGTAAAATCCCGGTTTTTTTTTAAATCGAACTTGATTCCTATAGTACAATCCCGGTTTTTTAAAAAATCGATCTAGATTCCTCTAGTACAAACCCGGTTTTTTAAAAAATCGATCTAGATTCCTCTAGTACAATCCCGGTTTTTTAAAAATCGATTCAGATTCCTCTAGTACACTTCCGGTTTTTTTTTTGAATCGATCCGGATTCTTCTAGTACAATGCCAGTTTTTAAACATCAATCAGGATTTCTCTAGAACAATTCAGATACCGTAAAACGAACCAAAAAGTCACCCGAGCCACTCTCTACCCAATTGAAAACATTAAAAAAATTACCGCTCATTTTTATTAAGATAATAGAACGATAAATGAAAAATAACGTATCCCTGTTTTTTTTTTATTTTACACAGAATATAAAAATTACGTTTTTAGATATTTCAAAAAAAAGAAGTAATGTTGTGAATAATGTCATTCTCGTACAAAGCTCGTATCGATGTCATCAATTTAGTGATGTATTTTTGTTCTTTGATTTTTTTACGAGCTCTTTACGAGAATAACATTATTCGGAACTTTATTTAGATTTTCAAAAATCTCTATAAAAAGATTTATTAAATTCTGAGTAAAATAAAAAAAACAGGGATTCGTTATTTTTTATTTATCCTTCCATCATCGTTATAAAAATGGGGTGTCAATACGATTGAAATGTTGTCAATTGTCAACATATCTAGAATCATCTAGAAGGTTTTCCTATGCACCGCCCTGTGTCCCTCCTCATCGTACTCTCGTTTGGAGACCCACATCTTGCGGAATGTGTCGAGCGAGGCGAGGATGGAGCCCCCGATCCAGGTAGAGTAGAGCCGCTCTTGGGGCGCTGAGATCTAAAACAAACAAAAAATCATATTTTTTTTGCATTTTTTGCAAAATTTAAAAGTATATGGCCGTCAAACGACGCTATTTTTATGTTTCTAAAAAGTATTTAAGAACATTTTTTGAAAGAACAAGAATCGTTTGTTTGGTGGTATTCATAGTTATGTTTGCAAAAAAATCTAATATGGCCGCCGTATGGCATTTTGAATGTTTTTTTGGATTGACATGTAAATATATTTATTGCGACAAAAACTCAGAGAACAGTAATTAAAACACTAAATAATTTAATCATAATAGAATAAAAAAAAATAGTGTAAAAATCCGCTAGTTGAGGGAAAGGTGGCGAAAATTCTGGCAGCATTGCCACTTTGGATGGCAATGGATATTGTTTGACCCAAAAAAATAAACAGCATTTTTGTCATTGACATGTCATTTCCGTAATTTGTTTGTTGGTCGGTTGGCGCAGTTGGTAGCAACCCTGCCTTCTGCGCCGCTGGTCCCGGGTTCGAACCCCGGACAGGTTAAACGTTAGTGCGCATGAACATGTCTGTTTGTCCTGTGTCTGGGTGTTTATTATATATACAAGTATGTATATCAGTGATCAGGTTACCATAGCACAGGCTTTGTCTAGTTTGGGACTTGAACACCTTTGTGCGGACATTGTTAAATTTTATTTTTTTAAGTAGTTGTATTGCATTGGTTTGCTCACCCGTATCTTCATATCCTTGGGCGCGAGTCTCCGTATCTCCTGCAGCAGCCTGTCTCCGAAGCCCCGGAACAGCGTGGAGCCCCCGCTGAGGACTATGTTCTGGTATAGGACCTTGCGTAAGTCCATGTCGGACTTCTGGATGGCGAACATTAGGACTTCGTGAAGACCTGGACATAAGAAAATTAGAAGAATCTCTCCACTAGCACTTGAACTTTACGGTATGGTATTAAAGTTCAAATTGACTTTTAAGTATTATTACGAATCGATTGTATGGGAGTATAGAAAAGTGTTATTTTTAGACTTTTTGAGGTAAGGTAAAAAAAACTCTTCATAAGAACCATTCTCGTACTTCAAGGAATATTCTAAGATCTAAGATCATTTAAATTAAATGTAATAATGATGATCATGATCATTGTTTCGTCTGTCAGTATGTATTTATAGATATTTGTTTGTAATAAACTCCGTACTCGCGTACAGGTCGTAGTTTCCATCCAAACTCGACGAAACTAATTAGTTAAAAATGTTAGTTTGATGTTTGTTCAATTGTTTTCTTATGCAAATACATATATTTCCATAAAAAATAAAATATGACGAAAAACCTACAATATTAAGACATATTTTATGACTAGTGAAATAAGATTTAAAATATGGCAATTTCTGCAGGAATACGAATAGAATATGTTTGTTGGGAGTTTTGCAACGACGCCATTCGCCAGCCTTACATTACATTTAGCAGCGTAAACCTAAACAGCATCTTTCGGAGTTTATTAAAACCATTTTTTGTTTATCCTGCACAGCTAGGCATTCGATCACAAGTTCGCACGATCACGGAAGTCAGCGACACTGTTGCCCTAGATGGAGCATGCCTAGTCTGGAATACACTAGCTCTCAAGGAAGGCTGCCGGAACAACCGTTAGGTGCTTGGCAAAATGTTTTACAACTTGAGGTTGGTAGCTAGCCAGGCGAGCGATAGTAAACGTCCTTCTACCGTGCTATGGTTTCCTCACGATGTTTTCCTTCACCGGTAGCTCAGGATCTTTTTGCATGTTTCGTGGGATTGAACCTCGTACTGCATGGCAATCGACCCTAACCCCTGATCCTAACCACTCGACCATCATCGCTACATAAATAAGGATGGCCATTGAAGTGACGCCTCTTACCTTCACACTCCTCGCCGATGAGATCTGGTCTAAACAAAACTTCCGGAGCACGGAATCTGGCCGGACCTATCTGTAAATAAGATTTCAAATAAAATAAAAAACCTGGATATCACCATTTAGTGCTGGCGGCCATCTTGGATTTTAAATTTATTATAGTGTTTGACAAAATTAAATGGTATATCTTTTATTGCACAAACTTATAAAACATGATAAATTATTTAACTAAAACTATACAAAGCTATGTACAAAAGCAATATCCAAAAATTAAAACTAACTTAAATCTAAACCGCTGTCAGTTGGTAGAGTACCCAAGATGCTGGCCCCATTGCCTCGTTGAATGGCAATACTAATGCGCTGACCCAGGTAGAGGCCAGCATTTTGGTCTCGAGTAGCGTCAACTAGACACTTTGTTAGGGCTTTGAAAAATAATTTTGCTCCCGTTCCCCAAAGCCCGACAGTTTTGATTAATTTTGTTTATAACGACGGGTAAGCAATCAAAATAAAAATGAGTAAAAATTTCATAATCCCCAGACATCCCATGTACAACGTGGTGGCGGCCATCTTGTCTATGAAACTAATCATAGTGAACATACTCTACTATTCTGGCAATTTAATATGATACACATGTTGGAGGTGTTGTGTAAAATATGTAATCCGCCATTTTGTGAGGACGGCCATCTTAGATCTATTTTCATTAAAACACAGCTAAGAACATTACCTACTTTATTCACTGGTAAAACTTTATCAAATTGAGTTCATCCTTTCCGGTGCTACGATGTTACTGTCATACAGATACACACAAACGTGAAGTTAATATTAGTAGAATTAAAAAAAAAAACGGTACATTTTTAGTTTAGTAATCACATCACAATATATTATATTATAAAGTCAATAGTTTGTATGTATGTGTCTGCTTGTCACTCGGCTCGGCTCGGATTTGTGTGAAAAGAGATGTTTCCAAAATGTATGGAGCTCCGGCCAGGAACATGACCATAAATACTTTAGGGATTATTCATCTTTAATACATCAACCAAATTCAAAATAAAGTAACTTATAGCGTAGTGTACAAAATTAATTGCGAATCAAAAGATTTCCACGTTATTTACGCTAAATAGTGATTTTCGCGTTTTAAACGCGGCAATTTTGACATTTGTTACGAGCGGTACAATTCATAGGCCAATGTGACCATTGGAGTCAAACTAGGATACTTAATCTTCCAGGGATGCCATAATTCCACTACAATTCACAGAATTTTTATATTTTGTACACAATGAAGGAGGCGACTGACGCATTTTTCATTACTAACAGAATATTAACTACATCTTAAGGCAGGCAGTTTTTGGTAGACGTACACCATCCTGGCCGAAAATGAAACAAGTCCTTTAGCACCGCGGGTAAAACCACGGGGCGCAGCTAGTAAAAAACAACTGCCTTATTAATAGAAGCGTCTTAACTTTGAGCATCTTTTGTCTAGTTCTATCCAATGGAGAACGTCAAGCGCCAACACAAGACAAGTGACGATTAAAGTTCATCGACCCTTCACTGTTTTCGTGTTTCTGATAGCGTTTTCGTTCCGGGGCGTAACTCTTTTCACCCCCGCAATTGTAACGTGTTTTCTTATTATTGGTGTGAATCGCTTCACTGTGATGTATTTAAGGTCTACACGTTTTATTATTCCGAAAAAAGTTATTGAATTCTGCATAATAAAGACTTTTAAAAGGCATTGTATCAGCGTAAAAAATATGACTGCTTAGAAAGCTTGCTACTTTAAAGTGATATAAAAGATAGAAAAAATAAAACGGTAAAGCGTAGTAAATAATGTGTTAGCTATGTGAAAAAAAAAACCACTGTAATCGGACAACAATAAAAGGTAGAAAAGAGCTATATCTTATTGTATGGACAAGTTGGCGGTGTATAGCTGTGTTAAGGCGCGTTTATTAATATAGCTGCATATTTTACCTCCAGCTGTGTTCCGTCGGGTAAGGTGTACTGTGCCCGTTCAGTGTCCAAGGTCTCCTCTTTGAGGGGGTTGGGTGAGAGGTAGCAGGCGCGCTCCTTTATGGATTTCACGATTTCCAGTTCAGCCGACGTGCTAAGGTTCACGCCTTCTTTGCGTAGAAGCAACCTGTAATTAACGAGAACATTAACCAAATGTATATAAATTTACAACTTCATACTGAAATACAGGGTTATCGGCTAGGGGTATACTAAGCCGAAAGTGGGTCACTTTACTCTTCCTAAGGAATAACCTTCACTATGGGACAGACACTGAATTCAATTTAAAAAAAAAAACCATTTCACAACAAGGTATGTAACCTTGTTGTATGGAACAGCAGATTTTTTCTCTCTTGAGATTAGAGTTAGTCCCATAGTGAAAGCTGTTCCTTAGAATGTGTAGTATAGAGTACAACTTGTTTAAAGTAAGACTTGTTTAAAGTACAACTTGTTTAAAGTAAAACTTGTTTAAAGTATAACTAGTTTAAAGTACAACTTAAATAAAGTACAACTTGTTTAAAATACAACTTGTATAGAGTACAACTTGTTTAATGTACAACTTAAATAAAGTACAACTTGTTTAAAACACAACTTGTTAAAAGTACAACTTGTATAAAGTACAACTTGTTTAAGGTACAACTTGTTTAAAGTATAACTTGTTTAAAATACAACTTGTATAGAGTACAACTTGTTTAAAGTATAACTTGTTTAAAATACAACTTGTATAAAGTACAACTTGTTTAAAATACAACTTGTATAGAGTACAACTTGTTTAATGTACAACTTGTTTAAAATACAACTTGTTTAAAGTAAAACTTGCTTAAAGTACAACTTGTTTAAAACACTACTTGTTTAAAGTACAACTTGTATAGAGTACTACTTGTACACCTTGTTTAAAGTACGATTTGTTCAAAATACAACTTGTTTAAAGTAAAACTTGTTTAAAGTAGAACTTGTTTCAAGTACAACTTGTTTAAAGTATAACATACTGTTACGAGCTACGAGTTCGGGATAAAAATAGAAAAATGCCAATTCACACCAATGACGATTTATTCCTCACAACACTCAGAAACTGACACACAAAAACACTACACAACACTTTCACTCACAATCACACTACACTGAGCACTTCGATTCGCACTTGGTTCGCACTAGAACTGTTCGCGGTTATAGCTTCCGATAAACTGACTCCCCGGACCCACAGTCGGTCCCTTTATATACCTCAGCGCCGTAATTCTGTAATGATCCAGAATATTCGTCTAATTGCTGGACACCGAGAACAATAGATGTTTACAAATAGGAAGGTACTTGAATTCGAGAGAGATCCCTTTTTTTCTATGCGCGATAAACAATAGCGCGGGCGTCGCTTACTATGTCTTATTCTGTGCATAGGAGCGCCGGTTCACAACTACTGCGTATTCTGTGGTACATAGGGTACGGTCGTAACACTACCCCCTCCTTAGACATGCTCGTCCCGAGCATCATTGGTCTCGTGATGTCACCAGTTGATCCTCGCAGGCAGTCCTAGTCATTCGTTGTCGTCTTTCCGATGTACCGACGTTGCCCCGTCCATTTATAATCTTAGCGTCGCCCGTTTTTAGCATTCTGATAGGAACAGTCTCCATAGCTCCTTGTTTATCACGATTTCTCCAGTTGTCAGGTGGTAATCTTCTTGAAACAGTTTTCACCTCATTGCAACGACTTCTGTAGCAACACTGAGCAATCACTATTGGTCCGTCGCAGCCTTGCGGGAAACGTGTAGTGCAACTAGACTTAAGATGTCCTTTTTCTCCGCAGCGATGGCATCTGGGGCTGAAACTATGACGACCGTAATGGACTGTTGTTGGTTCCGCATTTTCAGGTTGTTGTTTTCGACTATCCCACCGAGCTGCTTCCACTTCCAATGCATGTGCCAAAGCTTCAGATATAGTTCGGTGATGTCCAAGTCTCACTGCAGCTCTCACTTCCACGTCACGTATACCATCGACGAATGTCTGAACCACATTCACATCGATGAGCTCAGGCAAAGATTGATAAGCCTTTCTTACAAGCACTTGCACTTGGAAAGCCCACTCCCGCAGATCCTCATTTCTGCGCTGGACCCTGTCCTTTAACTGGGCACGATACACATATTCCTTATGTGCATCCCCAAAGCGACACTCCAGGATCCCCAGCAGACTTTCGTAAGTGACGTTCTTCTCAAGGCCTTCCAAAACAATCAGAGCCTGCCCCCGGAGACTCATGATGAGAGCAGCTTTGGCTTGTACTTCACTCCATCCATTAACCTTAACCAGGGCTTCATGCTGCATTCTATATGCTGGCCAGGAAGAGCATCCGTCGAATGGTGGCACTTTAAATCCCGGTGTCGAAGTCGTAACAGTAGCAGTTACACCGGACGCTTTAAGAACGCGCAGAACCTTTTTTATGTCAGCGATCTGGGTTTCTACTTCCGCCACGCGGCCCTCAACTTGTTCCTTAAAATCCTTCAACTCTTTTCTGAAAACCTTGTACAGATCTTGTAAGAGAAGAGTCTGTTCTTCTTGTTTACGGGCTTGTTCCTGGGACTGTTCCTGGAGTAATGCCATAATCTTTTCTTGCTTACCGGTCTGTTCTTCTTGTTTACGGGCTTGTTCCTGGGACTGTTCCTGGAGTAATGCCATAATCTTTTCTTGCTGTTTCCTGGCCTGCTCCTCTTGTTTCCTGGCCTGCTCTTCTTGTTTCCTGGCCTGCTCCTCTTGTTTCCTGGTCTGCTCCTGAAGAATTTTCATAATAACCGCAAATTCTGACGAAATTGCAGCTGGTCCCGTCGAAGCAGTAGGATTTTCCGATGGCCCGGCGATAGTCGCAAATTCCGACGAAATTGCAGCTGGTCCCGTCGAAACAGCAGGTTCTTCCGATGGCCCGGCGATTGATGGCTGATCTTCCTCAGATGATTCTTCAAACCGACGCCGATCCATCTCTTTTTGTCGTTGACTCCTGGTTTGCACGGGAGTGAAGTCTTCCTTCAGCAGAACAGGTATCTTAAAGGTTTCCCACGAAGAGTTTTTCCTGAAGACTGGCTGTTCGAAACCTCCGGATCTTTCTGAATCGATCATCATTCTCATATTTGTGATGCTTGTCTCAGTCTTGGCAATACGACTCTCAAGCTGATGTATCTTTTCCTTGAGGTCATTAATTTCCTTTTCCAAGGTTGTACGCAGGTCTTTCACAAGTAAATTCTGTTCCTTCTGCCAGCGGGCATGTTCCACTTGTCGACGAATATTTTCCTCTTTATCACGGAAAAACCTCTCCTCAAGCCGACGAAGCTGCTCTGCCAGTATAGGAACTTGATCCTCTCGTTGGGCACCTGCTTCTACTCGCCGCCGTTGGCTACTGGTCTGAATCTGATCGTCTTCCGGTATCTTCGGCATTATTTTTATCCCACTTCTGACACCAAATGTTACGAGCTACGGGTTCGGGATAAAAATAGAAAAATGCCAATTCACACCAATGACGATTTATTCCTCACAACACTCAGAAACTGACACACAAAAACACTACACAACACTTTCACTCACAATCACACTACACTGAGCACTTCGATTCGCACTTGGTTCGCACTAGAACTGTTCGCGGTTATAGCTTCCGATAAACTGACTCCCCGGACCTTTTTTTTTTTTTTATTTTTTATAGAAAGGACTGAGCTGCTGGTCGAACACGACCTCGGACAGCTTGACCGGACGTTTGGCAAGCGCTAGTGCGCTGGGCCGCGGTTTTGGTTTTGGGGCGACAAGCACAAGGGCGCCTCAGACGGCACGAACCTCGGCTTGAGCCGTCGCCCAGAGTTGGACTAACGAACTGCCCTGGCAACCCAGACGGGGAGTGCCTAGGGCCCTAGCCACTGGTGGCATCCTAGCTAAAACTTTTTAGAGCGAATTTGCCCAGACCTCCCTGAGGGGAAGGACAAATGAGCCCTATGAATCTGAGTGACTATTTGACCTGATTGTCCTGGAGGTCTGAGGCCAGAGTTCACGAAGACCCTACACTTGATTGGCATCTGAACGACGCCTCCCCGGACCCACAGTTGGTCCCTTTATATACCTCAGCGCCGTAATTCTGTAATGATCCAGAATATTCGTCTAATTGCTGGACACCGAGAACAATAGATGTTTACAAATAGGAAGGTACTTGAATTCGAGAGAGATCCCTTTTTTTCTATGCGCGATAAACAATAGCGCGGGCGTCGCTTACTATGTCTTATTCTGTGCATAGGAGCGCCGGTTCACAACTACTGCGTATTCTGTGGTACATAGGGTACGGTCGTAATAATACTTAAATGATGGCTTGTTTAAAGTACGACTAGTCTTACCTGAGATACCTGGTGACGTCCCTGCCAGCTACATCCACCCTCATGATGCTGTGTGGCATTGCGAAACCTTCGTATATGGGTACTGCATGCGTCACGCCATCACCAGAGTCTAACACCACTCCTGTGGTGCGACCCGTCGCGTATCTGAATTGTAGGGCAACAATTAACCTTGTTTTTCGCCGCAGTTAAGGTTGCATTTCCACCAGACACTAGCGAGGATGTGTACTAATAAATGTGTTTGTTAACAATCAAAAGAATCAGTAAGTCTGTCAGTCTGGACTTACTCTTTCATATATATGTAAAAAACTTCTCGCTGAATGACTGACTGACTGATATTTTATAGGAATCAACATAGAGGCTTAACTGCTTAACCTAGAAACATTATGAAGGGTGTATTCATTGTAGGGTGTAGGGGTGTATGAACTTGAACCCCAAGAAGTCAAATGGGGGTTCAAAGTAAAAAAATAATAATATTCAACGCGTTTGTCGCCGCGGGAGACAGATAAAAGTTTGTATGTATGTATAGATAAATAAATAAATACACGCTTAATATAAATATTGTTTTTATTATAGTCGCTGGCATCTTACAGTATCTCTACGAAATTTAAAAATATTAAGTTTCTTTTACACCATTAATATTTTAATTTGTTTAAGGTGTGAGCGAGAAGTTGCGATGGTAGCTGTTGTAAAGTTTACAATAGATAAAACAAAATATGTGTATCACTCACAAACTAAGCACAGCCTGCATGGATAGGAACAGTGCTGGTACGTTGAACGTCTCAAAGAACACCTCGGCAGCTTTTTCTCGATTCCTGCGTGGGTTCAACGGAGCTTCTGTCAGCAGCACCGGATGCTCCTCAGAGAATGTTGATAGCTGGTCCTGCGGAGCAAGGATAGAGAAAAGTTTCAGACATGGAACCTTTTTTAATAACTTAAAAAAAGGTGAATTACTCAATTCAATAATCTTTTAGCATTTTTATGTATAAAAGTAATGTGTGTTTTATTGATTTTGTTAACAATGCTCACTCCATTCATTCAATTGTTGGCAAGGTCCAACTATATAACGGCATGTGCCATGGTTGTGGACAAAAACAACTCATTTCATCACTGATGAAGTTCATGATATGTGAACCACATGTACAAGTAGTTTATGTTATTTAAGGAATACATTCATATCTTGTGAATAAATTTCTTTTTTATCCTACACAGCTAGACCACGGAAGTCAGTGATACTGTAACCCTAGATGGAACTGTTTAGTCTGGAATCCACTGGCTATCAAGGAAGGCTGTCGGAACACACGGAAAAGTATTAACAGTATTTTATAATATTCCCACTCACCTTACTATAAATGTAGTTCCAAACCCGTTCCATATCATTCCAGTCCGTTACGATGCCGTGTTCCATTGGGTACTTGATAGTGAGCAGCCCTCTGTGCTCTTCCGCTCGAGGACCTACAAATAATTCTCCTTCCAGGGCTCCGGCCATCACACGGGTGTGTTTCGGACGTCCAATACTGTTGATCAGAAACTTACTTATAATTTGTCCATCTTAAATCATCTTATAGGTTGAACTAAAACTCAAGCTTTGTTATACTAAGCTAGTCCGATACTCTTAAACTCGGAACATTAATTGCCATTAATATATGATATGTATCATCTATGATGAGGCACTTGGGTGTACCAGCTGTTATTTTGGCCTGCTAGCTGGCACCTGGCAAACCCATCCAGCTCAGTCCTATTTCAGGCCTGCAGCTATATGGTGACCCATATTTTTCGTTTTTCTTAATGTTTATGGCCACAGTTATTTCAACAAAATGGATTTAGTCTTATAGCAAACCACACTGGCCAATTTGTTTTAAAATACCTAACCAAGAAAACAGCTTAGTGCATAAACCTACTAAATACCTTGTCAGGATAACACATCTAGAAAAAATACAACAAGATCAGATTCTGAATATAGGAAATTAACATCCCCAATATACTTATCTGAATACGGCAAGCACGTATGCTTACTCATGAAAGTAAAAGAAACGCTAAATGTGTGTTAAGGCAGAAGAATATGTTGAGACGTTTAGTTAACTACAAGTATGTACTAATACTGACATGAATTCAATACTTACTAATTTGGAAACCGACATTTTGGTATTTGGTCGCCAGCGAAGCCAGCTTTTATAACACCGGAGCCCTAAAATGAAACCGGCATAAAAATACAATTCAAGTACTGTTGACGTAAGAATAATACAGAATGAGTCATTTTATGAATAAATTAGAAACAAACTAAAGTATTATGAAATTGACGCAGTAATGCCTTTACAAATGAAATTTCCCGACGTTTTAAGGTGTTAGAGCCGTTAACAATAAGTTATACAGAAAATATTAGGTGCGCCAATGGTGACATCAAACAATTGCAGTTTTAACTATTTGTGGCGAACTTACGTTATCTATAACAACAGGTTGATTCACTATAACATCGTTTAACTCCATCTTCATTGATGTGAATTATTAAATGCTGTTTTAAGAAAAATAAGTTCTAAAAACACATACACGCATACACCAACGCACAATCAAAAAATTTTTTTCTATTCACGTTTGACTTTGACGTTCGAATTTCGTAACGTGTCAACGTCAAAACATACTTTTTTTTTATTAGTTTAGCTTCGTACGATTAATCATTCTTTTTAGCGCTACATAGTTTGGAAATATTTCTTTCGCATTAGAACATCTGCTTATTCTCTTTTCATACTATGCTAAAACTTTGAATTATTATTCTGACTTATATGACATGTCTGGACAAGTAGTAAAGTTGAGTCGGGAAACCTTACTTTGAGGAGGAATGAAACATATCAAGGGATTTTTTTAGATTTCACGATTAGCTTAGTATATATTACTAAGCTTCGCAGAAATCTTATTACCACGGGAACAAGCTATCCTGTTGCCCATCTCACTCCGTTCAGCAGTTTGCAGGGTAATAATTGAATAATGGATTAAAACTTAAACCATACACAATATGCGTCTCACTGCACGGGTCTCCCCGAAGAAGTATAATCTGTAATTGACTACAGCAGTGTGAGTAGTACTTTACTCATCTTTGGTTCTATTAATATAAATAATAGTGAAAATAATTATTGTAAGAGCAACACGTTGCACGACATGTCGCAGATATCTTGTATCTGATTTTTAATTAATATATAGAGGGAATAATTCTTTACAAAAACTGATATCTTACTTCAGTTCGACATCTAAAACTTAGCAGTTATTTTTCGTTATTATTTCATTAATTGGTACTACTTGAATGTATACAGGACTATATGAGTGAGACGTGTATGCAACTTATTAAACAAAATAAGATTATTCTAATTGGTCCAAACTTTTCTGAGAAATCAAATTAAAAACACACATAAAATTAGCAAAATTGAGGAACAGTTACGTTCGTGTTGGTCGGCTTAAAAATAAAAAAATACTCTATGTACTTAATAAATCACCTATATTTCATAAATAACGTTTCGACGATGGAATAGTTAGAATAGCAACACTAGATATTGTTGTGCGCCTGAATTATTAAACAAGATGGCTTCCTCACTATTATCTTACAACTATGATGTTAAGATTTAATTTGGTGTTCATTTCTTGGGCGCGACCATGTCTTCCAAGCTCTTGATTTCCGCTGAAAAAAAAAATTTAAATTAAATAAGTATTACTAAACATCGCTCCCAAAATATTTGATTATCCCACGAAAACACAGCATTTCTTCATGGTGACGAATATCATCAAAATCCGATCAACAGTTTTTGGATGACAACAATGAAAAAAAAGCAAACATACAAACTTTCGCATTTATAATATTTAGGTATTGGATATGATTCATTTTAACAGTAAAATGAACCGTTGGATTACTTATTCATCTACATATACCTAATCTTAAAGCTCCAGCCCACCACCAGAAATCAGCGCACCCAGTTGCTAGCAGCATTATCACGCTGAATCAATTAGTATTTTTTTTTTAGATAACAGGCTTCTATGTGGCCTTGAAGAATCCGATTTACGCACGACATGAAAAGACAGAGATTATAGAACTCTGCTGCGAATTACTCAACCTGACAGTTAGCACAATAAAGGTTGCTGCCGTTTTGCAGCAGTTTGCAGTAGTGCGAGTAGTAATCCTTAGTATCCCTACCATCGCTTGTATGTATGTATGTTTGTCTGCCAATTTAGTAACCGCATACAGATAACGTAGTAGTTTCCAACCTATCGTGAGGAAACTTGATATATCTACAGGTTATTTTTTTTACATAAACTTTTCGATTAACGACCCTAGAAATGGATGTTAATACGCCGTCTTCCAGTCAACTTTAACAATATTTTGCAAAGACTTGTTAGGCGCTTTACAGACGGGGGCGGGGCAGGATTTTTGACTTCTACTGGGGGTTTATTATTAGATTAGTTTTTATAACTATAAACTTTTTTTTCCTTTGCTTTTAGTTATGGTTTGTTCAAAGGAATATGATAGTTTGTTCAATAAGAGAATTCTATTGATTGATATTTATAGGTGAAAATCTTGTCTGTGGTAGGCTGCAGTATAATATTGGTAAATCAAAAACAGAATATATAAATCTTTCCAAAAATTTTCATGTTATCAAATTGATCCACCTTGTCTCAGAGAAATTAGATATAACATACAATTATTACCTGACTGGGAAAGAAGGAGGGTTATGTTATCGAGTGTATGTATGTATATATATTTCTTTGGCACGTCCTAGAGCCTAAATGGCTTGTCGTATTTTGATGTGAGTGGTGTCAATAGGTCCGTCTAATTGTGAGAGTGACACTGGGTATATCAAAATTAAAAAAATAAAATAATTAAGGATGATACACAGGTTTAACAATTTAGCAATCAGGTTTCTTTCGAACTGTCTTGTATGATTAGAAGAGAGTTTGTCTTGTTTGAAGACAAAATGAAAAGAAAAAGAAATAATTACCCGCAGCAGCCATCTTTTTCTCCTCAGCCAGCTTTACGTCCCTGATAGCCTTCTCCTTGGACTCCACCTCACGGAACTTGGCCTCCTTCTTGGAGAGTCGGCTCTGGTGGAAGGCGCCGTACAGGACTCCCGCTGTCAGGAACGACCAGCGACCAAACTGGGAATTGTGCAAAAAAAAAAAACAACTAAGTGAAAACCTAATTTCATGTGTTGTGATATTTCAATTTCAAGACCTAAATAAAGACAGATTTGGGAAACTTTCCCTTTTTAACAAAAAAGGATTTAACAAATCTGTCCAGAAACTCCTGAAACATGCAAAGATACATACACGAAAAAGATTCCAACAATTTGAATCTCCATCTCATTCTGTACAAAGTTGGTAAAAAATGTTTGAAATGTATAGATACTCGTAAGATTTTATTTGACAACAAAATATTAGCATCTCGATAAGTCAACTAATGCTTGTCAGGCAGTAATATTGAAAAAAAAAAACTCTTTTAATGGTGTCTCCATCCCTAAAAAGAAATAATATCAAGTCTGGTATTTCTAAAATTTCTTCTATTCAATTTACTTTTTGATTTTGGTTTGATTGGTAGTTTTAATTCCAAATAACATCACTTGGTTACTTGCCTTCCACAAAGTGGTACACTCCATTACTCTCAATAATGACAATGTAATTATAAAATGCACAGCTGTGTACCTATACTTTTATAATCATTGAATAAATAGTTTTTATCTACCTTCAAGTACAACAACTACAAAATTTTAAATTGGAAGACATATTTGTTTCTAAATAAAAGATCTTTATCTTGTGTTTGAAGGGTAAAACCATTTGAAAATACCTAGTTTTGATTTTTTTTATTTCCATTTCTGAGTATAAATACCCACAAGGTCTGCTTGTCACTATTATGACCATGCTCAAATAAGCTGGTCACCTGTGTGCAATAATTAAATATTCACTGCAAACTTATAAAATAAATTATGCCCAATTTTGAACCGGAATTCTTAGAATAGAAAGGTTAAACAAAATGTGATTGACAAGGAAAACTCTAATTGGCTGTTGTGCATTGTTTTTTTTGTGTTTATAGCTTTCCATGAAGGTCACGTGATAAACTTAAAGTTCTATTAGATTTTTTATCGGTTATACCTATTAGTAAAGCAAGTACAGTCAAGCATAACTCCCTAATCCCAATGGAACTAACAATGGGGTTAGTTTTTTTTTTTGGTTTTTACGTAGTAACATTGGCTGTAATTTATGAAAAAGAAACAATACTGGTTTCAAAGTATCTTCAAGAAGTATAATGACTAATTTTTCAAGGAGTTTATGGCTAAAACACTTGTTACATAATAATGGGATTGTTACACAGTACATAAATTAGCTTAATATTTACCCTGATCAAAGGCGATACTCGCACGGGGGGTCCGTAGGGAAGATCAGACATTATAGTAAAATTAATGGGACTTTGAAATCCAAACAGGATATATCTAAAATCCCAAATATATTATTCTGCTCGACAGAAGAGGTTAGTTAAAATATTCTTAGTGCTGCCATTTAAAAAAAATATAAATCTATATGATAAATTATTTTAAACTAGTTTTGTATTATCACAACAAGAATACAACTTGATACTACGATATGACTATCAACGTTTGTATATTATAAATTATGATTAATTTAACAAAGTAACTCTAGCTTAGATCATTTTTTTAGTTTATGTATTGACAATTTAAATCTGCGTTAAATGGAACGAATTATTGTTTCACCCGGCAACATATATCTGACTTTGACATAGCTGACAGCCAATCGACGAATGGGATCCCTCCCGGCTGATTCATTCATTGCGAATCTTCAATCAATCAATCAGTCGTCAAAATGGCGTTAATGATGTCGTTTGTGTCGGTCGCGGTATCAATACTGTACACGCCGTTTCTTCTCCTTATCCTGTGTATTATCTTTCTCGCGTCTATCGGCAAATCCTTGGGTGTTAGGAGGTTGTACGTGAACATATTGCTCAAACTTTTCGAGGTAAGTGGTTTACCATTGCCACACTTCTTGCGTAAATAAGAAAAACTTCGCATTACATTTTTAATGGATTAACGCATTTGTTTACAATTTTACGCATTAAGGTTATTTAGGTTTACATGCTAATTATAACAATGTAGCTACCCATATGCGTACATTTGTTTTTATGTTGTTGTGTGAGGTTATAGGTTAGAGGTCTGTAATGCTCGAAGTGTCAACACGGAGTCTTATGTTTCTCGGTGACCTTCCTTGAAAACACTTGAGTTTCCTCACCGTGCGTGTACTATAGAATTACTACTAATGTCTCTGTAATGCTTTATGACCGCCTAGTACACGAATCTTATAAAAATTGACGAATGTGAATCAAAGACTCATCGTATATTATTTTTAGAATTACCCGTTTTTATAGTTTTCTTTATTTATGCGTCTGCTTTAGATTACTATTAATGTCTCTTCCATATTTATGAACCGCTAATACATTAGGATTATAAAAATTGACAAAATGCAAACCAAAAATTCCTCATACATTATTTTTTGAGTTCCTTACCCGTGTTTTATAGCTTTCCTTATTTATGCGTGTACTTAAGAACTTACTATTGTCTCTGGGATAGTTATGAACGCCTAGTACATCAAGTACATCAGTCTCATAAACAATTGAAGAAAAAAAAGAACAGACCATAAATTTATCAGACATTATTACTCTGAGTTTCTACCCTTGTTTATAGTTTTCCTTATTTCATGTGTGTGGTTTAGAATGTCTACTATATTTATGAGCGCCTAGTACATCAGTGGACAAAAAAATCATCATGCATTATTTATAGAGTTTCCAGCCGTATTTTATAGTTTTCCTTACTTTATGCATATCTAGAAACATATGCCAAGTCATTCCCTACATATATTATAAATGTGAAAGTGTGTTTGTTGGTTTGTTTGTTCTCCTAATACTGAGCAACTCAGTGACAGACTTTTGCATATAGACACTTTGAGATCTGGAAAGTGCCATAGTATACTTCTCTTGTCGGGAAAACTAACATACACAGGCGAAACAGGATGCAAAAGCTAGTTTATTATAAAAGCACTAGTTGCACTCTGCAGTGTTGCCTGAAACACTGTTAATTCTTCTGAGATGAAAAGTCTCCCATTTTTTATCCTGGTGACAAATTTTACTGAAATCCATTCAGCAGTTTTTGCATGAAAGACTAACATAGATTCATACAAACTTAAATATTAGTAGGATGACTGTTTCTGTTTTGATAAAATTAAATAATCATTTCATATCCAAGTAAACTATTGACTTCCTGTACATGATCTGTGCAAGCAAGAATATCCACCACTTACGTTCTATTTCGTAGGTAGATCAGTGTTTGTCATAGTGGGGCAGGTAAAGAAGAGTTATGGTACTTAACAGATAGCTGCAGAAGACAGAGACATCTAAGCAGATACACAAATATACAGGAATAATCTTATCTAGTGTCACAAGTAGCGGCCTTATTGCTAAAAGCAATCTGTTCCAGGCAACCTTAAGATGGAGACAATTTACAAAATAAATACAGTATAGGTACAGGTGTACAATAAAGAATATCCAATATTTATAAGACTATAAATAAATTAGAGAGAAAAAAAGGAATAGGAGTGGAACTGTTGTGCCATCGACCCAGAGCTGTGCTCTGTTATTTTAAGGAGCTTGGCTGGTTGGGTTAGGCTGGCGGGGGAAATGCACAATACACCCCAAGTGGGACGTAAGTGCAGGACTTATCCCCCCACACAGAATAAGAATATATAAATTTTGTCACGGTAAAACATTAAAGTACCTAAAATATACTTACTTATTGACTTAATCCTGCTCTGTCTCTGGCTGCTTTTCTCCAACTTGTCAGCTTGCCCATCCTCCTCAGATCTTCCTCCACACGTTTTACTCAGGATTTTCTTGGCCTTCCTTTTGGTCACTTTTGTTGTGGAGTCCAGTCGGAGATAGTTTGAATGGCTCCGCAGTTACCTCCCGAAGTATTCATTATAGGGTGTAGAGGTGAACTAATAAAAGATTTTTTTATATTCAACCTCTAAGTAGTCTAAATGGGGATTTGAAGTTTGAAACTTTTTAATATTCAAATTTGCTGCGGGTAATGTTGCGGCTGAACGCTACTGTGCAGAATAAATGGCTATTGTAATTGTAATCTGGTTCCTGTAAGTTTTCATATAAAGCACTGGCTGTGCCCCGCGATTTCACCTGCATAGTTCCTGTAAAATACAGAACCTGCTTATTTTGAAGTTGGTTAAATAGTATGCTATGTCCTTTACCGGGGTTCAATCTAGCTGTGTACTAATTTCCATCCAGATAGTTTCAATGGCTTTGGCGTGACAGCGAGAGACAGATAAACACGGTTACTTTCGAGTTAGGATTAGTACAGTGTAGCCGGAGAAGAAAATGGCATTCATTTAACATTGCAAAGGTACATCTATTACTGATAAGTAGTTTTCCTTCGCAGTGTTTACGTACAAAGCTAAAGCAATAGATAATCTATAAGTAGAACGGCAAAGTAGAGTAAATGTTAACCTCATTAGATATAATATACTTAGGCCATTTGTAGTTACAAAGGTGTTCAGGTCCCAAACTAGGCAAAGCCTGTGCTATGGTAACCTGATCACTGATATACATACATATATTATATAATAAACACCCAGACACAGGACAAACAGACATGTTCATGCACACAAATGTTTGACCTGTCTGAGGATCGAACCCGGGAGCAGCGGCGCAGAAGGGATTGCTACCAACTGCGCCAACCGGCCAGTCCAGGTTAAGAGCCTTCTGAATGCCGCTGCGTGGCCTCGCTTGAGTTTAGGTTATAGTTTTGGTTCTCATGGTTTCTTTTCTTCTGATTTCCAAAAAAGAAGAGTTAGAAACATAGATAACACTTTACTGTATACATACATACGAATACAGGAAACAGATAAGGCTTGTTATTAACAGTGGAACAAGAAGTGACCTTGTCGCTAATAGGAATCACTTCCAGGTACTGAATTCGAATGTTTTTTATTACGTTTGTTAGGTACCTGAATACTCAAAGACTTGAAAAAAAATATTTTTTTTAATTATACAGAAAGAATAATTTTTTTTTTATATACAGCGTGTTACAGAAATGTGTGTAAATACTTAAGTGTATTAGTCTAACCATAAAAGTGAACTCATCGTAGAACAATATATTGCAAAATTCGAGAAAAAACTATTGTGTCTTCCATACAACTTGACCGATCACGTGACCAATCTTTGTATGTAGAACCCAATATTTTCTTGTACTGTCCCGTGTTCTTTATGGAATTATGCAAAATTGTCTTTTACAATGAGTTCACCTTGACGTGTAGACTAACACCCTTAAGTATTGTCACACCTTTCTGTTACACGTTGTATGTATATCACTGTAATTCTATTAAAGTTGTATCAAAATTTGTCAAGTAGTTTAGCTAAAATTGCATTGCATTGCCTGCCAATTTGTATCCAGTAATCATTTTTTTTTATAATAACTTTTTTGTATCTGATCTTTAATGTAGAAATAATAAGTTCTCAAAGGTAAACTTCAAGGTTAATATTGTGAAAAAGTTACTAGCAATGTTCTGTGGTTTTACCTATACAAAAAAATAGCAAAATAGAAAAAAAAAATTATCTCTTAATTTATGTTTATTTATTTTTTACACATAAATTCTGATGATTTGAAACAGTTAAAATACAATTATTATTATTATTAATTGACCGCATGCTTAAATGATCAAGGAAACAAATGGTTAGAAGCGAGTTCGAAAAAACCCGACTGCTAAATCGTTAAACCTGTGTATCATACTCAATTTCTTTTTTTGTGAATTTTGATGTACCCAGTGTCACTTTAACGACTAAGACGAATCTATTAACACCACTCACATAAAAATACGACAAGCCGTTTAGGCTCTAGGACGTGACAAACAAATATACATACATACACTCGAAAAAACATAACCCTCCTTCTTTCACAGTCGGATAAAAATACACACTAACAAACACATTTCATCATTAAACTTTATTATAGAGGCTAGAATATTAATTAAATATCTAAGAACCGTGAGTCATGGTTAATGCTTACACACAATAGTTTGCAGTAGATAAAAAAACACAATAGAAAACAAATATATGTCGGAGGAAGTTATGAGTCTGGTTGATTGTTGCTTGATTGCTTTATTTATAATGTTATTAGTTTACATTTTAATTTCTTTTAAAATTCATAATTTAATTTAATTTGATTTGTTATATCTTCTAACACTAAATAATATTTACCAATGTATTAAAAGTTATGAATATGGTTTTTAACATCGACCAATCAGAGCAGAGCATGTGCCTCGAGTGGGGTCGAGGCGCCATCTTGACTTTAGGGAGGCGAACACTTTTCGCGACACATTTGAGAGATAGCCACTGATCGAGTTGGATCGCTGGAAGCGTAAAAGAATAAAAAGGATCGTTGGTTAAAGTAAGATCGGTGCCCTGAACCCACTGCTCGGTCCTACCTTCATATTTCGTTCGGAGTTATTGTCAACTTATAAATAGGTGTAGTAGTGTAAAGTGTGTGTAAGAAATATTGTGTTAATCTAAATAAAAATAGTGAAACTGTGATTATTGTGTTTTGTGCTCGCATTTTACCCTCATGACGCCCACTAGGCCCGCAACCACTGATGACGATGTCGATAGGGATAATGGTTCTCCGACATCAGAAGTGGGATCTATGCCGGCACAAAACGTGAGCGCAGGAAATGACGGATGGCGTGCGTTATTTGAAATTCAACAAGCCAACATGAGGGTACTCGTGGAGGCGCTAACCAACTCACCGAGTATCGAAGATAAGAGCATCACACTGCCTAAATTTCAACCGGAAGATGCTGACACTGATGCCCGGGCCTGGCTGGCAACGGCGGACATCTGCTTATCGGAACGCGGTATACAGGGAAGTAAATTGATTCTTGTTCTTAGTAAGGCCATGAAAGGTTCGGCCACAACATGGTTTTCGCAGATAGCTTTTCCTAATATGAAGTGGGTAGAATTTAAAGAAATTTTTCTTTCTCGTTTCGATACACTAGAAACACATGCAACGACTATATTAAAGATGCTTGCTGGTAAACCCCAAGAAGGTGAAAGTCTTGCTGCATATGCAAGCCGTCTGTTTACTTTACTTATGTCTCGATGGAATAACTTAGGCAAGGAAGAAATGGTGGTATCCTTGATACTTGCCCACATGGGGCAAATCGAGCCACGGTTACAACGCAATATTTTTTCTGAAGAGATAACTACTCGCTGTAAAATGCAACGTGAGCTAATGGCGTTTTCTTATCGCAAGCGAAATTACCAGGAGATGACAAAGACTGTTTCAAACACAATTCAAGATAATAAACGTCTTAGATTCACTCCTACCTCCATAAAATGTTATGCTTGTGGAAAATTTGGTCATAAATCTTTTGAATGTTTCAGCCGACCGCATGACAAGCAGCAAACAACTCTGACCTCTGACCGCCCCAACACGACCGTTGCTACGCGGGCCCCTGTGGTTTGCTACAAGTGTGGTGTTGAAGGTCACGTGGCATCTCGGTGTTCAAAGAAATGGCCAGCCGCGAGCAGCAGCGCACAGCCCGCCGCACCCAGTGTCGTAAAGCGAGTGGACATGTGTGATATTAGACCTGTCACCGGAATAATTTCGCAACTTGGTGAGCAGTTCCTATTTTGTTTTGATTCCGGTGCTGATTGTTCCTTAATTAAAGAGAGCGTCTCTCATAAGCTTATTGGTACGTTGCAGCATGCAACTGTTACCTTAACTGGCGTAGGAAAATCTAGTGTATTATGTGACTCGCAAATTTTATCTAAAGTCACGCTTAGTGGTCATGACGTAAAAATTTTATTTCACATTATACCTGATGATTACCTTAAAAATGACATCTTGATTGGACGCGATTTGTTGGCCTTAGGGTTGTCAGTACACATATCGAGTGATAAACTTACTATAACTGAGAAGCCTTCTTTAGTTAATATTTGCAACGTTAGTAACGCGGTGGCTGACTTCCATGTCGTGGATACCGATATACCTGATGATCTTAAGCCACAACTAACAGAACTCCTTAGCTGCTTTAAAAGCTCATTTATCGACGGCACGCCTACGAATAGAGTAAAGACGGGTGAGTTAGAAATTAATTTGGTTGATCCTAGCAAAATCTTGCAAAGGCGGCCTTATCATTTGAGCCCTGAAGAGCGCGTAATAGTACGTAATAAATGTAGTGAATTATTGTCTGCGGGAGTTATTAGACCAAGCAAATCGCCCTTCTCTAGCCCAATACTCTTAGTGAAAAAGCGCGATGGCACAGACCGAATGTGCGTAGATTACCGAGAATTAAACGCTAATACAGTTCCCGACCGGTATCCCTTACCTCTAATCAGTGATCAAGTTCAAAAATTATCGGGCGCGCGATTTTATACGTGTCTTGATATGGCTAGTGGGTTTTATCAAGTACCTGTAAATGTAGAGTCAAACTCGATAGAGAAAACCGCATTTATTACCCCGGACGCTCATTACGAGTTTACCACTATGCCGTTTGGTCTACGAAATGCTCCCTCTGTGTACCAGAGAGCTATTAATGCAGCTCTAGGTGACTTAGCACACTCTTACGCAATCGTCTACATGGATGATCTGGTTATACCTGCGGATAATGTAGAGCAAGGGCTAGAACGGTTACGCGTAGTACTAGAAACTCTCAGTGATGCCGGATTTTCGTTTAATATGAAAAAATGTGCCTTTCTAAAGAAGCGGATCCAGTTTTTAGGTTACGAAATATCAGAGGGTGAGATCAGGCCTAATCCCCGTAAAATAGCCGCGTTGGCTAGTTCCCTACCACCACAGACGGTCACTCAGCTCAGACTATTTTTGGGTTTAGCGTCCTATTTTAGGCAGTTTGTCAATAACTTTTCGATTAAAATGGCACCGCTCTACCGTCTGCTAGCTAATAATAATTCTAAAATAATTTGGACCCCAGAGTACGAAAAAATCAGACAAGACATAATATCGGTATTGACTTCATCCCCGGTTTTGATGCTATTTGACCCAGAATTACCTATAGAATTACACACGGATGCTAGTAGTGAAGGTTACGGCGCGATTCTCTTCCAAAGAGCTGGTACAAAATTACATCCGGTAGAGTACTACAGTAAACGCACTACACATGCGGAATCCCGATACCACTCTTACGAGTTAGAGACTCTAGCGGTTGTTAACTCAGTTGAGCATTTCCGCCATTATTTGTATGGTAGAACTTTTACAGTCGTTAGTGACTGCAACTCTCTGAAAGCCTCGAGAACTAAAGTAGACTTAACCCCTAGAGTGCACCGGTGGTGGGCTTTTCTCCAGGCTTTCGACTTTGATATACAGTACAGAGAGGGTAAAAGAATGGCTCACGTTGACTTTTTCTCCAGAAATCACTTACCTGAGGCGAACAGTACTACCGTTAGCGATTCCCATAGTTTAGGTAGAGGAAACCATGTAGATGAAAAACGCGTCAACATAGCCGAGCTATCTTCGAATTGGTTACAAGCGGAACAACGGCAAGATCCCGAATGCAATGAAATTATTACTAAACTTGAAGATGATGATCTGGACTTAGAGAATTGTAAAATCTATGAATTGCGATCTAATGTGCTCTACAGAAAAATACAAAGGAACAATCGCAATATTTGGCTACCAATTGTGCCTAGAGCTTTTCGTTGGTCGATTATAAATCATATTCATGAGTCGATTCTCCATTTGGGATGGGATAAAACTTTAGAGAAAGCATATCAACATTATTGGTTTCCTAATATGTCAAAATATGTCAGAAAGTTCGTAGAAAATTGCATAACGTGTAGAGTAGCTAAGTCGCGAAGTGGTAAACAACAGATAGAGTTACACCCAATACCGAAAACAAATATTCCTTGGCATACAATTCACATTGATGCCACAGGTAAGCTGAGCGGCAAAAATGATCAAAAGGAATACGTTTTTGTTCTTGTAGACGCTTTTACCAAATATGTGTTACTCAGGCATTCCACAAGAATTAATACTGATAGCGCTATCAGCTCTCTTAAAGCGTCCATATCTCTCTTCGGGACCCCTGTACGTGTTATCGCAGATCAGGGTAGGTGTTTTGCAAACAAAGATTTCAAAGCTTTTTGCGCCACTCACAACATCCAGTTGCATTTAATAGCAACCGGCTCTTGCCGTGCTAATGGTCAAGTAGAGCGTATAATGAGTACACTCAAAAACATATTAACTGTCGTAGAAACAAGCCCGAGTAGGTCCTGGCAAGATGCATTAGATGATGTCCAACTCTCCATCAACAGCACAATTCATAGAGTCACCAAAGCAAGCCCCTTAGAATTGTTAATAGGTAGAGTAGCTCGACCCTTAAGCTTATTAACCGTGAACGATCACGAGGTTGAGGTAGATGTAGAAAAGATTAGAGAACAAGCGGATAAGTTAATAAAAAATAACGCTTCTCTTGATAAGGCACGGTTCGATAAAAGTAAGGCAAAAGTCACTTCGTTTTCGGTGGGGGATTACGTTTTACTCGAAAATCACGAACGGAATCAAACAAAATTGGATCCTAAATATAAAGGACCTTACGTGGTCATTGAAATACTAGACGGTGACAGGTATCATCTCAAGAGTTTGAACTGTAATCGCGTATACAAGTATGCCAGAGAGCGCTTACGTCCACTCCCTCAGTCATATGTCCCAACGGAGCTGGATCCGTGTCTGTCTGATAACGATGATGGTGAGATTTCTGTATTAAATTTCTTTCTTTTAAATTACTTTGTGTGAGTATGTGTTTGACTGATAATCTCTTCATGAGATATCCTAGCAACGTCTTGGCTGTAAAGCTTTGTTGAGCTTTGTGAGAGGCGAAGTGGCCACAGAAAGGCGAGGTGGCCTGATGTGGTGAGGCGAAGTGGCCTAATGCGGTGAGGCGAGGTGGCCTGATGCGGTGAGGCGAGGTGGCCTGATGCGGTGAGGCGAGGTGGCCTGATGCGGTGAGGCGAGGTGGCCTGATACGGTGGTGATTGAGATTTCGATAATGACAAGCTTATTATTAAAAAAATACAGTTGTTGCGCAGAAGATAAAATGTAATAATGTACACGATGTCCTTGGTCAGGAGTGGCCGAACTGTATAAAAAAAAAGATCTCTTTCTTTTTTCGCAGATCACTACGATGCGCGGCCTTCAACATCACACGAGGACGTGTGATATGTCAGGACGGCCGTGTCGGAGGAAGTTATGAGTCTGGTTGATTGTTGCTTGATTGCTTTATTTATAATGTTATTAGTTTACATTTTAATTTCTTTTAAAATTCATAATTTAATTTAATTTGATTTGTTATATCTTCTAACACTAAATAATATTTACCAATGTATTAAAAGTTATGAATATGGTTTTTAACATCGACCAATCAGAGCAGAGCATGTGCCTCGAGTGGGGTCGAGGCGCCATCTTGACTTTAGGGAGGCGAACACTTTTCGCGACACATTTGAGAGATAGCCACTGATCGAGTTGGATCGCTGGAAGCGTAAAAGAATAAAAAGGATCGTTGGTTAAAGTAAGATCGGTGCCCTGAACCCACTGCTCGGTCCTACCTTCATATTTCGTTCGGAGTTATTGTCAACTTATAAATAGGTGTAGTAGTGTAAAGTGTGTGTAAGAAATATTGTGTTAATCTAAATAAAAATAGTGAAACTGTGATTATTGTGTTTTGTGCTCGCATTTTACCCTCATGACGCCCACTAGGCCCGCAACCACTGATGACGATGTCGATAGGGATAATGGTTCTCCGACATATATATAAAATTAAAAAAAAAATTATCATCATAATATTAATATGTGCATTGTATACCTTAGATATGCGACACATGCAGGAAATGAGCGGCCTTATCGCCTTAATCAGTATTACTGACTTGTCAAAAAAGGGGAAAGTAGTTAATACCACTTGTTTTCTTTTTTGCGTTTTACTTTTAATGTTCGTAACCTGATTTTTTTGAGACAGCTGAACTGATTAGAATTAATCTTTTTGTTTCGTTTGGTATTCTTATGAAGTGGCCCATTCAAAATGTAATACTATATCTATCTATATATATAAAAATGAACCCCTATATCCCTTGGTCACGACATGTAAGAAGCAGGGGCTTTATACCAAAATACTGATGTACAATAAATTACCTAATAGTGTAATGGATCTCAATTTTATTACATTCAAACAAAAATTGAAGTAATTTTTTGAAAGCAATCCTTTTTATAAACTCAGCGGATATATGTGAATGCAGTTTGTGGAATCATCGTTCTTGTGTAACGAACAACCATAATAAAATATCACTAATAACTAAACAAAGCAATCATAATGTAAATATTTGTCATGAGAACTATTCAACTAACAACTAATATTAAGTAATCGTATATAAATGAGATTTATAAGTTAAATTTTTTAAGTAATTATTAATTCAAATGTAATAAGACTTGCCTGTAACGAACGTTATTTACTTTACTTTACTTTAACGATTTCACATTTTTTTGTCGTGTTTGTTATTTTGAGGAGAAGGTTCTTCTGACTGAAAATTTTAATAAAATCTATGGGTATATTTATAAATAAATCCGTTTGTTTGACTAAAACTCGAGAACGGGTGGTCCGATATAGCTGATTTCAGGCTTGAAATGATTGTCGTACTCCAGGGAAGGTTTAAAGGTGAGAAACATACATAACTGTTAGGCGGTACGAAGTTCGGCGGGTCAGCTAGTAATATATATATATATTAGTAATCACTGTTAAAAATATTTATTTTCATATTATACTCGTTGTATCTTGAAAAAAAAAATTTATTTTCCATATTGGCGCAAAAATCTTTAGTTGTGTTTTATTTTAATGATTTTGATGTACCCAGTGTCACTCTCACGACTAAGACGAATCTATTGACACCACTCACATAAAAATACGACAAGACTTTTAGGCTCTAGGGCGTGACAAACAAATATACATACATACACTCGAAAGACATAACCCTCCTTCTTTCGCAGTCGGATAAAAAACAGCATCTAATGCTCTATTCTGTATTTGATTTCTGGCCCCTGCGGTTCAACCGCAATTTTGCCAATGTTACGTGAACATCTAATGCTCGGGGACTTAGTAAACACTATAGATTCGTGATTAGTTATCATGTCAGTGTCAATGTCAAAGTTCAATCGTGCGCAGACACGAGACCGTCATCGACTCTTGCGCATCTCATGCTAATTAACAGAGATATGGTACCACTAGATATCTATTGCGCGTAGCCACTATAGTGCTTCTCGTTCTTCCAAAAGTATTGCCCTAAAACTATAATTCCACTGGATAAGCGATCATTTAGTGCTGCAATATTTTTTTATCAATTCAGGCCCTGTATTGTTTCCAATTTATCTGAGAATGGGAGACAGCGTGACCGCACATAACATACTTATTTATATTACCAGTATATTGGGAAATTCTCCCAAAAAGGTTGGATAAAATCAGTGAAATGCCTCTTATGAATATTTCCGAATTTCATAACACTCAATAAGTAACTTAATTATTACTATTATACTATTGACATATCTGGCTCACAGATCGGTCGATCCTACAGCCTCTGACAAGATGGAGACCCTCAAGTTGTTTGGCTAACTTCTGTCAAATTTGACAGTTGGCCTAGCAAAAATCCGGCCACGGTGATAAGGACGGTACATCAGTATCTTTTTCTCTTTTTTTTCACTAGGAAAACATAATTAAAGCATCTCGTTTTCGCAAACTATGACGAACCTCATTGCAATTGATAAGGGGCACGTCTACTAAAACGCGTCATAAAATATAGGACTCTGTACATCGAATGACGTTGCAAAAATATATGTTTGCTTTGATAATAGACCAATGTACAGAAAAGCTATGAGATATTTAAAATATTTTTTAATTCATTTTTATTGTAAACAAAGATATGCTTAAAAAATTCAACACATTTCTGCAGAGTAGTCTTATTAGCAATTTTATTGTAATGTCACCAGATCTAGTCAATATTTTCAAATTTTCCTAAATTGTAAATCATAATAAAAGCTAGCTTTGACGTAGACGCGCGCCTTAATCTCCGTGGTTAAGGCAACAGCACCCAGATTAACAATGAGTTTCCGCTCAGATTCGAAAACTTAGCAACACGAATTACGCAAAGCATATCAGAATATCCTCAATTATTACTTTTTAAATCGATTCTAGATCTGAACTAAAATAATAATCACGATTTAATATTTAAGATTACATAGCAAGCTTCGCGTAATTCGTGTGGCAAAGTTTTAGAATCCGAGCGGAAACTCATTGTGATAGTGGGTGCTGTTGCCTTAACCACGGAGGGACATTCGGTGAAATAGTTTTATTACAGAACGGTTAAGGGGGCTCTCACGTTTGGGCGCTGCGCAAGTTTAGGTATTTTACGTTTGTCCTTTTACAGATACAAAACAGGTACTCGATAAGCCGATAAGAATAATTCACGCTTCATAAAATATATTTATCATTGGCAAACATAAATACATACGTGATAATCTTAGAATTATGTTATCATACAAAATATACGAGTAAAAGAGTAGATTTCTGATTAACTGACATTCGCAGGAATCAACGCAGAGTCTAATATGCTGAATCTAGTGACATGAAATTTGTTGAGAATAGAAAGAACTTTGTAATCTTTCTGCTGTATTTTTTTTGCAGTCGTTGTTAGTCATGTTAATTAAAGGCAATTGTAGTTGTATACTAAATATTTTTGGTTCGTCTCATAGTAAAAAGTTTTTCATCATGACAAGTAAAGTGACACCCTTTTGGCTCAGTGCCCCCATAGCCGATAACTCTATCTTCAAATATATACATAGGTATATAAAGATAGAGTACACGTGTGTATATCACTGAACTCCTTCTAAACGGCTTTACCGATTTGAATGAATTTTTTTGTATGCGTTTGGATGGCACTCTGGATGGCCAGTGTCTAGGTTTTTGCAGGACAACGTCTGTCGGGTCCGCTTGTATATTGGTATGTATAAGTTATGCTTATGCGTATGTCACTCACCTTGTTGCACAGAAGTAACGATAGCTAGTACGTTAGCTCAAAGACATGGTCAAGGTACGTTTGATGATTTTGTTCCTTTAATGGAAGCGGCCTTCAGCACGGTCAGTTCTGAGATGGCTGACCGTTAGTATAAATAACAAAACATAAGATAAGATAATACAAGTCTGTATTTAAAAATCAGCAACAATACATAAAATATGATGAAAGAAAACCTCATACATATACCTACCAGCTTTTAAATAAAACATAAAGTATTTTTGTACCTACCTAACTTGAGAAGCTTAACCCCAAGTTTATGGGGTTGCCGCCCTTGTCCCCCGGCCACTATCTTAGAAAAAGGGGTGCCAACACCCTTTTCGCGATATCTCGGAAACTATGCGTTCTGCAAAAAAAAAAATCGTAAAGATATAATTTGTAGCAAAACGTTTTGTCTACAAATATGTCCATATAAAGTTTTGCCTTAAATTTGAAAATTATTGAAGTTATACGCAAAAAAGTGAGAATATGGTTCACGTAGGATTCACCTTGACGTGTAGACTAACACCCTTGAGTATTGTTACACCTTGTATATATATATATATATATATATATATATATATATATATTCTTTTATAAACTAAATCTTAGCACAATATTTTAAAACTAGTAAATAAAAATGCGATACGATACCTAAAGTAACTCCACTGACAATAATTGAAATAAGTTGGTTAGGTTGGTTAGGTTTAGGAATCGGAAAATTTTTATCCAGTTTAAAAATTAGTAGTTATTTTCTAATTATTATGTTTTTGTCGTGCAATCGCCATTTCATTTCAAATGTTAGTCTTTTTTTTTTAATTCAAATTCAAATCGAATCATTTATTTACCAAAATAGGGTAAAGTACAGATTTTATACACTTTAATAGTTCTGCCTATTTTACTTACGAAGGGCTTTTCGTACGTAAAATAGGCAGAACTTCGAAGTACTCACAGAAGTAGGCCACCGAGGGGGTTTTAGTAAATCCCACATATCCCGGCTGTGTCCCAAAGCATGCGGGAATCATGAGAAGATTTACTACAGATAAGTTCAATAGTAAAATTAATCCAAAATGGAGGGTACAATTACCCCCTTCGGAGTACGTTGTCCGTTTTACCATCCGGCACGTACTCTAGTACATAATATATTTGTATAGTATATCTTAAAATGAACATACTTACGTATAAGGACATGAAAACAAAGAGCTGGCAACGACGCAAGAGGCCAAAGAACTAAACAAAGAAACGAGTAGAAGCGAGTTCGAAAAAACCCGACTGCTAAATCGTTAAACCTTTGTATCCTCCTAATATTTTTTTATGTTCCCAGTCGCACTCTCACGACTAAGACGAATCTATTGACACCACTCGCATAAAATTCGACAAGCCGTTTAGGATCTAGGGCGTGACAAACAAATATACATAAATACATACATATAATTTATTATATTATTATATTTACATATATAACATAATGAATTATATATATTTACATACACTCGAAAAACATAACCCTCCTTCTTTTGCAGTTGGGTAAAAATGCTCTTGACTTCACGTTGCACTTTCTTTTTATTTTTAAGTGATTAGAAGTGATTTTGAAATACCCGACTGCAAAAACTTTAGACCACTGTATCTCTTAACAAATAAAACTGCGGGATTCAAACAGAATAGCGTGTGATCATCTACAGGTAGGTAAACTGAAAAACTTGTGATTACGTGCAACAAGCGGCAGCCTTATCGCTAATAGCGATCTCTTCCTTTCGATCTTTGGATGGAGATAGCTAAAACATAAGTGATGACGAGGAAACTAAATATAAAAACTTACTTGCATTTATATAGCAGTAAAATAATAATGTTGACAAATGTTATTTAAATTAAATAGGTGAATATAATATAATATACATAGTCTTACAGAGTTGAATGAGGATATAAATTTCGTATTACATTTGATTTAATAATTACATAAGAAAAATAAAGATTAAGACAAATCCAATGACACCTCTTACACTCAAAATCGGTCCACAAGTTAAGGCTGAAGAGGAAATGGTCAAACTATAGTTTCAGTTCGGGTAAAGGTCCAACTATAGTTCGTTCTCATTCGGTGAACTTTATCAGGGATTATATGAGTCGTTCGTGTCGACAGATAAAAAAAATGTACAGATATTCATTCGAAAAAAATTACCCACTTATTTGGCAGTCGGATCAAATAGACTTTGTGTTAAATGAAAACGTCACAAAGGACTTTGTTTACAGACTGTAAAATAAGTTTTTTTATGTTTTCATGATAGCAAACTTACAATAGCTAAAGGCTGACTATCTACGTCAATAACATTTTGATACGCGCAATATACAAATTTTTAATTAATTTTTGTTACATAAATAATCTATATGTGCATCGTGTATAAAAAATATATTGCATCCTCCACACAACATCGCCGGTCACGTAACCAACTTTTGTACTTTTGCTGATGTTAATAATTTTTATTCGAATTTTGAAAATTTTTGTTCTGCGTGGGTTCACCTTGATGTGTAGACTGACACCCTTAAGTATTGTCGTCACACCCTTCTGTTACACGTTGTGTATTCAGTTGTTTTTATTGAGTAGACGTGAAAACCAATAAAGATTATACCTATGTATCCTATGTATTATGCAAGCTGATTGCCTTCTGTTTTGTAGAAGAACCTGCTCTAGGGTGGACTATTTTATGTTTTTTCTCTCTCTCCTTGTTCCCTGATTTGAAAAATTGTTGTATGATGTTTGAAAAAAGAGTGAGTCCTAATAGACATACTACAGGTCTCGATCTGAATGACATGAAATTTAGAGATGTACTGTATACAGTGATAAATGAAGAACCGCTCGACCGATGTTGTGCAAACTTCACATAAACCATCTACTAAATATTCTGAACAAGGCCTGAACATTTGGTTTGGATACGTGAGCCCGTTCTTGAGTTATAAAACTAGAACGAAAAGTGATCGATTCTTTAGTATGGGTGTACTAAGAGTTATTGAAAATTCGACCCCCAAAGTCGAATGGGGGTTCAAAGTATTATGTCGCGTGGAACGGCGCGGGTTTCTGTTATTCATATAAATTACTTTAAAATTAAAGTATTAAGTAAAAGTAACTGAAAAATTGCCTGAATTTAACCGCATTGAAGTCTTGCATTGACAACTTGCTTTTTATTATCGAGTCCCAAGAATAATTTAAATAACATTTATGTATATTAGTCATCATCATCTTTCTATCTTTATCCCATTACGTGAGGTCGGAAAACCATGTCTTCCTCTTACATTCTACTCTTACAGCCGTCATCTCTTCATTCACTCCCCTATCACACATATCGCTATTCACACAACTCATTCACGTAAAAATATAAATATATATTAATATATATTTATATTAATATATATTTATATTAATATATATTAATATATATTTATATTAATATATATTTATATTAATATATATTTATATTAATAAACATTAATATTAATATAAACGTGTAACATAAAGTTGTGAAAATTCTTAAGTGTGTTAGTCTACCAATCAAAGGGAACCCATTGTTAAACGATATTATAAAAAAATAGAATAAAAAACTGGCGTCCTCCATACAACTTGAACGATGACGACACAATTTTTGTATGGAGTAATTAAATTTTTATTATCTCGAATTTTGCAAAATTTTCTTCTACATTGGCTTCACCTAGATTGTTAGACTTAACACCTTTAAGTATTCTCACACCTTTCTGTTACACGTTGTGTATTTACTTTGATTTTTTTTAAACATTTATTTACCAGTTGATTGATGCTGGTGTCTAAACAGTCAGCCTGTATTGTTTGTCACAGTGTTATATATATTTTTTAATTCTGTATGCAATATCAAGTCAAATCAAATATTTATTTCAGGCAAATTACACTCATATAATTAGGAATAAAAAATCAAATTAGTCATATTATATATACATACATTTCATTACAATTGTTTATAATTATACGAACAATAACATTTGCCTAAAATGTGAATAACATAAAAGGTCAAAACAGAAAACACAAAAATTTATATCTGAATTATGGGCAGGATAATTTATACAAATAGTCTAAATATGCCCCTATAATTGATGGAGTCAGGCGTTACTTTGCGGAAATCCATTTATCAATAAGATGGTATATACAAAATATTTAGTGTTTTCCGCCTCGTCTTGATGTCAGCGTGAGAAATCAAAAAATATTTTTGTTTTTATGGTGTGGTTCCTCCTCACCACCGCCACACCTCACCTTATTATTTACCACCAAAATAAACCTATTTTTTAATTTTTTCTTTTTAGACACTATTTTTACAAATTTTACATTATATTTAAGTTACTTAACCTTAAACCTTAAACTGGCTACATTGTAATAACTTTAAGGGATATCTTTTATGGGTCACCTTTAATAATAATAATAAACTTATTTTGTAATAATAATACCATCTGGAAATTATATTATCGTACGAAAAAATATTTCTTATTATCTGGATAGATGTAAGAAAAAACATTTCTTATTATCTGGATAGATGTAAGAAAAAACATTTCTTATTATCTGGATAGATGTAAGAAAAATATTTCTTATTATCTGGATAGATGTAAGAAAAATATTTCTTATTATCTGGATAGATGTAAGAAAAAACATTTCTTATTATCTGGATAGATGTAAGAAAAAAAAATTCTTCAATAATTATAACTAAAAATGTTTGAAAAATTTTTACCGTCGCACTGAAAACTTTAATTAAAAATTGCGTTTTTTTGTACCCGACTGCGAAAGATATAAGATGTATATATGTATGTATATTTCTTTGTCACGTCCTAGAGCCTAAACGACATGTCGTATTTTTATGTGAGTGGTGTCAATAGATTCTTCTTACTCTTATTTTGATATATTTTGATATACCCAGTGTCAATCTCACATCGACACTGGGTATATCAAAATTAAAAAAATAAAGAACCTAAGTATAATACACAGATTTAACGATTTAGCAGTCGGGTTTTTTCGAACTCGCTTCTAATCACTTGTAAGTTTTACAAAATCATTATTATTTTTAAGTGCTATTGCAATGTTTTAGAGTTGATATCTAAATATAAATAACTTGTATAATCCCTTTTATTCGAGTTATCGATGTAAAGATAAGACTTTGATAGCCGGCCTTAGATACAGCAAATATTGTCCTTTTGGACTTTGTACTCGATTGACACCAATAGCAAAAAATAGAGTAACAATTTTTTGTTACTCAATTTTTTGTTATGAAAAGAGGTATGCTCCGGAACGAAAATTCTATCAGAAACACGAAAACAGTGAAGGTTCAGTGATCCTCTTGAGTCTGTAGTAAATAAGTATACAGAGAGCTTTGTTTTCAAATGTTTTATAGGTATAGATTTATTATCAAACTCTTGGGTGTATAATCTAATTGCCATGCGAGTTGCGTGCGCGCATTATATGGAACCGGAACTTTCTAGTCTTTCATTATTATTGTTTTTTTTTTTACCAATTTCCAAAATAAAGGAGGTGCTTAATTTGACTCTTTTTTTGGCCGACTGCGAAAGAAGGAGGGTTATATTTTTCGAATGTATGTATGTATATTTCCTTGTCACACCCTATAGCCGGCTTGTCGTATATTTATGTGAGTGGTGTCAATAGATTCGTCTTAGTCGTGAGAGTGACACTGGGTACATCAAAATTATGAAAAACTAGAAATTAAGGATGACACACAGGTTTAACGCTTCAGCAGTCGGATTTTTCCCTCCCATGTGGTCTCATATACATTTTATGAAAATCAGTCACGAGATTTGATTCCCTTGATCATTTGTTTTAAAGAGTTACTAAAGATTTGAGACTGATTATTTTTTACCGGCAAGTGCGCCTAAATTTGCCTCACGTGTGGGGCGGAAAGGTTTTTTTTTTCTCATCTGTCCCAGTTGCCACAGCAATTAGCCGCCAATAAAATCGAAATATTCTACTTGTATCATTCACGAAGGTGCTATGGCGTTACTTATAAAAAAATGTTATAATTGATTTTAATTCCGCAGGTGTCCATACAAGTTTTTCAGTTATATTTTATTGTAAAAACTTACTACTGGACCGAATTTAATTACATTTACACGAGACCTGTGTTAGATACTTTGTTCTTATGAACAAATGTTTATACGAATCGGTCCAAGTGCACCTAAGGAGGTATATTCCTATCGGCCCCATTATCTGTCTCAATAATGGGGCAATAAATGGGAATAATAATTCCCTTATTATTCCCATCTGCCCCATTGCTGTGGCCATTGGTCAGATGGGAATATAATTTCCTCATCTGCCCCATTGTTATGGTCACTGGGCATCTGGGGCATATCGAAGAGCATGCCCTACATAAAAAAAAAACAAGTACTTAAAAAAAATTGATAACAGATTTCCGTTACAACATTCACCGACTGAACTTGTTCAGTTATTTCGATTTAAAGATTCAAACCTCTGGAGTGATTCCGATATAATTTTAACCATGGGACCACTACAAACGAAATTATTCAACCAACCTTCTCCGAGAAATTAGGTAACAAACAAAACAAAATACGCTTAAAGCGCTTCACACACAGCAGCTATAATGTAAAGATGTACATTATAGCACGATACATCTCATTACATCTTTCCATAGAAATCGTCAGGAGACCACACACGACAGCTATAATGTATATTTTTACATCTTCGAATATTGTATGTAAAATCCCGGGATGTAATGTACATTAATATACATTATAGCTGCTGTGTGTGAAGCGCTTTATTCAGAACCGATTAGAAACATTTATTACAGAAGCATAAATGGATTTTAAAAACAACTGTTGTTTTTAAAATCGATTAATAATTTAAATACCGTCTATAAGAGATGTTTCAATAATGTATGGAGCTCCGGCCAGGACAGTGTACGTGATACCACAAATACGTCAACGATTATTAACGTAACTTATCGCAGTGTACAAAATTAATTTCGAATCAAAATTATTCCACCTTATTTACGCAAAAAAACGAATTCCGCTTTTTAGTGAATTTTGTCATTTCTGACGAGTGGTGCAATTGATAGACCAATGAGACCATTGGAGTCAACCAAGAATATAAAAAAAACATCTAGAGATGCTAGAATCCCTCTACAGTTCACCAAAATCAGATATTTTTGTACACAATAAAGTGAGCAACTGATGCAAGTTTCATTAATACATAATATTGTCGTAAATTTGTAGTATTGCCAGATTTTATTTGGAATTAATATCGTCATTTTTATACTTGCAACATTATAATACATGTTTCTGATTGGTCGATATTAAGACCAATTGGAAACAAGAGCCAATAGTGACGGTTTCCGGGGTTTTTATCAAAAATTAGGGGGTAGTTAGTTTTCAAGAAAAGAAAATGCGTTGTCTGGCTCATTTCGTTTCCGACCATCTTTCTAAAACGTTATTTCCTGACTTGTTACCTGTATTACATCAACTTATGTATAGTTTACAGTAATACAATATGAATAAAAGTGACTAAATTCCTAACTGAGTTTGAATTTATCAAAATATTAACCACATCTTATGGCATTTTTTATGGCCGAAAATGAAACAAGTTCTTTTCCACTTTCCTTACCTTCTCTACGCTTCATTACAGTATGGCAGACAGCACATCGAAGTGGCGAAGAAGGTTCAACGTAACGACAGCTCGTCTGATGATGAAGACGAGGATCCACCGGTGCCAGACGATAAACCACCTTCCGCCATCATTAAGGAGAATGGTGTCGGGAATGGTGAGACTATTGACCAGCATTAGCTTTCTGAATAAATTTACTGAGTTATAAAAAAACATATTTTTTGACGGTGCACTGGTCACGAGTCAGACCTAAAATCGTCACTACGCAGCCAGAATCTCTCATTGCTAAAAATGGTTTACGGTAATATTGTTGTGTTCACGAGGTTAGTTAGCACTTCAAAATTACTAATTTATCAATTTGTGAAACTATATGAGAAGATCTTTCGTAACATGGCTGTATGAGGCAGTCGGTATTTGTTTTTCGCATGTACGTCAGTGACCACAGCAATGGGGCATATTAGTTATTTCTTCCCATCTGCTCAAGTTCACATGAATATGTCTGCTGTATAATAATGAATCAATTTATTTCAGGCACTTAGGCCCATACAATAAATACCTTAAAGACTAAAATACATATAAAATGACACGTAAGCAAAAAAATATGTTAAGTTTGGGAATTTAATTTTCGTATCGCTTCCCAATAGCTGAGGCAAACTAGCCCCGCAGGACAGAAATCGGGTGAGAGAATCGCACCTTTCGACCCGGACCAAGTATGGCTTGAAGTTAGATTTCCTGAAACTTGACTCCATATATGATGAATGTTCCGTTCCAGGTACAAAGATGACGGTGATAGAACGGGAAGAGATCCTCGGGCCGTCCCCGGAGCTGAACTACAAGCGGAGTTCCAGTCAAGAGCGTGTCGGGAACGGACACCGCGCTCTCAACGCTAAGAGCATTGAGGTACGGTTTCGAAGGCTTTTGATGAGGTCTCGCATGAGAAAACCTTTGCGGTTGCGATATTTATAAATTCCTTTTTGTTTTTGTGAGAAAAAAATTAATGTAATTGCTTAAGTACCTTGATTTAGCTCGCGAGATTACCGCCATGTGGGATGTTGATTCGACGACCATTGTTACGATTGTCGTTTCGGCGTTTATTGGAAGCCTATAAAACTAGCGTAGTACTAAAACTAAAACATTTATATTAAGGTATTATATTAACAATTTATACTTTCAAGCACATTCCGCCTTCTTGATATAGTCCTAACGTGCTAAGTTATGTTTAAACCGTCCTTGAACCTTCACAAACATTTCAAAACCGAAATCATCTAAATCTGCCCAGCCGTTTTTGAGTTTTGCGAGACAAACGAACGGCGATTGATTTTTAAGATTGATAAGAAGAAGATTAATGGTGTGTTCCAGACGAACCTCCAGTTCCACATATCTCACTGCATGGACCTGGTGAAGGCCGGCATGGAGTCCATAATAGAAGACCAGGTCACCTCGGTGTTCGAGGCTGAAGAGCTTCGCAGCTGGAACTTACTAACCAGGACTAACAGGTGGGAGCTACAACCTTTCTTCCTCCAAATTCTCGGTTTGAAAAGGCAGATGTTGTAAAAAAATAATAAAGGTCCAATGTTATTTAATTTAATTAATTAAATTTAATAACAATAAATTAAATAAATAAAAAAGTTAATTAGTCGGAATATTTTTTTAGCAGACTTCAGAAAGAAGGATCTTTCTCATATCTTCTAATAGACAACAATTCAAATTTGAGCCCCATTTTGAATTGAAGTCTGTTTATCACATTTCTTTCAAACTTGCTTGTCAATTATATATTTCCTTCTATATAATAATATTACGAACGCGAAAGTTTGTAAGAATTAATGCGAAGAATGCGTGGATGTATGTTTGTTACTCTTTCACGCAAAAACTGCTGAACCGATTTAAGTATAACTTGGTACGGAGATAGCTTAGACCATGGATTAACACATGGACTACTTTTTACTCTGTATTAACGCAGGTAACACCGCAGGGCGCAGATAATCTTAATACTGAACTCCTCTAAAACGGATTATTTATTTATTTATTCTATTCCCCCACATTTGCAGCAACGCCAAGGCATGTGGCGAGATATATATATTCAACATGCATTCGTTTTTATAACAATTAAACAATATAAAAATTAAATTAAAAAAAAGTCAAAATTAAAAGTTACACAAAAGTTCAAAAAAGAAACATTAAATTTAAATTAAGTTAAAAAAACGCTCACGAACACATTAATATTGTCATGGAATATATCGATTTCCTGGTGTTGAACAACCAGCGCGTTAAGCAGAGAGACGGCGCGAGGTATTTTAATCTATGTTAGAACTAACCCATAAGAAATTACATGACAGGAAGGCAGGAGAATTGACAGTATTAATTGATATCTATGATTTTATTCAAGGAGTTTTCAATTGGTTAGATAAAAGTTTATTAATAGCCATTATCAACAAAATATTTGTTGGAAAACAAAGATTTTAGGAGTTTAAATTTAGGCTGGGAAGAAGTAGACATTATGGAAAAACAGCCGTTTTATGGAAAGTGACCATTTTGGTAAAGAGGTCATTTTATGCGAGTGATCTTTTCGGTAAAGTAGACATTATAAAAAAGTAGCTATTTTATGGAAAGTGATCATTTTGGTAAAGAAGTCATTTTGTGCCAGTGATCTTTTTGATAAAGTAGACATAAAGTACACAAGCCGGCGCGATTGGAGGGTCCGTACCGCGTAGTGATACCGCTTGACCGATTTGAATTATTTTTTTGCATGCGTTTTGGTGGACCCCTGGATGATTTGTATTCACAATTCAGTCCGGCAGGTGGCGCTGTAGTCGTAGTCGGTATCAAGGGTTTTGCAGGATAACATCTGTCGGGTCAGCTAGTGACTCCGATTCGGTACGTCCAAACTTACAACCCGGTCACAATATCTGTGCACCTGAGCTCGTGACGACATATCGGCGGTCTGGGTACGGTGTGCTAACCGTACTGTCGCACCGGGGAGTGCGCGGAGAGGTGATAGGGGAAGCGGGAGAGGCGCCGCATTCCAGCGAGGTGCACAGATATTCTGACCGGGTTATACTATACTAACCTAATTTGACGGTTATAAAATTGTCTCCTCTCTTTTTGTTTTCAAAAGTGAAAAAAGGATGGATATAATTGTAGGAACTTTTAGTTTAGTCTGTGTGACTGGACTAATTGGACGAATTGAGGTCAATATTTATTTATTTATATATATTTTTTTTTTGACGAATATTTTTATTTTTATTTTTAGACAGTACGAGTTCCTCACTTGGCGTCTCACTATAATATGGATGATGGGATTTGTAGTGAGATACTTCTTCCTGCTGCCATTGAGGATATTTATATTTTTCATTGGGGTAAGTTGTATTCACTAAATAAACAAGTGGTTAGAAGCGAGTTCCAAAAACACCCGACTGCTAAATCGTTAAACCTGTGTATCATACTAAACTAATTTTTTCTTAATTTTGATGTACCCAGTGTCACTCTCACGACTAAGACGAATCTATTCACCACTCACAACAAAATGCGACAAGCCGTTTAGGCTCTAGAGCGTGCCTCAAAACGCATTCTACTTTCATTGTGCGAACTGCCAGCTTATCTTATTTCTCGAACTCGCTGCCGGCTTCTCTATTCCAAGATTTATGTAATCTGGGTGTTTTCCAGTTGCGAATGAATCGGGTTTTTTCTAGACATTGGCCGCATCATTGCTTTACATCAGACTTCCGGTCATGTCTTCAAAAAAAAAACTCTACTTAATAATAATAATGATATGGGACAACATCCACACAAAAGTCAGTAAACTAAAAAAAAACTCGAACACTGAAAAACAAACTCTTTAACTTGATTTCTAATCGGCCTAAAAAGGTTTAATGTTTTAATGAACCAATTGTCTTTGCTTCGAATGAGGCTATTTTATTCTTTCGACTGTGAATTTATATGTATGGATGTTTGTCTGAATATTGGTACTCGCGCAGATCGTAGTTACGATACAATCTTGACGAAACTTGGTTATAGATCCTACGTTTTTTTTTAAATCTTTATTTAAATAGGGACTTTTTATCAAACAGATCATGTCAGTCCCATAAGAGTTCACATTTGAAAATAACTATGGCCTATTTTTCAATAAGCCCTAGACAAAAGTGAAAAGCTTCCTAGCTACAACGGAAGATGGTGACGCAAGAACACTCTGGAACAAGCCTAAATTAACGAATATTTTGATTGACTGATCAATGTAAAGTAAAGTACTTTAATCTAAAGTAAAGTACTTTAATCTAAAGTAAAGTACTTTAATCTAAAGTAAAGTACTTTAATCTAAAGTAAAGTAATGTCCACTAGGAATAGGGAAGTTTGCTATGGCACAGTTTACCAGCCGAATTCAAGAGTGTTTGGCAAATTTATATTTATTTTTATTTAATTATTTTTTTATTATCAGACACATAGGTCCATTTTACACATGAGTGCACAATCTTAAATAAAGGTTATTAAAAGGTGAAAAAACCTTTAAAGGTGGACTTTGGTAACCCAAGACCAAAGTCTATCTGAAAAAAAAATTTTTTTCATATGTTTCGGTCAATGGTGTCACATAATTATATAATTCTTGTATAAAATTACGTATATTTATAATATCTGTTTAGGCTATATATATATCTAATATTTACTAATTTGATTAATTTTCTGTTTTCTCCCTTCCTACGCCTCCGTCTACATGGCAACACCGAACACAAAACGCCATAAAAAACCGTCAAAAAAAAATCTACCAAAAAGGTGGTTGTCATGGTAGTGTCAACATTCCTTGTCAGTTTTCTACCACCAGGTAGAATTCGACGGTATTTTGGTGCGATGTCGTACATGGTATCAATTCGCACGATAATGAGGGGCTTATGCAGTGTTACAACATTCCACGATCTGCAATATATGCCGAAAAGGAACGGATTTTGTGTGGCCAATCACACTAGCCCTATAGACGTCGGAACTCTTAGCGTGAAAACGTGTTTCTCTTTGGTAGTATTCTTTTTTTTTGAATTGGGTCGTATTTAATGGGCGTAAATGTATTTTTTTTCGCGGGACAATATTCATTCATTTGGCGGGTTCGAATTCGGAAATGTCATTGGGAGGTTGACATTGACAGATGATTTGGCGGGAAGTGGCGTCTGTTTTGTCTATGCTTTTGTGTTTGTTTTCTTCTTGTTTATGTTTATACCTAGTTTTACGTTTGATATTTTTTGCATGTTTTTATTTTATATTCAACATTGACTTGACAATCGCTCGTGTTGATTTATGAATTAATGTTATGTAATTTCAATAATGATCTGAGAGACTAATCATTCGCATGCATCAGAAACGTTAAAGCAGGGTCTATAGGACCTTGTCTGGGTATATTTACTAAATCATTTACAATACTAGACTATAACACTCTGAAGCATTGGCGGTTCTGGAACGGCAATATTTTATCTTTTCATTTTTGATGCTGACATTTGTGACGTACGACATTGACAGCTAAACAAGACATCGACATTGGCCACTTCTTAAACAAAAATGCATAGTCAAAAATAAAATGGTAATTTCTTTTTGTGTATTGAGCATCACACTCTGTGTATTGATCTATTTCCTAATCTAGTTGACAAAAAATCTCTAATGTTTGACATTTGTAAATATGACAAATACAAATAACAGTTGACTATTCTATCTTTGTATATGGCCTCTGCGGCGTGACCGCAATTTTGCCAGTGTCGCGTGGTTTAGATGACAAACGATGTTACAGTTGACATGACGAGCTAAAGATATGACAATTAACTCAACAATAATGTTTGATATTCAATCTTTGACACTGACATATATAACAAATGACGTTGACAGCTGACACGACGTTCCTAAACGCGTGTTAAATCGTTCGGCTCACGGTTGTCCGTCCCGGGTCAGGTGTGGTGGCTGGTGGTGTCCACGTGGTGCGTGGGCCTGCTGCCCGACGGCGGCTTCAAGCAGAACATCAACTCTTCAGTCGCTCACGCGTGCTTCAACTTCCTATCGCGGTGCATATCAATGGTTATCACTTACCACGACGAGCACAATAAGCCCGCCAACGGTATATGCGTTGCGAATCACACGAGCCCTATTGACGTGTTGGTGCTTATGTGCGACAATTGCTACTCTTTGGTGAGTATGGTGTTTTTTTTCTTTTTTGTTAGGTTAGCATACTCTGCGTAATTTGCCAGTTCGCAAGTTATTGAGTGTGTAGGTTTTTTGTTGGAATTATGGCATTGTACGATTTGTGCATTTACCAGCGCAGAGTAGATTGCTGAAAAAAATATTTTCTTTTATTTGAAAACTAATTGTTATTATGTGTATGATAAATAGCAATATTTTTTTTGTTCTTAAAGCGATTATGGTGTGTTTATTATGCGTTATAGTTATTTTAATTTCCAAATAGATTCGAGAAGCGAGAAGCGATTCTGATGGTGACGCAGCTGAAATCTGTTTTCTAATTACGTAGTTAATAATTGACAACATTTCAAATTATTTAACCCCTCATTTTATTGCCATAATGGAAAGATGATTTTAAAAATATCGTATCCCTATTTTTTTTTATTTTAGACATTTTTAAAAATATAAGAGTAGTTCAGCATAAAGTAATTCTCGTCATAAGCTATGTCATTAATTATCTGTATTTTTGTTGTTTGTTTTGGTGCGGTTCACAAATGACAGATACAATAATATTTTTTATTGGTGGCATCTGACGGTCTCAACATAAATACGAGAATTGTTTTTGATCACTTTTTCGTAAATAACTCTAAAGAAAGTTGATATAAAAATCTAGTATTTCTAGTATGAACTCTTCATTATATTATCTCGAAATAGTTTGCGAATTTGCATCACATTGAAAAAATTAAATGTTGTGAACGTTAAAATATTTTTAGTTACGATATTAGGGGTTATAGTGTTCTCTGATTTCGATGTACTTATTTGCAGAATTATTAAATCCTGTTCTGTACTTGGCAAGTACGCGTAAGTTATTAACATAAATGGGCAAAAATCATCTATATCATAAAAATCAGGGTGAATGTTTGTCCGTCCTGCTTGTACTGAATACATGTTATATATACCATGACTTTGCTTGTGGGTTAATGTATTGATCAAATATAACGCGTATAACATTATACTTTTAAGATCGTTAATAATTAAAATACCTTAGTAATTTGTATATATACAAGGTGTAACAGAAACGTGTGACAATACTTAAGTGTTTTAGTCTACCAAGGTGAGCTCATTGTAGAACAAAATTTTGCAAAATTCTAGAAAAATTTAATTGCGTCCTCCATACAACTTGGCCGATCACGTGACCGTGATTGAGGACCCCTTTTTTTATTCGTATTTTGCAAAAAAAAAAACCTACAATAGGTTCACCTTGTTGGTAGACTAACACCCTTAAGTATTGTCACACCTTTCTGTTACACGCTGTATATTTAATATAGTAATTATTAATTTAGATGCATATTTTGATATATCAAGTGTTTCTAGTTATTTATAAATCGCAATTTCTTTTTTTTTTTTTTTCTTTAATTAGTCAATAATTTGTGTATTCACTTTATGATTACAAAAATTTCAGTTACTTTAATTTTGTGAACATAAAGTATCAAATACCTTGTTCTGAAATAAAAAAAAATACATTAAATTGTTTGAAAATATATATAGTAAAGTAATATGTTAATATGTTTGACGGTTTTTTTTTAACCGTGTACTGACATTTCAGATTGGCCAAAGGCACAATGGTTTTCTAGGGCTCCTACAGAGAGCGCTCGCTCGGGCTTCCCCCCACATCTGGTTTGAGAGGTCCGAGGTGAAGGACAGGCATGCTGTGGCTAGAAGGTAAATGTTGTTATTTAAGGTTATTATATTAATATGAAATGTTATTTTTTTTTGTTTTCAATTTAATCATCTTTTTTACCCTTGATTATTAATACGCTAAAATCAAGGCTCAAGTAGGTACTCGCTTTTGATGTCGACAACTTATGACTGATCTCTTTTTTATTTTAAAATATCAATAATCACTTGATGATCCTCGCTATTGACGATGAAAGATAGTAAAATGAAGGTTTGCACGAGTTTACAACCATGTAGCGGGAAAAAAATATATCTAAATAAATAAATAAATAAATCAAAAATTTAAAATACACTTCATGATTATTAAAGAAGGGAAAACAGAATACTGTTATTGAGTTGTAGAAAAGACTTGATTCTAAATTTTTTTTTTCTAATTGTATTTATTTCTCGTAAACGTCAAATAACATCAGCAACTTTAGTGTAGTAAGTCCTGGAGTTGATTAAAAGAATAATATTAATATTAATTGTTTGTAAAGTCGCTGTTTTTTTTTAAACTAGTAAAATGGAAAATAAATATTATACTTACATTATTTTTGCGTAATTATAAGCATTCGTGAGAATCGTAATTTACACTGTGTAATCTTTAGAATAGATTAACATTTATGACATGCTGTTAAACTAAATTGTTTAATTAATAATAAGAAAGAAAGAAAGAACTTATTTGTACCAAAAAACTACTAGCACTAACAGGGAGTTCAAAAAAATATATAAGTTTCTTGTCACAAACCGGCTCCGACTCGGCATAATGCTGGTTGTAAACAACCAGCGCTGGTCTTCCGTTGGTGCCGGCAGGTGACGTCACGTCACAGGATACGTAGTTAATTGCTAAATTCGATATTATACGTGCAGATCTTAACATGCTTGTATGGTGGGTTGGAGCATTTGGATTATCTGTAGATATTAAATGGTCTATACGTAATCTTTGTGCTATAATTTTTTATATGTTTCAGTTAGTCATTTTGTTTATGCTTATAATTCTAATATTAATCCTAGTTGGGTCTGGCAATATGTTGAGTGGAGATCACCGATTTATTTTGTTTCATATCAAAGAAACTATAGCAAAGTATGCAATTTGATCGCTGAAAACTATTTATTTACGCGGTATTTCGTTAGACGACTCTTAAGCTGGAGGACATTTGAATATAAAATGGACAATTAAAATCAAACAATTAAATAAAAAACTACAAAAAATTAAAACTAAATAAATAAGCTGGTTTTCTTTAGGTCTAAGGGAAAATATTTGACTTAACGGACTTTTTGACTAGTCTTTTTTTAACTTTTGCATTGTAAGTAGATTTACTTAAGTTAGTGTATTAATTGCTGTTCTTTAAATTTTGTCACAATAAATATCTCTTAATAAATGAAAAATCTAAAAGCTTAAATTAAAACTGATTTCCTCCAGGTTAAAGGAACACATATCCGTGGCGGACAATCCTCCGATATTGATCTTCCCCGAGGGCACGTGCATCAACAACACGTCGGTGATGCAGTTCAAGAAGGGAAGCTTCGAAGTGGGAGGGACTATCTACCCTGTTGCTATCAAGTTAGTGTTCAAATTACCATAACTGTTATTTTGAAATCACTTGTTCTTGAACAAGTTTGACTTTGTTAATTTCAAAAACGTTTCTGTGGTTTCAGATAGCGAAATCTAAGTCATAGTGGAATTGAATGAATGAACGATTTAATAGTTTATATGTGACAAATCACTTATTCTTGAACAAGTTTGACTTCGTCAATTTCGAAAACGTTTCTGGTTTCTGATAGCGAAAGCTAAGTCATAGTGAAATTGAATGAATGAACGATTTAATAGTTTATATGTGACAAATCACTTGTTCTTGAACAAGTTTGACTTCGTCAATTTCGAAAACGTTTCTGGTTTCAGATAGCGAAAGCTAAGTCATAGTGGAATTGAATGAATGAATGAATGAACGATTTAATAGTTTATATGTGACAAATCACTTGTTCTTGAACAAGTTTGACTTCGTTAATTTTAAAAACGTTTCTGTGGTTTCAGATAGCGAAAGCTAAGTCAAAGTGGAATTTATTGTATGTGACAAACATATTTCACAAATCAATCTAACACAAGTGTTTAGAAGAGAGTATGAAAATCCCCGACTGCTAAATTGTTAAGCCTGTGTATCATCCTTAATTTCTTTTTTTCTTGATGTACCCAGTGTCACTCTCACTACTAAGACTCATCTATTGACACCACTCACATAGAAATACGACAAGCCGTTTAGGCTCTAGGACGTGACAAACAAATATACATACATACACTAGAAAAACATAACCATTCCTTTCTTTCTTTTGCGGTCGAAGAAGGAAAAAAATTGATATGTGTGTTTGTCACATCCTGACGACTTGACTGACCGGTTGACTCGGTTGGTAGCAACCCTGCCTTCTGCGCCGCTGGTCCCGGGTTCGATCCCCAGACAGGTCAAACATTTGTGTGCATGAACATAATTGTCTGCTTGATTTGTGTTTGGATGTTTATTATATATATTAAGTCCTTACATATGAAATTGGCGTTTTGTCGTACTGGCCACTTTGATCTCAAATATCTCTTCTTTGGTTAGGGATTCCAATTTCAAATTTATACAGCTGTTTATTCATACATTTGTATTTCAAATGAATTACGGTTTTCGAAATGCAAATTTATGAATAAATAGCTGTATAAATTTGAAACTGGAATCCCTAACCAAAGAAGAGATATTTGAGATCAAAGTGGCCGGTACGACAAAACGCCAATTTCATAAATAAGGACCTAATATATGTATGTATATCAGTCATCAGGTTACCATAGTACAGGCTTTGCCTAGTTTCATAATTGAAGACCTTCTAGGGATTAAAAAAAAGGACTCGGTAAAATGTTGAATTGTACGAAATAGGACGGGGTATACAATAAAGAATATACTTAATTAACTTAACATAAAAAATGTAACTTATGTTATTAAAAATCAAAGTCAAAATGTTCTTGTTTCTGTACGAATAGGTACGACGCCCGATTCGGCGACGCTTTCTGGAATTCCTCCCGTTACGGCATGCTCCACTACCTACTGAACATGATGACGTCATGGGCTATTGTATGCGACGTGTGGTACTTGCCGCCGATGACGCGAGCGGCGGACGAGTCAGCGGTCGACTTCGCTAACAGAGTGAAGGCTGTCATAGCCAGGAGAGGAGGACTTGTCGACCTGCAATGGTAAGTTTATACAATGTTCTGTCATGCTCCCCTACCTTTTCTTCATGATGACGTCATGGGCTATTGACGCCGATGACGCGAGCGAGTTTTTTCGTGAATTTTGTTTAATTGTTATTCATTATCATAATATTTATGATCATTAATATAGTTATTAGCATTTAAATCGATCCAGCCATTCTCGAGTCACAAGTGGTGTAACTGATATGACTTTCTTATACAAATTAAAGAGGCAATTTCGTTTCCCAGGGACGGTCAACTGAAACGCATGAAGGCAAAGAAAGAATGGCGGGAACTTCAGCAAGAGGAATTCAGCAAAAGATTAAAAGGCGAATGAAAGAACCAAATAAATTGTGTTTTTTTTTTAAATAATTTAACAGTGAAAAAAACGAATAGTGCAAAGTGATATATAGTTAAAGTGATTTTCTTTTTTTTGTTTGTTTGTATAGTGGAAGCGTGTAGCATTAGAAATAAAATTAGCGTGCGAATTTCATAAAAGTGAAAATAATTTCGCAAAAGAAATTTATTTCATAAAAGTGAAATTTATTTCGTAAAAGTGAAATTTATTTCATAAAAGTGAAATTAAAATTTTATGAATTTTGCACTGTGCGGTGATAGCATTTTTTAATATAAACTATTAAAGATGCTAATGTTGTTCGAACATTGCATATTAAATGCTAAAATTAACAATGGAGTATAAAGATGTGCTAATGAAAAGTGAGAAATAGGAAATATGTATTGCGATGTGTTAAATGCTTATATTAACAGCGTAGTGATGTGTTTTGCTAATGGACAGTGAAAGTTATAGCAATTTGTATTTAATTAGCATCTAATTAATATAACATGATTTACTGATGCTAATGCTAAGTTGCTAATATTACAAATTTCAGTTGCAGCAAAAAAATGTTTTTTTTTTTAGTCAAGCAAGCGAACTAACTAAAAATATAATGCTTAATATAAAAGCAATTATATTAACAAACGTCGATTGTTTCTAGTATTATTTGGTATTTATATGTAATTTATTTAAAAAAAAAAGTGAAAAAAATAACACTAAAGTGAAATTAAAATATGTTTTTTTCTGTCCCCCAACTTTTTTACATTCGGAAAAAGAGATGCATTTAATTTAATTGTATATTTGCTTTATAACTAAAAACAGTTCAGACAAAATCCGAAAAAAAATAACGTTTATATTTTTACAATAAGTATACGGCCTTTTTTAAATATATTTTTTAGTTTAACTTATGTTCTGTCTCGTTCTCGCCGTGTGATATTTTCCTAGCTTCAGAAGGAGACAAAGCATATTTTCTAGCTAAGCCATAGTTATTGTACATTAAAAAAAATTGTTCAAAATCTAAAAAAAAAATGTGTAAATTTTGTATCACGAAAAAAAATTGTTTTTTTTTTTATAAGAATTAAATTATTAATATTATTAAATGGTAATATATTTTTGGAATGCTCAAATTGTGTCGATTGTATATTGAGGAACGATAATACAGGTTGTATTGTACTGAACTGAAGCGCTATTCTGAGGCAATCGAGATTGACTCCGATTCGTCCAGTCACACTGACTCAACTAAAACTTACTAAAATTACATCCATCCTTTTCGCACTTGTGGGAACAAAAAGAGAGGAGACGATTTTGGAAATATCAAATTTGGTTAGTTTAGTAATTTTGGGTTGACCTAATCGGGGTCATTATTACATCATTGTTTTATTTTTTCAGACTCCCCAAAAAAGAAGGAGGGATTGTTAATTCGACGGTAGATAGTTTTTTTTTGTGTCCGTTACCTGATTTTTCGATGACAGTTGAAACTATTTGAAAAATTAAAATTTTTGTTTGTAACGTTCGCCTCCGAAATCATCCCATTCAAATGTCAACAGAATCGCTCCAGTGGTTTAGTTGTGAAATAACTGATAAAATTATATCGGTGCGTGTCGAAATGAGAAACAATCGATTATGCTATTACAGTATTAGTTCAATTCAATTGAAGACATTTCATTTTTGCAAAGTGATGGAAATTTGAAAACAATTTCGAGATTTTTATATCCACTTTCTTGCGAGTTATTTACAGAAAACTGATTAAAATAATCTCGTATTTATGTTAAGACCGTCAGATGCCACCAATAACAAATATTATTGTATCTGTCATCTGTGAACTATACCAAAACAAACAACATCGATACAGATAATTAATGATATCATTTTTTTTACGAGCTTTTGATGAGATAAACATTATGCTGTGCTTATTTTATGAATAAAGTTAAAATAGGAGTACGTTATTTTTTCATTTGTTTTTCCATTATCGTAATAAAAATGGAGGGTAAATTTTTTTTAAATATTGTCAATATTAGTAAATTATACAAAGTAATCTCTATTGCCTCAGCATAGGGTCTTAATAGGCACGTAGGCTATCTTATACTTACAACTTATGGGGATTAATCATATCGATTTTGGGCGCCATTTTAAAATATTGAATATTTAGTATAGGCTGTTTTTACCTGAACAGGCGAGGACTACATTTTTAAGTAAATACAAAAAATGCGGTTTTCAAATCGAATGTATTTTTACAGATATCAAAAACGAGATTCCGAATTAGTCGTAATCTTTATTTTATATGTATGTTCCCCAACAGCGGGACCGATTTGCAAAATTCTTTTATTAGTACTAATAAATATATATATAAATATATATATATATATATATATACCTATATATATATTTATATATATATATAAATATATATATATAAATATATATATATATATATATATATATAAATATATATATATATACCTATACGCTTATAAATATATATATAAATATATTTATACAAATATAACTTATATATAAATATATATTAGATATATAGTCAAAACACTTTTATTTTTTCTTTGCCTGCAAACAGGTTGATGTTGTGTTTTGTAACGTAAGTTTTGTCTTTCCAATTTTACTCTATATACACTTTTCAACACTAAAAAAAAAACCAAATCGGTCCAAGCCGCCTGTCTGTCTGTCTCTGAGATCACGGAAAAAATACAAAATATATACATATATATATATATATATGAAATACCGTACAATGTTCCGAAAATTTGTAAAAATTCCTTATTTTTTGTAAAAAATGGGTAAATGGTGCACAAAATCGATGTCAGTTTAGAAATATGTATGTATATTATTTTAGTCCTGTTTTAATGTTTGTTATCAAATGTTATTATTAATAGTGAAAATAAATATTAATGTAAAATAATCAAAACATTTTATTTTTATTGTCAGTCGCTAAAATTTTTAGCTATACAGGGTTATTAGATAGATGCTTATAAGACGAAAGGAGGTCATTATAACTACCGTTACAACTTTCAGGAACGTAGTAGTAATAAATCATTTTTTTTATTGGTAGTGAAATAGTTTCCGATTAAGATAACATTTATGTATACAGCTTGATTCTAAATTGAGTATATTTAATATACCGAAACAATATTGAAAAATTAAATAACCGTGTTTTTTCGTTTTACCTACTTTAGTACAAAAATATTGAGAAATCGTCATGCAAAGTGAACGCGAAACTCATGGACACCCTGAGCCGCCCCGGTGTGAAACTAGGTCACGGCGACGATACGTTTGTTCGCACGAATGACCCAGATATGTGTAATCGCGCTTATTTGACAATATTTCCCAGATTTTTGTAAACAAAGATAAAAGATGTTTTTTCAAGCGAAATATGTTATGCTGATTGCGCGGTAAGAATAAACGCAGCCATTTTAAAATCACCCCGTATGTGGTCACTCTAAACCGTCTAATATCAGACCTCTCATCCCTAGTGTCAAATATTTTAACCTTTAAATTAAGAATGACGTTTTTTTTCTTAATTTATCTCGTAATATACGCATAGTAACTAAACACATAATCATGCATTTATGCATAGATTTAAATGTCCTAGATGAGAACTAACCGCGTCAATGCATTGCTGCTTCACATAAGATCACAATCGTAACATCAGCTCAGTTCAGTGCCTGGTGTGACTCCGACAGATCGAAAGCTCGCCAAAATGTATTTAGAAAATGGTAAATTCGAAGTAAACGGATGTGACTCATGGACGCAAAAACATAACAAATCCAGCGAGATTGCTTTCCACGGGTTAGTTTATTGTTTATGTGTGCATATTAAACTAAATAACGCAAAACTCAAAACCAAAAAATATTATTGTAATTCAGTATTTGGTGTTGCCCTTGAAAACATCGGGATGGGTTCCCACAATAATGGGAACATATCAATGTATAAAATAAATTACTTAGTTACATCTGTTTTTCTGTTAAAATATTATATGAAGGGATGGGTTATTGTATTTGTTTGATTTCCTTTTTTACGTAGAAAACTTTTGACGCTGAAATATCTTGCAAAAAGTTCTTACTAATGAATGTTTTGAACGAAATGAAGGATAACTTTCTACTAAGTCATTTTGAGAAAAACCTAATTTAGTCAAATAAGTGGAATTTGGCCTACACCTCCTTTGTAGGGAGACCCGTCGCCAGCACATGGATGCTATGAATCAACACGCATAAATATATTTATTTGGTTACAAAATAGCTACAATATAGAAATTCCGGATATACGGACTCGAATAGAATGATTTGCGTCGACTTTTATCGTGCGAACTGCCAGATTGTAGAACTTGCTAACATAGGTTCTCTATTTCCAGATATCTATAATGTTTGGTCTTTTTCAAGTCGCTAGTAAATTGGTTTCTATTATGCAAGCGTACAAACATACTACAGCTACATCGTAGCGTACTACATCTTAGGCCACTTGGTCACTTTACATCGGGCGAGTTGCAGACAATCACAAACATAAAAAGAAGTCTTTTTAATTTTCTTTAGGGTAAAATTTTCTATGGTAGGCAACAGCAACCCTCAGCGCATGTTCAACTGCGCGTCACTAAAGCGGTGACACTTTATTCGACACGCAGTAAAGAGGTTTGTACCTCTGTATATATAAAACTCTTTGCATTTAAGTGTTATTAATTTTTATTGTATATTCTCATAAAGGGCACGGACCAAAGCGTCTGGTGGAGTAATAATATTTAAATATAAATAAAAGCGTTAAGGTCCCTGACATGTCTTCACATCGAACAACTAAACAAAAAAAGTACTAGTGTTGGGTTCCGTATATAAAACAGCAAATAAAACAAGTAATTTATTCTACACCAACCTCTTTATTAACGTATATTTTGTAAGAAATTTTCTTAAATTCTTTGATACACTTAATCTCAATATTTGAGTGCAGCTTAACTTATAAACCATGTTTTAATTTCCTCTTTGATATCCATTAATGGCACATTATACTGAAAATTATGCATTTTGGGTAAAAAAAATATTTACTTTATAAAAAATATTTTATAAAGAAATGAAAGCATTTGCTTAAAGGATGTCGGGTTAGAAGAGATAAAATATGTAAAACAAAAAAGGAAAAAAATCTCTATTTTTTCTAAATTTATTATCTGACGTGCATTTGCTTATCAAATTTATCGCATTTTTATTTCAATTTGACAATAATATTAGACAAAAAATATTGAAGATTGAATAAAGTGAATATATAAAAAATAAGATGGTTCAAATATATGGGTTATCGGTTAGGAGTGCATAAAGCCGGAAGGGAGTCACTATACTCATCTTAAGGAACAACTTTCACTATGGTACCAACTTTAAATTTGAGAAAAAAAAAACAGCTGTTCCATATCCACAGGAATAGTGGATTGTATTGCCTCGTATTCAGGGTTGGTTCCATATTAAAAGTTCTTCATAACAACGAGTATAGGGACCTCCTTTCGGCTTAGTACACCCCTAACCGATAATCCTGTAAAACCAAGTTTTTTTATAAATGCTAATTAAAAGTTCTGAAAGACTTTAAAAGGAACAGCTTATATAATAATAAGGCCATATTTATTATTGTAAGATTGCGCTTAAAATTACTATAATTTGCGGCATATAACTAAAACTAGTGCGAGGTCTGACAGACACCGTGTGTTACTCTTCACACTTACCACACTACCAGTATGAGTGAAAGAGACAGAACTATGTATTTACCATTACCCCATTATGAGTAAAAGGGACAGAACTAGGCATTTATCACACTATCAGTATGTGTGAAAGAGACAAAACGAGGTATTCGGCTCCATCTTGGTTTTAGTTATATAGCGCGTACTTCGTAGTACGCGCTATTAATACTCGTCGTTTTCGAACGGATGATACTTGTGGCCGAGAGATCTGAAACAAAATTAAATAAATAACATTAAAAACAGCTTCCCATTTGCTTCCTATCCAAACTTGTCATTTTTGAAGAAACAAGAAAAATCTTAAGAGGTGTGGACACAAGGACACTCGCATGAAACGAAGTTCCTTTAGATTAATAATTAGTGAAGGAATTGTAAAAAAAAATTATTTTATTTAAGTTATTATTATATATGCATATTAAAATAACTGGTTTGCTTTCTATGAGAGAGAGAGAGAGAGAGAGAGAGAGAGAGAGACATGCGCACGCCGCACGGCTTACAACTATAGCAAAAAGCGTCGTTACAACTTTTGGTCTTAATTTATTCCGTCCAGCCTTCCCTTTCGCAACGCGCGATAAGGAACTTCGCTCCAAAAGTCACAGGGCACAACGAATCCAGACTCGAAAGAAAAATATTCAAACTCATCTTTCAAAATGAGGTTTCTTTTATAAAGTTTGAAATACGTCACGGCTTGTTATAAAAACTCTTTAATACAAACAGTTTTTCTATAAGCTATTAGATCTGTGGTACTGTGTTTTAATGCTCGTCCATTGTTCACACCACCATTACACTTGACACTGGCGGATAGACTAATCGTATGACGCCATATCTGATATAAAAAAAACAATAATACATATTCGGCCATACGGAATTATTGAATTTCCTTCATGGGGAAGAATATTATCGTAACTTAAAAGTATTGGCGGATAATTTTTATATGCTCATGGAGACTGGTGACTCCCGCTCCGGTTCGTTCCTAGTGCAGAGGATGGCCATTGCTGTTCAGTGTGGCAATGCTGCGAGTGTTATGGGTACTTTTGCACCAGGAACGGTCAGGGGTGGGTTATTTGATTAGGGGTTATTAATTGTGACGTATATTTTTTGTATTTTGAATTGGAATAGGAAACGCGTGTTGTAAGATTTAGCAGGCGGGCTTTTAGACGTCGCTTGTTTGTTTGTTTGTTTCTGTTAAATGATTAATGTAACATACGCAGTCATCGGCACGAATCGTCCGTTGCAGTCGAAGGAGTCAATGAGCGCCAAGTCTTCCTGCGACAGCTTGAAGTCGAACACGGCGAAGTTGGAGGCGATGCGCGACCGAGTCACCGACTTGGGGATCACGATCACTCCGCGGTCGATCTGGTATCTAAAGAACGAAGGCAATCAAAATGTAATACAAATCAATAAACGTCAACTGTGAGGCGAGCGAGCGTAATTTTTTTAGAAAAAAACTAGGTGACCCGATGAATTTCGTACCACCTAACAGACTATTCTTTAATTTTTTCTAATACTTGACTTTTACTTTTAAGCATTATTAGGAATCGATTGTATCGGAGTATAGAAAAGTCTTGTTTTTAGACCTTTTCAGGCCATTTTTTTTATTTTATCTCTCCAAGAACAGAACCATCGTCGTACTTCAAGGAATATTCTAAAAAAGAATTAACAAAATCGTTTCAGCTGCTCACGAGATTTGCGCTTAGCAACACATTCAGCGATACATTTTTATATTATAGAAGAAAGCGAAGCGAGCGCTCAATACTTTAATCTAAAAACATGTACAGATCTTAAACAGCAATAAATGTATGGTAAGAACCTCTTGATTTTGATAACTGATCTTGCACGGCACAATATCAATTAATTTTTGAGCCTAAAATAAATGTTTAGAATTCTAGTGCAGATTTGGCCAATGTAAATAAAAATAAATTCAAACAAGTCATTAAAAACGATTGAATGGCGAAACAAACAGCGCAAGCAAAGTGAAGGTTAAATTATCAAGCTGTTACAATTTTTTGTTTTTAGAGTAAAGCAAAGTAAAAAAGACGGTTTCTTAAATACCAGCATTGTGCTGAGTTGGAGCCGTTTTGTGACAAGAAACTTAGAAGTGAATTATGAAGTCTCTGTTAGCACTAGTGGTTTTTTTTTTTAAATTTATTTCTTACTTTCTTTTTCTTAATTAGAAGGGAAAGAGTGATACTACTGTAATTCCTCGTAACTGTATTTAAAAAAAAAATTGACACGAGCGAAGCGAGCATATTTTTAATAGTTAGTTATTTTTCAAAACTGAGTCTGTAAAGGACAGTAACTTTATAGCTTACCTGATGAGCACTTGAGCGACAGTCTTGCCCAGTCTGTCAGCTATAGCCTTCAGCTTGGGATCTTCCATAAGCAGGGGTTCGCCAGGCTTTGCCCAGGGTCTGTCCGGGGAGCCGAGCGGGGAGTACGCAGTGATTTTGATGCCGCGGTCTTCGCAGTACTTCTTTAGACGGGACTGGTTTAGGTAAGGATGGCATTCCACCTAAACATACGCCCATAACGTGAAACGTAATATTTGATGAAATGACGTGCATTTGATCAATGCCCACAAAGTTAGTGGGCATCCGCGTAGGATATCCAACCTCGAAAACAACCAGTTTCATGAGTTTATAAATAAAACAGCTATTCTGCCGCTGCGGTTGAGGCGGATGAACATCGCGCCTTGAGTGATTAACCTTCAGTGGAAACAGCGAGCAATTTTTTTTAAGAATCCACACGTGTATTGCCTTTACTCGCACGTTATTAATAATAAAGCAGTTGGCGCCAACACACGTATGTCATTATTTCCGCCAAGGCAGTCCTCAATTGTAAATAACAATAAATCAAATACTTTAAGTAGGGTTTATCAAAGACAGTCCTTACATAAATGGTCCTTCGAGCCGGATGAATGAATATTAAAAAATAGGGCGTAAAAAGGACTAATAATACGTAGTAATAATGCCGGGATTTGAAATTGAATTAATCAAAGGGCTTCCTTACCTGGTTGGTAACAGGCTTGATAGTAGCGACCTCCAGTACCCTAGCCACTTGCTTGGCGTTGAAGTTGGAGAGTCCAAGACTCTTGCAGAGCCCTTCCTTGGCGAGAGGCTCCAGGGCCTTCCATGTGTCTACGTAGTCCACGTCAGAGTACTGAACCTTGCCGGCTTCATCGGCAGGGAACAAGGAATCTCCTTCCTATACAAATAATTAAAAGCTTTAGAAAAGTGACTACTGTCTGACTGGCTGTCTTTACAGAGTTTTCAGTTATTTTGATACAAATACCAATCTACTGCACCAATTCTGATAACTTTTGTCGGATATTAACGAAGAATTTCGTTTTAGAAAATTTATCTTTACGTCGCCAGTTCGTATTGTGTTTCCCTTCGGTCTCTTAGGTCCAGTTCCTGTTACGTCCAGTTTAATCTTATGTCTATTTCTTCGAACGTCTATTCCGTGAACGTCTGTTCTTTCGTTAAGGTTTGTTTTATTCTGATTCATGGACAAGATCAGTAAAAAAAAATATAGAACTGGACATTTAAAGAAATTGACATTAAAGGAATGTCAAAATACACTGGACTTAACAGGAATTGGACCTAAGAGACCGAAGGGGTGTGTTTGTATGTCTCCTGGATGTACGATACAGAAGTAGAGAAGAGAAGAAACGGGTAAGGTAGATTTTACAGGCTGATTTTAATAATCAATTATATTTGATACAGACATATATTATGGGTCAACATCCACACAAAGGTCTTCAAGTCCCAAACTAGGCAAAGCCGGTGCTATGGTCACCTGATGACCCAGACACAGGTCAAACAGACATGTTTATGCACACAAATGTTTAACCAGTCCGGGGATCGAACCCGAAGGCAGGGTTGCTAACAACTGCGACAACCGGCCAGTCAATATTAATTAAGATTTCTGATTATAAAATAAAATGAATGAATGAAATGTTTATTTCGACAAACATAGAAAACAATAGTACTATATTATGTGTTGACAATAAAAAAAAAAGTAAATGGTCAAGTGGTTGTCGTTTTTATTTATAACGGCCCCAAAACATCGTGTGCACAAGGTCGACGAGTAATCATTTCAATGACACTAACCTTGTACGCCTGAGGCCAATGAATCAGGTACAGGTCAACGTATTTGAGATTCAAATTCTTGAGGGTAGTTTCTAGGGCCCCTCGGACCAGGTCGGGACGGTGGAAGGTGTTCCATAGCTTGGATGTGATGAACAGATCCTCCCTGGAATGAGATATTATTTACCGACCAATATAGAAAAAAATTAAAATGGGACCACATAAGGTGTATCCTTTCAAACACTAAAAGAATTTTTTAAATCTGTAAATTCGTCTGCGAAAAATTAGGTCGAATTGTGTACCTTTAAGAGAAAAAAATGAAAGAATGAAAAACAATATATAAAGAAGAAATGTCAGGAACTCTATAGAAAATGATCTTTGTTGTCACCACAAGAATAAAATATCATAGAATAATTACAACAAAAACTGGTACAAAAGGCCACCAAGGGCATGGTTTTATGGCACATCGCTGACTTAACACAGCTATAGACCGCCAACTTGTCCATACAATAAGATATAGCTCTTTTCTACGTATTATTGTTGTCGGATTCCAGTGGTTTTTTTTTCACATAGAAGGCTTTGCCGTTTAATTTTATTTCTGTCTTTTTATCTGTTTAAAGTTACAAGCTTGCGCTGCGTGATATTTTTGCGCTGATACGATGCCTATTACAAGCCTTTATTACGCAGAATTCAATAAATAATATAAACGTGTAGGCCTAAAATACATCATAGTGAAGCGATTGACACCAATAACAAAGAAATACGTTACAATTTAAGTGGTGAAAAGAGGTAAACCCCGGAACTAAAATTCTATCAGAAACACGAAAAAAGTGAAGGGTCGGTGATCCTCTTAAGTCTCGCGATACGAGCACCACAGTATTCCTACCAAACTAGAGTTCAACTATTAGGCTTGGACCTTTCATATGAAGGGGCCTCTACCTAGCAGTGTACCAATACTGGCTTAAAAAGATATTTTTTTCCAATAGTTAAGAAATTCTTGCAGAAGGCGTTCGTTAACGTTACTAGAATATAGCGTAAGGCTACTAAGTAATTTAATTTTTACTTTAACTTCTACAAAATAATGTGTCTAAGAATGTGCTCATCAACGCTTTTTTCTTTTTGTTCTATTAAGCGGACGACACTTTGATCACGGCTGAATATGATAAACGAAGATAAAAATCATAAAGTAAATAGAATATGTTACATTTGTGAGAAAGAACATGCTTCCCTACTATTGTATTTTTTATTTTTGTTCAAAATTGCTTGTTGTTTTTGGGATGAAATTTAATGACCACATAAAAACAATCGTTGCCATAAACAGCCTCATCCAAAAAAAATATAATATAATATGTTAAGTCATGCCTGCACTACAAAAACTTTTCATAACCCAAAAAGGCAACACGTGAACCAAATTTTAACTAGTAAAGTTTTATGACACTCCGAATACTTTCGGTAGTAATGATATTTTTAAATAAAATGCGAGTAAATATTGATGCACGCGTGGCCTTTTTGGGTGGCTCAGCTATTATTATGAAGATACTTGCCTTTTTAAGGTTAGCAGACTTAACGTTTATATGTAGTAGTACGTACGTACGTAGGATTTTTTGGGCGTTATATTTCATTATATCTGGTGATTGCTTAAACCTAAGCCGTTGTTTTTTGTCACAAATGAACCACATTCTATACTAAAGTCGAAACTACCTCTTGACCACTCCCTCGTTGATCTTGGCAGTAATGGCTTCTCCCACTTCCTTTTCATTGCCGTAGACATAAGCGCAGTCGATGTGTCGATAGCCGATGTCGATGGCATCCTTCACTGCTTGCGTCACTTCACCGGGTTGCGACTGAAACATTAAAATTAATACAGGTTGAATACGTAACCCATAGCGTACCACTTTTAGGCACGGGGCTCCCCTAGAAGGGGGTAGTCTACCACGCTGGCCAAATTGTGAATTGGGCAGTTATTTCCGTATATACCGAAACCCAAACAAAACTGTAGGACCGACTTTAATATTTTTTTAAATATAAATAGGTTTTTTTTATCCTACTCAGCTAGACATTTGACCACAAGTTCGCACGACCAAGGAAGTCGGCGATACTGTAGCCCTAGATGGAGCATTCCTAGTCTGGAATACACTGGCTCTCAAGGAAGGCTGCCGGAACACTATACTTGGCGACAGATTTTACAACTTCAAGGTGGTAGCTAGCCAGACACACACATAACACACATATATAATAACGGATGGATTTTTAAAACAAAGTAAAGTCGGTCTACGGTCTAAAAATTGGCCAAGTGTGAGTCTGAATTGCGCACGAAGGGTTCTGTACTATTATCGTACAGAATAAGTTAAAGTTTATCAAACCTGTTGTCGTTATTAAATCAAGCAAAAACGGTAAAACAAATTGTTTGCTGCATAGGAGCCTCCATAATATTTATTTTATTTTATAAATGACCTAGCTGACCCGCCGAACTTCGTACCGCCCAACAGTTATGTATGTTTCTTCCCTGGAGTACTAAAATAATTTCAAGACTAAAATCAGTTAATCTATAATAATAATTATTGGTGATGATCCCCGTCAAGGTCGTCCAAAAACGGCAGTCACCCAAGAAAACGTTGATGCTGTGCGTAAGCTGATTGAGGAAGATCGACATGTGACATACCTCGAAATTCAGGCAACTTTAGACATTGGCATGAGTCAAATACAAATAATCTTGCATGAAAAATTAGGTGTAAATAAGTTGTTTTCCCGATGGATATCGCAATCACTCTGTGAAGAGCAAAAAGCGGCTCTCGTTACTTGGTGCGTCAGAACTCTCGAAAGATTCCACGCGGGAGCTGTATACAACATCGTATCAGGTGACGAATCCTGGATATACGCGTACGAACGCGAACCAAAAAACCAGTCACGAGTTTGGGTGTTCGAAAATAAGTTAAAGCCAACAAAAATTGTTCGTTCACAGAGTGTTGCAAAAAAAATGGTGGCCACGTTTGTCTCCAAAACCGGCCATGTTGCGACTATTCCTCTTGAGGGACAAAGAGCGGTTAATGCAGAATGGTATGCTAGCATTTGTTAGCCACAGGTCGTTTCTGAACTCTAAAGAGAACTGCAACCGCCGCATCATCCTTCATCACGACAATGCGAGTTCTCACACCGCACACAGAACAAAAGAGTTTTTAGACAAGAAAACATAGAATTATTAGACCATCCGCCGTACAGCCCCGACCTAAGCCCTAATGATTTCTATACTTTCCCTAAAATAAAGAATAAATTGCGTGGTCAGAGATTTTCATCACCTGAAGAAGCTGTGGACGCCTATAAAACGGCCATTTTGGAGACCCCAACCTCCGAATGGAATGGTTGCTTCAATGATTGTTTCCATCGTATGGAAAAATGTGTCCAATTTTGCGGGGAATACTTCGAAAAGCAATAAATACATTTTTAAATAGTAATGTTGTGTCACTTCCTTGATTCCCATAATTTTCAGTGCCACCCTCGTTATGGTCTCCCTTTTTGGGAAGTCAGAAAACATAGTTTTCTATGTACACACATAGAACATGTTTTTTGACTATGTATGTATATGTATTCTCGATATATTCATCAATATTTTTTTCATTATTTTCCATTTATATGTTTGAGTGAAACATTTTGTCATTTTATTTGACTATATCGGTATATCTGCACAGTGTTTATTATTAATTTTATGTATTGTAGTGAATTATTAAACTAATTTATTTTTATCTATATTTATAAATGTACTATATTATATATATATATATATATATGAACACTATGTCTGTATGTGTTGTGGCAGAGCTAGAGCTCAAATTCTACGTAAACTATAGTACACAAGACCTATGTTCTTACCTAGTCTCACAGACAAATAAATTTCATTTAATTTATGTTTTAGTATGCAGCAAAGTTATGTTATTATCCTAACTCCTATATTTTAAATTGCGCACCATATCGGAATGTTACAAGTGGGACATAAGCTTAGCATTTAGATCTGCATTGTACCTTGTAACAGCAATAAATATCATTATTTTTCCTCATCCATATGACACTGCAGCCTGAAGCTTGTTAAATATAAAATGATAAAACTTTTTGAGTGTTTTCAATAACATTTTACAGCAATAGATAAGATATGGAGGCACTCAATTTGTCAGCTAGTATTTATTATAAGCATGTTTGAGATAAGAGAATTATATGATTATTAGCTCCCTGCTTTGCCTGCATTGTTTGTTTTTCTGGAAAAAGGTATGCTTATAGGAGTATCTGGACTTTGAACTTTGTCAGTGCAATAAAATCAAGTTGATCAATCAGCTACTGCGGAGAAGATACAAACAAACCAACAAACTATTGCATTTATAAAATGTGTAGCGATTAACAAATTGACGTGAAATAGAAGTAGGAAGTAAAGTTTTTTTTTATTATGTTCGTCTATTATGATTTTTGTATAATATTGATGTATTATAGTACCAAGACTTGTTTGTTTTTATCAAACACAGATAGGCATTTGACCACAAGCTCACACAACCATAGAAGCAGCCTTGTAGCTCTAGATGTAGCATGCCTAGGCTGGAATACACTCGCTCTCAAAGAAGGCTGATGGAACACATCGTTAGGTGCTGGACAACATATATTATGATGATAGTGTATCTATTAATCCTCCAAAATAGCACAAATTACATGCTACGCCCATATGAAGATAAATTGATTGCATCATCTATATTGCAGCGCTCACTTCAAAAACACACAATATGTGTTTGTAATGTTAATTGTGTTAATTCAACTCTGCATACCCAACTAATCTAGTTTCCCTAGCTCTCTAATAAAGTCTAAGACCACCTTGGGCAGCCAGCACAGCTATTTAAGTGTTATAGATACAATCAATATGATAGTGAAGCTAAGGTCCAGGTATGTTTTGCATTGTTTGTTTAGGTTACAATAAGTAAACTGTGACAGAGACTGTCGCCAGCTTTGATTGCAAGCGATATTTTTTTATTTTTAAAGCATGCCTGCTATCTAAACTTTATCTTAGAATAGATTCGATAAGTACTTCCACACCGACTCAACGGTTTGTGAACTTATCTATCAGAGGTATTTGAAAAACATGAGAATATCAAGCGTAGATATCACAACAACATGTCTGAGTGATCAAAAGTTTTTAAATTTTCATACCTTCCATGTACCAAGTCCAAGGATTGGGCACTCGAGACCATTTACAAACTTAACTTTAGGCATTTCCAAAGCCATTGTGTCTCTAGGGAATTATTAACGCAAAACTGCTAACAGGAGTTTCTACCGGCACAGCCGTAAACGAAAAATAAAATACCACGAAAACAACGTAAACGAAGGCGAACTGATTGACACTGACATTTTGTTACCTAAGGTGATTAGGTTTTTTAAATTTATGGCATCATACATACCAACGTAAGTTCAGACTGGAAAACACCGCCAAATTAAAAAACACTTACGTATTTGTAATTTAAGCACCAATAGTTTTGATTAATTCAGTTTAATTTCAATATATAAATACCTTATTAACAAATTAATTACAAATTATCAATAGGTTATTAGAATTTTTTCGAACATACTCGTATTTTTATTACGACATATATTGTTTAGGCGGTGTTTAAGGTGGTTCCAGTGTCAAACGCTAACTTTATCTTTGTATGTAACGTAGCTACAATACAACTTAATGATATTTTTATGAGGAGATACCTATTATAGTAGATATGTATTAAAATATATTAAGACATCCAGCGTCTCTATTGCACTCAAAAATATTATACTAAATGTCACTCTGTATAATAATAGTAATCTTTGATTTCATATTATTTTCACAGAGGCAGATGGAAATAGGTAGGTAGGTACAAAATAAATTGAGGCTGCTTTAATAGTCAGTAGGTAACAAAATTCCACACTGATTATTAATTTATTGTATAGAATAGGTATATACGAGTATGGCGAAGTTTCGTTCATTATTTTTATAGCTATATATATACGGCCAATCTCGAAATCGAGAAATCTTAAAGATACCTTCCAAGAAACTGCAAAAGGCACTAGCTACGTTATTCACAAAGTGTCTCATAGAAACGGAGGTTCCTGAAGATTGGAACAATGCTGTTATTACGCTACTACACAAAAAAGGAGACATCAAGAGGTTGGATAATTACAGACCAATAAGCCTCCTCTCGCACGTGTATAAGCTGTTTACGAGAGTCATAGTAAATCGACTAGAAAACAAGCTTGATTCATATCAACCGAGAGAGCAAGCTGGTTTCAGATCGGGGTATAGCACTTGCGATCACCTGCAAGCCATAAAAACACTTATTGAAAAGTGTCATGAGTACCAGAAGCCTATCATAGTAACTTTCGTTGATTATGAGAAAGCGTTCGACTCAGTGGAAGCATGGGCCGTCGAAGATGCTTTGGTTGAGTGTAGAGTGGATGAGCGTTATATCAAGCTGATCAGACATCTTCAGAAGCGCGCGACCGCTTGTGTCAATCTCCACGAGAAAACTCAAAAGTTCCAGTTAGCCAGAGGAGTAAGACAGGGTGACACAATATCTCCGAAGCTCTTTACCGCGACCCTGGAAAGTATTTTCAAGAAATTACAATGGGACGATAAAGGTATCGAAATTGAAGGAGAACGTCTCTCAAATCTACGGTTTGCCGATGACCTAGTGTTGTTTTCTGAAAATGTCACTGATATGTTGAGCATGATTGAAGACCTGAAAACAGAATCGGGAAAAGTAGGGCTAAGAATGAATGTCGCTAAGACCAAAATCATGACCAACATACCAGAAGCAAGGAACTATCACCTTCCAGTAGAAACTGTGCCAAATTACATCTATCTGGGACATAAAATAACATTAGGCTCTCAAAATCAGACTGCAGAGATAATACGGCGTATATCCCATTCCTGGGCAGCTTTTGGCGCGAACAGTCAAATCTTCCGCAGCAAAAATCTGCCAATGAAACTGAAGGCCAAAGTATTTATGGAATGCGTATTGCCGGTTTTCACGTATGGTGCGGAAACTATGTCTTTCACGGAACGGTCAGTCAATAAATTCCGAGTCGCGCAACGAGCGATGGAAAGAATAATGCTTGGAATTTCCTTGCGCGACCATAAAAGGAATGAATGGATACGGCGAAAAACGGGACTGAGAGACGTAGTGGAAGTAATTGCGGGAAGGAAGTGGAGCTGGGCAGGCCATATAGCTCGTATGGACCGTCACCGATGGACACGACGCATTGTAGAGTGGAGACCGTGGGCTGACAGGAGACCACGGGGCCGCCCGCCAGCTCGATGGGCTGACGACATTAGGGAGCACGCGGGCTACAGATGGATGGAGAGGGCAGCAGACCGCGAGTCATGGAGAACACTAGGGGAGGCCTATGTCCAGAAATGGACGTTAAAAGGCTTATGAAGAAGAAGAAGAAGATATACGGCCAATACTTGACCGCAACTCGCCTGATGTAAAGCGACGATGCGGCCTAGGACGTGGCACACTTGCTTAGAGGAACCGATTTAGGTACTCGCGATTTGAAAAGACCATAGATTTGAAGATTTAATATGTCTTATTCGATATACTTCGTACTTTTACCTACGCTAGATAGAAAACAAGCATATCTAGGTAGGTATGTATCAAGTCAAGATAATAGTCAGAAGTTAATACACGGATATAATGCTATGAAGCCATAGGTACTAATAATCTGTTGTGCCTACGTGGGCCAATATAAAATAGCTTACCTCTACCCAGGAGACATAGTTTAACTACCTACTAGGTAAATGGATTTATCTAGTGATATGGTATTTGAAGTGCTGATATAATGCCTAAAATACTTCCAGTCGCCTTCGTATAGGGATGGATGGAGAGGAGTAGGGGCAAGTAAGGGTGAGATTTCATCAATCAAAGGGTGAGCATCATAGCAATTTGGTACTTCGATTATTACTTTACCTCAGAACATGAAAGAAGTTTATTTTAAAAGGAGTTTTTTACAATGAAATCTTTGTAATTTTACACTTCGCTTCGAAATCATTGCGATATTGATCAAAAAAAATTATGTTTCGTGTCAAAAATTCGAAAGATTTTTCATAGGATATGCAATTTAAAAAATACATATGACGCGCTTCCTGCAGAAAAAAAATGCACGGGGGTGGGGATTTTGTGGGAACTGCCCCGACCTCCCCCTCCACTCTTACAATGTAGATAAATTCAGGTCAGAAATATAAAAACAATCTACAACCCGGTCACAATATCTGTGCACCTGAGCTCGTGACGTCATATCGGCGGTGTAGGTACGGTGTGCTAACCGTACTGTCGCACCGGGGAGTGCGCGGAGAGGTGATAGGGGAAGCGGGAGAGGCGCCGCATTCCAGCGAGGTGCACAGATATTCTGATCGGGTTGTAATGTCATATGTTTTATTTACAATTAAAAGGAATACGTATAGGATTTGATAAACCTTTGCCTATGTAATCTTAACGGTTTTTTTATCCTACACAGCTATGCATTAGACCACAAGTTCGCATGACCACGGAAGTCAGCGATACTGTAGGCCTAGATGGAGCATGCCTAATCTGGAATACATTGGCTCACAAGGAAGGCTGCCGGGACACACCGTTAGGTGCTTGGCGACAGATTTTACAACTTGAGGGTGGTAGCTAGCCAGGAGAGCGATAGGAAACTCCCTACCACTATGCTATGGATTCCTCGCGATATTTTCCTTCATCGGTAGCTCAGTGTTATCAGCTGATGCTGCTATAGTAACATACTTACCTACTTAGATTATACAATACAATATTTCTTTATTGCACACCAAAAACAAAATAAACAATAAGATAAAGGCATGTACAAAACATCGGTAGTACATTGGGCGGCCTTATCGCCTAAAGCAATTTCTTCCAGGCAACCTTGGGATGGATCGGACTAAGTGAGAATAGTCACGTCGGTGATGCATCAATAGAAAAAACAGAAAAAAATACAAGTACAAATATTGTACCGCAAAAAAACAACAAGAAAAAAATATTTTAAAATTAATCAATATACATAGTTAATACATACCTATACATACATGTCATACTCGCAATAATCATTCGTAAATAAATGTTCGGTTTAATTTACGGAGAGATAATGATTTTACAACAAATTTTTAAATATATATAGAGATTTAGCCTGCCTGATTGACAGGGGTAACATGTTCCATAGCAGGATAGCTTGCACAGTAAATGATGCTTGAAAAAAAAGAGTTGGTTGAGGTAGAAGCTGGCAGCATAAGGCGAAGATCTCGTGAAGGTCTTAAAGAAATAGAATGAGAAGCAGTCACATGAGAGCTTGTTGAGCTGCTCTTCGGTTAAATCTAAATAGCAAGCATCTGCGTAATCCAATATAAGAAAAAGGAGCGATTTCACATGTGCAGTTTTGGTAGTAATCGAAAGAAAATTACGCAGTTTTCTTAAGGAAGCTGCAGACGTAAAGATTTTGCGACTGACTTCTGCAAGCTGTGGATTCCAGGAAAGTGTTTTATCCATGGTTATTCCAAGATTTTTGACAGTCTCGCTAATTTTAATTGGAACTCCATCAAAAATATTTGAGGAATGCGGCTCATGTCGATTTTAGAAATCATACGGGAACTTCCTATGATAATACATTGAGTTTTAGACGGATTAACCGTGAGACCGTACGACTTACTCCAGTCCCGAATCCGTTGAAGATCAGAATTAGTCACGTTAATCGCCTCATTCAGTTGCTCAAATGAGGCCTGAGTATAGATCTGTAAATCGTTTGCATAGAGGTGATAGGAAGAAGTTAAATTCTGAGAGATTGAGTTTATAAATATCGCAAAAAGAAGAGGAGATAGCACGCCACCCTGCGGCACACCGGCAGAGATATCGCACCATGACGAGAATGACTCATCAATGCGAACGCGTTGCCGGCGGCCGAATAAGTAACTACGAAACCAATCAACTACCGTTGGAGATATGTTAAGAGTGCGCAAAAGAGTCAACAAGACGTCGAAATCAACATTATTAAAAGCATTGCTAAAATCGAGCAGTGACAGCACAGTAAGCTGACAATTGCCCATTCCTGCACGAATGTCATCAGTGATTTTGTATACACAGAATAAAAAAAAGAGACATAAGAGGTTTCATACCCTCCATGTGCCGAGTCCAGGGATAGGACACTCTAGGCCGTTCACAAACTTCACTTTAGGCACCTTCAAAGCCATTATATTAACTATGGTTTAATAGAAAAATGGAAGATAGAACTTGACTGGCATTGCTTCACAACGATAAGTACGATATTGCTTATCATGTATATTTATTTATCTTTGACCTTATCGCGCCAATCCTTTCGCAAGTAAGCGCTGGCCCGGAGTGGCCATAGACGCACTTCACTCAGCTTTTTAGGGTTCCGTTCCCAAAGTGTCAAAACAGGACCCTATTGCAACGACTTCGCTATCTGATCAGACTGTCATCTGTCAGCAGGCTGTATCTCATGAACCATGATAGCTGGACGGTAGTAATTTTCACAGATGATTTATTATGGTTGTCGCTATGACAACAAATACTTAAAACATAATAAAATAAATATCTAAGGGGGGCTTCTGTACAACGAATGTGATTTTTGCCGTTTATTGCTCAAAATTATTCACCACAAGCTGTAGAAACATGAACTTAAAATTTCAACCCTTAGTTCACGAATTCCAATCGCACTTGGCCAATTTTTTTACTGTCCCTAGAATCCCTAGAGAAATTAAAAAATCCTGCATAATAAACAAAAACTACAACACTTGGTTGTAAGCACAGAAAAAGACTTGGATCTCAGGTTGTAAGTTTGATAGGCATTAAGACTCAGGGCTATCGTGTTTCTGACATGAGCTAATTATGAAAAACAATCGAACAATGTAATTGTAAAGGCATTTATAAAAAAACAAATATTATATGTTCTCTTGTGGTGCATTAAAGCATGGGTCAAACGGGATGAGTTGCGTTGCATCGCCGCGCGTTGCCTAGGACGTCGTATCGCCCGTGTTTGTTTGTCGTGATATAAATGGGTGCGATCCGTGCTACAATCTAGGTGCAAATATTTAACGATCAACGATAGCTCGTTAAAAAAATATCTGACAGTAGACAAAACATGGCTATAGCAATATAGGCTATTTTCCCGTGAAGTGTGAGGTTGAGTTGCTGTCAGTGTATAAATTCTACTGACGCGTTCGGTACCTACAGGCAGAGGAAAAACAACAAAACAACTACACCCTGAGGCATAGAACACGACTCAGTGCTGAAACTGCCGTTTCCCTTTGTAATAGAATATAAAGTGTCAAACATCGCTTCACGTCTACGCGCGTAGGTAGTGACGTAGTCTGGCTTGACGTGTGGTGAAGCGCTTAGTTCCACAGCATCGTGCGTTTGACATATCATATTTACCGTACAACGTCAGTAGCAGTGCTGTACGCTACGTTACAACCGGTTTGACCCACGCTTTAACATTTTACCCGCGGTAATTTTCCGGGATAAAAAGTAGCCTAGGTGTTAATCCAGGGTACAAGCAATTTTCGTGCCAAATTTCATTCAAATACGGTCAAGGCGTTTGAGCCTGAAGGAGGAACTAACAAACACAAACATACAAACGTTTGCTTTTAAAGTATTGGTGTGCTGATATTATAAGTACATACTTATTTATTATAATTATTGTACTGTTCTTCTTTAACATTAAATTACCTTTTTTTACCAAAATAATATTTTATCAGACTTGACTTTGATTTGACCACGACGACCTTTGACTAAAATGTTTGTGTGAAATATTTACATATATACTTACCTAAAGTTTCACTTCAGTTCGCTTGTCTCTAATATCTACTTCAAGTTGGGCAATAGTTATTTGCTTTGTGAGCTGTCAGTGTACACGTATGTTTGTCTGAATGTTGATACTCGCGTAGATTGAAAACACAAATTAAATTTTCTGAACGATTCTTAATGAAAATTAGTATACCTAAGGTTTTACGTATTATCGAATATTTTAGTAGTCTGTTGTAGATTTTAGTGATAGAACAATTTATTCAACAAACTTATAAAACACTAGCTGACCCGCCGAAGTTCGTACCGCCTAACAGTTATGTTTTTCACCTTTTGAACCTTTCCCTGGAGTACGACAATTTTTTTGCAGTTGTGGTTAGTTATTTTATTTTTTGTAATTAAGATTTAAACGTTATAAATAAACTTACCTTCCAAGTCCCCAATCCGAGTGCGGGAACAGTTTTCCCATTATTAAATGTTACTACCGGGATTCGAGACATATTGAGAGACACAACCACTTCTAAAGTGTAAGGAACGAGATGTGACAAAATATTCTTATGTAATGACGTACGTATTATGTTTACTTTGATGGGTTATCTCATAAGTTATCTGCTGTTGTTGAATTTATTTTATTACAGCGTGTAATTGTTAGGTATAGATAGATATCAATTCTTTATTGCAGACATACAAAACAAGTAAATACAAGAGAATAATTCTTACAAAATTTAGTGTTAATGTAGGGCCTTTAGTAATAACTAAAAAGTGACCTCTTCCAGGCAACCTTAGGATGGATGCAATTGTGTATTAATATAGGTAAATATAAAATAGGCTACAGTTATTATTAAACTAAACATAATTTTTAATACTAACTCTGATCTATTCTATGTCTAAACGGCCATTTTGGCACTATTCAATTGGTAATCTGAGACAATTCAAATAACAGACTTGACCACCAGTTTGAAATAGTAGACGACAGCCTGATTTAGTAGTTTCCGACTGGAATCGAAATCTTTGCAACATGAATTACGCAAAGCTTGTTAGCAGATTCTAAATTTATCAGACAGAAGACGTCAACTGCTGAAAATAGACCTCCTTTAGAACGCCATTCTGGACGACGATCTACCTATTGCATCCACTGGTTACTTGTGACTTTTACTATGTCGTCAGTCCACCTAGTGGAAGGCCTACCTGCGCTGCGTCTTCCAGTTTGTGGTCGCCACTCAAGAACCTTTCTTCCCCATCGGTTATCGGTTCTCCGAGCCAGTGGCATGTGTGAGCATGTGGCCAGCCCATTGCTTCAACTTGCACTTACGAGCTATGTCGGCAACTCCAGTTCTTCGGCGAATATCATCATTACGGATTCTATCACGCAAAGACACTCCAGCAGCTCCCTCCATTGCCCGCTGAGCAACTTAGCTTATCTAACTGTCCAAACTGCCAAGAAGCCTGTTCAAAACGCCGTAGCAATTTCACTGACCGCGCGCAGTAATAAATCGCGCAGTGAATACGTGTTTCTCTTAACCTCGTCATTCGCGACCTATACGTTCTACTATCAACATTGTTTTATATTAATTCTTAAAGTCTATACATTATAGTAAGTGGTAGCCTAGTCGGTAAATTCGTTGCCACACAAGCGAAAGGGCGCGGGTTCAAATCCAGGTTCAGGCATGCACCTCTGCGTTTTTCTGTCATGCGCATATTAGAATTAATTACCATGTGCTTAAACGGTAAAACGTCGTGAGGAAACTGGCTTGTCGGAGAAGGAGAAGGTTAATAACTTTCCAAGATTAATATAGTCTCCAACTCGCAATTTCGCCAGCGTGGTAGCCTATGGCCTGCATTCCCTTCATGGGGAGACCCGTACACTATGACACTATGACTATGACTATGAGTGGGACACTATGAGTTAATACGTATATGCAATCTCGAAGGCCAGCAGTGTTTTAATTAGCACCAGTACCTAGGCCAAAGAGCTAACACTTCTCATCACTGGCAACACACACTGGTTGAAGACCCTTGTCTTCAGGCACTGCGGGATTTCCGACGAGAAGATATTGTGACGTAATTTCCCAAACCTTTAATTAAAATCTAGTCATAACATTTAAAATCAATTGCAGACAATCGCATTTAAAAATTGTTATTTCGTTATTCATATTGCATAATTTTAGAATTTGTTGCAGACTAATTCACGATGTGTTTCCGATAGCATTCGAAAACTCTGCAAAACGAACTACACTTTCGACACCTAAATTGAGCTGCTGAAATTGGACAAGCACCGAACAGGTTATAAAGACATACAAATTTCACTTATGGGATCAACCACGAATCCAAGAAAAAAATAATCAGCTGTTTCATACAATTTGTCGACCGACAAAATTTTCCTACTTATGAAAGAGCGGATATATATTTTTTTCAAATTTTTAACTGGGCCTTGTGTAAAAATAGTTCCTCATAAAAAAGTAGTCGTACAATAACAATTATGACATAAAATATAAAAAAAAAATTTAAGAGTCCTTTTTTCTTCTTTTATTCTTCATTATTTTATGACACTCTTTCGACTCAGTGCTACCCATTAACCAGTAAGTAACCCAACAAAATAACTGAAAAAATATCTCTGTATAAATAATTAAATAAATATGAAGATAATTGAAATTAGTATCGTATAGAAACTCAGTACGTGTTATCTTTTATTAGTATTCATTAAATAGTGCTTAATTAATGTCATATTATTATACAATTAAATTCAATACTCGTCGTTCTCGAACGGGTGGTGCTTGTGGCCGGGGGCTCTGCAACAATATTTAATTTAATAATTAGGTATATATGTTTACCCAGCGCATTTCATTAGCGATTCAGCGTGGTAATGCCGCTAGTCTTAGGGTACGTTAGGACGAGGGTCTGATATAGGTTTAGATTTTTGACTATATTATATTATACTAACATAATTGTAAGTGTTATTGCTGTATTATTTTAATTATAACAGATACTTAGGGCCGTGGGGACCGTGAGCTCATCTTATTTTCCTAAACTTATCGAAGCGTTTGATCGATTCGACGTTAGACCAGAATGCCGGTATTTATCTGGCCCAACGCATAAGCTATTTAGCGTGGTAATGCGGCTAGCAACTATGCACACTGCCGTCTGGTGGTGGGTTGGGGCATTTGGATAATCTGTAGATCTTAAATGGTCTATAGGTAATCTTTCTGCTATCATTATACACATTTTTTTGCGAAAAATGGTATATAATTATTAATTTATTATTGACGTTTTGTGAGTCCTACGACTTCATAACTAATAAAATTATGACATAGCTGTAATTCCTTATTTAATTTTAATATAGTATTCTGTATGATTTTATAATATGTGTTATTGCTACTAAGGCGTTCATATTAAATAAATAAATAATAAATAAATATTTTTTTTGCTGTCGTAAATAGTCATTTTGTTAATGTTAATAAAAATATTTTAACATGTTTGACATGTAATATAATAAATATATTATAATTATATGTTTACTAAATTATGACGTCATACGATTAGTTTAATGTTTAAGCATAAATTAACAGTTAGATAGAATAGATTGAAGATGAAAAATCTTTATTGAATGCACACAGAAACAATGCAATAAACTTAATAAAACTCATGATTACGTGCAACACGCGGCGGCCTTATCGCTAATAGCGATATTTTCTAGGCCAGTTAGTTTTTAGCGTTTATTATATGTATTATGGTCGACTGCAGTTTTAAGTTTAGATTAATTTCGACATGTTTTGTAAGTTTACTCAGAAAATATTTGTAACAGATTATTATATAGCATTTTTTTTTAATAATATTTTTGTTTTCGTTTCTTAACAGGTAATTTAAATTAGTATAACTAGATATTCTTTTTTAATGATTATTTCGGTTTAGTTTAGAAATATAAAAATAACTGAATAATTTGGATACCAAATTGAAAATAATAATACAGAATCTTTGAAATGTTTTTGTTAAAATCAATTAATGAAGTTCAAACATGAATAATTATAAAAGAACAGCTGCATCGAGAACAATCCTTGAGGTTGAGAAGAAAGTGACAACCGCCGTGGTCTGGTGGTTAGCATGTTTGCTTCGAGATCTGACGGTCCAGGGTTCAATTTCCGGTCGGAGCAGGTGTTCGAACGATGAGTTTGAACATCTGTCTTCGAGTCTGAATGTCTTTGTGCGTGTGTTTGTGAATGTTATATGGCGACTCAGGAGAAATCCTAGTAGGGAGCTATGAGTGTTAAACGTTATTTATTTATTTTATTACTAGCTGTGCTCCGCGGTTTCACCCGCGTAGTTCCCCATTTTACTATCGAGATAATCCAATGGGAAACTACTTTTTTGAAGTCAGTTAAAAAGTATCATATGTTCTTTGCCGGGGTCCAATCTACCTGTGCACCAAATTTAATCAAAATCGGCGGTTCAGTGGCGTGAAAGCGAGACAGTCAGACAGACAGAGTTACTTTCGCATTTATAGTATTAGTTAGGAAATAAAGTATTTTGTACTTACACTGCCATCGTAAAAAGACGTCCGTTGCAGTCAAAGGAGTCAATGAGTGCTATATCTTCCTGCGACAGCTTGAAGTCAACCACGGCGAAGTTATCAGCGAGGCGAGACCGATTTGCTGACTTCGGGATTACGATTACTCCGCGGTCGATCTGGTATCTAAGAACACGAGTACCCATTAAATAACAACAATATCAACGCTGGCTTCAGCCGGCACTGTGTTGAGTTGGGACCGGTTTGTGACAGAAAGCATTTAGTAATACATGTTGTGACAGGAAGCATTTAGTAATACATGTTGTGACAGAAAGCATTTAGTAATACATGTTGTGACAGAAAGCATTTAGTAATACATGTTGTGACAGAAAGCATTTAGTAATACATGTTGTGACAGAAAGCATTTAGTAATACATGTTGTGACAGGAAGCATTTAGTAATACATGTTGTGACAGAAAGCATTTAGTAATACATGTTGTGACAGGAAGCATTTAGTAATACATGTTGTGACAGAAAGCATTTAGTAATACATGTTGTGACAGAAAGCATTTAGTATAATACATGTTACGTATTTTTGTTTAAGTTATGGTTTCTGTTGCAAATAAATATATTTCTATTTATATTCTATTTCAATATAAATGTATTTTAAAAACAAACCATGGTGTATGTATTATCAATCTGTTTTAAACAAACAAACCATCGTGACCGAGCGTAATATTTTTAGTATATTGCCTACCTTAAGAAAGATGTGAGTGAAAGGAATATGATTTATATTTTTGATTGTAACTGTTTGTAACTGAATGTAACTGATTATAATCGAAAATAAATCATACTTAGTTAAACAAAAAAGAAAAAAATAGTTTCTATAGCAACGTCTAAGCAAATTAAAGCGGTATTTCGTATAGACGTAGATATGAAAATGGGAGTTAATTGAGGGTTTGCCAAAACGATACGACGAACGAGTCAGTAAATACGTAATAATGGTTCACGAGCAAACATATTAATTTAATTTAATTACTATGTAGATATAATATTTAGTTTTGTTATCAAACACGTTTGAAACAAGTAAGATTTATGAAACCCCCGGGGTAGTCATTTTGTGATGGCGGCCATTTTGGATTTGAAATGTATCATAGTGTACAGTATTCTACAAGTCAAGGCCTTTCATTATCAAATAAATCTATTGGTAATAAATAAGGGAGATGTAAAAAAAAATCATAATCTTCCATTTTGTGACGGCAGCCATCTTGGAACGATTTTTGTAAAACATAGCTAAGAACATTACAGAGGTTACAAGAAATCTACTGCAACAAAACAACAAACAAAGCCATAAAAAATTTAAATCAGTTAAAAATATTGAATAAAATAGAATATGGTTTATTTGTGATAAAAATCAACAAGCAATTTTGAACAAAAATAAAAAATACTATACTACAATTTTATTTTCTATTTTTACCTTGACTAGGGAAGCATTTTTTTGTCACAAGCCGATCCCAACCTAGGTTGATGGTTGAGGTTAGCGCTCACCTGATAAGTACTTGAGCTACGCTCTTGCCAAGTCTCTGTGCAATGGCCACCAGTTTGGGATCATCCAAGAGTTTAGGGTCATCTGGCTTGGCCCAAGGTCTGTCGGGGGAGCCGAGTGGAGAGTAAGCCGTGATGGTGATGCCGCGGTCTTCGCAGTGCTTCTTCAGACGAGACTGGTTCAATTGCGGGTGGCACTCCACCTTTAGAATAGAATATTTTTTATTTGTAAAAGAAAACAATAGAGAAACAACTTAAAAAAAAAATTAAACTAAATAGCTTTCTGTCACAAACCAGTCCCAACTCAACACAATGCTGGCTGAAACAACCAGCGCTGATCTCCCGTTCGAACCGGGAGGTGACGTCACGCACGTCACAAGCAGTTAAGAAAGGCTTTAGGCAAAGGAATAAACGAATGGATATAGCTTTATTGCACACCAAACAAAAATAAAATATACAGCAAGACAAATCTATACAATGGTAGTACACTGGGCGGCCTTATCGCCTAAAGCAATTTCTTCCAGGCAACCTTTGGATGGAGATAATTAATATTATAAAAAAATTATGGTAGTATTTGATTCAAATGTGAGTATTGAATACACAAATTAATTTTTTTTTAGCTTAAAGTATCCGTAGGACTAACAAGTAAAGTTTTAAAATCCCCCGCCATCGCCATTAATTTGTAGAGGCGGCTATATTTTGAAGTTGAAATTCGTTGTAGTGTAGTACTAGTCAAGCCCTTTCAGTTATGTAATCCGCCATTTTACGGCATTGGCAACTAGGACCGATTTTTATCAAACATAGCTGATATAGCTTATCCGTCATATACCTAGGGTAAGTCGGACAACAGACAAACACAATTAAATTAAAGAACATCTTGTTTAAAAGACGAGTTAAGTTATTTTTATACACTATGTATCATTAGTATACAAATTGCTGTAAAATTTAAAAAAATTTGCGTTCTCCATACAACTTCGCCAATCACTTGACGAATTTTCGTATGGAGAACCTAATATTTTTTTGAAAGTTTAAAAATGTTGTTCTGCTATGGGTTTACTTTGATGGGTAGCCTAACACCCTTAAATACTGTCACACCTTTCTGTTACACGTTTTATAATATATGTTTAGAATAATATAATTGGACGTGATTTTATTGTTTCCGAATTACAATTGCATCTCTTTATAATAGTCGTTTCAATGTAGGTTAGATATAACTTTAATTTAATGTTATCTGTCTGCCAAATCTTTAAAAATCGACCATGTAACAGATATGGACTCCTTTTCTGGGGAAAACACTAATAGCCATACCTGGTTGGTGACAGGCTTGATGGTAGCAACCTCAAGTATTCTGTCCACCTGTCTGGCGTTGAAGTTGGAGAGTCCCAGACTCTTGCAGAGCCCTTCCTTAGCGAGGGGCTCCAGCGCCTTCCATGTATCCACGTAGTCCACATCAGTCAAAATAACGTTGCCAGCTTCATCGGTAGGGTTCAAAGATTTACCTTCCTGAGGAATAAAATGCTTTATTATACTTTTTGTTTATAATATAAGATATGAGAACTCTTTATTTAAAAACCAGCAACGATAAATAAAATAAGACTAAAGAAAAGCTTATACATATATACCAGCTTTTAAATAGCGGCCTTGTCACTTAAAGCGATCTCTTCCAGGCAATTAAAATTACTATAATTATACCCGTAGTTCTTATTGAAATGTAAAGTGTTGTAAGACAGACCCGGCTTTGCACCGGTCGACATTTTATGGCTATTTTTTTTACTTTGGTTGTTTTTTAGTATAGATCTTTAAGGATCTCTTATGTTACTCAGTAATATGCAGCTTTTTATCGGCAAAAATAAATTTTGAAATCGGTTCAGTAGCATTCGTTACTTGCATATAAAAATCCAAAAATACAAATCTTTCCTCTATAATATTAGTTAGCGTAGATTTAGAAATTTAGATTATTAGATAGTTTGAATCAATTATATTCACTAGACTTACATAATAATACATAAATGATTTAAAAAAAAAAAACTATTTTTTTTAACGCCTTCTACTGATCCCAGGTTTATAGAAGAACACATAAGAAAGAAAGAAAGAACACATTCATTTATTTTGTACACACAGGACACTAATACTACAACTAATTACTTAAGAGTAGACATTTAGTAAACATTTAAAATAATAAAGTAGGTCGAGTTGCAGTGTACGTGCGTCAAACAAGGTCAGCGCTCAGCATGATGCTGGGGATTGCTCTTCGACGCTGAATTTCAGCGTGACCCTTTAGAGACGCGCGGGGTAACAAAAAAAATATATATACATAAATAAACATCAAAAAGACTTTAAAATGAGCGTATTAAAAACCTGAATAAGAATGTGTAACTAGTACAATGTCAATAATATGAGATAATATTTTTTTTTCAATTTATGCAGTTCTATCCTATTTTTGCTCTTGTCTGGATAGTTTTTTTTTTGTAATTTGCGAACTTTGTAAGTAAATAAGAGAAATTTATATATTTTAAACACGTCCCGGCTTCGCACAGGTAATTTTTTTGTATAAAATATTCAGTGGTAACAAAAAATATAATATCAGCATTTTGTAAAAAATATTCTGCAAGAGATTTTTTTAAATCGGTCAAGTAGTTTTTGAGTTTATTCGTGGCTTAATACAAATATTTCTTCGTATTTTTTTTTTAAACTGGCAGGTTCCTTTATTAACATTAACAAAATTACTAACTACGACAACAAAAAATACATAGCAGAAAGATTACCTATAGTCTATTTAAGATCTACAGATAATCCAAATGCTCCAAACCACCACCAGAGGGCAGCGTGCGTAGCATGCTACCCGCATTACCGCGCTGAATAGCAATGCTTATACGTTGGGCCAGATAAAAACAGGCAATACTTTACTTTATTTTTTCTTCTTTATACGTAATATTAGTGTAGAAGTAAATAGATAAGATACCAATGACACAATAATATCAATTTAGCAGACATAACGCTTGTAAAATAATGTATGGTAATATGTTATTAGAAACATACCTTGTAAGCCAGGGGCCAATGAATCAAGTAAAGGTCAACGTATTTGAGGTTCAAATTCTTGAGGGTAGTTTCTAGGGCCCCTCGGACCAGGTCGGGACGGTGGAAGGTGTTCCATATCTTTGATGTGATGAACAGATCCTCCCTGGAATAGAGAAGCAGTTATAATATAGTTGCTGTTATCCGAGATTATTTCCGCGTAGATCTTTTATTAGTGACTACCTGCGAGCCGGCGAACTTCCTACCGCCTAACAGTCGATTCATAAAAAAAATTAATACTTGAAATTGACTTTTAATTATTATTTCGAATCGATTGTATGGGAGTATAGAAAAGTGTTGTTTTTAGACCTTTTCAGGCATTTTTTTAAATTTTTCTCCGTAAGAACCATCCTTGTACTTCAAGGAATATTCTAAAAAGATAATAAGAAAAAAAAACTGTGTCACTCTTAAATTTAAAAAAAATATAAATTACCTCTTAACAACTCCTTCCTTGATTTTGTCGTGAATGGCTTCACCGATTTCCTTCTCGTTGCCGTAGATATGCGCGCAGTCGAAGTGTCGGTAGCCGATATCGATGGCGTCTTTCACAACCTGTTTAACTACGCCGGGCACGGACTGGAACAAAAATATAAAATAAATATTTTGTATACAAATTTTACAAAAATACTACGCAGCTAGCGTTCTTGGGACAATGCTATAAGTAGGTTCATCAATTTATAACAGACTTTTAATCTGGGAGCTCGGTAGTGCCCCCGCCAAGTCAAGCAAAACAAAGGCACGGCCGTACCATCCTTTTCTCGAAGCGGTTCGAGTAATTTTCGACCCTCTGTAGCTTCGTTGAGGGTAACGCTAGAAATTATATTTACAGTGGTTCTTTTCTTATATCAAATTTTTGTTTTTAATAGTACATTTAAGTTAGGTGTATATAAAATTATTTATTAAAAACTTAATGCGTATTTTATAAAATAAATAAACACATAAAAAAAATTAATTTCTGGCAACGTGCCCAAAATGCTGGATGCTTTGCTCCGCTGGATCGCTAGACTCATTTTTTGTACAAAATATAAGCCAGCGTTTTTTTCAATTGCGTTTTATAATTAATTATGTATTAATTATTTGGTAAGACCAAATTATAAAAAGAATTACGTATTATAACTAATAACTAAGTGATGTAATTAATTAATATTAATAACACATATATATTAATTAGTACATATTAATAACACATACTGCTATTAACATAAGAGAAATTATAAATAAGAGCTACAAACTTACTAAAACATTTTTGATATTGAATAAGTATTATATTACGTTTTATAAGTTTATTTTACAAGTTATTTTATAAGAAAGCGATTACGAGTGCAGACTTCAATTCAGCAGTCACTGGAAGAACTTCGGCTATACGATTTAAAGATTAACCCACTTGATCGAATTTGATCATTAATTAATCCAAACAGGAAGTGTACCCAGGGAAACAAAAAAAAAACCGGTCCAGTCGTCTCCGAGAGATCAGATTACAAACAAAAAAATCCCGTCTAATTGATTTCCACCTCCTTTTTTGAGTAGTCGTTAAAAAACTACCAAAATGATAATACTAGTCTGAATGCCATTTGATGATAAGGGCAGGTAGATATTCTGTTATATCAGCGATGGCTCAGTTCATAATTATCATTTCAAGTACCCTATGTACCTACCCATTTCAGCCAAACGATGATATTGGATAGTATGTATTTATATATGTATCTTGTATATTAATACTCGTAGTATGGTATCTTGTCTGTTAAAATAAATATCTTTATTTCTTCACATTCCCTAAATATTCAAAATTGTACGTCTAGTTAACTTGGATTCCGGTTTCATCTTGATTTGGATGCTTAGGGAGGAAGCCGCAAGATATGTACTTTAATATGGTATTTATGTATAAAAAACTGTTTAATTTTATTAGACACTAAGTTGTAACTGCGGCTTCGTACGCAATTGCTATACTTAGGTACTTTTCTCATTGATGTCTATGTCAATTTCAGCGATCATCCTGAAAGTTTTTTTTTGTAAAAGATACCCATGAATAACTCAGTTTTTTTAAATTGTAAATTTGACTAATTGAAGCGATACAGAAAAGTTTGACAACATTAATTTTTGCAAAGTAATGTAAATTCGAATACCATTTCGAGGTAATGTAACGAAGAGTTGATACTAATAATTCCAGATTTTTTATCCACTTTCTTCCGATTTATTTACAAAAACTGATGAAAACAGATTCTCGTATTTATGCTAAGACCGTCAGATGCCACCAATAAAAAATATTATTGTATTTAATCTGTGAACCGCACCAAAAGAAACAACAAATAATACAGATAATTAAACCACATAATTTTTTGTGACCTTTGGACTTGTATAATATTATTATGCTGAACTTTTCATATATTTTCAAATATCTCAAAAACTTAATTAAAATAAAAATAAAAAGAAGTTTGTTGTTTTTCATTTATCTTTCCGTAATAAAAATGATCGGACTAAAATTTTAAATGTTGACTTGGATTCTGGTTTTTCTGGAATCAGAATCCAGTGTATCGCGGATTCCTCGGCAACAAATCTGTTTATATTATGATCTTAATCCTCTCAACTAACCATGTTTTAAACGGTAATATTTAAAAAAAAATATTGTTTTTTAGTCATATCGTATATTTAAATTATTCCTGAAATTTTATATCCCTCCTTTTAAAAATAGATAAATATATAAATTATTGTATTGTCATGTGTCCTCAATAAGGGGAAAATCACGTTCGAAGGTTAATTTAGTTTATACAAAGATTCATAAATAAATCAACTGATTCTAGTTATTTAAGATTTGACACATTAAAAATTACATTTAGAAACCTAACCACTTATTACATACACCTATTACAAATTAAATTACTTTTTTATTTTCGGCAACGTACCCAGGGTACAGGCAACGGCCTGTCTTCATCCACAGCCATCCTTACCCCATCGCTGGGTATAGGCCTCTCTCATATGATGCTATCTTCCTCGGTCCTGTGCCAATATTAATTTTCAAAGCAAGTGACAATGCGGTCGACGATGTAGCACGCTTGCCTAGGAAGAGCCGATTCATTTGCATGGTATTTTGCATGAATTTGGTATTTAAAAGAGCTTGCTCATTCCTTGCTCAAAGGATATCAGTCACAATTCAACGCGGGAATGCTGCCAGCATTCATGAGACTGCCACACGGACATCAATTAGAGTTATTAATAAACTATTGACAATTCTACTTCAAGCAAATTTCCTCGCAATGTTTTCCTTAACCTTTTGAGCATATGCTAATAAAACATTAAAAATCTAAAAAAAAAATCATAAGCGTGGCAAGCTTGCTATTATTACAAGGCTATGCCTTTGATAAACGTGAATAGGTAAAACACATATATGAAAAAAACTTCTCCAACCCGCAAAATGGTCAGTGCCTGCATGGCCTGCACCCCCTCCATAGGGGCGACTTGTGCTCAGCAGCGGGTTAATAAGTATGTAGGTATCAAACGTACCTTCCAGGTTCCCAGTCCGAGAATGGGAATCGTTTGCCCATTGTTAAAAGTTACTAGCGGAACGCGGGACATATTGTGATACAACTGATTTCACGTTGAAACTAAGCGTGATTTAAAATATTGCTGGTATTTATATACATTTTCGTGTAAAGACACATTAACTATATAATCGCAAGGACGAGGCGTTTGCATTGGAAATGGGTGAACATTTTTAGGTGTCACTGTTGTGACTTAGCATTGACACCGATCGACGCTAAATCGTTTGTAGTTTTAACTGATTTTCTACAGAGAAGATACTCAATTTGACTGTATTTTTTTATTGTTTGTTTCCCGAGTTTTGTAGACGGGTGGATCGGTAAAGAGTTTTGATTTTAAAATCGTAATAACTAGATAAGTTCTATCGGAGCCTGTCATGAATGCAATTAATCACTTTTAAAAAATAAATATAAAAATAAAAGTCTGATTTGGAGTACTCATTATTGTATAAATTAATTATTTTGTTTACTTTTTTCAATATCGATCTATTACTTGAATGAAAATAGGGTCTCTTTTATACTTTACTTTTTTCTGTGTAATAAATAGGCTCTTGCCGGATAAAAGTTGTTAGTTTTTTTTAAATATTACTGTTGTAGTGTAGAAGTTCTTTTAAAACCACAAACCTTTGTACTATTATTTTCTTGTAGTGCTGAAAGATAAGATTTTCCTTCTCTAGCTAGTCTGCATTTTCTTTTACTGGTTACTACCCTTTCTTGTATATCTGAAGGTCTCAAAGGTTCTTCAGGTACATACAAAGATCCCTCATCCGAGTGGAAAGAATCCTCACTCGATTTTTCTTCGTCTGACTGTTCACAAGTGGAACTTTCATTTATATTTGTGTCTTCTGATAATGGCATTAATGCAAAATTTCTTTTAACAGTATTCTCCATGAAAATTACATCTCTACTAATCAAAACTTTTCTACTTTTTGGATCGTATAATTTATATCCCTTTGTATTTTCACAGTAGCCAATAAATATTAATTTAGTAGCTTTCGGATCCAATTTCTTTGTCTTCTCTTTTGGTATGTGCATCATTGCTTCACACCCAAATATTTTCATGTGTGAGATGTCTGGTTTCTTACCGGTCCATTTCTCCTCAGGCGTAGCATACTGTAGCGCTCGTGTTGGGCATCTGTTTGTTATGTATGCTGCAGTCGCTACAGCTTCTGCCCAATACTGTTTCTGCAATTTAGCATTTACAAGCATACATCTAGATCTGTCTAACAATGTGCGATTCATTCGCTCAGCTAACCCATTCTGTTGTGGTGTGTAAGGAGTGGATGTTTGATGCAAAATTCCAGACTTTTGTAAGAGCATTTTAAATTCATTACTCAGATACTCTGTGCCATTATCAGTTCGGAACTTTTTAATTTTACAGTTGAGCTGATTTTCAGCTAATGCTTTATACTGAGTGAATTTCTCATAAACTTCAGATTTATTTTTCATAAAATAAACATATACTTTCCTGGTATAATCATCGATGAAGGTGACGAAGTAGCGGGCACCTCCAAGGGATGGGACTTCTATAGGCCCGGCCACGTCAGAGTGGATAAGTTCTAGCTTTGACTGAGCCCGGGAACCATCCACTGGAAAAGGAGCTCTTGTTTGCTTTCCTTCTGAACAGGGAACACATAAAATCTTCTCTTTGTTTTCTATTTTCACTCCAGCATTTTCAGATAATTTGCTCAAATCATCAAAATTCAGATGTGCCATCCTCTGGTGCCATAGATAGGCGTCACTTTTATTTGCTTCAGTCATGTAAGCCGCAGGTTTCAGAGTTTTTAGTTGATACATATTATTACTCAAAGTTGCCTCGGCTACTTGTTCTTTAATTTTGTTGTAAATTTTGCAGCCTCGTTTATCAAATTGTATGTGACACTCATTTTTTATCATCTGACTCACTGATAGTAAGTTTGTAGCTAACTCGGGAACATAGAGCACATTTTGGACTTGTATAATTTGCACTCTGCCCTTTTGGTCTAGAACTTGCAAGTTCAACTTGCCACAGGCTTTCACAAGTAGTATTTTGTTATCGGCTACCTTGATTGATGTAATCGGAGGTGATATTTCGTCATAAAGCCAGTCACGGTGCATAGTTAAATGCATAGATGCCCCAGAGTCTATAAACCAGTCACCTTGTTTATTACATGTTGTTGCAGAAAAAACAGCAACATAGCCTGTATTATCTGTAGACTTATTTTCTTTCTTTTTACTATTCTTGCAATAACGACTAATATGTCCATATCGGTTGCATGAATAATAGCGAGGGCCTTTTCTTTGTGTTTCTTGTTGATTTTTATTTTTATTGTTGCCAATTGCCAGTAACGCTGTGGATTCAGTTCGGATATCTTGAAGGAGTTTTGTTTTTACAGCATCAGCAGATATTAACACACCGGAACTCTCCATAGCCATAATCATGGGCTGATAAATATCAGGCAGCCCTGCTAACAATAATGTTCCCAACCACTGGTCATCAACGTGGAAACCAATATTGCGTAGTTTGTGTGCAGTCACCATAACCTTAGTGACATAATCTTCAACGTTTTGGCAACTTTCAAGTCTCGTGGTAATTAAATCTCGCAACAAACCAACACGTCTTGTCAATCCTTTGTCGTCGAAAGCTTTAGCGAGGTTCTCCCATACCTGCTTAGCACTTTTTGCTTCTTGAATATGTACGTAGTTGATGGGATCTACCAGTAATATAAGCTTCGACTTCGCTTTTGTATTGAGTTTGACATCTTTTTCCGTGCCTTCTACACATGCCCACAATTCTTCATGTTCGAAGTAATTTTGAACAGCGAATTTCCACGTACTGTAATTATCACGTCCCGTGAGCTTTTCTATAAGCGTCATCGTGTTGCTTGAAGACATTTTATAAAACTTTTCCGACCGACACGCCGGTGCCGGCATAAAAGTTTTAGGTTAAGTTGTCGAACTTTCACTTTTAACTTTTATTTAAAACTTTCGAAGCGATAAACTGGGCCCATAACCTGTTGTATTTATATTAAAAGAGACTTGGTTTGACAAATTAACTTATAATTCGATATTATTACTATGAGATAAAACCATTTGCACCAAGAAACACCGGAAGAAGGAAATCAACCATTTAGAGAGTTTTGAGCTGTCAATTTAGTGTTACCAATATAAATAATAATCAAAAGGTTTGTGGTTTTAAAAGAACTTCTACACTACAACAATTACCAACGTACTTACTTATTATTTTTAATTTTCTTGTCTTTTTGTCAAATAACGCGTTGTCTAATTTGCATCACGCCATATTATTATGTGATGCTGATTGTATTTTAGAACGAATAGCCGCGAGTAGGGCCCGTCCTTACTTTGATATCAATGCTTTTAACGAGTTATCTATGCATTTAGTAATCTGTTGTTTTTATTATTGTCATATTACCTAATGAAGTATCGAAGTCTACTGGGAACAATATGGCTTTTAGAAATATTGTTTGTATATCAATTAGTTCGTCAATAGTTAAAGTTCTGTTTGTTTTATTGGCAGATGACATGTCGGTGATTAACAAATACGTATAATGCATGATTTATAAGAACAAGTAATATGTACCAATTTTGATAAAATGTATACCTGCTTAGGAAATAACTTAGACAAAAAAATATTTTCTAAACCTGTCCGATTGGACCTGGACTGGATGGTCTCTGAGAAATCAGGTAAAAACCAAAAAGTAGGGTATCAGTTAAATAGAATAAATAGCTTCTTAATTTTTGAAGTTGATAATAATGTCGTGTCATAGATAATATAATGATTCCTGCTATTTTAATTGTACATAGGTACTAAGTAATTGCAATTGCATAGTGCCACACGAAATCAGTCAGCGTATAAAATGCAATCTTCATTTTAATTAATACGAACGTCGTGCTACTAATAGATAATGGACGCCTGGCTGAATGTATTTAGCGTACAAAGGCCTTCTTCTCTTTTTAGAGGCCAATTTTGTAGTCTCTTTCATTACATTAATAAGCTATTTAGCAAATATTTTTAGTAATTAATTATTTTTCTAAAAAACTGACTACTAATTTTCGTTGCGGCAGTTATATAAAAATCAATCCTCTGGACCAAAAAATAAAAATTAAATGTGACCACTTATATAGTTATATACTTTCAAACAAATCAAAAATCCGATAAATCAAGAAAATAAAGCAAAAAAAAATAGTCGAATTGAACCTCCTTTTCTGGAAGTCAGTAGAAGAAATCGGAGCTTGTCTTGAAGTCTTGATATATTTGCATTTAACAATGGCTTTGTTTATGAGTCATAACGGCATCATAATGTTGTGCAATAATGGTTTAGCATTATGTAATTGTTTGGGTTTCCCGCGACCGTGAAATGATAGCATTTTCGGGGGGCTTAATGTAAAAATCACGCAACTGGCCTTCGGTAACGATTCGATAAGTCAATGTATCATAATTAGGACATCTACGAGCTGTATCTATCTACACCTCCTTTTTAGAGTTCCGTGCCCAAATTGTGAGAACGGGACACTTTTTTTAAGACTTCGCTGGCCGACTGTCTCTTACCAGGCAGGTTGAAATATTCACAGATGATGTTATTTCTGTTGCCGCTGTAACAACATATTTAAAAGAAAATAAGATTTTAAGATTAATTAAGACAGAAGACGATTTTTGGGAAATATTTTCCTAACCAAGAATTACTATCGTTTTTTTTACATTCATAAAATGATTTCGATGCTACTGATATATCTTGAAGTGGAGTGGAGAACTGTCAAAATGAAATCAAGATTGCTGTCACTTGTTTCGCTTCTTCCACCTCTAACATTACGCGATACTGCTGCTGGTCCGATGATAAGGACGGAGTGAGGCTCGGGCATTACTGTGATAAAATAAATATAACCATATATATCCCCGAATTGTGTTTAGAATCGATTAATTTGTCTAGTTTTTAACCGACTGAGAAATAAGGAGCGGTTTGTTTTTCGAGTATGTTTATATTTCTTTGACACGCCCTAGAGCCTAGCCTATTTTCATGTGAGTGGTGTCAATAGATTCGTCTTAGTCGTGACAGTGACACTTAGAGAAACATAATTAAAAAAAAAATACACAGATATAAAGATTTAGCAGTAGGGGTTTTTTGAAGTCCCTTTAAATAACTTGTTAGTTCATTGTTATAGTATATATTATTTAATTACTCTTACATTAAATAATTAATGAATTATCAATTTATTATTTATTACTACTAAAAAATAATTAACAGTTTAATTTATTTTATAACATACGTTTTAAGTTTTTATTTGTATATTATACCTATATTACTAAGTTTATTTGCAATTACAATAGTTTAGATTTAAAAAATACGAAACCGTAACGTAAGAAACGTAAGAAAACCTTTGGGAAGAACTTGAGAACTGGCACAATACACAGAGTGTGGTGGCCAATCAAGTAAGAATAAAAAAAAAGAAAACCTTACCAACTGTAACAAGAAAAGTGCCGATGGGCAAATTCTTAGAGACATTATTTTGTAGACGATTATGTTAAACTAGGCTAGATTGTAATGATATCAAAGAAAGACTTTTAATGGCTTTCCTTGTGCAAAAAGAAAAAATAAATAAACATTTGTACATACTGCTATAAAATCAAATCAAATAAAATAGTATTATGGTATTAAATTATTTATAAAATACATACAGCTGTCCTCATCTATTACCCGAAGAATTTGCGCTACTTACTCTTAAAAGAGATTTCAATAATGTATGGAGCTCCGGCCAGGTCAGTGTACATGATACAATAGACACGTTGGGGGGCTATCTTTAATCTATCAACCAAATTCAAAATAACGTAACTTATCGCAGTGTACTAAATTAATTTCGAATCAAATTATTGCCACGTTTTTATTGTATCTAAGTATTTTGACATTTGTGTCGGGCGGTACAATTTATAGACCAATGTGAACATTAGAGTAAACCTAGGACAAATAAATCTTCCAGGGATATCGTGATTCCTCTACAATTTACATAATTTAGATATTTTTGTACACAATGAAGGAGATGACTGATGTATTTTTCATTAATACACAGTATTAACCCCCTTCGGCCGCTTTCGAAACCAAAGTTCGAAACCAGTTCTGAAATAAGATTTTTTTATCTTCCTTCGAAATTGGTTTCGGTAAAAATAATATTTCTTATTTTGAAATTAGTTTCGAGATAAGAATATGGATTCGTATTTCGAAACTACTATATTATTCATTTCGTTATATTCTATACATGGCTGTGATGAAAATACTCTATCAGTAACCCCTTGAATTTTTGCCTTTATCAAATCAAAAAACTGAGACTTACCTACAAAGTAGTATTCCGATTAATAAAATCTCAAATTCCATCCTTTGAACCCCAGAAGATTACTTTGGATTTTTAGAAAGCAGCAACGCTAGGAATCAGAGATGTCTTTCCAATGATTGAAATAAAGTTATGCTACTTCCATTTTAATAGGGCATTATTCCGAAATGCAAAGAAACTGAACCTTAATTCCAGTGTCAAAAATAGACACATAGCTCGTTGTGCGGGCTTAGCCCGTTTGCTGTATCAGTTTATCACTAAAGGATATAACTATGTAATGAATAAAAGCCCAAATGGTATAGAAGTTCAAAAATTTTACAAATATTTTAAAAGGCAATGGTTTGAGCAAAACGATTTTCACAAAGTTTGCAGCTGCAACGAGGAAGAAATAAGAACAACGAACCACTTGGAAACGCAACGTACGCGCAATGAATCCTACATTAGCTCAAGTCCTGGATGTTTTGAAAAATGATACCGGCGTTAGCAAAAAAAGGAACCAAAAAGAACAAAAACAACATGGAGATTAACAATCCAACAGCCTTGAAATTATTGCACCTTTTTCATTGCATTATTAAATGTTTTATATGATACAATGAAAATGGTTATAGTTTTAACTTTATTTTGAGGTTAGAATGCCGTAAATATTTTTATTTATCTTTGAATTAAATATAAACATTACATATATTATCTTTCAAGTCTTAAAAAGATTGGATTGTATTACGATTTCATAGTTTCGAAAGGCAAAACCATATTCTTATCTCGAAACTAATTTCAAAATAAGAAATATTATTTTTACCGAAACCAATTACGAAGGAAGAAAAAAAAATCTTATTTCAGAACTGGTTTCGAACTTTGGTTTCGAAAGCGGCCGAAGGGTATTAACCACATCTAAAACTCGACGAGGCACCGGAAGGATGGGCAGCAGCATCCTCTTAACACCCGGTGAGCATACTGCGATCCCCAAGCCCCCTTGTCAAGCATGGGGATTATGGCAACCCCAATTTTGAACGACACCACTAATTTATGGCCCCTAGTCCCCGGCAGCTCCGCTATTCCTGGCCCAGGTATCGGGCCAGGTGACGGCGGAGCAAGGCGTGCTACAAGTAACCAGTGGATGCAATTAGCAGCTTGTCGTTCGGAATGGCGTTCTAAGGGGGAGGCCTATGATCAGTAGTGGACGTCTTCTGGCTGTCGATGAACCACATCTTAATTTTTTGGTATATCACCGTCCTGACGTACATTTTGTTTTAAATATTTTTAAGTGTTTTGGTTTTCTCTCCCCAAGATTTTCATACTTCATTATTTAGACGAAAGGATTTTATACTCTACTTTTTTCTTAAGCCTGTCGAGAACTCTAATGTATGTTACTCGGTCAATGTTTGAGACTCTAAGCATAAGGAAATATATCCACACTAGCTGCGCCCCGAAATTTTCCCCGCGGTAGAAATTTGATCATCTCCAAGGAACACTTCATTTTTTATTATGTTATTGTTTTTGAACCGAATAAATAAAATAAAAAATACTAAAAACATAAAATTAAAAAAAAAAACACAGTTATGAGACTTGAAATGTACAATGTAATTAATTAAACAATAAATATCTTTGAAAAACCTCTTTAATATAACAGCAGTAAAAGTGTAAAATATATTTTGTTTTTAAAACTTCAACAAAAACTATGTTCTATCAAATATTATTTTTAAAATTGTAAAAAATCAACATTCTTGAAAAATGGCACAATATACGAAAAGTGTTTGGTCAAAAAACGAAAATAAAAATTCTTCGGCGTCATTTCTAACTGTCACCTACACATAAATACAATTGTCACTGTCACTTAAACTTTTTTTTTATTAAATCTTACATCAGAAGTGGGATACAACATATTTGAGGCACTAATTCAAATAAAAACATTGATTCATTTATTACGATTATTTACATGAGTAAATTCATATTCGAGGTTTATTATGTTCTTAGTAACTATGTTATTGTATTTGATTAGAACTCGTCGTTTTCGAACGGATGGTACTTGTGGCCGAGAGATCTGAAACAAAATGAAAATGTGGGATAAATGAAATATATATTTTAAACCTTTGTTTCTCTTATTTATACATTTACCCAATATTTCAGAGACACCTGGTCACATTTAGAATTAACTAGGCCCCATTAAAAAAAAAACGCTTCAGTAACATGGTTTGTTAATACATACAAACAAACATACGAACACTTTTAAAAATCTCATTGATACTTTCCCCAGTGCTCGTCACCACAATTTTTCTTATATCCTTAATTTTCATACTTCTATATGAAAAGTTGAGAACGCTTTTAAAATATTTTTTGAAAGAAATCCTTTTTATAAACTCAGTGAATATATGTGAATGCAGTTTGTGGAATCATCGTTCTTGTGTAACGAACAACCATTACAAAATGTTACTAATAACTAGAGAAATAAATCACAATGTAAATATTGATACTAGCGGGTGGGTACGTGCTTCGCTACTTATAAAGTGAAATAATAAAAATGTGATAAATGAAGAACCGCTCGACCTATGTTGTGCAAACTTCACATAAACCATCTACTGAATAGTCTGAACAAAGTCTAAACATTTGGTCTGTATAGGTGAGCACGTTCTTGAGTTATAAAATTACAACAAGAAGTGGCATTGATTCTTATATATACTGATAACAAATATATGTTATAAGAACTACAAAAGTATTTAAATATGTTTTTTAAGTAGGTAATTAATAATTCAAATGACTTATACGGATAATTTGCCTGTAACGAACGTTATTCAAAGGCCAATAAATATTTCATTTTCTCCTCAAGTTCTCATCTCCATAACATTTTATACATTCAGCCTTTCATGCATTTTACATCCCTGGAATACTCACGGAGTCTCAGGCACGAATCGTCCGTTGCAGTCGAAGGAGTCGATAAGCGCCAAGTCTTCTTTGGACAGTTTGAAGTCAAAAACATCGAAGTTGGAGGCGATGCGCGACCGAGTCACCGACTTGGGGATCACGATCACTCCGCGGTCGATCTGGTATCTGTTTATAATGAAACCAATTAACTGCAGGATTTATAAAAAATCTATTCTGTTGGACCCCGACTGCGAAAGAAGGAGGGTTATGTTTTTCAAGGGTATGTATATTTGTTTGTGACGCCCTAGAGCCTAAACGGCTTGTCGTATTTTTATGTGAGTGGTGTCAATAGATTCGTCTTAGTCGTGAGAGTGACACTGGGTACATCAAAATGAAAAAAATATTAAATAATGGCGATCTTTCATCTCGTGTTTAAATATTTAGCAGTAGGGATTTTTTGAAATCGCTTTTGTTTACTTATTTCTCCAACTAACGTTTCCTTTTCTTCTTTCGTGTTCATGCAGCAATGGCCTCCCGTGATATCTCTCTACACTTTCTCATATTTTTAAAAGACATTCCTTTGCGATATTTATTGCGTACTAGCTGGCGGGCTATCGGCTACGAAAGCAAGACCCTAGTATTGGTTTCAGCAAAGCGATGACAATTTTCAAAACAATAAGTGAACAAAAGATTAGATTTGATTTGATTTGAAATAGCCGATAGCCCCTCTGACCCGCCGAACTTCGTAGCGCCTAACAGTTATGTATGTTCCTCACGTTTTAAACCTTCCCTGGAGTACGACAATCATTTCAAGACTAATATCAGCTATATCGGCCCAGCCGTACTCGAGTTTTAGTAAAACACACGGATTCGTTTTTATATATATTAGTAATACAAACCACATAGGTAAACTGTGTAAGAAGTTAGCAAGTGCTAACTATGCGCTCATTAAACTAAGATCTGTATTAGATGTGAAAGATATGTTGTCAGTGTATTACATTCATACATTCCATGATAAGATATGCGATAACTGTATGGGGCAACGGGGCCGATATGATTAAAGTCCAAAGAGCCCAGAAGAAGGCCATAAGAATAGTATTTGGATTAAAAAAACGCACGTCAGCACGAAAATACTTTAAAAAACACAAAATAATGACAGCGGTATCCATGTATATATATAATTGTCTCTTAGAAATTTTTGACGAGAAAGAAAATCTAATGATAAAACCGAATCACATACCATACAATCTTAGAGATCGCAATAGACCGGACGTACTTCTAACAAAACCAAAAGTTCGATTAGCCAAAGTAAAGAAACAAGGCATCTGAATTAAGATATGTATGTTCAATAAATTACCTCGTCCTGTAGCTAACTTACATGGCAATGATTTTAGGTGTAAATTAAAAAAATCTTCGAATCCACTGCTTTTTACTCAGTAAAAGAATTCTTACAAACAAACTGATCTGACTGAATATTCATTCTCGAATTATTAATTAAAATGGATATTGACATTAAACAATACTTGACTTGTAATGTTACCGGACTGATATATAACTAAGTATTATGTATATAGTAATCAGACATCAATATTACATTTAACATTATTATCTAGACGCAAATTAGTTTTAATTTTTCTTTAAATTTTAACTCTTGTTTCGTCATAATATTATAATTCATTATTGTGCGTATTGACTTGCCTAGTGTAATGTAACAAACGCAGTTATAAGCCCAATAAATGATTTGACTTTGACTTTGACTATTTTTTTCTGTCTTAAGAACCTGAACCTGACAATAACAAACACAACAAAGAAGATAATAGTGAAATGGGTCCAGCCGTTCACGCGTGATGTCGTGACCGAGAGACATAGGGATTCTTTTTTATATATGTATATTGATAGATATTTCTAGTTGCGTTGGCAATTGATTTTCACAACCAGTTGAATATAGGGAAAATATCATCCACTACTCAATAACTTTCCTCTTCTTAGTTATTCAAAAAGGTCACATATATCATAGATCTAAAGAGTGAAACACGCAAACATAGTTTTATTTTTCTGCGTGTATATTAAAGTATCTAAAATTAGTTTTTTTTTGCTATGATATCCACACAAAGGTGTTCAGCTCCCAAACTAGGCAAAGCGTGTGCTATGGTAACCTGATCACTGATATACATACTTATATACATATATATGCTTAATTATATAATAAACACCCAGACGCAGGTCAAACAGACATGTTCATGCACACAAATGTTTGACCTGTCCGGGGATCGAACCCGGGACCAGCGGCGCAGAAGGCAGGGTTGCTACCAACTGCGCCAAGAAGTCAGTCAAAATAACTCGCTGCGCTCCCGACAGGCCTTAATTATGAGTATAACTAGTAAAGTAAATTCGCTCGCTTTGCACGTACGTCTTAACTTTATGTTTTATCAATTTAATTTCAAATTTAAAACATGTTTAGGCGACAAGGCTTCTGTGTTGATGGAAACTAATAATTATTTATAAAATTTAAATAATCTTACCTGATAAGTACTTGCGCGACGCTCTTACCAAGCCTCTGCGCGATAGCCTTTAGCTTGGGGTCTTCCATGAGGAGCGGCTCGTCTGGCTTGGCCCAAGGTCTGTCCGGGGAGCCGAGCGGGGAGTACGCCGTGATAGTGATGCCGCGGTCTTCGCAGTACTTCTTCAGACGAGACTGGTTCAAGTAAGGGTGGCACTCCACCTGCAAAACAATAAAAATAAATAAATTTATTTCAACAATACCCCCTAAAGTCACATAATAGTACAAAAGAGATGTTTCAATAATGTATGGAGTCCCGGTCAGGACAATGTACTCGATACATATTCATATTCATTTATTAATAATAGCAGATTAGTAGCCAAGGACTGTAAGGCATCAATTGCAGCCCTAGATATTTAGTTCGAGGGTGCAATTGATGCTTACACCCGAGCTAACTACTCTGCTTTACATCTCGATTGTGAGGTAAGTAGAAAAGAACCGGCATTACAATAATAAAACATTTTAATTGCTGCTTCAGCTTCCATTTTCATTGAATCGGAAGTGCAGCTTATATCTTCATCACTTGCAAAACTCATGTTATTTTCCTAATTAGCACGTAATTATATAAAAATCCCAAAAACAAACAATATTTAAAGTAAAAGTTCCCGCCTTTTTTCATCTTTTTTTAATTTTTTTTTTTCTAGTACGAATTTGAGCTTCGCCTTTCGATATTTAAAATTGATGACTATTATACTCATACGAAGACAAGGCTGAATAGCGAAGCGACCTCTTTTGTCATTGGGCTGAATGCATGATGTCTATTGCCAGTATGATGGTTAGATGTACGCGAACTTTTTGAAAGAGTGAAATTTTTGTTACCCTAGAGCGCTAATTGGTCACCTACAAGCCCCATTTGGGGGTAATAAGGACCTACTTACCGAATATGAGAGATGTAAATATATATATATATTCACAAGTCAATGAATTATATGTTTGTACAATACAGTACACAAGTAATTTATGTATATAAATTAAATCATTAAAATGTCGAGATAATATCAATAAATGCAATTAAATAAAATTATGTCATATTATTATAAGACCCTTAACATCTTTGCAGATGATTTGTTTCAGCGTCGTGGATTGCTATTGCACTTCCGTTGGTGGCTGAAGAGTCCTGTCACACTGTCTTTAAATCTTAGTAGTTGCCGGCCTATTGCGCGCTTAGCATGTGCTACTTCCGAAAGTAGGATTTGTCTAGGCAAACGAGAGGGCTCCATGCGGTGCACGTGGCCTGTCACAATAATTATTCTGGTTTAAATGTCGTAAACTCATTAATTCTATAAAAAAGCCTGCTCGATTAGCCACCTTTTTTAGTATGTTTTTGAAACTCTGCAGAGTTTTAACTGCAGAGATCTCTTCTGCCAAGTTATTGTAAACATTCGGTCCCATACCATAAATACGTTAGGGATTATTACCTAATCTTTAATCCATCAACCACATTCAAAATAACGTAATTTATCGCAGTGTACAAAATTAACTTCGAATCAAAATATTTCCACCTTATCTACGCAGAAGGGGGATTTTCGCGTTTAATTATATGACAATTTTAAAATTTTTGACGCGTGGTATATATGAGATCTTTGGAGTCAACCTAGCATATAAACATCTTACAGGAATGCCATAATTCCACTATACTTCAAAGAAATTAGATATTTTTGTACACAATGAAGTAGGCAACTGATGCTGATTTTGCTGATTAATGCATAATATTAAACACATTTTAGGGCGTTTTTTGGTAGACGTACACCGTCTTGGCCGAAAATGGAACAAGTTCTTTGAAATAAGATCTATCGTGGTATGGCTATTTAATCCCTCTAATAATAGATCGTATTACGAAGATTTTTTTAAATATTTTTTTTAATAGTTAAGATTCTGAAACTAGCTTGGAAGTGAATGATAACTAGCAGCGGAAGTCTTATCTAGAAACTATTAACGCAACAAAAACCAATAGCTTTGATTTCCTTACCTGGTTGGTAACAGGCTTGATAGTAGCGACCTCCAGTACCCTAGCCACTTGCTTGGCGTTGAAGTTGGAGAGTCCCAGACTCTTGCAGAGCCCTTCCTTGGCGAGAGGCTCCAAGGCCTTCCATGTGTCTACGTAGTCCACGTCAGAGAACTGGACTTTGCCGTTCTCGTCCAATGGGGAAAGGGCACCGCCTTCCTATTAATTGGTATACCAATTTAGTAAGTAATTCACAAGTCAAGTAATATTGCAAGTAAGTCACAGAATGGATCCCACTAGACGGGAAAAGAAATCGAGAACGACAGAGAAAACGACGGAGAGACATCTACTCTAAGAAATTGGGACCGTCCTGGATACAGTTGGCGAGATAGAGAGAGGAGTGGAGAAGATTATCTGTCCATGTCGCAGAGGCAACTTATGCCGATCAAAATAGTAAAGTGAAAGAAAGGCTTTTTTTCAAGTAATTACAATAAGCCTAGCATGGATATTTTAAAAATGGGGGGATTATGCAACACGGCTCTTTAGAGTAACATTGGGACCGAATTTAAAGTTTCAGTAACAGATCTAAAATCGTAGATAGATTTTTCTCTCGCGGCTTTTGTTATTAATATTGATCTTAACTTATCTTATACATATTACGTCTTTCTCACGTAGAGGGTAGAAGTGATATTACTGACTGCCTAAAATGGAGTAGGTAGTATTTTTTTTATAATGTTTTACGACGGCTAGACCGTTTAAAAAAAAATAGTCTTCCGAAGTGGTCCCGTGTAAATATTATTTTGATCAATTCAGTGATTTATTTTTTTATATCTATATTTATTTACTGATATTTTTCCTGTAATTTCATTTGGAGTGTGTATTTATAAGAACTTCGTACGCAGTTTCAAAATAAACATATTAATATTTGATTTGAAAATGGATATAACTGTTTTTTTTTCCATCGCTTGCTGGTCAGTTATTACTTTTTTTAATTTGTCTATTATTTTGTCCACTATTTGACTAACCTTGAAAGCTTGAGGCCAGTGAATGAGGTAGAGGTCCACGTATTTCAGCTTCAGGTTGTCGAGGGTCTCCTGCAGGGCTCCGCGGACCAGGTCAGGTCGGTGGAAGGTGTTCCATAGCTTGGATGTGATGAACAGATCCTCCCTGGAATAGAGGTCTGTTTAGTTAGAGTACGGTATAAAAAAAAAATTACAACTTGCAGTGAAGGAGGTAGGAAATGATATTTGAAGGTTACATTTACTTTATAATTGTATATTGCATTGCGGCAAGTCATTTTCAAATGTCAACGTTAATGCAGGCATTTTGAGACGCTAAAATGGTTTTAAATCTTTAAGTCGTGCTATTCAAAAGATTTAGCACCATAGTCTACAGTCGATATCGACAATATCATTTTTAGACACATCGACTGCTCGTATCTCTTAATCCTGCGTCACTTTAAAAACAGGACTATAAGACGATAAAATTATGTCTATCGAATTCTCTTTACGATAATATCTAATCGTCATCGTCATAATCGTCGACAATGACGTCTGACGGAGAGAAAACAATCGATAAAATATTACCACTAGTTTTTCTTTTAACGATTTCGCTCGCGTCGTGTTGGTTTTTTCAGGTAAGAAAGAATCATCCGAATCTCGAATTATGTCTTTGCAATATATCAAGTCTTTCACTGAGCAGCTGAGAAGAAGTAGGACAAACAAACCAAGAGTGCGTTATATGCCTCAGGGTGTAGAACGCGTAAGTAGAATATTTACACTGACCGAAACTCACTGGAAAATATCCTTCATTGCTACTGCCATGTAATTGTCAACTCTCAGATAAACGTCAGAGTGTTATTATCGAGCTATTTTGATCGTTAAATAGTTGCACCTAACGGACGCTCCGAACGCGTGAGTTGCATGTTAGTTGTTATATATACTGAGGCCGCGGACGCGAGAAAAGCCAATAGTTGCACCTAGAGTGTAGGAACGGAACGCACCTCAGAATAAAAAAATACAACGTGCACACAGGAACGGAGGTAGGACACGTCGCGGCAAGTCCGTTTTAAAATGCAGAAGTCAGTGTTGGCATGTTGAGACACTAAAAAGGTGCTAAATCTCGTGGTTGCTACTATGAAATAGCACTACCATTTTACAGGAAATACTTTCCTAATCTAAAATATCCGACGATTAAAACAATTCTAAAAAAATAACAAATAGAACATTTAAAAACATAATACACAAAAAAGAAAAATTAGCACGACTCGAAGTTGAGACTTGCTGAAGATAAGCAGGACAAACAAACCAACAGACACACTTTCACACATATAAGTGTAAATCGCCCAGCTGGTTTCAACTGGAAATAATAATAATAAAGTAATAATAAAAGTGGAGCTATCAAAGTGAAACGAAACGTCACACTCATAGCTCCACACTACGATTTCTCCTGTATCTGGAATATAATATATATATTTGATAAAAGTAATCCTCGTTACCTTTTAACAACTCCCTCGTTGATCTTGGCGGTGATGGCGTCTCCTACTTCTTTCTCGTTGCCGTATAGATAAGCGCAGTCGATGTGTCGATAGCCGATATCGATAGCATCCTTAACTGCTTGCGTCACTTCACCGGGCTTTGACTAGGAATAAACGAAACGTTGGTTATCTAGACTAATAGTATAAAGAGGAAAGAGTTTTACTGCCTAAAGACTTCCAAAAGTAGTAGATGTTCAATTCGACTGTTTTTTTACGTGGCTGCGAAAGAAAGAGGGTTATGTTTTTCGAGTTTATGTATATATATTTCTTTGTCACGTCCTAGAGCCTAAATGGCTTGTATTTTTATGTGAGTGGTGTCAATAGATTCGTATTAGTCATGAGAGTGACACTGGGTACATAAAAATTAAAAATAATATTCTGTTACACAAATTTAACGATTTAGCGGTCGGCTTTTTTTGAAGTAGATTTAATCACTTGTTTATGTTTGATTTTTTTTTATTTGTATGTGAAAATAGGTATATATATTTTTTTATTTGGTTCCATTTTATTTTCATCGAAATCGGCCAATTGTTTTGATTTCTATCGGCGCCTGTAGTAATGAAAGTCGTAAATAAACTAATGAATGAGATTTTAAAAATTCTTTTGACGTTAAAAATCTACATTGTCACTTAGTACGAGTAACATAGGCTATTAGAGATCTACGAGTAAGACCATGAAGCGCAAATAGTCCTAACTAATATAATAAATGCGAAAGTAACTGTCTGTTTGTCTGTTTCGCTTTCACGCCAAAACCACTAAACCGATCTGGATGTAATTTGGTGCACAGGTAGATTGGACCCCGGGGAAGGACATAGGATACTTTTTAACTGACTTCAAACAAAGTAGTTCCCCCATTATCTCGACAATCCAATGGGGAACTACGCGGGTGAAACCGCGGGGCACAGCTAGTCTTTTTATGTATAAAAATCAATTGCTGTTCGTTTGTCTTGCAAAGACTCGAGAACCTATTTAGACGTATTTGATTTTGAAATGCTTGTGAAAGTTCAGGGAAGGTTTAGGCGGTAACTGTTAGGCGGTACAAAGTTCGCCAGGAGAACTAGTTTCAAATAAAGATCATGCCAGTATGCTTAAAATAGTTAAACTACTGGTCAATGGGTCAACTAGGTCAACGTGAAGTTTTTGAATAATCATTAGGAGATTATGGTATTTCTCCCTAAAAAGGGGGAAATTTTTTAGCTCGCCATTTACCTGCCCATTTTAACGATATCTGGCAGAAACACACTCAGCATTAGATAATATCTTAAATAAAGATAAACAGATGTGGAATCATTATTCCAAACTATCTATCTTCTATAGTTATAAATGAGTAAGGATATTAGCTCAGAATCAAATAGAGCAAAACCGCTGAACCTAGAGACGTGAAAGGACTTGTTTCATTTTCGGCCAGGACGGTGTATGTCTACCAAAAATGCCTAAAGATGTGATTAATATCGTGTATTAATTAAACCGGCATAAGTGGCCTACTTCATTGTGTACAAAAATATCTAAATTCTGTGTAATGTAGTGGAATTATGGCATCTCTAGAAGATGCTTGTATGCTAGGTTGACCGCAATGGTTACACTGGTCTATCGATTGTACCGTCCGTCACAAATATCAGAATAGACACAACAAAAATGCGCAAATCGCCTCCTTGCGTAAATAACGTGGAAATATTTTGATTCGTAATTAATTTTGTACACTGCGATAAATTACGTTATTTTGAATGTGGTTGATAGAATAACGATTAATAAAACCTGACGTATTTATGGTATCATGTACACTGTCCTGGCCGGAGCTCCATACATTTTTGAAACTTGTCTTTTGGAGATTATTTTCATTATAGAGTGTATAGGTGTACTAAGAAAATATTTTTGTAAATTCAACCCCTAAAGGGTTGACCCCTTGAGGGTTTAAAGTTTGAAACTTTTTTATTCTATTTTATATTGCGGGAAACGCCGCGGTGATAGCTAGTTAGAATCCCCCTCGCTCTTCTGCTCTGAAGTACTCAGCAGTACTTGTTTATTACACATTTTGATTTGTAAGAAATCCGTTTTATAAACTCTTGAATATATGCGAATGCAGCTTGTGGAATCATCGTTCTTGTGTAACGAACAACCATAATAAAATATTAATAATAACTAGAGAAATAAATCACAATGTAAATATAAAATATAATAAAATATGTTAAAAGAGTTATAAAAGTATTTAAAAAAGTTTTTTAAGTTATTAACATTTCAAATGCAACAAGACTTGTCTGTAACGAATGCCAATAAATATTTCTTGTTCTTGCACTTCTGTGGAAAGCTGACTAAGGTGTTTGTTATCAGACCACTGAGTTGTATGTAAGTTAATGTTAAGAATATATTTTTTAGAATATTATTAATATTGAAGTCTCCAAATCGGCTACACATACTTTAATTTTAGTTTTTTATAACATATTTCAGTGCTCCCTAAATTTAACTACCTAATAATAGTCACTTAAATAACTATATACCCAGTTTTTACATAGCAATAATCATTAATAAAAATTTATAATTTGTTTCATACATAATGATATCAAAACTAAAGATAAAAAACTCCCATGACTTTACCTCACCTCTGATAACGGAAATTTAATTTTATTGTAAACCAGAAGTTTTGATAAAATTGTGTAATAATCTCGCTCGTAAAATTCGTGTTTTTGTATTGAATTATCAAATCATGGAATACTACAGTGATGCTTTATCGTCAAGGACTTTAGTTAACTAATATAGTATATTTTAAGTATACGAGATGTTACAGAAAGGAGTGACAATACTCCAGGAGGTTAGTCTACACATCAAAATGAACCCGCTGTTGAAGAAAATTCGAGAAAATATTACTAAGTTCTCCATACAAAAATTGGTCACATGATCGGTCAAGTTGTATGAAGGACGCAATAATTCTTTCATGATTTTTGCAAAATTTTGTTTTGCCATGAGATCACTTTGATGTGTAGACTAACACCCTTAAGTATTGTCAAACCTTTCTGTAATACATTGTAGTAATACAGAGCTAGGATGAATCACCAGATCCAATCTCTAATACACTGAGAAACAATAAGATTCATCAAAGCTCAGCGTTAGAGGTGGGCAGGTCATCTGGATATATAAACTTTAACGGGTTATCAATAGTCATTTTGTTGGAATATGGGTAGTCTTACATAAGTATTGTTGAGTTCATTACAGTTAAATATTGAACATGCGCCTTTGATACAATAACTGAAATCTTTTGTAAGTTGTATCAAAAAAGCATAACATTACAAGCACATTATACACTCATAGTCATGCAAATAAATTAACTAATTAATATTCAATAAATTCCTGTTGAAGAAGTCTAACCATTCCTATTTACAGTCAGTATAGATGAGTACAAGGCCGTAGTATTATGGCTGTCTGAATGTTTGAGACTTGGACCTCAAGGCGTCGAGTATTTCATGTCAATGCTGGACTAAATCTCGCGATTAATAATGATGCAACTGAGATAAGAAAACGTGTCATAACAAGGAACCTGGCTAATTATTTTTTAAATTCAAATTCTTAATTATTATTAATTACTATACAAGTTAGTACGTAAATAGTGTTAATAACTTGTTTGCCAAATTTTCATTTTGTTTTGAAAAGCAACAAATTACATTTCGGCTTTTTTATGTTTCCAGTCGTGAAACGCGTTGTTTGTCGTAGCGTAGCCAGTCCAAAAATAGATCGCATAGCAAACATTACGTAGGTATTTACCTAAACGGAATCTGTTATCAGCCTAACTACGTTTGTGCATAGTTATGTATAGAGTTAAAATATTGTATAATATTTAGATACAACTTAGTGATAAAAAGTTTATCAAAAGAAGTTTGGTTACTAACAAAATTAACGTAAAGTAAAAACTTTTTGCACAGTTTTATTACCTTCCATGTGCCGAGGCCGAGTATAGGACACTCGAGGCCGTTCACAAACTTAACTTTGGGCGTTAAAGTAGCCATTATTATGCTATTATAAAATTAAAAGCTTTAAATTGCTACTAGAATTCAAAAATTCTTATCACCCGCGAACAAATTCGCGCAATTTCTTGAACTCCACTATCGCTACCACATGTATTTTGACATTGACAATGACATTAGACTATTAGAAGTACTGGTATGTCACCGAGAAAAATAAGAATTGTAGCATGAACCTATTTTTTAACTTTTTCTATGTAGCTCTATTTCCACTATTATTTGATCAATGCGACAGGATAATTTTATTGGCGGGATTATGCAATAACTCAAAACTATTTACAAATGCGTGTCATGTTTAGGTTTAGGGTTCCGTGAGATTTTCATGTAAATTCGAATAGGTATACTAATTTTCTTCTTTAAAAAGTACATAACAACCAACTTAATTTGCGAGGCGCTTAGAAAATTTATCAGTTATTTTATTAAAGAACTAAACTATACTGCACTTGATAAAAATTGTATGGCAACAACTCTGAATTATGCGACATACAAATTAAAATAAGTATCATCAATAACGTTTAATTATTGGCCAAGCCATAGCTTAAGAACAGTAAAAAATAAATGATAATTATATAATATTACAGTACCATCCAGGAGAAATATAGGCCTAACCTAACCATACATATAATCAGGGGCATATGCACACTAGAGCCAAAAGGGCCATGGCTTCAGAGTGCACCCCAGCTTTTTTAATTTTTGGATGCGGGAAAAAATTTAAAAAAGCCCAGTTAAATAACTAAAAATATGTATGTTTTGTCGGTAAGTTTATCAACCGCGATATAATCGTATAAGTGTACATGCGGTAGGGGGCTGGCGTGATGACCATATAAGTAATTTATGGAGCGGCAAATCCTACAGGCCGGGGGCACTGAATGTTTAAATACGCCACTGGATTTATTGGGGGCATTTACTCTTGAGACCTACAGTTAAAAAAAAACATTTATTTAAAAATAAATACAAAAGAACTGTCAATAAAAAAATTAAAATCGGAAAAATAATTACGTCCGTGTAAAGTCCCAAGAATGCTGGCAGTATTCCCGCGTTGAATTGCCACTGAAAGTCTGAAATCCTTTAAGCTAGGAATGAGCCAGCTCTCTTGTCACCAGTACCATCGATAAGTTTCGGACAAATATTCACCTACATAAATATAAAGAAATAATTAGAATTCAAAACTTACCTTCCACGTTCCCAATCCGATGGCGGGAATAGTTTTGCCGTTATTAAAAGTGACCACGGGGACGCGCGCCATTTTGACAAAATTCTTTAACATAACCACTCCCAGTGGATATATGACGAAAAGTGAAGAAACTGAACTCTCAGACTAACAACAAGGACATAAGGTTATCTATATCAGTAGTTCTATTTGTTTTATTTCAACGTATCGTATATTTAATTTTGCGTTATATAAGAGATGAGATAAATGGGTAGTTTGTTGAAACGTACTGTTTTTTCTGCAATTAAGGTCTAATTCCGAGACACGTAAGGTATTAATAATATATCTTTAATTATTAAAAACTTTTTATATTATACCTACACAGTATAGTAAGAAAATAGGTCACCAAATTCAGTAACTTCATTGAAGTCTTTTTATTAATTATCTAAAAATTAAAAAATACAATAGCTAATTCTTTCTTATTTTAATAAAAAAACAGAGGCAATTAAGAAATTTATTTAATACTTTGGAAATTTTCCCATTCATGTGGGAACGCATTCCGATGGTTTTAAAGGCAACACCAATAACTAAATTGCATTAATATTTTCTTAGTTTGATTTTTGCGTTATTTACATTAATATGAACACACATAATAAGTTTACTTGTGGAAAGTAATCCCGCTTGATTTATTATGTTTTTGCGAGCGTGAGTCACATTCTTTCACAGCGCATTTACCCATTTCGCTTTCGCTCTGTTGGTGTCACACTAGGGATGGTGCGTATTTACGCGATCAGGTATTTATACTAGGTTTTTACTTGCAAGTACGCCAACCAAGTACCGCCCCGAAATACTTGCAAAGCTAAAAAGTCTTAAAAGTATTTACTTTATCCGTCCGTTGCTAGTACATAAGCGCATGCGCGGCGGACGCAATACTCGTGAGTCCGTTCTGTTCGACTTCGCTCGGCCCTTTTCGTCTGCACTCAGTCGCACATCGTCTCATTATATTGCTCTCTCTCAACCATGTTTGGTGTAGTATGGAGATACTCTTCTGGCAAAGATTTGAAATTCATGAATGCAAATATGCTTCTTATTACAAGTACCACAATGAACAATTTCCAATGCAAGTATTTATTTACTTCCTATGGAATTATTTTTTACTCGTTACGCATTTCTGCGCCTTATTTCTATTGCAATACAATTCAGTTTTCTCTAACGAAAAATAAAAACTTTTAAAGGTACGGACAGACGTGCTCATCACTAGCACAAAAGCATGCTTTTATTGAGCAAGTGTTCATTAGTAGCACGTAGTGTGTAATGTAATCCTTTAAAGCCATGGATATTGGAGCACAAACTTCAGGTATAAATTCAGATATTGTAGATCTTCCAACCCTGTGGAGTGCTGATAATGTGTACAAAGAATCTCCGACAGCTATATATCTCAATGTAATTTCTAGTTTTACTTTAACTGGAATAGCATCTCGCATACAAGTGTGTCGTTTTTGTGTGACACTCTCAATTTTAGAAAGTAGCTTATCAAATTTGTGCGGGAGTATGCGCAAATGATTTTTATAACTGTCGAGATCTTCACTTCGCATCTCTGCCAACAATCGATTACTTGCTCCCAGTGATTCTGTTCTGTTTATCCAATTACGAATCCATATTCCTCTTCTTTTTTGGTTTTTTTAATTTTCACCAAAATGTTCTTACACAATTCCGTTGCAAGCAATATGATTATTTTATTAAGTTCTGTACGGATAGCACTGTCACTATACAGGGGTCGGCACTCGAAGTGTTACCAATTCAAAATGCTGTAATTTTGACAATTTTGTTTGTTTTTATTTATAAACTTCAATATATAGAAAAAAAAACATTTAAAATTAAAAAGAAAAAAATATTGTTCGATGTGGCCACCTTTAGCGCGGATAACAGCATCGAGTCTGTCCGAGAAGGCTTCACACGCTGCACGAATGTGGTCTGCTGATATTTTGTTCCATTCTCGGCGAAGAGCAATCTTTAAGGCGTCGACAGTCTCATATTTTTTTGCTGACACTTTGGCCTCTAGAATTGACCATATGGAAAAATCCATTGGGTTTAAGTCCGGCGAATATGGTGGCCATTGTTGCGAAGAAACGAAGCTCGGAACTTTTTCTTGCAAAAAAATTTGGTTTTCACGGGCTTTGTGGCATGGTGCCGAGTTTTGCTGAAACGTCCAATGGTTTCTACCGAATTTCTTACGTGCCTATAACAAAGCATCGTTTAAAATCTTTTCACGGTAGATTTGCTGGTTTATCTTTGCACCCTGCTCAATGAAAACGAGAGGTGAACGTCCCGTAGCAGTTACCGCGGCCCAAACCATCACTGTTGCTGGCGCTTGCTTTCGCAGGGCAATTCGTTGGTCTAAATTGTCGTTTGATTTAGACTTTAACCATACGCGATCATTTTGTTTGTTCACATATTGCTGAACCGTAAAAATTTTTTCATCGGAAAATACCAAATTTTCAAGCTTGCTATCAACGTGCAACTGCTTTAACTCCTTAGCTCTTTCTAGGCGAACTGCCTTTTGTGCAAGTGTCAATTCTTGCACTTTTTGTATTTTGTAAGGCTTCAGTTGTAGTTAATTTTTTAATATGCGTCCTATGCTCCGGGCAGATACATTAAGACTTTTCTCCAATTTAACTGCGCTTTGTCGTGGATTTCGTTCAATTCTAGCCTTTACCTTTCGAACCATTTCTGATGATGTTGCTGTTGTTGGATGTCCACCTCCATGGCGTTTCTTGATGCTACCCGTATCATTGTAACGCGTGATGGTCCGATACACAAACATTTTATTCAGATGTAAATGTTGTAGCGCATTAACAATGGCTGGTTGCGATTTTCCAGTCAAATACAAAGTAATGACACTGTGGCGTTTGAATTCTATCTGGATAACTTTTTTTAGCAGCGACGAAAAACAATGAGCTTCTGTATGTTTAGGAACAATACAATAGACTTACAACTGTGAAAAAATGGGCGCCATAGTGTAAACAGTTTGTTTGCTATAGCAACTTAAAGTTGGTAACACTTCGAGTGCCTACCCCTGTATAGTTGTACATCCATTTTGTCCGAGAGCCTGGTGCCAAATAACACGTCTGTCCGTACGTTTGCTTTGAGCATGGCTATTTAGGAGTATGCTTTAAAACAAGCATGCTTATTTCTGGCAAATGTGAACAGTTTGCAGAGCATGCTAATTTTAAGCAAGCTTATTAGCATGCTTTTTTTGAGCACGTCTGTCAGTACCTTAAGGGTTTTGAGCCCTGGTTTTTGGAGCTGGTTTTTTTACTTAGACGTACTTGGAAGCCCTGGTATGCGACATTGCAAGTATAACCCATCGCTATATCACACAAGGCACTAAACTGAAGTGAGCAGAAGTTATGGCTGTGGCCATCAGGTCAGCAGAAATACATTAAGGCGGTTATTTCGCATCTGTACGAGTTATTAATTAATGGTCAGATGTGTTAGTGAGATCAGTCAGTTAGAACTTACTCTTTTACCTATATAAGTTGGTATATGGAAGATAATGTCTCGGTCCGTTCTCAGAATGTCACTCTAACAATAAATACAATACAATTAAATGATTATATTAATTGCTCAATGATTTTCTATTTTCTAAACAAATTTTTTAATACTTTGATTGACCGGCCGAGCGATCATCGTGGTGAATAGTAGGTTCAGCTTCGCGCTTAAACGCAGTGTATGTGCTAATCTAAGATACGAGTATGAGCTATTTTCGTGCCTAACTTCACCCAAACATTTGAGCGTAAAGAAATTTAGTAACAAACATACACACACTGACTTTCACCCTTATAATATTACTATGCGCTGCGCCCTGCGGTGTTACATGCATGAATACAGGATAAAAAGTAGCCGATGTGTTAATCCAGGGTCTATCTCCGTAGTAAACTAAATTTCATTCAAATCTGTTCTTGAATTGATTGAAAATTTGATTAAAAAAATTGGAATGTCAGATTTTTCCCGTGCTATATGGGCAATAACTGTGTTCAAAATTAGGAATATGTAGGTTTGCTAGAAGTACCTTTGAATTCTGATGATCGGGGAATCAGTGACAGAATTAAGGATATAATTCTTACTTTAACCTTACAATAATCTTACAGTAATCGCCCAAATTTTATGTAATTTGGAAATGTATCTAGAAATACCTTTACTAGTAAAAAAATATGAAAAAATATACATTTTTGTACACTTTTTTAGAGACCATGGGCATTAAATAGGTACAGAAAGATTTTTATTCCGTTTTTTATCTGGCCTTACTATATATTTATTTATTTATTTATCAAATTAATTAAGACGGCACATTGTAGTCCATTTACATTAATTAATTCAGGGTCGTCATTATACTCTAACAAAATTTTTTTTTTACACATTACATCATTACTAACTACTTTAAAATTAAAATCACATTATTACATTAATTATACATCCCACAAAATTGTCATAATAATTGTTATAGTATTGTAGTAAATTGAAATAATATTACTTACGTATAAGCATTGCCATTTAGCGTGCTAAAATGCGGCTAGCATTCTAGTCACGCGGCCCTCTGGTTGTAGGTTGGAAGCATTTAGATTATCTGTAGATTTTAAATGGTCTATAGGTAATCTTTCTTCTATATTTTTTATTGTTGTGGTAGTTAGTCATTTTGTTTATGGTAATAAAGACAAATAGAGAACCTCCTTTTTTAAACCTCGCTCTGTAGGGTCTGTTTCCATTGGTTCTGTCAAGAGAGTCTGCCCTCTCTTGACAGAAACCTATTTCGTTTTAGATATTATTTAGCACACATACATGTGTGCTAAATAGCTAGTTACTAATATACTCAAAAGCTTCAAAGCGTTTCTATTTTTAGTAATTCCACGACAAGAATATCACACGGTTCGTGTTTTGTTGATTTAATAGGAAATCTGCATCACTTGTTTTTGGCACTTTACTCGTGTATAGCATTTATTTTGAGACGTTGTAAGCATAATAAAATTATTGTATTTATTACTTACCAGACGACCCGGCGAACTACGTACCGTCTAATAGTTATTAATGTATCTCACCTTTTAAACCTTCCCTGAAGTACGACAAACATTTCAAGACCAAGATCAGCTAAATCGGAGCAGGTGTTCACGAGTTTTGCGAGACAAACGAACAGCAATTGATTTTTATATATAAGAGTGAAAGAAGATTATTTTACCCAATGATTTAAGTACCTAATGAATGAATATAGGTAGCTTTATTGCATACCAAACAAAAATAAAATATACAGCAAGACAAATCTATACATTTGGTAGTACATTGGGCGGCCTTTCGCCTTAAGCAATTTCTTCCAGGCAACCAAATTCATAAATAAAACCGTATACAGTAGACATTATAAAGTGGTGCTTCTTATATACCATCTTATTATAGCTACCTTTGTTGCCAAATTTCTTCCAAATCCATTAAGCTGTTTGAGCGTAAGGAGTAAGAAACAAACACGCATACAAATTTTCGCCTTTACAACATTAGCGTGATGATAGTATTCTGCACGCATGGAACCCTAAAACCTGCGTTCAATCAAAATAAACAAACAACGCAAAATCTTTTGTCTAATAAAAAAACCGAAGCGCCACTGTAAATCTATTTTAGAGTTAGTTTTCTTACAATAATTCGCGTGGGAATTTAATGAGGAAACCACGATAAAAATCACTGGAGTTTATTGGTTTTTTACGCTTTGATGTGATTTCTCCCGCCATTTGCGACCTGTCAAACGATATTTAACGGTTCGATTTTCAAACCGCGAAGCCGCGACACCTTACAGATTATCGCAGTAAGGGCCAAACCTCAATCAATGAAAACTCTATAGAAGAAACTCCTTTCTTGAAATTAGCCGCTCTTGAATGCTTTTTTGCATTTGCAATGTCTTTTGGATATTTGTTTTCAAAATTTAGATTACAGTTCAAATTGTAGAGTAGGGTTTTTGTAACACAAGTGAAAACGAAACGACAAATTAATTACAAAAAAAAGTAAATAAAAAAAAAATTACTCATTGTGGTTCTGAATTTTATGAGTAGCGTTTGTCCTAAAAAAATTGTAAGAATGAGAATAAGAAATATTTATTGGCCTTCAAATAACGTTCGTTACAGGCAAGTCTTGTTACACTTGAACTTTTATTACTTAAAAAAAAAAATTAATTTATTTAATAGTTCTAAGAACAAATATTTACTATGTTATATATTTTCATTGTGATTTCTACTTACTAACTAACTAATAAGTAAAGAAATATCTAAGTATTATTATTAGTAACATTTTGTAATTGTTGTTCGTTACACAGTGTCAATAAATATGTTTGCGGTTTTACTCCTTATGATACAGAAATCTAAAGATTTCGCAGTGGCTTTTTCTTAAATCGCTAACCTAATCTAACCTAACCATTAGTTCTAACCTAATGGATCTTATACAATGGTTTTACGTTACTATGCAAAAATATGGTTACATTTCTCAAAATGTGTTACATGTCGCAACAATAAAGTGTATTCATACCGTGTAAACTCGTTAAATGGAACTTAAAAGCGTTCTGGAGCGTATTGTAAACTCTATGGACGTTTTAATGGCGGCTCTACGCGTTTGATTTATTTTGGAAACGGACGGATGATGGTGTTTATTTGAAAACAGTGAACGATTTTGCTAGATTTTCTGTAGTTCCTAGGATTTAACTTGAATCACTCGAAGAGTTTATGTGAAATTGAGACTCATGTATCATAAATGAATAGTTAATTTACAACAGCTTAGGTGCATTTTGTTTTATTATAGTCGCTGTCCGTCCGTGCGTCTATCACTAGGCTGTATTTCATGAGCCGTGATAGCTGGATAGTTGCAATTTTTACAGACAATTTATTCCTTTTGCCGTTGTAACAATAAATACTAAAAAACAAAATAATATAAATATTTTAGGGGGGCCTCATACAACAATTGTTTTGTCATTTTTTGCTCGATATTAATGTCTACAACCAGTAGAATTTTGATTTAATATTATTAAGATGGTGGTATAGATTTTATAGTGCGTGAATCCTACCCGCATTTAGCTGATTTTTCCAAATTTTATTTGTTTAATATAAGTTATAGCCTAGTCAGTAAACTTCAAGCTTAGGGAACGCAGGTTCCATCCCCGGTTAAAGCATACACTTTTTATTAATTATTCACATACTTATTTAGAGTATAAGTTTTGAATAAAAAACAGGGAAATTATTTTGTAAAAGTATTAAAATAATGTCTTTTATTACATACATCATTGCGATGATAATCCTCTACATACATTTAATATCAATCATGTGTCTTTCGCCACCTGTCGCAGCTCGCGTGATTCATAAACTTGTTGAAAATAAAAACAAATTACAAATAATTGCACACTCATTGCTTGAAAAAAAAGTTAGAAAAATTGCTGCCAGATGTCTAGGTTTGAGACATTTAAAAATTGCTTACACTTTATGATTTGAATATTTTTATAAATCATTGCTTACTGCAGGATTATGCCTAAGGTAAACTAGGGACGTGCCTAGAGGATCAAGGTGACAATAGGCGCGCGCAATCTTGTAATCACTGTGTTTTTTCATTATTATATCATCATAGAATGTAGGATAAGACAACTCTTTATTAAAAACCAGCTTAAACAATGCAAGAAACATACTAAATTTTTAATGGTGGCCTTATCGCTTAAAGCGATCTCTTCCAGGCAACCATGTGTTTCTCTTCCATTCTTCTCTATCAGCTGTCATTTCTTCATTCAGTACCCTTTCACCCAATTCATCCAAATGATAGGTCGCCCCCTCCCGGCGCTACCATCTACAATTTATTAGCCAAGTGTCAAAGGATAAACGATCTCCTTCTTTGGATTTATTAACGCAAATGGACTTCATGGGCGCTTTCAACATTTAATCCACATTTATCTTAATAGGCGAGAGAACAATAGTTCCATCTTAGATAGTTTTGTCCTATATATGAGTATAAAACAAGTAAAGTTAAGAATTACATATCGGGTGTATTAGTAATTTATAATTTTACTTTTTTACCAAATAATGAAGTAAAATATGTGATTCGCCTCTGATGTGGCGGCCGTTTTGGACTTATTTTCATCAAAAATAGCTAAGAAAACTCCCGGACTAATTCACCTATCAAACAAAAAAAAAAACTAAATCAAAATCGATTCATCCGTTCGGTACGACGCCACAGACAGACAAGTGGAAAACATGCTATAGAAAATAGCCACCACAAAAATAACGTAAGTCAGTGACTCATTTTTTTTTATTATAAATTAATTTAATAGTGTGACATGAAAATGTAACGACATGCTCGCGAAAAAGAACGTAATTTTCAACAAAATATTTTTAACTCAAGACGCATATTGACGCACAAGGACTGCAGAATAGAAATACGCAGATAGGTTTCTTTGAACAGGTAATTCGGTGGGTAATTTTTTTACCTATAAGAAAATGAATAAATGAGAAAATTATTTTTTAAAATAGTGATAATTTCAATCCTCTGGGTTGATACGAGTACAAAGATAAAAGAAGTGATATGAAAAGATATAGAAAGAAAGTTTATTGTTAAACTTTAATTTATTGATACTTAAACGACTTATAATTGAGGCTTTGCTTTGCTTTGACTTTGCTGGGGAGAGGGAGACCTTTGCCCAACAATAATACTAAAAAAACAGTTTTTTTTAAGTAAGTACAAGAAATCATAATAATACTAGGTGTGCCCCGCAGTGGATTTTGATCATCCCGTGGGAATACTTAATTTCTCCGGGATAAATAGTAGCTTATGTATGAGTATAAGCTGAGATCTAGGATTACTATAAGCTATATTCGTGCTAAATTTCATCCAAATCAAATAAGCGTTAGAACGTGAAGGGGTAACTAACAAACACAAATACAAACTTTTGTCTTCATAATATTATGTGTGGATAGTGTTATGTGATGTGATTAGTGTGATCGCTGAGTTGAATGAAACGTCGCAATGTTGTTTCTATTTCACTTAACTTTACCTTTTAATCTTTTCTATTTTGCGTAAAGTCAAGATCAAGAGTCGGCAAGTCCGCCCCATCGATATATTTAAATCTAAAAATAAACGCGTCTTGCAGTCTGTGTAATATTCTCCAGTCATCTGGAGTCCGCCATTGCGTATTGACAGATGCAATTATATTCCCGCGCTTTTTATGCCAAATCAGCGATGACATTTAACTTTTTCTAAACCGTGTCAAGGACGTACATTGAATAAAGCCAGTGACATTTTTAAATAAAAAAATGGCATCAATTAAATTGAAACAAGTGCGATTAACAGTGATGTTATTTTTGATTTTTCTATGTATTGAAATCAAAGCTAAACTACCTGAAAATAAAACGAACGAAGATTCTTCCGAGGAAGTTAAATCTTCGCCTAAAAAGGTAGGTAGAGATAATTAAACAGGTTAATAATAATTTTCAGGTGCGATATTTAAAATAATCAACGTTAAAAAAATGGCAAGAAACATTAAAAATTATTTTTGGGATAGATTAAACATCATTGCCAATCATTCTGAATAACTATAGACATTTAGTTTTATAATGATTGTGTTATTAATTCCTTTTATTTTTATTTTATGTTGATTTTCACTGGTATTTGCTCACGGGACAGTTGGAATAAAAGAAGACCACGTGTAACTAATAAATTATTAGCCGAAATACCAAATTAAACAATGCACAATCAATCAAAAGGGTTTATCCAATAGGGTCTGATCGTATATAAATGAGATTTGTAAGTTAATTTTTTTAAGTAATTATTAATTCAAACGTAATAAAACTTGCCTGTAACGAACGTTATTTAAAGATCAATAAAGTTTATTTTACTTTACTTTACCAAACGGCAATCGTACGTGATCTAGCTATTGTAATATAGCGCATCGTCAGCAATAAGTTATGTCATACTCCTATTATAAATGTATATAATAGTAAAGTTACCACTTCAATACTATAGCTTGAAGGGTTAGGAGAATACTGAGTTGTAAGTTAGGGACATACAAACCGAAACTGTGTCCACAGTAGACACCTTCTTATAATCAAAAAAGTTTTTGAGTAGAAAACCAAGATGATATTTATAGAATAGAATATAGTTTATTTGTGACGAAACACAACAAGCAATATTGAACAAAAATAGAATACAATAGTAAAGAAGCATGACTGGAAGGTTGGTGCAGTTGGTAGCAACCTTGTTTTCTGCGCCTCTGGTCCCGGGTTTCGATCCCCGAACAGCTAAGGTCGCCACTTGTGACACTAGATGTAAGATTTTTATTTATATTTGATGTTTGTGTGTCTGTTAATTCATTCATTCATTCTGCTTATACATTTGTCTGCTTGAACATGTCTGTTTGACCTATGTCTATGAGTATGTATACCAGTCATCAGATTACAATAGCACAGGCTTTGCCTAATTTGGGACCTAAAGAACTTTGTTTTTTTTTCACAAGCTGATCTCAAATCAGCATCATGCCGGTTGTGAACAACCCGCGCTGATCTTTTGTTGGGACGGACATGCATTTATAGGGCCAACACGAATTTTGGAATTAAAATATCTAATCTATTCATAAATTTTAAGTATCGGCTGTGGATACATTGTATGGGTAGACAGTTTATTTATAAAAATTTTTACTTATAATAAACTTAGTTAGGATCCCATACAGGATATTCGGTGTAGTAAGAGGTATATAGCCGTAATAAGTAAGTACACAAACATCGTTTACTACGGGGCCATTTCTGAATTCGTGAAAAAAATCAGCTGTTACATAAAAGTCGTCCATAAAACGTATAAAACAGATGTTTTTTTTTCTTGAATTTGGAGTTGGTCACACAGTGATAATTGTTCCTTAGGATGAGTATAGAGACCCCCTTTCTGCTTAGTACACCCCTAATTGATAACCCAGTACAAGAATTAAAGCCGTTATTACACCTCTACATCATCGAGGATGAAAGTTCCAGAAAGATTAGAGTTGCCAACACAAAAAATTGTGTCACATAAAATGAACTATAAAAGTAATTTATTGCATTTATAATATTCTTACAGAAATACATGAATATTTACGTTTATTATTTAGTACAACGTGGAAAATATTCAACTCAATGTCACAATAATGCGCGGCGTAGAAACTAAATTAAAGCTAGTGTAAGTACTAAATTAGTGTTATTCTTATAGCCTCATTGGAAAACACACTTTGTTTTAAAAATGGGCTAAGTGCAAGTTAGACTCGTGCACTAAGGTATGCGTATCATTATTTATACAACACTAGCTATGCCCTGCGTTTTCACCCGCGTTATTCCCTTCTAATACAGAATTTCCTGTTTTGAAGTCGGTTAAAAAGTATCCTTTGTCCTTTCCCGGGGTCCAAACTACCTGTGTACCAAATTTCATCCAGATCGGTTTAGTGGCGTGAAAGCGAGACAGACAGACAGATTAATACGATATATAATATAAATAATATAATAATTAGGATTAGTCCAAATTTCACCGGTTGCCGTAATTAATAACAAGCATAAAATGACAACATGACATTAGCCATTTTTTGGTTGATATGGGAGCCCACTTAAATATTTAATATATCATGATTAAAATTTCATTTATACAATTAAATATTTTTTTCAAGCGTCTACCTTTTACCGTTATTAATAATAATAATAATAAATTTCTTTATTGGACAACATGAAAGATCCATTTTATGGTTAGTAAAAACTTAATATCAAGCAAAAAACGACAAAAAAATTGTATATGAGCCTTCCTGAAATGTTAATTTTATCATGTTTTTAGTACTATTTATTGTTATGGCAGCATTAAAAATACATAATCTGTGAAAAGTTTAACTGTTTATCTATCATATTTAATAAGAGCCTAATGACAGATATGTAGTTAGATATGGACGGACGGACAGCGAAGTCTTAGTAATAGGGTCATATTTTTAACCAATGTGTATGATACCTTAAATGCCAATAAATTGTTATAATCTTTTTTCTGGAAACGCATATAAAGTACCCTAAAGCTCTTCTGCTACAATCTCAAAACGAATAACAAATAAATGCTATTACTAACTAAAACCGTCTAGCAAATCTTAAATCACAAACACCAGCAGACGTGCGTGAGTCAATAAACAATACAAAACATCTGTTTCAAATATAATCACAAGAGAATTAAATAAAAACTATCTGAAATACATTCAGTATCGTCCCACGCAAATCTGGCTTACCAAAATAAATGAGTGCATGAAAATAATGAAACAGATCGAAAGCAAAAGCGTACTTACATATAATATTACTTGATACCTACTAAAATACAATCACTAAAGTCTGTATTGTAACCACAAAAAAAATTAGAACATTAGGTAATAAATACAACAGAAAAATGACAAAAAAGGCGGTCTTACCGCTAAAAGCGTATGTTTTGAAGTATGGGAAATTAAAATAAGATGTAGCGTACATGGTGTGATGAAAAAAAAACTGTGTCAAATAATATTAGGTATAAAAGTAAGACGTCAACATAGAATAAAAATCATATATACACAATATTACGATCATATTATTTTATATTATATGCTAATATTATAATATATATATTATATTATAATATAAGTGTGTATATACACTATATGCATTATTGTTAAATAAAATATATTTATTGTAAATTGAAATAACTCAATTTATTTTAAAAGATGTAAGGTCTTTTAAAATATATTGAGGTATTTCAATTTTATTGATAATAAATTGAGTTATTTTCTTTATTTTATATAAATAAATAAATCCGTTATTTTTGAATTGTTGTTTTATGACGACTTCGTATAATTATGAATATCTATGATGAATGATGAATAACATGACGTAGATTGAAAAGAAAAAAAATCTGAGGACAATTATCGCGGTGGTCCTTACCGTACCTTTTTTGTATGATGATAAGTTTTTTTTTTTATTTATGGCTCCATACGATTTGTGTATTTACCAGCGTCAAATTTACTAATTTTCAAGTTATAAATCAATCAAGTTAAGTCGAATATTAAGTAACAAGTCATCGTGATCGTGTTAAAATTACATTATGTACCCTAGTTAAGCGGTGAAGACTTTACCAGGGTTTCTATGCAGATTTCCCGCGAACACGAAAACCACGTTATTCCATCTTTATATCGCTTGCCCACACTTGTGCACATAAACAAGACATTAATGGTTAATAACCCACCAATATTACACATTTAAAACTTGGAGAATCACTAGATTTGCAATAAATACACAGACAGAACGCCATTTTCTCAGCGAACGTGAAAAAAAAACATGAATATTGTTAGTTTGTTGCTTTGTCTATGTTTACGGTATTTTTTTAATATGGCGTCATCCGATTAGTATTGTACGTATTTTATTTTATTAGGATTATATTCTGACAAGTAACATTTTTATTTTCTTGTCGAGTTTAAAAAAATAAGGATGTCAATTGTTCGGAATCTTTTTTATGTATTTACCCCGATTTCTCAGAGACGTCGATTAATTTGGAAAATTATTACTGTTCCCAAAGAGCAAAAACAGGTTCCTATTACTAAAACTTCGCCGTCAGTCCGTCCGTATGTCACCAGGCTGTGTCTCATAAATAGTGATAGCTAGACAGTAAAATTTTCATAGATGATGTATTTCTGTTGCCGCTATAACATCAAATAAAATAAATATTTGATGCCCCCATACAACAACGTGATATCTTCGAAATTTTTAACTTTAAACTCATGAATAAACTTAAACGAGTGTCGTGCGTGTAGATAATTTAAACGGGGCAATTTTGAATAATTAAAACTTTCTAACTTTGAACCCCTTATTGGTTGAATTTCCAAATATATTTACTTAGTGCCGTATCGGCCGTTTATGTTACGTTACGGTACACCCCTACACCCTATAAAAAGAGAAAAAAAAAACTCCATTTAATGTCTCTAGGTTTAGTAGTTTAGGCTCTACAATGTTTTCTAAAAACTATCGGTCAGTTAGTCAATGCGATGTGGTTTCGACATAGAATAGAACAGAGTTAGTAGGTACCATAAATTATGTTTCGTTAATGCTAACTGTGACTTATTCTATGTCAAAACGGTCATTTTGGCACAATGTAATTATAATGCTGAGTCAATTCAATTAAGGGATTTGACACCAGCGAGACTTACTCGCTTATACATATATATAAATTGTATGACGACCTAAGAACATGCGGATGAATTATGTGAAAGGGGAGTGAATGAAGAGATGACGGCTGATAAAGTATAAAGTAAGAATGGAAGAGGAAGACATGCTGTGCCGACCCCACGTAGTGGGATAAGGTCTAGAAGATGATGGTAAGTATGAAAATCTTCAGTGCGCGAGTCCAACTCTCACTTTTTCGATTTTAATAAACACTACAACCAGTCAGTTTCATGAATGAAATCATATTCGTGGACTCATAAGTTTATTATCGGTTTCGTTTTGAATATAATTCTCCAGGTGGCGATAATATGTAAAGCTATCATTAGATAACCCCGCGTTCGATACATGTTGGCTCGAAGCCAGTAATGGATGCTGAATGATTTATGGGTTATTTATGGTTTGATTTAACGCAGTTTCTGTGTGTCTGTGTTATTGAATTCATGAATTTCTTCATTTTCGTAACATCTCGCCAAAACCGGCTTCACCATCATGTCAATGTCAAGGCTATCCAGCTCCTCGGTCACACTGACATAACTAGAAAACTAAAAAGAACTAAACCGTTCGAGTTAGTGTAGTGTTAAAAAAATAAAGTAAAATAATGTAAGTTCTAAGACTTGAGAACACATGAATAAAGTGTTTTCGCCTTAACAACTGTAATAAAGACATCGGTTGTCTGTAAAGTCGGTTTACTGACGATATTGAACGTGACAACGTCATAAGAAAATACTGATGGAATGGTTTAATTTTTTCAAAAGAAAATTTTAATTTTATTTGTTTGACAGACATTTTGTATCGAAAGAATCATTACCTTTATCGCCGCAATTATCGTTGCTATAAAGTGCAACTGCATGAAGTGCAGTGAAAAGTGACGGAAACATGTAAATGAAATGACTTACTTGACGCGGACGCATCGCTCACTCAAGTAAGAGAGAGACAGATGTCGAAAGCTGCCGAACGCGGAGGCCGATTGTGCCTCTTTGTCGCTCGTTCCGCGCTCTCGCTTGCACTTCAAGCCCACTGGAATCGTTGCTATAAACGTTTGACACCACATTCACTTTTCACTGCATGAAGTGCAGTGAAAAGTGACGGAAACATGTAAATGAAATGAAATGAAATGTATTATTGTATAGCAGCTGTTCACGCGGACGCATCGCTCACTCAAGTAGGAGAGAGACAGATGTCGAAAGCTGCCGAACGCGGAGGCCGATTGTGCCCCTTTGTCGCTCGTTCCGCGCTCTCGCTTGCACTTCAAGCCCACTGGAATCGTTGCTATAAACGTTTGACACCACATTCACTTTTCACTGCATGAAGTGCAATGAAAAGTGACGGAAACATGTAAATGAAATGAAATGAAATGTATTATTGTATAGCAGCTGTTCACGCGGACGCATCGCTCACTCAAGTAGGAGAGAGACAGATGTCGAAAGCTGCCGAACGCGGAGGCCGATTGTGCCCCTTTGTCGCTCGTTCCGCGCTCTCGCTTGCACTTCAAGCCTTAAATGGAACGCCTCAGAGCGAGGTAACGCCGCATGAGTCATATTTTTTCGCGCGTTCAGCCGGCTCCATCGAATTATAAGACGTCAAAAAGTGTCGATGGACATATTCTTAGAGGTAGGCGACTAAGACAGCTATAGACCGCCAACTTGTCCATACAATAAGATAAATGAAAATACTAATATAATTCTCTTTCCTATCCTTTAATATTGCCAGATTCCAGTGTTCTTTTTTTTCACATAGCTAACACATTATTTACTAGGTTTTACTGTTTTATTTTTTCTATCTTTTATATCACATTAAAGTAGCAAGCTTTCTAAGCAGTCATATTTTTGCGCTGATACAATGCCTATTATTATATTATTTTAAAATAATGAAACGTATGGACCTAAAATATATCATAGTGAAGCGATTTACACCAAAAAAAAAACTACCTTGCAATTAAGGTGGTGACAAGAGGTACGCCCCGGAACGAAAATTGTATCAGAAACACGAAAACAGTGCAAGGTCGGTGATCCTCTTAAGTTAAACTAAAATTATCTACTTACTAGCTGTGCCCCGCGGTTTCACCCGCGTAGTTCCCCTTTGGATTGTCGAGATAATGGGGGAACTACTTTTTTGAAGTCGGTTAAAAAGTATCCTATGCCCTTTCCCGGGGTCCAATCTACCTGTGCACCAAATTTTATCCAGATCGGTTTAGTGGTTTTGGCGTGAAAGCAAAACAGACAGACAGACAGAGTTACTTTCGCATTTATAATATTAGTTAGGATTAGCCTTAGGCTTAGGATAGACTGTAATAATTTCAAGAAAAGATTTTTACGGGTTTTCCTTTCCATTTTTTCAGTTATTTTGATTTAAAAATCAAACCATGTCAATGTCATGGGAAATAACAAAAAAACTTTTTTTAGAATCGATCTAGGTAACTTTGAGAAATAGGAAAGAGACATAAAGTTATTTTTTCAGTTTAAGGTTAATGAGGTCCCACAATGAGGTCAACAGTTCGCATAACTACTAGTTACATATTGCATAGCTTTCGGTTTTTCCTTACATATCATAGTTTTTTTTTCGAAATAGGGATGAGACTGACACATCAAAAAAGATTCTGATGTTGAAAACCTCCTCTCTTAGAAGTCTGTAAAAATATGAAGACTTATCTATAATTAATTGTATACAAATTAAATTAGGTACAAAATAATAAAATTTTTCGAAACTTTACACCTAACTTTATCTACACCTAAGCTTAAACTTAGGTTTACAAAAAAAAATCTGACGAACAGAGAACTTCCTCCTTATTGAACTCGGTTATTAATGAAAAAAAGGAACTTGCTTGCGAATGATATTTCAAAATTTCAACGGTTTCTGTTAAAACACTTTATACATATTTAAGTATTTGGCGCGAGTTCAATAAGTGCGAATATTAATATTTCTTGTAACAACTGCCCGTAAAATACAAATACATGTATGAAGGAACCAGAGACTTCTGTATCGACTTTTTTTATTAACAACTTGACTACACTTATTGAACGTCTAATACAAACAACAAAAGAAATATTAAACAAATTGTACAATAAAATATGTGTTATTGACAAAAAATCAATAAAAAAAATTTATTACTTATTTAAGATTAGCTGAACATTATAATCATTCTAATATTTTTTGTAAGTAATTTGTGCCATATTAATATCTAGATTACGTAGGGAATTCTCATCATAAAATCAGTATTTCAGAAAAGGAGGATTTTATTTTATTTTAATTGTGATTCCCGATTCCTCAGCGAGCGTGATGCCTGTTATATTTTCTGTTTAAGGATAATGAAGCACCTCATTGAGGTCACCCGTTCGCATATGTATAGCTTTCGGTTTTTATTTACATGTCATAGTTTTTTTTTTGTTTTGTTATATGGCAACATACGCTTTGTATATTTGCCAGCTTCAAGTTTATAATTTTTCAAGTTATTAATCAATCAAGTTAAGTCAATTATTAAGTGATAAGTCATCGTGGTCAAGTTAAAGTCACACAATGTACCCTCGTAAAGCGGTGGAGACTTTACCAGGGTGTCTATGGAAATTTCCCGAGAACACGAAAATCATGTTATTCCGTCTTTAAAGCTCTTGCCCACAGCTGCGCACATAAACAAGACATTATTGGTTATTATAATCCACCAGTATTATAGATTAAAACTTGCAGAATCACTAGTTTTGCAATAAATACGCAGATAGAGACGCCATTTTTTCAGCGAACGTGAGAAAAACTCCTTATCATAGCTTTACGTAGAAAGAGAAACATATAGATGATATACAATGTCCATGGAAATAAAAGAGGCTTTTTGTTCCGTAGCGTATGGCTGGTTTTTGCATTGTTTAATTCATTTATTTGATGTGAAATCCCTATCTATAAAATATTAGTGATAAAATTTGACGATCATAAAGATCTGACGAAACTTTTTGTAGGAAATCGTGCAATATGGTTTTAGTGGCTGTAACATTAAAAGCGAATAAACATTTCTCCCATAGCTGGTGTAGTAGTTACTATTGTCACCGTAACAGCCCCAGCTAGTAGTGATAGTTACTATTGAACCTATTGTACTTTTTGCCGACACGCTTAAAATGACTCTGTTTACTGAACTGTGTGTAGTTCTAATTCTAATTTGTTGTTGACAGCAAGGGAGAGACAACGATGGCGCAGCGCTGATGTTTGCGGACGAATTCAAACAAACTCTCGAGAGGTACCTCTTTGGTATCTGTCCCAACACTTTTAAGGTAAATATTATATAATTTTTACTTTAACGTACTTTAGGGTTTTACCCGCGTTCGCTGAAAAAATGGCGCCTTAGTCTGTGATTTATTGCAAATTAGTGATTCTCCAAGTTTTAATGGGTAATATTGGTGGATTATTAATCATAAATATATTGTTTATGTGCACAAGTGTGGGCAAGCGATATAAAGACGAACTAACGTGGTTTTCTTGTTCGCGGTAAATCTCCATAGAAATCTTGGTAAAGTCTCCCTCCACCACTTTACGAGGGAACGAGACTGAACGAACATTATATAACTGAAGACAAGGCGGTATGGCCTCAGTGGCTTTAGCATACCCTATGGGCAAATAAAAAAAATTTACATACTTTATATTAGCTTAAGCTCAAAACCTACAAAAGCGGGAGCCGCGGGAAAGCGATTGTGTTCAAGCCTGTTATTTGAATCGTGTCAGAATTACAATTACATTACATTATGCCAGAATGGCCGATTTGACATGACATGAGGAAGCCATGCTACGGTTTCCTCACGATGTTTTCCTTTACCGGTAGCAAAGGCTCATTATGCATGTTTCGTGGAATCGACCCCACTAACCACTCGACAATCTTTAATACAAGTCAGACAGATTCCTATTTGTGTCGACTTTAAATAACTTGCTTATTCTATCTACATGTCTTCAAAGTTTAGTCTACCACCCGCCATTACGAAACCAATTTACCTGCCAGCGTAAAGCTACAAGCCCGTCTATCCGTTAGCACTGTTTATTGAAACAGCGCGTAGAAATCTTTGGCCGAATGAGCGAAGTCTATGCATTCAGATCACTCCTGCTGATAATTTTTAATTCCTGACGCAACAACTGGTTAGAAGGGAGATTGAAAAAGCTCGATTGCTAATTTGTTAAATCTGTTTATCATCCTTAATTCCCTTTTTTTATTTTATGTAATTTTATGTCACTCTCACGACTAAGACGAATCTAATGACACCACTCACATAAAAATACGACAAGCCGTTTAGGCTCTAGGGCGTGACAAACAAATATACATACATACACTCGAAAAACATATCTCTCTTTCTTTCACAGCCCAGTAAAAACGACGGTGTGTTATTGTTTGTCTAACTCTGGCATCGTAGATATAAATATAAATACAAATTAATTTTTTTGACAAAACATTGTGTACCTACATGTTATATTTAACCTATTTTGGCTAAGAACTAGTTATTAACTGTATTTCAGTAACTAATGGTCTTCCCGTAATATATATCTAATAATATAAGTTCATGCCAAATAAATTACAATTAGTTTAGGGTGTGTGTGAGTGCTATGATTTAAAAAAATGTGCGAGCATGTTTTCAAGTCCATTGTAGTCAAATTTATTTATCCATGTAGTTTTTTTTTACTTCTTTATTACTGTATTTTTTTAAATTTTTAACTCTTTATCTATTTTATTAGAAAGGAGTGGGACAATCCCTTCGTACTTATTTTGTTTAAACCTTCGTTTCGCTCGTGGTACAGGGCAACGTCTATCACGGGTATCGAATGAATAGGCTTTACTAGTAGAATACGACACTATGATAAATTTCAAAACCAAGATGGCTGCTACCACAAAATGGCGAAAAAATTTACAAAATATATAATTTTTTAATATTTAGTGACGGGGTGTTTTTTTTTGTTATATTTAACTTGTTATATTGTCTGTCAGTTTGTGTATTTGTTGAGATATAACGAATGAACGAATCCTGACGAAACTTGGTTGTATACCTATATTCTACGAATTTTTTCGTCGTCAGGGATTTTCGATTGGGGAGCATTTCCCCCAATATGCGTAGAAGCTTGCTGCAGGGCCATTAAACACAAATACTTTATTTGTTCAAGGAATATTTAGAATTATATATAATTATATATATAGAATTGGGTTCGCGAGGTCAACAGTTCGCAATATTAGCTCCGTAAAATTATGTTACCTAAATATGTACAATACGATTTTGATAATACGAGTAGGTATATTTCTCATGGAAATTTGTTCACCCAGGTGAACAAAATTGTGACCTCAATTCACCCGAGACTTATTGCAACATTATTTCTTATGAATAAGAAAGTAAGTTTTCTTAGAGATACAGTGTCAAGTTTATGTTTAAAAACTTGTATATAGCCGATCATTGGAGTCTGAAGAAGAAAATCTTAACGTTACACAAACTCCTTTACCGTATAATAAGAAAAAAATATGAAAAAAATTGCGCAAAAGTCACTTTCTCAAACAACTAAACGGCCTACTGCAACTAGTAAACATTTTAAAACAAAAACAACTCCATTGTTGTAAGATTCTCCGACAGTATTGAGAAAGGATTAGCTTCAAAGATAATCTAGAAAACTAATTACCAAGCCACCAACAACTGAAAACCAGAAGCGGGCTATCAATAAATACTGAAAAATTTAAGACCTAACTAAAAAAGATAACGTAGCAGTACTAATTACAAAATATGAAAACTCATTATATTATAATCCGAAAAAGTACTTTACGAATATTAAATAATATGGTAAACAGCCCCGATAGAATCATATTCACTAGCTTGCGTTACAATAAAACACATGACAAACAAATTTACTATATTAACAGTGAGTTTGCTAATATAGCCAAAAACAACGAAAATGTAAAATACCTAGACCGAAATGTGCGAAATGAAAATATTAAAAAATATTATACTATGAAAAATTGCATAACAGAATATGTTATAGCATGCAGAGTCAGTCAATTTCATGGCTCTTCATCACTGTGTTTCGTTAGATTCCAATGCGAGACAACACATTCGAGAACTACAAATTTTCAAACTGTACAAACACCGATTCTAAAACGACAATTCTTCATGTCAACGTTCGCAGTATACACAAAAAGTACTAAGACATTGAAAGCTTAGCAAGTGAGCAAGATTGTGATGTGTTGTTCTTGACAGACCTTGAGACCTGGGGAAAAAAATCATCAGATGCAGGCGATGACTGTCGAGAAATACGCACTGGCGACGTGTTTTAACAGAATATTTTTTGATCATGGCGGGACCGCGATATATGTTAAAAATGGTTTAGATTTTAAAGTTAGAAACGATTTGAACAAAATGTCATTTGAAACAAACTTTGAATTAGCAGCAATAGAATTAAGGTTTTCAAAAATAGTTACTATGGCTCTTTGCCGTCCAGAATATGATTTGAATTTATAGAATTTATATAAATATTTCTTATTCTTATTCTTTACTTCTCTAATGCTATAATAGGTACATTGATATTTACCATAGACAGGTGTACAAGATGATCCCGTTAAGCAAGAATCTTCATACATTGAAATATTTTAGACATTATTAAGCTATTATGTATACCATTTACTGCTAGTATATTTATCAGTATTTCGATCGGCATATTCATAATATTCAGTAAGATATGTTTTGAAAGTAAAACTTTAACTTTTTTTTAACCTTGCTAAGGAATCGTCTTGTACACCCCGGTGTCTAAGATGATCCCTAGGGTATGGTCAAGATGATCCCCGGATCATCTTGCCCCTATTTTGGTAAATTTAGGTAAAAACACAATTAATAAAACTATGTTTTGTGGCTGTGTTATATTGAAACACACATATTAATGAATTTTAAACTAGAATCACTTGTCAGTTGTTTCACAATGAATGACGTGGAATTAAAATATTATTGTTTAATTTCACGTTGTCGAAAACAAACTAATCTCCTTTAATACTAATGTTTTAAACTTTTAAATTATAGTTGCTGAACATATCCTCTAACTATTTCACCCTTTTATATATATGAAAGCTACAAACACAACAATGAAAGCAATTGATAGTATAGAAGATAAGTTACATTAGCTTATAGTCAACACTTCCTTAGATCAGAGGTGCACAATATTATTTTTTTCTCGTCAAATTGAGTACGCCGTTCACATCGCCATCTTGAATTGACTGACTGAGGCACAGGAGCGTAGCGGCGATTGTTTTACCATAAACTAGTACTAGATGGCGTTAGTAAATTTCGCCGCAATTAAAAAGGATCATCTTACAATTGTACCCCAAGGGATCAACTCAGACACCATTCCCGTAGGGTAGGTACTATGGAAAAAAATTGCAATGGTACCATTGATATTTCATACCATCTAATGGTACCACGGCAAAGGAATGACTTAAATCTTTGCATTACCTATCCCTAATTTTTATTTTTTATCAAATTGTTTATATTGTTTCATAAAATATATTTAACTGACAAGAGAGATGTTTCAGAAATGTATGGAGCTCCGGCCAATACCGTGTACCTACATGATACCATATTCTAACGTGTATACGTTAGAAATTATTAATCTTTAGTCTATCAATCAAATCCAAAATAACGTAACTTATCGCAGTGCACAAAATTAATTTTCTTATTGCGCGTTTCTGTTGAGTCAATTTTGATATATGTGACGGGTGGTACTATTTATAGACCAATGTGACCATTGCAATTAACCTGGAATACAATAATCTTCCAGGGCTGCCATAATACCACTACAATACACAGAATTTAGATATTTTGTACAAAATGAAGTAAGCAACTGATGCAGGTTTCATTGTTACACAATATTAACCACATCTTTAGGCATTTTTTGGCAGACGTACACCGTCCTGGCCGAAATTGAAACAAGTATTTGCTTGCTACCCAGCTGATTAGGTATTCAAGTTTGTTATTTCAATTGTCTCAGAATTACAATTGCATTGTGCTAATTAATGCGGTCAGGCGTTACTTTGCTGAAATCAATTTATAATTTAGGCACAATGCAATATTAAGATGTAATGTACAAAGAATATCTAGTGTTTTCCCGCTTTGTATTGATGTCAGCGTGAGAAAAAGAAAAAAATATTTTTGTTTTTATAGTGTGGAGGTGGTGAGGAGGAACCACACCATAAAATCAATAATATTTTTTCGTTTTCTCACTTAACGAAAACTTAACTTAAAAAAAAGGCGGGAAAATACTAGATATGACATCTGAGGTATTATAAATGGATTTCCGTAAAGTAACGCATGACCGCATTAATAAGCACAATGCAATTGTAATTCTGAGACAATTGAAATAACAGACTTGTCCATCAGAATGCTGCAATATTATCCTACAGTCTCGTTGGTTGCAGATGTCGTTGGGCAGCAAGGGGAAGAATACGACCAGCCTGGCGTGTGACGTCGACGCAGACCATCAGGACTTGGCTGGGAGGTGAGTCTATCCAGACGAACTCTAGATATTTATAAGAATAAAGACTATACTTCCAAAGCGATTTTGTAGCGATGATGGTCGAGTGGTTAGTGGGGTCGATTGCGTGCAAAATGTACCTACGAAACATGCAAAAAGAGCCTGAGCTACCGGTGAAGGAAAACATAGTGAGGAAACCATAGCATAGTGGTGGGACGTTTTCTATCACTCGACTGGCTAGCTACCACCCTCTAGTTGTAAAATCTGTCGCCAAGCACTAAACGGTGCGTTCCGGCAGCCTTCCTTGAGAGCCAGTGTATTCCAGACTAGGCATGCTCTATCTAGGACTACAGTATAACTGACTTCCGTGATCGTGCGAACTAGAACAGACAGACACGTCAAATTTATAACACGACGTCGTTTTTCGAGTTCTCAATTCGATCAATCTCAGTAAATCCATTGTTTAGATCCTTGATGGATCTAGTGAGATTTTTTTCTTAATACTTCCATTTTTAATCGATTATAATTATAATATATGACTATAAAAGTCTACCTAGTTTTATCTTCGATAAGATGGTATATACAACACATTTAGTGTTTTTCCGCCTCGTCTTGATGTCAGCGTGAGAAATCGAAAAATATTTTTGTTTTTATGGTGTGGTTTATGTCCGATAATATAATATGACTATAAAAGTCTAACTAGTTTTATCTTCGATAAGATGGTATATACAACACATTTAGTGTTTTTCCGCCTCGTCTTGATGTCAGCGTGAGAAATCGAAAAATATTTTTGTTTTTATGGTGTCAATATGTCCATTGTCCAGCTCCATCATCGATCTAGTGAGAATATATTTTTCTCAATAGTTCCTCTTTTAATCGTACCCAAACAGAGTGAATCGTAACTGCTATATATATACATATGATATAATAGTATGAAACGCTGTTTGTTTATTTTATAATAATGTTTATGGAAGGAGTAATTGAAGCAATGAGTTAATGAGGTACAGAGTAATCGCAGTGTGTATCGCAAACAGTGTTTAGGTTGGCCTAGCGCCAGTCTATGTGGTTGAGGTCTTCTATTTTCGTTACAAATTATGTTTACTGCTACTTTCTTCGATTAATCTCACGGTTGGACTAACGAGAATGACTCTTAGAATATACGCGGTAAAGTAAAGCTTTTTTGTTCAACTGTGTCACGAGATCTTAAGAGTGTCACCGACCCTTCACTGTTATCGTGTTTCTGATAGAATTTTCGTTACGGGCGTATCTAAATTGTTTTTAATCTCTAAATTGTAACGTAATTTTTGTTATTGGTGTCAACTCTTGACTATGATGTATTTTAGGTCTACACTTTTTATTATATTGAAAAAAATTATTAAATTCTGCATAATGACATTTAATAGGCATCGTGTCAGCGCAAAAATATGACTGCTTATAGAGTTATAAAAGACGGAAAAAAATAAAACGGTTAAGCCTAGTAAATTTTGTGTTAGCTATGTGAAAAAAGACCACACCACTGGATTCGATCAACATTAAAAGAGCTATATCTTATTGTATGGACAAGTTGGCGGTCTATAGCCGTCCTTAATTAACATAGAGTCTCAACAGATGTGTCCCTTGCAAACGTACAATACTTGTAAGTCTATCTATAATATGAATATAATTAGATATTTTTATGAATTATTAGATATATTTTTTCAAATAGACCAATCTTTTTAGCGATAATTTTATCAGTATCACCAAGTTTCTTGAATTCTTCAAAGTTGTAAATTATCCTAATTTAGCTTTGACATAGTCATGCGTCCAACAATACGTTTGGAAACTCAAGTTGTTCAACCAATGAAGGTTTTATGCAAATAGCGTTAGAACTTTGTGAAATGAACTCCTTTGTTTTGAATTGAGTTTTTTCTTCTAAAGAGTTATGTAATGTTGTTAGGTTGGCTACACTGGCATTACGCGCACATACTGCCTCCCGTACCGACTGCTCCCGGCTCGGCGGCGCGCTCGCGAACACGCTCGGAGAACTTGCTCGCACGGCCGCTAGCAGACAGGTTTATAATGCTGGTGAGTAAATAAATATTAATAATGACAATGCTTAAGTGGGTTTAACTCTTACAGATCTCATGTGGTCAAATGAGAACATATTTTTATCCTATGCATCAGATTAAACTTTAAAATTTTCATAAAGAACATAATTGCAATGATACAAGGAAAAAACAACCCGTTTTTATTAGGTTGGTATGTATCCATGAATCTACGTGTCGGTAACTTAGAACGTGATTTTCACCCTCTTATAAACTTCGGAATTATTTGACACTTTGACAATAACAATGACTAATAACTTACTTACTTATAACTTATTAACTTACTAATAACTAGAGAAATAAATAACAATGTAAATATATAATATAATAAGTATATGTTATAAGAACTATAAAAGTATATAAATAAGTTATTTAAGTAATTAATAACTCGAATGTTACAAGACTTGACTGTAACGAACGTTATTTAAAGGCCAATAAATATTACTTATTCTTATTGAAAAATTTACTTGAAAGCATTATTTGAGAGCTAACATTTTAAGTTCGTAGGTACAGAACCTATGAATTGAGAACGGTCAGTCTTATATACTGCAGACGCGCAAACGACGGGTTGTTATAAGTTTTACGTGCCGGTCTCTGTAATCGTACGAACGAATGAACTGGTTCATTTTTTTTTCGTTTTATATTTATTTTATATTTTTGATTTATTTATTTGTATAATCACAGTAATAGCGTCATGACAGTAAGACCAAGGCGATACTACACTCGGGATATTTAGTCGGGAGTGTTTTAGCTTTTGATAAAATTCAGTCCAAGATGGCATCCGCCACAAAATGGCGGATTATGCGTTTCTTCACAACTCTCTGGTATCAAAAAATAGGTATCAAATTAAAGAGTTTGACTAGTAAAATACAAAATAAACTAAAATAAATTTCAAATGCAACATTTTTTTATTATTTGGTGAAGGGGAATTTTTACATTTTAAATTTTTCTTGTAACCAAATCAATGTCTTAGTTCACCAATGAAATGTCTACAGAACTTTTATTATGTATAAACAAAATCTAGTTACAACTTAAAAGTAAAAAAAATTACAATAGTCAAAACTTGAACGACTTGTGGTTAATTTTACCACAATATCATTGTCAAATTATCCTTTCATTCATGAGTCATTCGTTCTTTAGTAAATCGTTCGTTCTTTAATTGAATGTTCGTTCCAGCCGCGGCCGCCGCCGCCACGGAGGCCAAGAAGCGCAAGTTGTCCAAGAGTCAGAAGATGAAGATCCAAGCGAAGCAGCGAACTGCACTTGCAGTTAAGAAGAAAGCCGCTGCCCTCGCCGCCGCCGCCGCTGCTAAGATGCCCTCTTAAGACTTAATTTTTTTCTATTTTTATGTCACACTTATTGAAAAATAAGAAATAGGTTAAGTTTTCTTGCGTTTAACTTAAGTAACAAGTCGTCTGATTTAAAACGACGATACGACCTAAGATGCAGCATGCTAGCCTAACTAATTCGCTCGCGACTAGAAATAATCCAGATTATATAGATAAATTAATAAATAATAATTAAATAAATATTTATACCTACTTACCTAGTTATCGGTAACTAGAACCCGCGGAAGCCTCCTTTCAGTTAGCATGATAAAAGTAGACGCAAAGCGCTTCGTGAGAGTCCGTAGAACGATTACCTCGTACCGGTGACGTAATTATCATTTGATCTTCATCAATCATTTAATATTCGGCTTTTTAATTTTTTAGATATTTTGCTAGTTATTTTCAGAAATCGTAAATATTCGTACGTTATCAATCACTGTAAGATTTACGCCGAATGCGATGAAATCTAAACCTTAGCAGTAAAATGTCGAGATAGAATGTTTAAAATGAATTATAAGTAGGTATTAGACGTATCTTTAATCCAGAAGGAAATATTTTTAGCAGACTTTTTTTTTATAGAAGGATAGAATTTTCAATTAATGTCCGATTTTTTTTTATATAGTAAATGGGCTTGCGTTTGACCGCAACTCGCCAGATATGAAGTTGCGGCCTAGAATGGAGCACGCTTGCCTTTAAGTAAATTAAAATAAAAATGAAATAAATTTGATTGCCTTTTTTGCCTAGTAGAAAGCGATTCACTAGTGACTTGTAAAGACCCAGATTAGATTATGTACTATGTTTCACGATTTATCAGTGATTGATGGATCGATTGTAAAAAAGTCATAGTGGGTTCGAAAGGTTATCTTCCTGTACACGCGATTCCAATTTATCCATAAATACTTTATCAAAATGACTGGCTAGAGCGCCCGTCAATAAAACCTAACAGGTAGTCAAGTCTGTTATTTGTATTGTCTCAGAATTACAATTGCATTGTTCCAAAATGGCCGTTTTGACATAGAATGGGCCACAGTTAGTATTAAACAAAACTTATTTTTTACTACTAACTCTGATCTATTCTTGTCGATCTATACAATGCAATTGTAATTCTAAGCAGGCCGAGCGACGGTCATTGTACATGATCCCTGAGGGTTGAACCCTCGAAGGGATCAAATTTTTTATTGATTCGATTTACATGAGATTTAAGATCTGGGGGTTCTAGGTATGTCTATAAAAAACAAACACTCTATGTTCCGGCATCCTTCCTTGAGAGCCAGTATATTATGGTTTTACACAACAGAATAATGAATAATTTGTAAAAATAATTAAAAGTTATACTTATTATAACAAAATACTACAAAAAAATAATTTATCTAATTATTTTTTTAAAATAAAACGTAATAATAATTATATGGGAAATTATCCACACAAAGGTGTTCAGGTCCCAAACTAGGCAAAGCCTGTGCTATGGTAACCTGATGACTGATATACAAACTTAGAAATACATATATACATACTCATATATATAATAAACACCTAGACACAGGTCAAACAGACATGTTCATGCACACAAATGTTTGACCTGTCCGGGGATCGAACCCGGGATAAGCGTCGCAGCGGCAGGGTTGCTACCAACTGCGCCATGGATAACCTTTGCACCAGATAAGAGCCGGAGATGGAGTCGGCAATTTTTTCCATAACCCCAATGATAAAATAATTTGTTAACTGAGTTGCACTATGATTACGTCACTTTGTTGTCGACATGGCAAATAAACTAACTAACTTAACTAACGTAACTTTTCATCCCACCATCTCGGAAAGAGTATTTTTGCTATTCGATATCTGAGTGCAAAAGTCGTTTTTATCCGCTAGAGGATAAAGTAAATTTGAATTTAGAATATCGTGTGCACCAATTATGTGAGTTAAAAACCTCATTCAACCTATTTACTTCTACCTCTTTGGTGCCGAATTCATCGTATAACCTTATTTATTTTGTTAAAAACTCAGACCCGGAACCTTTTTGTCGTACTTTTTTTTTATTTGTTTTGCGCGCCCCATTATCTTTTTACGTCATAATGTTAAAACCTTATGTTAAAAAATAAGTGAAAAAACTAAAATGAGTGATTAAATTTTTTGATTTTTCGTATGTAGTCATTTCCTCGCTGATGTGGGATGAAAAGTTACGTGTTGCACTCGAGCGCAAAGATTTTTCACCTTGTGCTCTTTTAATTCCCTCGCTAACGCTCAGGATTCAATTTTAGAATCCTTCGCTTGCGCGGTCATCAAAAGTGAGCACGCGGTTAAAAAGCAACTTTGCACTCTTGTATAACAAACTATTAATAAACACACTGGCGCCCTCAAATATTATGACGGTTCTCTTTCCGCACAAACTTGAGCCTAAGTAACAAACTTTGTAACAACTTTGTACTTTAACTACCAATTAATATTTCGATAGTTTTAAGTTTTTACGTAATTTAAGTGTTGTATTGTAAATAATAATAAGTACTTTAATATTTATAAAATAAATTTATTTATCGCTAAAGTTGTTTTTGTTATTATTTAACTTTTTTGTAAAATTTAGTGCTAGCAAGCTAGTTCCTTTAAGTTAGGCTTTTCACGGATAGTACATTTAGTCAAGTGTCTAGTCTTCCTTATTATAAACTCAGTGAATATATGTGAATGCAGTTTGTGGAATCATCGCTCTTGTGTAACGAACAACCATTACAAAATGTTACTAATAACTAAACAAAGCAATCAAAATGTAAATATTTGTCATGAGAACTATTCAATTAACAACTAATATTAAGTAATCGTATATAAATGAGATTTGTAAGTAATTTTTTTTAAGTAATTATTAATTCAAATGTAACGAACGTTGTTTACTTAGCAAATGTTTAAAGTAACCCTAAACAATAAATTTATTTTTCATATCTTAGAATTTATACTGAAATAAAATAAATAATAATATAATTTTTTTTTTGAACATCCACTTTTTTATTTTGGTAAAATATTTCGATATATCTAACTGACTTCAGAAAAAGTAGACCTTTTTTACTACAGAATCTTTATAAATAAAACGTTTACACTAATACATATTTAAAGGAAAATAATATATATACAGGGCTATCGGCTAGGGGTGTACTAAGCCAAAAGGGGGTCACTGTACCTATCCTAAGGAACAACTTTCACTATAAGACCAACTCTGAATTCGAGAAAAAAAAAACAGCTGTTCCATACAAAAAGTTGATCGGTCGTCGACAAAATGTATGGAACAGCTGATAATTTTTTTACGAATTCAGAGTTGGTCCCACAGTGACAGTTGTATTCTTAAGAAAATTATTAGGTAGAAAATATAAACACATATTTACTATAAAAATCCAGTTTATTTACAAAATACTCTTACAAAATTCAGTTTTCCAATCAAAGTCGTCAACTATCAAACTATGGAGTATTGTTATTAAAGTCTTGTATTACTATTCTACTACATATGAGGGTAGGCAGATAAAAAAATGGCTAAGTTCACACTTTGTCAACCTTTCTATCACAAAATATGGATAGTACAGAAGTCAAACTAACATGTTTCGTGCGCTCGAGCTACACACACATAGACACCGCCCGTGTATTCTTACTTGAATCCCAAAATGACTATATACCCCCCCCCCCCCAGAGTTTTCATTCATTGGACTATTGGGGTGCGTTCCGTGCCTACACTCTAGGTGCAATTATTCGCTCTTCTCGCGTCCGCGGCCTTAGTGTAAATAACAGCTGACATGCAACTGACGCGTTCGGAGCATCCGTTAGTTAGGTGCTGTAGTTTTATTTTGGTGTGCAATAAAAATATACTGTATTGTATTGTAAATATTTAACGATCAAAATAGCTCGGTAAATTTTTACCTGATCTTTATCTGACTGTAGACAATAATGGCTATAGCAATAAAGGCTAGTTTCCCGTGAAGTGTGAGGTTGAGTTGCTGTGTGTTAATATTCTACTAACGCGTTCGGTACCTAAGGGCCGGGTGAAAAACAACGAAACAACTACAACCTGAGGTTAGGAACGCATCCTTGGTAATTTTAATTTCATAATAGGCTCCAATAACTGGACTATTGGTATTTCAAGTCACAGTAGTACTTAGTCTTAGAATTAAAAAAGAAACACACACTCGGAACGATTGGGACCAGAGCGCGGATGACATGCACTCGAGATACGCGTCTGTCAAATTGTTTTGTGCAATAATTTAAAATATTTTTGTTATTATCGGTTTATATTTTCGTTCTACATACTTCATTATCAACAGTAAAAAGGGTCGTGCCGGTCTATTTGACCACGAACGATAGCGCTAAGGGAATCCTATACGACTATCGCACATGGCGGACAAAAAGACCGCGTCGCCATTGCTTTGGTCCGCGGTCAAAAAGTCCGCCCCACCCCGTCTACGTTGCGCCTTAATCAGATACATTTTTGTAATCCTACATGTCATAAGTTTACACTAGCCTACGAGTTTGGCAAACAAGGTAGATTAGAATTTGGTGTTAGAACTGGGTCGTCGTTTGAAGGAGAAAGGACGTGATACACGTTCTGGTCATTTTCTCGGCCAGCGCATTTCATTAGCAATTCAGCGTGGTATGCCTTATGGGTACGTTAGGACGAGGGACTGATATAGGTTTAGATTTTTGACTATATTATATTATACTAACATAATTTAAGTTTAATTGTTATATTATTTTTAATTTGACATTTTTGACTTGTCATACCTTTAGGTCAAATTATACTGGTGAATGTATTTATGCTTATTATTATTACTATTTAATAAAGATATTTTAAAATCGAATTGAGACAACTAGATAAGTGAGCTAATACTACGATATTTATTGTGCATAAGTCAATGTTGATAATCCTATCGACTGTCGAACGTAGGAATGAAAAGTGAAGTAAGTACATAGTAGTCTGACTTCTGTTCTATCTATATTTTGCGTCATTTATCGTACCATTATTTGAGTAGCCAACTCAAAAACAATACATTCAGTAAAACCGTCAGGGGTGTAATAAGCTGAAAGGGGGTCACTGTACTGACAATAACTTTTACTAACGGAGGAATCTTAGCCATTAATTACAAAACACAACCTTAGTAACAAGAGCATGATAAACCTGAATTAGTTAAACTGGTTAAAAACATTGAGATATTTTTTACTAAAAATATTATTACACCAAAAAATAAATAAAATACTATAAAAAAAATATTATATTATTGCTCATTAAAAATATATTTAAAAAAAACATAAAAATATTGCTTTTTGTATTATTTTTTTTTTTGTTTACGTTGGACAAATCTTCTCAAAGATAGAAGAAGAAGGCTGTTAAAGGCGAAGCCGGGATCATTTAGGATTGTACCTAGTAAAAACAAAGCTGGGATTGATTAGCTTGTTGAAGAGTTCCGTGATCTATAAAAACGCACCGATATATGTTTACACATTTAATAGATAAAAAAAATCTTTTTAGAAGAATTTTTTCGATTAATTACCGTAAATGATATATTTTGTTTTGTATAATGTATCTTTATTTTTGGTCTCAATTTAAAAAAAAGAGTTATAAATGATTAATGAGTTGTAATATAGCATTGAAAAAACTTTACTTTAAATTTTATGGCATCATTTATTTATACTGCAATATAATTGTGAATATTAATAATATTTTTACGAATGATAGAAGCCATTAATTGACTCCTGAAGCACAGCATTACTAGTAAGAACTAGTAAATACTAGTTCTGGAGTCTTTGGATCTTTTGTTTTTGTGATACTTGATTTTATATCATATGAACAATTTTGTATTTTGTATTTCTGTATTTGTATAGATTTTAAAAGTTTTTTTATCCACAATGGATGGAACATACATAGGGTAATCCCACTTCAATCCCAGCGGGTTTCACGGATGCATTATTTAGGTACTATTTTTTTGTTCTTAATAGGTTTCCGTTTGATCGCATGATATAAAGCGAAAACGGCCTAAGTTGTAGCACGCTTGCCGAAAATAAATAATAAATAATAATACGCGACAACATCCACACAAAGGTGTTCAAGTCCCAAACTAGGCAAAGCCTGTGCTATGGTAACCTGATCACTGATATACATACTTAGAAATACATATATACATACTTATATATATATATATATATATAATAAACGCCCAGACACAGGTCAAACAGACATTTTCATGCACACAAATGTTTGACCTGTCCGGGGATCGAACCCGGGACCAGCGGCGCAGAAGGCAGGGTTGCTACCAACTGCGACAACCGGCCAGCCAAACCGAAAAACCGAACCACTGATTAACATTTCATTATTCAGATCGACAGCCCTATTAGCTCCGCTTGCTTTATCTTCGGTCACTAACAAATTAAAGTTTATCATACTCTTGTAATAAAGGTAGGTAAGGTACATCATAAGACACGAGTCCGGTCGAGGCACAATAGATTACACGTCTTCATGTATTTATAACTATATATTCTAGAACGAGTAAAAAAAAAGGAATGATAATACTTAAGGGTCAGAATTGGAGCTGTTACTAACATGCAAAATCATTGAATTTTTTGAAAAGTTGCCTTAAAAAAAATTATAGTAAAATCAGACGTTATTTTTTTAATAAGGTTATATAAGAAAAACCTAAACAGAAATAGTTAGAATATAGATAAATATATTTGACCCATTGTTGGCTTTGTGTCGAATGTGACAAGTCAGTCAGAATTTGCTCTTCGATATAAAAGGGGTGATTCTAAATTGACTGCGTATATTTTGTATACTGAACGTATATAATACTGAAAAAATTAAATACCCGTGTACTCTTGTTTTTGTTAAATATACTTTAGTAAAAAAAAATTGAGAAAACTTAAATCGAAGTCATGTAAAGTGAACGCGAAACTCATGGTCGACCTAAGCCGCGCCGTCGCCCCGGTGCGAAACTAGCTCACGGCGACGAGAAACGCATTTGTGTAATGGCATTTAAGTGAATATATTCCCCAGTTTTTTTGGTAAACAAAAAGTATGCAAAAGAAAGATAAGATTAGACAACTCTTTATATTAAAAACTAGCAACAATACATAAAATATGATTAAAGAAAACCCTATACACATATACCAGCTTTTAAATGGCGGCCTTATCGCTTAAAGCGATCTCTTCCAGGCAACCATGAAATGTATTTTTTTAGCGATATGTTGTTATATTAACCATGCTTGCGTGGCCAAAATATACGCAGTCTATTTAGAGTCACCCCGTATAGATAGATATAGTACCGGAAAAATCAGATTAGATAGACCAAATATTATCACACCTTCAAGTTACACTTTATATATAAATAGCTGCCTTATTAATATTTATTATAATTATTTACAGTCTTAAAAACTACCCGTTTTATTTCTGTATCGCAAATTTTGATCAGATCTTAAAATGTATTGGATAAAGATATCTGTGACGTGGTATGTTGATATAGATAAGCATTTTTGATAAGAAATATAGTAATTTTCATTCCCATGATTATTTTAGTTTTTTTTTGGTGATATTTAAAATAAAAAAAAGATTATTTGTTGATTATGCAAAATCGATAATTAAAATGATTTTTGATCAAAAGCGTCTAATAAAAACTAAATGCTAATATTAAATTAATTTTAAAATTATAATACTGCTACGTTTTGGTCTTTTAGATTACATTTATTTATTACGTTGTTTTTTTTTTGTTTCATGACGTTTCTTCAAGTAATGTTAAGTGAGCCAGTCTGAAAGGAGCTCGGGATCGAAACGGCAATCTCTCACTTGACAGGCAGGCGCTTCTCCACTACATCTACTAACTAGACGTCCTATCAACTAAACAATTAAGCCTAGAACTTTAAATACCTACAAAAATACTGGTATACTGTCAATTTGTACATATAACCCCTAAAATTAAAATACAATATAAAAAAAACATATAGCTGTCATGCGATAATGGCAACATTGAGATGAATCAGGTGTATTTATTAGGCAATAAGGACTTTGTATCCAGTTGCCAATAAACAAATTAAAAAAAAGGGTTTTGACAAGTCGAAATGTCAGTCAAAATAAGAGCAATCGAATTTGTGATGATTTTTGCATTGAGATTATGTAATTATGCAAAATTTGTTCAAAATATGAGTATTAAATAATACAGGTTGACTGGTTGAACACAAGTCACTTATCTCCTTCTACAGGTTTATAGGCTAGGGGTGTACTAAGCCAAAAGGAGGTAACTATACTAATCATTAAGAACAACTGTCATTACGGGATCAACCTGGAAATCGAGAAAAAAATATCAACAGTTCCATAGAAACTCTATATCCAACAAAATGTATGAATGTATGTTGTGTTTTTTTTCTGGAATTCAGAGTTGGCCTCATGGTAAAAGTAGTTCCTTAGGAAGAGTACAATGACCCCCTTTCGGCTTAGTACACCCCTAGTCGATAACCCTGAATACGAAATGTCATTGTATCTATGCAATAATTTGTACACACGTTTAAACATCAAACGTAAACATAAAAAAGTCAAACAGCTGCTAAAAAAGTGAGCAGAAAAACAATTAAAAAAAAATAGTTAAAAAACTATATGAGCTAATACATAAATTAAAAAGGATAAAAAAAAGTTGCCTCACGAATAAATGCGTAAAATACTTAAAAAATAATTTACATACTACATACATGCCAGCAACTATTTAATTTATTAGGGTTGCCACGATTGTTTATTAGTGTTGCCACGATTGTTTATTAGTGTTGCCACGATTGTTTATTTTAATAAATTTATTATTGCCAGCGTACATCACAAATATCTACCAACTATTCATATGGAATTGCCAACAATATAAAAATACTATTTAAAATACTTAATTACAATTTAAGGCAAAATTAACTTAACGCTACTTAGATTAGAGAAAATTATTACTTTATTTTAAGGCTTATCAAATAATACACGCCTTATTTGATTATTTTCATATTCAATTAATTACTTAAACTTAATAATTAATCGCTATTTTAGCTTCTTTTCGTATAATTTGCTTAATGCACTAAACTTCAGAAACCATAAGAAATAGCTTGTCAACTGTCAGGTGTCAGTGGCGTCTTCGTTTTAGTTTATATCGAAGAGCGTTTTAAGAGCGTGACACTGGCTAATACACAGACGTGCAAAGCCAAACAGAAAAAAGAAGAGTGTGGAACTCCTTTTAAAAGAAACTTCTTTCTATACAATAAGGTTATTCTTCTGAAGTTTATATCATTAACAGATAAACTAATTACATGTTGCATCGTAAAATAATTTCTAACACAGTTAAATATAATCTCCACTTACGACAACTGACAGCTGTCATCTTGTGAACTAGCCATGTTTGAGTAAATAATTATGGCGGATTACATGAAAAATTAACTATTCTTATTCGATATTAAATCTTGGCTTTTTTTAAGCCTCCAAGGAACCGTAGGACCTATTATTTAGCCATTGTCAAATTTATCAGTATTAATTACTTCAATCACTATAGCTTGCAAAATTTAGCTTGATACGCGGGGCAGATTTCATCTGTTTTATTTTTGTATTGAGTTTGACAGTTCCACATTTTTTTTTCTTTATTAATTGGCCACCACACTCCGTATATTGTGCCACTTCTCAAGTTCTTACAGTTCCATATTGTTTTGTACGTATCTGACAGCTGTCCCGCTGTATCAATTTAAATGTTACATGGTGTAGACCATTTTATTATTCCGTAACAAATGCATAATAGTATATACGCTATAAGCTATCGACGCAGTAAAAAAAACAGAACCTACAGCTTTCGCCCAAGTCAAATATATAATTCAATTTGTTTAGATTATATGAATAAACTATTAAAGCGATATTGCGACATTCATCCTATAAGACCAATCTACATCAGCAATTTTTAATTTGTGGCGACAGTAAAACACATCTTCTGTGCGAAGCCAAATCAAGATCTGACAGCTGTCATCATCAATCCGCCATTTCGTTTTGCAATTAGATACACACTTAACAATGACAAAAAACTTGCGGACTGGCATAATACACCGAGTGTGGTGGCCAATCAAGAAAGAAAAAAAGACAATGACACTATTTACTGTATAAAGACATACTTACTGGTCGTATTGTCCAGGTCTATCGCGATTCCTAGCTGTTGGGCTGATTATCCAACCATGTTGAGAACCAATTGACGTTGAACAGGCCAGAATAAGGATGTTTTCTTTTCTTGTGCAGTCGAAGTGATTCTTCGGACGCGTACCAATATTGGGGGTGGGAAGAATAGGGGTACTTTTCAGCTTCCCGCGTGTAAGGCTCTGATGGATCAACTGCAAGAATAATGCATTTTACTATTGGCGACTGCTATTATTTTTAATTTTATTTATTTATAAGGGTAACTAACAGACTTAAATAACAGATTTTAAATTTTATATATACATTCTGACCATTTATAAGATAACACGTATACATTTTATTCTAGTTATCAAGACAATGACGTTGATAAATACAAAACAAGTTGATAAAGAAACAAAGAATGTAAATTTTGTTTTTGACGATTGTATGTAAGTAAATGCATACATTTACTTACAATCGTCAAAAACAAGAAAAAAAGAGAAAGAAATAGACGTCAAAAGTTAATAGCTACTAATAACTAAAACGATTAAAAAATTATTTACTTAAGTGCAAAATTATGATTGATTTTATGATGGGCGAGTGGATCTACCGTTTCATTTCCTTCGATACCACTATGGCCTGGATGTCGGTTAGGGGTATACTAATCTGAAAGAGGATCACCATACTCATCATTACGAACAACTTTCACTATTATACCAACCTAGAATTCAAGAAAAAAATAATCAGCTGTTTCATACATTTTGTCAACGATCGATAAACATTTTCTAAGGAACAGTTCATATTTTTTTCGCGAATTTAGGACTGCTCTCGTTATGAAAGTCGTTTGCAATGATGAGTATAGCGACCCCCTTTCGGTTTAGTACACCTCTAAGCGATAACGCTGTATAGGAGACAAACAGAAAGACCGTTGCAACGCATGCATGCAACGTTATTTATCTTTTCTATAAGAATTAGGGCTTTTGTTTGAACTATGTCGCCTGATGTAAAGCGAAGATGCAGGCTAAGATATAAGCATTTGACAGCATGCATCGAGACACGACGGTCCCGGGTTCAATTCCCGGTCGGGGCAGGTGTTCGAATGATGAGATTGAACATTTTTCTTCGAGCCTGGGTGTCTTTATTCGTGTGTTTGTGAATGTTACAAAGCATCCTCGACACAGGAGAAATCGTAGTGGGGAGCTATGAGAGTACAACATTTATTTAGAAAACTAACGCGTGTTTGGTTCATATTGTTTAAGAAGACGGGTTTTCACTTGTACCTGATTGTTAGAAAGGTCCAACTATAGTTGCGTTCACATTCGGTGAACTTCATCAGGGATAAAACGAGTTCTTTCTAACAATCCCGTCGCGTGAAAACCCGTCTTCTCAAACAATATGTACAAATTTTATTAATTTATTTATTACTAGCTGACCTGGCTAACTTCGTACCGCCTAACAGTTATTTATGTTTAAACCTTCCCTGAACCTTCACAAACATTTCACGACCAAAATCATCTAATTCGGCCCAGCCGTTCTCGAGTTTTTGCGAGACAAACGAACAGCAACTGATTGTTATATACAGGGTAATCAGCTAGGGGTGTACTAAACCAAAAGGGGGTTACTGTACTCATCTTAAGGAACAACGTTCACTACGGAACCAACACTGAATTAGGGGAAAAAAATCGAGCTGTTCCATACAAAAAGTTGATCGGTCATTGATAAAATGTATGAAACAGCTGATTATTTTTTCTCGAATTCAAAGTTGTTCCTCAGGATGAGTATAGTGACCTCCTTTCGGCGTAGAACACCCCTAGCCGATAAACCTGTATAAGATGAAGATTAGCGTCACTAGATGTAACAATTTTCTTCTGTAGTACTCACTAGGTGGTATACAATAGAGACAGAAGATCCTGCGTCTCTTTCCCCCATGCGAGTGCAGATGTCGCTTGTGTTGCTTGCGTGTCGTGGACACGTGCGGGCAACACGGACAGGGGACGGCTAGCGAGTGCGGCACTGAGCCGTGTCGCTCGTTGCAGTGTTGCAGTAACGTGGTCGGCACTCGGTAACCCTGGAATGGAAATATAGTTCATGTTTTACTGGTAACATTACAAGTTGTATAGAATTAGGGGGGGTTCATTAATTACGTGAGGTATTCTTGGGGGGGGGGGAAGGGGATCAAGCTAAATCTTACCAAATCTCACTCAGGGGGGAGGGAAAATATCACGCAGTTTAGTTTTTCGCACCACTGTCAGCCGAACGAGAGCTTTTAGAGAGAGTGAGAACGATTATTTAATCCAGGTACATTGCAGTTGATTCATATCAATTTTTTATGCGTGCACCACATTGCACCAGCTAAGCAAGCGCGTATGATCCGCAAAGTGCGACCCTACGAGTTGTCACAAGGCGAGCTAATGAGTTACTGTGCGCAAGCGCCAACGGCTTAGAGTGGCTACATCAGAACGAAGTTAAAAGAGCAGATGATATTACTAAAAACATACGCAAATGTTGGTTCCAATAGTCCAATAGTCTCTCTTGAGACCGCGTCTGATACTCCATGGACTGAATTAGAGTGGATATTATTAATCAAAGTAGTTACGATTTAAGTATGCCATTGTTAAATTTTTAAAACACTTATCATAATATTTTTTTTAAATATATATATATATATATATATATATTAGCTGACCCGGCCACGCGTTGCTGTGGCTAAAGTTTTTAGTAGATTTACCATAGCAGCGCCATCTATTGATTACTTACTCAACCCAGTCGAAAGGTATCGACATCTGTTAGAATCATTTGGAGTTAACAGATAATTGTGACTGTCAAATAATAACAGACAAATAATTAGCAATAAATTAAAATTGCGACTATAATTTGAGATTTAAACTATCCTATCTCTCAAGTTGGATCGAACTGCACATGGTGTGCGAATTTTATTATAATCGGTTAAGTGGTTTAGGAGTCCATTGAGGACAAACATTGTGACACGAGATTTATATATATTAAGATATTTCCAAATTCCTTATAGAACAAATACAAATGTCATAAATTATCATTATATTAAAACACGTCAAAATAAATTAGTGGAACAACCCACCCCGAATCGTACCTGGAGCAAAGGTACCCATTACGCTGGCTACGTTACCGCGTTGAATGGCAATGGCCAGCCTTTGCACCAAGTAAGATCCGGAGCGAGAGCCGCCAGTCAAGTCGCTAATTCTACGCCCTATATATCTCCCTAATTACAGTTTTTGCTTCAGAGCCCCAACAGCCCAGGGTCTCCACGGCAATAGGCAAAAAATAATATTGCGGCTCCATTGCTTCTGCCTTCTGACTTCTGCCTTTTCTTACTCGCGGCGTCTTGAGCTGAAGCTGCCGGAGAATGGACGGTACGAGCAAGACTTATAACTAAACTCTCAGCAATATTGATCACTTGTCTCAACAACTCGTAAATAAAAGCAATTTTAATTTTCTTTTTTCGATAAACATCCAAAGCGTTTACTTTGAAAAATCTCACGTGAGATTGCGGGATGGGGGAGGTGGTTAAATAAAATCTCACGACATCTCACCTTTGGGGGTAGAGAAAATTTAAAAAAACCACCACACGTAGTTTGATTAATGAACGCCCCGGGAACGGATAAATTAATATGAAATGAAATGTAAGTGAATAATTTTAACAATTTCATTTATAAATATTTTGAATGGAATTGATGCAATCATTAAGCAACTAAATCTTATCATGTAATACCTTCTTTATTAAAACTAAAATAAAATTGCGTAAAAATAAATTATATTGTATTTTTTTTTAATTTTTAACTTATTGTAATACTAACTGACCCGGCCAAACAGTCAATTATTTAATTATTTATTTTTAATATTTATTCTGCTATCTATGATGTTTGGACGACGGGTCAGAAAATATTGAGAAATATTGACATTAATATTTATAAGATACTAACGTCACTCAATTGTTTTCCCTTCCCGGAACCTCTCCACTAACACTTGAACTTTATCGTATGGTATTAAAGTTCAAATTGACTTTAAGCATTATTACGAATCGATTGTATGGGAGTATATAAAAGTGTTGTTTTTAGACCTTTTGAGGTAAGTAATTAGAAAAATAACTCTTCATAAGAACCATCCTCGTACTTCAAGGAATATACTAGTAAAAGAATTAACAAAATCAGTTCAGCTGCTCTCGAGATTTGAGCTCAGCAACACATTCAGCGATACATTATTATATTATAGAATATAAGGTTGGTGAGTTGTTGACGAGTTTTTTTTTATCCTGCACAGCTAGGCATTTGACCACAAGTTGCACGACCACGGATGTCAGCCATACTGTAGCCCTAGATGGAGCATGCCTAGTCTGGAATACAATGTCTCTCAAGGAAAGCTGCCGGAACACATCGGCGACAGATTTTACGACTTCAGGGTGGTATTTAGCAAGACGAGCGATAGGAAAAGCCCTACCATCATGCTATGGTTTCCTCACGATGTTTTCCTTCACCGGTAGCTCAGGCTCTTTTTGCATGTTTCGTGTGATCGAACCTCGTACCTTTTGCACGGCAATGACCCCACTAACCACTCGACCAACATCGCTACAAAATATTGTGTCACTGTATAGGGTTTTCTAATATTCTCGTGATATGTAATAAATACTTAATATAAACAAACTAAATCTTCTCTCTATAGTATCAATAGTAAATAAAAAAATAAAAAAACCACCCGACACGAAAAATCTTATTCGCCATTTTGTGTGCAAGCGGCCATCTTGGATTTTAAATCATAGTATTCTACTATGGGTTAACAATTTTGAGGAAGTAGTGAAGGCATACGTAATCCGCCATAAGACAACTCTTTATTAAAACCAGCTTATACACAATTTAAAAAAGAAAAACAATACAAAAAACATGCTAGATTTCTAATAGCGGCCTTATCGCTTAAAGCGATCTCTTCCAGGCAACCATGGCCATATTGTGGTGTCAGCCATATTGGACCGATTTTCATCAAATATGGCTAAGAACATTCATGACTAAGATATAAAACCAAAATCGGTTCATCATATGATTACAATAATTCAACTCACCTTAAAGCAATGTTCACATCGGTAGGGAAACAGTTTCCATTTGGGGTTCTTCTTGCGGCTGAAGGTCATCTTGTAGGGCTCCTCGGGGAACCAGTCGGCGGGGTCTAAGTGGAGTTCTACCAGTTCTACGCCTGGTGATGTAGGGAAAATTGTATGATTAGTGTTTTTTTGTCATTACCAGGTCATATCGAACGGAAACCTAACAAGTTTTAGAATATAATAATCAGTTTCACAACACTAGCATTGTATTTATTTGAGACCCCATCTCTATTATAGAGTATTTTCTTTATGGCACAGACATTTGTAATCTATGGTCCCTTCGAATAAATAACTCAATACGGCTATGTTTAAAATGTATCTTCACAAATAATTATAAAGTAATAGATAGTCCGACTCGGTTATCGCAATAAGGGAAAGCCAAACAAGTAAATCTAAAAAAAAATAGACTACGCCATTTTGTGATGATTTAATGGTAGCGGCCATCTTGAATTTGAAATGTAGTAAACTACTTGAATTTGATATAAATATTGAGGGAGTTGCGAAAAAATATAAAATCCGCCATTTTGTAGCGGCGGTCATCTTGGACCGATTTTTCGTCAAACATAATTAAAAACACTTGTGACTAATTTATTATTAAGCAATTGTTTAGAAGCGACAGAAATTCAATAAAACATTAGTTACATATATATATCTCATATTTTTTCGCAAGTCCCTCAATATATATATATATATATGTATATATATACATTCGTAATCACCGTTAAAAATCGATCGATGTATTTTGAAAAACATTTTTTTGAGGTCACTTTATGGCGCTAAATATCCGTAATTTTTCTATTTCATTTTGTTGTACTCAGTGTCACTCTTACGACTAAGACTCATCTATTGACACCACTCACATAAAAATACGACAAGCTGTTTGGGCTCTAGGACGTGACAAACAAATATACATACATACATGCACTCGAAAAACATAACCCTCCTTCTTTACCAGAAAACTTGGTTCATCCGTTCGAGAACTACGACATCACACGAATATACACAAAGAGAGAGGCACGTTAAATAACCAACTTACCTTCAGGCAGTTGTATCGGTGGGGCTATAGGTAACAGTAGAGGAGGGACTGATTCCTGAAACAAAAACAATCTTTATTATTACGTAGCGATGTTGGTCGAGTGGTTAGTGGGGTCGAATGACGTGCAACAGGTACGAGGTTCGGTCCCACGAAACATGCAAAAAGAGCCTGGGCTACCGGTGAAGGAAAACATCGTATGGATGTTGGAAGGTCGTTTCCTATCGCTCGCCTGGCTAGCTACCATCCACTAGTTGTAACATCTGTCGCCAAGCACTTAACGGTGTGTTCCGGCAGCCTTTCTTGAGAGCCAGTGTATTCCAGACTAGGCATGCTTCCATCTAGGGCTACAGTATCGCTGACTTCCGTGGTCGTGCGAACTTGTAGTCAAAAAATGCCTAGCTGTGTAGAATAAAATAAAAAAAATATTTAGGGTTCCGTACCTAAAAGGGGACCCTATTACTAAGACTTCGCATGAACCTATACAGTTGAAATTTTCACAGATGATGTATTTCTGTTGGCGCTATGAAAACAAAATACTAAGAACAGAATAAAATAAATATTTAAGGAGGACTTCCATACAAAAAACGTGTTTATTTTTGCTGGTTTTTGCACAACATTAATAACGACAAGAACTAAACGCTTGACATATTCAAAGAATATTTAATTGTATATAAAAAATGAATAATTAAATTAAAATAAAATAATTATTTAAGAAGGGCTCCCATACGAGACAAGTAATTTTTTGGCGTTTATTGTACGATATTGGCAACCTTAAACTTATGTTGTACGGAACACTTAGTGCGCGAGTCCGACTCGAATTTTTTAATGATTAGTTTTTGCAAACTTCTTGTTCCGCCCGCGTAATGTCTTTTTTCACGGAACAAAAATAAAGCCTTTGACACTCTCCCGACCCTAAACTAGTAGACTGGTCAGTATTACTATACCTGAGGTAATACTGCTGGCGTCTGGTTGAGAGCGCTGGTGGTAGTCGCCGGGAGAGATATTGAAGTGTTATTCGCTGCTAGTAGACTCATCAGTATTACTATACCTGAGGTAATACTGCTGGCGTCTGGTTGAGAGCGCTGGTGGTAGTCGCCGGGAGAGATATTGAAGTGTTATTCGCTGCTAGTAGACTGGTCAGTATTACTATACCTGAGGTAATACTGCTGGCGTCTGGTTGAGAGCGCTGGTGGTAGTCGCCGGGAGAGATATTGAAGTGTTATTCGCTGCTAGTAGGCTCATCAGTATTACTATACCTGAGGTAATACTGCTGGCGTCTGGTTGAGAGCGCTGGTGGTAGTCGCCGGGAGAGATATTGAAGTGTTATTCGCTGCTAGTAGACTGGTCAGTATTACTATACCTGCGGTAATACTGCTGGCGTCTGGTTGAGAGCGCTGGTGGTAGTCGCCGGGAGAGATATTGAAGTGTTATTCGCTGCTAGTAGACTCATCAGTATTACTATACCTGTGGTAATACTGCTGGCGTCTGGTTGAGAGCGCTGGTGGTAGTCGCCGGGAGAGATATTGAAGTGTTATTCGCTGCTAGTAGACTGGTCAGTATTACTATACCTGAGGTAATACTGCTGGCGTCTGGTTGAGAGCGCTGGTGGTAGTCGCCGGGAGAAATATTGAAGTGTTATTCGCTGCTAGAAGACTGGTCAGTATTACTATACCTGAGGTAATACTGCTGGCGTCTGGTTGAGAGCGCTGGTGGTAGTCGCAGGGAGAGATATTGAAGTGTTATTCGCTGCTAGTAGACTGGTCAGTATTACTATACCTGAGGTAATACTGCTGGCGTCTGGTTGAGAGCGCTGGTGGTAGTCGCAGGGAGAGATATTGAAGTGTTATTCGCTGCTAGTAGACTGGTCAGTATTACTATACCTGAGGTAATACTGCTGGCGTCTGGTTGAGAGCGCTGGTGGTAGTCGCCGGGAGAGATATTGAAGTGTTATTCGCTGCTAGTAGACTCATCAGTATTACTATACCTGAGGTAATACTGCTGGCGTCTGGTTGAGAGCGCTGGTGGTAGTCGCCGGGAGAAATATTGAAGTGTTATTCGCTGCTAGTAGACTGGTCAGTATTACTATACCTGAGGTAATACTGCTGGCGTCTGGTTGAGAGCGCTGGTGGTAGTCGCCGGGAGAAATATTGAAGTGTTATTCGCTGCTAGTAGACTGGTCAGTATTACTATACCTGAGGTAATACTGCTTGCGTCTGGTTGAGAGCGCTGGTGGTAGTCGCAGGGAGAGATATTGAAGTGTTATTCGCTGCTAGTAGACTGGTCAGTATTACTATACCTGAGGTAATACTGCTGGCGTCTGGTTGAGAGCGCTGGTGGTAGTCGCAGGGAGAGATATTGAAGTGTTATTCGCTGCTAATAGACTGGTCAGTATTACTATACCTGAGGTAATACTGCTGGCGTCTGGTTGAGAGCGCTGGTGGTAGTCGCAGGGAGAGATATTGAAGTGTTATTCGCTGCTAGTAGACTGGTCAGTATTACTATACCTGAGGTAATACTGCTGGCGTCTGGTTGAGAGCGCTGGTGGTAGTCGCCGGGAGAGATATTGAAGTGTTATTCGCTGCTAGTAGACTCATCAGTATTACTATACCTGAGGTAATACTGCTGGCGTCTGGTTGAGAGCGCTGGTGGTAGTCGCCGGGAGAAATATTGAAGTGTTATTCGCTGCTAGTAGACTGGTCAGTATTACTATACCTGAGGTAATACTGCTGGCGTCTGGTTGAGAGCGCTGGTGGTAGTCGCAGGGAGAGATATTGAAGTGTTATTCGCTGCTAGTAGACTGGTCAGTATTACTATACCTGAGGTAATACTGCTGGCGTCTGGTTGAGAGCGCTGGTGGTAGTCGCAGGGAGAGATATTGAAGTGTTATTCGCTGCTAGTAGACTGGTCAGTATTACTATACCTGAGGTAATACTGCTGACGTCTGGTTGAGAGCGCTGGTGGTAGTCGCAGGGAGAGATATTGAAGTGTTATTCGCTGCTAGTAGACTGGTCAGTATTACTATACCTGAGGTAATACTGCTGGCGTCTGGTTGAGAGCGCTGGTGGTAGTCGCAGGGAGAGATATTGAAGTGTTATTCGCTGCTAGTAGACTGGTCAGTATTACTATACCTGAGGTAATACTGCTTGCGTCTGGTTGAGAGCGCTGGTGGTAGTCGCCGGGAGAGATATTGAAGTGTTATTCGCTGCTAGTAGACTGGTCAGTATTACTATACCTGAGGTAATACTGCTGGCGTCTGGTTGAGAGCGCTGGTGGTAGTCGCAGGGAGAGATATTGAAGTGTTATTCGCTGCTAGTAGACTGGTCAGTATTACTATACCTGAGGTAATACTGCTTGCGTCTGGTTGAGAGCGCTGGTGGTAGTCGCCGGGAGAGATATTGAAGTGTTATTCGCTGCTAGTAGACTGGTCAGTATTACTATACCTGAGGTAATACTGCTTGCGTCTGGTTGAGAGCGCTGGTGGTAGTCGCCGGGAGAGATATTGAAGTGTTATTCGCTGCTAGTAGACTGGTCAGTATTACTATACCTGAGGTAATACTGCTGGCGTCTGGTTGAGAGCGCTGGTGGTAGTCGCAGGGAGAGATATTGAAGTGTTTGTTATTCGCTGCTAGTAGACTGGTCAGTATTACTATACCTGAGGTAATACTGCTTGCGTCTGGTTGAGAGCGCTGGTGGTAGTCGCCGGGAGAGATATTGAAGTGTTATTCGCTGCTAGTAGACTGGTCAGTATTACTATACCTGAGGTAATACTGCTTGCGTCTGGTTGAGACCGCTGGTGGTAGTCGCCGGGAGAGATATTGAAGTGTTATTCGCTGCTAGTAGACTGGTCAGTATTACTATACCTGAGGTAATACTGCTGGCGTCTGGTTGAGAGCGCTGGTGGTAGTCGCAGGGAGAGATATTGAAGTGTTATTCGCTGCTAGTAGACTGGTCAGTATTACTATACCTGAGGTAATACTGCTTGCGTCTGGTTGAGAGCGCTGGTGGTAGTCGCCGGGAGAGATATTGAAGTGTTATTCGCTGCTAGTAGACTGGTCAGTATTACTATACCTGAGGTAATACTGCTGGCGTCTGGTTGAGAGCGCTGGTGGTAGTCGCAGGGAGAGATATTGAAGTGTTATTCGCTGCTAGTAGACTGGTCAGTATTACTATACCTGAGGTAATACTGCTTGCGTCTGGTTGAGAGCGCTGGTGGTAGTCGCCGGGAGAGATATTGAAGTGTTATTCGCTGCTAGTAGACTGGTCAGTATTACTATACCTGAGGTAATACTGCTGGCGTCTGGTTGAGAGCGCTGGTGGTAGTCGCAGGGAGAGATATTGAAGTGTTATTCGCTGCTAGTAGACTTGTCAGTATTGTGTTCTGTGCCTGAAGTAAAAAAAACTAATTTATTAACTAATCATTATTATAGTATTTCTTATTATTATTGTTATTAAACTATAATTATAAGATTGTAATGTGTAATATTTTTCATTTATTTTTGTAGTTAATAATTCAAACGTTACCTGTAAAGCTGTAGCTTGTAATACAGAAGATGATATGGAGAGGCTTCGAGATAAATCCACTTTAGGTTTCCGCTTGTAACCCTTGGGAGGGCCACGTTTTTTTGCAATCTCACCATTTTTCTTATATCTGAAAAGAAAATGAGTATAACTTTAAAAAAGCGGCCAAGTGCGAGTCGGACTTGCGCACGAAAGGTTCCGTACAACATTAGCTCAAGCTTCTACCTCGTGTCGTTAATAAAATCGAGCAAAAACAGGGAAAAAACTTGTACATTAAACAAAAAATACTAATTAAAAGTCGAAAGTTCGAACTTAATTAAAAAGAAAAATAAAGATTCCGGGTAATTAAGAACTTTACTTCCTACTTAGTCGACGCTGGTAAAAAAATCGCCATCTAGAAAAAAAGTGCTTATAAATTTCACACCGTGAGCTCGACAGATTCTTTTTTAATAACGTCATGGCAAAACTCGTTGAACAATAATCTAAGTACCTAATCAGTCAATAATCTGACACAAATATAAAGATTCTAGCAACTTAAGTCTTACCTACTTTTCTTTCTCTTTTATTTTTTTACCCGACTGCGAAAGAAGTAGGGTTATGTTTTTCGAGTGTATGTATGTATATTTGTTTGTCACGTCCTAGAGCCTAAACGACTTGTCGTATTTTTATGTGAGCGGTGTCAATAGATTCGTCTTAGTCGTGAGAGTGACACTGGGTACATCAAAACTTAAAAAAATTAAGTATATTACACAGGTTTAACAGCAGTCGAGTTTTTTTCGAACTCGCTTCTAACCACATGTTTCAGTCCATTAATAGCTGTAAAAGATCGTTACCTGATAATCTCTCCAGTCTCAGTAAACTGTGGAGTCTTCTGCACGGGTGTTATGGATAACTTGGCCGGCAAAGAGAACCTAGTTTGCAAGTTCTTCACTATGTTATTAGCCTCACTCGCCAAAGCTAATGGGTTTGCCAGGTTCAACGGGTTGTTGACAAACTTTGGCAACACCGGCGAGGACGGGTAGATTGATAGACTCTTTGGAGTGCTGTAGGCATAGTTTGCTGGGATTTGGTACACCTGAGGGAGAAAATAAAAGGTTTGAAATAAGGTTGTTACAAAAATTGTAGATAGCCCTCCCAATAGGTAGACCGATGGCATAGTAAAAGTCACAAATAAACAGTGAATGCGATTGGCAGCGTGTCGTATGGAATGGCGTTCTTAGAGGGAGGCTTATGTTCAGCAGTGGACGTCTGGCTGATGATGATGATTTAACATGGCAACCATTACTACTATTTTAGATGTTGCAACAATTATAATTAAAAAAAATATTAATTAATAATACATTAATATAAATAAATAAATACATAAGTTATGAATAAGTAATGTAACACTTAAAATATTAGGTCCTTACATATGAAATTGGCGTTTTGTCGTACTGGCCACTTTGATCTCGAATATCTCTTCTTTGGTTAGGGATTCCAATTTCAAATTTATACAGCTATTTATTCATACATTTGTATTTCGAAAACCGTAATTCATTTGTTTTGTCCTCGTTTGGTTTTTTCTTTGCGTCACGCAGTTTACAAAATGGAAAACTTGAAATATCGCGTTATTTACGAGTACGAGTTCCACCGTGGTACCAGTGCTGCAGAAACGGCTCGAATGATTAATTATGTGTATGGCGGCGTTGTCGCAAAAGAAAACACAGTGCGTTTTTGGTTCCAACGTTTTCGTTCTGGAAATTTCGACCTGCAGAACAAGCCCCGTGGACGGCCGGAGACTAAAGTTGCTAATGAAGAATTTAAAGCTATTATGGAAGCAGATCCATCGCAAACCACGTCCGAGTTAGCTGCAGGCTGCGGTGTTAGTGATAAAACTGTTTTAATCCACTTGAAGCAAATTGGAAAGGTGAAAAAGCTTGAAAAGTGGGTACCTCATGAATTGAGTGCAGCAAACCGACAAACGCGCGTCAAATGCTGCGTTACATTACTCAACCGGCACAATAATGAAGGGATTTTAAATCGGATCTTTCGGATATTTCAAGTTTTCAAAGAAAAAACCAAACAACGACAAAACAAATGAATTACGGTTTTCAAAATACAAATGTATGAATAAATAGCTGTATAAATTTGAAATTGGAATCCCTAACCAAAGAAGAGATATTCGAGATCAAAGTGGCCAGTACGACAAAACGCTAATTTCATATGTAAGGACCTAATATTATAATAATTTCATCCATTTTGGTACAGAAATGTGAATGTTAGAAAGGGCGGACAAACATAGCAAAACACTAAGGATTCCTTATAAGTATATACATTTTTGGAACCTAAAAAGAGACAAGCGATTTTTATAAATTGAAACAACTTGTTTTATTTTTGGCCAAGACGATGTACCAAAAAAAGGCCTTAAAATGTGGTTAATATTGTGTATTAATGAAACTTGCATCAGTCGCCTACTTCAATATCTAATTTCTGCGAATTGTAGTTGAACTCTGGCATACCTGGAAGATTTTTATGTTCAAGATGGGCTCCAATGGTCACATTGGTCTATCAATCGTTCCATCCGTCACAAATGCGAATTTATTTTGATTCGAAATTAATTTTGTACACTGCGATAAGTTATTTTGAATTTTATTAATATATTAATAATTATAAATTCTGGGTGGGAATTTATTATAAAAGAATTATCGCAATGAGTATTTATGGTACAATTTTTGTGACATTTCTTTTGAAACAACTTGAGAACTGGCACAATACACAAAGTGTGATGGCCAATAAATAAAAAAGGAAAAAACTATTGTCACCTGCAAGTTCAAAGACGAGTTGAGGGTAGAATTGAGTTTGATTCGTTTAGTAGAAGGCTCGTCATCGCTGAGCTCTGATTGGCTGTCAGTGTCCAACGGGTCTTTGTCGAAGTGAGTCTCTTTCTCTTGAACGCAAAACATCTGTAATTAATAAGTTTAAATGCAATAAATAGGTAGTAAGTATGTAGGTCTTACATGATGGACGATACAATGTCAGTGTTACTGGTTAGGAATTTATTATAAAAGAATTGTCCCAATGAGTAACACCCCCAGCTCGTAGGATTTGCAAGCTAAAGTAGCAATGGGCTGGCCACATCTCTCGAAGAACTGATAACCGATGGGGAAGAAGTTCTTGTGTTCTCTAACCAGTCGATGCACTTGGCAACTTGTCGTTCAGAATGGCGTTCTAAGGGGAGGCCTATGTTCAGCAGTGGACGTCTTCTGGCTGTTGATGATGATGATGAACACCCCTAATAATAACAGTGTTACTCGTTGGGAATAACATTAAAAGTGTTCCCAACGAGTAATAACGTGTTGGGTATTTTTTTGCTTTTTTTTTTAGTTCCCAACCAGTCACAATGTTACGCAATGGGCATCTTGTCGTGGAGGCCTATTTTCAGCAGTGGACCTCTTCTGGCTGATGGTGATGATGTCATTAAATATGATATTTATTTGGTGGTAAATGGTTTAATTTGTACAATAATCAGTCTATATCTGACCATTCAAACGTTGCCTGGAAGAAATACTTTTGACCAAAAGGCCCTCTGATGTTTTTTTTAACGGCCCTCTTACGGAATACCGCGTAAATAAGAAGGTTTCATCGTTCAAATTGTATCTTTTTTGCTATATAAAGTTTCTTTTATTTGCTATTACATTTTAGAAGTAATCTTTTTCATAACTTAAATTTTTGCTTAGTTTTTTACAAATGACATTTTTTCCGCTACATAGTTAAGCAAAAATTCGTGCAGACCTCATTTCGGAGCAATAATTTGCAGATTATGCTAAATAAAAAATAAACAAACAAAAAGTATATTTTCAGTCTAACAATAACATGTACTTCAAAAACTCACGAAACATATTTTCATTGTATAAATTAAGTAAAATATTTTATAATCAAATTTCCTTCAATAAATTCTTTCAAAAAACTTAATATGAGGTACCTAAAATTATATCTTCTAAACACAACTTTATTTTTACGATATTCAATAGAAATATAATATTTAAAAAGTGCCCAAGAAATTCTTGTATATCATTGTACTACATAATTACAGAAATAAAGATATACACTTTTCGATATCTTTATTTCCTTCTTCTTCATATAATATTGATAGGAACTGCAGTTCCTATCAATATTCAAGAGTTCGTTTGATCACATATTATATAAATAAGGAAGAAATAAAGATATACACTTTTTGATATCTTTATTTCCTCCTTCTTCATATAATATTGATAGGAACTGAAGTTCCTATACAAGTCTGCGATCGACATTATTATTCTAAATAGCAATGCCTTACACAATGGACCAGATAAAGGGTGGAATTTCAGTTGTTAACTTAAAAATCTTGCAAGAATACCACAAACAAAAAAAATATTATAAATAAAAATGTCTTGTCTTTTAATGACTAATAATAAGAGTTACGCATGAAAGAGACAAAAACAAGAGCAAGCAAACTTCAAACTTGGTTTCATTTTGACATTGTTGAGGCGGGAAACTCTCAAAATCAAACTAAGCTTACTTTACATTTTTTCACCTCTTTTATACTTAACCATTAGGGCAAAAATCTAGACAATAAAGGGGTCAATTATGGGTTTAAACTCCAGATGCAGATCATGTATTGCTTCCATACAGTACATGATGTTAAACAATAAGTAAATTGTCCAATGGACCCTGTCGGGCACAGCAAAGTTAAACGAGAGGAGGACGCACATTTCAGTGCAAGCTAGGTACTTCCACATCACATGTCTGTATCACTCGGAGGCCCAAATATTTTTTTTTTATATAGTTGATAGGTTGCGCTTGACCGCAACTCACCTGATGTAAAGTGACGATGCGGTCTAGGATGTAGCGCGCTTGCCTAGAAGAAACCGATTCACTCGCGATTTGAAGAGACCGAGATTATAGCAATCAGGAAAAACAGAACTTGGCAGCGAATTCCACAACCTGGCAGTTCGCAGAATGAATGTAGACGCGAAGCGTTTTGTGCGAGTCCGTGGAACCTCTACCATGAACCAGTGGCGCCTTACAGTATCTCTACTTGTCCGATTGTAGAATGGAGATGGGGGAATTAATTTATGATTCCAAGGCACACTCCTCAAAATGTATCAGATTAAAGACTGATAGGCTAGCCACTTTCTATATGAACTTGATGCTTGTGGCTGCTATCGCTGATTATGTGTGCGCTGAACATAGTAACAGAGCCACTACTCAGCTCCTCGCCCAACATGGCTCTTCACAACAGTCAACTTATTATTAAGATATTATGCTCACATGCAGTTTAGATATTTTGAGATGCTTTGGCAGGAAAAGAAAACATGAGGAAACCTGCTTGTTGAAGAAGATAAATTGTATAATAAGAGCGACTACAGACCTAAAGATGATAAATGATTAAAGATCAAAGTGTTATGGTCATCACAGTTGCTCAAGTTTGTTCGAAAGCTTTTTCGAGCAAACGCTTGACAACATCTCCTGAGGTTGCCTTGTGCGAATCACGTGTTGAGTTATTTAGATACTGAGATAAAGAGAAATAATAAGGTGAGGTGCGGAGGTGGTGAGGAGGAACTCAAATATTCATCATAAAAACAAAAATATTTTTCCATTTCTCACGCTGACTTCAAGACAAACCAGGAATACAATAAATATTATAAATGGATTTCCACAAAGTAACACCTGAATCCATTAATTATGGCATTTACCATCTTGATAGGGGAGACCCATGCACAACAATAGAACACTATAAGTTTAGTGCTGTAGCTACCAAAGGACTAGATGGTGCCATGCACAACCTTAGGAAGCCTATCTTGAGAAATCTAGTATTTAGGTAACTACCCAGACAATTAAATTCATCTCTTACTTATTAATACAAGAACAATATGTTGCGACATGGCTTAACTTAATTGCAATCAAATTGAATATTGTAAGGAATAAGGTACCAGTTTCTATTTTTTGCACCATGGCCTTTAGTTAGTCAGTTAGTCAAGTTGATATAAGTATAAGTTAGTAATGCTGATAGCTTAACCACAAAACTGCAACTAAATATTACCACATTGGTTAATTTATTTTCCCACACAAACACTAAACTTATTTATGTAAGCATACCATTACTTTAAGTATAAATAAGTTAAAAAAGACCTTTAAATTTGACTATAAACCATATATTATAAAGTCATAACTGACCCTAGGGTTAGCTATTCAGATAAGGAAGAATTAAAATTGAAATAATACAGGCAAAAGTTATTGAAGATATAATACTATAGAGCAATTTACAGTAGGCCTACAATTCTCATAGAATAAGATGTAAGAGAGGTCATTCAACCTCTTAAATTATGTACTTTTCCAACCTAAGAGGTCAATATACTCAACACAAACTCCTTTTTAGACTAAACAATCAGACATGCAAAAAATTAACAGTTCACTCAAGTGTAGACATTTTAATCATGAGATAGCAAAGTATATTTTCTAGGAAACTATTTTCAATGAATGAGGAAATAATAGCTCAATTTAGTATGATTCATAGATTTACAGATGACAGATCATTTAGATATGAATACTTATTCGTTGTCTTTATATGTAATAAAAAGAAATAGATATACGCAAAGAGTTATTAACCAAATAATAAAAAAGGAGTTAACACTTACGATTCGAATTCCAATTTTTCAATACATCTTGGAAATTTACGAAGACGATTGTTACGTCTAGATAAATTTCGAATAGTAAAAGCCGGAAATACCACGTAAAAGCTAGCGGCGTACACAAAATGGCGTTTTAAAATTCATAAATGAGCGAAACAATAAGAACGATCACATAAAATAACTGCACATGCTACTAAAAAGTTAAACGCGTAGGTACGTAGACTGGTCTAATTATGTGTTAAAAATATTGTTATTGTGAATTAACCACGAACCTTTCTCACGTTTCTTCGACTAATATCGGTGGTTTAAACCTAAAACTAACACATGAGCACGGTTTTTGTTAAAATTCTATTGTTTTTGATGTAAAATAAAATCGAAACATGAAATAAAAGGTTATACACTCGATTTTAATAATAACAAGTTTCTTAACTAGAGATGCGGAAAGCAAATGAATCGTGGTACCATTGAAGAATCGAATCGATCTGTAGAATTTTTTATCACGACCGAAACCGAAGGTGGTATCCGGCCGGCAGCCTTATTACCAAGGAGCGTTGGACTCATCATAAAAGAAACGTTGATCTTATTACAAATATAATTATTGTGCGATTCGGTATTATTGTTTGATACGAAACGAGGTAATTCAGACCGTGAAGTATATACCTAATATTGTATGAAGGATATAAAAACGCAGAAGTTTAAGCAATCTGATAATTAGCGACTGCAGGTACCTTGTGTTTTTGCCGAAATTAGAATATTATTTATTTCATGGTTTTCATTTTCATTCATTTTCATTTTATTCTTGTTCAAGAAAGTGTTCAGTTCACAGAACTAGTAAGATTTGTTCAGTTGGCTGCAAATAAAGTTTAATTCATATTCATTTTAATTTATTGGTCAACGTCAATATATTTACATTATACAGTTACAATATTGTTATCAATCGAACTAAGAATCGATCACTTTTAATCGACACAAAACATGCAAAGCACTATTTAATCGATTACTTTTACAAATAGCAAAGACAACTAAATACAACTCCAGTTCTCATTCATTTTAATTGAGACTGTATAACAATCAGTTTAAAGTGCATAATAGTACGAGTAAAATATCGTTGTTTTGTCTTTTTGCTGTGGACATAACAAAGCGTCATTTCTTTTGACGTTTGGGAAAGTGTGTTTAGGTGTTGCCAGTCGAAAATACGTCATACGTAGCTATAGTTATTTCTTCTGTTGTAGAAGGCAAATCGTAACTAAGTCTGATCTATTCTATGTCGAAACGGCCATTTTAGCACAACGCAATTGAAATTCAGACAATTCAAATAACAGACTTCGCCTTCGGTTATAGGAATTCTCGACAGCCGGATTTCGATTTAAAATTAAAATGGGAATATATATATATATATACTCTTTCAAACAAGAAAAGCATTTAATCAAATGGGTCCAACCATCTCCGAGAAATCAGGTAACAAACTTAAGACAAATTAAAAAAAAACACCTAGTACCTTCCTACCTTCCTTCCTTTCTTTATGAAGATTTTCGGTTATTTATTGCTATGCCGCAAGAACCTGTTGGTATTTCGGGATAAAAAGTAGTGTATGGTGTTAATCTAGGGTATAAGATATCCCAGTACCGAATATTACGTTGTTTTAATGGAAATTTAAATATTCATTCTATTTTGATTTAACTATTTAATTCTAAAGTTTCTAAAGTAAATATAGAACTAAATATTCTTTGAATATTTCAGACGTTTACCTGTTGTCGTCATTGATATCGATCAAAAAATGGCATTGTCGTATGGAAGCCCTAAAATATTAATAAACCCTTATTTCTTATTTTAGCTCAACTTGATCAGAGGCACACTAATTAAGTCAATAATCGTAAATGAATTACAGCTTATTAAGATTTTGATAAATCTATACTGGTAAAGTAAAGTAAAGTAAAGTAAAGTAATATTTATTGACCTTTAAATAACGTTCGTTACAGGCAAGTCTTATAACATTTGAATTAATAATTACTTAAAACAATTTAACTTACAAATCTCATTTATATACGATTACTTAATATTAGTTGTTAGTTTAATAGTTCTTATGACAAATATTTACATTATGATTGCTTTGTTTAGTTATTAATAATATTTTACTATGGTTGTTCGTTACGCAAGAACTATGATTCCACAAGCTGCATTCACATATATTCGCTGAGTTTATAAAAAGGATTGCTTACAAAAAAATACTTAAATTTTTGTTTGAATGTAATAAAATTGAGATCAATGGATACAGTAATACTGATGTACAATAAATTTATTGTACATCAGTATTTTGGTATAAAGCTAGCTTAGCTAAATGTAAGAAGCAGGGTTCTTACATTTAGCTAATCTATTTATTGGTAGGATTCGTCCTTTTTTATTATTGCGTGAAATTCTTTTTTCCGGTATTTCCCTATCCTCGTGTACTTCTAATAAACAACTATAAATATAAAGTGATATAACTGTCATTATTTTATCTTTTTTAAAGTGTTTTCTCGCAGGGCTACGTTTTTTCAAACCGTTAATTGTTTTTATAGACTGTTTTTAACATTTTAAGACTTTTATGCTATCTTTAGCATTTCCCCAAACAGTAATAGCGTATCTTATAATAGAATGCACGTAGGCATAATAGACAGAGATGAGCGACTTTTTATCTAGTAATGGCTTAAGTTTAAATAAAGCATAATTACCACTTGCCATTTTCTTGCAAATTTTATCGATGTGCGCATTATGGCTAATTGTATTATCTATTGTATAATCTAGAAATACATTTGTTTTACTAATGGAATTCCCGAAAATACTTTGACTGATACTGCATAGAGATGGTTTTATCAGAGTTAAGAACAATTCCATTTACGTCAAACCATCCTTTAACAATTCCATAACGATACTAACTTTATTTTCTAAATTATGTATACATTTGTCTCTGATACCTACATGTGTGTCATCTGCAAATAAATTTATGTGAGCCCAACTTGGCAATGGATTGCTAATATCATTAATAGGTACCTATATGTCAAAAATAAGACTGGGCCTAAGAGTGTGACATTGTACCGTAAGGAAAATTTAGAACACTATAGCTCAGTTTTTTTTCATTTAATGTATGTGTAAGGACTGAGGAACATGAGACTACCACAACCATCATCATTAATTGCCTACATGTTTAAATGACTATTTCAATAATTAAAATTATTTTTGGTACTTAAGTAAAAATGACACAAGTAAATTATTTATTAAGCTTTATATTTTTAAGATATTTAATCATACTTAAGCTATGCTTTGCATACGATTAAAGATGACTTTTCAAGGCGAATGATATCAACTCCTTTCAAAATGTGCAATAGTTAACCCTTCGGCTCAAATGACGCCTTGTCTTTGAGTTGACAGCCGTAAGCTCGGGCGCTGTCATGGCGGCGCGATCAATTATTTACCGATGTTTAGAAAAATGCCGATTACTCTAAAACTAACAAATATTTTTACTTGATATAAAAAGAAAACTGTTATATGATAATGCCGTGCTGGTTTATTCTGAGAATATAACATGATTACCATCTTAATCAAACTCAATATCTAGTCAAAAAAGCAAATATGTATGAAAAGGATGACTTTATAAATAAAAATATTTTAATGTAAATTTCAGTCTAGTTTGGCAAACTGTCGTATGTATTTTATAATCATGGATATATTGTAAAACTAATGTGTAATTAGGTTTTTGTATATGAGGTGACAAAACTATGGTAATATCGCAAATATATACTGGTCTTTATATATCAGTCGCCAACTAATGCAAATTTGTACGGTCTATTAGTCAACAATCATTTGCTAAATTTAAGAAAAAGCTAGTTATTTGAGAAGAAAATATATTAATTTTGTGACAATAAAAACGTCTATAATTGTATTCATTAACCATTAGTTTTGGTCTTTATAATTCTGATAAAGACAGAAAACCTCTTATGTCATCAAAGTAGTATCAATCGGTTTAGTAAAGGATTGGTAAATATCCTAAATAAAATAACTCCTTTTTATCATACAAAACCGGAAGCAAAAGAACAAAACAGTATTCCATACATTAACAATACTAACCAATATTTTCGTTTCCTGTAAAGTTTACGTCTATGGGACATACAAGGTAATCATTCTAGCGACGATATATTAAAACTACTTTGTATGTATGCCCAGGAATAATAAGAAAACACAAATGTCTGTTTAATAACATGTAGGTTTTATTCGAAAAACTTAATCTAAATAATCATTAATTATTTAACATGACAAAGAATGATCCAAAGAATAATTAGAAAGAAATAAAATAAATTACTAGAGACTAGATGTCAACACTGTACATGGACCAAGATAAAAAAAAAGAAACACAAAAAGAAGTAGAAATAAAAACAATATCACAACTTGGCCTTTGTAAAGTCGATACAACATTGTATTTTATCTATGAAAAAGAAAAAAGAGAAAGTTTTAGGAGAATCTTAATTATAAGGCTTTTGCAGACGAGAGACTTTAGTTTGCATGCGTCCGCCGAGGACATGACATGAAAATTCGCACTTCTTATTCGATGATTAACTAGTGAAGCAGGAGGACATAGGTTTAACACCGAATAACCTCAAAAACCTAGAGATACAAGGCTACCAGATGGCAGCCTTGTTTCTCCAGGTTTCAGCACAAACGCCACGCCATTTTACGAACGAAATTTTGACAATGACAGTATGTTGGACACCGATCTGTCAGTATCCTGCTAACGAACGGGTAATGTATGCTCATGACCAGCGGGGAAGAGGTGAAAGTACCATTTAGAGAAAATTCACGGTTATCTTTACTGTACATTATACGATAGAGTTATAATACAAAGAAAAAAAATATCGTAAACTAAAGTCTCTCGTCTGCGCTGGTCTCGGTTCATAAAAAAAAAAGGTTTTAAATGTCAGTTTGTATTTTTTTTTTACAAATGCCAAATCTATCTTTTTCAAAAACAAATTATAAGATAAAGATAAGCCTCGGTATTGTTATTATATAACTGTCACAGAGCCTTAATTAGGTTGAGTTTTAAAGTTTCAAACACAAAGAAATATTTGAGACGATTCGATTTCGAAAACTTTAAGTTACATTTCAATGTTGCATCACTTAATTTCCGTACAAAATATCTATTACAGAATACGTACTGCATTTATTTATTTTGATTGCTTACAGAATGAAACACCAAAACTATCTCGAATAATTCTCCTTTTTTGTGAAATAGTCACCAATTGAGAGAAACAGATTATGTTTTGTATGAAAATTCAGTGCTGGTGTATACTCTTACTTAAAGTTTTACATAGATGGCGCTCTTACAAAACATGTGTAAAAGGGTTACCATATAGAAACTATAAAGCCTTACTACAGCGGTACAGAATCGGTATTTTTGTATCAACTCTACAAATTAATATTTACATTTATTAATGCTTAAACAATTTGGTTTATGATATTAATTTTCTTTTGATTTATATAAAATTTAAAAAAAAGGATTTGGTATGTAAGTGATTATAATATAATAAGTGTTTTAAAGTCGCAAGTCTTGTAAGTCTTTGTCCTTATTAGACGAAAAGTTGGAGACGCAGAACTTAAACGACTTTTAGTAATAAGAAATACGTACTAATTGTGATGAATTATATACGTTTGAGTTGTATCAGTTATTTTTTATAAAGACCACAAAACGCCGGCAATCATCACGTAAAGTGGCGGGTTTAGCCACTAAATGAGCAAGTCGTTAACCCAGTGATTGGTATACAGGTAAATAAATTGACACAACTCAAAAAATTACAAAATACAAATGCAAAAATTAAACGATACATCCTCTATAATTGGTCACATATACAAACTAAATTCTTAATAAGTAAAACCTACTGGCGCACTACGTTTGGTACAAAAACTATTGGTAATCAACAAAAATATTAAAAAGATCACAAACCGCTGTGGGTATCAAAATTATCCCAGTTTGTTCCGCAATTATTGTATAGATGGCGCTAAATAAAACAAAACCAGTACACTGAGACCCATGTTTCATGAAAACCTATTTAAATAAATCAATGGCTTATAGTTGCGGAGCGAAGGAACAGAACAAAATTAAACGAGGCGGATCTTGCTGAACTGTATGAAATATAAGATAATTATCAACAGAGTCTCCTTGCACACTACCTTTTAACAAATAATCAATCTAGTTTTATAGTCTGCGGATTAGCAGTAACTCCATCTATCGATAGTCTACAACACTACTTAGACAAAGACATCTAGCGCCATCTATCCATCCATTGAGTTAATATAGCGGGAAATCGTTTTTTTCATCTGAATTTAAGGCAAACAAAATCTCCAAATCACGTCTGTGAGGAATGATTTAAAAAGGTTTATCCAATGGGCCGCATATAAAACTACAGCTCTGAAACCAGCCGCGAACAAAACAATTTTGTTCTACACCGGTGCCCGACTAAGGCGAGTTTTTTATTTATCACTTGCATAGAAACAAGGTAAACTTAATTAATATATAGCTATAAGCAATACATTCAAAAGGATATGTGTGAATTAATGACAAAACAGTATCGCCACATATAAGTATAAGAAAATGTTGAGCAATTGAGGAATGATAAAAATCTACCATAAATGTTTTATCTATAAGTTCAAACAAAATTCAAATGCGTAACTTTACACAATAAGAGTGAGATTAAATGTGAAAAATTACTTAAGAATAATAATTTACGATCACACAATGCAAGATGTGTATAAAATATTTTTAAATATTCAGTGAAAACCATAATATACCTATTATGCTTTTTTAATTATGCCACGCAAAAATGTAATATTCTAAAACCAAGGTTTATATGTTTTTTTTTTTCACATAGTTAAAGCTCAGCAATAAGTCAAATTTAGAATGTGTTTACACAATTTTAATTTATACTATTCCATCAATAATTTTTAGCACTGGCAAATCGGCGTGGTAGCTTTTCGAATCTACTCGTCGAATTCTAGCTAAAAATGCGATGGAACTTTTTTTTGTTTAGTAAAAATTGCGCGAAGACATTATTTAGGAACTTCTTAGTGGTAGTTTTCAAATATTCTCATATTAAATAAGTATGCGTCAATTTTACTGTAGTTTTTAATACCATGAAAGAATTACATATATTCACGTCATCGTTTGTATATTGTTTTATTTATATCCATATAAATAAATAAAGCTTTTAATATGAGAATACGACACTAAAAATAAAATGGTACTGATATGATATTTATTTTTCGTATAAATGCAAAATCATGAATTATCACTAATTTAGTAGTCATGTAATAACGGACGATGCAATTTTTATTTTTTATTTTTGTTCAGCACAATTAAATGAAATTATTTTTAGATGACTGCAACCTTTCCAAATAAAAATAAAGAAAGGGGTACGTCGGCTGTCGAAATGTAAAGCCCGCCATTCACGATAATATCTGTCACTTCGACTCGGCTTGAACGCATGTGTTGGTAATATCTGCCAATCTTACAAACTTGCATGAGTATAAAATATTTCTCGTTTCATTCGTAATTCAACACGTCACGTTGAACCATCATTGGATGACGGTTTGTTTAGACATGTTTTTTGACAATCCTACATTTAAACGTCATAAATTGTATCTAAAATTTGTCAAATAACACATTTCAAATGAGACATATTCCATATGATGTTTCACTTTGCCACGGTGATGAAAACTCACGCTAAGTTTTGTACTGGTAGTCATTTTTTGTTGTGGAATATAAGAAAAAAATTATATTCAATCGATTGTAAATTGACTGTGTGTATCGGCAGTAAGATAACGCTAACGAGACCAATCAATACTCTATATGCTATTTTAAATTGTTACTCCTATACATAATATACGAGCCTCAGTATAGTAATATTAATTTTACGATGATTATTGTTTTTATATTTAATTATCCCTATATCAGTTTCAAGCCGTGGTAGTTTTTTTTAGAGAAATAAATACTGGCAACTCTATTCTTTTGGCGCGAATTTCCATTAAAACCTAACGGACAGTGTTGTATTTAAATATTATGCGATATCGCAGACTTATAATAAAAAAAACGTACCTGATCCTATAAGCTACAATAATTAGACGAGCTACTTATCTATTACTTTACAATTCGGATGCTCTACACCCCATTTAAAATCTAAGAACAATAAATAATCAAAATAAATTTTGTCAAAGAACGATTGTCACATTCGACCTGTCATATAAACGTCATTAATTAATGTCATATAAACGTCAAACTTAACCGCCCGTACGCGGCGGCAATTTTTAATAGAATAATAATAAATAACCTAAAAGCGAACTACGTATACGACTAACTGCTATATATTACTCTCCGCGTCATTATTTACAAATTATTTGGGATTATTATACCGTTATTTGGCATCGGTTTGTTACAGCGCCATCTATGGAGCGAGCTCAGGACTTGTACGTGCGGATGACGTCTTTGATTTGAGCTCGACAGAGAGGGCACTGACCGCCTCCTTTGCCTCTCCATTGCTGTACAGCACATCTATAGCACATACACATATGCCCGCACATATACAATACGCTGTCTATAGGATTTTCGTAACAGATAGTGCATTCCGTTCCTGTCAAGTTGCCTTCACCAATCACAGAGTAGATAGGCTGCGAGCGACTCGTCGAGGGCGCGTTCATTCTTTCACTCATTCTCTCGTTCACTCGCTCGTTCATTCGCAACGGTTCGGCGAGGCCGTTAGGTATTTGAACTTGTTCGTTGACGTTGTTCTGGCTGGTAGAAGAGCATTGAGCGTCGGTTCTTGGCCGAGGATATGAAGGTTGGTTGAGTGAAGAGCAGGAGGGCTGTGACGTCATCGGTTGGAGACCAGCTATTGAGGCCAGTTGTGACGACTGGATTCGCTGAAAATAATAAATATGACACTCATTAATTTTCTAAATTGTAGAGTAAGAGCTACTTAGAGAAGTTAGGAGTTACTTTTTCTTTCTAAGATAGTGCATTTCAATGACTGCCTGATAAAGACAAAGACTAGTATATTTGGAAACTTGGCATCAGAGTTGTACAAAACTATAGTCAAAGAGTAGGCTGGAGTTGTAATACCAATAATTTCTAAAGTTTGGATTTGAATATAATTTGATTAACTATGCATTCCTTCACCTCTTCCAAATCAGAGATGAAACTCATTTATCAACTCACCTCTATATAATGCGCGCTGGCCAACGCCATTTGCTGATGGTTGACGTCATTCTGGCTTCCATTTTGCGGCGGTAGACTGACCACTAGCACAGTTCCACCAGCCCCCGTCTGTATCGGAGCCGCGGACCCAGAAATAACCCTCAACTGCTGCGGGGGAGTCTGAGCTTGAACCGTTTGAGAACTTAACATCCTCACTTTCTGCGTAGCGCCGTAAATATCCACAAACGCCCAAAGCCTCAAAGTATGATCCACATGCATGACCGTCTGCGTAGCTGTCCCATTTCTGCTGACTCGCACTTCTCCGTCTACTGTCAAGGTTACAGCGAGCTCATCGCCTCTTCGCAGCCCATTGGCCGCATCGCGTCTCACTACCCAGTACTCAGGACGGTCTAGTAGGTGTTCCGCATCGGTTGGCAAATCGCAAGGCCTCAGAGATGCCGGATCGCAAGACGTTAGACCGATGGCTAAACTTCCAGCGTACGCGGTATCCGTTGCTAGGATTTGAACCACGATGGTTTGTCCCGGACGCATAGGTCTGGCTGTGAACACGTATCCTTGGCAGAACTCTCCGTCCATTCTCGCCGCTACTCCTCTATCGTTTATGAAGTGTACGTTTCGTCCCTTAGTTCTGTGTAGACTTAGAGGTACTAGAGGGTTTTGATATCTCGGTGCTGGTAAAGGCTCGTCAACGGATAGAGACCTCATACTGCTTACAAGGCGGTCTTCTTCAACGGGGCTGTGAGGCGCTCTTCTGACTTGATTCGGAGCTCGCGGATCAGCGAACTGAACAGCCGTGCAATTGCCGTAGACATCAACCAACGCCCATAGAGGATTTCTCGTGTCCACACCAGAGAAAAACAGTCCTTTTTCCTCTCCATTAATTCCAAAGTGCACATCGCCGGCAGCGTTGACGTAGTAGTACAAAATGTTGTCCTTCTCGCAGAATCTTTCACCTAAAGCTTTCGCCCAGTTACCGGGCTTGTTGGTTAAGTCTGGGCATGCATATTTGGGTAGCGCGTGTGCTAAGGTTGTAGGATCGTGTGTGGTGAAACCGAATCTGATAACACCGCTCCAACTATTAGAGATTTCGACGAAACGCAGACACACCTGAAAAGATTGGAGAAAAGCCTTATTAAAAATTGGTCTTATTTATTTTAAGTGTAATATTTTTGCGTTTCTTTTGCTAGTTTCACCAAGCTTTGTAGAGAAAGATTGCGATAAAGCAAGAGAGACTATCGAATAGATACGTTTATAAGTTTTCCTTGAGATACGTCAGTCAAGCTTCAGATATAGGTCAGCACGATAACAAGTAAATATTGGATAGCAAGATTATCTAACATCTCGAGTTCTACTTTTTAACTGGAGGGTCTTATAAGAAATAGCAATTTTTTTAATTATAAGTAATTAAATTTATTTTTAAAATTTGCTTATTTCATGCATATATTAAGTAGATGAGCCGGGAAAAGTTTAGCTGTCTTGAAGTAAGGTACCTAATTTAATGATTACACTCGCCAGTACCAGAGTCTCATAGCTTGACAAAAGTAAAACGTTTGGCTGTTCCGAAGTTAGATAACGCTTAGACTCGTAAGTACCAGGGTCTCATAAAAAGACAGAATTATCATCATACCTTTTCATTGACTCTGACCGGCCTGGCGCTGAATGCTACTCCTTTGCAGAATGACTCCACTCTCCTAGCAGTAGAGCCGTCACGTGACACCCTGACGTTCTCTCCATGGACAGCGTGAAAGCCCAACGGCGGGAGGTTGTTTGGAGTACCGCCGGAGCATGAAGTTCTTGGGGCTGTAACAAGGATAGGATAAAGTTAGTTTTTGCTGGTTTACAATATCAGCTGGGCTAGTAATGGTCACTAACACCTATGACCCACAGCTTTTCTTGTGCACGGCAAAAACGTTGTTTTTGGAAATCAAGTTTTTGGGAATATAAATAGTTTTTCTAAAACAGCGTGTGTGAATTTGGACGAGGAAGTAGCAAGTATATAGATTATAGTATAATAGTTGTTTTAATAGTTTGAAACTTGCTGCTAATTAATAAAAAAAAATTAAAAAACGGACTGGGTGACCGCCTTAGAAAAATTTAGTAGACGGATGAGTTTGAATAGAATATTTAATAATCATAAACTAACACTACATCTTTTTATACCTTATTTGTCTTACTAACTTTCTCTCTCTCTCATCATGTTAAACATTTCAATGGCTCTCGACCAGCCATTGAAATGTTTAACAGAAATTTGAGGTATACCAGTAAGAGAATGTTACGCTGTCAAGACAAAAACGTGAAGGTTTGTGAGCCGTTCATAAATAAGTCGATATATTTAAAGAGCTACTAAATGCTCTTGCAATTTTTTCCACTCACGCAGTAACTTCCTGCTAATCTATGTCACCACATCTCCACTTTTCCACCCTAAGATATAAAGAGCATTGTGTGCCACTCGCCCCTGCTTTAAAATCCAAGATGGCTGCGCGTCACCTGCTTGGCAGATGCGCACGCGCAGCTTGTGTCAAATGCCAACTTTAATGTCTTTAATTGTAGTTTACTGAATTAATGCAGTACTTTCTTTGAGGTCTAAAGGTCGTTGAGGTATTCTTAGGTATGCTAGAGAGTCAACTTAGTGGTTTTGCGGTATTACAAGGCTGGCTTTATTTGTTTTGTTAACCAATGAGTATAATAAAATTCAAGGCCGACAATGGCAATGAATATCATGTGTTAGACCATTTCACTTCTAAATGATAACAAAAAAGTCCGTAAGAAATAAAGATATTATTAGTAATAAAGATTTGGTAAGGTTTTCACGGATACGTAAATTAAACGTCACATATCTAAGAAAACAAAGTCTAATTTAGTGCACAAGTAATGTGAGGCTTTGGGTTAATTAATACATTTATCAATTAAATAAAAGTTTATTTATCAAAATATTATCCAGGATTTTCTTCGTTTTAAAGTATGTATTGTATTTCTATTAATCTTGCTCAAGAAAAAATAGCAAGCTTGCTTAGAATAAATAGTATATCGAACATGTTATATATACCAGATTTAATTCTTCGTTTAATGTATAAATTATCTGGTTAAATCATTGTAGATTTTACAATTTTTACTATTATAGAAAACATTCCTAGAGTTGAAATCTTACATTTAACTTATAAGAGATTGATTATAAAAGAAGTGCACTTATTAGTATGTATATTTAAATATAAAAATAGCCCTGTCAATCTCAATCTATAATCTCCTACGAAATTATCCAACATGGCCACTCATTACCACCAGCGTAACACTTCCTCTAATGCGTGTCGTTAGCCATAGAGTAATTATATCTTTTTTATAAATAAGAGAGGAAGTGTCGAACTATTATGTATTCTGTATGAGCACGTGTGTATAATAGGGGTGTTCCCCATGGCTAGTCGAGGGTAACCGTATAGGGGTCCATTCGTGGCTTACTTCGTTTGTAAGTTGATCATTATTTAATGTGGTCATGATTTTCATATCTAATATACAAAAATCGATTGCTGTTCGTTCCTCTCGGAAAAACTCGAGAAAGGTTGGGCCGATTTGGCTGATTTTGGTGTTGAAATGATTATGGAAGTTAGGCGGTACGAAGTTCGACGGGTCAGTTAGTAGAAAATTATTCTTAAGTTCCTGGAACCTTAACAAAATCACATACTGGTTATACAGAAAAGAGCGGATCATACACAGTTTTATTCATTTTTGCTAAGGGCACTATCGATAAGGCCACATATTCAATACTAGCTGCGCAGTGTTACCCGCGGATCTCTAATTTATATTATAGCGTATTTTAGTATCTGTCCCGTAAGTGAATCTTATTTGTCTAGAGTTCAGATAAAATTATCGCCAAGTAACCACCTCTCGTCCTTATATAGAGTACTTTCAAAAGCCAGGTGTTTCAACATGAGGGTTGCCATTTTATATTTAAAGAGCGAGGGGGGGCACGCAGCATCCGCCGGAAGCTTAGATCGATCGAATCTCGTTATTCCATTCGAATTTAGAACTTTTGGGGGAGAACGCCCGGATATAAGATACGGAGTGTAGGAATCGGAAGTAGTAAAAAAATGTAGGTAGTTTGAGATTTTAATGGTCGCGTACATATGATATCATGAAGTAGATAAAATTGCGGGTATAACACACAAATAGGTCTATCACAAAAAGTGCGGGCATTTTTCACTGAGTATCGATATTCATAGCTAAAATGTATATTACTGCGTAGGTTTGTTTTCTTTTCCTTTGTATGAGGATCTGTAATATTTGTGCATAGCAATTGCACTCCCAAACCACGTCTTAACTGTCATAACATTTACTTTTAGTAGCACCACATACGCATGGTTTCTGCTATTAATTTCTCTATCATTATTACTACAATTGAATCTTCACCAAAATGATATCCCGGCAAACAACACATTCTAAAGGTCTACTTTACCTTTTGCTCGTCATGTCGCGTATCTATTTTCGCCCCGAAAATACAAAACAGACACCCAAAATAGCTCTAAAACCAATTTATTTGGTTCCAAAATAGCCGCCACGTGCGAGTTATTAATTTTGGCGGGTGCGCACGGAGACTTCACTAATGATTGTTTTCAGTGTTGACAAACGAGGGGGAAATCATATGCATGACATTGACATTTGCTACCGTTATGACAACCTACTCAAATGCTAAAGCAATAAAGTTGGTTGACGAATTACTGCAAAGCTAAGAACTTCAGAACTAAGTAAATAAGTAAAGTGTGGTCGGTGGCCAGACTAAAATGGAAATATAAAATGTTGGCCTGGATTGCACAGAACTTATTTCAAGCGATGATAATAGAATTTTTGTTCGTGTAAACAAAAATGTTTTCAGTGACTTTATAATTTAGATACGACAGCTTACCTACTAACAAACAAAACCTTTTAATAAAAGTAGTGTTGATTTAGTTAAAATAAACTTTTCATATTTAATATACCACTAGCTGACCCGGCGAACTTCGTACTGCCTAACAGTTATATATGTTTAATTAAACGTCCCTTGAACCTTCATAAACATTTCAAAACCAAAATCAGCTAATTCAACCTAACCATTCTCGAGTTCTAGCGAGACAAACGAACGGCAATTGATTTTTATACGTAAGAAAAGAAAGACGAAGAAAGAGATAAAGATATTTTACATAGGTACATATAGCAAAAAGGACATATAAACGATGCTTCCAGATTGCTATCTGTTGCCACTAACTAGAATTCTCATTCTGAAAGTACCAGGAACGCAGAAATCTAAATCAATCTGACACTTATCAACGCCCAACGCGCGTATTAAAAACAAAACACAACTGCAAATGTCACCTCTGACGTCACCCTTCCTGGTGCAATCCCGCGGGCTAAATGTAGACTTAGTTTGACGTCAATACCGATCTAGATAGTCTAGGAATAGTCTAATAGCCGTTGTGCAATGTATTGGGCAAGTCGATGCGACGCTAATGACCTGGTAATAGTTTAGCGCTGTTGTGTAGTTATGACGCCTTAGTACATATCAGTTTCCATGCAACTTAGCAGATTAGTATCTTCACTGAAACATAACTGTTTGTTGACAAGGAAAATACATACCATTCCTTTCATATGCTAGAGAAAAACACGGTGAATAACAAAAGACGATGGAATCAATTATCAATTTATTGAATAAACACATACGTAAGAATTTATATGTCTTTTATGTTATTCCTACAATGAATAAGTTTATCAAATCCAAATAATACACAAGAGATGTTTTCCAAAATTAATTAATAAAGGCATATAAATTCGCAAGAGTAAATTTTCCGCTCAACAATAACAATGAAAGTACTAAGACTACATCACCGAGGAGGACTTTCATAATTCATATCACCATCTTAGCCCTCCCTCGTAAACAACGCCAATTCCAAAGTACCAAGGCGACATAAACACACAAGAGGCTTTCCAGACAATAGCCATTTTATTAGCTACATCCCCTTGAGAAATATAACACATTAGCACAGCTGTATAAGAGCGAAATAAGGGTGGTTTAATCCCCATAGATATGCGGGGGTGTTGTGTTTGTAATGTAGGGTAAGAGGTCACGGTGCTGTGTAAATAAGATTAAGGATATTGTGTTATGCAAGAATATTATAAGTGTTGAATGACGATGGACTTAAAATATTAATTCTCCGTTTAACTTCATCATGTCAATATGCCAATATTAGATGGCAATAAAAACATTTAGCAAATGATGAAATACAAGTAAATGATCTGCATAAATTTAACTGAACATCAAAAGTAAAATGACATTGACAAATGTCATTTTTGATATACGTGTAATAAGGCTTCAGACGAGTTATGTATTCAGCCAGTATGTTTAAAATACATTTTCAACTTCAGCTAACAAATGCAAGTTTAGAATTATATAAGTGTATCCATATGCAAAACATAGGAAGATGGTAGATAGATAAGACAATAATTATCCCCAGCACCTTTCCTTCCTCAAAGGAAGTTTACTTCATAAACTTTGCCGCTTCAACTGTTCTATTTCTACTTTATAACAAATCACCGTATGTAATTAGAGGTGAATTATCTTATTTCCTACAGAAACAGGGCCGGCGTTGTGTGTATTGTTTAAACTGTGGCAGGATGCGCATACGCAGTAGCGCGTATCTCCTTTGGAAGGAGATGTTACGATTTGAATGAACTACTCGCTTATTCGGAAGCGACAATTCATACTTTTGCTAACGACGCCTTAACTTTTGCTTAACAATTATATAAGCATGGAAGCCCAGAAATAAAAGTAGATCTAAATGTGAAAAATTGCTATTCAACTCTGATATTGTTTTTATTTTAGCTGAACGTCATACATTTTCAATAGTTTTTTGCTCCTAAAGATTCTATCACTTATTTAAAGCCTTGGAGACTAGTAATTCCAAACATTGTTTGACAGTTGATCAAAAACGTAAACTGTCATTATTAGTACTGACGTCATGTCGCTACAATGCAATCAACAGACAATCGAATATTTTTGCACCCATGTTTGAATGACGCCATGCCATAGAAGGCGCAAATTTTTTGAACTAACCTTAGTAAATACTTCCGTTTAGCATGATTACATTATATGATGGATGATACTTAAAATAATTTACTAAAATTGTTTTGGCTGAATGCATAAAGCATGCAAAGCCATGTTCACTGTAATAAAATGAATATTTGAAAATGTTGAATGTATTTCTTTTATTAAACTAGACGATGGAAAATATAAAAAAAATATAGCACCCCTATGTAATAAGACAAATATAAAATACCTATACTTTATCAGTTTTGGTGGCATTGATGCTTTGTCCCGAATCCACAAAATTATTTACACTTTTGAACCTACAAAAATGCCTACAAATATAACATTTAAGTTATTTAATTTGAGTTAATAATGAACCATATATAAGACAATGTTCAATGAGCCTGTATTAGATGAATGTAACCTTTATAAATATTATTTTTATACCTCCTGCTCATCATCAAAGAGTTATAAAAAGGCGCTATTAATAACTTAGCGTTAAATGCTTCGGGTTCATACATTTTTAACTTAATGGTTTCTTTTATTATTATAATATAGTAAGTACGATGTTTAGATTAAAGCTATATTTAATCCCGTTGCAATTTGCCTTTAATACATTGTTTTTGTGCTCTTTATTTCATGTCTAATGATACTCGTTGCTGTCCTAATTTTCCGTTCGGGAACAGCTGGGAATAGACCAATCGTTTTCCAATTCTCCAGCTAAATGAACACCCAAGATGTGGTCAAAACACGCAATTAATCTTGTCCGAAACCCTGTTAACGCAAATCCAATACTAATACCCCAGGGCGAATCGGAATCCAATTTGGGTCCGACCCCGAAAGCCGGCGAGGCGCAAAATGACCCTAAATTTCGTCGTTCTGACTACCATCTGCCCTCCTTATTAAATGCATGGTAGCTTCGCCGTCTGCGTTCCGCCACGATACAGTGGGCACTGAGTCTACTTTATCTACTATTATCTAATTCTGAACGTATTTGAAAAGCGCGAGTTACTTTTCCACAACTGTAACTTACGAGTGGTTCTGTGAGCTGTAGATCATGATCATGACGATTCGCCATTTTGAAAATAAATACAGATGCACTGCAACAATTGAATCGATAAAATAAAACATATGCTCATATAAATAAATATACTCCTTAAATTTTAATAAGAATCGTTTAATAAATGCAACCTTTGATGGAGAGGAGAACATCTAGCGGACATACATTCAAAAGCATCTTTGTAAATAAAACTGGCTTTTAAATTAATAAAAGTTCATAGCACAGAGCACATAAGCAAATATAAAGCAATCAGCTAGACTCCATTACAAATAAAAGACTTTCTGACGCCTCTTAGGTGGAGTTGGGAGGCTGACAGATGAAATTTTCTCATTGACAGTGACATGTGCTAAAAATTGACACATTTCGAATCTACACTACGAATTCGTATACTAGCCAACCAAGTTTCGTAAAGAACAAAAACAGATAATAGGAGCATAGATTCACGTTCAGGAACGCTGAGCGGTCATGGACCTGCCGCAGCCACCATCCGTGACTGAACCTCTAACGGCTGTACAAAACGACCTGAACGCTTGTTAAAAAATCATTTCGACGCTCCGTTTTTAGACGATCATTCGATTAGCGGGTTTGATTCGGTCCGATTCGATTTAAAAACTATTTCTAGTGATCTTACAAGCTTTACCTAAAATATTTCTATTATTATTGTATTCTTAACTTTGGCTTCGTCTTAATATGCCTTGTTTCATATAATAAAAAAAAGCGTTACATACGCATTTGAGTTGAGTGACTCATTTATAATACGATAATAATATATTTAAGATCTTTCACAAATTGGGTACTAGCCTCATACTAAATATAAACGAAGAAAGAAAACATTTGCATTTTGATCACCAGGACAACTGTTTAAATAAATCGGCCAATATTTTTCTACGCACAATATTTCGCCGTGACGACATTTAATTAAAAAAAATTAGACAGTGACATATCGAACCAAATAAAAAACGGTAGGCAAAAATTTGTTCATACATTTGCAGGAAACACAATCGTAGCTGAGGCGAACTAAACTTTACCACAATGTTTAAATCTGCAGATGTACTCGTAATGTACTAACTTTTTGCTGCCTATATTACTGTAGGTAAAAACAAACTGCATACTTATAAATAAGCGTAAGTTAAATTTTGATGCGTGAATTAGACCACATAATGGGCCAAGCAAGATAAACACATTCATCCAAAGACAAGACAATCCTGAAACAAAAGTGTATGAAACAAAGACTACAAAGAGGTTTTCTGTGAGTCATACAAAAACAAACATTAAAGTAGATGTCTAAATGCATACAGAAACATACAAGGGGTATTATGTGCTTTCAACTTTTGTGTTAAACATTTAGAGGGACAATTTGTAGGGGGACGCGTACTTGACTCTTGTTTTAAAACGTAGTAACGATAAGTCTATTCTGCCACTATGTCAGAATAGACTTATCGTACAATGTCAAGTATTTTTCAAGGAAAAAAAAAAGCTCGCCCAAAACTCGCTCGCACTTTGCCGATTCACTTAAACTGCATTATTCTCATGGACAAAACTATACTTGCGTATAGCATTATTATTATTAATTGTCGGTCAAATAAACACGCAAACGATTGTTCTCAGTAGACACTGATGCCATCGCTGCATTCTGTCAATTTTTTTAATAAACGTGCGAGTTTAAGACAAGATATACTACGTCAGGCACGCGCCATTTTCGTCGTATGATTTTCTTACTCATTTTGCGCTACAGTTCATTCTAGATTCTAAAGCTCAACCTTCAATTAGACGAGATTAAACAACAATAAATCATAAAGCATTAAAAATAAGGCACTATATTACTTGAAAACATTTAAAGTCGCAGTCATGTGTATCGTTCCAAAAAAGCAATATGCGTAACGGAGCGTGACGAGCACGCGATTTCAACTGCGCAAGAAAGAGATAGCACTATGAGTGAAAAGGATGTGATATATGTTTGAGACACGCCAAAGAGAATGTTATGTGAAAACGAAAACTATTCATTACTCGCATTATTCGTAGCATTATGGTCCAGTAATTATTACAGGCATTATATCTTAAAAATCACAAAAAATTGCTTATCCGGTTTAAAAGACGAATAGTAAATATGTACCGAAGTCTTTACTCAATTACCCTTATTCTATTCATTGAATTCGTACAAAATTAGACCTTATATCTCCCAAACATCATTGTCTATGAAAAATTCTGTACCTAATATAAATGTCACTCTCCCGCGCAGCCATTTTTAAAAATAAACACCTTTTAATCGCGGGGGAGGACCATAGAGAATGTATTAATTCTTACACAACTGTCGCACGCACATGGCGGGACCCACGGGGATTGAGGGTTCTGTACTTACATAACTATTTATATTTATAACGTTCTATTTATTTTGTTATTACTCGTAGAAACGTGTTTTGTTTGAGGCAGACAGTTGTTAATGAATAGAAGCCTATACGCCAGTATAAGCGTAGTATTATTATTTCAATCTATGGTACGAGTATAAATAATTAATATCTGGACCACTAGAACCGGAAAGCAAAAGATGTAAAAACAAACGCAATCAAACTAGGTTTCGCTGTCAAAATAAACTGACCAAATACGGATTGGGGACTACTTATCAACGATATTTATCGATTAGAAGCAGGCATCTTCTTTCTTTTCAGTTCAGTAGGTTCACACTAAACCATTTTAATCAATACTAAGACCAAATACATGCCCACACCTAAAACAACGTTATAGTGATATAAGTCATTACATAAACCTTTATCGTCTTCGATACACTATATCATTCACAACCTAAACTACGCCACTACAATAAAAATATACTTTATTACCAATGCCACAAGCCACACAAGATTATAATGAAACAAGTTTTTTTACCCCCATTTGCAGATCTCCGAGAATGGGATGAGACGAAAATCGCGCTCAATTATTATGGCGCTAAGGTTCTGTAAGAATTGTATAATTTTCGCAGTAAAGATACCCTTTCTCACGGGTTTTGATCATTAGTAAGCGTTCAAGACCCGTTTATAAGTAAGGCAGTAGATCTACGAATAACTCTTAAACTATCCATGGTTCCGAAGGATTTAGTAAATATATTTGTAATAATCTTTAATTATTTTGCCATTTCAGTTAAAATTGTGGTGTTTTTCTTTTTTCAGAGACAAGAGTTATAACAACGTGTGTTTTATCTAATGAATATTTTTAGTTAGTCGAGTGACCAAAGCGTATATGCTTCGGATCTGTCAAATTTTTATTTTCTCTGTCAGTTCATATGATTGTATGTCTACTAAAATTTCGTACTCGCGTACAGGTCATAGTTTCCTAACCAATCATCACGTAACTTGGTGAAATTTTAACTTTGACAAAAGCTATGAGAGTCATTGTCAAACTGACACATTATGGTCAGTTGCTGCAAAAAAGGTTTATATTTATTTACTAGTTTTAAGGATCCCTAAAAATAGTAAACAACAGGACGTGTAGTCTATACTTAGAGTAACGGTTAACCATCTCAGTTCCCACGTCGCGATTGTCGTGCTCTTTTTACGTCATTGCACATGCGGGATCGGCCATCTTTTTTTGCTTTTGCTGATTATTTTTTCCGTTTGTAGGTAGATTGATTCAGCAAAAAAGCGGGATGCTGTTGATTGTTTTATGTACTGTTGAAAGTGAAATGAAGCTGGGTAATGCGTCCTGAGAACTAACTTGATTAAGGCTTTGAACTCTAAATTAGAGTTCTAAACGAAAGCTTGCTAAAAGGTTTTTTCTATGTTAGAATCACCTTACAAAAGAAGTAACGGCAAAAGATTAGGAATTTTAAGTTGTTATATGAGTGAAAATGGCCCAAAAGTCAAAATATTGCATGATCCTGGCAAACCACGGAGATAGGGTAAGTTGTGTTTTCACACGTAAAACGTCACAAAACAACTGTCAGATCTTCTGTATCATGTCATGTTTAAAACAAAATGTTTTATTTCATCGTCTAAGTACATAAAACGTAGATCTTTTAGCTCATCTCAGTCAATGTCATCAATGAAATAGTACTTTTTTTAATTCGTCCAGTCTACTCCTAGTTTATATGCGTAAAACGTTCGTTCTCGCGGCTCGTGTGACAGGATACAATACTTATTTTTTCTTTTTCAGAAGTTGCCTTCGTGAGAACGTTCATACAGCCAGCCTAGTTTTATTGTCTGTAGTACCGTTATGGGAGACTTGTCGCCAAATTGGACGATTATTGCTGGTTCGTTTGTGTTTTTTCTTCTCTTATAACGTAATTTAGTCAAGGTTAGTTGCAGCAGAATGCAGCATCAGTTAGATTTGTCATGATCAAACGCCTAGCTTTCATACAAAAAAAAACTAAAAACACATTTCGGCTAAATGTATATGAAGTGCGAAGCTACAACAATAGTTTAGTTTAAATATTGTCTATGACATTGGCAACATTACATTTTCTAATAACGAGTATAGATTTACTTCACACAAAAAAAGGCCACAGACGGATGTGATAACCCGTATAAGGTTACTCAGTAACCGCAGACAGGATAGGCTTGCCTGTCCGATAGGTCCGATACAACCCACCCAGTAGCGATACTTGTTTAACACTCGCTACTTTATGATCTCCTAGTACTTTGAAAGTTGAAAAGCGAGGGTTACGACCGGAAGGAGGTTATTTTCACATTAAACAAATTTACATAAATCAAGTAGAGTGGAAAAGTTTGTTTTGGCTTCACGAAATACTATACAAAATATCAATCTCTACTCAACTCTCGGCTTTAATTCATTTTGTCTTTTAAGTATGTAACTTTGACACTTACATTGTATGTTTGTTTCCTTTATTATAATTAAAAAAAAACAATCATAAACAAAAAGGGCGTCGTTTCCCACGACTCTGACCATCGACAACGTACGATCATAGATAAATTAGTAATCTTTTTAAATTTATATCTACTTACATAATGCTTTAATGATCTACGCACGATTTGTAGTCCGGCAATGAATCATCTACCGCACATACTTATTAACATTATTAGTTATTGTTAGACTATAAGACGAGCTGTTATTCTTTTGAAATCTCAAGTAGGATTGATTTAAATGTTTTTTGTTTTAATTAGGTCAACCTCCATACTTTTTATTTTGTCAAATGCTGAACATGTTCATTTGATCTTTATACTTTTTATACGACCACAGATTATATTAAAGTAATATTAAGTAAGTAAAATAATATATCGACTATATTAATCACGATAGCATCTCGACAACTTGGAATCCAAAACATTGAAATTCTGTTTTTAAAATTTAAACAGATGCAGTTAGAAATAAAGACATAAAAGTAATAAAAACTCTATGGATATCACTATTTTTACCGAATTGTTAGTGAAATTAGCATTTAAATTATGTATAGAACATGTCACAGATTCTTCTTATGAATGAAAACTTGTCTTAATCCAAGCCTCTGTCAGCTAATGTTTACAAACATGAGTCGATACTCGACTTAGGGTTGTCTCTTCGATTTCATTTAACTCTACGAACCAATATAAAAGAATATAGCCTCTTAATTTTGAGCGTCTACTGACTATATTAAATTTATCAAGTGAAATTTACTGCAAATGAGCTAAAATTTGCAAACTGTCACGAAATTTAAACACAATGACATGAAGATAATTGTGTGGCAGCGTTAGCTAACTTTCAAGATACCGATAATGACGTTATCTATCTATCGTTAGGTATCTATCTGCATAATTCGCAAAATGCTCTTGTAGTATTATTATTTAATTGGGTCATATATGTGTTCTTAAATTCCGATTTGTTTGTGATTGAAGAGAAAGTATGTGTGAACATTATGCATGGAAACATTTAACAGAAACAATTAAAAAGCTAACTTACTTGTAATATTAATTACCAGCAACCACCAATCACAATGTTTGCTCTCACAATTTGACAGTTACATTGATTGCTTTTTGACAGAACTAAATTCTAATTTTTGACAATCGGTCAAGCCAAGTGTAACGATTCGACAGCCCTAACGTTTCTCGATAGAATATCGAATGACAAATCGATACGTACCATCGCTACGAAAGGTAAAGTTCCCACGGTACCGTGAGAGCGCGGCAGACAGAGTCGGTGATAGCACGATTACGACACAATGTAGTGAGAACGAGCGAGAGGAGACGAGTTTTGTGAGTTTTAGTGGTGTTGAAGGCCAGTGGCCGAATTTGGTACAAAGTGAGTCATGTGTTTTAGAAAGAAGTGTTACTTATTTCAACACTCGATGTAAGTAAGGTCTGGATGAAAATTGTCGATGTAAAAATATCGAAATGAAAAATTTTCGTTTCCTCGTGATTACTCATCACATTTTTGTTTTGTAAAGTTTTTCTGCCAGACTTTTGGAGTACATTTTACAAATCTAAGAATGGCCGCAAACTCTCATGTGAATGGTAAAAATATATTCGTTTTCACTGCAGTTATTCACATTACGGTTGAAAATTCCTCATCTCTCTCAAATACCTCAGTCTCATTTACCTGCTATTTGAACAAACGTTTTATAATTTATCAAAAAAAAAAAAAATTTGATAAAATATAGAAAATTATATATATTTATATAAATTCGTCTTCCAAATCAAAGCTCATTCAAATGAGCGGAAAGCTGCACACTTCTTTCATTTGCATGAATTCATATGGCAACGACACTAAAGGACATACCATAGGAAGTTGACAGTTACTCTTTGCCTTGACAGGTGAAAATTACTAATAATCTATTCAATACGATTCTCGGGCCCCGGAAGCAAAACGCCTTGCAAATGAAGCTTCTATTTATGAATTCAAACTGCGAATGCGAATCGAAAATAATCTCTAATTGTTAAAGTTGTTAACCTTTGTACAAAAAAATAAGTATAGAGAAATTAGGACAAAAGGTTTCACCTGTAATTTCCGGAAAGAATTTATTCTATTATTAGTCGTGTTATATACAGATAGAGTCGAAATTTGAATATCAAAATGTTCAAACGATATTGTAGCATCTTTTGTGATTCCCACGAAAGTGCAAAGATGGGTGTACTTTACTTTTTTTGTGTTAAAGGCTTGGGCTTGTTACATCTGGCTGCCAAATGTGCAGTTTCTTTTGTAATTTCTTTAATTTTTGTGGGAATATTAGAAAAAACTTGTTTGTAGTAAATTTTTATAGCAATTGTAAGTGAACAATAGTAGACGCTTGTAAAGTTTATTGTTTACTGAAAAGTCACGTCTTCTGTTGACACTGGCTAAATGCATAAGTCGTGCCAAGCTTGTTATTTGTTTTAGTTTTAGCTGTCTGCTTTGTATTACAAAGGTTTTGCCCCGAATTAACGTTGATGTGTAACAATTCATTTGTACTTTAGATTGTTTTCTTTTTTATAGGTATAAAATTACATAATTAATCTATATATTTCCAATACATATAATTTACTTGTAACCTAGCCATTATTTATTGATTTAGTACCATTACATCGAAACATAAAAGTACCATAGACAAAAGAAGCATAACAATAAATAAAACTAGAAAGTTCTGTTACCATATACAACACTCGGGTCGGCACTGCTTTTGATTAGGATCACGAACGCTATAATCTATGAATCTCCGAGATAACGTGAGGATCTACGTTGACAACGGTGATGAGTTTTGACGGTTTGGAATGAATTTTAAAGAGGAATCGTTTGTTATGATATGACAGAGCATTTGATGCCAATGTCAAATTTAAATTTGCAGAACGCATCATCATCAGAACCATGAACCATCATTTGGCACTCAAAAGTAACAATGAAGGTTCATTTTTATTAAGAAAACTAACGCGAGTTAGATTCAATTTAATTAACAATACGGTTTTTATGCGTAATTAATTTTTTCAAAAGTTAGCTCGTTCATATGCTGACATTTGAACATGATCTTGATGATCAACATATAGACAATAGTGGCAAACCATACTATATACCCCACAGCTGCTCTTAAGTCACGTAGCCCTTCAAGGGTACAGATGAAAAATTGTTCAAAATATTATCGCATAGAAACTATGTATGTCTGCCGCTTTCTTCTCCAACTTTCTCAGCGGTTCGCCAACTAGGAAATAATTTCAGAAATTTCTACAGTATAAAAATATTTTCCAACAGGTCCCTTACCATAACAGTTCACTATCTCTCTCACCGACCAAACACGGCGCCGACCGACCGCTATAAGCAATTAGCTATCAAAGTTAACCTCTACCGTGGGAAAAATACGCGCGGCCAATGAGAAAACTCTTAAAGATAAAACCGATAAAGTTTCAATTTGGATAACGAATTAACTGAGATTTATGTATTCATTTACATTTGAAAAAAAAAAACATATAAATTTACTTTCTTGTAAAGTTTTTGTGACAGTTTTTTTTTATTTAAGACGTCTAAGCCTACTTGGGAAAAACTGGTTTTTTTTTATTCGAATGTTTATACTTTTCAGGTCGCTTACAATTTTTTTTTCAAACGATTCTATAGTTTGTTATATAAATCACAATAATTGTAGCCGGTATTTCCACTTATCTACCAACTTCCAAATAATATGAGGTATAAAGACTGATTTGAAAAACTCTATTTTTGTTTGTTAGCGTGTAATTTCTGGCGTCGTCCCATTTATATACATCAAAAAAGGTTTGGTTTTTAAGTCGAAATAACTGGAAAAGTTTTACAAGCGGCCGCCGTCATGGAAACTGGTATTTTTTTTTCCAAAAATAACTTATTTTTAAAAGTATTGCCTGTACTGTTTCTTGTGTAGAATTTCCACGGGCGAATGTAGAAAGCAAAATCGGTCCGTGTTCCTAAGGCTTGGTTGCTACTTGTATACAAGCTAGTTTAAGTCTAGGTACCTACTTGCAAAGATGGTTACGTGGTTGTTGCGTGCGCGCATCTTTCTCATGCCCCCGTGACCTCTCGCTCTCACACCTTTGTACTTTACTATTACTATAGCATGTTTAAGGGTTCACTATAATATATACAGTCTTGTTTAGTTTGTGATCAGTAGATTTTCAGTTTATGAAGTAACTAGGCTAACGTTCAAACGCGTTATGTATGTTCATTTTCGGTATTGGGGTGTAAATGTTCGGTTAAATTGGTAATAAGATTAAGGCACTCTCCGGACGTCAAAGGACGAACAACGACGAACATATGGAGGAGGTTTATTATATAATAAACCTCCTCCATTTGTTCGTCGCTTAAAAGTAAATAAATGGCAGTAGGCAGGTAACTTGAATTCGGGGGGTTTATTTGTAACCTAACGCCTGCCGAACTGAAGTCAACCTCTTCTCTTTTTCATATTACATACTTTTACAAATATTACGTGTTGAAAAGTTTTACTCGTTTTATCACACTTTCAATTACCAAGCGGATCATAATAATTGTTCCAATTTCTAGAGGTCATGTAGCGGTCAATGTCAGTGGTGATGGGCCTGTGGACAATTTGAGTAGTTGCTTACGTGGATAGATCTATTATAGTGCTGCGATCCTGTTGTAAAATATGTACGGTGCTAGCACGTTACAAAACACAAAGTCATTAATTTAGTCAAATGCAATTAAGAAAAAGTAAAACATAGTTATTAGACATTCCTCTGTTTTAAGAGCTGGTTGGATGAGGTTTTCTCCCATTCATACCAGTTTTTTTTTCTTCCACCACTTTTATATTCATTATCGTAGACTAAGTGGAATATGACAATATTTATGTTCACATTTGATCACACTGTGTCTGAATGGGTTAACTTGTATTGTTCCTCATAATGTGTTGATAAGGCTTGGTACACCCATAATGCCAGTTTACCTCATTTGATAACTGACGCATGAGAAACACTCAAAATCGAGCTTATTTTTCAATTTACCGGAGAACTGCAACTCTGCAACGATCACGCATTGAAAATTTCAAATTCAAATTTAGAATATATTCCGAACGCGCGCTGAAGGTTTACCTTTTCGTTCCCACGATCATTAGCTTTGATTCTCCGGAGCGGCGACGCGAGCATCTCGGATCTTTTGGATTTGGAACGATTTGAAATGGTGAATTACGCGCACTATTTTCGGCCAGTCACATTCTTAAAGTGATTTGTGGCGACAGTAAGGAGGTCTCTAGTTGTGTTCTCCTTTCTAATATTGCCTTATATGTAAAATACATTATCTTAAACCTGAGAGATTACGCTACACTATTTTGGTAGGAACCGTAATACAATGTGAATTATTCACGGTAGTAGGTACATAATTTTGTACAGATTGTTTCATGTGGCTCAATGGATATTACGTCATTAGCTACAAAAAGCTCTTTTTTGTCTATGAAATTTTACATCGATGACAGTCGATTAGTGTAGTGCAAGACCTACAACTTTAAGTATGATGCAATGCAACACTTCTAATTGCCATTAATAAAAATAGAATCTTCTTTTGTTGTAGCCCAAGCTTAAAAATATCCGAATCTTGATCACAACCACAAAGGTTTCTTAGGTCTCCATGGCAACTAAAAAAATATGATACCCGCATCTAACTTGCATCTGGTCAATTTGAAAAAAGAACCAATATCAGCTGTCGGGAACACCTTTCTGCAAATTGCTGAGTCTCCGTCCTTGTTACACTTGTTGATATGTGTATGTTTCGTCTCTTTCTTCGTACATGTCCGTATTACTATGTGTGGCAGATGGATGAAGTGCTTTTTTTTTCTCTAAAGCACGAGGCAACGCACGTTCCTATGATGTAGCCAGAAAATAAAACTCAAAAATCTTCTTTGTGAAGTAGGTTTAGTTACAAGGAAAAATCAACATTCTGCGTATGATAACATTTTAGCTTAAGTTAGGTAATAAAAAAAAATAATTAGCATGTATCGAAACTTAAAATTAAGAGTTCAAATTTATAGCTTACTTAAATAAAGTTGAAAACTTTAGCAAAAATGTCTACTTTAACGGAGTCGCGGACGGCACTATGGCAATTCTAAATAATAATTCGTAAAAATATACGAAATACCTATCTATATAAGAAGAAGCAAAAGTAACGATCAGCTGATCGAACCGATTCCATTTTCAAACTAACAATAAAATGAAATACCATAGAGCAAACGATCGTTGCGATTTTTTTTCAATACACTATTTGTGCATAGCTAAGGCCGTTCTACGCATACAGCCTTCGGAAGGCCGATATCGGGACAAAAGGCCAGATGTTCGGGACTGCAGTGAAAAAAAAAAACTTAAATGTCAAGCAGCTGATCCACGTAAATAAGAGAATAGGGTTGGCATTTAGAGATACAATTTTAAAGCACGAGTAAAGAACAAAAAATAGAAAATATTATATTATGAAAGCATTTAAAAATTGCCAATCGTATTCTGGAATTTTGTTTCAAAAACTAAACTAGTACTAACTAGTAGTAACTAGTAGACTAGATCGATTAGTTAAACACCTCAGAAGTATATATTAAAGAAAAACAATGGAAAAAATATGATTGTGACGATTTCGGAACCTTCCACTTCGAAGTCGGTTAAAAAACCAGACAGAAAATTATGTTAATATAATACGATCGTTTACGATGAATTCGAAACGGAGTGCCTAATATCTGTTAATTGTTCATTGGGTAATTAATACTCAATTAGGTAATTGTTCAAAAATCATCAGAGCCTTCCAAGAAATTTTGTGATGATAAGGAATTAAGTAACAGGGAACCATTGTCTTCTTATCACTGTCGATTCCTTGGAAACCATCACTAATTTATCTAAATTAACGGCATAAGTAGTAATTAATAGTTATAGAATATTTATAGTTCTGCAAACACGGCACTAGTCTTGAAGAAACTTATCGAAATTTATAAAAAAATCTCGATGAGCATACATTTTAGAGCCTTACAATAACAACTCCATCAAAATTAGTGTTGAAAAACGACTCGTACATTTCGATAAATGAATGAATGAATTCTATTAACCTCTGCCCCATTAAAGTTGGTTGTGTCACTTTAGAAAAATACTACTTTATACTATTAGTGACAACCCTGAACGGTTGCGCAGGCGCAACTAAAGATCCCGTTGCGAAACAGCTGTTCCAAGTTTGAATATAAGCGTGAAAGAGACGGTGTACTCATCCTTATGGAAGAAGGAGACAGGTATAGGACATGTGTTTTGTTGGTATTGATAAGAGAGTTAGGTAAGATTCTTAAACGTGGATTTTTTTTGTATCATAAAATACTTAAGAGAGCGAATGCTCGAATTTTAAGAGGAAGACCGTGGGTTCAAATCCCGGTTAATGCTTGCATATTCGAGTTATTTCGCTAATGTGTAGATTAGAATTTAGTGTTTATTGTAAAAAAAAAATGACAATCAAGAAATAGTATAAAAAAAACTTACACGAGCCATTTTAGCAATCGGAAGACCGTGGGTTCAAATCCCGGTTAATGCTTACACATTCGAGTTATTTCGCTAATGTGTATATTAATTTTTAGTGTTTATTGTAAAAAAAAAATGACAATCAAGAAATAGTATAAAAAAAAACTTACACGAGCCATTTTAGCAATTGACCACTATGATGAAAAATGACGTAACATAAACATTTCTCTTTTTTCTAATGTGTGGTGATATGGTAAAGTAATAAATAATTAATAAAAAAAGGTTAAAACCATTTACATTTTATGTATTCTAGTGTTTTATTTAAGGTTACTACGAGTACGTAATACTTAATTATATTGCAATGTATTACGACTGAAATATGTAGGTAAGGTACAATAAATTGTATTTTCGATAAAACTCAAGTCTTATTCTATTTGCTACCGTGGGAAAACCATTTTAGCACCGCATTAATATTAATATGTACATTAAAATCATTAAAATGTCGTAAACGATAAGAAATTAGCACCACACTTCCTGCGGCTGATAAATATATTTATATACAAAACCATTTAGTAACATGTAACTACATAATATGCTTCATGGGCAACGTTCCACACATTTAAGTAAATATTTAATATTACTTATGGATAAGTAATTAATATTATAGTTTCCAAATTCGCTATTTGGCAAGCGTAATGGACTAAGCCCTACGCACTTATCATAGGAGACTTTTGCCTGATAATAAGATCCTATTATGATCTATTAAACTGTACTTTTGTGAAATTAAACACAGTACTATCCAAAATTGTTGAAAGTTAAAAAGATGCGGACAAACGAACGAAATGATGGACAGAGTGACGGTCAGAGCGAAACTATAAGCTTTCTTGTAGTAAACCGGTACCCTACAGACTAGTGCAAGAAGCGCCAATAATGATGCAAAGGTTGTCATAATTAAAAACTCTAATATAAATATCTAAACTCTAATGTAAATATCTGATAATTTTCAATTTCAATATATAACAATCAACTATAGATTTATAACAAATCATTAATGCATAACAATTAGAAGATTTAAATTTAAAACCCAACGTGACCAGCCACGGCACACGCTCACGCGTGGAATAAAAAGCAAAATCAAAAAGCTTACAGGGTTATATAGTATACTATTATCGCCACCCGCGGTGTTACATTACACGTGATACAATATAACTTTGAATCCTCATTCCAAAAATAAAATCTTAGTACAGCTAAACTCTATAATGAATAATCTCAACAAAATTTGGGTAGGCAGCCTAAAAGGTCTCTGACATGGCTTAAGAATGTTATTCTAAAGAAATCAACGAGACCTTTTACTTAACACTTCATCATTTAATTAAGTACATCACAATCTATTTAAATGTACATATAACCATGTACGTGCATTTGTGTCGTGTACATTAAACATTCATTTATTTTATATTGTTCGTGGCACGAGCCACGATTAGATTGAATATAGATACATATGTTGATAAACTATACACACCGGAAAATAATAAAAAATAAATAAGATGAAGCCTCTTCAAAAAACCCCGTCTAAAAATTGGTCAGATACGAAAACAAATTTTTTTATGGAATTTAAATAAAATTCAATTATATATACTTCGGAAGTAGTTATTTTTATAAAATCTGCTGCGCTTTTATGGGAGATTCAAGGCGCAAACAACAGATATACAAACAAGCTGTTGCAGGCTTTTTATTATTAAGTATGAAGAAACTATTAACACATTGTGATGTTATTATCCATTCCTATTTTTTCTTCGTTTTGACAAAATAGCTTTACCTGAACAATCCATACTATATCCCTTGTACTAGCCTTGTAACCTTGGCTTGCAATACTTGCCAAATCCTTGTACCAAAACCTCTCCCTACCCTAACACAAATTAAGCGAAAAATAGCCCAAAAGGCATGAAAGTCATTCAACCGAACCAGATGTTCCGGATATTCACCGGAAACAAACCATTCGAATGGAAGTAACGCATCTGGCTTCCAATTTAACTAAATTCTAAGTGAAAAGCCAAAACAGATGTCGAGACTATTGTACTATACGGAGGTATTGTTTAAAATCGGGGGAGGTTGTATTAAATCGTTCATGTTAATATCCTTAGAACTTTAGAATAACAGAGCAAAAGACACCACAATAAATGTTATTCCATATGATAAATATATAAATTTAAGCATTACTTTGCGGCAATCAGATATCTTGTAATGGCTAATGTAATCGGGATGTATACAGTAAATTAAAGATTTTGAGACCTTTTTGCAGACTTAGAAAAACAAAGACTTGCAAGGAAGTTGCAAACAGGTAATGGTCATGTATTACGATGTTAATATATAAGAGTAAGTCTTACCTACCACTGGAACGAAATGAAATTTGGAGCACGTACTCGTATTCATTATTGGGTGTAGAGTTGTAATGAGAAAGATTTTTGGAAATTCTATCTCAAAGGAGGTCAAATGGAGGTTAAAATTTATTTGTATGTCCAACGTTTAGCGTGCAAAGCTGCAGATGACATTTGGAGAGAAAGATATTTAACAACACACAAATTCATACTAACCCAAAATCATCATCATCGGCTTCTTTTTGAAATTCACTAACCACAACTAAAGGATCATAGTTTACATTTTAACTGTCATTGTGCAAGCGTTTTTGGGTAATTTTAAAACGCTTTTTCGTTAATTGCAGCACTAAAACGAGTGTAAATCCGAATTTTATTGACATAATTAAGGTCACACGACTCGAAATATCGTGTAGCATTTCACACCTTTATTGAGCGTGGTGTATGAATTTTATATACTTACTTATTAACTGATTTAAAAAAAGGTTTAAATGGGATATAATTTTTATAATAATAACTGGTCCAGACGTCTATTAAGAAAAATATTAAGATTAATATAAAGTAAAATATTAAGATTTTAGAATTACTCTACAATGAAATTGGTTTATTATATAACCTCAAAAATGGAAATGGATAATATACATATTAATTTAAATAGTAATATTATGTGTAATAATAAAAAGCAATAAAGAACAAAAAGTATAGGTATATAAAATGCCGATCTCATTAAGAAGACTACAGTTTTTAAGTAAGCAACGAAACGTATAATTGGCACTAACCACAAGTACGAAAACATAAGGCCAACAGGTGCTTTTACCTAAATTGTAATTATAATTCAAAAGCCCAAGGTGTAGACGACAGCTGTTGAACAAAAAACGACGAGACTGTATCGCTATCAACATACATAAATACAAAAGGCGATACATATATGGCAGATGACACGTGCCGTGCGACGTCTAAAAAGTAAATAGACTTATTTACTTTACTTTAAAGTAAATATAGTGATGTGTTGTTCAAATATGTCAATGCTGATGTTAAAAAGTTGTGTATTGAGCTTTACGTGTTTGTTTCGAAGCAAAAGGTAGAATGGAATATGGTATATTTGATAGACAAATAATATATTTTAAAGGTATACTAGTTAGTTGCACGCGGCACAAACTAGAAGACTCCCTTAGGCGTTGAATTTCCAAAAGTAATTTCTTAGTACACCCCTAAAATCTATGATAAATACAACTTCCAAATTTCATATCTCTAGGTTCAGACAGCGATGTAGGCTCTGTGTTGATTGTAAACTGTCGGAAACGTGACATGAGAATTCGAGAATGAACAAATTTTTTTAGAACACATTAGTAATGATAAACGAAAGAAGTAATGATATATTTCAAACATTTTGCTTCATTATTAGTATCATTTATTAGATTAACAATTCAGAAAGAAATACTACGAAGAAGGATTAAGTAAAAACTCAATAGATATAAAATTGTTATTATTTAGACAACGACGAGGTGCCTTAATAACAAATTAATTGACAACTGCATCGATACTTATCATAAAACAGGAGTAGTAATTTAAATTTCGTTTTAATTACGTATAGATTTTGGTCATTTAACCTTTATTAGCTTATTTCTAGTCATTATATGTGATAATGTACAGAAATAAGCCGTAATCCAGTTATCATATCGCAAAAACTGCTACGATAAGCACTCGAAGCATTATGCTATAGTCGGTTGAATATCATTATATAATTATATATAAAATATTATAGTTATAATCGGCCATATTTTTTTTCATGACAAATCGTTAGATAGTGAAAAAGCCGTTACGAATGTAAACACAAAGTTTGTACGTTACGAATTACGTCACAACAATGTGTGGGATTATAGCTTCTGTCAGTTATTACTTCAAAGATGTTAGAAAATTTAAGTAAAACATGTTTGTCTATTATAAGTAAATAATTAAATTATTGTATATGGATAAGACGTTTTTTTTAAATATATAGCTGCTTAATAAAATAAATTGATCTATGTTAGATACAATCATGAAAAACAAATGAATTACGATAATTAACGATCAAAGTCATTAATTAATCTGATAATTATTGTTCTATGCAATATGATAATTATTATTCTAGTTTCTGTCAATGAAAATTAAAAAATAAATGACGGGTAGTCTAGAATAAAGCAGATAGGCATCAAAAACATTTCAATATTTAGTATATTTTTGGAGTGCATATTGATATTACACACTTATTGAATTATTATTTATGTTTATTTGGATTGAATTAAGTTATTAATTAAATTTTCACTTACCCAATCCAATTTTCCTCTTAATTTTCTTCAACACCTTCATCTTTGATCCTTTCTTATCCTTGACTGGTGTTGTTTCAGGCTCTAAAGCCATTGGAGGCAAGACTAGTGTCTGAGGCGGCATTTGGGGAACGTGCCCCGAGCCCCTAGGGCACGCAGGACAATGGCACACCCCCCTAGCCTGCCTCACGCTCATACAGCTGCTTACTCCCATCATTTAGCTGGCTTTTATTATTTATTAACAACAATTATTATATTATAATTAATACATATCACGGTTGCAAACGAGTCACTTGTTAATTTTCACAGTCACTATTTAAACACGATAACAAAAGTCTGTATATTGAAAAATGTTAAAAATTGAGTTATGCGAGTTGTATTCTACGCGGCCGACTGACGCAACGCGATACACGTCCGCTCGCGACGGAGCCGAGCGGCGGAATGACGTTCGTCTAAACAGCGATAGAACCCTCGCCTGCGCGCGCATACAATTACAATACAAGACCAGCCGTATCTGCCATCTCACTATTCGTCGCGCGTTAGAAAAGGAAAGCGAGAATGTCAACTGGGGTAGGTTTTTCAGGATAAGCAGATGATCGCCGACAAAGGGCAGTTTCTGAGCTAATTTTGGCATCGGCTGGTCGCTAAGGGAATTTTCATACGAATTGTATTGCTCTGGCCCTGCCATTGTCTTCGTGTGCATGAGTTTGCAATAAAGTATAATAAGAATATGCGATAAAAAGGGTGCGAGAAAAATTGGACTAAGTTTTCTATTCTGGTTGTGAACGTTGATACGAATACGGATTTTTAGCTACAATATATTAACATACATTCAAAAAATTGTATGTGAGCTGCTAACATACTAAATAAATAACATAAATTAAATCAAATAGTTCAGTTGTTTTGTAATATTAACCAACCATTTTTTGATAAAATGTATACTGGATCAGACAAGAAGTGAACTTCTTACGAGCAATCGGTGCAGCTCCAAGCATCTCCTAGAAATCTGGGATAAGAAAAGTAAGGAGATTGAAAACTTCCTCCCTTTTTCAAGTCTGTTCAAATGTTAAGGAAATTTCACCTGAGGCATACCAAATTAGAAATTACGATTCGTCATAATCTTCCTCACGTGTTTCCCTATTAGCTAATCACAGATTTTTTGTGCTTTGTCTAATCTCTGGTCATTTTTATTTACTTGGAATTTTTCCTTATCAGCAAAATATAATAATTAAGTAAGTATTTTGGTAATTTACGTATTCTCTTTTATATTATTTATCTCACTGCCGAAAAGGAGGGTTATGTTTTCATGTCTCTTCGTAAAGACCGTTTTAAAATATATTCTCTAACTTTTGTGTGATTTCATTTTAATTTAATTAAAATCGGTAAAATAGGTTTAAATTTTTTGATTAGGTATATTTTAAAATAACTGAAAAAATTCTATCGGCGCCTGCCGCAATGGAAGTCTTTGGTCACTACAAAAAAAGAATTTATTTTAATATATTTATTTAGTACTAGCTGTGCCCCGCGGTTTCACCCGCGTAGTTCCCCATTGGATTGTCGAGATAATGGGGGAACTACTTTTTGGAAGTCGGTTAAAAAGTATCCTATGTCCTTTCCCGGGGTCCAATATTATAAATGCGAAAGTAACTCTGTCTGTCTGTCTGTTTCGCTTTCACGCCAAAACCACTGAACCAATCTGGATGAAATTTGGTGCACAGGTAGATTGGACCCCGGGGAAGGACATAGGATACTTTTTAACCGACTTCAAAAAAGTAGTTCCCTCATTATCTCGATAATTCAATGGGGAACTACGCGGGTGAAACCGCGGGGCACAGCTAGTTTCCTATAATTATGAAAAAAATCTTAATCAACTAAAAAACACGAAATTGCATTATTATTGCTATATTTAAATAAGTGCTTAGTAAAAAAGTGAAAATTGACTGCAGTTACCGAATTCACAATGATTATAGTTAGTTTTTATTAAAAACCTAAATACTGGATCGGTTCTGGGAGAATGTATTTTTTTGTAAATAGTCCAGACGTCGCTCTAAAATCGAGGAAAAGACATAAACAAAGAGATTCCGATTCCGAGAACCTTCTTGTTTTGAAGTCGCATCGAATCAACCCATAAAATCCCACTGTCGGGCACGGGTCTACCCTACAGAGCACGGTGTAGGCCATAGTCCACCACGCAGGCCAAATACTAGGTTTTGAATTAAATGAAATATTAACAATTAATTTATTCAAATGCAAAACATTTCTTCTTATCGATCGCTCAGAGCGCAAAGGTCGTAACCGATGAAATACCATAAAATAGAAAGCCTTATTATTTTTCTTTCCTTTTTTTTCTCTGCGCTACGAGTGCAAGTACCACATTGCCACGCGCCAGATGCGAGCGCACCTTGCAAGGAGTCTGTATGTGCATTTTTTTTCTCATTTCGCTCCTAATTTTAGCGTCAGCTGTCGAAATTTTTTTGACAGTTCAAAGACCTACGCTTTTGACCTTTGAAGGTTGTATCCTAGGGTTTATGGTAAGTATGATTGACCTCTGTGGTTATTGTTGATACATAGAAAGGTTATAAAAACAAATTGACTTTAATATAAAATGAAAATATTTATTTCTGAAAAATCATAATGATTTAACAATACTAGACTATGTAGAGATAAAATTAAACAGTTTTTTTTACGTGAAAAATACCATATTAAACTAGATATCTTGCGGCTTCCTCACTGAGCAAGCGTGTATCGAGGAAACCAGAATTCAAGACAACTTTATAACTTAATCTGGTAACGAAAATATTTCTTGGCGATAGATCTATTGATTAGATGATACAAGTTGATGACATAAATCAATTTTGGTGACAAGAAATATAGTCCCCATTTATATAATATAGATAGATCAGTAGGTGACAATCGCAAAAAAAAAACAAAAAAATACCATCGAATTGATTACCTACTCTTTTTTTGGGATATCAGTGAAAAGGATGCATTAGCTAATGAGAGTCATATATGTCCCCAAGGAAACCATTAACCTTTAGCATCGTTAAATCGTTTAATTGGTAATGATTGTAATTAAAGCGTTTATTGAGAAGGCAAGGTGCAGACCGGGGCGATGGCGATGACGCACTACATTACTTGACAACGGGATTAGCGTCGAAAAAAATATCTTATATTGTCTATGATATCCACATAGACAATATAAGATATTTTTTTCGACGCTTAAAAATATCTTATATTGTCTATGATATCCACATAGACAATATAAGATATTTTTTTCGACGCTTCCAACCAAAGAGAACAAAATATAAAACTTGCATATTAATTATGAAGTATCTGTTACTATAAGTAGTTTTTTTTTGCTACGAATAAATTTCTTTCTTTCTTTCAAATAAAATAATGGTCCGTGTAACGAAAAAATAATATATAAAATCTACTTCGCTTATCTACAAGATCCGGTGCAGCGTGTGGATTAGCGGTGGATATCATATGTACATAAGGACAATCTAGGATATTCTTTTTCTACGCCAACCAAGGCAAACATACAAAAATAATAAAAAATACTCAGATTAACAAAAAAATATACTAAAGAAAACCTACTTCGCTTATCTACTTATAACCTTTATTATTCAAATCTAGACCTATTTCACTTATCAAAAATTGCTCTAAAAATTGAAATTAACAAATATCTCTGGTTCGATAACTAATTGATTTTTAATTGTTTTTTTTTGTTTATATTCATATTTTATGTAAACATCATTATTATTTCCTTATATCAAGACTTCTTAGTCAAGTACAATACACGCACATTGTTGTAATCTCTAACAACGTCTTCAATGAGTGGTGTAGGTACTCGTACCGTGCAATGAGTGCGTATCATTATCATAATAACATTACTATAGGAAGGTATAAACAGTACTTATAAGAGTCGCTAAGTGCTAAATGTTATTTTAAAATTAATGTAATCGTTTTTGGCCTTATCAAATCTTAATTAAGCTAGTTATACTAACATATTTTGTACGCTGTTGATTACATGAAAATAAATAAATAAATCTACAAGAATCGGTGTGTGGATTAGCGGTGGATATCATAGACAATATAGGACTTTATTTTCTGCGCTTACAACTAACGAAAACATAATAAAATAATTAAAAATAATACTTAGTGTAAAAAAAAATATATATTATAAAACCTACTTCGCTTATTTACAAGAACCAAAGTAGAAATAGAAAAGTACCTATGATAAAAAGGAATAGAATTTAAAAGCTTACCATATAAATGTATGACAAATATATGAGAATGTCAAACAATTTGATTAGAAACGTTAACCTTGCAGTGTTAGTGACTCGGGTACGCAGACTTCGGCGTAGTATTAGTTACCCCATTTTACATGGACGGCCTTATCTAGTCGAGCGCAGCGAGACCAATCATTTATCTAAGAATTCTATTAATAAAAGAGATGTTATACTTTTTATTGTTATATATTTTCTAGCCTTTTAATGAAAGGGCTAGAGTATAAGTTCAGATATAATGACAGTTCGCGCGCAAGGTGCCGATCGCCATCTTGCCCTTGGGCAGTTGACAAAATTAGATGATTGATAGGTTAGTTATTTGACATTTTAGAAAATAGCTAGGAATGTTACTTGCGAGGTTAGAATGCTAAAGAATACTCTTTCTTCGTACGCTGCATAGTATTACTATGTCTATGCAACGTGTAACAGAAAGGTGTGACAATACTTAAGGGTGTTAGTCTACCAATCAAGCAGAACCCATTGTAGAAGAAGATTTTGAAAAATTCGAGAAAAAAACAATACGATCTCCATACAAGAATTGGTCACGTGATCGGCCAAATTGTGTGGAGGACGCGATTATTTCTTCTCGAATATTGCAAAATTTTGTTCTAAAGACTTTTAGAACAAAATTTTGCAATATTAGTTAGACTAAAGTAACGTCACATATTTTTTGTTACATGTTGTGTAAAAGAGTAAGTCCTGACTGACTGACTGATATTTTCTAGGAATCAACGTACAGCCTAAACCGCTAAACAAAGAGACATTAAATTTGGAGAGTGTATTCATTTTAAAGTGTAGAGAAGTACTAAAAAACTATTTTTTTAGAAATTCAATCGCTAAAGGATTCAAATGGGAGTTCAAAGTTAAAAAAAATATATTTCAATTTGTCGCGGCTACGGCGACAGCTACTGGTAAAAGTGTTGTTTCTGAAATGTATGGAGCTCCGGCCAGGACTGTGTACATGATACCATAAATATGTTAGTGGCTATCAATCTTTAATCTATCAACCAAATTAAAATTAACGTAAGTTATCACAGTGTACAAAATTAATTTCAAATTAAAATATTGGCCACGTTATATACGCGTTTTTATTGTCAAAATTTTGACATTTGTGACAGGCGGTACAATTCATAGTACAATGCGATCATTGCAGTCAACCTAGGATACATAAAACTTCCAGGGATAATTCTACTAAAGTTCACAGAATTTAAATATTTTTGTACACAATGAAGGAGGCGCCTGATGCATTTTTCATTAATACACAATGTTAATCACATCTTTAGGCATTTATTGGTAGACGTACACCGTCTTGGCCGAAAATGGAACAAGTCCTTTATAATTATAAGACAATTTTTTCTTTCGTCTATCTATTTGTACATACATCTAAGACATCTATATATATATAAAGATTAAGTCCTGACTGACTGATAGTCGCTAGGAATCAACGCATACCGCTGCACCATGAGTTAATCTCCACGCAATTAATCTCATTTTAAAAGAAAAATAATGCGGTTTTTTGAGTCTACCCCAATTTACTCGGTCAAAGAATAATTAACATGAATCTGACTGAATCTTCGTTCGTGAGTGAGCAAACATAATTTTATAAGTAGGTGATAACTAAATTTTTAATAAGATTTATCGTCATTGTTTTTTCTTATTAATAATTTCTAATTTTAAAACAAAATTTATATAACATATTGTACTGTCAAATTCAACTAAACAATTATAGTCAAAACTCACAAACTAATAATGACATTAAAGCAGCTTATTATATAATGACTTTATTAAATTGTACTCACATTAATGTAAATTATTTTAGAAGTATTATTATATCAGTAATTTATCTATTTAACGATACTACGTAATGTTATTTACATTTTGTAATTAAGTGAATTGTAAAGTTTATGACATAGGTACATTTGAAATTTACTAAATTAAATATTGTGTGAAATATTGTAATGTGACTTGCCTAGTATAACATAGGTCTGGTTATAAGGCCAATAAATATATATTTCTATTTTTATGAATTTTCAGATATTTTTGGTTCGGTTTTTTTTGTAAATCAGAGCAATTTTATTGTTACTTATATGCCGACTGATTTTAATGAAATCTCGCATCAACTAGATATATGAGAAAAAAAATAATATAGAAAGGATATATATGAGTATTTTTTTACGATATAATAAAAAAGAAAGAAAGATTTCAGAGAAGACCATTCTGTTTGTTTCTGGGAAGATGATATTATTTTTACATAGCATGTAAAATCGTCTTAAAATCGATTTATGATAGTGATACGTCAAATCTATTTTTCTTAAATAATCAATCTAATCCACACATTTTTTTTTTGTTAGAAAGCTTCGTACGCGCATGCCATAAGGCTTCCGGGCACATGCCGGCGACATCTGGTGGGAATTATTATATTGATATTGTAATATCGATGCCTTTTGGATATGCTGTTACAATTTACTTTGTGATAGTGAACACATTTTGTGACGAAAAAAACATGGGGGGTGGGCTGGAAGGCTTTTTTTTTAATGTTAGATAGGTTTGCGTTTGGCCGCAACTCGCCTGATGCGAAGCGACGATACGGCCTAAGATGGAGTGTATCCCATCTGGCCCGGTGACTTGGCCCGGTGGCAGGCCACATGGGAAAGAAAAGTTTTATCTGGCTCGGTGATATGTTTATCGGGCTAGATGACACAAATCAAGTGCCATCGTCTCCGGCATTGATTATTTATATGCTAACGCCTAGATAAATCATGTCATACAACCAAAAAATATCGCGTAAAACTTATTAAGTTCGCTGGTACCTCGTAGTTACACTTAATATGTTAGATGGCGTTGGTGTGCATTATTATTTTTTGCATTTTGTTTTTTTAAGCGCCATCTACTGAGTACGGTTCGATCAAAGGTAAGCTATCGATCAACTGCACGCATCGCAGCGTAACTTTGGATAAGTATTACAATATTGTTTGTGTAATGTTACGATATTGCATGGCTATAATACGAATCCAAGTCCCACATCAAAGTCTACGTTACTTTTCTACGGTTTATTCCGTAGGTAACTAAAATAAAGACACTCTCTTCTTTTTCTTTTTAGACACTTGGGTAAAAAAGGATATTTACGTTGTGGTACTAAATACGTTTAATTTCGTTTAGTTGTTATTTCGAGGACTGGGTTTTTTGCCCAACGTGTAACTATTGTGTAAATAAATGGGTCACTGAACACATCTATTCCGTTTGTATAACCTCCGACAAAAATCTCGAGTCATAATCTCTCGTATTCTATATTACAGCTCAACACTCGGTTTTATTAAAAGTAGCAAAACAAAATTCCGAATTCTGTAACATTCATTTATATCTGGCAATATAGTGAACACTGATGTTTGCATATTCAGAGCCATCTAGCGTTTTTCTAGTTGCGTTACTTAACTTTATTGGGCGCAAGGTTCGGTTTGGTTCAAGAGATCGTATATAAAATTATATTATATTTTTTCATGAATTTCATAGCTTATTACTTATAAAATAGTTATTCTGATCTTATAATAAATTAATTTTATAAAGTCACTCCATGAATATTGTAAATTGACTCTTTTCGAGTAATTTATTTTAATGTTTACTCATTTGAAACCACTAACGCCATCTGTAGGTTTTTTTTAAACTAATGGACCCGAGTATGACATGGTTTATCTATGTGGTTAAATAATCAAGGTCCCCGGTAAGGGGAGATAAGAGGATACGCCTCGTAATTTGTGAAGTATTAACTACATGCATCTATGAAAGGGATCGAACTTATAAATCAAACTGCTTAGTGCTAAAAACAGTTTTTATCGTGAATTATAACAATTTTTTTTTTCAAATAATTTATTTTACTTACAAACAGGTTTGTAAAAAATCTTAAGATAAACCTTTTTTATGATTATTTAAATTTTGTTATTGATATTGATTATTAGATGGGGGACGCTTGCCTAGAAGAAAACGATTTGCTCGTGCCGTGAAAAGACACAGAATAGAGAATAGAGAAAGAAATAGAGAAGCCGGCAGCGAGTTCCACAATCTAGCAAAGCGTTACAGGTTGAAAGTGACAGCTCAGCAAGGCTATCTGAATTTTGTATGCAACGAATAAAATTAAAAACTCCTGGATCGATTTAAAAAATCTTTTGCCGTTAGATAGCTACATTATCACTGAGTAACATAAGCTGATAACTGAACTTTTTCATGTATTACGATTTAAAATCAAACTCGTAGAATTTAAACAAAAAAAATATGAACTTTTTTTTGTCAAACTAATAAAGAAACACATAATAAGAAAAATGGTCCAGCCGTCTCCGAGAAATAAGGCTGAAAACATACAGTCGAATTAAGTACCCACTCTTCTTTGGAAGTCGGGCAAAAATAATTAAATCTACACATATCACGGAGTAAAATTAAGACTTGCCGACGAGGAATAACATCTTCTCGGAGAATGTAGAGATTCTAAGGGCTCGCATTAAACGCTTTGCGTCGACTTTTATTGTGCTTTATTTCCCGATATTTATATTCTCGGTCTTTTCAAATCAAGATGGAATTGGTATCTTCTAGACAAGCGTGCAACATTTTAGGTCGCATCGTCTGCGTCGCTTCAGGCGAATTGCGGTCAAGCGCAAACTATATAAAAAAAAAGGTTTAATGCTACTTTGCCAACGTGCTAGACTAACACCACCTTCGTAGGGAAGACACGTGTCTAGCTAGACACTACGGGTTGATATGTCGAATTTTTCCTAGCAAAGTTCGTATACAAAACTGTAACATTCGGAATTCGAACGGCATATCCGTCGCGTGCTCTCATTGGCCGAGCGCCACGCGCCGGCGCGTGCCTCCGCGACAGATGTTCGAAAATTGAACGTATCTTTTTAATTTCGCATGCCTTCTGGCTTCGGAGCGGCCTTGTGTGCAGCCTTATTATTCTTTTTTAGCCTAATTCTTAGGAACCCTTTAACCCCGACTGCTGAAAAGGAGGCTAATGTTTTTCGAGCGTGTTTCTATGAAAATATCCCGAATTCTTGTGACCCTTTTATAACTAAAACCGCTAGACTGTTTTTTTCCAAAAGTTCCAAGGAGACTTCGAACTTATAGCAAAATTCAAGATTTTGTTGGGAACGACCACCTGTACGCGACTACGAAATTTCTAGGAGACGTAAATCCTTAATGTCAGACGAAAGAAAAAAAAACGCCAAACCCGTTACTCTTCGAAAGCTCGCACGTTCACTTAAAACAAGTAAATAAGTATGGGGAGTCGGTCAAAATTTACTTCAAAGATTTTATCACATTGTTAGTTGATTTTTCCTTGATTTCCTCAAGATTCCATCATCAGATCCTGACTTGATAATCGACGAGGCTGCAATTTGCAGATTTCAAATTTCTACTTTCCAAAACATAATGAACTTTTTGACATTATACACAACGTGTAACAGAAAGGTGTGACAATACTTAACAGTGTTAGTCTACACGTCAAAGAGAAACCTGCGTAGAACAAAATTTTTGTAAATAAAAAAAAAAAATTTGGTCCTCTATACAAAAATTGTTCACGTGATCGGCGAAGATGTCTGGAAGCCGCTTTTTTTTGTTCTACAATGGTTTCACTTTGTTTAGTAGACTAACACCGTTAATTATTGTCGCACTTTTCTGTTACACGTTGTATACATGTAGAGAAAAAAATTGATTGTAACTTACGTTTCAAATCAGTGAAGAGCTTTACGAAATTGTCCATATAGCTCAAAACTAACAACAAAAAAAAAACTATAGAAAATATTGTATTTTAGGTCTTAAGAGCTCTTATGTCGTCAGTATTAAATATTCTACCAGTGAGGGTATGCAAATATAACTGTATTTTAGCAAGCAAATTGACAGATATTACTTACATAAAGTGCATAATAGTAATGAATATTAATCTGCCTTTACCTACATCGTCCTAATATGAATTACTTAAATCAGCCAAGAGCTTTTCGAAACTGTCCAGTTTGAGCGAACCAAATATATAAGAATAAGAAATATTTGTTGGCCTTTAAATAACATTCGTTACAGGCAACGTCTTCTTACATTTTAATTATTAATTACTTTATAAAGAAACTTAACTTATAAATACTTTTATAGTTCTAAGAACAAATAGTTATTATATTATACATTTACATTGTCATTTATTTCTTTACCTATTACTAACATTTTGTAATTGTTGTTCATCACACAAGAACTATATATGCACTTACATATTATATACCTACCTGCCTTCTGCCTACTAAAATTATTTCAAACTACCCCCAGAGCAATACAGCCACTATTCCTCACAAGATAAAACCTATAATCATTTGGAATGAATGAACGCCTTGTTTTTTTTACTTTAAAACCTTTGTCCTCTTAGGACAGCTGATAGTCAGCTGTGGGGAAAAAATGTGCCTATACCTGATCTTAAATAGGTTGCTGGGGAAAATATAACCTTATGTAGACCGCGTTTTTATTGACCAATCGAGTGTAGCATCTCTGCTTGGAGTCTAGCAAAATGTTGTTTCGTCTTTACTTTCTCTCTTTTCTTTAATAGTTTTTTTTTAATTATTTAATTTTTTTTGACTTTGTATAGAGAGCACAAAAAATACTTTTTAATAGTTTTAATTTCAATTCCGAAGACAAAGACCCCGATTCGAACAAGTCAAACTTACAAAACTAACCCAATTCGACAGTTGTAAAATTGTCTCCTCTCTTTTTGTTTCCAGATGTGGGAAAAAGATGGATATAATTTTAGGAACCTTTAGTTTAGACAGTGTGCCTTGGCCGAATGGGCGTCAAATACTTCTGTTCTGTTCGATTTAAAGGAGTTGTTTAATTTTCGGCCAGGACGGTGTACGTCTACCAAAAAAATGCCTAAAGATGTGGTTAATACTGTACGAGTATATAAATGAAAAATGCGTCAGTTGCTTCTTCATTATGTACAAAAATATCTAAATTCTGTAAATTATAAAGAAATCACCGGTGAGTTTCATTTTGTAATGTTAGCGAATGGTATGAATTTACAAGAATGCGACTTCATTGCCCCAGTGCACAGTGGTCTAAAGTTTTAGAATTGGGATTTTTTTCGAAGTTAGGCTCCTAACCAAAGTCTTTGTTATACAAAAATAGCAATGCCACAGAATATGTATCAGTACGAATTTCTCAGCTGATCGTTCCAAAAGAAAGTACCATAAATCAGCTGATTCTGAAAAAAATACAGGTAAGTAATAGAACCTCTTTGCATAACAGAATATAAAAAATAAAGGATTTGACATTCTTGGTTAAGCCTGTTCAGATTCTATGAATCAAGAAATAAGGTACAATTTAGAAAGACCAATAAAACCTCATTATGACCCAAAAAAGTTGTCATACTCGTACTAAGACTCCAATAGCATGGATTATTATACTTTATCTAAAAGGGATAGGGTTCAAATTTGGATGTGAAGTTACGAAGTCCATTTTGCAATACCCATTGTACAATTTTGCCAGTATAATACAAGTGTGCCTGTGCAGTGCGGCAATGAAATAAAAACACAATGACAGGTAGACTTGCGTCACAGCTGACGATCAGCTGTTCGAATTTCGAAAAGTTTTTTTACCTCCAAAGAGGTTAGTTAATGTTGCCTCGACATAAAGTCGAATTTGGAATTGAGTTTTAAACATTTTGTTTTCTTTTTTTTTTAAATATTATGTACATGACAACGGAAAATAAGTTGTATTTCCTTTGAATTAAAGTTACAGAAAAGGCAGGTTTTTTTTTTACGTGGGAAAGGATGGCATGATATATTATCATGCCAAGTTAATTATTACTTTGTTACCAAATAAGTGTAGATAAATATAAAAGATACAATGAGTTAAGTCGATACATAAAGAAATTTCTAAATGATAGGTACTTAAAAACACTAGTTTGACTAACACATTGTGAATGGATTTTAAGGAATTTCTGCAACTCACACTAGGAAAAATCCTGTGTCGTGAGACTTCTTCCTTTTTTTTACTATATTCTGAGGAGACATTCCTAATAGTAGAGGTAAAACTTAATGTTAACTTATTTTATTATATAGAAACTCTTATTTCTTTGACTGTCACATATCAGATGTGGAATTGGTCAGTTAATACTACAGTCAAATACATATAATTTCTAAATTACATTAAATTTCAATGACTAAAGTACTTAAATTGTAAACAAAAATTGGTTAATGTTTTTGATTTATAACAGACAATCATTAGACCAAAATATCACCTGATGGCATATGAAGATGCGGTCAAAAATGTAGCATGTATGTGTGTTTCACCCGCGTAGTAGCCCAATGGATTATCGAGATAATGGAGAACAACTTCTTTTTGTTGTCAAAAAAAGTATGTCCTTTCTCGGGGTCCAATATTCCATTTGGCGTGAAAGCGAGACAGACAGAGCTACTTTCAGATATATATTATACATATTTTATTATTACATAGTTAGTATAAGCAAGCAGCTTCAAGCTATATCATATTGTGTTGAACTCATTAATTGTTCAACACATTGCAAATCTAAATAAATTTATTTAGTAAATCCTATTTTTTTATTATCAGGATATCAAACCATGGCATGTCATTCTAATGTTTTGCTGTATTTGTAAAACAGCATATAGTGTAAGTAACATGAGTGGGACATGTCGCACCATGTAATGGTATAAAAGAAAAAATATATAAATATAGTAAATTAATTAGTCTAGACTGATATTTGCAAAGTATCATAAAATGAATGGAACTATTGAAATTCTTATTATATATTGTGAGGCGCTTTGACATGTTAGACTAAAAAAAAAAAAATATAAGTATTTTTCTTATTCTGTGTGGGGGCGATAAGTCCTGCACTGACGTTCTGCTTGGGGTGTATTGGGGGTGTATTGTGCATTTTCCCCGCCAGCCTAACCCAACCAGCCAAGCTCCTTAAAATAACGGAGTACAGCTCTGGGTCGCTGGCTCACCAGTTCCACTCCTATTTCGTCAGGTGTAGTAGAAATACCCTCATGATGCGAAACCGATTTGGATGCATAAATTTCATTGCGTTCAATAATATAAGTGTGTTAAGTACTTTTTGGCCAGTCTGTAACCTTTGTAGGTAGAGGTTAGAGCGCTATATCTATATATACATATATAAATGAATCCCTATATCCCTTGGTCACGCTATCACATGTTAACGGCTGGAACGATTTCACTATATTTTTTGTTGTATTTTTTTATTGTCAGGATAATAAAACAATTAAATATATATATATTTAAATATATATATGTATTTAAGTATGTATATCAGTCATCAGGTTAACATAGCACATATATATACTATATATATATATATTGGGACCTTTGGGACCTGAAGACCTTAGTGTTGATTTAAATATATATATATATATATTTAAATCAAACTAGTCAAAGCCTGTGCTATGTTAACCTGATGACTGATATACATACTTAAATACATACTTATATATATAATAAACACCCAGACACAGGTCAAATAGACATGTGCATGCACACAAATGTTTAACCAGTCCGGGGATCAAACCCGGGACCAGCGGCGCAGAAAGCAGGGTTGCTACCAACTGCGCTAACCGGTCAGCCAGATATATAAATATGAATCCATTTGTTTGACTAAAACTCTAGCACAGCTGGGCCGATATAGCTGATTTCAGTCTTGAAATGATTGTCGTACTCCAGGGAAGGTTTGAAAGGTGAGAAACATACATAACTGTTAGGCGGTACGAAGTCCGGCGGCTCAGCTAGTTACTAATACAATAAAACCTATTTTGTTACCTAACTTCCAGACAAATATATCATTCATTCATTAATTCATCAATGCAGAGCATACCTACACCTCTGAACCTAGGGGCATGAAATTTGGAGATTGTATTCATTATAGATTAAAGAGGCATATTAAAGAATAATTTTTGAAAATTCAACTCCTAATTGGGTCAAATGAGGGTTCATATTATGAAAATAAATAATGTTTTGAAAATAAACTAAGAGTATTCTATTTCATGTTGTATGCAAAGCTCGCCTTTGGTGACAGTAACTAAGTTGAATGATGGTGCCCTTGCTCGGCCTATATGAATTTGTTTATTGAATAACAGGCGAGCAGCTTCAAGCTGATGTGCCTATATCATATTGTGTTGAATTTATTAATTGTCCAATGCATTGCACAACATTGTACTTAAAGGTTTGCAAGGGATAGTTGATTGTCTTATAGCCATTTATCCAGTTCATTTTTAAAAGGATTTATGTATGTTGCAGTGTTCACATTTTCAGGCAACCTGTTCCAGTTGTAAACAACTCTGTTGTTGAGGATGTGGTAAGTTGTATTTGTGTTGGCATGAGTGCATAAATCATTTAATGCTGGAATTATGTAGGACTAATGTTATGTGCTAAAGAAGAGGGTAGATCAGGACCAGTCTTATGCTGTCAACCTAGCAAGTGAGTCCTAGTTAAGGTGATCTAATCCAAATAAATGCAAATATGATACTGGCGATTAGACAAAGTAAGGGAAAGTGCAAATAAACATTTATTACCTTAGGCACTACTGCTTGGCACTACTGGTAGTGTCATAGGAAAGTAATATTCTCCATGACAGTACCAGTAGTGTCATAAATAAATAAATGCAAATAAATAGTGTGTGTGTGTGTGTGTGTGTAGAGAAAATGTCATCATGGGTATTAAAATTTCATGAATTTGATATATCAGACGGCTGTTAGCAGAATTACATTTGTATTCTGGAGCTTCGCCTGTATTATTTATTTATTTAATAACAGGCGAGCAGCTTCAAGTTGATGTGACTTTATCATATTGTGTTGAATTCATTAATTGTCCAATGTATTGCACATAATTTTCCTTGGAGGTTTGCAAGAGATAGTTGATTGTGGTATAGCCATTTATCCAGTTTATTATGTTAGTTTTCTTGGGAAAACAGTTGCCTAAGGCACTCTCCGGCCAATCCCTCTGGTGGATGTTTGTGCATAAATCTAGTCGATCACTAATAGCTGAGGAAAAGAAGGACAAACAATCTATTTATGTGTTTACTTCCTCATCATTAAAGTTTACCTCTTCAGTCTATCCAAAGGTACCTAGAAGAGAATGCTATTAGCTAAAGCTACTGTAACTGGTAAGTCCATCACTAGATAGTATATTTTTTTGTATTTTTCTTTTCATGTATCACACACAACTTTTTACAGAGTAGTTAAATTTTCACAATTCTTTATTTATTGGAAACGATATATCTTATAGGTTGTATATATAACTATAATAAGTTGTAATAGTTCTAGGTGAGGTGTGGAGGTGCCTATGGTATTCTCCCAATCATTACCCCACATGTAGAATAACACTCTCTATCAGTCTGTGCAAGAAGTCAAATGTCTAACTCTCTGATGCAGAACACTGACAAATCAACCAACAAAAACATTTATAGCATATAAAATATGTTTAAAAAATCTGAGGGTATAAGAACTGAAATATAATACGATCATTTGTCTTCTAGAGCAATGTCATATAAAGAGTATGAATAAAGTTGGCATACAACAATGCTATATAACATAGAGTACTTAAATATGGATAATGCATTAAGGTTATGCTAACTTAAGAGCTAGAATGAGGAAATAGTAGTTACGAACTAATTAGAATCTTATTAGAACGCATTATTACTGATTAAAAACAACTTACCGGGCATCGCGCTGCCTGTTTGCCCCATTTTTTCGAAGAATTCTCAGCACTCACTAATTACTCTGTTTATACAACAATTCACGTACACATAATGTTAGTTATAGCACTTGTGCAGTCTTATTAGTCCACGGATTTAGCTAACACGACCTCTGACCTCTGCAGTAATGTTTACAAGTAATTATTTAGATTAATATTTGTGGCATGATTCCGAGTTAGGCTTTTTATACTATCTAGTTACCTATGAGCTAACTCGATCTTAGTTTGAAAGGTAATGTACAATTATTGTTGAACGCGTTGTATCGCTTCTTTTAATTTGTTTCTTTGTGGTTACATTAAAACTGTACCAACAATTCAATATTAATTAATTTTCGGATTTTTTTACAATTGTGCCACAGTATTGAAGTTGACATTATTGACTGTTACGAAAAAGAAGTTTGAGAGCAATTCAGTTTGGCAGTTAACGATATTTTTGGTTCGTTTTTAATATGTATAGCGTCATACAATTATTATATTTGCGTCGTTTATTAGTTATATTTTTTGGTACTCTTATGTATGTGTCTTTTATGCTACTGAAAATAGCTTTTCAAGAATGCGATACTTGCTTTTTTGTTTGTTTGTTACAATTTGCAAATAAGTATCATAATAAAAAAGTTGGTACCTGTTTAGTAATAATAAAAATATTATTAAATTAGCCATACCGTACGCCACTATTAAAAAGAAATGCCAAGTTGACATGCCAGTCAGGTAGTCAGTGTCAGATTTAAATAAAATGGCAGTTAATTGTTTGAAAATATCGATGTTTGTGTAGTGTGCTATTTTGTTGAAGTCTTATTTAGCTAAAATAAATATTGTATTCTTCTCAAACATGCCTATTAATCGAGTGCGAGGCGCTAGCAACAAGAAAAGGGACTTACTTGAAAGAAAACAGAAAATTCTCGAGACCATCAAGTACTATGACAAACGGATTAGCGAAGATTCGGCCGCCAAAGAGAGTATTTATTGTTACGATGATAGGTAAGTGTGATTTTATTATATAGTCGCTGCTGAATGAATTGTAGAAGCTTCTTTATTTAGAAAACTAACTAAGAAGATCTTTATTTAGAAAACTAACTACAAATTTTCACGCGTACAAAATTCGGTGAACATTATCGGGGACGAAATGAGTCGTTAGTATCTTTTGTAGTGATGATGGTCGAGTAGTTAGTGGGGTCGATTTCCGTGCAAAAGGTTCGAGGTTCGATCCCACGTAACATGCAACAAGAGCCTGAGCTACCGTTGAAAGAAAACATCGTGAGTAAACATGGTGGTATGGTTACTATCGCTCGCCTGGCTTGCTACCACCCTCAAGTTGTAAAATCTGTCGCCAAGCACCTAACAGTGTGTTCCGGCAGCCTTCCCTGAGAGCCAGTGTATTCCAGACTAGGCATGCTTCATCTAGGGCTACAGTTTCGCTGACTTCAGTGATTGTGCAAACTTGTAGTCAAATGCCTAGCTGTTTAGGGTTAAAAAAAATCTAATGATGTCGGAAACCGGTCTTCTTAAACAAAATAATATAAATCAAGACCCTGCTTCTTAGCATTTATCATCATTAGCTTACTCTCGTCCACTGCTGAACATATGCCTCTCCCATGACACTCCACTCGGTCCTATCCTGGGCTTTAAAACTCAGCTTCTAAGTAAAGTAAAAAGGAGAGCCCAAACTAAAAGATATACATAAAATTTCTGCTTTACAATTAATGCTTTGTGTGTTTTTACCAACTATCCAAAAAAAGTGGAGGTACTCAATCCAATGGATATATTTTATTTGCACAGGACAGAGCTCAATGGAGACAGTTAGAGGAGGCCTATGCCAAAAGGCACACTGAGCTGAGGGACATATTATAGTAGTCACTTTAATTTTGTATATAAGCTAAAAATAATTATCTCGCATTCTATACTTTTGTATTGATTAGTAATTTTTGTACATACCCTCATCTCAGAAATAAAAGGCTATTTTATTTTATTTACGTTTTATTTTATTATGTTTGTTACATGCTATTTTTGGAGACAGCTATTTGAAAAATACTTTTGTGTGTTTGAAAGGGCATACAATATTTTTAGCCCCATATAAATTTTACCAAAATCTGTCCAGACAGAGGTTTGATATGAAAAAGTTCTATCGGCGCCTGCCATAATGAATGAAATTATCACCTTTTTTAAAAGTACTTTGAATATATACAAGGTGTAACAGAAAGGTGTGACAATACTTAAGGGTGTTAATCTACCAATCAAGGAGAACCCATTGTAGAAGAATATTTTGAAAAATTTGAAAAAACATTATTATTATCTCCATACAAAATAATGATCATGTGATCGGTCAAGTTGTATGGAGAATGCAATAATTTTTTCCTCGAATTTTGTAAAATTTAGCTCTATGACAGGTTCACTTTGATGGGTCGACTATCACCCTTATGTATGGTCGCACCATTCTGTTTACGTTGTGTGGAGGACGGCGGGCCGAGACTGCTACGGCGAGTGGACTGTATGTGGCGTAGTGGATAGAAGAACAGTCTGACCCGAGTCGCTCCACGGATGCTGGAGTTGTGGGAAGTTCCAAGAAAAGATGGTGTAGGCTTCGGTAGTACTGACACGGCCAGAGTCTTGACAGAAGAGGGCGGAGAGCGAGAATGTTTTCTTGATAGCACTGTATCACTGCAGAGGCAAAGCTGAAGTTGACTGATCTACTGCTGAACTAATACTGAACTCAAATGCTGATGCTGAACTGTTGATTTCGGTTGCTGCACTGATGCTGAACTCTTGCTGAACTAAACTTGTTTGCTGAACTCAGGTTGAACTAATTTTATAACGCTACACCACGCGCTTTTATATGTACGGCGTTCTAAGCGTGTGAGTGAGACGGGTAGTGATCGTTCAACCCTGTCTGGGTGAAATTCCACGAAAAGGGCTGTGTGCTGGGGCACTACGTGGAATTTCATGCACCTGCCCGTCTCACCGTGGTGTAGCGTTATCTGCATCCCTAATCCTAATCCCTTTGTCTCGCTTTCCGCCGCCCTATTGATGTAGACCGTGTCAGTATTGTTTATTTCTAACTAAATCTTTATATTATCTTAAGCTACCACCTAATCTATGTACAATGCGACTTATGAAATAAACTTATGCTAACACCTGCACTATTTACAATTATACTACTAAGCTAGGCTATTGTGACGCCCGTCGTGAACATTCTCCCGCCGTGCAGCGCTGTCCATTGCGCTGCAATCTCCTTGGTGAACGGCGGGCGTAGTCGGCAGGATAACTTTTTTCTTGACGGGTCGTTGCAGGATCCCTCTGGCTGTGCGCACGTTGACTACCCAGACATTGTCATCTGGTTCCGGGTAGATGGCTGGGACAACGCTTCGTGGCAGCATGCTGTCTGTGTTAATCAGAACGTCGCCGATCTTAACAGCGGGCCCGCGGCAGTGGGGCTCCCGCCGGTGTTGTAGCTTGGGCAGAAATTTCTGCAGCCACCTATGCCAGAAGAGATCGGCGAGTCGATGGAAGGCGTGCCGGTGTATGCACCTGATGAGGTCCTTGGATAGGCCCGGCGATAGTACATGAGCCGGGTCGCCTAGCAGGAAGTGGTTTGGTGTTAGCGTGTTGGGGTCTTCACAACTCACAAAAACGTTCATGTCCTCGTTAGTAGTTTGTCGCGGCTCTTTGGTGGCAGCTAGGGCAGTATTCTTTACGCTGGCTGAGACAAAGCGGTTCAGTGCGGCCTCACTGTTTTCTGGTCTCTTTCCACTGTCCTTCTTCTGTAGAAGGGCAGTCTCATGGCGTTCGTCGCGAAGCTGGCGCGTCGGTCTCTCTAGGATCTCTAGGGCTTGTTGGTCAGGATCGCTTCGTGGGTTCTTCGGCGACACGGCGAGTGACTCGAGGGCTAAGTTGTGGCAGAGGGCGTTGTCCGTGTGCTCCTCTGCGGTCGAGTCAGCTATGTGGGCCATGAAGTTTACCTGATGACCAAGCGGCGTCAGCAATTCGATTGGCAGGTCGTGGTGTCCCATGTGCATCTCCGTAGGGGTGAGATGTAGCCTGTCGATCATGTGTTCCCGATGTTGTTGTTCCTCTGTATCACGTCCTTGCAGCGTGATGGTGACTCGACGAGACCCCGCGGCGTCAATTTCCTTGTCCGTAATTCCTGGGACGCCAATTTGATTCGTGCTCTCATATCCAAGCTGGGAGACCGTTGGCCCATTGTCACATAAGGCCCAAGTGGCGGCGGCTCCCGCCGGTGTAGAGGCAATTTCTGGCGCTATTTTCAGACGATCCGCAGGAATGTCCGTTCTCCACGTTGGCGTAACTTGCTTTCTTGTCGTCGTGTCAGCTTTCAGATTGTAGTGCTTCACACTGTCGTATAACGCAGTCTCGGATGTCACGAAGTCTTCTTGCGAGCCGTCAAACAGTGGTAGATTTTCGTAATTGCGGGGATCGGACTTGCCCTCCTGAGACACGGATAGGTCTGGCTGCACAGGAACTGGGGCAAGAGCGATCGTAGCGGCTACCAGCGGTGCGAAGGCGGGCTCACGATGAGGCTTTGCAGGCGTCACGACAGTTTTTGACGGTGCATCGGCGTTTTGAGGCTGGTGCACGTGGAGCACTGATGGCAGTGGCGGCAGCTCCGAAGACTCTGGCAGGCTCTCTATTTCCGTGGCAACAATTTCCTGAGACTGGAAACAGGTTTCAACATGTTGCGGTACAGTGATGTCTTCTTCGGAGAACTCTTTACGTAAGGCATCCTCTTCATACAGCAGCGCGAGGCGTGCGCGTGATGCTTGGATTTCGGCAAGGGCGATTATCTCTTCAAGGCGGAGTCTCTCGCGCTCTCGATTGGAGAGACGGCGTCGGCGTGCAGGCGTTGTAGATGTCGCTTTCTTGGAGTGTAGATCCGACCTTAATGCTCCGTAGGCTGGCGCGGCAACATCCGTTGCTGGTGACACGCTGAATGACACCGAAGGCGGCATGTGCGGATGCTGCTGTAGCGGCGTGGCGGCGAACGAGGCGGGATGCATTGCCTGCACTCTTTTGAAGCACGTTGATGTATTTGTGGCGTGGAAAGCAGGCCCGGCGTGAGCTGGAGTCGGCATTCCTGGATGACTTGCGGTGACCAAGTGGGAGTAGGGCTCGACGGCACTGGAACCCTGCGGCGTTCCCAGGCGGCTTGCGGCGTTGAAGTGAGAGGAAGGCTCGGCGATACTGGAGCCCTGTGGCGCTCTCGGGCGAGTCGCAGCGGAAAAGTAGGAGGAGGGTTCGACGGCACTGGAACCCTGCGGCGCTCCCAGGCGAGTTGCAGCAGAGAAGTGGGAGGAGGATTCAACGGCACTGGAAACCTGCGGCGCTCCCAGGCGAGTTGCAACAGAGAAGTGGGAGGAGGGTTCAACGGCACTGGAACCCTGCGGCGCTCCCAGGCGAGTTGCGGCAGAGAAGTGGGAGGAGGGCTTGACGGCACTGAAGCCCTGCGGCGCTCCCAGGCGAGTTGCAGCATAGAAGTGGGAGGAGAGTTCGACGGCACTGGAACCCTGCGGCGCTCCCAGGCGAGTTGCAGCACAGAAGTGGGAGGAGGGTTCGACGGCATTGGAACCCTGCGGCGCTCCCAGGCGAGTTGCAGCAGAGAAGTGGGAGGAGGGTTCAACGGCACTGGAACCCTGCGGCGCTCCCAGGCGAGTTGCAGCAGAGAAGTGGGAGGAAGGCTTGACGGCACTGAAGCCCTGCGGCACTCCCAGGCGTGTTGCAGCAGAGAAGTGGGAGGAGGGTTCAACGGCACTGAAGCCCTGCGGTGCCCCCAGATGATCAGCGGCGGTGAAGTGGAAGCAGATCTCGGTGGCACTGGAGCCCTGCGGCGCTCCTCGATGGCTTGCTGCGATGAAGCGGGAGGAGGACTCGGCGGCGCTGGAGTCCTGCGGCGCCCCCAGACGACTCGCAGCGGTGAAGACGGAGGAGGGCTCGACGGCTCTGGAGCCCTGCGGCAATCCCACCTCAGGCCTGGCAGTGATGACAGTGGTGTCCCTTGACACCTCACTCGGGGAATCTCCTGTGGACTGGCTGACTCTGTGGTGCGGCGCAGATTGCGCCTTCTTAAAGGACCGTGTCAGCACCATCTTCTGTCTTGAAACTTCTTAAAATCCGGCTCGAAGGACCAATGTGGAGGACGGCGGGCCGAGACTGCTACGGCGAGTGGACTGTATGTGGCGTAGTGGATAGAAGAACAGTCTGACCCGAGTCGCTCCACGGATGCTGGAGTTGTGGGAAGTTCCAAGAAAAGATGGTGTAGGCTTCGGTAGTACTGACACGGCCAGAGTCTTGACAGAAGAGGGCGGAGAGCGAGAATGTTTTCTTGATAGCACTGTATCACTGCAGAGGCAAAGCTGAAGTTGACTGATCTACTGCTGAACTAATACTGAACTCAAATGCTGATGCTGAACTGTTGATTTCGGTTGCTGCACTGATGCTGAACTCTTGCTGAACTAAACTTGTTTGCTGAACTCAGGTTGAACTAATTTTATAACGCTACACCACGCGCTTTTATATGTACGGCGTTCTAAGCGTGTGAGTGAGACGGGTAGTGATCGTTCAACCCTGTCTGGGTGAAATTCCACGAAAAGGGCTGTGTGCTGGGGCACTACGTGGAATTTCATGCACCTGCCCGTCTCACCGTGGTGTAGCGTTATCTGCATCCCTAATCCTAATCCCTTTGTCTCGCTTTCCGCCGCCCTATTGATGTAGACCGTGTCAGTATTGTTTATTTCTAACTAAATCTTTATATTATCTTAAGCTACCACCTAATCTATGTACAATGCGACTTATGAAATAAACTTATGCTAACACCTGCACTATTTACAATTATACTACTAAGCTAGGCTATTGTGACGCCCGTCGTGAACACGTTGAATATATTTGTATAATTTTCAGTTCTGACTCCGATGAAGAAGCAAAGTTTCGTATAGACCTCTCTCCGTCTATTGAACAGCTGAAGGACACACAACAGATGCTCCGTGTGGGGCTCAATGCTATGAAGGAGCTGGCTGGTCTTGAAGTGCTGCAGTCCGAATGCAAAGTGCTGGTGGAAGATCCGGTTTTCAAAAGGTCAGGACATATTTCATTTACAAATATTATATTTTCATTTTTGCTGCATATTATAATCAATCCTCTTATTTTCTCTGGTTTTATGCACTAGGGGGCCTTCCCCCTAGTGCATAAAACTTAGCCATAAGACTTGCCTTAAAAAGTCAAAAGCTTGTCTACACATTAAACTTTCAACCATCTTTTAATACTATGCTTTTGAGTGAAACTTTCACAAGTTTCTCAACAGTTTCTTTAAAATGTCGCTGGTTTCGGCATAGGCCTCCTCCAACTCTTTCCACTGTTGTCTGTCCAGGGCTACCAGTTGGGTCCAACAGTTAACTTTAGGTCATCTTCCCATCTCTTGAACAGTCCGCCTTTAATGCGCTTTCTATCTGTTAAAGGTCTTCTATTTAACTGCCATAGGTAGTTCCATCGATTTCATAATTTCATTCAGAGACCAGTATCTTTTCCATATATTTGCATGAATTAACAATAAATACTTTATCCTGACGAAAAAAACAATTAACCTTAATAATTAAAAACCATTGACCACGTGGACGAAGTCGCGAGTAACAGCTAGTGTTTTTATAGATTTCATCAAAGTACCCCACCCCGGAGCAGCGGCTGGCGACGCCCTTGATATCTTAATTCGTAATAATCAAAATCAAATCAAATTATATGTTTTCCTTTATTACCAAAAATGAAATGCCTAACAATAACAAGAACAGCAAAAAAGTATAACAATAAGATTTCAGACCACTGACCATTTCAGATATACAGATAATCCAAATGCTCCAAACCACAACCAGAGGGCAGCGTGCCCAGTATGCTGGCCGCATTATCAAAAATATATACAAAATGTATATACTTACCTATTTTTGTATGGTGAACCTGATAAATTTATTTCGAGTTTTTTAAAATTTTCTTCTACGTAGGTTTCATCTTGACGTATACACTAACACCGTTAAGTATTGTCACACGTTTCTGTTACACCTTGTATATGTTTATTGCAATGTAATTAATGTAAACTTACAAAAAACTTACACAGTCGACAACATAGAAAAACATCAAGGAACAAGTTACAAGTTAGTTTTGACTCCCAAGGCGTGAATCTGTTGACCCTGTTGCAGGGGTCTAAGAATACTGCTGTCGTAAGAGACGACTAAAAAGGGGGCCTCTGCGCCTGAGGGTGATCAGAGTTAGGGCTCTGAACACCCCTTTACACAAGCCCTGGGAAGACGTCAACGCGAGCCACTGACGTTAAGGACGAGACAGCTAGCTGTCCAGAGAGGTGCTGAAGCATTGTGAGTTTGTTTAGAGATCCCGCTGCCCTCCATAAAGCACTGAAGCAGGAGTTTTAGTAGGTACAATCCTACATTACCCGGCTTCACCCTAATGTAGTTGGGTATCATATAGAAGATTTCCCCTCGTCAACAAGAAAATAAGAGGCGCGAACCTGTATTTCTGAGTGCAAATAATGAAAGTCTGTTTGTTTCCAGCGAGGCTCCAGTAGTCAAGCCAGGTCTCTGGCGGGAAGTAACAGCGGAGTGCCAGGTGGACTTGGTGCCCTACTCCATCAACTTCTGCGTACACCAAGCTGTGAGTTGCTCCTCGAGTATTGTTATTATTACTCCTCCCATTTGTTTCAAACACAGCTCTGGGCCGGACCTTTAATTCATCATTGGGGTCGCAAATAACAAGGAGAGGCCCTTAACAATATTGTTATGACATTAAAAAAATATATAAAAATACAGCGGTATAAAAAGTTATGCGTGAAAACGGTAAAAACTATTATTATAATTATTTTTCTTTTTTCTCAACCTGCTGTGCACCATTGTTGGGCAAAGGTCTCTTCTATATGGGGGAGGGAGACTTACAAAAAATCTAAATAATTTATTTTCCAGCAACCAGGACTCATCAGTTTAACACATAAATTATGACAATGGCACGCAAATTAAAGTTTCTGTTAGAAAAACTAAGAAAAATGATAAAAATATACAAAGAATTTGATGTCAAGATTCGGACAAAAAATCTGAAAATCTAAATACGCCGACATCTATATATGTAAAAATGAATCCCTATATATCTTGGTCACGACATCACGCGTGAACGGCTGGACCGATTTCACTATTATCTTCTTTGTTGTGTTTGTTATTGTCAGGAGAAGGTTCTTATGACAGAAAAAAATTAAAAAGTATATATATAAAAATGTATGCTTTTGTTTTTACTAAAACTCGAGAGCGGCTGGACCGATATAGCTGATTTTAGTTTGGAAATGATTGTCGTACTCCAGGGAAGATTTAAAAAGTGAGAAACATACATAACTGTTAGGCGGTACGAAGTTCGGATGGTCGGCTAGTACTTTATGAAATTAAATAGTAGCTATATTAAATGGAATATAAAAAGTTTTAAGTTTGAATATCTATTTAAACCCCTTAAACTTTAACTTCAAACAGGTATTCAAAGTTAAAACTTAAATAAAAACTTATGGACAAAATAAAATATAAAAATGATCAATCTTTGAATCCTCAAGTTCAAATTCAAACCTAATTTCCAAAAAATCCATTCCATCCATCCAGTAGTACGCCCCTCCCTCCCTGTAGTACGCCCCACCCTCCCTGTAGGACGCCCCTCCCTGTAGAACGCCCCTCCCTCCCTGTAGTACGCCCCTCCCTGTAGTACGCCCCTCCCTCCCTGTAGTACGCGCCTCCCTGTAGTACGCCCCTCCCTGTAGTACGCCCCACCCTCCCTGTAGTACGCCTCTCCCTGTAGTACGCCCCTCCCTCCCTGTAGTACGCCCCACCCTCCCTGTAGTACGCCTCTCCCTGTAGTACGCCCCTCCCTCCCTGTAGTACGCCCCACCCTCCCTGTAGTACGCCTCTCCCTGTAGTACGCCCCTCCCTCCCTGTAGTACGCCCCACCCTCCCTGTAGTACGCCTCTCCCTGTAGTACGCCCCTCCCTCCCTGTAGTACGCCCCACCCTCCCTGTAGTACGCCTCTCCCTGTAGTACGCCCCACCCTCCCTGTAGTACGCCTCTCCCTGTAGTACGCCCCTCCCTGTAGTACGCCCCACCCTCCCTGTAGTACGCCTCTCCCTGTAGTACGCCCCTCCCTCCCTGTAGTACGCCCCACCCTCCCTGTAGTACGCCTCTCCCTGTAGTACGCCCCTCCCTCCCTGTATTACGCCTCTCCCTGTAGTACGCCCCTCCCTCCCTGTAGTACGCCTCTCCCTGTAGTACGCCCCTCCCTGTAGTACGCCCCACCCTCCCTGTAGTACGCCTCTCCCTGTAGTACGCCCCTCCCTCCCTGTAGTACGCCCCACCCTCCCTGTAGTACGCCTCTCCCTGTAGTACGCCCCTCCCTCCCTGTAGTACGCCCCACCCTCCCTGTAGTACGCCTCTCCCTGTAGTACGCCCCTCCCTCCCTGTAGTACGCCCCACCCTCCCTGTAGTACGCCTCTCCCTGTAGTACGCCCCTCCCTCCCTGTAGTACGCCTCTCCCTGTAGTACGCCCCTCCCTCCCTGTAGTACGCCCCACCCTCCCTGTAGTACGCCTCTCCCTGTAGTACGCCCCTCCCTCCCTGTAGTACGCCCCACCCTCCCTGTAGTACGCCTCTCCCTGTAGTACGCCCTGTAGTTAATATATCTTCCAAATAAATTTAATAAAGACTGAAAACTTTTCGAAGCTAAATTGTTCATTTAAAGCTTCGCTCGTAGGAATACAATGATTCACGTGCGAAAGAAATCACCGGCGAGTTTCATTTTGTATTGTTAGCGAAGTTTATGATTATGCAAATATCGAAAGTGACGTCATTAGCAAGTGATGAATTAATTCGAACGTTACAATAATAGAGTTCCCGTATATAGATAGATCAAATATCCTATTTTAATATTATGTAATTATCTTGTACGTGCTTGGTTGCCTGGAAGAGATCGCTTTAAGCGGTAAGGCCGCCATTTAAAAACTAGAATATGATTACAATTTTGTCTGTTATTTATTGTTAAGCTGGTTTTTGAATAAAGAGTTGTCTATCTATCTATCTATAGATCAATTCTTTATTGCATTCACTACACGCAAAAAAATACAACAGAAAAATTCTTACAAAATACAGTGCTTCAAGTGGTGGCCTTATCGCTAATAAGCGATCTCTTCCAGGCCTTTATGACGTTGGCAATTTGTTTCAGACTGGTATATTTGGCGCTAAATCTTACCGCGGTCTCAACGTGCTCCCAGTAAAGAGAGCGCAGGAGGCTGAGCTCAGCAGGTCTGTGCTGATGAAGGTCACCAACCCTGCGGATGCTATGGAGGTAACTAGATTTTTAACTGACTTACAAAAAATGACAGATTCTATGTTCGTCTGTATGTATATACTCTATAATGGATCTGACTTTTATTACATTCAAACAAGGAAGTATTTTTTGAAAGCAATCCTTTTTATAAACTCAGTGAATATAAGTGAATGCAGCTTGTGGAATCATCGTTCTTGTGTAACGAACAACAATTACAAAATTATGCTAATAAGTAAACAAAGCAATCATAATGTGAATATTTGTCAAGAGAACTGTTAAACTAACAACTAATATTAAGTAATCGTATATAAATGAGATTTATAAGTTAAATTTTTTAAGTATTTTTTAATTTAAGCGTAACAAGACGTTGCCTGTAACGTACGTTATTTAAAGGTCAATAAATATTACTTTACTTAATTTTTTTATGTATGTTCAATTAATAAATCAGCCAACTGTGTGCAGAGTAGAAAATAAAAAATAAAATAATAACAATAAATTAATATTTAATTTAATTAATCAACAATTGCGAACACATATTAGATAAGATATGAGTTAGTATTCATTAGTATATATATATATATATATATATATATATATATTGAGTTATTATTTACTTTTGATGTTAATATTTCATTGAATGCATATAAACAGTTTTTATTACAAAATTCATGTCACTAATTATTTTGACTATTTTGATTAAAAATTAAATTAAATTAATAAAGGTTCTAATCTATCTGCGTGCCAAATTTCATCCAATTAGTATCACCAGTTTTTGAATGAAAGAGTTACAAACATAAGTACACCCATTGATACATTCTTACAAAGGACTTGTTCCATTTTCGGCCAGGACTGTGTACGTCTACCAAAAAACGCCTAATGATGTGATTAATACAGCGTGTTAATGAAAAATGCATCAGTCGCCTCCTTCATTGTGTACAAAAATATGTAAATTCTGTTAATTGTACTGGAATTATGGCATCCCTGGATGATTTATGTACCCTAGGTTAAATCTTAGGGTCACGTTGGTCTGTAAATTGTACCGCCCGTCACAAATGTCAAAATTTACGCAAGAAAAACGTGTAAATCACTTTTTTGCGTAAATAACAAACACTGCGATATGTTACGTTATTTTGAATTTAGTTGATAGATTAATGATTACTAATCTCTGACGTATTTATGGTATCATGTACACTGTCCTGGCCGGGGCTCCATACATATTTGAAACATTTCTTTTTGCGTTTATAATGTTAGTAGGATAGGATAGTCTTGCGTTTGATCGCAACTCGCCTAATGTGCAGCGACGATACTTCCTATGATGGGGCACGCTTGCTTTAAAGAAACCGATTTACACGCGTCTTGTTTAAAAGTATTATTATTTGTTTCGTGTTGTATTGTTATTTTGTATTGTTCATTAGGTGTTGAGGAGTTATTCAGTATCGTTTCGTTCTCGCCGCGCCACACTCGCCCGACTGGCGGACACGTACCCTCATCACATATACATGGAGCCGTTGGTATGTTTTTCTGTCTACTTTGGTAGGAAACACAATTATTAATGTGACAAAAACTTAAATAGCGATGACGGTCGAGTGGTTAGGGGGGTCGATTGCCGTGCAAAAGGTACGAGGTTCGATCCCACGAAACATGCAATAAGAGCCTGAGCTACGGGTGAGGAAAAACATCGCGAGGAAACCATAGCATGGTGGTAGGTAGGACTTTTTATATCGATCGCCTGGCTAGTAAGCTAGCTACCATCTGTCGCTAAGCACCTAACGGTGTGTTCCGGCAGCCTTCCTTGAGAGCCAATGCATTCCAAGCATGCTCCATCTACGGCTACAGTATCGCTGACTTCCGTGGTCCTGCGAACTTGTGGTCAAATGTCTAACTGTGTAGGAAAAAACAGAAACAGTAATTAAAACACTAAAACTAAACTAAATCTACTTACAACTAGTCAAAAATTCCGTTAGTTGAGGGAAAGGTTGCCCAGCGTTGCCACGATGGACTGCAATGGAGGTTTTATGCCCAAAAAAAAGATAACAGTATTTTTGTCGGCCGTACGATGGTACGGGCCAAACGATATTGGTATATAATATTTTATAATTTTATACATATGTATGTAATGTTCTTGTATAATGAACAACCATTGTGGGATATCCATAAAAGATAGACATATACCATAGTGGTGTTTTCTGTAGACCTCTTCAATGTCTACATTACTTAGTAAGTTATTTTGATAAATCTCAGGTCAAAAACGGTTCAGCTCGCGTTTGCAATGTAAGTGGTTTTTTTTTTATTATTTACGACATTACATTAGAAACCTCGTAAATAACAGTAACTCTCTACTATTTAATGAATGTTATTGAACATATAAACCTTCCTCTTCAATCAAACTATCTATTTAAAAAAACCGCATTAAAATCCGCTAGTTTTAAAGATTTAATCATACATAGGGACAGAGAGAGCGACTTTGTTTTATACTATGTAGTGATGATCAGCTGATTCCACTCGTTTAGATTACTATTTAGTCGGTTAGAGAAAACGTCATCGCGATCTAACTTGCATCCCAGCGCCATCTATTGTTGTCAGGGGCAGAGACGGTGTTACGAAATATGCTTTTTTTTTCTAGCTGGACAGTGGTTTTCTGTTTTATACTATGTAGTGATGATCAGCTGATTCCACTCGTTTAGATTACTATTTAGTCGGTTAGAGAAAACGTCATCGCCATCTAACTTGCATCCCAGCGCCATCTATTGTTGTCTGGGGCAAAAACGGTGTTACGAAATATGTTTTTTTTTTCTAGCCGGACGGTGGTTTTCGCCTTAAGTGTACCAATCTATTAGAGCTGACTTGGAAGTTAGAGAACGCGCGCTCTCCACTCGCAGCCTTCCGTCACAAGTTTGTTTTCGAATTGGAACATATAGGTAAATATTAGCTATAAGGCCTCTAGTGGTGTGAGATGGTCATATAATAATAATAATAATATGGGACAACATCCACACGAAGGTGTTCAGGTCCCAAACTAGACAAAGCCTGTGCTATGGTAACCTGATCACTGATATACATACTTAGAAATACATACTATATATATAGTAAACACCCAGACAAAGGTTTAACAGACATGTTCATGCTCACAAATGTTTGACCTGTACGGGGATCGAACCCGGAAACAGCGGCGCATAAGGCAGAGTTGCTACCAACTGCGCCAACCGACCAGTCAAGATATATGCAAAAGAGCGACTGTAACTTTTCACTAGATTCCTTTTTGATCCAGCTACGTCAGGCACATGCTCCAGCCTATATATATATATATTTCTTTTGAAGTGTTTTTTTTATTGTCACTTCTCTCGATCGTCTATCGGAAAAAAATGACAACTACTTGACTGTTTTGTTTTTTAAAATTAATAACAGTCATTTTATTAATGTTGTACTCCACATGTCTGTACCAAATATATATTTGACTAGCTGTGTCCCGCGGTTTCACCCGCGTATATAGTTCTAATAGAACTTAAACTAACTACATATATAAAGTCGGTTTAAAGTATCCTATGTCCTTTCCCGGGGTCCAATCTGCCTGTGTTGTGTACCAAATTACATCTAGATCAGTTCATTGGTTTTGGTGTGAGAGCGAGACAGACAGACAGAGTTAATTTCGCATTTATAATATAAGTTAGGATTAGGATTGGGATTAAATAGTGTTATTGAAATCAGCCTGTAGTGGGATTAAATAGTGTTATTGAAATCAGCCTGTAGTGGGATTAAAAAGTGTTATTGAAATCAGCCTGTAGTAGGATTAAATAGTGTTATTGAAATCTGCCTGTAGTGGGATTAAAAAGTGTTATTGAAATCAACCTGTAGTGGGATTAAATAGTGTTATTGAAATCTGCCTGTAGTGGGATTAAATAGTGTTATTGAAATCAGCCTGTAATGGGATTAAAAAGTGTTATTGAAATCAGCCTGTAGTGGGATTAAATAGTGTTATTGAAATCAGCCTGTAGTGGGATTAAATAGTGTTATTGAAATCAGCCTGTAGTGGGATTAAAAAGTGTTATTGAAATCAGCCTGTAGTGGGATTAAATAGTGTTATTGAAATCTGCCTGTAGTGGGATTAAATAGTGTTATTGAAATCAGCCTGTAGTGGGATTAAATAGTGTTATTGAAATCTGCCTGTAATTGGCATCGTACAAATTACCCCAAATTCGGGAGAAATACCACCGAAATCTACGACGCCTAATAAATTGTAAAAGCTTGTTAGTATACCAAGTTTCGTCAAGATTGGAGGGAAACTACAACCTATACGAGAGTACGAAATTTCTTGCAGACATACATATTTACGAAAGAACATTATGCAAGACCCGAATAAAATCAGTCAAAAAAAGTCAATGACAGTCGTCGCTTCTTTATTTCATTACTCATGTTTTAATATTATCATTTCAATAAATTTTTGTTCCAGACGAAGTCTACTTGAAAATAATAAGAAAAGCGCATACACAGCTGTCCAACCCCACTCTAGATACAGACGAACGTACATTATTACTGGCTAAAATCATAAGTACATGTTTAGAAGCCGAAAAACGAACACAAGAAAACTTAGAATCCGAATCGAAACCGGAAACCTCAAGGAAACTCGAAAAAAGGCGGATAACACTCGACACAGACGCCACTGCAACTAAAAAAAATAAAAACGATAACGAAAACGCAGAGGAAGATGATAAAGTTGATGATAGCAATGAAAAAGACAAAGCTACAGATGATCAGGTCATGGCTCCACCTAAATCACTGCCGAAGAAAAGTAAACCTAAAGGAAAAGAGAATATCGATCACAATAGAAAAGCCGTGAAGAGATCCACTGGTGAAGTTAGTGCTGGCAGTGTGAAAAAAGCAAAAATAGATGATAATAATGCAAACAAAAAGTGTAAAAATGATAATGGACAAATCAAAGTAGTAAATGATAAAGTTAATAATGCTGGTGGTAGTCAAAAAATACCGACTAATGTAGAAAATATGGGCAAAAAAAGATATGTACAAGGAAATTCAGGCAATAAGCCAACTCAAAAAGGAAAAGAAAATATTAAACTTATAAATTTGGAAGAATTGGATAAAGTAACAGAAAAGAATACAGAAGCTAAGACTGTTAAACCAAATTCGAATAATGCTCAAAGGAAAGACAATCTTAACAAAATACAAGAAATAGAAAACAAACAAGAAGGCAATAAAACAAATAAAGCTTTAGAAACTCAAAAAGTAGTTGAAGATGTAATCGTATCAAAAACTAATTCTCAAGCACAAAAACAAGTCAGCGAAAATAAAATAAACGTTACAAAGACCAGCGTTAAAACTAATTTATTGACAAACGTAAAACAATCAAATAAAGACAAAGACGCAGGTTCAAAACTTGAAGAAAAAACTAAAAAAACAGATAAACAAAAAGAAACTGACAAAGAAACACAAATTCCAAAGAACGCAGAAAAAACAAAGAAAGTTATACAAACAGTGGCTAACAAAGACAGAGTGACTAGTGCCAAAAACGATGATTTAACTAAAGATTTGAATAATAAAGAAAAAGCGGTGAGTTCAAAAAACGCTCAGGCAAATGACAAAAATAATGCTAAAATGGATACTGCTATTGCTTTAGCAGTAAAAGAAGCTACTAACAACAAAATGACTGCTATTTCTTTAGCAGCCAGCGTAGCTGCTAAACAAATAGCAGTCAAAACAAACGTGAAAACTGCAGGAAACCCAGACAAAGGCATCATGAGAAACAAATCGGTAAAAACACAAAAACTTGACGATGAAGAACCAGAAAATTCTACTTACAATACTGTATTAACTAAAACTAACAAAAACTCAGTGAACAAAACACAAAACGAATTACCGAAAGCGACTGAAATCAAAAATAAAAATTCCAAAACAAACACAACCAGACCAATTGCGAACAAAACAGAAAAACACACAATCAAAAGCATAATAAACAAAAACACCAAAACATTAGCAACGAAGAACAAAATCAATGAAAATTTGCAAAGTTTAAACAAAAATATGCAAAAAGCGAATTTAAAGTCGAAATCGGCAGATCAAATTATTAATCAAAACGCCCCTAGGACAAGTACACCGAACAAAATGAATACTATACAAAATGGTAAGAATCAGAAGCAAATTTTCAATGGAAGTGCGGAGAAGAAAAATTCCAAAATACCACTACTGAATATTCCTCACAGATTGTCTGCCATCAAGAAACTAACGAACAATCCCTTGAGAATCAGTCCTAGTAAGTATTATAGTAAATTAAAAAAAAAACCGCAATCGCCATTTTGTGGTGGCGGCCATCTTGAATTTGAAATTTTATCATAGAGTTTGAAAAATTATTAAAGTCATGTTTATCAAATACGAGTTTTCACGCGGATTTGACCGTTGGAAAGGTTCTATTCAAGTCAAGTCCTTTAATTTCATACTTATATTGAGTGAGCAGTGAAATAATCGGTCAAGTGCGGGTCGGACTCGCCTCTTAGGGTTCTGATTTCATATTGCTTCCATTGAGTCATTAGGGTGTTAATGATACATAAGGTAATCGTAAAATGGACCCTGTATATATAAGTAGGAGTGAGGAGGATATTTTATACAAACTAAAATAAGCTCAAAACATGCTAAATAATTAAATTTGAATATTTAGTATTAAGTTTTGCAGTAATCAATTAAAAGCAAAAAACAGCAAAAAAAAAACACATTTTTTGCCTACGATAAATTCAATATTAGTTAAAGTAAAATATAAAAATATTAATTTAAATTTTTAAATAAGTATTTTTTATAAATTAAATTAAATATTTATTTTATTCTGCTTTTAGTATTTGTTGTTTACAGTGTAGGGCAGGCTGCACACGCCTACATCACACATGTACTTAGGCGTAGTATGTTCATATTAAGTTTGTAATTCGTTTCACGGACCGTCACGCCAGTCTCTCGCTGGCGCTCCAATAAAGCGCATGTCTTAAAGCCTAAACTGCATTTAATTGAACCCATATAGAATACTCACCTCAATTAGCCAGCGACACCACATACACTCATCAACCCACACACCCAAATAATATTCTATAGTGGTGACCGTATTCTATAGTGGTGACCCCGACGTGACGACAACAGAAATTCATCGTCTGTGATAATGTCGACTCTCTAGCTATCACGGTTTATGAGATTACCCAGTACGCACGAAACCCTAAAAACGATTAACCATTGGGAAGGGATTACAAAATGTTTTTTTTTTCCAGGAAAGTTCACCTCTATCAAAAGCATTTCAGACTCGAATTTGAAAAAAAATATATCAAGTAAGTATTATATTACCTAGTATACCTAACTTAGATAAAACTCTTAAATCAATTAGTTTTTAACCGATTGCTATAAAAGAGCGTAGTTCCCAATTCCTCGGAACTTTTTTTAACGGACTTCAAGCAGGATAGTTTGAGGAGATTTTCTTGTCTCGACTTTTGCAAAATTTTGTTCATGCATTTCCAACATTTTTTTTTTCAAAAACAATTCTTATGATTTTTTTTGAACTCACCGCTTTTTCTTTATTATTCAAATCTTTAGTTAAATCATCGTTTTTGGCACTAGCCACTTTGTTAGCCACTGTTCGTATAACTTTCTTTGTTTCTTCTACGTTCTTTGGAATTTGTGTTTCTTTGTCAGTTTCTTTTTGTTTATCAGTTTTTTTAGTTTTTTCTTCAAGTTTTGAACCTGCGTCTTTGTCTTTATTTGATTGTTTTACGTTTGTCAATAAATTAGTTTTAACGCTGGTCTTTGTAACGTTTATTTTGTTTTCGCTGACTTCTTTTTGTGCTTGAGAATTAGTTTTTGATACGATTACATCTTCTACTACTTTTTGAGTTTCTAAAGCTTTATTTGTTTTATTGCCTTCTTGTTTGTTGTCTTTTTCTTGTATTTTGTTAAGATTGTCTTTTTTTGTGCATTATTCGAATTTGGTTTAACAGTCTTAGCTTCTGTATTCTTTTCTGTTACTTTAGCCAATTCTTCCAAATTTATAAGATTATTATTTTCTTTTCCTTTTTGAGTTGGCTTATTGCCTGAATTTCCTTGTCCATATCTTTTTTTGCCCATATTTTCTATATAAGTCGGTATTTTTTGACCACCACCAGCATTATTAACTTTATCATTTACTACTATTATCATCTATTTTTGCTTTTTTCACACTGCCAGAACTAACTTCACCAGTGGATCTCTTCACGGCTTTTCTATTGTGATCAATATTCTCTTTTCCTTTAGGTTTACTTTTCTTCGGCAGTGATTTAGGTGGAGCCATGACCTGATCATCTGTAGCTTTGTCTTTTTCATTGCTATCATAAACTTTATCATCTTCCTCTGCGTTTTCGTCATCGTTTTTATTTTTTTTAGTTGCAGTGGCGTCTGTTTCGAGTGTTATCCGCCTTTTTTCGAGTTTTCTTGCGGTTTCCGGTTTCGATTCGGATTCTAAGTTCTCTTGTGTTCGTTTTTCGGCTTCTAAACATGTACTTATGATTTTAGCCAGTAATAATGTACGTTCGTCTGTATCTAGAGAGGGGTTGGACAGCTGTGTATGCGCTTTTCTTATTATTTTCAAGCAGACTTCGTCTGGAACAAAAAAATAATGATTTGAAATAAATCTTTTGGAGAAAAAAAAAATGTTGGAAATGCATGAACAAAATTTTGCAAATATATTGTAAGTAGAACTGAAGGTGTTCTGATAAAACACAAAAAAAAAACAATCACTAAATAGAAGAAAAAATACATACCAATTGGTTAGAAGCGAGTTTGAAAAATACCTTATGATTTATTAACATAAGAATTTTTTTGAAAAAAAAAAATGTTGGAAATGCACGAACAAAATTTTGCAAAAGTCGAGACAAGAAAAATAAGTTGTCCATACAAAAAATGGGTCACGTGATCGGTCAAGTTGTATGAAGGGCTTAAATAAATTAATCTCGAATTTTGAAAAAAAAAAATTATTATAATAAGGTTCACTTTTATAGTTAATTGTTTATTATTAGACTGACACCGTTAATAATATTAATTTACATTTGATTTTGTTTTTTCAGAATTGCTTAATAATCCAACCAAAATTGGCGGTCAACAGAAAAAGTGATAATTTATTATTAAAGATTTTAACTTCAAACCAAGCACTTAAATATATATTTTTTTGATTGTTAGAGGATCAAATTAACCTACTTTAAAATATGTATTTTCGTACTTTATGTGCTGCCTTAATTTTTACTGCCTCGTTATTTTTAATTTTTACACTACTGCGAAAGTATAAGGGATATTTTTTTCGAGTGTATGTATGTATGTGTATTTGTTTGTCACGTCCTAGAGACTAAACGGCTTGTCGTATTTTTATGTGAGCGGTGTCAATAGATTCGTCTTAGTCGTGAGAGTGACACTGGGTACAACAAAATTAAAAATAAAAATAATTAAGGTTGATACACAGGTTTAAACACTTGTTATGTATTTTTTCTTCTTTTTATAGAATGTTTTTTTTTTGTGTTTTTACCAGAACACCTTTAGTTCTACTTACAATATATTTCAATACTAGCTATGCCCCGGGGTTTTGCCCTAAGTCAATATCTAATCGTCCCATAGGAGCACTTCAATTTTTTTGCACCAAAAATAGCCTATGCGTTAATCCGGGGTTAGTGCTATGTTCGCGTCGAATCGCACCCAAATCCGTTCAGCCGTTTGTACGTGAAAGAGTAACAAACATACATTCGCGTTTATAATTTTTAGTATGTAAGGATTATTGTGAATTCAAGATGGCCGCCGCTACAAAATGTCGGATTGTACATATCAGAAGAGTTTTCTACTATTTTTTTATTTCTTCAGCTAATACGTTTTCTTCTTTTCTTTTTTAATAATGGATAATTTCTTAATATATTATAATTTTATGAAAATTAACTTAGGTATAACATTAATTAATTAATATTATAAAAGCGAAAGTTTGTAGGTTTGTCCTTCACGCTGAAACGGCTAAACGGCTTTGGATGATATTTAGCACCGGGATAGCTCATGTCCTAGATTATTACATAAGCTAAATGATTATTCCGGAAAATCAGTAATTACTTGGGACAAGCTAGTAGAAGATACGAAGGAATAGTTATGCAGATTATTTCTAAATTTCAATAGCAAATATTAAATTAAACAATATGTTAGGTATGTTTATTTGTATTAAAAAAAACAAGAAGATGGCGTTAATAAAATCATATTGTTAATAGTTAAAATGTCATCACAAATTTAGTTACTTAAATTCGTAAGAAATTAATTAATTTAAATTAACAAGAAATTAATTAATTTAAATTCTTAAAAAAATAATTATACATTTGTCAACATTATTATTATTGATTGCCATTTGAATGCAAGTAAGTTTTTATGTTTAGTTTCCCCCCGTCATTCCTTATCCTTTAGTTTCTCTCCATCCAAAGGTTGCCTGAAAGAGATCGCTATTAGCGATAAGGCCGCCGCTTGTTGCACGTAATCATAAGTTTTATTAAGTTTATTGTATTATTTATGTGAGCATACAATAAACAGTTTTCTATCTATCTATGAATTTAATTTAAAAGTAATTAATTTAATTCTTAAGTGATTCCTTAAATTCTTAGGAATTTAACTGTGAAAATTTAAAGTTTAGAAAATACTGTATTGATTTCAGTGATTTTTCCACAATAATTATGTAAATAGCTTTGTTTTTAAAGCCCTATTATTATTTTTGTACATTCATTTGTTTGAAGATTTGACCTGAAAGTGCCTATTATGTAGTAAGTCTAGATTTAATCTAATTTAAGTTATATGATAATTTTAATATAGTAACCTATAATAGTTTTGTTGGGATTTATAACTTAAGGGCGCGTCTACTTTAACGCGTCAGAGAATAAAAAAAATAACAAAAGATTCAATGACATTACAAAAAATATATACACGGTTAGTCAATAGATTATATACAGAAACGCGATTCGAAAATAAAGGCTAAATCATTGTAATCTTCCTTTCACACACTTCCACATCGTTACATTACGATTTTTTGATGAATATAAAAAAAATCTTTCGAAAAAGTATCTTATTTCGGAAAACTCGACGCGTTTCTGTAAAGCAGTCTTTTTAGCAATTTTTATAGTAGTGTCTTAGTGACACTACTGTAAGAATTGCTAAAAAGACTAGTGAATAATTAATTTTTTCCAAAATCATTAATGTTAATTTAGTTTTGATGCAGACGCGCCCCTAATGTCTCAATAAAATCTTAATAAATGTCTCAATAAGATCTTAATAAAACGAAATAAAATTCATTTGATTCATACAAAAATGCATTTCATTTATTCGCATATCAAAAATTAGGTTAAAATTAGTCTAAAATAGCGTAAAAACACGTTCAATTATGAACAAGAAAATCATTTAATTATGTCAATTAATGCTATTTATAATTATAATATAAAAAGAAAAGATTTTTCTCAATGAAAATCTTCAAAAATTATTAAAAAAATTATGCTAGTAAAATAACACGAAATTATTAATTAAATTTCATTATTTAGCTTAACGTCACATTGCCTTTCTCATAGGTATACAGAACAGAAGGTAGTGTCGTTAATTATAGACGACACTACTGGTAGTGTGCAGCTGGAAGTGATTTTTCCAAAAATAATGGAAGAGTCATGTCGTAGTTACTTAGTTCACACTAAGAACTAAAGCTCAGACGAATAAGTTACCGTTAATAAGTCGGATGTTAAGCGGAAGACAAATTAAAAAAGGTCCATCCTGCATTCTCTTTGGCGAACATTAGGCATGAAAGATCAAACAATGGCGTCGGCATTTGACAGTTTTGAAGCGGCGAACTGTCAAATATCGACGCCATTTTTTACTCTTGTCAGCCGAATAAGCCTATAGGGCCTCATTTTTAAAACGTTCGAAAGAATTCATCACTCTAATGTCGTCACTTGTGAACGATAAATATGCGGCTTTTTGAATATCGTTCGTAAGTGACGTCATTAGTGAGATGAATTCATTAAAAATGAAGCCCCTGTTCTCTGAAGACTTGATATAATCGACATAAAAACCGGAAAAATAGCCTTTTAACGATGACGTTATTCGTCCTTAAACTCAATACAAACTATCTTACGCATCCGTCTGCCGCGACTGTAAGACAAATCAGGATGGGATAGTTTTAACAGATGGATGGACAAATGTCCGATGACATCCGGTACGTACGATCTTCTTCGTCACGTCCGGTCGGTCAAGGTTGAGTGAAGGACATGTCCGTTACTTATGGACCTATGATGTAAACATACACCTGTGTAAAGTACAAGGCTGGATAGTCCGTAAGTGGTTAACGGACGCGTCCGATAGTTTGTTTTGAGCTTTAGTTTCTTTAGTTTAGGGTGTGAACACAAACACAGCTTGCTCTACTCGAATAAAATTATCTAAGTTTTGCAATACGTGACGTAAACCTTACATTAAAAGTCAAATTTATGAATAAAACAATATGAAAGAAAGCTTATCTAAACATGCAAGAAGTACAAAATTTTCTAAAGTCAAAATTAAGTAGAAATGAGGGTTTTTTAAAATGGCGCGTTGAACGGATAATTCTTGTGAGTGTCGCCCATTCTGAAACAAAATTAGATATTGTTTTTAGGACGGAGCACAGAAGCAAAGGACTGAAACTTCATTATTTTTATATATCAAAAAAATTACGTGCCTCGTTGTTTGTCCGCGATGGACTCCTAAACTACTGAAGCGATTAGATCCAACTTGAAAGATAGGATAGCTTACTATATATACATAGGATAGCTTACTATAGTCAGTCAGGACATATATATATACAATATAATTTTATTATATAAGTCTTGACTGACTGACTATTTTCTAAGAATCAACGTAGAGCTTAAACCGCTAAACCTAGAGACATGAAAATGGACGGTGTTTTCATTATAAGCTGTAGAAGTGTATTAAGGCTTTTTGGATATTCAACCCCAAAAGGGTTCAAATGGTGGTTCAAAGTTTTAAACCTTTTTAATATTCAAATTTATCGCGGATGCCAGCTACTAGTTACATACATATAATTAAAATTGAAATATTTAATAAACCCCGACATCGCCATATTGGATTCGAAATGTATCACAGCGTAGGAGCAAGCACACGCATTATTCGGGAACGAACGATTCGATCACTCAGATGCAATAAGTCAAAGATGTATTGAGGCACTTTAATTCCCACTTTGTTCACACAGCTGAACAAAATAATCAAGATCTTATTTTTTTATATATTTGATACCAGTATAGGTATAGGCTTGCTTTTGACAGCAACTCGTCTACTGTAAAGCGACGATGGGGCCTAATATGGGGCACGCTTACTTAGAAGAAACCGATTCACTCGACTTGAAAAAACCCAGATTACAGCTATCAGGAAATAGAGAATCCGCCAGCGAGTTCCAAAATCTAGGAGTTCGCACAATAAAAGCAGATACAAAGCGCTTACAGAAGTGTTTACATACCCTTTGAAAGTAAACATCCTCTTGTTACGATTGAGAGCATTAAGCGCGTCTACGTGTCCCGAAGTAAGATTGACTCGCAACGCGACCAGGTTCTCAGCCAGATGGTCAGCGGAGGACGACTTTACTACCACGCCGTGACCGCTTTTTAACTGGTAGCTGTGAAGACATAGAGAAAGTTAAGACTTTGGATATCTTAGTTCTCAGTTACACTAAGTTGTCAGCCAGAGGGTTAGCGGAGGACGACTTTACTACCACGCCGTGGCTGCTTTGTAATTAGTATCTGTAAAGACATAGACAGAGGAAGTTATAGACTGGATATCTTAGTTCTCAGCCATATGGTTAGCGGAGGACGACTTTACTACCACGCCGTGACCGCTTTTTAACTGGTAGCTGTGAAGACATAGAGAAAGTTAAGACTTTGGATATCTTAGTTCTCAGTTACACTAAGTTGTCAGCCAGAGGGTTAGCGGAGGACGACTTTACTACCACGCCGTGGCTGCTTTGTAATTAGTATCTGTAAAGACATAGACAGAGGAAGTTATAGACTGGATATCTTAGTTCTCAGTCATATGGTTAGCGGAGGACGACTTTACTACCACGCCGTGACCGCTTTTTAACTGGTAGCTGTGAAGACATAGAGAAAGTTAAGACTTTGGATATCTTAGTTCTCAGTTACACTAAGTTGTCAGCCAGAGGGTTAGCGGAGGACGACTTTACTACCACGCCGTGGCTGCTTTGTAATTAGTATCTGTAAAGACATAGACAGAGGAAGTTATAGACTGGATATCTTAGTTCTCAGCCATATGGTTAGCGGAGGACGACTTTACTACCACGCCGTGACCGCTTTTTAACTGGTAGCTGTGAAGACATAGAGAAAATTAAGACTTTGGATATCTTAGTTCTCAGTTACACTAAGTTGTCAGCCAGAGGGTTAGCGGAGGACGACTTTACTACCACGCCGTGGCTGCTTTGTAATTAGTATCTGTAAAGACATAGACAGAGGAAGTTATAGACTGGATATCTTAGTTCTCAGCCATATGGTTAGCGGAGGACGACTTTACTACCACGCCGTGACCGCTTTGTAAGTGGTAGCTGTGAAGACATAGACAGAGAAAGTTATAGAATTTGGATATCTTAGTTCTCAGTTACACTAAGTTCTCAGCCATATGGTTAGCGGAGGACGACTTCCGTAGACAGAGATAGAAATAGACAATGGGTACATGTCATCCCAGTCACACTATAACAAGGAAGGAGATATACAATGTCCATGGAATTGAAAGAGACAGAGCGACCGATGTTTTGATCCGTAGCGCTTTGTTACATTGCTTAGCACAACAAGTGCTAAGCATACTTTGAGGTTAACTCATTTATTTGATGTTAAATCCCTATCTATAAAATATATTGGTGATAAAAAGTGTAAAGATCTGACGAAACTTTATGTAGAGAATCGTGCGATTTGGTTTTAGTGGCTGTAACAGTAAAAGCGAAGCAGCCACAGCTAGTAGTGATAGTTACTTTTGAATCTACTGTCCTTATTGCCGACACGCTTAGAATGAGTCTGTTAACTTAACTCCGTGGCTTTGTAACTGGTAGCTGTGAAAGCATAGACAGAAAAACATATAGACTTAGGATATCTTGGTTCTCAGTTACACTAAAATAGCTGGTCAACAAGTCTGTTATTTGAATTGTCTCAGAATTACAATTGCAATTCCAAAATGGCCATTTCGACATTCAGATCAGAGTTGGTAATAAAAATTATGTTTTGCTTAAGTGAGAATTAAGCAAAACATTTTTTGTCATAACAGCCATTTTGGCACAATAGACAACTCAAATAACAGAGTTGACAACCAGGGATAATATTATGCAATGTTCATGTGAATGAAAAAGACAGATAGATCGATTATTTGTTAAAACAACACTTAACTTAAATAAGCTATTGATATATTCAGGACCTATATGATTAGTTTCGTTATTGTTTAGCATAGCTATTATTGGATCTACGTATTAACCGCTGGCAGGCCGTTCTTAGGTTCAAAACAGGTTTTCGTTGGAGCTATATAGGCGTAATCTGGTTTATTCAAAAGCAGCATATTAGTTCTCTCCATCCAAAGGTTGCCTGGAAGAAATTGCTTTAGGCAAAAGCCGCACAGTGTAATACCATTGTATAGATATGTCTTGCTGTATACTTAATTTGATTTTGGTGTGCAATAAATCTATATTTATTCATTCATTTACCAGAGTTATCATAAATACTCCCGTTCCCTTCTATTAACGGATTTTTTTATCATGTAGGTACGTACCAGGGTGTTATGAATTCAGTATAGCTTACTTACCTGATGAGCAACGGAGCTAGAGTAATCTCTAATCCAGACGCCATGACCATCATTAATTAATTAATTAATACACCTTATCCTTATCTATCCTTCCTACTTTTCCTTAAGCTAAGATGTTTATTCAAAAGAAACAATCAGGGTATCATAAATCGAATAGAGCTTTTAATTACAAGATAAGCTTCTGAGCTAGAGTGATCTGTAATCCAGACGCCATGACCTGAATCAGGGCGTCATACGTATATGACCGCTTGGTGTCCATTCATCAACTCCAGATCGACTTAAACTGGTTTATTTATTATTCAAAAATACCTACCAGGGTATCATAAATCCAATAGACTCTATTGTCAATGCTCTAATGAATAGAGCTAACTTACCTGATGAGCAACTGAGCCGGAGTGATCTCTAATCCAGACGCCATGACCTGGATTAGGGCGTCATCAATGACAGCTGGTTGTCCGTTCTTCAGCTCAAGAGGTGTTCCCTTGGAGCCGAGCACTCCGAAGCAGCTGAGGGTTATGTTGCGTTCACTGCAGAAGTGTTCCAAGCGTTGCTGGGAGAGATACGGGTGGCATTCTACCTGGAATTTGAAAATTAATTATTGAGTGATATTGATAAAAAGAAATAATAAATAAATATCTTGAGGATTCATCTTGATTATTTTATGTGTGAAAGGTTATTAAGATGCTGAAATGTACAGATGCGGCGCCTTCTGTCTCTGTTATGATAAGTAAGAAGGTAAGAAGTACACCCCGTCCTATACATTATTTTTGTCAATAGTCACCATCCAAAAATTGACTGGAAGAGATCGCTTTTAGCGATAAGTCCGCCGCTTGTGGCACTACATGTATTTTTTTTTGTTTTTTTTTGTTTGTCTACAATAAAGCGTTCATCTATCTACCTATGTAATTTTAAACAATGATTAAAGTAGATTTTTCAAAAAATAATTTTATGATTTCATAGCCTTCGAAGAAAGGAGTAATTCATCGAGCGAGCGAATTAAGCGTACTTGCTAGTATTGCCTTTATTTGTCTGTCCTAGTTTCCAACCAATCTTGAAGAAACTCGTACCTGTACATTGGCGTCGTAGTTTTTCGATTGGTGAATATGAATCCCTAAAATGGGGGAACTTAGCAGTCAGGATCTTGGCAGCGAATTCCAAAACCTGGCAGTTCGATTAATAAAAATAGACGCGTAGTATGATTTGTATTTTAGTTTACACTAGGGTTTAAATATAGATATATGATTAATTAAATAAATAGATACCTGGTTCACAACAGGCTTGATACGCGCCTTTTCGACCACGCGTTGTATTTGAGCAGAGTTAAAGTTGCTCAATCCTATGGTTTTGGTTAGACCCTGGAATCGTAAACAACATGTTATGTGCAGTAGAATCAGGATATAGTAATCTTTATGGGTCAGAATTAAAGGCATGTGCCTTCTCGCTCGCACTATCTTAGTTTTATCTCAGAAATTTATTATTTAATTTATTTATTTGGATAAACACATTAATAGCATCATGACAGTAAGACCAAGGCGATACTACATTAAACTATTTTATAAAAAATTAACGCTTAAATACAAATTGTTCACAGAGTCTATTTGCAGTCTCTGTGAATTTTGCCAGGCTACAATTTAAAACGTCAATATTTAACAACGCTATTGCGCGTGATGTGGGAGCAAACCTAAGCAAGTTAGTTCTGTTCTCGGGTACCCTGAAGATAATAAGAGACCTCCTACGGCTAGTGGCTTCCTCGGGCGCGCGCAAGCACAGCGCCTCCAGCACCTCACGGTGGACTAGAATTCCAGTATTTTTTCTGTGGTTGTATTAAGAAATCATTGATTTATTATTTAAGAAATCGTTAATCACATCATCATGTTAAAAATAACATACATTGACAATGTAATTTTTAACATGATTAACAAAGTCGATTTTGCAAAAAAACGATTCAAAGATGTTTCAGTTTTATTATTTCAATCCGTAAAAGGTTTAATAAATTTGCGTACCTACCTATGTAGCCAAAATATAAATTTCGTTATGTAATATGTAGGGTACATAGTAAATAGTTATTTTATAAAAAAAATTATGTTCTATCAAAATTATTGAAGATTAAAAAATAACTGAGATAGCGTAAGTAAGAAAAGAACATACCTATATATTCAATAATAGCTTCAGAATACAGATTTTTAAAGATAAGTTTTAACTAATTATTTTTATAATAGCTGACCCGCCGAACTTCGTACCGCCTAACAGTTATGTATGTTTCTTCCCTGGACGTACTCCAGGGAAGAAACTTACATAACACAATCATATCAAGACTAAAATCAGTTATATCGGCCCAGCCGTTCTAGAGTTTTAGTGAAACAAACGATTTATTATATATATATATATATATTTTTTTTTTCATTTTTTTCTGACATAAGAACCTTCTCCTGACAATAATAAACACAAGAAAAAAGAACTAGTGAAATCGGTCCAGCCGTTCACGCGTGATGTCGTGACCAAGAGATATAGGGATTCATTTATATATAAAATAAAACTGAACCTATACCTACCTAACATTTAAGAAATAAGAATTTGAAAAAGGTCAGTATGTGATTAATATAATTAATTAATAATTAGCAGTCTCGGAGAAATCATGTAGGTAACAAACATTAAAAAAAACTGACGAATTGAGTCGGTACCTGCCTGGCTAGCTACCACCCTCATGTTGTAAAATCTGTCATCAAGCACCTAACTCCGACAGCCTTCCTTGAGAGCCATTGAGCATGCTCCATCTAGGGCTACCAGTATCGCTGACTTCCATGCTCGTGCGAACTTATGGTCAAATGCCTATGTAGGGCAGGCTGCACACGTCACATAACGACGTAGTTTTTTTTTATTACGTTTCAGGGTCCGTCAGATCTGTCTCTCGCTGGCGCTCCAATAAAGCGCATGTCTTTAAGCCCAAACTGCATTTCATTGACCGCATATAGAATACTAACATTAATTAGCCAGCGACCCAACATAGGCTCATCAACCAACACGCCAACAGTATTCTATACCTAGCTGTGTAGGATAAAACACCTAAGACGAAGACTTATCCTGAATCTACTTGCCTTGGTTACCAGCGTCTCCATGCCGTACCACGCGTCCAGGTAGTCGTGCTCGGAATACTGAAGTACTGTCGCTATTTTAGGGATAGGGCCGCTCCCTTCCTGTAAAAAATGAATAAATGTCTCAAGAACGTGTCGAGATACGCAAACCTACTGTAAGATTCCTTAGCATTATATCGCTTTTAGTCTTTAAAAGCGATATTATATGGAAATACAGATGTACGGGCGGAAAATACTAAACTGTGGTTCGTATGGGTCAGAATTATTAGTAGGGGTCACTGACCGTAATTATAAAGTACGCTGGACTTCAGATTGTCAAAGTGACTATGAATTCATTTGATTTCCGACATTTTGTCGCTTATGTGTGCGTGAGCTGTCAATTTAGTTCGCGATAATTACGCACACCAGGCGCATCAAATTGACAACAAAACAGCTGTTATTTCCCTTTGTTCATTACTGAATATTTAGTAAATATAATACATGTCAGTGGTAGAGGTATATTACCGAAATCCGTATAATAATTATATTAGTAAAATTATTATTATTAGGCCGAAACTGAAGCCACGGTCGAACATTCGGTTTCGGTTTCGGCCAGACATAAATATATATATATATATATATATAAATAAAATCCCTATTGAATGGAACCTATAAAACCGCCTTATCAGTAAGAATTTTGCTCACTGAGGCAAGAAGATCATGACTAACGTGAAATCAATAATTTTGGAGTTTCTAAGAAGAACTGGTGGCCAAGTCTGTTATTTGAATGGTTTCAGAATTATAATTGCATTGTGACAAAATGACCGCGTTGTCATAGAATAAGCCACAGTTAGTTTTAAACAAAACATAATTTTTAATACTAACTCTGGTCTGTTCTATGTCGAAACCGCCATTTTGGCACAATGCAATTGTAATTTTAAAGCAATATAACAGACGTGAGCACCAGATGGTTTTCTTACCTTACCTTATATAGACCACTTAAGATTTACAGATAGCCCAAATGCTCCAACCCACCATCAGTGAGCAGCGTGCCTAGTATGCTAGCGGTATTATCACGCTGTATCTCAATTCCTACGTTCGACCAGATAAACACTGGTCACATTCTGGTCAAGCGTTAAATAAATTTATTAATTCTATTTTATTATATCTATTTCTTTATTAATTGCTTGGAATTCTTACTTCGAAGTTTTTAACAACTTCTTCTGTTATTCTATTGCCCTGGTACCTAATCTTTTATCAGTTCTACAGCTTTCAACTTCAAAAAATGGAGTTCTAGAGTTCCCAAAAATGGCGATGAAAAATATGTTTTATTTGGTGGTCTTCTTACCTTGAAAGACATGGGGTTATGTATCATATAAAGGTCGAAGTACTCCAGGCCCATGGCTTCAAGGGAGGCTCTGCAAGCGACCTCCACCAGGTCAGTGCGATGGTACGTACTCCAAAGCTTCGACATTATGAAGAGATCCTCTCTAGAAATAAAATTGAAAGTTAAAAAATGACGGTACCTTATATTCTTTCAAGAGAAACAACCGGCTTCAGTTCGGCAAGCCTGTAGGGAAAAACATTTCAGTTTTTGGACTAAAAAACCATTGAAATGTCACAATTTAAGGACCTAATATCGCATGTAACAAATTGTGTGTGAGCAGTTTACTACAAATTATGTTTTTATGATATTTTTGCAGGACGCATAGTTTCCGAGATATCGCGAAAAAGGTGTTTGCACCCCTTTTTCCAAGATGGCGTCCGTGAGACAAGGACAACAACCACACAAACTTGGGGTTAACTTCTATTAACCCCTTAAACATGTCCCAAAAATAAAATTGCGTCCTCTAAGAAATGTAAAGCTCATGTAACAATTAAATTGACTTACTCTGTGTTTGCCAGCGTCGTACTTAATTTTACACGGAGTCATTTTGACAATTTATTTTAGGTTCTAGAAATGACGAATTGATGCTTCACCCTTTCTTAATGGCTACGTGCGTGCGTGACGTCACCACCCGGTTCCAACGGAAGATCAACGCTGGTTGTTTCAGCAGCATTATGTTGAGTTGGAACCGGTGAAAAGTTAAAAAGTCAAATCATTTATTGGCCTTATAACTGCGTTTGTTACACTAGGCAAGTCAATACGTACAATAATGAATTATAATATTATGACGAAACAAGGGTTAAAATTTAAAGAAAAATTAGAAAAATAATAAAACTAATTTGCGTCTAGATAATAATGTTAAATTTAATATTGATGTCAGATTACTATATACATAATACTTAGTTATATATCAGTCCAGTAACATTACAAGTCAAGTATTGTTTAATGTCAATATCCATTTTTGATTAATTCTAGAATGAATATTCAGTCAGATCAGTAAGAATTCTTTTACTGAGTAAAAACCAAAGGATTCGATGAATTTTTTTAATTTACTCCTAAAATAAAATTGTATTCTATTATATTATTTTGCTTATACTAATATGTGATCACATGACATTACAAATTAGATATCGTAGGTATATTTAAAAAAATCTATAGCAGGTACATTCTGATTCATAATATCGTAAGTTAGAAAACGAGGACAGAAAGTTAGAGCGAAACTTTAATTTTTGTCCTACACAGCTAGGCATTTGACCTTAAGGTCGCACGACCACGGAAGTCAGCGATACTGTAGCCCTAGATGAAGCATGCCTAGTCTGGAATAAGTACACTGGCTCTCAAGGACGGCTGCCGGAACACACTATATAGGTGTAAACTATAAGCGTTCCTTGCACTAGTACAGAACTCTAACAATAATAAAAAAAAAAAACGCTTCACACCCAATGACAGTTCTATAAATAGAGATAAGTGACTGCGGATCTAAAACTGATATAACAAAAGTTACCTACCATCACAAGTGAGACGTTAGTTGGCGTAGAAATCTAAAAGTACGTTTTATTAAATCGGGTAAAACGAAGCTCACGATTTTCAGTTATAAAGTTAGAATGTCACCTCTTAGTTTCAAATTTTATTAATTTACCACACTTACCAAAATTCATATTAATGTTTTATTTATTTAGTTTTCATTTTGTCTAACTTTTTGCATTATATAAGTGTTTTCCAAATGAAAATATGTAATGATTTCGAGCAACGCCGCTGCTTGTTTGTCGCAAGGCGGTCCGACGCGCGCGCATCCTTTTGTTATTCACTCGAGTTTTTGCATCGCGCTTGCACTCGGCGGCGAGCGCACTCCGAGCCGCTATCCGACGGCGAATGCACGTTCGTTTCACGCAATTTAGAAAAGAAAGATACATTTATTTTATACTCAGGACACTACTAATACAAATAATTACTTACAAGTAGCCAAACTTTTAAAATTGTAAAACAGAGTTGCAGTGTCCCGTGCGTCAGAAAAGGTCGGCATTTTCTATTAGCTTTCCCGATCGATTCAATATTTACGAGCTATCTTATTTACAGTTAATTGTAAATTCTTTATAGCCACCACGAAAAGAATACAACAAACAAATAACATGACACAAAAGGCGGTCTTATCGCTAAAAAGCGATCTCTTCCAGACAACCTTTATAGGAATGGAAAATAATAATAAAATTTTGCGTAGACGGTGGTGCAAAACAGATATGAGAAGTTTGAATAAAAAATAATAATAAATATATATATAAAAGGAAACTAGATTCAGTGGACTTTTATTGGATTTCAGTGAACCACTTGGCGCTTTAGTTATACTGATATCTCCCTACCAGGATTTCTCCTAGAAAAATTAATCTAGCTTACCGTTTCACAGTGCCATCGGCTATCTTATCCCTGATAGCCTCTCCGACTAGTTTCTCGGTGCCGTATATGTAAGCTGCGTCGATGGCGCGGTAGCCGAGGTCTATGGCTGCCTTCACTATGTGATAGGTTAGTCGAGGGTCCAGCTGAAATTAAAGTCAGATGAATTAACGAATATAGCCTTATTGCATACTAAACAAAACATACAGCAAGGTTAATCTAGACATTGGTAGTACATTGGGCGACCTTGTCGCCTAAAGCTATTTCTTCCAACCTTTGGATGTATGCAAGGTTATCGGCTAGGGGTGTACTAAGCTAAAAGGGGGTCACTATACTCATCCTAAGAAACAAATATCACAGTAGGACCAACGCTGAATTCAAGAAAAAAAATGATTCATACATTTTGTCGACGACCAAATGAACTTTTTGTGATGTAATAATAATTACGTCACAAAATAACTCGGAAAAAGTGAATATAAAAATCTGGTATTTTAAATATGAACTCTTCATTACATTATCTCGAAATGATTTTCGAATTTCCATCATTTGACAATTGGGAAACATTAACAACTAAAAATCCGTCGGCTAAACTTACCAACGCAGTCCCGAGAGCTATAACTGGCATGGAAACCCCTTTCCTGATCTCTATAGACGCCATTTTGTCCACGCTTCCATATTTATTCTTAGCATTAGTCAATTCTTCTATCTTATTCTGTAATATCTCATCGTCGTTCTGTTCACTTCTCGGTCCTTCTGTGACACTCTTCTCCGTTACTTCCGCAGCAGTCTGTGTTTGTGTTTCTGTTCTTGTAGTTTCTGTTCTTTGGGTTACTTTCTGTGTTGTTCTTAAAGAAGTAGAATATTGTTCAGTCGTTCTTGATACTGGGATTGTCTTCTCTTCTATTCTTTGAGTTGTAATTTCGGTATTGTAATTGCTTAACGGCATTTTTTCGCTCTTTGTGGGCGTGAGTTTGCCCTGGAAACAATTAGATTCTATTATTTTTTTAGTGGCGCAATTTCAATGCTAACCATAAAAATTATATTTATATTTTTTATGGTTAATTCCTTTACAAGACGCCTAAAAATAAGTAGTCAACTGTTTCTAACCATCCATAGGAATTGTAGATTTTGCCTTGTTTTTATTTATTTATTCAATTCTCCCACAATTACAGCAACGCCAAGGCATGTGGTGAGATATAATATATCTCACCACATGCCTTGGCGTTGCTGTAATTGTTTTTTTTATATCGGTGGTACGGTCATTGTTCACTCTGTAGATTCATGTTAGAAACGTATGAGGTTAGGCTGATACGAAATTGGGTAGTTTTTTAATAAAATCTACATTTTTTTTTTAATATTTTATATTTTTTATAAAAAACGCATGCTGTAAATATATTATTTTTACTGCAGTCAAAACAGCGCTAATAAGAGACTTATACATTTTCCTACATGTAATGTTTTGACGGGACGTTACATTACTCTGACGTTTCTATCTAAAAGTACCTACCTAGGGAAAGTACATAAATCACGTGATTTTCACTTGTTACCTCTCCTTTTCTTAGATCCGCTATTGCGCAGTGTAGGTAGGTATGATTTAAGTTAGTAAGTTATTGAATCCAAATCTTAGTTTATATTTTCATACTGAGATGCCTAAAACTAACATAAAGACCCTGCAAGGGTGTAGCAAAGTGCATGCAACTTAAATTAAACTCAAAATATTATCAATACACCTATACTGTACAATAAAATTTTAATACTGTCGTGTACTAATAATGTAGGTAGACGAGTAATTTAAAACTGTCTGTCAAATAATAAAATTAGTCTTGTATCGACATGACGTTTAATTTCACAACATGGTGACAGCGGTGGGATACGAACCCCGCCCTTTCGGACTGGTGTCTAAAACCAGCTTGCACTTGCACGCAAAAACTTACTAGTAATTAGTTTTTTTTTGATAATATGAAAATGTAACATGCCTTTTAATATATTTTACTAGTAAATTACTGTTCTTCATCTATTAGCTATTTATAACTACAATGAATATTTAGTAACTTAAAGAATAGATATCATATCTATAATTACTATTAAGTATAAGCCTAGTGTTAAAATTTAGACAGGTATCAAAACCATTTTTCTTCGAATAGAATTTAATGTCGTGTATTGATAATAATGTAGGTAGGCAAGTTATGTAAAACTGTATTGGAGGGTTGGCAAATAAAATTCGTCTTGTTACAACAACTTCCAACGTGTTACATTTTTTCTAAAATAGGAGGTACTAAATTCAACACTGCGATTAATTTAATTTATTTATATCAATTTGTTTTGTAACATAATACATGCAAAATCACATAATATAAATTAAATCAAATAATTACGTCACAATTAATAACCTCTAATTAAATAACCCACCCCTGACCGTTCCTGGTGCAAAAGTACCCATTACACTCGCAGCATTGCCACGTTGAATAGCAATAGCGATCCTCTGCACCAGGAAATTCAACTGTATTTATTTTCCGTTTGTTACCTTATATCTCGGAGGCGGGTGGAACGATTCGAAAAATATTTTTTTTGTTTGTTACCTACTTTGTAACCTAATTTTAATTTATTTTGTTTAATAGGGTTTATAACTCCTTTGTAATCTAATTTTAATTTAATCAAAATCAAGGGGTTAAATTTTAAAATCGTAATAACTAAAACAGGTCTATCGATGCCTGCCATAATGGCGGTCGGTAAGAAATTGTTTTAAAAGAAAAATGCAATTTGCACACTCATGTGTTGCACAATAAATAATTTGGAATTAAAACGGATTTCTAAGCAAGTGTAAAAAATAGAGTAATATAACATTGTGATATTGTTTTTATTTTTTTTAGATAAGTACTTAGATTAGACCATCATCTCGCCTTTAAATTAAGGTTAATAAAACAGCTTTAATTACATACCCATATAAATAAACACATGCACAAAAGTAACCACTTCATTTTAAATTTAATTACGTCACTTTTGGATTAATATTTTCTACGATTTCGAATTTTTTTTCTAGTTTTTATCTTGGAATGGAGAACCTCGAACTGCGCAGTTACGAATGACGCGTCACTTTTGTCAGCTTGGCAGTCGTGTTAATTTTTTAACTACCCTCATTTGGATGCAAAATTAAAATTATTTGGACCTACCTACTTCGATTTTTTTTTGTCTACGCTAAACCACAGCTATACTACCTACACTAATATTATAAAGAGATTTGTATTTTTGTGTGCAACGAATTAATTTAAAAACAACTGGACTGATTTCAGAAATTCTTTTGCCGTTAGAAAGCTAGATACATTATCACTGAGTAACATATGCTATAATTACTAATAGAAAAAATAGAAATCCACGGGGAACACCGTAATTTAATTGTGTATTTATTTAGAGCAATTTTAGTAAACACAATATAATACCTACTTAATTAATAAAATTAAAAAACTCTGACGGCTATTAAACTTTGATTTAAATAAAGTGCTAGATCGATTTTGACAAAAAATATTAAAGGATCCAATAAAAGAACAAATTGTTCCGTAACTCTTTAATATTTTTCTTATTATTGTTATTACTTTTAAACTTGAGCGATTTTTTTTTTGGATTAAAAATATCGCTTTAAAGTAAATTTCGCTGTTCGGTTGTAGTTTTCTGACAAAATCGAAATATATGCATTGGTGTCTACTATCTTTACGAGATTTATTGTAAAGATTAAATTTGTTTTGTCAAATTTTATTTACATAATAATTAAAATAAAGACAACAATTTTATAATTATGTTTAACACATCACATCACATCTTTACATGAGATCGCTTTTAACGATAAGGCCGTCTGATTTTGCTATGCTATTAATAAGTTCAGTTTCAAGCTGTTGAATTGTATTTCTTTTGTGTGTACCCATAATTAAACAAATGGTTAGGAGCAACTTAAAAAAACCCGACTGTTAAATCTTTAAGTCTTTGTATCATCCTTTTAATAAATTATTTTTTAACATCTTGATGTATCCAGTGTCACTCTCACGACTAAGACGAATCTATTGACACCACTCACATAATAAAACGACAAGCCGTTTAGGCTCTAGGGCGTGACAAACAAATATACATACATACATACCTACACTTGAAAAACATAACCCTCCCTCTTTCGCAGTCGGGTGATAAAAATAGCCATTTACTTGTATCTAATACTCATGAAATTTGATAATTTTTTTAGAGAGAATTTTGAGTATGTATGAGTACAATACACTCATTTCTTTAATAATAAAATCGGATGCCTACATGCATAGTGCATCTACCAATATAGACAAATGTAAAAAGTGTTAAATATGTAATTATTTTATTGGGATAATCTGTTGTGGGTGTAAAATGCAAGAAAAAGATAGTAACTTAAGCAAGTATTAAAGCTTAGTTTCGCAACAAAAATATTTATTAAATATATACTAGGTTATTTGGTTTTTATAGCTATAAAAAAATGCGATTTCTTGCATGAGCATGCACGTAACAATTAAATATCGTATACTAGCTGACCCGGCGAACTTGGTACCGCCTAACAGTCGTTTCTTTAATTTTTTTTAATACTTATTCTTATTTATACGATACTAACGTCATTGTTGTTTTGTATTGACGGAACCTCTCCACTAACACTTAAACTTTATGATATGGTATTAAAGTTCAAATTGACTTTTGAGTATTATTACCAATCGATTGTATGGGAGTATAGAAGTGTTATTATTAGACGTTATCAGGGCAATTTTTTTTAATTATTCTCTCCGTAAGAACCATTCTCGTACTTCAAGGCATATTAAAAAAAAAAAATTTGCAAAATCTGTTCAGCTGCTCTCGAGATTTGCGCTTAGCAACACATTCAGCGATTCATTTTATATTATAAATAAATACCTTAATTAACTGTTCATAGGTAAAGCATAATGATGCGACTTAAGGTGGAAGCACGCTTGCCTAAAAAATCTGCCAAGTTACCATCTATTCAACATTACTTCAGTTTCTACCAGTTGTCGTTAAAAAGCAAAAAAATGGCTAAAAACACGTGTTTTTTTTTTGTAATTAATAAACAACTGTCTAGCAATGATGATGGACAGACGGACTGACGGACCGACAGTAAAGTCTCAGTAATAGGTTCTTCCGTTTGTGTACGGAACCCAAGAAAATCAGATTACTCCTGGCTAGAAAATATGTATCTAGATTAAAGTGCCTTTTATGGTGGATGAAACTAATATATTAATTTTCAATTTATTAATTATTAACTACATACACCCCCTTCTAGAAGAAACTCGTGCCCAGCAGTGGGACGCTATAGGTACGTAATAGTTCACTTACCTCAAACAATGCAATTTTCTCCGAGACAGATCTCGTTCTGGGCATTTCTTTTTTATTTATCATTTCTCTTTTATCCAATTCTGCTCTATCCACTGATTTCATTCTCAAAATTATATTATTAACTTTTCCTTTTACAGCATCACCTAAGTCTAACTCAGCCAACGACTTAGCCCTTTTCATATCATCTTCATGTCTTAATTTAAACTTTTTATAATCACTGTCTTTCGAAAAAACATCATCCAAGCTTTTGTAATCATTTACTGAATCAAAATGGTCATAATCTTCGTTTTTGTAGAAGTCATTATGAGACATTTGAGTCGAAATGCTTTTGTTTTCGTTAATTGTATTTATTTCAATAGCTTTCTTTGATGAAGTTATTAAAGTATGTTCTTTGCTGACGCTTCTTTTAATTTGAGTCTCATTGCTATCTGCTTTAGACTCAAAACTCTTTAGCAGTGCACTGACTGGCTTGAATCCTGGAATAATTACGGGCGCTTGCAGTTCTTTTGTAATACTCAGTTTTGTTTGACTTTTAGCTGTATCAGCGCGGTCTTTTAACTCAAATTTGTCTGAATCAGATTTTGGTGTTGTTACGTTACTGAATGATTCTGTATTGTGCTTATTTGTAAGTACTATTATATCAGCTTCTGGTTTAATATATTTAGATTCTGTTATAGAGTTACTATTAAGATGTTGTTGTTCAGGAGTTGTTTCGATAGATTTTTCTTCGGTTACAATTTTTTCAATTTGAACTTTATTTCCAGTTGCATAGTGCACAGTATTAGAACTTTCCAATGTGACATGTTCTGCTCTTACTACTGTAGTCAATTCAACGTCATTCTTTATTAAATTATTTTTAACGTCTATATTAGTTTCTTCAGCAGCATCGTTCTTCGAAGGATTCTCATCCCTATTCTCTTCGTGATTAAAGGATATTTTCGTTTCAAACGGTTTGAATACTTCGTCGACTATCAAAGGAGTATGTACATGTATGTGTTCTGCTTTTTGCCAATCTTTTGTCAGTAGTGTTGGTAATTTTCTCGATGCTCTGACTGGTTCAGGTTCTTCGGGTTTTCTCTGAAAAAATAACATTATAACTTTGTTAAATTGATTCAGCAGTATGATTATTGAAGTGTGTGTTAATATTAAAGATAATTTTTGATGAGACCATGTATTAAACATGTCATAATAAACTAGTATTGACACAACCTCACCTGATATAGTACGAAATAGTGTAGTTTGTATTAGAAGATGATAGAAAAAGCCTTATAATGATAATAACCAAACTTACAAACAATTTAAAAAGAATTTCGATATTTGTAGTTTCAAGACAAACAGACCTACTAAATTTATTCTGTATAATAATTAAAATCATTATTAAAAAGTGACTAACGCCGATAAAACTTTTTCAGTTATTACAATTTAAAAATCTATATAAAATTAAAATATATCCATATATGCATATGGAAAGTAAACCCTTTCAACCAAAAAAAGTTCGGTGAATCGGTCCAACCGTTTCCGAGAAATTAGGTTACAAACAACAAGGTCGTATTGAATAAATAAAGGAATGAATGAATGTATGAATGAATTATTTCACTGAGTACTTCCTATTTTTTGGAAGTTGATAAGAAATAGCAACCACCATAATTGCCTTCAGAAATTACTTTCTGAAAATATTTTAAAAGTAAGCATCATAGCCATATAAAGTAGTACGCCACAATGTTCAAATCACTTTCCGGGAAATTTATTTGAACCTTGTTATTATTCGAGATAATTTAGGATTTTGGAGCTAAGCGTGATTCAGTCTTAGTTGAAACTATCATATCCACCTTGGCTGGAAAGTTTTGTATTGTTATTAAGTCTGGTTAAATAAGAAAAAGATCTCAACGTCTTCAAAGAAATCGAAACATCCCATAACTTACCTCAAACATAGCAATTTTGGATAATACAGATTTCTTTTTATTGAGCTCATTGATAGATTCTCGTTTGTTTCCTTCAGTTTCTATGATTTCTTTAGAGTCTATTTTACTGTTTATTTTTTCCACTTTAGCTCTTAACTTAATTTCTTCTTTTTTTGTTTCTTTTCCTGAATTTGTCAAATCAGTCATAGTATTATCAGTCATAGTGTTTTTAAGATTAAGGTTATATTTATTGGATGACGCAGCCTCATCTTCAGTTTTAGAAACATGACGAACAATTCCAATCGTTTTGGTTTCAGTTGAAACATTGTTGTCTTTTTCAAATAACGCAGAGTCATATCTAAATTCTTTCGGTTGAGAAATTGTATGTTCTATGCTAACATCAGTCGAAACTGTTCTTTCGAAATCATTAACAGCTTGAGAAATGCTTATTTTATCTCTTGCTTCCGATACACTACTTTGGTTTCTTATTTCTGAAGCATTTATTTGGTTTCTGGATTCAGAAGCATTAGTTTGATATACCATTGCTGAAACATTTTTCACAGATTTTATTTCCGAATTACTTGTTTCGATTTTTTTGGATGCATCGTTAATAAAAAACAAATCTTCGTTGGTAGATGTATAAGAAAACACTCTTTTGACTTTCGTAGTTTTATCCGATTCACTTTTCTCAGATGATTCGTTTATTTGGGAATCAAACACTGGTATACCAATTTGTACAGTATGTTTAATTATATTGTCTTCTGTAATATATTGTTTCTGTTCTCCTTTTATTTCTTTAGTTTCCCTGTTTATTGTTTCTTTGACAGTAGTAGTTTCTTCCACTTTAGAAAATCCTTTACTTTCTAATTCATTTGACTTTGACAACTTTTTGGTAAATTCTTTCTTAGAATCGTCCTTATTTGATATACTTTTGGCGTCATTGTTTTGCTGTGCTTTGTTAAGTTCCTCATCAAGTGCCTTTTCGAATTTTTCATTACTATTCAGGCTATGTCTTAGTCTCAATTTATCCCTAGCAGCTAATATCTTACTTGTTCTTTCAGTTTGAGCGCCTAATTCAATTTCTTGCTGGCTCTTACGTTTCAAAAGTGGCAGTTTTGATCTTCTTACCACTTCTACATCAATGGGCTCTAGTTTATGTTCGTCATAGTCATGTATTATTTCATCAAATTTACTTTCTAGTTTCTCTGGATCGTCAACTTTTGGGTTTAGTAAACTATCGACAAGTATTGTTTCTGTTGGTGTGCCATTAACCACTTCTGCGTAGAGTTTATCAAATTCATCTTCCGCCTCGTTGGCTTTAATTTCATTTATAATTTTTGATGGTTGTTCTTCTGCCTCAATAGTTTTAGTTTCCTTTTCAGTTTTTGATGAGACTTCCGTATTTCCTTGACTTGTAGTAGTATTGGTAATCGATTCAGCTGTGTCATTTTTGATAAGAGTTTTAGTAGTAATTATTTCTTTTTTTACTATAGCTCCGAGATTCTTGTGTTCTTTCACTGGTTTTGGAATGGAAGATCTTCTAACTGGGATAAGGGACTGAAATGAATAAAAACTTTGATAAAAACAAGTAGAAAATGAAAAAGAGGATAAGAACATGAACAAAAACCATTAAATAAGATATGATAAGATAAACAGTATAGAAGCAAAGGAACACAAAATATTAGGTGAGGTTTACGTCAAGTTAGTGGATTAAATGGATGCAAATATAATGCGAAGTCTTGCTTGTCAGGGAAGATAAATTTTAATTTATAAAAATATTTTCAATTATTTTTTTGAGGCCTGATGAACTGCGGCCTAGCGCCATAACCGATCGGTAGAAACATTAGTAGATAAACAAGTACTCTAAGAAAGTGAAAACTTACTCCAATTGGGCACGGAAAACTCATTAAAAATATAATCTAGGGATACGAAATACCTACTGAAAATAATTAAAAGTTATTATTGATTAAAAAATTACTGGAACGATATTAATAAACTTAAATAGAACATATTGATATAAACCTAAATTGAAAATAACAAAAGTATACTCTTTCGAACCAAGAGATAGTTTTTCGATTCCAGCTTTCTCTGAGAAATCATAACCTACATAACAAAGGCACCGACAAAAGTAGAACTATTTCAGTCTTTAACGACTGAAGTAGAAGTAGTTCTACTGTCTTAATAGTTTTAGTTTGTCTTCGAGGAACAAATTCGGAATGTGAACACTTACTTCTTAATAAAAAAAACTTATTTAAGTACTTGAAAACTTCAAAGTAAATCCCAGTTTGTCACTTTAAAGCGACTTCAAAAAAGAAGAGGTTTTTAATTAGTCGAAATCTTTTTAACTTATCGATGGTACTGGTGACAAGAGAATTCCTTGCTCAAAGGATTTCAGTGGCAATTCCATACGGGAATGCTGCCAGCATTCTCGGGACTTTGCGACAAGGACATCATTTTTTTTTCAGTCTTTTATTGAGTACTAAAATTGACAAAAGTTTCTGTATTTCTTTTTTATTAAGTCTTTCCTGAATTACCCAGTGACGCCTGCAACGATTTAAAGAAAATGTTGGTTGAAACGACATTCTAATTGGTCTCATATCAAAGTTCCTGAACAATTTGAGAGTTTCGTTTGTGACTTTCTTTGGTTTTTGACTTACTTGTTACAAAAGTCAGACTTACCTCAATTGCTTTCTTTTCTTTAGAATCTCTTCGCTCCGATTTCACTCTTTCTACGGTTGCTCTGAACCTTGACACTGGTATTTTTGTCTTCACTTGCTTATCGCCATTTTTATCTGTAAGCAATCAAGTATTTTATTTACATTTAACAATTATTCAAAACTTATCGGAGCGTTTGATCGATTCGACGCCTAACCAAAATGCTGGATATTATCGGGCTCAACGTATAAGCATTGCCATTCAGCGTGGATATGCGGGTAGCATGCTGGGCACGCTGTACTCTGGTGGTGGGTTGGAGTATTTAGATTATCTGTAGATCTTAAATGGTCTATAGTTAATTTTTCAGCAATATTTTTTGCTTTTGTAGTTAGTCATTTTGTTATTGGTAACAAAGGCACTTGCCCATATTAGTTAAGACAATTATTATGTTATTTTATTTTAGGTTCGAAGTGACGATGGATGAATAATGATCGTGAAGTGTAGAAGGATATAGTGGAGACCTTTGCCTAGTTGTGGGACAGTATAGATAAAATTAAAAAGATTTCTTTTTATCCTACACAGCTAGGTGTTTGACCACAAATTTGCACGACCACGGAAGTCAGCAATACTGTAGCCCTTGACTAGCACGCCTAGTCTGGAATACACTAGTTCTCAAGGAAGGCTGCCGTAACACACTGTTAGGTGCTAGGCTACAGATTTTACAAGTTGAGTGTGGTAGCTAGCCAGGCAAGCGATAGGAAACGCCTTACCACCATGCTATGGTTTCCTCACGATGTTTTCCTTCACCGGTATCTCGGGCTCTTTTTGCATGTTTCGTGTGATCGAACCTCGTACCTTTTGCACGGCAATCGACCCCACTAACCACTCGACGAACATCGCTACGTTTGGGATCTTTTTTATGTGAAATTGTTATTTTCGTTTTTAATAGATTATTAGAGTAAGGTGTAGTTATTATTTTCTTTCTACTTTCAAAAAGAGAGGGAACTCGATACGACTATATGTTATTTTTAATGTTTGTTAGGTACGTACCTGATTTCTCGAAATTGGCTGAAACAATTTGGAAAAAAAAATATTGTAATATTTCTTCCAACTGTAGTTGCAGCTGGAAGTAGACAGTCAGTTTTTTTTACATTTTAAGTTAATAACGTTTATTTGGTCAATTATTGCTTGATTCTTCTAGGATTATCTACACTAGAAACAATCAAACAGGTATTTGATATAATATATGTATGAATAGAGAAATATTTTTTATTTTTAAGTGACTGGCGATTTCCATTACGTCCCCCTCCCGAGGCACTACCGCTTGGCTGTGCCTCGGGAGGGCGCCGAAGAACACATGGAGTTGTGTAGTGTATGTGAAAGTGGAGTGGATGAAGAGATGACGGCTGAATAAAGGAGAATGGATGAAAGATACAAGCTGTGCCGACTCCACGTAGTGGGATAAGGTTGAGGCTCGTCCAGTGTCTGCTTACCTGCCAGCATGACAGGTTCCCCGTGGATCCCATTCCTTTTCCTGCTGGTGACGTGTCGATGCCTCGTTTCAACCCTCTCTTGACTCAAAAAATTCTCCTCTTCGACCGTTTTACTGATAGAGGTTAGCTGAAAATAAAACAATAATAAATACTTATTTACCACACTGGGCACGCTGCCCCCTGTTTGTGGGTTGGTGCATTTGGATTATCCATTAGCTATATTTTTTTGTATTATTGTGATTATTGCTATTTTTAGTATATTGAAGAGATTTTGCTTTTATAATTAAGCGTATGTCATTTCGCGCTTATCACTTTAAATTACACAGTAGGTCCTATATCGACAATGAGTTTTTGAACAGTAGCAAGAAAATTTGAATTTTGAAAAACCACCGGCACTTGTTGTGGCGGCCATCTTGGATTTGAATTTATTATAGTATAGCCATATTGAGGGAGTTGTGATCAAATGTGTACTTCATCATTTAGGTGGTGGCAGCCATTTTGGAGCAATCTTCATCAAATATAGCTAAGAACACCTCTCATACAAAAATTAAAAATCAATATCGATCCATCGGATCTCAGATGTGTGTGTGTCTGTCTGTCAAGTCAAGTAAGTATCATTGTATGTAAAGAATAAACTTACTAATGAAATTTCAAAAAAACTCCAGTAGTTTATGAGTTTTGTTTTAGATTTTACGATTTCCGAAATTCTTTCACCGTTATAAAGCTACATTATCACTGGCATAAGATAGTCTGTAAAAATTAGAGATCGGCGGGCAAAGCCGCGGAGCCCAGCTAATATGTTATAAATTGCATGATATCTATTCTATGAAATAAAGGGTATTAAGATAATTATATAATAAACTGATAAAATATGGAATGTTACCTTAGTAAAAACTATATCAATGACACAGAAAAAATATATTTTTTTAACATGAAACTTAAATGCTTCGAGGTCAGCCGGTCGCGGGTTCAATTCCCGGTCGGGACAAGTATTCGAACGATGAGTTTGAACATCTGCCTTCGAGTCTTGGTGTCTTTGTGCGTGTGCTTGTGAATGTTGTATGGCATCCTCGACTCTGGAGAAATCCTAGTGGGGAGCTAAGAGTGTGAAGCGTTATTTTTTTTAATAAACTGTTTTGCAACAAAAGATATGAACATGGGTATTGAGGTATTTTGAAGTCGCGAATAAATCGGTTTCTTCTGGGCAAGCGTGCCCCATCTAAGGCCGTATCGTTGATTCACATTAGGCGTGTTGAAGTCAAACGCAAGCTTATCTAAAGGTTTTTTTGTTTCTGTGTTTACTAATTTAGTGACTTGTAAAACAATTATCATGTCAGCCCATCATGTATAGGGTTCACATTTGAAAATACCTATGGCCCATTTTTCAATAAGCCATAGACGTATTTGTAAAGCATACTAGCTACACAGGAAGATGTTGACGCAAGAACACATCTAATTAATTAACTGCTAATTAATTAATAGATTAATTACTAATTAATTAATTAGATTAATTGTAATTTATTCAACTAATTAGATTAATTGCTAATTAATCAATTAGATTAATTGACAATTAATTAATTAATTAGATTAATTGCTAATTAATCAATAAGATTAATTGTCAATTAATTAATTAATTAGATTAATTATTAATTAATTAGATTATTAATTAATTAATTAGATTATTATTAAATTAATGAGATGTGTTAGTCATAATCATAATTACTAATCATCATTCGTTTATCTACACGATTACCACACGCAGCAGTGTGCCAAGTCGAGCAAGCCTAACCTAACCTATAGATTTTTAAATAAAATAAAACAAGACAATAAAATATAGTAAAATCTTTTAATCAACATAGTATAAAAACTGTTCAATATTTATACTCAAACTTCTGAACCTGAGTCACAATAGTTTTACCAGGCAACGTCTGTTTTTTGAACAAATGTTGAAATTTGACAGAAATGTCTTCTGTCACTGTCACTTTTTGAAGTTTCAGATCGCCTTTAACGAAAGTGGCTTCTTTTTTAGTGACTACAATAACGGGTTCCGTAGAAAAATCATCATTAGTAGCAACTTCAAGGCCTTCGTTACTTACTTTTGAAGTTTCGATGTTTTGATTTGAAGTTTCTCCGACATTTTCTTTGTCTAAAAGAATTTCTCCAGTTTCGTTTTCGATTTGTGTTTCCCTGATTTTCTGTGAGCCTGGTACTTCAGCCTCGACTTTGTCGGGGTTTTGGTACTCGAATTTGATTTTGACAGGTTCCGCCATCTTTGATCTGAAGAATTAAACATGATTAAATGAATCTGTATCGCACAATGATTTCTATATAAGGAGACGAATGACTTTGGAGTTAGAATGATCCTACCAAAGTGTGATACACATCACAGTTGAGACGTCAGTTGCCTTAGAAACCAAAAAGTACGTTTTATTAAGTCGAAAAAACGAAGTCTATGTGTTTCAGTCAACTAACTGTAAATTTGAAAGTTTTACGTCTACTGCTATATAATTGTCATTGACATCGTAAGATTCTCCGTAGCTTCTCAATAACATATGGCACTTATAAGTGTATCTAATCTATGTATGGGCACTGTTCGCCTTAGTGCAAGATAATGAATATAACATTAGTGACAATAGTTATTTGTTATACAAGAGTGCAAAGTTGCTTTTTAACAGCGTGATCAATTTTATGACCGAGCAAACGAAAGTTTCAAAAATTCGAATTCTAAGCGTTGGCGAGGGAATCCAAATAGGCCAAGGTGAAAAATCTTTGCACTCGAGTGCAACACGTTGCTTTTCATCCCACCTCAGCGAGGAAATGACTAAATGCGAAAAAGAAAATAGCGCGCGCAAAACAAACAAAAGAATAGCATACCAAGAACTATAACTGAGTCCGAGTATTGAGTCTGAGTTAAAAAAGGTTGTATGAACAAATTCGGTACCATAGAGGTAAAAGTAAATAGGTTCAATAATGTTTTGAAATCACAAACTTAGTGAACGCGATGTTCTAAATTCAATAAACTTTATCCTCAGCGGATTTAAACGGCTTTCGCATTTAGATATCGCAGAGCAAAAATACTCTTTCCGAGATGATGTATAGGGGGGATGAAAAGTATTTACTTGTAAAAAAGAAATAAAAAGTGAACACAAATTATAAATAGTAGTTCCGCGAACTTTCGTCTCGCCTTCACAATATTTTTTCGCAAATTTAAAAAAAAACTACTATCACTTGACCCAAAATATTTATTTTTAGGAATCTTAATTAATCTTTTGTTCTGTAAGTGTATTTAGTACCAAATATTATTGAAATCGGCCATTAAATGGCTCTGTAACAAACTCCTCGTTTTGGAATTGTTCCCCAATCAAAATTCTCGACGACTATAAAACTCTACGTACAAATTCGTAGAAACAATACACAAAATTTCATCAAGATTGGTTGAAAACTACGTCCATATTCTATTTTCTAATCGTGTCCTTAGAAGTCTCGAAGTCTCAAGTATGTAACCTCTATCCAGGCTTACATATTCATTGTTTCGCTATTAGGCATGAACATTGTAAAAAAACGAATAATTTTAAAATATTATTATTTTTTTGATGCGTTCACAATATATATTTAATTAAAACAAAAGCAAAGCAAAAATAATACATTCACAGTTATAAAAACTAATCTAATAAGTAGAAGTTCCAAGAATGCTGGCAGCATTGCCACGTTGAATGGCAATGCTAAGTTATTAACCAAAATAAGATTATATATAAAGATACATTTATTGCTTCCATACAGTTACATGATGTTTCAAAATAAGAACATTGTCCAATGGACCCTGTCGGGCACAGCAAAGTTAAAAGAGAGGAGGACGCTTTCACTATACGTTCTGATATTTCTTAAAAATATTTAAAATATTATAATTTAAATATGACTCACAGTGTTTCAGGTAACAGAAACTTCAAGAGTCTGCTATGTTCCATCAAAATTATGTACTAATTACATCATTATCAACCTGATAAGATACTCCATTACGTATCGTCGATCTGTTGCTATTGCTATCAAAATACTCAATTCATATGCTAAAAGAAAGTACTTAATTTATTAATGATACCTATACAGATATTTGTGTATATTACTGATAAATAGTCACATGTTGGAATATAACAATTATGATCTACACATATTTTAAATACGAAACTGTGTTTGTTTGTCATTCTTCTGCAGCAACCGAGTGGATCGACTTGATTTATTGCACATACGTAATTAGAAGAACAGAGAGTGCCATAGGATTTTGGGAGAACACGCGAGTGAAGCCGCTTGTTAACGCAAGTAATACATTAAAATTACCTATTAAGCAACGCATATTAATAATTAAACGCTATATATACGCAAATTAAACGCTATTTAATAATGGTTATAAATTGCTTTTATTTGAAACATAATAATAATAAATAATAAAGCGTTCATTGACATATTACACATGTAATAATATATTTAGTAGATATACGTTAATAATAATAGTTATTAATAATACAAGAGAGCTGGCTCATTCCTTGCTCAAATGATCTCTGTAGCAATCCAACGCGGGAATGCTGCCAGTAGTTTGGGACTGCCACACGGACATCAATTTTTTTCAGATATTTAATCATTTTTACAGTTTATGTTCTTATTAATTAATTAATAATTAGAAGTCATTTACGTTATATTTGATGTTAATAATCGTAAAACAAGTTAGTAAGGAAATAATATTTGATTATTTGTTACACTAATCTTTTTTAACTTAATTATTTAATTTATTGTAAACTGACTTACCGTAAGTTGATAGAATTGCAATATCTATGTTTCTAATGGAAATTAGAGCCTTAATAGATTCCTTTGTAGGTATTAAGGTATTCAACACAAAAACCGCACTTCACAATATCACTAAATCACTTAAAAATTACATAATCGCTTTGTAAATATATTAAAGTATAAATCCACAAAAAATAATAGTTAATTATTATTAGGTTATTTAATCCCGATAAATTAAAAAACACCAATACCAATAAAAACTATATTTTTTTAGCACTCACAGCTTTATATCAAGTTAAAGATATTTATGATGATAATATAATTTAATTTACAACTTATGTCATTAATTTCCGAAGAACAGAACGCTAACTGAATATTTTAGGTGCTGTTTAACTTATCTTATAACTGTACTGATAAATATTGATAATTATTGATTGCTAGTTGATAAAATGCCCTGGTTTTAGATAAAATAAAAACATATTGTAGATACTTATTCGTATAGCTGCACCTTGAATCTTTAATTAATAACTTGCGTATACATACTTTAAATTTTTTTTTTCTGGTATAGCGTTCTGTTCCTAAAGTCTATCTCATTTGTTTTACTATGGCATTGTAATGGGAATCAAATTTAATGACCACCCAAAAAAAACAATCGTTGCCCTAAACAGTCTCATCCGATAAAAAAAAATGTACAAATAAATGAAGCCTGTACCAAAATCTTTCGGGCTATTTAAGTCATGCCTGCACTACAAAAACTTTTCATAACCCAAATAGGCCACGCGTGAACCAAATTTTAACTAGCAAAGTTTTATGACACTCCTAATACTTTCAGCAACAAGTTCCGCAGTAGGTTTGGGTCTTTTTATGACATTCTGATTAGGTACTTTGTAACATATTTAGATGAAATTTTTAATCAAAATGCGAGTATATATTATTATTTGATGCATGCGTGGCCTTTTTTAGTGGCTCAGCTATTATTATGAAGATACTTGCCTTTTTAAGGTTAGCAGACTTAACGTTTATATGTAGTAAGTACGTACGTACGTAGGTTTTGTTGGGCGTTATATTTCACTATATCTGGTGATTGCTTAAACCTAAGCCGTTGTAATATGTATTCAGCAAGATTTGTGCTTGGTTGATTTCGTCTTTTTCTCAACAAAAACAAAAATTTTCCACTCATTAATGCAATAAAAATTATATAGTCCACTACCATCATTTACAGTGTTGTCCGTCCGTCTGTCTGTCAACGAGCTGTATTTCATGAACCGTGATAGCTAAACAATTGAAATTTTGACAGTTGATGTATTACTTCTGCCGCTATTACAAAAAATAATAATAATAAATATTAAGGTACAATAAACGTGATTTTTGCCTGTTTTCATAAACGTGAACTGGTGTTATACAGTTTAGTATGGAACCCTTAGTCCCAGAGTCCGACGTGTAACAAAAAGATGTGACATAACGATGTTAGTCTACACATCGAAGTGAACTCATTGTACAAGGACATTCTGCAAAATTCAAATAAAAAAATTGCGTCCTCCATAAAACTTAACCGATCAGAACCTAATGTACTCTAATAATTTTTAAAAATTTGGTCTCTGTTGGGTTCACTTTGATGTGTAGACTAACATCCTTAAGTGTTTTCACACCTTTCTGTTACCCGTTGTAAATTATATACTATGCAAGCTAAACCTGAAATGCAATAAATATGCGAAATATGCCCATTGGCTACGGGATCTAGTATCTTATGGATTTTCCTATCATGATATCGGATCGTTTGAACGAATCACAAATCATGATTCGTTCAAAAATTCTCTTATAACTGCTCATAAAATAAGTAACTATTTTTCATATTAAAAAGATAAATATTACCTTTATAATAATAGAGAGAGAGAGAGGCAATTAAACTACAGAATTAGTTCATATACCCACATTTTATTTAAAACAATTCAATTTTAAATACATAAACAATATTCAAACGATTTTCTTTGTAATATAAATATGGACAATGACTCCAATTCAAGCATTCAGCCTTAGAGTAACTAAACACACAGTTTTAGGAGTTTTTCTAACTAAAATAAACAAAGAAGTTTTAGATAATCTGGCTAACGCGAATAGGAGACAACGAAAAAAAAAGTTTGAATACTTTAACGTCGATTTGAAGTTTTTCTTACTGATTGAAGCAGGATTGAAAAGGTCGAGATAAAATTAAAATATAAATTCATATTTGGACCAATCTGGTTTTAACGCAGATACATATTTCACTACACTCACTAAAATTAACAATAATTTAACAACACTCAATTTCGAGAATATATTATGTGAATAAATAACAGAAAATTGACTAAGTTAATTAAAACGTTAACAGATCAATAAACAATATTAATATTCAACAAAAAGTCTAAATCAATTATCATAAGATTTATAAAATCTATTGTAACAAAATTAACATAATATTAAAATAACTTTTAAATTTGCTGTCACTTAATACTGAAATGTTACAACATTCCTATTCAATTCTGTTTCCAAATTATTATATATATTTATGTATAATAATATTATTATAGTTACAAAATAATATTATATACGTTATTTTTATACTAAGGTATACAGTATAGTAATATTAAGTCCTAATAAACATTTAGAATACTGAAGCATATGTCGTACGCTCAAAATTGTAAACCACTACGACTCTAAAAAGCATAATATATTAAAATATCACTAATATCTATCACATTTATTATATTTGAGATATTGGCATAAAATGTTAGCGTAGTTTCAACAAACAACTTATAAATAATATAATATAACTTATAATAATAACGTTTATTATATTGTTACATCCATAAATATAATATGTTATTTTACAGCTTCGTCAATTATTACTAGAATACACTTCAGCTCATTGCTCATTTTCTTATCATTAGATATTATTATTTACATAAATTATATTATTTTTATGTGTCAATGTGTACTAATAATATTTTTGTGAATTTACAAAAAGATTGTATTTTTCCAAAACGGGTGTGATAAAAATAACAACCATCATATTTATCATACAACTACGCGTGCATTTCCATATCCTGCATTTGCTAATAATTAAAATTATGAAATTTAAATGAAGTTATTAATAATCATAATTGTTGAACAATAAAATATATTTAGTTTAGTTTAATAACGTAATAAAGTTTTTAAAATAATTGTACTTTTAGCTTGTTTTATAAATAACTTATTTGATTTGAATTTGCTAAATTACTTAAATTATTAAATATTACACCCTACATTCACAATTACACATCACACATGAGATAAAAGTACTAATGCAGTCTTACTAATATTTAATGTTCAATATAGGGCATCGTTGCCGAGTTAGTTTAGAGACTGCAATAGTTTTATTATTTCAATTTTATTTCTGTAATGTTTCTGCTAAATTGTGTATTATGTATACATTAGTTTTGTCTATTTTTTAAGAAAATGTTATTAAAAACGAGTATACACACCACGTAATCATTCTATTCCGTAAACAACTAAATTCAACGATTACAAACAACGCTTAAAAATTAAATACACATTACTTTGAGGACCCATTCCAGCTATTGTAATAACACTATTATATTGATATGTTAAGAACAAAATATATTATTTTTCATCAATTATGAATGATTATTTTGAATATTACTAGAGCTAATGGAAAATTATATTATAATATATTTATGAATATTATATGAATATAATATATTAATATGTTATTAAAGGTAAAGTTTGGTGTGTTATTATCATGTTCTAAGAATAAAGATGATAAATATTTTTGGAAGATTATGTGACGATACATATTTGCTACTTTTACTACATTTATGTACTTACTTTCTAAATACAACGACGTTTTGAATAAAATATAATAAATTTAATATACGTAAATATAGTTCAGGAATGCTAAATATATATAAGAATATAACACATTATTATACATATATAAATTAACAATAACAAATAAAAATACAATATATATCCAAACACAATACTTAATAGTTTTATTTAACATACATAGTAGATCTGGTCCAAAAATTAGCCATTGCAAATCAACGCGGAAATGCGTCTTGCGTAATGGGCCATTCACCAAGTACGGTCCGGAATTATTTAATCAAATCATTTTTTGACGTAAAAATTTTGTTTAGTAAATTAAATACTTATAATAATTTTAGTTTGATTTCAGCAGATCATACATTAAATGTGAAATATATATAAATATCTATATATAACTAAATAATATATATTTAATCGTATGTACCATTAAAATTACATGAGCAATATTTTCGACAACTCTTTTAATACTATTCAAGCAGCCATACAAGAATAGCATTTTCTGGTGTTTATGAATTGAATAAATTATAAAAATAATTTTGTTATTATTTTGAATAACTGTGTTATATTTTCATAAAGATTTATGAAGACGAACCTTTATGAGATGCTTGATTTTGTAAATAGATTATACGTGAATTTAATTATTGAGAGTAATTTGCCACAACATGAAAATTAAAAAAAAAACGTTTAAAAATAATATATACACCGTTGAAGAAAAAAATTACCCATTGTAATTCTTCTAAAGATCTACAACTATATTCTAATAACTACTACGCGCAATATTATGAGCTGTACTTCACTCAGCACATTTAATGCATATAAATATGATTATGATTTCTATTTATTAAAATATTATAATATCATTAAATATGTTAATGCAAAAATAAGAAACAAACTTCGCAGGTAATAAAATATTCATAAAAGTGTGATTATATTACGCAAACAATATAAAATTAGTACGTGAAACGAATAATAAAAATAACTAATATAAAACTTAACGTAAAAACGAATATAAAATCAGTGCGTAACGTAAATAATAAAAAATAACGTATAAACGAATATAAAATTAGTAAGTGCATAGGGATTTTCTTAGTGATCTAGTAACTCAATATACTGTATATTGTTACTATGACAAAAATAAATACTAAATGCAAAATCAAAATATAAAATAATTATTCTTAATTATTTTATAGGTAATTATGAAAAATTCCAAATTCGTCGTCTAACTTACGTGAACGATTCGTAAATTGCCTACACCTACTAAATCTCCTAGTCTCCTACAAGCTAAATATAATATAAATGCATAGAATTACCGTTAAATAGAAAAATAATCATTCATAATCAATAATATTAATGTTATAAAACATACCAACAGCTCTTTTGATGATATTTTGATTATTTATAATAGGTTCATATATGTTATATTATACGATTAAACATGTAAGACGCCTACAGTAATATAAATATGGAATAAAAATATATGCAAATAATAAATACTCAATTAAATTAGATTATTAGCCCATATTATTTAAGAAACTTCGAGATAGTTTTTGATGAGCTAAAAAATAAATAATAATAATAATTTATTTTTATTATTTATTATTATTATTATTATTTTATTAATAAAAATTATTATTTATTTTTTGTAAAAAGAAATAACACGATAAGATACATATGGATAGTTATTGCAGTGGTATAAATTTATATCCGTTCTATTTTTCAATTTCTATATTCTTGGTCCACATAAATACAATCGATAATATTTTCCAAAAGTGCGTTTGTAACTTGGTGAATTAATAGTTATTGTCTATATTAACGCTCAATTATATAAAAAAACGTTTATTGTCCTAACGCATGTTACATTACAATTAAAAAATATAAAGTATTGTCAAAGTCACACATGCAAAATGATATCACATAATTTTGTTTTATATACCGCAAAAGCCATTTCGTTTAATATTAAAATTTATAATATGTTATATATTATATGTTAAAACCTGCATATAAATATATATTGTATGATTTTAAAAATAACGTATTTGAGAATAAAATACATTAAGACAATAATGTTGAACCGAGGCAGATGTTACAAAATAAGCGAGGCCTATACCCAACAATGGGATAGAAAAGGCTGCGGATGATGACGAATAGTTATAACAATAATGTTTAGTAATTATTAAGCTATTTATATATATTTGAATAAAGCATGTTATTTTTAAAGATATAAAAAAGAGGAGGGCATGTAAATATATATTTTGGCTATACTAAATAACACCCTGACTAAACGGCAATTTTATAAGTTATATAATATAATATAATTACGAAGAATATATCGAATACATTAATATTTATCAAATACATTAATATATATCGAATACATTAATATATATCGAATACATTAATATATATCGAATACATTAATATATATCGAATACATTAATATATATCGAATACATTAATATATATCGATACACATTAATATATATCGAATACATTAATATAGTATTGTATATAGTTTGGTCAGAAAAGTTGATATATTTTTTTATGATAGAAGTTATTTGTCGTTACTAGAAGATATGCAGAGAAAATACGTTTTTTTGGGAAATAATACTACAGTATAAATATATATTTGGGTTATATATATAGTTATATACACACATTTTGGTCACACAAAGTTATATAAGTATATTATTATGAATAAATATATTTTTTTCATCTAATTATGGCACGATACAGCACTTTTAACTAAGCGAACCTCATTTGGCATTATAAATTACCACTTCCAAGTCGTAATAAAAAAAGGTAAATACAATATGGCGGGCATTCAAGATGGCGGCGTTATGTTGGCGGGCGTTTTATTCTTCTTCCTCGTTTTGGTAGCTCACGTAGCGAACTGATGACTTTTCGCTGATTATTAGACTCTGGAAAATACATAGAAATATATACATACAGGAGGAATGGCTGATTGTTAATAATATTCATAGAAATATATATAAACTAGCCGCTATTTAAACTAGATGTTTTTTGTAAGTGCGCTGGAGACACCTGTATATGAATACATATTAAACCGGATAGACCAAATCTTTATTAAAGACACACAAAACATTAAATACATGGGAACATTTGTTACAAAATATAATACAAGTGACGGCCTTATCGCTAAAAAGTGCCTTATCTCTTCCAGACAAACTTAAAACTATCCTAAAAGAGTGTAAAAATCCAAAAAGGGGTCACTCTACTATATATGCTGAACAACTTTCACTAAACGAGTATGACCAAACGAAATTCGAGAAAAAAATATGTTTTATATCTGTCGACAAATTTTTTTCTTTATTTCTTGAATTCAGGGTTGGTCCTTCTGTCAAAAAATAGACTCACTTGTTTCTCGTTAGTGGCTGGCGGCGATCTTAGTAGTAAAAGGAAAGGCGCGTACGCGAAGTTCAGTAGCGCTATGATCACCAACATCCACTCGAAGCCGATACTATTCATGAGTGCACCGGAGAACGCGGGACCTGGGGAAGAGAAATTATAATTGTAATCAAACGATGGACCGAAGAGAAACAAAAATCAGGCAAGTGTGAATCAGAGTCGCACACGAAAGGTTCCGAACACCATCTATACAATATTAGTTCAAGTTACTATCCCTAGTCGTTATTAATGTCAAGCAAAAAACAGTAAAAAATTACACTTTTGTTCAAATTGTATCGAACCGAACAATAGCCCATCGAACCTTCTCGAAATTCACCGCGATGGACTCCTAAACCGATTTTAAATTTGATTTACACGCCGTGTGCAATTTGTTCCAACTTGAAAGATAGGATAGCTTACGATAAAAGAGTGACTGATACTTTTTAAGAATCAACGCAGAGCTTAAACCGTTAAACCAAGAGACATGAAGTTTGGACGGTGTATTTAATGTAGGCTGTACGGGTGTACTCAGAAAGGACTTTTGGATATTCAACCTCTAAAAGAATCAAACGGGGGCTCAAAGCTTGAAACTTTTTAATATTCAAATTTATCGTGGGTAACGCCGCGGGTGACAGCTACTAGACTAGACACTATAATATATCACGACTTCCTCATCGAACCTCATACAAATCTATCGAACATTCTCGAAACTTACCCACAGCGTATCCAAGACAGAATGCGGTATCTCCAATGGCGTACACAGAGCCGTAGACTGCGGCGTGTCGTATGTCCACCAGGAAGCCGAGCTCTGGCATCATGGAGGAGTCTACCATACCGATGGCAAAGCCCAGGCCGGCGTTCGGGATTATAAGGTGTTCCAGTTTCCGCGCCATTGGGATCTGTGTAGAAATAAGACTTATATTATACTTGTGTGTCATTTGCTTTCTTAGAGACACCCTGATGGATTTCGATATTTTATTTAATTATTGCGAATATTTCAAGATTTTTATCTAAATCGGTTTCAGTGGTTCAGTTAATAAATCAAAATGACTGGTTTTAATAGATACCTAACATGCAGGCTGCCGGATGAAAGTCGATTTTACATGTTTTTCAAAGTATTGTCGTAGATTAAAGAGGTGCACAAGCCTTCTTTATTTATATTATTGTACAGCAACAATATCAACAAAAGGTTGCCTGGAAGAAATCGCTTTAGGCGATAAGGCCGCCCAATGTACTACCAATGTTTTGTTTATAATATATTTGCTGTATATATTTTTCTTGGTGTGCAATAAAGATATATTGTATTGTATCATTGAGCAGAAAAATAAAAACATAGCATCTCCGCCCTGCCGTAAAAACTATTTAAATGTAAAGAAGTAGCATCTACTGCAACAGACTTTTCATACCACCATCTTGGAAAGAGTAAGCTATTCGATATCTGAGTGCAAAAACTGTTTTTATCCGCTAAAGGATAAAGTAAATTTGGATTTAGAATATCGTGTGCACTAAGTTTGTGAATTGAAAGCCTCATTCAACCTATTTACTTCTACCTCTGTGGTGCCGAATTTATCATACAACCTTTTTTATTTTGTTAAAAACTCAGACTCGGCACCTTTTTGCTGAACTTTTTTTAAAATTTGTTTTAGGCGTGCCATTATCTTTTCACGTCATATTGTTAAAACCATATGTTGAATAAGTGAAAAAACTAAAATGAATCATTTTTTTTTTACTTTTTGTATGTAGTAAAGTTACGTGTTGCACTCGAGTGCAAAGATTTTTTACCTTGTGCAATTTTAGAATCCTTCGCTTGCGCGGTCATCAAAAGTGAGCACGCGCTTAATAAGCAACTTTGCACTCTTGTATAACAAATAACTATTTTAGTATAATGCTGTACACATTCTAGTGAGTCGTTAGGTACATTCAAAAATATTTTAGTATTTGAATATTCCTTACCAAGATCAGACAGAGTCCGATGATGATAAGTCCGGAGCAAGCAGCGAGCCAACGTCCCATCTTGTGGCCGAGAGGACCGAACAGATTGGTACCTATAAGAAATTAATCGTACATTAAACAAAGATTTAATAAGCCGAAAGGAGGTCACTATACACACCCTCAGCAACAACTTTCACTATAGGGAAAAGAAAAAAAAACAGCTGATCCATACAAAAAGTTGATCGGTCGTCGACATAATGTATCGAACAGCTAATTTTTTTTCTCGAATTAGAGTTGGTCCCATAGTGAAAGCTGTTCGGATGGTTATGGTGACCCCTTTCGGCTTAGAACACCCCTAACCAATAACCCTGTTGTATTGACCAAGCGTTAGTGTAGTAAGATTATTGTGATATTTTGTGATACACAAGTTCACAACATATAGTAATGAGAACAACAGAAGGTGGAGATTCCTTATTACCGATCAAGTAGCAGATAGAAGCGGGTAGGAAGGCGACTCCTTGCTGCCAGCGGTGTGCTTCCATGGTGTCAGCCATCCAGATGGGAAGACTTGGCTCCAGCATGGCAATACCCACGTTAGCGAAGGTTATGGCTCCTGGAGAACAAGTTTAATATTAGTGTCATCATTATCTTCCTGACCTTATTCCTGCTGTTCAAGTCTGTTATTTGAATGGTCTCAGAATAACAAATGCATTGTGCCAAAATGGCCGTTTCCACATAAAATAGGTAAATAAGATAAGACAATTCTTTATTAAATACCAGTTTAACAATAAATACCTATTAAAAATAAAACGCTTACAAATATACACCAGGTTTCTAATGGCGGCCTTATCGCTCAAAGCGATTCCTTCCAGGCAACCATACACGTAAATGAATATCATAAAATTAGAGAGGCCTTAAAGTATTGAACGATCATTTGATTGAACCTCATTGAACAACTCATTTAAAAAATGAACTAATTTTTATTTTATTTTTACTTAAATGTGGGTAGTATGTACAAAATTACTAACTACTAGAGAAAGCAACCTTGAGCGGATTGGGCGATTTTTATTCTTATTCTGTGTGGGGGGATAAGTCCTGCACTGACGTCCCGCTTGGAGTGTATTGTGCATTTCCCTGCCAGCCTTAACCCAACCGGCCGAGCTCCTTAAAATAACGGAGCACAGCCTTGGGTTGCTGGCACAACAGCTCCACTCCTATTGCGTCAGGTGTAGTAGTAATACCCTCAGATTAGGCGATGTATGTGAGGATTGCTAGAGACTTACCAGCAGCAATCAAGATGTAAGGGTCCGAGACGAGGGCCTTCAGCGAGGGAGGTTCAGTCTCCTGACGTACTACTCCTGGCTGCAGGATCATCAGCTGAAGCACTGAAAGAAACACAGAAAGAAGTAATTTAAAATGCATCGTTATTGTCATACATTATTATTCGTCATACTCAGCCCAAATCGGGTATGGTTAAAATAGGTTTCATCTCCCATGTGTCATAGATGGAACACTGGATCGAATTATTTTTATCCACCCCTAAGCGATAAAATTAGGAATTCAACAGTTAGGAGTTTAATTAGGAGTGTAACAGCTTTTTTTCTTTGTAGTAGGGATTTCCTGTGACGTATCGAGGTGAGTTATGACTGGGTTAACAAAGACGATTTTATCGTTTGTATAAATCCAGTTCTATCTGTGATAAAAGCTATGACGGTAACAAAGTATAGGAAATTGTAGAAGTTAACATTGGATTTCCCGCGTTCGCTTAAAAAGGGCGTCTCTGCCTATGTATTTATTACAAAACTAGTGATTCTACAAGTTTTAATGTGTAATATTGATGAATTATTAACCATTAATGTCTTGTTTATGTGCACAAGTGTGGGCAAGTGATATATAGACGGAATAACGTGGTCTTCGTGTTCGCGGGAAATCTCCATAGAAACCCTGGTAAAGTCTCCACCGCTTTACGAGGGTACATGATATATCTTTAACTTGACCATGATGACTATTACTTTTTGTTTATCCTGAACAGCTTTTTTGGCCACAAGTTGGCACGACCACGGAAGTCAGCGACACTGTAGCCTCAGATGGAGCAACCCTAGTCTGGAATACACTGGCTCTCAAGGAAGGCTGCCAGAACACACCGTAAGGTGCTTGGCGACAGATTTTATAACTTGAGGGTGGTCTTTGACTTAACTTGATTGATTAAATTAATAAACTTGACGCTGGCTTATATACAAATCGTATGATGCCATAAACCAAAAGAAAAAAAAAATGTTAATAATTCTACTTACATCCATCGCCCAGTGCCAGCGCTGAGAGCATCAAGAAGGGGGCAGTCTTCCCGACGAACTCGTACATGAGCCCCCCGAACGGTGGTCCGATCAGTACCCCCAGTGCCAGCCCACCCAGAGCTATACCCATCGCGTTGCCTCGTTCCTAGTCACAGAGTTACAACAAATATAAATAGAAAACATGTAAAGAAAATAAGTTAGAAGCGAGTTCAAAACAACTCAACTGCTAAATCGTTAAACAAAAATGAAAAATATAAGTTCTTAAATAAATTCTTTATTTTCATACCATCACTGGATGTATTTTTTTTGAAATGTCTTTCGTGCGCCAATATTGCTTATTTGTTTTGGTTATTCAATGTTACCAGTATCCGGTGTCAATCCCCGACTAATCGAGACTCACGAATAAGACGAATCTACTGGCACCACTCATATAAAAATACGACAAGCCGTTTAGGCTCTAGGACGTGACAAACAAATATACACTCGAAAAACATAATCTTCCTTCTTTCGCAGTCGGGTAAAAAATTCTCGTGGACACACAAGTCGTCAAATTATAGAACCACCTGGGAAGTATAAGTAGGTATACTTCCCAGGTATACAGGGTTATGCTAGGTGTGTACTAAACCAAAGGGGGGTCACTATACTCATCCTAAGGAACAACTTTTACTATGAGACCAACTCTGAAATGAAGGGGGGAAAATCAGCTGTTCCCATACATAAAGTTTCTCTGTCGTCGATAAAATGTATGAATAAGTTTTTTTTTTGATTTCGGGGTTGGTCCCATATTGAAAGTTGTTCGTTATGATGTGGTGTTCGTTGCATATAGAAGAAGATAATTTTACCTTATCGTCAGGGTATCGTTCAGCTAGCATGCCCATGCCGGATACGGAGGAGCAAGACGAGCCTATGCCTTGCAGGGCGCGCGCGATGAATAGCACGGCGTACGAACGACCGAACGCAAATACTGAGGACAAGGACGTACGAATTAGTAAGCTTTAGTGGAGTGGAGTGGAGTGGAGTGGAGTGGAGTGGAGTGGAGTGGAGTGGAGTGGAGTGGAGTGGAGTGGAGTGGAGTGGAGTGGAGTGGAGTAGAGTGGAGTGGAGTGGAGTGGAGTGGAGTGGAGTGGAGTGGAGTGGAGTGGAGTGGAGTGGAGTGGAGTGGAGTGGAGTGGATATGTTATACTAGCTTTATTGATAGCGTGGTAAATATTTCTGTCTGTAATAATAATCGAAATCGATTCATGATTATTAGACGCCACCGCTATATGTTGAAAATTCTACGGACTTGCACTTAACGCTTTGCGTCGACTTTTATTGTGCGAACTGCCAGGTTGTGGAGTTCACAACCGAGTACTCTATTTCCGATAGATATAATCTCGGTATCTTAAAGCGCAAGCCTAACTATAAAAAAAATATTTAATTTTATTTATTGAACAAAATCCACAGTCCATCAACTAAATTAATATTAAAACCAATTCTTACGACCAATAATTGATTTAAATTATATAAAAAGATCAAAAATATAAATATAAATATATATATATATATTAATCATAAACTCTGTTATACACAATAATAATTCTTAAACTTACTCAGAGTAGAGAGGAACATCAATATGAATCCAGTAAACATTGGCACGCTGTAACCGATTCTGTAACAAAATATGAAAACTCCATACACAAGTACACCAACGAGAAAAAACTTTGGTCTCACTTAAAAAATTTTTTTTCCAATAAAAATAATTTACATTAAGCAGCTAGTTTTTACGATAAATTAAAAATTATAAATAATTCAGTTTTTTTTTTTTATCAAAATCTAGGATTATTTTTTTTTAACTTTCTTAGGTCGTAAATTTAACGTATTAGAGTGTTATTCGTGCTTAGATATCACTATTAGCTTCAGCTCAATGTTTGTTTTAGGTGTGTATGACCTCTAGTTAAAAAGATATAGGGTTTAATTACACACAAGTCAAAAATTAAAATGGCTCCCATTCCAAAAAAGGGGGGGGGGTGAGAACCCCATAATGGGGGTAATATGTCGATGAAATTTGCAATTCTATACGTCGTTCAAATATCGCTAGTCGGTACCCAAACACACTGTTTAATATTTTAAGGCCTCTCTAATTTAATATCATTAATTTACGTGCAATGTGCATGGTTGCCTGGAAGAGATCACTTTAAGCGATAAGGCCGCCATCAAAAGACCTAGTTAATATTTATAAATAATATTTTTTTGTTAAACTGGTTTTTTATTAAAGCGTTGTCATATCTTATCTTAAAACGGGAGATCCCCTGTATGGGAAAGGCTATATATAATCCCAATTCTATTACATATTTGATTTGTATAAGAATTACAATTGCATTGAATATTAATAGTCGTATTTACAATTAAATAACAGACTTGGTAACTCTAAAAAAAATAGGAATTAAAAAAAACACTTTCCTACCGTTCAAACTAATGTTTGATAAATATGTCTTTGAGAGGTATAAAAATCAAATGAGCATTAGGATCTTTCTCTGTAATAGCGTATATTTTTTTAACAGACCTAAAAAAAAGAAAGGGAAATTTGTTCGTTATTTGTTGCATTATTTTGTTAGTATGTTATTTCTCGACGCACCGTACAAATATTTTTTTTTTATTAAACTACCGTGTAAGTGGCTTTATAACCAAAAACGAAATTATAAAATATAGCAGAAATATTAGCAATAGCCAATTAAAGATCTACAGATAATACAAACAAACAAAAATAAATATAAATAAAATAACACATTTATTAAAATGAGGGTAGTCAGATAAAATTTCTTTTATTATGTCCTTACTTGTGGAAAAAGATAGTAAAAATATTTTTTGGTGGTAATCAAATCGGTATAAATCTTTTTAAACGACACAAATGCTTTACTTTTCCACTTTGCCACTCTTCAAATACATATTAAGATTTCCCTCTATAAATTAGTTTTGAGGGTAGACGTATAAAATTTCTGCAAATCGGTATAATAAAAACGACCCATAGACTCCACTTTTCCAGTCTTCAACGATGTCCATGTTAAGGTCTTCGTTTGCATTTAAATTTGAGGGTAGGCGCATAAAATTAAGGTTTTCCCCTGTGATTACTGTTGTATTCGAAAAATGAGGGTAGTTATATAAAATTTCTTCTATTAAGTACTTACTTGTGAGTAAGAGGTCCGACGAAGGGGTTGGCGAGCAGTTGAACGAGCGCCTTCGAAGCGAACATCACTCCCACGGCTACCGTCTCGTGAATCAACTCTTGGTGACGGGCTTCTTTCTGCGCGGTTATGTTAACTGGGGGGAAAAACAAAGATTTTTTTTAATGGCAAGTTGCAGTATTATGGTCAAGCCGCTAGATGCTAGGTACGCTGCTCTAATGCAGTAGTGTCTTACTGTGCGTAGTACTGAATGTGCGTGTCACAAGTCTAGTGTGTGTCAGTGGTAAAGCAGCTAGCAAACAAGGTACGCTGCCCTAGTGTAGTAGCATAGTATTGATATTTTTAATATTAGTGAAGCGACTTACTATACGTAGTACAGTCGACAAGTCTATTGAAGTAATGACTTTCTGTACGTAGTAGTGACTTACTATGCGTAGTATTGTCGATGACAGTGATGTTTCTCTCCATGCAGGGGCAGTAGGGTGTGGGCGGGGGGATGGTGGTGATCGGTTCGTCCAGCGACATGGAGAGGGGCGCGTCCGGGTGGCGAATGTCGTACAGGAACTCCGGGATTATTGGCACTGCGGAACAAAAAATATATTAATATAACTTTTTTATGGTTCTCGTTTAAACACTGCTTAAAAAGTACCTATATTACTACCGAAATAATTTTAAACGGTTAACAAAATGGATAAATGGCCACCAATTTACTAATTTATAAGAATTGGTTTACTTAAACGGGCCTTGTTGCCGGAAGTATTCAGAATGTCATAAAAAAATGCACTGAACCTACTGCACACCTTGTTGCCGAAAGTATTCAGAATGTCATAAAAAATTGCACTGAACCTACTGCGGACCTTGTTGCCTTAAGTATTCAGAATGTCATAAAAAATGCACTGAACCTACTGCGGACCTTGTTGCCGAAAGTATTCAGAATGTCATAAAAAATGCACTGAACCTACTGCGAACTTTGTTGTCGAAAATTCGGAGTGTCATAATTTGGTGACCGCTAAGCCATTTTAGGAACCAAGAATAATATTTTGTGATCGTCATATTATACCCCTTATTTATTTATTTCTAATCTGAAAAACCTTGCGAAACTATTAAGGAATATTGTTTAAAGACAAATAAAAAGTTGAATTTTTAAGTGATCAAAAATCAAAATCGAATTCCTAGTAAAAAATAAAATAGTCTTTCTTTATTTCCCAATAAATTAATTTACATTTACAAGTTATAATTAATATTTTTACTAAATGTATTTAAGAAAGAGTGTTAGATAAATATATAACTGTGTGTTATTTGGGCACCCAAAATAGGATGAAGGCCTCCATGCAATCCCATGGGCGTCGGTCCCGAGCCAAATTTCCTAATTTAGTATAGAAATAAAAGAGATGTTCCAATAATGTATGGAGCTACGACCAGGTCAGTATACATAATACGTCAGGGATTATTAATCATTAATATATCAACCAAATTAAAAGTAAAGTAACTTATCGCAATGTACAAAATTAATACTGAATCAAAATATTTCCACTTTATTAACGCGAAAAGGCCACTTACGCTTTTTTGATGTGTCAATTTTGACATTTGTGACCATTGGACCATTGGAATCAACCGAACATACAAAAATCTTCCAGGTATGCCATAATTCCACAATAATTCAAAGAAATTAGATATTTTTGTACACTATGAAGTAGACAATTGATGCATATAATATTAACCACATCTCTAGGCATTTTTTGGTAGACGTGTCACGTCCTGGCCGAGAATGAAACAAGTCCTTCCGATATAAAGCTATGTTTCGACATGCACTTGAACAAAAAATTTTAAAATGTTATTATCCCCAGCGTACGCCCCAGGCTGTCCGGTTCCTGTGTCCGAATTCTGACAGGTTATAAATTAATGAACAAGCTGTATCTGCCTACATATCTATATATAAATATTACATACATCCATACATACAGTTATCTACGCTCGAAAACTCTCCGCTTCGGCGCGTGTCATACGGGTTAACATTATATCCAGTATATTACCCGACTGCAAATAAGGAAAAGGTTCTAATTTTGACTGTTATAATTGAATTAAGGTCTTTTTTATCCTACACAGCTAGGCATTTGACCACAAGTTCGCACGAGCACGGAAGTCAGCGATACTATAGCCCTAGATGGAGCATGCCTAGTCTGGAATACTAGATTTCGAGAAAGGCTGCCGTAACACACAGTTAGGTGTTTGACGACAGATTTTACAACTTAAAGGATAATCTTATATAAAATTTCTTGAGAGAAAAAATAATTTTATTACTTAAAAATTTTAACTTTGGGAATTTAGGATTTCGCCGTTTTTATCATTAAATTTAATTTAATGAAAATTCAAACTTCTGGTCCGATTTCTGGTTTAACAAAATTGTAATGGGAACACTCGAGAGGTCATGTATACAGCAAACAAAAATAAAGAAAATTTCATATCGGTCTATCAGTCTCCACGAAATTAATTAATAAACACGAAAAACATAAGCATTGCCATTCTGCGTGGTAATGCGGCTAGCACACTAGGCACGCTGCCCTCTGGTGATGGTTTGGAGCATTTGGATTATCTGTAGAACTTACATGGTCTATAAGTAATGCACTTTCCCATTTAGTTCCATCAAAAAACATACCGTCGAATTAAATGCCTCCTATTTTTGAAAGTCGGCATAAAATCATATAGAAAAATAAAAAAACAATGATAATTATTTGTTTAAAGTGCTTTTTTAGCGATTTTTTTTATTAAATTATATTTTATTGAATGCCGATCATACATGTTTCATTCTCCTTTTTTTTGAAGTTATTTAACAAAAATTAAGAGATCACTTAAAATCTACTAGCTAGTACGTCATAGCCCCCCCTTCTCTCTATTCAACCCCCTCGATTCAACCCCTGTACAATCGCAGCCCCTAGAGCGAAATGACCTGTCACCACCAACAGATGCTTTGAAGCATCCTTCACTGAAGCGCTGAGAGAGTACGAGTTTTAATCGATTTTTTAGGGTTTCCTACCGCGTGATAGAAACCTTTATAATGATACGGGAGTTTGGAAAGCAATGTATTTTTAACTGAAGGCGAAAGAAAGAGGGTTACGTTTTATGAGTGTATGTATGTATGTATATATGAGGTATAATTTATACGGTCTCAAAATATTATTTTTGATTCAAAGTCACCAAAATATGGCACTCCGAATACTTTGCAACAAGGTCCGCAGTAGTTTCGGTAATTTTTTTATGACAATCCGAATACTCTCGGCAAGAAAAACATATGGTAGTAAAATGGGTACTTTTTTGGAAGGTCTTTCTCGAAAAATATCGCCCTCCTTCTTTCGCAGTCGGGTAATAAATCCAGGGAACAACTTAAAAAAAACTAATCCAACGATCTTTAAATGATTTCCCCATAGTAAACCAAAATGTGATACGAAACCCATAAAATTATTTACTCACACTTAACCATTTCAATTTACTTACAAAGGCTTCTAGCCTTAGACTTTCAAATCAAATTAGTTCCTACAATAAAATGGAATAATCTTTATCGCCATAACTATACCGGAATATCAAGAAGGGTGTACTAAGCCGAAAGGGGGTCACAAATTACCAGATAATAAGATATAATCTAAATTTTAATACGTTCAGACGAAACTTAAAGTATTTTTTGAAAGCAATCCTTTTTTAAAACTCAGTGAATATATGTGAATGCAGCTTGTAGAATCATCGTTCTTGTGTAACGAACAACCATAGTAAAATATTGCTAATGTCATGAGAACTATCAAACTAAGAACTAATATTAACTACTCATATTTATAAGATTTATAAGTATACCAAACTAGAATTTCGGAAGAAAAAAAACTACTACTTGAGAGAAAAAGTTTATCAACAAAATGTATGAATCAATCAACTCTATCTCGAATTCATAGTTGGTTCCATATTAAAAGTTGTTCGTAATGATGAGTACGTTGACCTTCTTCAAGTTTTTTTAGTTTTAAAGTTAGGTATATATATTTCTCGTTAAATAGCACATTTGTGTGCGTGCATGACGTCACCTGCCGGTACTAACGTAAAACCAGCGCTGGTTGTTAACAACCAGCATTATGCTGAGTTGTAGCCGGTTTGTGACAAGAAACTTGGATATTAATTATAAAGTCTCTGTTTGTGCAAGTAGTTTTTTGGTACAAATAAAGGACGTGTTTCATTATCGGCCGGGATGGTGTACGTCTACCTAAAACTGCCTTTAATACTGTGTAATAATGAAAAGTGCGTCAGTCGCCACCTTCATTGAGTACAAAAATATCAAAATTCTAATATTGTAGTCGAATTATGGCATCCCTGGAAGTTTTATGTATCCTAGGTTGAACCATATATAAATTGAACCATCCGTCACAAATGTCAAAGTTGACACAATAAAAACGCGTAAATCACCTTTTTGCGAAAATAGCATGAAAATATTTGATTCGAAATTAATTTTGTACACTGCGATAGATACGTTACTTTGAATTTGGTTGATATAATAAAGATTAATAGTCTCTATCGTATTTATGGTATCATATACACTGTCCTAGCCGGAGCTACATACATATATGAAACATATCTTTTCTTTCTTTTGGATTAGTACACTCGAGAACCCTGTAGACTTCTGCAGAGATTTCATTTCTTTTGTCACTTACACAAAGGTTTTCAGTCAGTGGTTGACAAAGGAGCTAGATTTTAGTTAAATCTATTTGCTTGAACTAAATTAAACCGCTGTATATTCGAGTACCTAATTATGTGCCTATTATAGATACCTACATACTTTTATTATTATTATTATTTATATTCATTTTTTTCTCTCTCTCGTCTGTATGAATGACGAGGAAATAAATATTTTCACGGGCTTTTGGCCAAAGCGAAAATACCTTATAACTACCATTATTGATTAATCGAAAGAAATTTCCGAAGAATGCGACACGTGTTCAAAATGACAGCTTTTTGGTGTGATATAAAAATATGTTTGCTTATGTCGAGTGTAGATAGACTTGTGAATGAATAAGAAGCGTGGTATTACCCCTGTGGTGGTGAGAACTATTGGAACTGTCTTGACTGTATTTACTTTCCATTGAGTCTGCAGTTGTATTGCCAGATCAGTGTATTTTGTGATTTTATCAGTGTGTGTAGATGCAAGATTGTATTATTATGTATTTTTATATTTTAGTCATTTTTGAGAACGAATTAATAATTGGCATGTGTGCGTACGTCAAAGCTAAATTAGTATTTGCGACTTTGTCAAATTGAATTGATGCATTGACAACATTTCAGTTTTGGAAAGTGATGGAACGACGAAGTGATGGAACGACGAAGTGATGGCATTTAGGGATAATTTAATGAAGAGTTTATACTAAAAATACCAGATTTATATATCCACTTTCTACAGAGTCATTTAGAAAAAAACTGATGAAAAAAAACTCGTATTTATGCTAAGACCGTCAGATGCCACCAATAAAAAATATTACTGTATCTGTCATCTGTGAACTATAGCAAAACAAACAACAATGATACAGATAATTAATGACATCATATTTTACGAGCTTTTGACGGACGGGAATAACATTACGCTGAACTTTTCTTATATTTTCAAAAATCTCTAAAAATGTTACAATTACTCAACAAACGTTATTTTTTATTTGTTTTTTCATTGTGACAATGAAAATAGGGAGTCAAAAACTTTAAATGTCGTCCATTCACTAGGTTAGGTGACATAATTCTTTTGGTAAAGTATTGTTTTATCATAATATTTAGTATGTTTTATAAGAAAACTGACGTACTTTAAAGAACGCGCCATTTTTAACAACGAAGAATTTTCTTAACTCAAAAGAATTCGCAATCCTTTTATAGAAAAGTTGAAATAAAGTGGCAGGGCGGGGAGGGGGGGAGGGGTTCGTCATCACAGCTTTTAGACTGAAACTCTCGGAAGCGGGCAATTCCCCGACGGCGAGATCAAAGTGAAATTCACTTAGCCGCCTCATCAAAGACGCCGCCAAGGCTAGTGTTGGGACGTGGGGAAAATTATCGATCATTTGTCGATAGATTAAAATTATCTATCGACAATTGATCGATGATTTACTTTCAGAGAAATTTACCACCTACTAAAATTTAGTAGGTAGCTGTATATTATTTCAGTAATTCTAATTTAAAAAGCAAATCACTAAGCCGATGTTAATAAAATTCATATGCGACTACGGCGGCTAAATCCTTCTTCTTCTAGGACTCTTTGAATTAGTCCACGCTTTCCTGAGTTATTCTGTAACATACAAAAAAATAGAGTCGAATTAAGACAGTTTTCTTAGTTGCATAACACATTTATGAGCGCATAAAAAATGTGTTTCCATACAACTCGTCAAATTTGCCAGAGTTTCAAACTTTATTCTTAACTAGCTGCGCCCTGCGATCTTACCCGCAGTAATGCAGGATAGAAATTAGCCTATGTGCTCATCTACGTTCTACGCTATCTCCGTGCCAAATTCCATCCAAATCGGTTCAGCAGTTTTTGCGTGAAAGAGTAACAATCATCCGTACATTCTTACAAACTTTCGCGTTTGTAATATTAAAATAGGCAGTGAGAAGTAGGGTAGTAAGGAAGGAAAGGATTTTGATTAGGAAGTTTACTTTTCTTTATCATTTCTTGCTTCATCTGCTACTTGATATGACGTAGTTTCCGACCGATCTTTGAGTGAAAATACAAGTTTAACGAATTATTTAAATCAGGGGTTTTAGCTTGGAGGAGTATATCTAGGCGTAGAGACAAACGGACAGAGCGACCTATAAGGATTTCCTATAATTAGCACAGAATAGTTTTGTTAATTTGATTTCATTTCACCATCGGAACAATAGAGATACGGTCCGTTGGCTCCGGTACAATGTAAAGGTTTCACTGACTCGCACATAACGCTTTGCATCTACTTTCATTGTACAGGTAGCTATAATCTGGGTTTTTTAAAGTCCCGAGTGAATAGGTTTCTTCAAAGCAGACGTGCTCCATCTTAGACCGCATCGTCGCTTCACATATGGCAAGATGTGGTAAAACGCTAAAATAAAAATGATTGATATTGGAATGTTTTATCAAATTTTTTTATCGACACGGTTTATCGACATGTTTTATCGACAACAAACACAGCACTAGTCACGCTTCTCAAATTCATATTTAGTTCAAAGTTGACTAGCGCCTGCATCATGCCTCGCCCTATTTTGATGGAAACCTTTATAATTGAATTTGATATCCAGACATTGAATTTGTGAAGTTACTTGTGCATTTTGTGTATTATAGCTATACAGGGTTATCGGTTAAGGGTGTAATCTACCGAAAGGTGGTCACTATACTCATCCTAAGGAACAACTGTTACTATGGGTCCAACTCAAATTTGAGAGAAAAAATCAGCTGATTCATACATACATGGAAAACTGTTTTAGTAATTCCCCATAAAAGTTTGGTTTTGCAATGATGTGTCAAATAACCCACATGAGTGTTTCAATCAGAACATGGCCTAAATTATACAGGGTTATTGGCTAGGGGCGTACTAAGCCTAAAGACGGTAACTATAGTCGTTATTATGAACTACTTTCACTATGGGACCAACTCTGAAATCAAGAAAAAAATTGCTGTCGCATACAAAAAATTCATCTTTAGTCGACAAAATGTATGAAACAGTTGAATTTTTTTCTTGAATTCAGAGTTGGTCCCATAGTAAAAGTTGTTCATTAGGGACCCCCTTTTGGGTTAGTACACTCCTAGCCGATAACACTGTATTCTATTATTCTATTCTAAATTTATTATCACTTATAGCAGATATGTAAATGTAAAAATGTAAGCTTTCTAACCTAAAATCGCGAGAAGTGCTCTCGTGACGGTAAAGTGCGTTCACAAAAGGAACCTCCAGTCAGCGAATCAAAATGGCGGCGGTCAGAGAGTAATGAATTGCAGATGAGCCACTCGCGAGATTGGCACGCGTAGCTATGGTTACCTATGAGAGGTGGTCAAGTTGAAGCGAGCGGAGCGACTGCGAGGTCAACTTATCTTTATTAATTGTGATGTCATGAAGCGAGTATCCACTATCAAAGATCTCGGCGTGACTTTTTTGATCATCGTCTTAATTTCAATGATCATGTCCTGATTACTGCAAAGGAATCCTACCAGCGTCTTGGCTTTGTACTTCGCAATGCTAAAGATTTTCGCGATCCCCAGGTCTTGCAACTACTGTTCACTACCCTAGTCAGGAGTAAACTGGAGTCCAGCGCGAATATCTGGAACCCGCATTGCGAAACATATATCTAGTCTCTTGAGAAAGTTCAAAAAGCTTTTTTAAGAAATATTTATAAAAAAAAATACGGGTATTACCCATTTTTATACCTCACTTGATTTTCTTCTTGGCCAGTTAGGTTTCAATTCGCTGAAAACTTGGAGGTTGATTGACCAGCTTAAGACCAGCTGTAAAATTTTGAGAGCTGCTATAGACTCCCCTGCCCTTCACAACCGTATGTGTGCAATATATGTGCCTGATAAGTATATCCGTCATAGACCAGATCACAAGCATAATTTTTTCTTCACGGGACGGTGCCGCACTGAGCACCGCAAGTTTACGCCGATACACCGCGCCATGTGTGATCTCAACGCATTTCTAAGAATTTTATTCGGACTGCGACAATTTTTGCGAAAAACGTTGTACAATCATTAATTTGTCATTAACGTTATGTGAGTCCTACGACTTCAAAAAAAATATTATTTTATTGAAAATTATGAAATAGCTGTAATTCCTAATTTAATTTTAATATAGTATTCTGTATGATTTTATAATATGTGTTATTGTACTAAGGTGTTCATATTAAATAAATAAATAAATGAAAGTGGAATTAAATTGGATTTTATTCTTAAATGATCTATAGGTAATCTTTCTACTATATATTTTTTGTTATTGACGTGACAACGTCATATAATTCGATGGAGCCGGCTGAACGCACGAAAAAATATGACTCATGCGACGTTACGTCGCTCTGAGGCGTTCCATTTAAGCGCGGAACGAGAACGACAAAGGGGCACAATCGGCCTCCGCGTTCGTCAGCGTTCGACATCTGTCTCTCTCCTACTTGAGTGAGCGACGCGTCCGCGTGGACAGCTGTTATACAATAATACATTTACATGTTTTCGTCAAGTATGAAGTGCAGTGCAACAATAATAGCGGCGATAAAAGTAATGATTCAAAATGTCTATCAAACAAATAATAATAAAATTTTCTTTTGAAAAATGAAACCATTCCATCTGTATTTTCTTATGACGTTGTCACGTTCAACTATCGTCAGTAAACCGACTTTACAGACAACCTATTTTTTTGTCGTTAGTCATTTTAAAGACACTTGCCCTATTAAAAAATAATATCAAGCAAAATTTAATTAAAACAGTGTCCCCAGTCGTTCTGCAGACGTTGTTACCGCTCAGGTGTGTCCACATCGACATCTACCAGTCGGTAAGTACAGATAGGTAGTGAATAATGCCGCGGGACGGTGCTTGTCGATCTGATAAAATGTGGCATTCTTATTCTTACACACATAGGAAGAAAGAAAGATTTCATTTATTTTATACACACAGGACACCACTACTACAATAAATTACTTGAAGAAGACAAAATAGTAAAATAGTTAAGAGTTGCTGTGTTCCGTGCGTCAAAAAAAGATCAGCGCTCAGCACGCTGCTGGGGATTGCTCCTCAGCGCTGATTTTCAGCGTGACGTTCAGAGACGCGCGGGGTCACAAACAATATTATATATATTAGAGTCTAACCGAAACTTGCTTTGCGGCCGAAATCAAAACCGAATGTTCGACCGTGACTTCAGTTTCGGCCGACACCGAAACTCACGTGTTCAAGTATAAAATTCCTTAAAATACTGAAATTTGGTGCATTTCATCCATTATTCTGCATTAATTGGGACATGAAATGAAAACAGAGTATATTATGTTTGTTCAACAAACTTAAGCGATAACGCACTAAATTTCGTTGCTACAGAGCTATCCGAACGGCGAACGACAACAACGAACAGGGCTGCCAGCGTCCGACAAAGCGTTGCCGCGAGAAACGAACTTCGGCGAGCGTGCCCGACAACTTACGAAATCAGTTTCGGATTCGTTTTGCCGAAACCGAAACTGCCGCCGAAATGTCGGTAGGTAGGACACTAATATATATACATAAATAAATACTTTGAAATGAGCATTTTAAAAACTTGGATAAGAATTTAAGAAATTAATAAAACAATCTTATGAGAATATGTGTACATACATTCAATGTCCCTTCATATATTTCAGGACTTGGTGGTATTCAGCAATGATTTATTACATTACATACCTATTTTATAATAAGATGGTATATACAAAATATTTAGTGTTTTTCCGCCTCGTCTTGATGTCAACGTGAGAAATCGAAAAATATTTTTGTTTTTATGGTGTGGTTCCTCCTCACCACCGCCACACCTCACCTTATTATTTCTCTTTCTCTCAGTATCCGACTTCCTCGACACGTGTTTCGCCTTAGCACAAGGCATCCTCAGGAGATGTTGACTCTTCAAGCGCTCGCTCGAAAGAGGAACCACACCATAAAAACAAAAATATTTTTCGATTTCTCACGCTGACATCAAGACGAGGCGGAAAAACACTAAATATTTTGTATATACCATCTTATTATAAATGGATTTCCGCAAAGTAACGCCTGACTCCATCTATTTTACTTAGGGTGTTACTACACCAATCGCTCGACCGGGTACGCTGCCCTCTGGTGGTCATCTTAAGTGGTCTGTAGGTAATTCTGCTATTTTTTTGTTGTTATTTGTTTGGTTGCATTTAGTAATAAATATTATAATTTGTTTATTTCTCTAACTTATGTTTTAAACTAAAAAATATGATGATATAAATCATAGGTACCAAATACTAATTGATCAATTTAGAGACAAGTTATTTTTTGAATAATAATCTGTTTAAGATACAATATAGTCAGTCATTTTAAAACAACTTCTAGTCACTTTCTAGATAATTCTTAGATACTTTCTAAATGAATTCTAGTCACTTCTCAAATAATTTCCACATATTTGTTGGACACATTTTACGCTTTTTTAAGTACTTTGTAAAAACTTTTAATTTTTTTAGATATTTTTAAATATTAGGTAGTATTAGGTAAAGATTTCAACGCGAGAATGCAGCCAGCGTTCTTGGGACTTTGCCATGACATAATTTTTTTTTATTGCATACAAAATGTGACAATCTTTTCTATATTTCTTTTATAATAAATGTTGTATTTGAATGTAAGATTAAACTTATTTAATACTTTATATATATAAGTATGTATTTATATATATATATGTATGTATATCAGTGATCAGGTTACCATAGCACAGGCTTTGCCTAGTTTGGGACCTGAACACCTTTGTGTGGAATTGTGGATGTTGTCCCATATTATTATTACTTTTCAAATATTTTAGATACTTACCAACGGTGGTGAGCAGCATGTTGTCCAGCAGTAGTGCGATGGCCACTATCACGAGTACTAGCTTTCTGGACTCGCGGAGCGCGCCTATCTTGGCGCGCCACCCGCTGTAGTACCCGTCCGACGCCGCTCCCATTTTGATGGTGTTCTGTTCGAGAGATAGCATTTCTTAAATATCAAATAAATACAGTAACAAATTATTTCTAAATTATACACATTGTCTAACTACTTTATGAATCCGCTACAATATATTACTCGTGGGTCCCGAACTAGGCGATGCCTGTATTTTGGAGACCCGCACATTTATTATCATTAAACAATTGAATTCGGGCTACTTCATTCACAATATGGATAGTAATGAGCGTGTATCTACTTGTGACATTGTTATTAATTATTTCTGAACCTTGATATTACATAATATTACAATGATCAATAACATATATCCAATTTAAAATAATTGTAATATTCAGGAGTTAAGAAACGAACACATTACAATACTAAAGAGATTATAATATACCTACAGTCATTAATAAGGCATTTATAGTTTCTTTTAGTTAAATAAAAAATAAGGTTTATACGAATAGTTTTTTACTAGGATTTATTTGTTTTCTGTCTAAGAAGCCGTGCAATATTCACATTCACGGATTGGCTTCGGTATCCTATACCTATACAAACAAAACCTTCTGAATTAATTCTTTTAAATTTTTTTATGCATGAGCCCCGCGATAGAATAAAATAAATAATTAAGCCCCCCCCCCCCCCCCCCCCCCGACCCCCAAATTAAACGTATTTTTGCCGTGTTGTGCTAGGCAATTACTAACAAGTTACTGTGACGGAACGAAACCTTTCGTGCGCGAATCCGGCTCGTATTTGGCCGGTTTTGTTTCTAGCTTCTAAAGATTTACATGATATTTAGAAACTACATACGGCCATTTATTGAAACACAAAAGCAAAGAAAAAACTAATCTAGCTATAAAAACTAATCTAATAATAAACCACCAGTAGAAGGTAAAGTTCCAAGAATGCTGGCAGCATGCCACGTTGAATGACAATGCTCATTTTCTGACCAAAATAAGAGCCAGCATTCTGGTCACATGTCGCTTTCACCAGACTTTTTGATATTTCTAGATATAATTTTAAAGAAATTAGAAATTAGAAACTATTGTATTAGCTAAGAAATGTAGAAATAAAAATATATTTATTTGTTAATTACATATTCCTAATTGAGTGGCTGGTTGGCACAGTTGGTATAACCCTGCCGTCTGCGCCGTTGGTCCCGGGTTCGATCCCCGGACAGGTCAAACTGTGTTGTATTGTGTGCATGAACATGTCTGTTTAATCAGTATCTGGGTGTTTATTATATGTATATAAGTATGTATATCAGTGATCAGGTTACCATAGCACAGGCTTTGAATAGTTTGGGACCTAAACACTTTGTGTGGATGTTGTTATGGAAACCGATGATGCTGAGCATTCGTCGAGCTACAAGCACCACGGCGCTGCCACACACTAAACCATCGAAGTCTACCCGATGCCTCGAGCATAGCTTAGACGCGAGTCACTTTTAACTTTACTTGTTCAGTGTAGCGATGATGGTCAAGTGAATAGTGGGGTCGATTGTCGTGCAAAAGATACGAGGTCTGATTACACGACACATACAAAAAGAGCCTGAGCTACCGGTGAAGGAAACAAACGTGAGTAAACCATAGCATGGTGGCAGGACGTTTCCTGTCGCTCGCCTGGCTAGCTACCACCCGCAAGTTGTAAAATCGCCTTGCACCTGAAGGTGTGTTCCGGCGGTCTGCCTTAAGAGCCAGTGTATTGCAGACTAGGCATGCTCCATCTAGGTCTACAGTATCGCAGACTTCCGAGGTCGTGCGAACTTGTGATCAATTGCCTAGCTGCGTAGAATAAAAAAAGGTGGAGAAATAAATTTTCAGACAAAAGAACTAATTGTAAAATAAACAAATTGTAATATAAAAAAAATTATTAATAAATTAGTTGCAACCATTTTGTTTTTTTTTTAAGTCCCTCGGCTATCGCATACGTATTATACAGAAAACCACTTTACAAAGCCAGCATTGGAACTTTCCCTTCTACTGGGGGTTTATTACTAGATTACTTTTTATAGCTATGAATGTTTTTTTCCTTTGCTTTTGTGTTTTAAAAAATGTACACGCTTTAAAAATACATACGAGTGGATATTTGTTTCTGCGCCGCGCCGCCTACACGGTGAATACTACAATGAGGTTAACACAGTCCACGCCATTTGTGCCAATTTAGCAAAGATTAGGTATCCCAGAGCAATCTAATGTACTCATATCGCACCTCTTATATAACACTGACACAAGATAAAAAACGCAATTTTTCAGACAGGATAAATCGATGAACAAACTCAAACGATACATCTTAAAAGTTTACTAGTTATGTGTAATGCAGGATTATTAAAATGTCTAAGTGTGTTAAACCGAAATAGGGTCACTGTAGCTCCGCCTAAGCAAATATTTTTAACTATGGATGCAAAACGGATATCTATATAAAAAAAAACACCTATTACATTCATTTTGTCACCAACTGATAAACTTTTTCTTTTACAACTGATAATTTTACTTGAATTTCAGGTTGGTCCCATAGTGCATAGTGAAACTTGCTCAGAGTACAGTGATATCACCAAGAGTTGAAACACACATACCCTTTTATTAATATATATCTTAAGGTTAATAATCTACATCAGTTGATTATTAACCTTATTAACTCAACACTATATTAATTAACTCAAAACTCGAATTGCGAATTGTATCATTTATTCATCGGAGGTACGATATGATATGACCAAGACGTAGACTGTAAATACTCTATTAATTAACTCAAAACTCAAATTGTCGAATTGTATCAATTATTCATCGGAGGTACGATATGATATGACCAGGACGTAGACTGTAAATACTCTATTAATTAACTCAAAACTGGGAATGTCGAATTGTATCATTTATTCATCGGAGGTACGATATGATATGACCAGGACGTAGACTGTAAATACTCTATTAATTAACTCAAAACTGGGAATGTCGAATTGTATCATTTATTCATCGGAGGTACGATATGATATGACCGAGACGTAGACTATAAATACTCTATTAATTAACTCAAAACTCAAATTGTCGAATTGTATCTTTTATTCATCGGAGGTACGATATGATATGACCAGGACGTAGACTGTAAATACTCTATTAATTAACTCAAAACTGGGAATGTCGAATTGTATCATTTATTCATCGGAGGTACGATATGATATGACCGAGACGTAGACTATATAATGTTTCAAATCGCCAGGACGTGGGTAATTTGTGCTAAAATAGACCTGTCGGTAATATGAGAAGTTACTAACCTATTTGAAAACGGTTTAAAAATTAAAAAGATATAAATGTCTTAGGTTTTTTACGCCCATTTCAAAGGTGTTATAAGTTTGATGTGTCTGTCTGTCTGTCATCGAGGCTCCTGAACGAATGAACCGATTTTTATTTAATAAACTAGCTGACCCGCCGAACTACGTACCGCCTAACAGTTACGTATGTTTCTCACCTTTCAAACCTTCCCTGGAGTACGACAATCATTTCAAGACTAAAATCAGCTATATCGGCCCAGCCGTTCTAGAGTTTCAGTCACACAAACTTATTCATTTTTATTTTTTTTTTCCGTCATAAGTACCTTCTCCTGACAATAACATACATAACAAAAAAAGAAATAGTGAAATCGGCCCAGCCGTTCACGCGTGATGGCGTGACCAACGGATATAGGGATTCATTTTCATATATATGTATTTATCGATCTAGGGCTACAGTATCGCATGTGGATGCTTTATACATATACCTAATTAAGGTGAATTAGGCGGGAATGATCTATTTTGGTTATGTTTGTCTAATAAAATACTATTTTTCAAATCCAATATGGCCACCACCGCAAAATGGTGTTACCGAGAGAACGACAAATAGTAAGCTGAATGAGGAGGAACCATACCATAAAAATAAAAAAAAATTCGTTTTCTAACGCTGACATCAAAGCTAAGCGGGAAAACTGTACAGTCAGACACAAGTCGGACAGACAGACTTACTTGCTGATGGACATAGTAATAAATAATAGCTATTTTTCTAACAAAACCCATTTTAAATCCCCCAAAAGACCATAAAAAAGAACTTAAACGACAAAAGAGCGCGCGACAATGCAAAATGGCGGGCGGAAATGAGCGCGCTAACGAGAGACTCGCCCGCACAATATGGAGGCACTTCCGGCGAGTCGTTTCCATACCGTTTTATTAATTTGAATTTCATCGCGGCTATTTAACTTGTGGATGCTTTAAATTAATTTATTTGTTTGCGTCTGAATTGCGAGTTACTTACTTTAAAACACATATTATTTATTTTGTGTGTGGATTGTTCGAAAAATCTACACTTTTAATATGATATTGTGCATAGTTTTTCAGATGGGCACGGGTTTTCCTTGAGGGGTTGTTTAACAGTAAAGTAAAGTAATATTTATTGACCTTTAAATAACGTTCGTTACAGGCAAGTCTTATTACATTTGAATTAATAATTACTTAAAAAATTTAACTTACAAATCTCATTTATATACGATTACTTAATATTAGTTCTTAGTTGAATAGTTCTCATGACAAATATTTACATTATAATTGCTTTGTTTACTTATTAGCCATATTTTTTATGGTTGTTCGTTATAACAGGCTTGCGTCTAACCGCTTCTCGCAGTGACGACGCGGCCTAAGATATAGCATGCACTTACATAGTACATACACAGAAACCTACACTAATTTGAAACAACTTGAAATCTTTATCAAAATAATTACTAACAAAAAAAACTAGTCAAAGCAATCTGATACGTCGCTGTGAACTCCGATGACAAAAAAACCCGCCAAATTTACAATCGGTTAATAATAAAATTTTTTAATCGTCTCCTATTTGTTGCTAATTTAAGAGAAACATCGACTCGATAACTGTTTTCGTATTTCTGATAGAATTTTCGTTTCGGGGCGTAACTCTTGTCACTTCCTAAATTGTAACTTAATTTATTGTTATTGGTGTCAATCGCTTCACTATTCAAAATTCAAATTCAAATATAACTTTATTGTACACCAAAAATATACATATACATTTCAAACAGGTATCATAAAACATTGGCAGTACGTTGGGCGGCCTTATCGCCTAAAGCGATTTCTTCCAGGCAACCTTTGGATGGATCGGACTTGATGAAAAAAAAAACACGTCGGTGGTGTACCAATAAATACTAACAAAAAAAAATACACAACAACCCTTTTACTATAACTATCTATATAGACAAATGAAAACAAAAAAAAAAAAAGAAAAAAAAAAAAAAAAATATACGTACCAATGAGAGATGTAAAAAGACATAGAAGTTTCGACTAATAACTTATTGACAGATAGTAGTTGTTCAACAAACACTATGATGTGTTTTAGATCTACACGTTTCATTATTTTGACAAAAGTTTGTCAAATTCTGCATAATAAAGACTTTTTTAACACACTTCCATGTAAAAGGTTTCTTATATATCGATTTCAGTGACGTAATTCATCTCATTACGCACACTAGTCTTTTTCACTTTCTGTTATTGCACAGTTATAGTTTTCTTAAATGAATGATTTTCAACTGCTATTTGCACTAATGAGTTTTTATGACGCTAAAAATAGTTGAAAATTTTGAGAAATCAATTGCAGTTATAGTTAATAATGAAGAAAAATGATTTGAAATTTTTTAATAATCTACATTAACACATTATTACTAATAAGGTTTAAACAAAGAGTAAGAACAGATAGTTATTAAATAAATAAAAGAGTATAGTTCCCCTTTTGGTCTAGTACACCCCTAACTGATAATTCTTCCTACTAATAACATAATATCTTTCACGCAAAAACTACTGAACGGATTTGGATGACATTTTGGTACGGAGATAGCTTAGACCCTGGACTAACACATATGCTAGTTTTTACTCTGACTAGCGGGTGGGTACGTATAAACATGCTTGTAATGTCAACACTAACAAAAAAAGTTTCAATTTGACAGCAAAATCCCCATCAACATAATGATCCGCCATTTTTTGAATTCATTTGTTTACAAAATATGTGATAAATAAAGAACCGCTCGACTGATTTCGTGCAAAATTCACATAAACCATCCAGTAAATAGTTCGAAAGCCTAAACATTTGGTTTGGATAGGTGAGCCCGTTCTTGAGTGAAAAAATAACAACGAAGAGCTGCATTGATTTTTATATATCATCAATTAACGCAGGGCGCAGTTAGTACATTATAAAAGAAAGATTGCCTTCGTTTTAAAAGATAAGCGATTCGATAAAATGGACTTTGTAAAAGTTATCGCGTTGTTCAGAACTCGCTTTGATTTCTCTAGGGAAGGGGATTTGTGATGGAGAATGGATAACAAAGGAATCTATTGCAATATTCTTTAATCCCCGACGTAAAAACGACAGGGTGTTATAAGTTAAACGTTTATATATTCATATATTCATCGGTTCATTTATTCATGAACCGATTTTTAACCGCTACGATGCCACTGACAGAAAGGTATTCCTATACCTTTCTAAAAAAAGGTTCATTCATTCATGAACCGATTCTGAGTACGTTGAAAATATAAACGAAATAAAAATCGGTTCATGAATGAATGAACCCATTTTGAGTTCGTTGAAAATATAAACGAAATAAAAATCGGTTCATGAATGAATGAACCGATTTTGAGTTCGTTGAAAATATAAACGAAATAAAAATCGGTTCATGAATGAATGAACCCATTTTGAGTTCGTTGAAAATATAAACGAAATAAAAATCGGTTCATGAATGAATGAACCGATTTTGAGTTCGTTGAAAATATAAACGAAATAAAAATCGGTTCATGAATGAATGAACCCATTTTGAGTTCGTTGAAAATATAAACGAAATAAAAATCGGTTCATGAATGAATGAACCGATTCTGAGTTAGTTTTATTTAGTCGGGAGTAGGTATTCTTACTTAGCTATGTTTGTTAAAAATCGGTCTAAGATGGTCACCGGCATAAATGGTGGATTACATTTATTTTCACAACATGATGGGTATCAAATGAAAGAACTTGACTTGAACGCATATGATAAATTTCAAATCCGAGACGGCCTTATAATTTTTTTTTAGATTTACTTATTTATATTCGTGTATCTTTTAACCGAGTGAGCGAAGCGATTCTGTTTTGCAGTGATTGTAGTCATGCGTCCTCTCACTCGTACTTTGTTTTTTTTTTATATACCTACAAAGTCTGTGCCATGCGGTGTACGTCCAAAAAGTTTTTAATTAAGTTTAAAAAAAAAATGTTTTCTTATTGTTTTGCTATGATTTTCTACGTACACTAGCATATACATATTTTAATTTAATTTAATTTCAATCTTTAAAACTTACAAAACATGATAAAATTTGAACAAAAACTATACAAAGCTAGAAACTATATGTACAAAAGCAATAAATACCCAATACTTAGGTGTTCACATTCAATTAGGTCACACAAGGTGTTCAAGTCCCAAACTAGGCAAAACCTGTGTAACCTGATCACTGATATACATACATATATATTACTAGCTGACCCGGCCACGCGTTGCTGTGGCTGTTTTATAGCGTCAACAACACGTGGTAATTATGCTGTTAAAATGTAGCTTATATGACACGTTCGTAGATTTACCATAGCAGCGCCATCTATTGATTACTTACTCAACCCAGTCGAAAGGTATCGACATCTGTTAGAATCATTTGGAGTTAACAGATAATTGTGACTGTCAAATAATAACAGACAAATAATTAGCAATAAATTAAAATTGCGACTATAATTTGAGATTTAAACTATCCTATCTCTCAAGTTGGATCGAACTGCACATGGTGTGCGAATTTTATTATAATCGGTTAAGTGGTTTAGGAGTCCATTGAGGACAAACATTGTGACACGAGATAATATATATAATAAAAACCCAGACACAGGACAAACAGACATGTTCACGCACACAAATGTTTGACCTGTCCGGGTTAAATGTTCTATATACCCAGTGTCACTCTCACGACTGAGACGAATCTATTGACACCACTCACATAAAAATACGACAAGACGTTTAGTCTCTAGAGCGTGACAAACAAATACACATAAATACATACATATTATACATTTGTGACAAAAAAAAACTTCCCTACTATTGTATTTTATATTTTTGTTCAAAATTGCTTGATTTTTTTTCACAAATAAACCATATTCTGATTATTTTTCTATTCTATATACATTACATACACTCCAAAAATATAACCCTCCTTCTTTCGGAGTCGAGTAAAAATGTCGAAATTAAACATTAAGAAAGATTCAGTCGATTTTTAAGTTTTTTGTCCGTATTCATTATTATAATTCCCGCGCGAAAGCCTGCCTCGGCAGGGAATTGTACCCGGGGCGGCAGTGATTAATAGCCCTATGCTAACCACTAAACTATAGCGCTGATCTTTTTCTGACATAGGTATTGGAAAGGAAATGAAAATTGCAAGCAACAGGTTGTGTAAGATCTTAATCAAAAACTGCGGGGTGTTCTTATAAATTTGTCGTGTCTGTTTGTGAGTTTGTCTGTAGCATTGTAGCTCCCGGATGGATGAACCGATTTTGATTTTGTTTGGAAGGTGAATTAGTCGTAGATGAAATCGATCCAAAATGGCCGCCGGCACAGAATGGCGGATTACATATTTTTCATAAATCGTAGAATAAACAGTAGAATACACTAAGATTAACTTAAATCTAAGATGGCCCCCAACACAAAATGGCGGATTACATATTTTTCACTCCTTCGTATGGGTATCAGGTGAAAGTTTGAATCGTAGAATAAACTAGGATTAATTTAAAACCCAAGATGGCCACCGGCACAAAATGGCGATTGTGAGTTGTTTTAGTTATTAATTTTAATTTTTCGTACTTACACAGCGCGGACATATTAAAATTTAAAAAAAGCAAATAGTACAAAAACACATAAAGTCTGACTGCTGAACAAGGGTTTCCCCATGAAGGGCGTGTAGGTCATAGTCCAAATTGCGAGGACTGCAGTTTTCGTTACTTATTTACCTTCTCCGTCAATCAGGTTTCCTTACGATGTTTTCCTTCACCGTTGAGGCAATTGGGAATTTATTTTAAAATGCTTATGAGTGGAAATCACTAAGGTAAATGCCTGAACCTGGGATTGAACCCGCGCGTTTTCGCTTGTAAGACAAGGGGTTTTCGACTAAGCTACCACTAATTTAACTGCTGATTTTCAACCGACGTTTCTTAGCTTTGGTTAAGCTTTTTTAACGTGTTTTCCTGAAATAACGGGATATTTGTTTCGCTTCATACTTAATAGGGAATATGATAAGAATGTAATGTGTTCCCAATAAAATTTCATCAAAATTGGTCTAGTAGTTTCGTTTCAAAACCATCCATTAGCATAATAATTTTCAATTTCCCTTCATAAATATTAGTAATTTTAAGTTATCGGTCCAACCGCCCCTAAAAAAAATAAAGGGGGGGAAAAGCGTCCGTCAAAGACGAAAAACTCCTTTTTTGAAGACATAAAAAACGTACAGACAAATTAACAACCTACCCTTAGTATTAAAGTCGGTTTAAAAATGATTATCGTTCTTTTAACATCAAAATACTAAAAAGCTTATCAGCGATCACAAAATCAAACCATCTCAACCAAAGCAATAAATGCTTAGATTCAAAACCAATTTGACGCGATCCCTCCAAATAAAGGCGACCATTTTACTTTTACATTACAGTAAGAGCAAGTAAAAACAAAATTTAAATATAACTTACCCTATATAACGATGTTTAATGCGCCCCAATGCTTCATTTTCTTAATAATTTAATACAAAATACTAACTAAAAACGCGTCTGGTCGGGACTGCGTTCGTCGTTCGACTGGCGTGGAAATGTAAAGCGTTTAGGAAGAGGAGATGGCGACCAGAATAAGTTGAGCCGTGACTTGGGATGGCATTTCGCTTTTATACGTAGCTTTGTGCTGCACTAGTGTTTGTGGCACGGATTTTCTTCCTATTAATTAATTTACTCAATTCCTTCATATTAAAGTATATAAGAAAGTGTCTGTTTTTTGTCAATTTTCCAGAAAAACGTCCATTAAAAAAAATGTAAATAGTCAAAGTTAAGGATGAAATAACATTTAGCTATACTCGTAACAAAGTAAAAAAGTAAAATTAATTGTTTTTTTTTTCATTTTTCGGTAAAAAATAATCAAAAATGAATTATTATTAAATATTCGTTGTGTATGTCTATGTTTATTTGGCCCAACGTATAAGAATTGTCATTTAGTGTGGTAATGCCCATAGCATACTATGCACGCTGCCTTCTGGTGGTAGGTTGGAGTATTTGGATTATCTGTAGATCTTAATCATTTTGTTTTTATTGTATTTAGTCTTGTATTTTTTCTTACTAAAGACATTTATATACAGGGTCTTCGGTTGAGGGTGTACTAAGCCGAAAGGGAGTCACTATACTTATCATAAGGCACAACTTTTAATATGGGGCCATAGAAAAAGTTTATCGATCGTTGACAAATGGTATGAAACAAGTGTTTTTGTTTCACAAAATCAGAGTTGGCGACATATTAAAAGTTGTGCCTTAGGATAAGTATAGTGGCCCCCTTTCGGCTTAGTAAACTCCTAACCGATAACCTTTTATTAATTAAGGAAATAAAAAAATATAAATAAATTAAATATTTTAAAATATATATACATTCGATTATTTTGTCCATATGTATGTGTGTTGGTTTATTGCATTTTAGTTTGAATGGTGGTACTCGTGTTCATATAGTAAATTTATATTTGACTAACCTAGATACTATACTCCTTGTCGTGTAAAAAAGCTAAAAAATAAAAATCCATTACAGACAGACATCCACACTTTCAATATTAAATTTCAATACGTAGGACGAAGAGCTCGTAAATTTCTGGTTAGCTCTTATCAAGCTTTGACACCATTTGCAAGCGAATTTCAACCATATTTTTATAAATTTTAGGTCTATTCTAGCTTGTTCCAAATAGTTTTCTTAAACAAAGTATTTAGCGCATAGGATTTACGTCTGTATTGCTGTTAGCATAAGGCTTATAATTCCATGAATTAGTTTTAAAAGCCACAGGTCTTCGATAAGTTCGCGCTGAAAATGCGACGCGGTTTTCAGAGTTGGTCGTGATTGTGATTTTATACTTTTACGGGTTTGTATTGTGTTTTGTAGTAATTTATATTTCGCCAACCTCTTGACTGATTTTGTTCTGTTGTTGAATCCTCAAGTAATGTATTCAAACAAGATTAAATAATAAATTAAAAAAAGTCCCGAGAACAATATGTAATTCGCCATTTTGTGATGACGGCCATCTTAGATATGAAATTTAATATAATGTACCAGTAAACCCTTTCATTTGATACGCAAAATTAGGGAGTTGTAATAAATACGTACCGCCATTTGGTGCCAGCGACCATCTTGGATCGATTTTCAACATTAAAAAAATAATTGCATGAAAACGGTGTATCAGTTCGGGAGCTACGATACTACATAGTGACAGACAGACAGGTCAAATTTATGACATCCCGATGTTTTGTAATAATAATCGATTTCAATTCGGCAGGCGGCTACAAATATTGGTCAAGTTTTATATTTACAGCTACTGTATTACTAAGCTACTGTATTACTAAGCTACTGTATTACTAAGCTACTGTATTACTAAGCTACTGTATTACTAAGCTACTGTATTACTAAGCTACTGTATTACTAAGCTACTGTATTACTAAGCTACTGTATTACTAAGCTACTGTATTACTAAGCTACTGTATTACTAAGCTACTGTACCGTTTTTGATAAAACTTATTTGTGACTGAGAATCAAAAAGTACAATTTCAGAAGAAAAATATAAATCGGTCATGGTGTATCTGAGTAATAAACATGAAATATTTTTGTTATCATTCCGTACAAATGAAATCGTCATATGAGATAGATCCTTTTTTGAAGTTGGTTAAAATAATTAACGCCTCCAAGTTATTTTGTCTTTAGCGTCGCAACATAAAATCAGATTTCCGATTTCAGTTTTCACCAAAGTAAGTAAAGGCCGCACCATTTCGAATCGTAAAAACTTTATTACCCATATCGTAAAACCATTTCATTATATTACACAGTTACGACCTTGTTCTGTAAGGCCGACGGAAGAGGTCCTTAATTTGTGTTGCTGTCTCTTTCGCACGTTCACAAAATTGTATGTCTGTCTCTGTCTATACATTTAAGTGAGATTCCGTGCTTTTTGTGTTGATGTTTAGTTGGGGTTTGTGGATTTTCTTCCGTTTATCTTAAAATAGTGTTTTTTTTTATTTATTTTATTTCTAACATATATCGATGTATTTTTTTTAATGAGTTCTTTATTTTCTACAGATTTCAGAAAAGAGGAGGGCTACTTTTTGTCTGACTGCGGAAGAAGGTTAAGTTTTTCGAGTGTATGTATGTGTATTTGTTTGTCACGCTCTAGAGACTAAACGTCTTGTCGTATTTTTATGTGAGTGATGTCAATAGATTCGTCTTAGTCGTGACAGTGACACTGGGTACATCAAAATTAAGAAATAAAGAAACTAAGGATGATGCGCAGGTTTAAAATATTTAGAAGTCTTGATTTTTCGAACTCGCTTCTAACTTATTGTTCTATGTTTATTATCAAATTACTCGGAGATAGTTTGACTGATTTTTACGAATTCTTATTCGTTAGAAAGGGTACATCTAACTATTTATTTTTATCGAAACTCGTTCTAGACGTACGATTTTGAAATCGTAGTAACAGAAACTACGAATTACAAATGATCGGTGCCTGGAATAATGATACTGGGTAAGCACTTTTAAAAAAAAAAAATTATTTGAAAAAAAAAGTGCGTAATTTTTAATAAATAAATATTTTTATTGTATACCCCGTCCTATACTGTATTTATTTGGTTAAGTGTCCCCATCCTAGGTTTGCCTGGAAGAGAACGCTTTTAGCAATAAGACCACCACTTGTGACACTGGATTTATGTTTATTTTTTGCATTTTTGTATTTTGTGTGGCTGTAATAAAGAGTTAATTCTATATTCATTCACTAACCCTGTATGGGATCCCTATTCTTGTGACATATGAAGAAGCAATAAAATATTTAATGTCGTCTTATTTGTAGAACTCCTCGCCTCTCAAGCAAGAGAGCGTGGGTTCAATCTCAGGTCCATTTACTTCTAAGTTTTTCATGATGTATGTTTCAATTAATTCAAAAGATCGTGAGTAAACCTGCTTGTCGATTATGGTACTTAGCATCTTTTTTAATATAAAAATGAATCGATGAATGTGTTGCTAAGCGCAAATCAAATTGCGAGTGAATCGGTTTCTTCTAGGCAAGCGTGCCACATCCTACACCGCATCGTTACTTTAGATCAGGCGAGTTGCGGTCAAGCGCAAGCCTATCCTAACTATATATATATATAATATTATAAATGCGAAAGTAACTCTGTCTGTCTGTCTGTTTCGCTTTCACGCCAAAACCACTAAACCGATCTGGATGAAATTTGGTGCACAGGTAGATTGGACTCCGGGAAAGGACATAGGATACTTTTTGACCGACTTCAAAAAAATAGTTCCCAAATTATCTCGACGATCCAAAGAGGAACTACGCGGGTGAAACCGCGGAACACAGCTAGTTAGCTATAAAAAAAAAACTCGAAAACAGCTGAACCGATTTTGCTAATATTCTCTGAAGTACCAGGATGGTTCTTACGGAGAGAAAAAATTAAAAAATTGCCTGTAAAGGTCTAAAAACAACACTTTTATATACTCCCATACAATCGATTCCTAATAATGCTTTAAAGTCAATTTGAACTTTAATACCATACCATAAAGTTCAAATGTTAGTGGAGAGGTTCCGGGAAGGGAAATCAATTGAGTGACGTAAGTATGGTATAAATATTAATGTCAATATTTATACGATGGTAACATTACTCTTAAAGAATCGACTGTTAGGCGGTACGAAGTTCGTCGTAATTGACAATAATTTGAGATAGTTATTTTTGAAAATAAGCAAAGACCATTTGAGTAGCGTGGTGGATTATATCCTCCGTTCCATTCATAGGGAAGACCCGTGTCTAGTCATGATACACGAAATAATTGACGGACAGGTCCAGTATGGGTTGATATTAAGTATTAATAGAAAAATATTATCTATATGTATTGACTTTTATGGCCATAAGCGATCTCTTCTAGACAACATTTCGATAGAGACAAATAAAAAAAAATCAAATGGGGTTCAATTAAGACAAGGTGTAACAGAAAGGTGTGACAATACTTAAGGGTGTCAGTGTACACATCAAACTGAATCCTGCTTAGAACAAAATAGAAAAAAAAAAGTTAATATTATGTTCACTTTTTAGGAACTTTTGATTCTCAGGTACTTTTGATTGCGAAGAGGGTAATGTTCCTAATAACGAAGAAAGTTTTACTGCGTTTTAAGTTTCACGGCACCATTTACTGGCTTACTGGAACACAACATTAATTTAGATTCCTGAATATAAATATATAATTAATAAGATGAGATGAGATGAGATGAGATGACTACACAAGCACATTTATATCGGTATTAATATCGGTGAAGTGGTTGTGGTTTTTTGTTAAGTCGAAAAAAATATCGTAGTCACGAGGTCGAATATATAGACAGTCGATTTATGGAGGCATCAAGTAGAAAGAACTTGGTGTAAGTTTCTAAAATTTGAGTAGAACTTTGCTACGGTGTAGCTGAAGCGGTTGAACATTGCCACGGCGTAGCTTTCGCCGCAGAACTTTGCTACTACGTAACTGAAAATTTATAACATTGCTACAGCGTAGCTGAAGTCGTAGAATTATGCTGCGGTACAGATGAATCCGTAGAAATTGGCCACGGCGTAACTGAAACCGTAGAACATTTCTAGAGCATAGCTGAAGCCGTAGATCTATGTTACGGCGTAGCTAAAGTTGTACAACATTGCTACGGCGTAGCTGATGCCGTAGATCCTTGTTACGGCGTAGCTAAAGTTGTACACCATTGCTACGGTGTAGCTGAAGCCATAGATCTTTGTTAAGGCGTAGCTAAAGATGTACGATATTGCTACGGCGTAGCTGATGCCGTAGATCTTTGTTACGGCGTAGCTAATATTGTACAACATTGCTACGGCGTTGCTGATGCCGTAGATCCTTGTTACGGCGTAGCTAAAGTTGTACACCATTGCTACGGCGTAGCTGAAGCCATAGATCTTTGTTAAGGCGTAGCTAAAGTTGTCAATATTGCTACGGCGTAGCTGAAGCCGTAGATCTTTGTTACGGCGTAGCTAATGTTGTACAACATTGCTACGGCGTAGCTGAAGTTGTAGATCTTTGTTACGGCGTAGCTAATGTTGTACAGCATTGCTACGGCGTAGCTGAAGCCGTAGAACTTTGCTACTATGTAGCTGAAAATTTTGAACTTTCATTAACAGTTTTTTGTATAAAAAAATACGTTACAATTAAATAAACCCTAGTTAAATAACCCACTCCTGACCGTTCCTGATGCAAAGGTATAACACTCGCAACATTGCCACGCTCAATAGCAAAGGCTATCCTTTGAACCAAAATTAGTAAATAAGTTGTTAAATGAGTATTAGTTGCGTGTTGAATAAACTTTAGTTCTAATGTGACATCATGTATAGGTACTGCTATTAAATTGTTTATATATCTTCTTATATATAAAAATTTATTTCTGAAAAGAATGGAATGGAATGGAATGGAATGGAATGGAATGGAATGGAATGGAATGGAATGGAATGGAATGGAATGGAATGGAATGGAATGGAATGGAATGGAATGGAATGGAATGGGATGGGATGGAATGGAATGGGATGGAATGGAATGGAATGGGATGGGATGGAATGGAATGGAATAGAATGGAATGGAATGGAATGGAATGGAATGGAATGGAATGGAATGGAATGGAATGGAATGGAATGGAATGGAATGGAATGGAATGGAATGGAATGGAATGGAATGGAATGGAATGGAATGGAATGGAATGGAATGGAATGGAATGGAATGGAATGGAATGGAATGGAATGGAATGGAATGGAATGGAATGGAATGGAATGGAATGGAATGGAATGGAATGGAATGGAATGGAATGGAATGGAATGGAATGGAATGGAATGGAATGGAATGGAATGGAATGGAATGGAATGGAATGGAATGGAATGGAATGGAATGGAATGGAATGGAATGGAATGGAATGGAATGGAATGGAATGGAATGGAATGGAATGGAATGGAATGGAATGGAATGGAATGGAATGGAATGGAATGGAATGGAATGGAATGGAATGGAATGGAATGGAATGGAATGGAATGGAATGGAATGGAATGGAATGGAATGGAATGGAATGGAATGGAATGGAATGGAATGGAATGGAATGGAATGGAATGGAATGGAATGGAATGGAATGGAATGGAATGGAATGGAATGGAATGGAATGGAATGGAATGGAATGGAATGGAATGGAATGGAATGGAATGGAATGGAATGGAATGGAATGGAATGGAATGGAATGGAATGGAATGGAATGGAATGGAATGGAATGGAATGGAATGGAATGGAATGGAATGGAATGGAATGAAATGGAATGGAATGGAATGGAATGGAGTTTTATTTGTAACAAAAACCAGTATACACAACGTATAAAAATATATTTAACCTTAATGACTGCTTTCTGTCACAAACCGGTTCCAACTCAACATAATGCTGGCTGAAACAACCAGCGTTGATCTTCCGTTGGGACCGGAATGTGCTGTTCGTTAGTCTAGCAAAAACTCAAGAACGGCTGGGCCGGTTTAGCTGGTTTTGGTCTGGAAATGTTTGTCGTACTCCAGGGAAGGTTTAACAGTTCAGAAACTGAATAACTATTAGGCGGTACGAAGTTCGCCGTGTCAGCTAGTCTTTTTATATATAAAAATCAATTGCTGTTCGTTAATCTCGCAAAAACTCAAAAAAAGCTGTGCCAATTTAGCTGATTTTGGTCTGGAAATGTTTGTCGTACTCCAGGGAAGGTTTAAAAGGTGAGAAACATACATAACTGATAGTCGATATAATAATATCCTGGCAGAACCTAATACCGAAGCCGCAAAGGGCCATTCGACTTTGTGAATCGACAATTCGACAATTAATATTTGAGGTGAGACAATTTTGTAGCGTTAAGTACCCTTAAGAGTTCAACTTAAAGGTGCTAATAAAATTACTTATCGCCGCTTTTTGCTCGATGTTATTAACGGCAACAGGACTTAATAATAAAGAAGAAATAAAATAAATATTTAAGGGGGGCTCTAACATACAAGTTGTATGGGAGACTATTTAGATGTTTGTTGTATTTGGATGTGATTTTAACAGTTTTAGCTCGATATTAATAATGTCAATATGTAGGATCTTAAACTAATATTGTAAATATAATAGTATGGAACCCTTAGAGCGCGAGTTCTACTCGCTCTTTACCTAATTTTGCTACAAGAATAAGAAATATTTTATAACGTTCGTTACAGGCAAGTCATGTTTAATTTGAATTATTAATTACTTAAAAAACTTATTTAAATACCTAAGGGTGTATTAGGCCGAAAGGGGGTCACTATACTTAGGCTAAGGAACAACTTTCACTATAGGACCAAGTCGAAGGTCTAAAAAAAATCAGCAGTTCCATACAAAAAGTTGATCGGTCGTCGACAAAATGTATGGAACAGCAGATTTTGTTTTCTCGAATTTCGAGTTGGTCCCATAGTGAAAGTTGTTCCTTAACATGAGTATAGTGACCACCTTTCGGCATAGTACATCCCTAACCGATAACCCTGTATTTGTTACGTTAAATATTTACATTTTGATTTATTTCGGTAGCTTTAGTAATATTTAGTAATGATATCATATTAATCATAATCATTTATTGCATGACTGTACAGAAATTGGTCTTAATGTAGGTTAATTAACTAATTAATTCGTCTTAATTCTTATCGTTTCAACAGTATTGTCCTTGCGAACATACAATAATTTTAGTATACTACTTAAAGTGGTCTTAATGTAGGTTAATTAACTAATTAATTCGTCTTAATTCTTATCGTTTCAACGGTATTGTCCTTGCGAACATACAATAATTTTAGTATACTACTTAAATTGGTCTTAATGTAGGTTAATTAACTAATTAATTCGTCTTCATTCTTATCGTTTCAACAGTATTGTCCTTGCGGACATACAATTATTTTAGTATACTACTTAAATTGGTCTTAATGTAGGTTAATTAACTAATTAATTCGTCTTCATTCTTATCGTTTCAACAGTATTGTCCTTGCGAACATACAATAATTTTAGTATACTACTTAAATTGGTCTTAATGTAGGTTAATTAACTAATTAATTCGTCTTCATTCTTATCGTTTCAACAGTATTGTCCTTGCGGACATACAATAATTTTAGTATACTACTTAAATCTAACATGCAAATTAGTATTGAGACGAAAATTATGCTTATGTCCAGATAAAATAACATTTACAAATTACACCTATACTTTATAACTACTTTATCTTGCAGAAATTCTTCAGAACCTTTCAATATCAAAAAATTAAATAATTGTCTCTTAAATATATTGATATTCTCCGATGCAAGTAATGACGTAGACAAGTGGTTATAGATCATAGGTCCCATACCCATATGAATAAAGTAAGAGATATCGCAAAATAGGTCTGTTTATATGAAGGTCATCTTTAATAATTTTTTTACTGCTTCTTTAGACTTCCATAAAGGGAGGGACTTAATTTCGACTGTTTTTTAATTTTTTTGTTACTTGATTTCTCGGAGACGCTCGAGTAAGCTGATTTCTATAAAATTAAGGTTCGTAACTAAAACTCAATTTTTGTTTTTTTGTTTATTACCCTTTCGGAGCCGGGACAGGCCGCTAGTTTTTTTTTACATATAATTAGTAGCTGACACATAAGGAAAAAAAGTATATTTTTGAACCCCTAATTGACTTAATTAGGGGTTTAATTTCCAAAAATCCTTTCTTTTCCCTAACTACCTATAATAAATGAATTATTCCTGTTTGTCACCTCAATCTGTCCCCGCGTGTCAGACAAATAGGAATAAAAATTCCTTTCTGTCACCCTATGACCGAAAAGGTGACAGAAATTACACCTACCAAATTTCTAGAATAAGGATAAGAAATATTTATTGGCCTTTAAATAACATTCGTCACAGACAACGTCTTCTTACATTTTAATTATTAATTACTTTAAAAATAAACTTAACTTATAAATACTTTTATAGTTCTAAGAACAAATAGTTATTATATTATACATTTACATTGTCATTTATTTCTTTACCTATTACTAACATTTTGTAATTGTTGTTCATCACACAAGAACGATGATTCCACAAGATGCATTGACATATATTCACTGAGTTTATAAAAAAGATTTCTTTTAAAGAAATATTTTAATTTTTGTGTAAATATTTTAAAATTGAGTTCCATCACGCTATTTGGTAATTTATTGTACATTAATGTTTTGTTGTAAAGTCCCTGTTTCTTACATTTAGATAATCTGTTGACAGGCAGGACTCGCCCTCTTTTACTATAACGTGAAATCTAGAAATGAAATGAAATGAAATGATTTATTGTCCTTATAACCATTCATGTTATGCTAAACAAAAGGACAACAAAAACAAATATAGCAGAAAGATTACTATTAAGGATCTTTTTTTTTAAATTCGATAAGCTTGCGCTTGACCGCAACTCACCTGATGTAAAGTAACAATGCGGTCTAGGATGTAGCGCGCTTGCCTAGAAGAAGCCGATTCACTCGCGACTTAAAGAGACTGAGATTATAGCTATCGGGAAATAGAGAACTTGGCAGCGAATTCCACAACCTGGCAGTTCGCACAATAAATGTAGACGCGAAGCGTTTTGTGCGAACCTCTACCATGAACCGGATCTACAGATAATCTAAATGTTATTCTCGGCAAGTCACATTACAATAATTCACATTAATTTAATAGATGTCAAATGTACCTGTCAAAAATTATCACTAATTAAAAATCACTTAATTACAAAATTGAAACAGGATTAAGCACTATCGATAAATAACTAATAATAATAATATGGGACAACATCCACACAAAGGTGTTCGAGTCCCAAACCAGGCAAAGCCTGTGCTATGGTAACCTGATCACTGATATACATACTTATATACATACTTATTTATTTAATAAACACCCAGACACAGGTCAAACAGACATGTTCATGCACACCAATGTTTCACCTGTCCGGGGATCGAACCCGGGACCAGCGGCGCAGAAGGCAGGGTTGCTACCAACTGCGCGAACCGTACAGTCTGATATAATCATACTTCTATAATACATTAATATCAGTTAAATTATAAATGTCAAATTTCTCTGGTTCAGTGATTTAGGCTGTACGTTGATTCCTAGAAAATATCATTCAGTCAGGACTTACTCTTTTATATATATTTGTATAGACCCATAGCATACCACTGTTGGGCACGGGTCTCCCCATGAAGGGGGTGTAGGCCATAGTCCACCACGCTGGCCAAATTGCGGGAGTTGGGGACATTACTTATTGAAAGTTATTAACCTTTTCCGACAAGTAGGTTTCCTCACGATGTTTTCCTAACACCGTTTAAGCATGTGGTAATTAAGTCTAATATGCACATGAGTGAAAAACTCAGAGGTGCTTGTCTGAACCTGGATTAGAACCCGCGCCGTTACGCTTGGGAGGCAACGGGTTTACCGACTAGGCTATCTTTATATAAATGAGAAAATAGATTTAATTATTTTATTATTAAAGAACATATTTATTATCAGATGTTATTAGGTATTTATCTGAGAAAAAAAAGAATAAAAAAAGAATTCAAATTCAAATGTTGTAGAAAATAAGGTACTCGTGTTTTCAGCTTCTGTATTGTTCATGTTTGATTGATTAGACTAGTGTGTATGTATGTATGTATAATTGTATGTATGTGTGTATAAATGTATGTTTGTATGTGCTTGAGATTAGCGAAGTGTGTGTATAATGACTAAAGTAAAGTATGTAGTCCACATATAGCTATGCTTTGCGAGCGAATTTTATATAGTTTATTTTTAATTGACATTAAAAAGGAGAAGGTTGTCAATTCGTCTATTTTTTTTTAACTTCAGACGCAAAATAGACGGGGTGTTATAATTTTGACGTCTCTCTCTCTCTCTCTGTGCGTGTGTGTGTATGTGTGTCTGTCTGTCTGTGGCATCATAGCTGACATACGGATGGACTAATTTCGATTTTGTTGAAAGGTCTATTTGTCGGTAGTGTTCTTAGCCATGTTTAATGGAAATCGGTCCAAGATGGCCGCCGCAACAAAATGTCGGATACAATTTATATCACAACTCCCTCAATATTTGTATCTAATAAAAGGGCTTCACTAGTAGAACACTATAATCTATGATAATATCATATCAAAGATAACTGCTACATTTTCAATTTTTAAAATTTTAATTTGTTTTAAAGTATGTTCCCTGATCTCAATGCGAGACGTTTCACATACGAGCGGTTCCAAATTAGAGCCCATTTTTTTACCTGAGCTTTTTGAAGCTCAGCATTCAGCTGGTTGTGAAGAACCAGCGCTGGCAGCATTGATGCTGGAATCGATCGGTGAGAATATCAGCACATTATGGTTTGAGGCTTTTTTTTAATCGACTGCCCAAGATGAAGTTAATTTTTGTCGAGTGCATATTTGTACGTATGTTTAATTGACTCTTTATGATAATACAGTACAAAAATTCTTTCAAGTCACCACAAAAAGCAACACAAAAAAGAATAAAAAGAAATAACACGCCAAAAAAGTGGTGTTATCGCTAAAAGCGATCTCTTCCAGACAACCTTTAAAATAATCTTCAATGAGCTTCTGTAACCTAAGTAAGCCGGTGGGCGAATGTGCGCAGTGATATTAGATTTGTCTATATCTGTGTCTATACTAGTTGCAGCCCGCGGTTTCTCCTGTCAAGATACAGAGGTCTAAAGTTTTTGCAGTCGGGGTTTTTCAAATCTTCTAAACACTTGTTTTATTTCATCTCTCTAGTTATCACGGTTCATGAGAAACAGCCTGTTGATAGACAGACGAACGGACGATCGGACAGCGAAGTCTTTATAATCTTTATAGGGTCTCATTTTAAAATATAAGGTACGGTTAAATGTATCAGAAACAAGGTCCAAATGCTAAATCGTTAAACCTGTGTATAGTATTTTTTTTTATTTTGATGTTCCCAGTGACACCACTCATATAAAAATAAGACTATAGCTTTAAATATTAACTAAGTAAGTAACATAAAAATAACCTAACCTGTAAAAATGATTAAACCTCTGAAAAAAACTGATGTCCGTGTGGCAAAGTCCCAAGAACGATGGCAGCATTCCCGCGTTGAATTGCCACAGAATTTTTTTAAGCAAGGAATGAGCCAGCTCTCTTGTCACCAGTAGCATCTATGAATGATCATCATTATTCCTAAGTTATATTATATCGGTGGACGACTAGCCTTATTCGCGGATGGCGTAGAGTGCGGAGCCGTGTAGTGGTGACAGATAGCGTGGAACAAGAATGCCGTGGAGTCGCTATCACACTAATATTATAAAGGCGTAATTTGTATGTATCTATGTTTGTTTGTTCCTCGTTTACGCTTAATTGAACGGATCAGGACGATGTTTGGCTGGAAATTGTTGCTCCGTGTTTTTACAGTCCTAAGCGTATTATAATTAATAACCGCATGCTTAAACAATGAAGGTAAAACATCTTAAAGAAACCTGGTTGTCAGGGAAGGTTTTCTCACGATATACCCCCCCCCCCCCCTTTCATAAGGAGACCCGAGCTCGGCAGCGGGACATTATGGATTGATATGTATGGTATAACGGCCATTACTTAAATCTAATTATCTTTTATTCTTAGCACTATGTAGCGATGATGGTCGAGTGGTTAGTGAGGTCGTTAGCCGTGCAAAAGATACGAGGTTCGATCACATGAAACATGCAAAAAGAGCCTGAGCTACCGGTGAAGGAAAACATCGTGAGTAAACCATAGCATGGTGGTAGGGCGTTTCCTATCGCTCGCCTGGCTAGCTACCACTCTCAAGTTGTAAAATCTGTCGCCAAACACCTAACGGTGTGTTCCAGTAGCCTTCCTTGAGAGCCAGTGTATTCCAGACTAGGCATGCTCCATCTTAGGCTACAATATCACTGGCTTCCGTGGTCGTGCGAACTTATGGTCAAATGACTAGCTGTGTAGGATAAAAAAAACTATATTTATTAGAATTTTGCTTTTGTATATAAGTTTTTTTGTGTGTCTGCGATAAAGAATTGATCTATTTAATAAAGTTACTTAAAGTTACTTAAAGTTACTTAAAGGTACTTAAAGTTACTTAAAGTTACTTAAAGTTACTTAAAGTTACTTAAAGTTACTTAAAGTTACTTAAAGTTACTTAAAGTTACTTAAAGTTACTTAAAGTTACTTAAAGTTACTTAAAGTTACTTAAAGTTACTTAAAGTTATTTAAAGTTACTTAAAGTTACTTAAAGTTACTTAAAGTTACTTAAAGTTACTATTTAAAGTTACTTGGCTACCACTAAGTAATGATTGAATTAATGACTGCCACATTTGACTGTAGTTTTATATTGTTTAAGAAGACGGGTTTTCACGCGTACCTGATTGTTGTAAAGGTCTGTACACGCCCATAGTGTACATATTAAACATACCGCGAAGATAATTCAAATTTACCGCGCATCGAACGGACGCGAGAACCCCAACGACGCGAGCCGGTGCCGGTCTCTTGCAATATGAGTGAACATGGCGCGTACACAACTTAACTTTAATAAATCGTAAGTCTCGTTAAACTACTTAATTACTGTATCGCGTATACAAGGTCCAACTATAGTTTCATTCACGTTCGATGAACTTCATCAGGGACGAAATGAGTCGTTCGTGTCCTCAACGATGACCCGTCTCGCACGATACTTGTACAGTACGAATCAAACACGCGTTAGTTTTCTAAATAAGAGTGCAGTTTTGTAATAACTTATAATTGTTTTAACTTATATCGAATCTACCCCACCTCTGTCCGTCTGCTCGCCCAAAGGCCGCGCTAAGTGGTAGAGAGAGACAACACGACATAGCCGCTGTCCGTCACAGATTATTGAGATACAGATACTAAAACTTAAAGCTTAAATCCAGGGCCCAAATTAGTTCATGAATTGTTTTCGAATTACAATTGCATTGTGTCATAACGGAGCACGTTTTAGATGAAGCACGTCAGAGTTAGTATTAAATTTCTTGTTAACAGACAGAGAAGATAATCTTCTTCAATAATATAGAAATGAATCGCTGAATGTGTTGCTAAGTGCAAATCTTGTAAGGAGCTGAACCGGTATAGCTAATTCTTTTTTTAGAATATTCTTTGAAGTACGAGGATGATTCTTACGGAGAGAAAAATTTAATAAATGCCTGAAAGCGTCAAAACCAACACCTTTCTATACTCCCATATAATCGATTAGTAATAAATAAGTAATAAACTGCCTGAACTTGAAGCGGGTATTCTTTGTTTGATCGAATAATACTTAAAAGTCAATTTGAACTTTAATACCATAACATAAAGTTCAAATGTTAGTGGAGAGGTTCCGGGAAGGGAAATCAATTGAGTGACGTTAGTATGGTATAAATATTAATGTCAATATTTATACGATGGTAACATTACTCCAAATTCAATTGTTAAAAATAAAATGTAAATAATAAGTAGGTATGATAATAAGAAATCTGAAATTGTAATTTTCATAGTGATTTATTAGTAAATATTAAAATAATTTTAGGTTTTTGACACTTACTTACTAGGCTACCACTAAGTTACTTAGCTACCAATGACTTACTAGGCTAACGCTAAGTCAATTAGCTACCAATGACTTACTAGGCTACCACTAAGTTACTTAGCTACCAATGACTTACTAGGCTACCACTAAGTTACTTAGCTACCAATGACTTACTAGACTACCACGAAAGTTACTTAGCTACCAATGACTTACTAGGCTACCACTAAGTTACTTAGCTACCAATGACTTACTAGGCTACCACTAAGTTACTTAGCTACCAATGACTTACTAGGCTAACACTAAGTCAATTAGCTACCAATGACTTACTAGGCTACCACTAAGTCACTTAGCTACCAATGACTTACTAGGCTAACACTAAGTCAATTAGCTACCAATGACTTACTAGGCTACCACTAAGTCAATTAGCTACCAATGACTTACTAGGCTACCACTAAGTCACTTAGCTACCAATAACTTACTAGGCTACCACTAAGTCACTTAGCTACCAATGACTTACTAGGCTAGCACTAAGTCACTTAGCTACCAATGACTTACTAGGCTAGCACTAAGTCACTTAGCTACCAATGACTTACTAGGCTAACACTAAGTCACTTAGCTACCAATGACTTACTAGGCTAACACTAAGTCAATTGGCTACCAATGACTTACTAGGCTACCACTAAGTTACTTAGCTACCAATAACTTACTAGGCTACCACTAAGTCACTTAGCTACCAATGACTTACTAGGCTAGCACTAAGTCACTTAGCTACCAATGACTTACTAGGCTAGCACTAAGTCACTTAGCTACCAATGACTTACTAGGCTAACACTAAGTCACTTAGCTACCAATGACTTACTAGGCTAACACTAAGTCAATTAGCTACCAATGACTTACTAGGCTACCACTAAGTCACTTAGCTACCAATAACTTACTAGGCTACCACTAAGTCACTTAGCTACCAATGACTTACTAGGCTAGCACTAAATCACTTAGCTACCAATGACTTACTAGGCTAGCACTAAGTCACTTAGCTACCAATGACTTACTAGGCTAACACTAAGTCACTTAGCTACCAATGACTTACTAGGCTAACACTAAGTCAATTAGCTACCAATGACTTACTAGGCTAACACTAAGTCAATTAGCTACCAATAACTTACTAGGCTACCACTAAGTCACTTAGCTACCAATGACTTACTAGGCTAGCACTAAGTCACTTAGCTACCAATGACTTACTAGGCTAGCACTAAGTCACTTAGCTACCAATGACTTACTAGGCTAACACTAATTCACTTAGCTACCAATGACTTACTAGGCTAACACTAAGTCAATTGGCTACCAATGACTTACTAGGCTACCACTAAGTCACTTAGCTACCAATAACTTACTAGGCTACCACTAAGTCACTTAGCTACCAATGACTTACTAGGCTAGCACTAAGTCACTTAGCTACCAATGACTTACTAGGCTAGCACTAAGTCACTTAGCAACCAATGACTTACTAGGCTAACACTAAGTCACTTAGCTACCAATGACTTACTAGGCTACCACTAAGTCACTTAGCTACCAATAACTTACTAGGCTACCACTAAGTCACTTAGCTACCAATGACTTACTAGGCTAGCACTAAGTCACTTAGCTACCAATGACTTACTAGGCTAACACTAAGTCACTTAGCTACCAATGACTTACTAGGCTAACACTAAGTCAATTAGCTACCAATGACTTACTAGGCTACCACTAAGTCACTTAGCTACCAATAACTTACTAGGCTACCACTAAGTCACTTAGCTACCAATGACTTACTAGGCTACCACTAAGTCACTTAGCTACCAATGACTTAAACATAATTAAACAAGGCATTAGTGATTCATAATCCACCATTATTAAACATCAATACTTGAAGAATCACTAACTTTACAATATGCTATTTTTTCGATAATTATAATTCATAGTAGATATATATTATGACATATTTTATTAGACTTTTGATTATTTTCAAAGCTTATATATTTTTTAAATTAGTTTGTCTATAAGATTTTTTAACGTGACAACGTCTTATAATTCGATGGAGCCGGCTGAACGCACGAAAAGACATGACTGATCCGGCGTTACCTCGCTCGGAGACGTTAAATTTAAGGCTTGATGTGCAAGTGAGAGCGCGGAACGAGCTACAAAGAGGCACAATCGGCCTCCGCGTTCGTCAGCGTTCAACATCTGTCTCTCTCCTACTTGAGTGAGCGATGCGTCCGCGTGGACAGCTGCTATACAATAATACATTTACATGTTTCCGTCAAGTATGAAGTGCAGTGAACAGTGAATGTGGTGTCAAACGTTTATAGTAACGATAATAGCGGCGATAAAAGTAATGATTCAAAATGTCTATCAAACAAATAATAATAAAATTTTCTTTTGAAAAATTTAACCATTCCATCTGTATTTTCTTATGACGTTGTCACGTTCAACTATCGTCGGTAAACCAACTTTACAGACAACCGATTTCTTTTTAATATATTAAATTATGTCAATATATATTCGAGATATAAGTTCGCAAAATTCATATAAGGATTCTACACTTACATATCCTACAAATATTACAAACGCGAAAGTTTGTACGAATGTATGTGTGTATGTTTGTTACTCTTTCACGGCGAAACTACTGAACGGATTTGGATAAAATTTTGTACGGAGATAGATTAGACCCTGGATTAAGACATAGGCTACTTTTTATCCTGTATTAACGCAGGTAACACTGCAGGGCGTAGTTAGTTTAAAATAAATTCATAGTTGCTTCCGAAGTTTTACATCTGTGCTTTTTTAATCCGTGGCTGTGAGGGTAGGAAGGTTTTAGATTACAATCCCGGAGGATTTTATTTGATTTACGATAGAAATATAGACGAAGACGTGAGCTCTATATTTGAACTACCAGAGTAGAAACAATGACCTAATTAATTAGAACAAAACAAAATGACGAACTACAACAAAAAAAAATACGTGTGGTACTCGGGGACTGCTCGGGTAAAGCTATTGTATAAGATAATGAATGTTCAGCAAGTTTTTGAATATAAAAAGGGATTAAGCCTGTCTGACTGACAAAGGCAGCGCGTTCCATAGAAGTATAGCTTGTACAGTAAATGATGCAGATTAAAGATTAATAATCTCTAACATATTTGGACAGTGTACTGATATCATGTACACTGTCCTGTCCGCAGCTCCATACATTATTACATTATCTCTTTTCAAGATTCTGAGTTCACGGGAAGTACCCTGTAGGTTTTGATTCCTGGCTTAGAAGTTTGAATTTTTCACAGCTCTAAGGGATAGTAGACTTGAGTACCTATTTGATATTAATTTTAGCTTGATACCTCAACGCGTTTCTGAGTAAAAGGGTCTTGATAGATAGAAGAACAACAAAGGGATCCTGGTTTCCGTATTTTCTTTTTGAAATACGGAACCCTAAAAAGAATTTGTTATATTCGGAAATCTGAATAAATGTTGTGTTCCGCACGTCTATCTATGTACACAGGGTTATATTTTTCACGAATCCAGAGGTGGTTCCATAGTGAAAGTTGTTCCTTAGGATAGGTACAGTGACCCCCTTTCGGCTTAGTACACCCCTAGCTCTGTTTAAGTACATATATATTAAAGTTCACTCGCTCACTACTCCCTCACCTCTCACTTATTTATCACGATATTTAGAAAATTTCTTAACCTATCAAGCTCAAATTTAGCTCAAATTTAGCAGATAGTTTATAGGAACAAAAACGTCAAGCAAGAACGGATTTAGCTTACGAAATTTTACTGGACACAGAAACACCCACACAAAAAATATTAGAAAAATTAAAATAGAAAACAGGAGGAAATAAAAATTTGGCCAGACTCAAAGCCGGGACCCTTCGCTTGGTCAATTATTTCTACGTACCCCTGCCCTTTATTCCCATGCTCGAGAATGTTCTATTCAGCAATAGGTAGAAGGCTTACGCAGCCATTGTCTATCTAGAACAATAGCAAAGTAAGCATCCATGACGAGACGTGACTTTACTCTATTGAACTAATTCTGAACTACCGTTTCTTACAAAGTTTCACTCGAGAGGGTTTATTCCTTAATGTCTGACCCCTCAAGTTAACAAACAGGAAGAAACTGTCCCCTGCGACCAAAAAGGGGACAGGCGGGATTTTTTTATTCTCGTTTGACCCCTTTTACGATATTTTAAGGTGATAGGAATTTTGTAATCAGACGGTAGAGCCTGGTGGCAAGTAAATTTTTTTTTGTAACTAATTTAAAAAAATAAATAAAAACTGTGGCTCTTAGCCATCTGGGTCGCTCAACACTTTCACCAGCGGCTGCCGATGAAGATGCTGCAGCTAAAAAACATATGAAATTGCGGTCATGAAAGAACAGTATCACTTTGTGCCTATTGCGGTTGACACCTTGGGCAGTTGGGGTGCTGAGGCTAAGCAGTTGGTACAATATATAGGCCGTAGAATCAGAGAAAGAGGTGGTGACTCCCGTTCTGGCTCTTCTTGGTTCAAAGGTTGGCCATAGCCATACAGCGCGGTAATGCCGCCAGTGTTATGGGCACCTTCGCTCCGGGATTGAGTCAGAACGAGTAACTGGTGCTACAAATAAAAACTAATATTTTACGAAACTTAAATTGTATTTAAACCTTCACATAAATTATATTTAGTTAAAGCTGGTTCTTGTCAGGAAATTTTAGGTTAAGTATTACAATAATGAAAATAAATTCATTTGCTAGAATTAATGTCATAAAATGTAAAATACAATATGTATCGATTATGTTGCTTATGATTTATGATTAGTCTAAATTTAAGTTTTTTATAACAAATTTAAGTTTTTCGAAGCAATAAAGTATTTCATTCATTAATTATAAATTTATACGTTTTTACTGATTGCATAACAAAGTAATAATTTAAAAATCGGACAAGTGTGTTTTGAAGTCGGGCTCACGCATTTCGGTTTCGTACCATTATCTATGGGTACAACATAAGTTCATGTGTCTACGTGTTGGCATTATAAAAAAAACACATTTTTGTTGTATGGAGACCCTCTCAAGTATGAATAAATGAATTATAGCTGCATCAATCTGTGAAAATTTCAAGTCAATTTCAATTTCTGTCTAGCTATCACGTTTCTTGAGATACAGCCTGGTGGCAGATGGATGGACGGACAGTGAAGTCTTAGTAATAGAGTCCCGTTTTTACTTCTTCAGTACGAAACCCTTAAATAAGTGACAACCGATATCAATCTGAAATGATATCAGTTGTTTTTCAGCTATTTTGATTCACAAGTAAAAATTTATTTGATAAAAATCCGTCCGAAAATCCGACTTCGATTCGGCGTTCAAAGTTTTCAGTTAAAAACAGACCGGGTTCGATAAAATGTGTAAGGAATCCTACAAAATTTGATATTATAACTTTGGTTCGGCCATCTCTGAGAAATGGGGGAACGCAATGAAACAAAGATTTAGAAATTTCACCTTGTTTCTTAATTAAGTTTAAAAGACAGATGAACTCTAAAAAAACTATCTGGGTTGAATAAAAACTTGCTTCAGACACCTTCTAATCGAAGAGATCTTCTCACTTCATCGTCGGTTAAATTCCTTCCCGTCTCTCGGATACGTACCAGGCACGCAGCGTTGGTAGGAGATGACGACTTTATTAAATTGCAGACGCGCGCCGCATACCACGCGTGGCGCCGTGACCAGGATATCAGAACTAGTAAGGACATAATATAAAAGTTCGACAGTGATTCTAATTCGGCCAACCACACTGACTAACTAGAAGTTCTTAAAACTATATCTATCCTTTTCTTACTTTTGTAGCTTAAGGTTACTTAAGGTGGCTTGACGGAAAAAATTAAGAGCAAAAGTTGTAACGACGCTTTTTGCTATAGTTGTAAGCCGTGCGGCGTGCGCGTGTTTCTTTGTATCTCTCTCTCTCTCTCTCTCTCTCTCTTAGAAAGCAAGCCAGTTATTTTCGTTTCGTCTTTCTATTTCGCATTGGACAGTGTGGTGTCACGACGATTAGTTTTGTTCTTTCTTTTGTATGTTTAGGAACTTCGTTCCATCCGGGTGTCCCTTGACACCTCTCAAGCCTTTTTTTTTATATTGTATTTTGTGGATTTGAAAATAAATAAACTTTACTTACTTTTTTTTTGAAGTTCGATCCCACGAAACATGTAAAAAGAGCCTGAGCTACCGGTGAAGGAAAACATCGTGAGGAAACCATAACGTGGTGGTAAGGCGTTTCCTATCGCTCGCCTGACTAGGCTACCTTCAAATTGTAAAATCTGTTGCCTAGCACCTAACGGTGTGTTCCGGCAGCCTTCCTGGGAAGCTAGTGTATTCCAGACTAGGCATGCTCCATCTAGGTCTACAGTATCGCTAACTTTCGTGGTCGTGCGAACTTGTGATCGAATGCCTAGCTGTGTAGGATAAAAATAACTTTTTTACTAGCCCAACTGATAAAGCAAACATTGCTTCAAATATACCAAAAAGTATTTGCATAAATTATGTACATTATTGGATTTTTTATATATTTTTAATTTTATCATTTACTTTTTGAATTTAAATATATTAAAAACATTAAACTGGTCACCTTATTTATCTCTGTCCAAGAATATTACACAAGAAAATGTGACCTCTAACACCCGAAGATAAAGACTACATTAGCTTGAAATAACTTTATAAGATATGGAGAAAAACACTGCCACGCTATTTTAGCTTATATTCCGCACTAATAAAGTCTTTTTTCTTTTTGGCACAATTATTCTAGAGTGCGAAGCAACTGGTGGGAAAACAGTGGATCTAGAAAAGCAATTTTAATTCAGTCCACTCTGTATTTTTAGCTTTCAGTAATAAGGTTTAAAATTGAGTGTGATTATTGAGTGTCATACGTCGAACTTTCCAACAATAGATTTTGCAAGGAAATGGGGCCTAAAATAGGTATAAATTCCAAGTTAAATAGGTTATACTGGGAATCATTAGATTAGAAAAGGTCTATGGGAGACGAAACGTTTTTAAATAAGGTAAAAAAATGGCCGATGTTTTTTTTTCTTTTACTTCGGCTTCGTACGGTTTTAACATTTATAGAATAGAGGCGTCTGGAACTGTAGACAAGTAATACTTTAAAAAAGTTAAAAAAGGATTTAAATTCGGCACGCATTCGGGTGTGTTCCGGCAACCTTCCTTGAGAGCCAGTGTATTCCATATTAGGCATGCTCTATCTAGAGCTACAGTATCGATGACTTCCGTGGTCTTGCGAACTTGTGGTCAAATGCCTGTGTAGGTTAAAAAAAATGCAAAACTTACATTACAAAACAGAATATCACACTATGTCGTTTATTACCAGTATTAAATACCAACCTCACTACCGGTAAGTAAGAACGGTAAATGAATTACCATTATCACTACTGCAGTTGAAAGTTGTAAGAACAAAATATTCATTTGTTTTCTGCGATTTTCAATTGTTTCTGCGATGTTCACTTGTTTTACCAGACTGCGAAAGAAGGAGGGTAAAAACAAGTGTAATAATTCAGAATTGATCCCATAGTGATAGGTTTGAAGATGTGAAACGTATATACGCCGAACCGCAGGTTGGCTTTATACGTAAAAAGCACATATTATCTGTAATGAAGAAGGGTATAAAAATCTTCCTAAAGCCATAAAAACTTCCAGGACAACCACAATTTTAAGATCACACTAAGAAGAACCGTTCGAATTAGTGTAGTGAAATAATAATTCGTGATAGTGAAATTTTATGCAAGTGGAAAGTATAAAGACATGAACAAAGTGTCTTCCCCTTGATAGAGATTTTAATATTCGTGCTAATGGACACATTCTTAGATACACTATTTATGTAGAAGTTTAAGCTACATTAAAATTACTTATTAGCCTTAGGCTAGAAATATAGTTTTATTTTTTCTGAGTTTTATTATTTTACTATAACGTTACAAGTTTCCTCAGCAGTCATATTTTTAGGCTAGATTGTAATATTATTAAGAGATAACTAAATTGTTATACAGTTAATTAATAAAATACATTGCGAATTCATTTATTTATTAGATAGCTATAAAATTATGTAAATACGTCATATTTTTTATTCTGCATAACATGCCGATAAAAAAATTATAAAACTCTTTTAGTATAGCACGCGGCAAACAACTAGACCTTACCCGAGAGTGTTGTACTGTTCGCACTTACCAAACTACCCGTGAGAGTGAAAGGGACGATGCCATCATCTTGGTTCTAGTTATTTGCCGCGTACTGTAACCCATGTTTTGTATAATAAAAGAGTGCCAAGTTGCTTTTTAACCGCGTGCTCAATTTTGATGACCGAGCAAGCGAAGGATTCTAAAATAGACTCGCTGCGCTCATGACTCAAAACTAAGAATCCTGAGCGAGAGAATCAAAAGAGCACGAGGTGAAAAATCTTTACAATCGAGTGCAACACGTAACTCTTCACCCTACCTGAGGACATGACTAAATGCAAAAAATGGCACGCGCAAAGCAAATAAAAAAAACACACCTAGAACATTCTGAGTCTGAGTTTTTAACAAATTAAAAAAGCTTTTAATGATAAATTCGGCACCATAGAGGTAGAAGTAAATAGGTTTGATAAAGTTTTGAATTCACAAACTTAGTGCACGCGATGTTCTAAATTCAATTTACTTTCTTTAGCGGATAAAAACGGCTTTTGCGATCAGATATAGAAGGGCAAAAAAGTACTATTTCTAAGAATGTGGATGAAAAATTAATTGAAATATTCTTCCTAAGGATGAGTATTGTAACCCCCTATCGGCTATGTAGACAACTCACCAAAAAACCTTTTTTTTTTCTATTGCATAAGGAGAACCCGTAAAGACTTTCCTTGATAATATTACAATTTAGCTTAAGTCTAAGGCTAATAAGTAATTTTAGTTTAACTTAATCGTCTACAAAATAATGTCTCTAAGAATTTGTCCATCGGCACTTTTCTTATTACAGTTGTTAAGGCGAAAACACTTTGTTCATGTGTTCTTAAGTCATAGCACTTTCACTATTATATTTCACTATTTTACTTTTAACACTACACTAACTCAAACGGTTTAGTTCTTTTTAGTCTTCTAGTTATGTCAGTGTGGTCGAGGAGCTGGATAGCCTCGACATTGACATGATGGTGAAGCCGGTTTTGGTGAGCTTCGGCGTATTTTTTTATCACTTGTTCAACGAATTCTACTTTTAAGTCCTGGTGAAGATCGTTGTTTCTTATGTACCAAGGTGCATCGGTAATATCCCTCAGTACTTTATTCTGGAATCTTTGGATCATGAGCCTATTACTTTGAGCGGTACAGCCCCACAGCTGTATACCATATGTCCATATTGGCATCAGGACTTGTTTATACATTAGCAGTTTGTTATGTATTGACAGCGGAGAATTTCTTCCAAGCAACCAATACATTTCTCTATAGCGTAAATCCAGCTGCTCTTTTTTCTTCTTGACGTGTTCTTTCCAGCGAAACTTCACGTCAAGAGTCATGCCTAGATATTTTGCTGTATTCTCATATGGTATTACTTGACTGTTGATGTAAACTGGAGAATACTTGTGTCGTTTATTACTAAAGTGTATGTGAATTGATTTGGATTCATTTAATTTTATCTTCCATTTCTTCGTCCAGTCATAGACTTTATACACAGCCATTTGAACTTTTTTGCAGCTTCTTCATGAGTATTCCCCATGGTCATGATTGCAGTATCGTCAGCAAAAGTTGCAATGGTGTTATTTTCTGGATGTGGTATATCACATGTGTATAACAGGTACAGGACCGGACCTAATACACTTCCTTGTGGTACACCGGCTTTTATATTTTTTATTATACTCTCATTTTGATTTATTAAATCTTTTACAAGACTTGACAGCTTTTTTCGCTCTTCTTGCTCTGTACATAAATGTTTGTACAGAAGCTGTTCGGTTTCAGTTTTGATGGTGAACTTAACTGTTGGTGAATTCATTGTTAAGACATTAGCACTTTTGTCGCCTTAACATAAATCACGATTACTCGTCAGTCTGACGTCATAACTATCTAGGTCATCGCGGCGGGCCGACTCCACGGCGTTTGTTATGATACGTTTGCACTTTGACTGTTGGTACGCGCTACGGCGAGACACAAAGCTAAAAGTATATTGAAACAGTGGTTTGATGCTAACGGTATCATACTAAACGCAGATAAAAGTGTTGTAATGACATACCAATCCAGGAAAGGTGTTGATAGTAATTTCGTCTTAGAAGAAAATATATTCTTGGGATACACAATAGATTACACAATTACTCATTCAAAGCATATTGCTAAATTGTGTAAAAAGATGTCAAGTGCCAATTATGCATTGGTGAAATTAAAGCCATTATTAGATAAGCATGCAATGTTGTCCGTGTATTACGCTTACACACATTCTATTATTAGATACGCAATAACTGTCTGGGGAAATGGTACAGATGTAATAAAAGTACTAAGAGCCCAAAAAAAAGCTATAAGAATTATATTTGGATTGCGTAAACGGGCGTCAGCTAGAAATTATTTTAAGAATAATAGAATCATGACGGTTATATCTTTGTATATTTATAATTGCCTCCTAGAGATCTATGAAGATAACGATATTTTACAGAAACAACCATATGCGCATAATCTAAGAATGGATGAAAGACGAAAAGAGATACTATGTAAGCCTAAAACACGACTAGCCAAAGTTAGAAAACAAGGAATTTATATTAAGATATGTATGTTCAACAAGTTGCCCCATGCCGTAGTTAATCTTCACGCGAACGATTTTAAACAAAAAATAAAGCGGTTTTTTGAGTCTACCCCAATTTACTCGGTCAAAGAATTTATGAACATGAAGCTGACTGAATCTTCGTTCGTGAGTGAGAAATCATAATTTTATAAGTAGGTGATAGCTAAATTTTTAATAAGACTTTCGTCATTGTTTTTTTCTTTTAATAATTTTAATTTAATACTTAACTTATACTTAATACTTAATAACATATTGTCAAATCTAACTAAACAATTATAGTCAAAACTCACAAACTAATAATGACATTAAAGTATCTTATTATATAATGACTTTATTAAATTCTACTCACATTAATGTAAACTATTTTAGAAGTATTATTATATCAGTAATATATCTATTAATCTATACTACATAATCTTATTTAAATTTTGTAATTAAGTGAATTGTAAAGTTTTTGACATAGGTACATTTTAAAATTTACTAAATTAAGTATTGTGTGAAATATTGTAATGTGACTTGCCTAGTATAACATAAGTGGTTATAACGCCAATAAATAATTTCATTTCATTTCAACTATTCTCAGCATATTAAACGATCACTGACCATCAGAAAACCTGGAGATTATCAAAACACGCCGGTTCAATTAATCTAACCTTTTTAATCAACTGAAACAGATTTCAAAAATGCAGTACTTAACATTTTTGAACATTTCATCGGCAAGTATCTACTCCTTACGTTTCTACATATACCTTTATTATGAGCACATGGAGTAAACGTTTGCGTGTTTTAAGAGTGTTCAGCGCCATCTATCGAGCTAGTACTGAACTAAGCATTGGTATAGTAGACAGAAAAATAAATAGACGTTGGGTAAATGCCTTCTCTGTCACATTATAACATGAAAGGTGTATATGTCCATGGAAATGAACGAGACAGAGAGACTGATTTTATGTTCCGCAGGTTATGGCTGGTTTTCTTTTTTACCGATGTCTAATAGAGATGAGGTACTCAATTGGACGGGTGTTTTAAAAAAAACACCCGTTTATTACTTCATTTCTCGGAAACTACACAAAAAAAAATTGATCTAAACCAATTTTTTTTTTTGTTTGATATGTTGTTACGGGTGTGTGGTAGTAACGTACGTACTTATCATGATTCATACGAGTATATTCCCTGAAAAACTGAGTAAAAAATATTTTCTCATATAATTGTCAACCAATCAGGCTTTGAAACATGTCATTAAATTTCCGAAGTTCTTCTTCCTTTTCTACAAAACTTTACACTGAAGTATTATTTGGTTTGTGCTGAACACATAGACATATATATCTTTTTTTAAATGCTGTGTCTATTTTGTATTTAATTATTTAAAATTACTATATATTTCACTGCGCTAGCAACGTGCCCTCAGTCACGCCTGAGCGCTCGTCGAGGACAGACCTGTGTACTATCTCGAAACCAATTATATCGTAAACTTCGCTGGCCTTGGTAGCGCTTTGATTGTGTGCGTGCTAGAACAACATACACTTGTATGGACCGTATTTGATATTTTGTGAGAAATCTTTATTTTTCATGCTTTATTTCATCATCATCAAGTTGCTTGTACATTTTAACCGACTTGATAAAAGAGGAGGTTACACAATTTGATTGTTCTTCCTATATCAGAGATGCCTGGATAGATTTAATGATTCTTTTTACAACTCAGGGACAACTCACATGCAGCTCAAGTGCAACTCAATTGCAGCTCAGGTGCAACTCAAGTGCAAATCAAATGCAGCTCAAGTGCAACTCAGGGACAACTCAGTTGCAACTCAAGTGTAACTCAAATGCAGCTCAGGCACAACACAAGTGCAACTCAAATGCAGCTCTAGTGCAACTCAGGGACTCGGAGACAACTTAGGAACAACTAAGGGAAAACTCAGGAACAACTCAGGGACAACTCAGGTGCAACTTAAGTGCAGCTCAAGTGCAACTCAGGTACATCTCGGAAACAACTTAGGAAAAACTCAGGTAAAACTCAGGAACAACTCAAGTGCAACTTAAACGCAGCTCAGGTGCAACTCAAGTGTAACTCAAGTACAGCTCAGGGGCCACTCACGTACAACTTAGGTGCAAGTCAAGTGCAACTCAAATGCAGCTCAAATGCAACTCAGGTGCAACTCAAGTGCAACTCAGGTGCAACTCAAATGCAGCTGAAGTATAACTCGGGGACCACTCAGGTGCAACTCAGTACGGTAGCCTAATAAAACAGTAATTTTAATTAGTAGTTAAATGTTCGTTCATTCAAATCAAAGATTTGTGGTCTACCTCTTTCAGTGGGACAACCCCAATCAAAAAACCCCCACTATTAAATATTCCGAAATTGACAGACTATATAACATTTTGCGAGTCTAGAAGCAAAGATGTTTCGCTCGATCGGTCAATAAAATATAGTTATAATATGGATCAAGATCGTTTTAGTAGTTACGCCCGCAGCTTTCTGGCGCGGGCGGGTAGTAAGCTCTGAATGAAGGCATCAGTTGCGTAGCTCGCCGACTCTCTCGGAGCGTAAAATACCTAAACTTGCGCAGCGCACAAACGTGAGAGCCCGTTTACTGGAAATCACTTTTTTTTAAATAGCTTGGTCATTAATAATCATCTTGTTCATAATCATGATTATAAAATATTAGTGTTAATAAGTGTTAGGATCTGGCGAAACTCATGGTAGAGAATATGCGATATGGTTTCACGGTGACTCAGTCAAGTGGCTGTTGTGGCAAAGTTAGTGGGGGCCTAGTCGGTAATCCTGTTGCCTCACAAGCGACAGACCGTGGGTTCAATCCCAGGTTTATTCGTGCACATCTGAGTTTTTCACTCATGAGCATATTAGAATCAATGACCGCGTGCTTAAACGGTGAAGGAAAACATCGTGATGAAACCTGCTTGCCGGAGAAGGTAAGTAACTTTCAAAGATAAGTGAAGTCCCCAACCCGCAATTTGACTAGCGTAGTGGGACCCTTAATGGGGATACCCGTGCCCAGCAGTGAGACGCTATAGGTTGATACGATAGTCAAGTGGCTGTTGCAGTGAAAGTAATAAAAAATGTGTTCATTGATGCGAAGTTACTTGGTCTTATTAATAAGTCTTGACTTTAAATTTCTTTTGTCTTGTTTTATTCGATGGTGAACGTCACGCGTCGAAACAAGACAAGAGACATTTAAAGTTAAGACGCGTTTATTAATAAGACCGAATATTGCCACCATAGCGAGAGTAATAGTTACTCATAAAGTAATGACTCTGTACTACTTAGTTCTACGATTTTTAACGTGATTTTCTTTATTATTATTCACTACTATCTGATGCCCGCGACTTCGTCCGCGTGCTATTTATGATTCCTTCTCTTTAATTTACCGGGATATAAAGTAGGTATCCTATACTATGCTGACCAGGGATATAAGCTACCACCATACAAAATTTCATTTAAATCGGCCCAGTCGTTTCGGAGATTAGCCCTTACAAATCTAAATTAGGTAGTTACATTTAACATCCCTGACTCGGATTTTAGCATTTTTTTCGTTGTTCAGAAATTCGACCTCTACAGTTTATTATTTCATAATTATGTAACAAGGAATCAACACTGAATGCGAGAAAAAAAATCATCGGTTCCATACAGAAAATTTATCGGTTGTTTATGTATAAAGCAACTGATTTTTACTTATCGAGTTTTGTAGGCAATCAAAAAATTAAGTTGCGTATTAGCGCATGGCAACTGCCACGTCGTCGCCGCGTCGGCGGCGTGGCCTTTGTTCAGCGGGGTAAGAGGCGAGGGGTGGGGACGCGCCCGGGCACTCGCCAGCCGAACGACGCGCGCGCGCCCTCACCGACAGTGAAGTTCCGACCACCACGGGATACGGTCGCGGCGCGCGCAGAGCGAGCACCGGTACGATATGCGCTCGACTCACCTTTTGGTCTCGATTACTAACATATGTACCTATACGACTAGTATGTATATATAAATGTGTACTTTTGATGTATTGTGCTATGAATAAACGCTGAATTTGATGCAAAGTGTTATCAATCCTCACCGCCGACGAAAACCCTGCGCCTAAATTCTATAAGTTTAGAGATGGTTCCATAATGAAAGTTTTTGTTTGATAGTGGCCCCTTGCGGCTTAGGCGACTGGATACGTGCAGCCAATCATACAGATTTATATACAACGTATAGGCAGAAATGTGTGACAATACTAAAGGGTGTTAGTCTACACGTCAAAGTGAACCCTTAGCAGAACAAAATTGTGTAAAATTCAAAAAAATAATATTGCGTCTTACAAAACTTAGCTGATAACTTAACCAATTTTTGTACAGAGAACCTAATATTTTATTAATATTAACGAAAGTCGTCAAGATTTGTAGACAATGAGGACTTGCAGACAACGAAATTCGTCGCAGACAAAAAACCATCCATACATTACAAACTGATAGACTTATAGAACATTTTGTCAGTTTCGAACGAACAAGCTAAGCTCGAAGTGGGCTCGCTCGCTTGGTCAAAAATTAAAATAGTGCGTACGAAAGTACGAAAGTGCGCATGCGTTCAATTAAAAAAAAATATTGCACTGTGAAAATATTGTTTATAATTTTTGAATTTTTTTTCGATTATTAACAAAAACTTTATTAACAGCAACAAAAAGTAATATAGTAGAAATATTACCTATAGACCATTTAGGATCTATAGACAATCCAAATTCTCCAACCCACCACCAGAGGGCAGTATGCCCAACATTAAAATAAAATATAAATTAAAATAAAAGTTGTTGTGTTTGACGAAATAATATAAATATTTCAAAAATTCTGGTCCTTCGTTGATCGTGGCTAAGTCACGCGTTGCTTCGGCATTCAGCACTTCGCTATTTCATTATGACATTCCGACGCCCACACAAGACGTGCGCGATAACTTGCCAAAGAATATAATATAGAGAAAGGCGTTATAGATAGGAATTAGTTGCTTGAGAGGTGAAAATTTTGCCTAATGGTTTTAAGTTTGGGAAACCGACATCCATACAAGACGTGCGCGATAATTTGCCAAAGAATAAATGGAGGAAGGCGTTATAGATAGGAATAAGTTGCTTGAGAGGTGAAAATTTTGCCTAATGATTTTAAGTTTGGGAAACCGAATTTTTTACCCTACTTCAATAATAGAGGTCAGATATTCGTCGTAACCTGATGTTCCAGATATTATCAAAGACATTTCTTTTTCAACTTTATTTATACTTTTTCGGTGAACAATTAACAGTAATACTGCACTCTTAAGAATAAGAAATATTTAAATATCTTTTGTTACAGACAAGTCTTGTTACAATTTAATATTAATTACTTAAAATAATTAAACTTTAACGTTCTCACGACAAATATTTATTATATTATATTATATATTTTTATTATTATTGATTTCTTTATTTACAGGTTTATCGGCTAGGGGTGTACAAAAATTCGATAGGTCGTCGAAAAAAAATGTATGAAACAGCTGATTTTTTTCTCGTATTTAGTCTCGTTGGTCCCCATAGGATGGCTATAGTGCCCCCTATGACCCCTAGCCGATAACCCTGTAAATTAAACAAATAAATAATAAGGTAAATATATAATATAATAAATATTTGTCGTGAGAACGTTAAAGTTTAATTTTTTTCAAGGAATTAATAATTCAAATGTAACAAGACTTGCCTATAACGAAAGTAATTTACTAATTTCTTGTCCTAAATAAGTATATCTTTTAACTTTTTGGTGATCAAAAGGTTTTTTTATGCAACAAATGACATCTGTTCTAAATACTCTTTGGCCGTTCAATTACGCATTTCTAGGTTCTGTAGTCGACGTCTCATTCGGAGTGAATGCGCCTCCATTATTAACCGATATCGTTGGCGGCGCCCAATTACAAAATATTATAAATAAACCAATGGCTTCTGGTCTAGAATACTGAATACTAGTAGCTAGTACCCGCGACGTTGCCCGCGACATTAATTAGAATATAAAATGATTTAGGCGCATTACGGCTCATTCTTATTATGGCAACCGACTCCCTGATGGACTACTTCTCATTATGGCCACTTCTCATTTTACATAGTTTTGATTATGGCCACTTCTCATTTTGGCTACTTCTGATTAGGGCCACTTGTCAAAATTTGAGAATGTTTATTGAAATAAGTACTTTCTCAATTAGTTTCTTTAAAAAAGTACTTACTAACCTAAAAATCTGACAAATAAAAGTTACCTATTACATTTGGAAACTAAATGACTTATTACCAAAGTCAAAACAATTTAATAACAAACGTGTTTTAGTTTATCAGTAATTTCATATCCATATCTTTATAATTTGTTATGTATTATTGTATGTAGTTAAATAATAATTTCATATCCATATCTTTATAATTTGTTATGTATTATTGTATGTAGTTAAATAATAATTTCATATCCATATCTTTATAATTTGTTATGTATTATTGTATGTAGTTAAATAATAATTTCATATCCATATCTTTATAATTTGTTATGTATTATTGTATGTAGTTAAATAATAATAATATATCGTTGTGTATATATTTTTTTCTAAATTATGTTATCTACTTTATCTATTTAGTTATGTTTAGTACTTATATGATATTATGTTTACCTCGCTAAGGCCGCTCTAGTTTTTGTAATATCTTGTACGTGCATGGTTGCCTGGATGAGATCGCTTTAAGCGATAAGGCCGCCATTAGAAATCTAGTATGTTTTTTTGTATTGTTTTTATTTTTAAATTGTGTATAAGCTGGTTTTTAATAAAAAGTTGTCTTATCTTATCTTATCTTATCTTAGTGTAAAATTTGTGGTTGAATTTCTAAAATCCTTTCTTAGTTGGTACATTCTATAATGAATGCATCCCTCAAAAGAGTTGTTTGAAAAGTGTATGGAGCCCCGGCCAGGACAGTGTACATGATAACCATAAATACGTTAGAGACTATTAAACTTTAATTTATCAACCAAATTCAATATAAGTAACGTAACTTATCGTAGTGTACAAAATTAATTTCGAATCTAAATATTTCCATGTTATTTACGCAAAAAGGTGATTCAAGCGTTTTTATTGTGTAAATTTTAACTTTAGTGTCGGGTGGTACAATTTATAGAGCAATGTGACCATTGTAGTCAACCAAGGATACATGAATTTTCCAGGAATGCCATAATTCCACTACAATTCACAGAATATAAGATAAGACAACTCTTTATTTAAAAACCAGCAACAATACATAAAATATGATTAAAGAAAACCTTATACACATATACTAGCTTTTAAATGGCGGCCTTATCGCTTAAAGCGATCTCTTCCAGGCAACCATGCATACAGATATTTTTGTACAAAATGAAGGAGGCGACTGACAAATTTTTTATTAATACACAGTATTAATCACATCTTTAGGCATTTTTGTAGACGTATACGGTCCTGGCCGAAAATGAAGCAAGTCCTTTCATGTCTCTAGCTTCAGCGGTTTAGTCCTAGCGAATATTAATCGGTCAGTCAGGACTTACTATTTTGTACTCGTATATATACATAGATATATATACAGATTAACAAATAGTGTTAGGCATTTCTGTTTTTGTCAACAAATATTTTTCTTTGATTAACAAAGTTAAACCATTGTAAGGAATAGACCGTTTACTCGAAATTTTTTTTGTCAATTTTGAATATTATTATATATTAGAACTTTAGTAAATAATTATACGCATAGGTAATAATAGATTAATCTACAGAAATCAAAAGCGATATTAAAAATTCGTCAGTTGAAATAAATATTTAAATGAATTGGATATTCAATCAAACAAGCGGTTAGAAACGACTTTAAAAAAAACCGACTGCTAAATCTTGATTTTGCTGTACCCAGTGTCACTCTCACGACTGAGACGAATCTATTGACACCACTCACATAAAAATACAACAAGCCGTTTAGGCTCTAGGACGTGCCAAACAAACATACATACATACACTCGAAAAACATAACCCTCCTTCTTTTGCAGTCGGGTAAAACGTCATTACCGACACTACCATTAAGGCGGGCGCCACGTAAGAGGTACGAGTACTAACTAACCTTGCAAACAAAAAAGAATTTTTCAAATTTGTCCGATAAACAGGTAGCGAACAAAAGAAAACCAAAAAAAAGACATACAAATAAAAATTAAAATATTAATAATAATTATTTATATTATTATTAATAATTATTTATTCATGAAATTATTATTTTTATTAATAATTATTATTTAAAATTTTCTTAACAAGAATATTTGTATTATATTGAATATTCGTTTTAAAAGTTGTTAAAAAATGAAAGACTTTTATTTATTTTGAAAGTTTTTATTCAATAATCTCGGTTAAAAATACAAAGTAGTCATATAACTTAACTCTAAAAGCAACAGAGTATCACTTAAACATTATTTATAACATTGACTCCGACTATAGTCTGAGTATGAGACTATAGTCCGTATGTGAGACTATAGTCTGTATATAAGACTATAGTCCGTATTTAAGACTATAGTCCGTAAATGAGACTATCCTTTGAAAGCGAACGCGTATCCCTCTCCAAAACTGTGAGGACCTTTGTTCTCGACTTCGTTTTCACGATACTGAAACAAAAAATGGTAGGTATATAAATTCCCATCTGGCCCGTGATCTGCCCATGACTGATTAAACATTTTGCTAGTATTTTATTTCATTTTTTTTATTTTTCATAGCTAGCGACGATGCGGTCTAGGATGTGGCACGCTTGCCTAGAAGAAACCGATTCACTCGCGATTTAAAAAGACCGGGATTATATCTATCGGAAAATATAGTACTCGGCAGTGAATCCCACAACATGGCAGTTAGCACAATAAAAGTTGACGCAAAGCGTTTTTGCGAGTCCGTGGAATTTCTATTTATGTTTTGTGCTTCTACAATAAATCGTTCATCTATCTATGTACATAGGCTTGTGGTATCGCCATAAAAGCAGAACTTATAAAGCGGCGCAAATATCAAAACATTGACAGAGGCTTTATATATGTGCCGTTTTCAGAAGAAACCTTGGGGACATGGGGACCGAGCACTTTTAAATTATATCTGAAATATATCAAAATGTCTAGTGGAAGCGACATATGACCAGAATGCTGGCTCTTATTTTGGTCAGAAAATGAGCATTGCCATTCAACGTGGCATGCTGCCAGCATTCTTGGAACTTTACCTCTTACTGGGGGCTTATTATTAGATTCGTTTTTTTATAGCTGTGAATGTTTATTTTTTTCCTTTGCTTTTGTTTTTTTTAATGTTGCTAGTCTTGCTATCTGATTGAAAATAAGCAAACGTCAATTATGCGTATTCCTTTAGAAGGAACTAGGGAACGTACGTAAACCACGTGACCTATTTCCTTTGAGGCTCTAGGGCGTGCCAAAAATATCTGTATAATACCTGTCCATCGTCTTCCTGACCACCCTGAGGTCTCCAGCTGGTGCTTTGCGAGAAGTACTGACCACCAGCTCCTCGCTGTCCTTCTTGACCCTGATGCAATAAACGACTAGTTGAACACTCTGTATACATGATTATTGATTAAGGGTGTACTTAGACGAAAGAGGGTCACTATAATCATCATTACGAACAACTTTCATTATAGTACTAACCCTGAAATCGAGAAAAAAACAGCTGTTCAATAGATAAAGTTATTAGGTCGTCAAGAATATGTATGTATCAGCAGATTATCTCTAATTCACAGTTGGTACCATAGTGAAAGTTGTTCATTAGGACGAATACATAATAAAATATCTCTAATAACTTAACAAAGCAAACATAAGTAAATATCTGTCTAACTTAATGTAAATATCTGTCTAACTAAGAACTAATATTAAGTAATCGTATATAAATGAGATTTGTAAGTTAAATTTTTTAAGTAATTCTTAATTCAAATGTAATAAGACTTGCCTGTAACGAACGTTATTTTGAGGTTTATAAATATTACTTTACTTTACTTACTTTACAGTGACCTCCTTTCGGCTTAGTATACCCCTAACCGATGACCCCGTACTACAGTAAATTACAAATTTTATTAATAAAATTATTGTTTTAAGTAATTATTAATTCAAATGTAATAAGACTTGCCTGTAACGAACGTTATTTAAAGGTCAATAAATATTACTTTACTTTACATACTTTACAGTGACCTCCTTTCGGCTTAGTATACCCCTAACCGATGACCCCGTACTACAGTAAATTACAAATTTTATTAATAAAATTATTGTTTTAAGTAATTATTAATTCAAATGTAATAAGACTTGCCTGTAACGAACGATATTTAAAGGTCAATAAATATTACTTTTCTTTACATACTTTACAGTGACCTCCTTTCGGCTTAGTATACGCCTAACCAATGACCCCGTACTACAGTAAATTACAAATTTTATTAATAAAATTATTGTTTTAAGTATTTATTAATTCAAATGTAATAAGACTTGCCTGTAACGAACGTTATTTAAAGGTCAATAAATATTACTTTCCTTTACATACTTTACAGTGACCTCCTTTCGGCTTAGTATACCCCTAACCGATGACCCCGTACTACAGTAAATTACAAATTTTATTAATAAATTTATTGTTTTAAGTATTTATTAATTCAAATGTAATAAGACTTGCCTGTAACGAACGTTATTTAAAGGTCAATAAATATTACTTTCCTTTACATACTTTACAGTGACCTCCTTTCGGCTTAGTATACCCCTAACCGTACAAGAGTAAATTATAAACTTTATTAATAAATTATTGATACTTCTATTAACTAATATATTTTAGTAACCAACCCACCCTCGGTCTTAATGTTTTCAGCATTTTAACTTATTAGGAAAGTACCTATTTCTTCTGTAATTTAACTTTAAGATCTATATGTAATATTGAATATAAACGTTTACTTTACTCTACATTATCAATATCCAGGGGTGTATTTTCTCTAGGGGCATAACAGCCACGGGCCAAAGCAGCAAGCTGCGTGTGGCTACGAAATCGCTCATTAAGAACAATATGTTTATTTCAGGTTACTAACACTAATATACAATTACAATAACAAATTTAAAATACATAAAAACATTATAAATAAAAAAAATTGTACGAATTATTTATAAAATGTCAAAAAAATTACAATAATTAAATTGAAAATTCAAATGAAAATCAAAACGTCAGGAACTATCAGTCAAATATGAATAGAATAGAATATGCCTATCACAGCAAAGACGTATGTAGCAGCCGTATGGGGCAGTCCAGTTTGTCAGCAATCATTTGTTCTGACTTTATATGAGCCTGAACTTGTTGTTGTTAGCCTGTAGTGTCCCACTGCTGGGCAAAGGCCTCCCCTCGATTTTTCCATATTTTCGAACCTGAATTTATTATTTATAAAACCTACATAGTACTTATGTGAATACATCTTAGACTAGTTGTTCTTCATATGGCATAAATAAATAGATTAATAGATTTTACGGAAACGACAGTTAACAGTTGACTGGCCGGTTGGCGCAGTTGGTAGCAATCCTGCCTTCTGCGCCGCTGTTCCCGGGTTCGATCCCCGGACAGGTCAAACATTAATGTGCATGAACATGTGTCTGGATGTTTACTATATATACAAGTATGTATATCAGTGATCAGGTTACCATAGCACAGGCTTTGCCTAGTTTGGGACTCGAACACCTTGTGTGGATGTTTTCCCATGTTATTGTTAATTAATTCTGAGCCATCGCGCTCAATAACATATACACTGTGTTCAGTCAAATAAATTAATTTGTATTTATATATGTACACCAGTAAATAAGTCAACGTATCCAAACCACGTGACCCATTTTCTTCAATATTTTACCGCCCCTCCTGGCAAATGAGGCCCCCCTACCCCTCCACTTTTCACGTAGTATTTCAGAATACGGTTTACAATTTTAATTTCTAAACAAGGAGGCCAAATACTGAATTTGGTTTCATATATGTCAGTGTTGCCGCATATAAGTTTAAAAAATTCTAAACGCTGTAAGCTTTATTAGAATATAGGTGATAAAACACAAATTTACAAAAAAGAGGTATTTATTACGTGATGAATAACTAAGCCCCCCCTCCTACATGTGACCAAGCGTGTTATTTTGAAGACCTCCCTGCCCCCTACCCTTGAATGGATAATTCCCTGAGTAGGTACCTGGTCGTCTCTCCATGCTTGCTGCGGGCTGGTCTCCGGCCGTTGCTGGTTGTATTGCTGCTGAAGCTCGTATTGCTGTCTTTGCTGGGCATACGCTTGCTGGTAGTGGTTGTCTGGACAAAAAAATACTACATTACGTAACATCCCACTGCTGAGCTCAGGTCTCTTCTATAAAGGGTGTTAAGACAGCTATAGAACGCAAACTTGTCTATACAATAAGATATAGCTCTTTTCTACCTTTTCTTGTTGTCCGAATCCTGTAGTTTTTTTTTCACATAACTAACACATTATATTTACTAGGTTTTACCGTTTTTTTTTCTGTCTTTTATATCACTTTAAAGCTTCCTAAGCAGTCATATTTTTGCGCTGATACGACCATCTGCTGATAAACACAAATTCAATGACACCCCGCACATTAAAATCGATTTAGGCCTTGGCCTTTAGAGGGTCAGGAAGTGTTAAACATACATACCTAAATACAAATATACACTTAAAGAACAACCCAACCCTCCTTTTTGGCTGTCGGGTACAAACATTAGGTTACTATATCTTCTGAAGCAATATTTCTTTGTAAGTCTTGAAGAAAACTGTGGCGGAGGAGTAACGTGAACGCTAGGGTTTAGGTAGGCTAAGCAAAAATATGATTTTAACTGTAGATATAGTCTTAGACTTATGTATTCGTTTAGATAGTAGGTTATAGGCGTGTTAGTTAATATAAATCGTAAGGTTAGGAAAAGCATACAAGTAGAGGTTTTTTGAAATAAATCACGAAACTTGGAACCGACTGTTTTATTCGCTCGCTAGATCTCGTCCCTAACACACCAGCACCCATATTCACAATGAGTTTCCGCTCGGATTCGTAAACTTTGCAATACGAATTACGCAAAACTTATCAGAAGATTCTAAATTATTACTTTGGAAATCGGTTCTAAATCTAAACACTATTTAATATTTTAGATTGCGTAACAAGCTTTGCGTAATTCGTGTTGCAAAGTTTTCGAATCCGAGCGGCATCTCATTGCCATAGCCATCACTCGTAAACGTAGGTAAGTGACCATTCCCCACAAAACCTTACCTGGAGTCTGTGGAGCTACAGGCTCTGGGCTTTTGGGTAAGTGGCTGCCTTCTAGAATCTGTAACAATCAGACAACGTAATATTGTGACAGTCAGACAACTTGTGGCGGATGTATGTAATCATTCTGATGTGGACGCTACTGCAAACATCGCGTTAATAGTTTGAGACTAAGTGGGTAGATGGCACTGTTTTCAAACCACTGTTTTTTTTTCTTATGCCGTTTATTGCCGTACGGTAACTCAACTTGGCCAACTGTTAGGCAACGTTAACCTCAATTTAAACCCACAAAGGTTCATCACATACTTAAAAACGCTAGGCAACGTATCAACGACGCGCAACGCCACGCATCTTCAGAGTTGTGACATGTTAAGATAGTTCGCGGTCAGGTAGCTAGATGGTGCGCTTTTTAATAATTCTGCTTACTTGAAAGCCATCATTTCCCGCGCGGTACTTAAGCTTGACCAGCTGTCCACTCGGGTCCTTATATTGATAGGCTGTCACATTGAGCCGTCGAGATCTATCGTCAGTAGATCTCTTTATAGATGTGACTCAGTGATAGTTTGCAGCCTAGTAGCTAGATGGCGCTATTTTAAATAATTCTGCTTACCTGGAAGCCATCCTTGCCCGCGCGGTACTTAAGCTTGACCAGCTGTCCACTCGGGTCCTTATATTGATAGGCTCCCACTCTTGAACCGTCCGGTTCTATCTGTTCTCCCGCTGCTAGACCGTTGTCTGACGCGTATTCAAAACGGAAGGCACCTTCTGTTGTTGGAAAATATGATAAGATTGATCAGCCCCAAGCTAGACGCTTATCTTCAGGCCTAGTCGTGACGTTGGTTGGAAAACAATTGAACAAAGCACAAAGCTCGCGTTTCATGATAAGACGATAATATTTTTATATTAAAATGTTTGTCATTAGTGAAGTATTGAAAACAAACGATTATTTTAAATAAGGATTTTGCAATAACAGTACATGATAAAAAATAATTATTTACTATCCCTATTGTAAGACCGTCAATTCCCCTATTAATGAATCATCGTTTCATCAGTGAATAAATCGATTTCTATGTCTTATATGGATTTATTTCTACATTTTACACAATCCCCGAAATTAATCTGAAATAATGGTAACTTTTAAAGTTTTAGGCATTATATTTAAGTAAATTTTACTGTAAGCTTCTAATGTATAACATAATATCGACGTAAATAATAAGTCTGCAAGTAATGTTTGATTACATGTCACATTAACGTACATATAAAGATATTTAATTACCAGGTTTTAAATAATAATTACCTACCCCTAATCAAATAGGTAACCGTTCCTTTTGCAAAGTAACTTTAAAAATGGTTTCCAATTTTTTTTTATCCTACACAGCTAGGCATTTGGCCACAAGTTCGCACGACCAAGGAAGTCAGCGATACTGTAGCCCTATAGAGCATGCCTAGTCTGGAATACACTGGCACTCAAGGAAGGCTGCCGGAATACATCGTAAGGTGCTTGGCAACTGATTTTACAACTTAAAGGTGTTAGCTAGCCAGGCGAGCGATAGGAAACGCCCTACCACCATGCTATGGTTTCCTCTCGATGATTTCACTCGCCGGTAGCTCAGTACGAGTTATCTTGTTTGCATGTTTCGTAGGATCGAACCTCGCATTTGCACGGCAATCTAACTATAACCACTCGACCATCGTCGCCACAGTTTCAACTTACCAGAAGTCAAAGCCTGCTTGTGGTGCAGTATAGCTGCTTGCTGTTCCTTGCTGATCCCGTACGGAAGCCGCCAGGGCTCTTGCTTGAAGGCCGGTCCTGCCTCCGGCACTACGTTGGTTAATCTCGGCGTCGCTGCAATACGATGTTGTGCGCTTTCATACAAATGTTACACTAATTGCAGAGTGACACTAGCAAGTTTTTTTGTGTACCTTTAAGATAATTGTTGCATTTCTATTATGAAAAGTTTGCTTAAACTATAACCGTGTATAATATAACATTACCATAGTGAAATAAACGTATGTCACTTGACTTGGGTCAGTCTTGATCAGTCTTAGCTGCGTAGTGACGATTTTTAGGACTATTTGGCTGATCGCAGTTTGTACAGTGTATCTATTGTACCTACTCGTAGAGACGCAACGGGTGAGTGAAGAAAAATCTCTTAGGATGGAGACAATTGGTGAATAAATTAAAGGGTGTACAATAATCAGTTTACTACTATAGGTACTAATACGTATTACTGGGCAGTTAAAATCTATAGTTATGACTACAACGCTGTTGTACAAAGATCTTTTTTGGCAGTATTTTTTGCTTAATTTACAAATTAAAATTATTATAGGCAATCGATATAACAAATAAATGAAATTAGCCCAGATACTTCTATGTATGACATCTTAACAAATTTCCTAATTCCTAATTGGGGGGCATTATCCAGAAAATAATTGATCTATCGTTAAAACTAAACAGTCAACCACTTGTGACACTAAATATAAAATTTTTGATGTATATTTCTGTCTAGTGTCTGCAAAAAAGAGTCAATTTTCTTTGAAGAGTCTTGCGAATTTTCTTACGGACATTTGTATTCTGTACTAGCGTATATAGATTGTAGTGTCCAGCAAATCTTGATGAAACTTGTTGTAAATGCACTGCGAATAAATAGTTGCGATTGCGATTTTTTTTGTTATTTTTGGATTTAATAAATATTTGGCATATATAGACTTGCGAAATACAATATAACTCAATTAATATTTCTTAATATAAAAAGAATAGAAAGACGGTCATGTGGTTGTCGTTTATTTTTACGAAGCCACAAAAAAATATTTTTCGCCAGTTAACAGAACTACTATTTTTCTACACCACGTCGCTTTTAGTATGTAAGCCAGCTCACCTCTCCACGGCTCCTTGCTGTCAATGGGTGACCAGCTCTGGCTGGTGCTCTGCGGCTGTCCATCCCCGCCTGCCGGTGAGAACAACCCGCGTTGGAATCCTTCTAGCTGTAATGAAGGAGAAACGTACACATTTAACAACCAATGGCGTTCTAGCGACAGGTCGTTGTGGCGAAAAACTTTTACCATGGTACGCTGGAGCAAAAATTCTTTGAAGCAAGTTACACCAGGTCGAATGACGCTCCAGCGACAAAAATTGTAGCTAAAAACGATTAAAATAACATATATGCTACTTTCAAACTATAAAGGCGAAATAAAAGACTGAAAGTTAAAGTAAATTCGAAAACCATTTCGAGATACTGTAATAAAGAATTCATATTAGTAATACCAGATTTAAATATTCACATTTTTAAGAGTTATTCACAAGAAACTGTTGAAAAAAAGTCTCGTATTTATATTAAGACTGTCAAATGCCACCAATAAAAAAAATATATTGTATCTGTCACCGTGAACCGTACCAAAACAAACGACAAAATACGGATAATTTATGACATCATTTCTTACGAGCTTTTGACGAGAATAACACTTTGCTGAATAACAATCTACAACTATCTCCTATTCATTGTGTATTTGTATTTTGCACGCCTTCTAAGTACTACATATATAGGTCAATTAATATATTAATTATGATTAAGATCTGCTAAGTTTACTAATTGCAAATAAAAAAATTGATTGCTTGATTGATTCTCTCTCCATTTGAAAATACTGAGATTATAGCTATCTTGAAATAAGATATGATCTTACTTTGTTATTGACGGTTCCCCACGGGACGTGCATAGGTTGGAAGAGACCTGGCTCAGGGCCACCACGGAGACCCTACCAAACATCATACAAGTCATTTGTGAGATACAGGCATAACAATATGACAATATTTCAAATTTTTGATCCCAAATTTTTATCACGACAATGGAAAGACAAATGAAAAATAACGTACTCCTATTTTTTAACTTTATTCTGAATGTTATAATTATGTTGTTGAACGTATAAGAAAAGTTCAGCATAATGTCATTCTCGTCAAAAGCTATTAAAAAATTATGTCATTTTTTTATTTTTATTCTTATTTGATTGGCAACAACACTCTGTGTATTGTGCCAGTTCTCAAGTTCTTCATTGACTATCTGGAGGTTTGGTTGTTCACAGGTTACAATAATATTTTTTATTGGTGGCATCGGACGGTCTTAACATACTTAATACGAGATTTTTTTTATCAGTTTTTTGTAAATAACTCGGAAGAAAGTGGATATATAAATCTGGAATTATTAGTACGAACTCTTCATTACATTATCTCGAAATAGTTTTCGAATTTCCATCACTTTGCAAAAATTAAATGTTGACAATTCAGGGTGTACTATGCCGAAAAGGTTACTCCTGTTTTATAGGTTATTCATCTACGCTAATATCATAAAGAAGAATTATTGTATTACGAGTATTGTCTGCTGGACAGATTTTGAAATCTTTAACTACGTAACAAGCAGCTAATAAGAAACAAGTGGTTAGAAGCGAGTTCGAAAAAACCCGACTGCTAAATCGTTAAACCTGTGTATGTTACTTAATTCCTTTGTTTTATTTAATTTTGATGTACCCAAAGTCACTTTTACGACTAAAACGAATGTATTGACACCACTCACATAAAAATACGACAGGCCGTTTAGACTCCAAAGGGCCAAAGAAATATACATACATACATACACTCGAAAAACATAACCCTCCTTCTTTCGCAGTCGGGTAAAAACTACTGAACAGATTTTGAAATTTTTAACTAACAAGTAGCTAATAAGGAAAAACGAGCAGATCAGTGAGCAAGCATTCTAAATTAGCTAACGTCTAGTACCGTATGCATGGACGACCGAACGACGCGCTCTATTGCTCTTTAAGCTAATTATTACGCCTTATTAGCTAACTATGTGTGTTTTAATTGCAACTTGTGTCTACATAGTTGACAGTCAACGAGTAATATGTAATGCAAAAACCAACTTCAATTCCTCTAGGAAAGTTTCCTTTAATACCTTTATTAGAAGGGTTATTTTTTTCGTGTGTACGTATGTATATTTTTTTTTCACGCCCTAGAGCCTTAACGGCTTGTCGTATTTTTATGTTAGTGGTGTCAATAGATTCGTCTTCACCTGCAGATGGTCATATGCTATACTAGCTGCATCCCGCGTCTTTAATTGTTAAGATACGTGGCTCTAAAGTAATTTTTTTAGGAAGCTACTTTTAACCACTTGTTTCGATTAATTAAGCAAGTCAGTAGGGCCGATTTTGTTAATACTTATTTATACTGTCCAATCCACTTAAGAGATATAAAAAACCTCTATTAAATAAAACTAACTTAATTTTTGAAATAGATCCAAGCGTAGCTGATGAATCGAGAATATACCTACATAAAAGAAATGAGGATGAATTGAGATCTTCTTATTTTTATAATCAATTAAAAAGTGCTAGCTGAATTAACAAACTTCAATTGTCGCATAAATTGCTAAATTAACGTTGAAAACTTTTTATATACTTAGACATGTTCTTTACAAAAAAAGTGATTAGCCACTCCCATTACGGTAGACGCCGATTTCAGAACTTTTGCAGTTATTTAGATTCATAGTTACTGTTTTACTCAAAGATTTAGCATCCGCCTACTCTAAAAAGGGTTGCCATATTTTATCTTTGGTTTTACTTATTTCATTGCTAGCATCACCACTTAATATCACTAGTGGTCGTTCACTGTTCCGAGATATCGTGTGTGTGAGGGGCGCTCGAGCAACTCACACATAAACGTGCGTTGCTCGAGCGCACGTGCTATGTAGGATGAATTCTGTACCATCTCATCTAAATCACAAGTTGTTTTTCAATTATTCTAGATACTAAGTATTGTTAGGCTAATTAATTGGCTATGACGGATTCAGGCGCTGCGACTGACGCCACAAGCGAGAGGAGTAACAAAAAGATGGTGGCAGAGATATTATGTTTATTTCTTTGGATGGCGGCATACTACAAACAATACTCTACAGTACAATGCATGGAGTTTTATTCACAAAAGACGAAAAAATGGCGTCTTCGTCTGTGTATTAATTGAAAACTCGTGATTGTTGCGTATGGTGCATTATTAACTAACTCTAATAAAAAAAATGGAAAGTGCAACGTCTGGGACGCTAATTGGGTTCACCTGAGTCGCACCGATCGCTCTCCGGCAACCGCCGCAGAGGATGCCAGTTTGAAAAAGAGGTTAAAGTATGCCGCTATGGAACCGCTTTACCACTTTGTGCCAATTGGTGTGGAAACCCTGGGCTGTTGGGGCTCTGAGGCTAGGGCATTTATTAACGAAGTAGGGCATAGACTCAAAGTTAAGACTGGTGACTCCCGCTCCTGTTCGTTCCTGGTGCAGAGGATGGCCATTGCTATTCAACGTGGTAATGCTGCGAGTGTAAAGGGTACTTTTGCACCAGGAACGGTCGGGGGTGGGTTAATTGATTAGAGTAATTAATTGTGACGTAATTTTTGTATTTTATATTACGTAATAAATCACTAATAATGTCTTGTTTATGTGCACAAGAGATATATAGGCGGAATAACGTAGTTTTCGTGTTCGCCAAATATCTCCATAGAAACCCTGGTAAAGTCTCCAACACTTTACGAGGGTACATGATGTGATGTATTAATGTTTGACTTCATAGCTTTATTAATTTATAACTAGAATATTATACCCCGGATATATACATACTAGCTGTGCCCCGCGGTTTCACCCGCGTAGTTCCCTATTGTATTGTCGAGATAATGGGGGAACTACTTTTTGGAAGTCGGTTAAAAAGTATCCTATGTCCTTTCCAATCTACCTGTGCACCAAATTTCATCCAGATCGGTTTAGTGGTTTTGTCGTGAAAGCGAAACAGACAGACAGACAGACATACTTTCGCATTTATAATATTAGTTAGGATTACTACTGAATATATCAGAAAAACATAAGTATTTTAAATCGTTTAATCAATTAATATTTCATTAAAATTGTACACAAGTCATATGTGTATCCAATAAATCATACATTAATACTAAAAACTTATATTGAGTATTTATAAACTTGACGCTGGCAAATATACAAATCGAATAATGCTATTTGTCAAAAGAAAAAAAAACATCGGTGCTTCTTCGGTGTTTGGATTATGTTATGGCGATATCTTGTGGAAGTATCGATCCAACGAATGATGCATTATTATATTAGCAGGAGTTATCCCCTTTTCACAATATATCATAATTCCTGTCCTAAACACGAAAGTTTTTAAAGATGTGTGGATTTATGTGTGTTACTCTTTCACGCAAAAACTATCGAAACGATTTGTATGAAATTTGGTACGGATATAGCTTAGATCCTGGATTAACACATAGGCTAGTCTTTATCCTGTATTAATGCGGGTAACGCCGTAGGGCGAGCTAGTGTTAAATACTTACTTGTTGTCTAAACGTTTGAGGTGCGTAGTAGTCGTTCTGCGCCCTCACCGCCGCACCCAGTAAGAAACACCAGAAGCATATTAACTAGAACAAACAAACACATTTTCATTTGACCTCAGAATCTGCCTAATCATTGTGACAAATTATCTTTCTACCCTATTGCTGTGGCCACTGGAATATAACCAAAGAAAAAAAACACGTTATATGTTTTTTTTTATTATACAACGTATGACCATAAGGTGTGTTAATACTTAAGGGTGTTAGCCCAATCAGGATGAAACCATTGTAGAAGAAAATTTTACAAAATTTAAGAATAAAATATAAGGTTTGTCATACAAAGATTGATCAAGTTGTATGGAGGACGCATTATGTTTTGTTTTTTTAATTTTGTAATATTTTGTGCTACAATGGGTTCCCTTTAATGTGTAGTCTAATACTCTTAAGTATTCTTAGACGTTGTAGGTATATGACCATCGTACTTCACCAAGGATTTCTGCTACGGATTATATTAAATGAAAAATAGGGCAAGGTCAATTAATAGACGCTCTAAGTATTTTTAATGATATTTTGTGTTTTCCATCCCCAAATTGTTGGTTTGATTGTTCATCTTTTCCCTAGTGAGTGAGAGATCAATTTGATTTTTTGAAATCCGGTTAAAGCTAGTGTTTAATATAATATCTTACCATACACTTTATTCCAATAAGAATGGATATAAGAATTAATAGTACATAACTGCCACTTTTGCATTCCTCCATTATGGTGATATTTAGGCTTTGTAAGGACTAGTCATTTGGCCTAAAAAATTTTAAGGTAGTTTTTCCGCGTTCGCGTTTATTACAAAACTAGTGATTTTGCAAGTTTTAATGTATAATATTGATGGATTATTAACCATTAATTTCTTATTTATTTGCACAAGTGCGGGCAAGCGATATAAAGACGAAATAACGTGGTTTTCGTGTTCACGGGAAATCTCCATAGAAACCCTGGTGGAACTCCGCCACTTTACGAGGGTACATGATGTAACTTTAACTTGACCACGATGACCTATTACTTGATATTTAACTTAACTTGATTGATCAATAACTTGTTTCTAAACTTGACATAGGCAAACATACAAATCTTATGACGCCGATTTATCAAAAGGAAAAAAATATTTAAGAGGTGGTTAAAAGCGTCTTTAAAAAACTCAACTGCAAAAACTTTAGAGCAATGTATCTTAACGAGCGAAACCGCCGGATTCAACTAGTTCTTTACGTCTGACTGTCCAAAATGAGGGCAATGTTTTTCGAGTAAGTTGTCTAAGCCTTAACTGCTAGACCGATTTTGATGCGCGAGGTATCATTGGATTTGTCTTAATCTGCACTGATGCTGGTTGCATCCCGCGGTTTAACTCGTAAATATACAGTGATTTTAAATTTTTGCCGAGTATTTTTGTAGGCGCTTATGACTTGTTCTGATTAGTTGGTCTTTGCCTTGTATTGGTTTTCCGATTTTTTTAAATTCTGTTTTCTATCTGTTCTTTTGATTAGTTGAGTTTTAACTTTGGTATTCGCGATTTTTTCAAAATTCCATTTTCTATCTTCTATCTGTTCTTATTATGATTAGTCGGGTTTTGACTTTGGTATTCGCGATTTTTTCAAAATTCCTTTTTCTATCTTTTCTTTTGATTAGTTGAGTTTTGACTTTGGTATTCGCGATTTTTTCAAAATTCCATTTTTTATCTTCTATCTGTTCTTTTGATTAATCGGGTTTTGACTTTGGTATTCGCGATTTTTTCAAAATTCCTTTTTCTATCTTTTCTTTTGATTAGTTGAGTTTTGACTTTGGTATTCGCGATTTTTTCAAAATTCCATTTTTTATCTTCTATCTGTTCTTTTGATTAGTCGGGTTTTGACTTTGGTATTCGCGATTTTTTCAATATTCCTTTTTCTATCTTTTCTTTTGATTAGTTGAGTTTTGACTTTGGTATTCCGATTTTTTTAAAATTCTGTTTTCTATCTTCTCTCTGTTCTTATGATTAGTCGGGATTTGACTTTGGTATTCGCGATTTTTTCAAAATTCCATTTTCTATCTTCTATCTGTTCTTTTGATTAGTTGGGTTTGACGTAGTTTTAGTTTTTAGATTTTTTCAAAATTAAATTTTTCTATGATTAAGCTTCTATCTTAATCATAATTTCGTCTATATCCTGTTCTGTTTGTTTGCCTCGATTTTTTGAACTTGCGTGCGAGTCTCTTTCTTCTAAGCCAGCGTGCTTTATATAGAGCCGCATCATCGCCAAATAAAAAAAAATTGAAGTAATTTTTTTCAATGATGTTGATTTTTTTCGATCACCTTTTTAGTCATAGGGTGACAGAAAGGAATTTTATTCCTGTTTGTCACCTTGCGGGGACAGATTGAGGTGGCAAACAGGAATAAATCGATTTAACGTACGCATAAAAATACACTCGTTATATATTATTTTTAAATAATTTACGGAATAACCCGCATGAATACAATTTTATCCTACTTCCTTATATGGGAGCCCTAGGAGGGATTTCACTTGAGACACTGCCAAAGTTAACAAACATTTAAGTATGGAATACTTTTCGATTGTTAACTCCGTAAAACTCCTGCCCCCCTTGAACCCTTTGATGAATGAAAAACTCTCAATTATTTTTTTTAAACAAATAAAACCGAAAATCTTTTAGTTATTAGTACTGTAACAAACGACGCCCTTATCACTAATAATCATATCTTCCAATCAACCTAACTATTATACTGGTTAAGAACTGACATTTAAATTAAAAAAATTGATAAACCAACAATGATGCAATCTAATTAAATTAATTAGTTTGGTACTTACCCGCATTTTGACAGCGTCCACAAATCCTGACAGTCGGACAGACAATGCGAGCAACGTTCAGACTGTGGTATATATACGGCACATATAACACGTTGGTCAACAAGCGACGGACCGAATCATTACTGGTTCAGTAAAATTGGTCTCGGTCGTTCACGAACTGTTCAATATAACATTTGCAATTATTGAAGAATTTATAGCGCGCGTTTTTAACCGTATTAAAGAAAAAGAGGGTTATGACTGTGTTTCGAATGTATTTATGTAAATATACATACACTCGAAAAACAGTCGGGTATGTATGTTTTATTCCTTTCCTATAATGGTTGTCTGGTAGAGATCGCTTTTTAGCGATAAGACCGCCTTTTTGTGCCATTTTATTTGTTTTTATTCTTTATGTACTCGTAGGAATGAATAAATGTATGTACTTATATATATTTGTTTGTCACTTCCTAGAGCCTAAACGTCTTGTCGTATTTATATGTGAGTGGTGTCAATAGATTCGTCTTAGTCGTGAGAGAGACACTGGGTACATCAAAGTAAAAAAATATGTATAATAAGGATGATACACAGGTTTGACGATTCAGCAGTCGGGGTTTTCCGAAGTCGCTTTCTTTCTATATAATGCCTAGCTGAAATCCAGATAATTAATGCTTGCCTGCTTCTAATCACTCGTTTTAATATTTATAAGATAATTTAAAAAAAAACATACATTCTAATTGAGTGCCACCATCTGTTTTGGAAGTAGGTAAAAAAAACCTTGTTTCTCTTTTCGATTACGTGTAATTTGTATTTTATCCTACACAGCCAGACATTTGACCACAAGTTAGCACGAGCACGGAAGTTAGGTACACTGTAGCCCTAGATGCCTTGGGATACACTGGCTCTCAAGGAAAGCTGCCGGAACAAGTTGGGGGTGGTAGCTAGCCAGGCCAGCGATAGGAAACGCCCTACCACCATGCTATCGTTTATTTACGATGTTGTCCTTCATAGGTAGCTCTTTTTGCATGTTTTGCGGGATCGAAACTCGTACCTTTTGCAATCGTCAAACGACCGCACTAACCATTCAACCATCATCGCTACAAATATAACTTCGTCCTATTAAACAACGAAAAATAATAATAATAATATAGGACAACATCCACACAAAGGTGTTCGAGTCCTAAACTAGGCAAAGCCTGTGCTATGGTAACCTGATCACTGATATACATACTTAAAGGTTGTAAATAAACTTTTTTAAAGTTGGTCTTACTTACATGATTACTTAACATAAGGGATATATACTTGCAAAGTTAGAGTGGAAGCCTAGTCGGTGAAACATTTGATTTTTAAGCCAGAGAGCGTGTTCGATTCCAGGTTCAGGCATACATTTCTGAGTATTTCATTTATGTGTACAATAAATTACTTTCTATATAACGTATAAATAGAAAGGTGTGGCAATACTTAAAGGTGTTTAGTCTACACGTGAAAGTGAACCACGCATATAGGTAACAAAATTTTGCAAAACACAGCAAAATTTTGAAAAAAAAAATATTAGGTTCTCCATACAAAAAATGGTCACGTGATCTGTCAAGTCTTATGGAGGACGCAGGTTATAACTTATCACGAATTCTGAAAAAAAAAACAGTTTTTTTCAAGGATCACTTTGATGGGTAGATTTAAGTATTGACATACCTTTCTGCTACACGTTGTATAGCGAATTCCGGCTTCCGGTTGACCGCAACTCGCCTGAAGCCTTTATTGAATGAATTAATAAAGCCTTTATTTCGTATAATTTATAAGACATTACGTATAACATTACTTGGTAACTTAAATATTAGTAAAGTATTCACAGTTTAATCCGTTTGTCCTAATTTGACAGAGGCCTCTTCCAACTTCTTCCACTCCTCAGTGTTCTCAGCTGTTCCGGACCACAAATTGCCAGCTATAGGTTTAATGAAGCCTTGGTTATTGGCATATAAATTAACCAAAGTCTGAAGTAAAGCGACGATGCGGTCTAGGATGTAGCACGCTTGCTTTAAACAAAGCGATTCACACACTTGATTTAGGTAATCACACTAATATTATAAAGGTGAAAGTTTGTGTGTGTGTGTGTTTTTCTTTGTTCCTAATTCACGCTCAAACGGCTTGACGGATTGGGATGAAATGTGGTACGAATATAGCTTATACCTTGGATTAACACATATGATACTTTTTATCCCGCAAAATTGAAGTGTTCTCATGGGATGATCAAATATCTACCGCGGGGTGCAGCTAGTGGTAACATAAAATCGTGAGGAAATTTGCTAGTCGAGAAGCTTTTGTTGAAGTCCCAAACCGCAATTTGATCAGCGCGATTGAATAATTATGACTTACACCCCCTTTTGTGGGAGACCCGTAGATACGTTAAAAAAATATTCTAGTTGTTATTTTATAGGTTTTTTTTGCTTTCGATTGACTGCAACTTGCCAGATGTAAAGCAACGATGCGGGATAAGATGTAGCACGCTTGCCTAGATGAAACCGATTCACTCGTTTATATACCCAGATTATGGCTATAGGTGTATATAGCGAGCCCACAATCCGGCAGTTCGCGAAATAAAAGTCGACGCAAAGCGTTTGCACCCATGTTACTCCTTATCTTATCTTTGGGATAATTATCAACCTTATTTTTTAACTAGTGACTGCTGAGCATAAGTCTACTATTGAACGTATCATCTCAGTATTAATGTTGTTCACTGCCTTTATTATAAGCGCGTCGCAGGCTAAGATATAGCATGCTTGCCTCTACTGAATATGTTGGAATGAAATTGTACGTACATCAACAAAATATCGTTTTAAAAGTTTATTCTTTGTTTCTTTCTATTACAGAAAATAAAAAACAAAACTTTATAAAATTAAATTTATTATTATTATCCTTTAATTATCATTATATGCACATTAAAAAAAAACACTTACAAATATTGTTGATATATAACGTTTATAAATGGTCTGTGCAGACGGGGGACTTTTGTTCGCGGAAACAATAAAAAATTAAAGTGAATTCCTTGGTACTTCTAATTTTCGCGTACGTCATCTAATGCGGTTGTAAGTAAAATAATAATAATCTATCTACAGGGTTATCGGTTAAGTGTATACTAAGCCGAAAGGGGGTCACTATACTCATTGTAAGGAACAACTTTTACTATGGGCCCAAATCTGAATTCAAGAAAAAAAAACTGCTGTTTCATACATTTTGTCGACGACCAATCAACTTTTTATACTAAACAGCAAATTTTTTTTCTTGAATTCAGAGTTGGACTTCACAATGAAAGTTGTTGCTTAGGATGCCGACAAAAATCCCGACTGAAAAAATAAGACGATAAAAGACAAATCCAGTGACACCGTGCACATCAAAATTAGTCCATCGGTTAATGATGTTCAGAGTCACAAAGAATTACACATACAAAACTACAAATTTACAAACGTACACTACATAAACATAGCTCTCCTTTGGTAAGACGAGTACACAACATAAATAAATAGGACAACATACACACAAAGGTGTTCAGGTCCCAAACTAGGCAAAGCGTGTGCTATGGTAACCTGATCACTGATACATACTTATATATATATATATAATAAACACCCAGATACAGCGCACAAATGTTTAACCTGTCCGGGTATTGCATACATTAGATTCAAAAATCCCACATGTAGTGTTCCTCGTCTGCGCAGGCCTGAAAAATCTTATCAATTATTGAATACATACATAATCTAAATGTATAAAAAAACGGACCTAGCATGGATTAGAAGAGTGCCCCCCCCCCCCCCCCCCCCCCAGCACCCCACTGGGACTCCTGAACAACTTCTTAACAACAAAAAAATATATACATTTAGTTATAGATGTACTAGACGAACAAAACCATAACCCTTCTTTTATGTAGCCGGATAAAATTATTACATTAGCGAAAAAAAAACACAAATATACATAATGTCATATTATTATTATCAACAGACATAGACGGGCCAAATCATAAACCTTGTTTTTCGTAGTCGGGATAATCGGAGACCCAGGGCGACATATCCCTAGTATAATTAACTGGGGGCACATCGTAGGGCAGAATTTATTTATTTTAGGGCAGTCTATCTTCTAAAGTAATAAAATATTCATTTAATTAAAATTCACAATTGACAGCATATTAAATTTTTTGACTCCCGTATAACGATAATGGAAATATATATGAAAAATAACGTATCCCTATTTTTTATTTGACTCATAATTTACAATTACGTTTTAAGAGATTTTTTTTTTTAAATCAAAGAAAAGTTCCGAATAATTTTATATTCGTCAAAAGCTCGTAAAAAATGATGTCGTTAATTATCTATCGTATAAAATGTTGTCAATTGTGATTTTTTAACAAGGCTATATTGTACTAAGCGAAAGGGCGTCATTTTACTGATCTTAACGAACAAATATTATTATGAGACCAACTCTGAATTCTAAGACAATATTTTTATCTTAAACCAAATTCTTGATTATCGACTTTCACAACGTTTTGTGCCAATGGAACTTTTTCAGTTACTTTGATATGAAAATCAAATTACTAGACCAATTTAGATGAAACTTAAATGGGACCTTTTTTTAATAATCAATACAGCCATCTTCGAGAAACCAGATAGCATATATATTTTTTAATGCCAGTCTTTACCGTCGAATTTCTTTATTATTACGAACAAATTTTATTATGAGACCGACTCTGAATTCGAAGACAAATATTTTTTTACTTAACAAAATAAAACTATGATATACACACAGCTTTCTTTTTTGCAGCTGGGTAAAATTCATCCCATTAGATAATCAGCGACCCAGGGCGACATATCCCTAGTAAGTATATTTAACTGGGGGCACATCGTAGGACAGAATTAGTCTATCTTCTAAAGAAAAAAAACATTAACTTATAAAACAGAATAGGGGATATTTGATGAGCCTATAGGCTAATAATTACGAATAAAAACTATTATGAGACCAACTCTGAATTATAGAAATCTTTTTTTTTAAATATAAAATGTTATACACACAGATATACATATTATACAGACGGATTAAACCATAATCCTATTTTTTGTGGTCAGGTAAAATTCATCCCATTAGATAATCGGAGACCCAGGGTGACATATCCCTAGTATATTTAACTGGGGGCACATCGTAGGGCAGAATTAGTCTATTCTTGTCCTTATCTTCTAGCGGGAAGAAATCTTCGTTAATCTGAAATAAAAAAATAAGAAAGTTAATCTGAATTTTATTTATTTTGTTTATAAAAATACACTGTAGAAGAATATATATATATATAGATATCTTGTGATAAAAAAAGCGATGAAAAAAAATATTCTCGTATTTATGTTAAGACCGTCAGAAGCCAAAAACAAACACACAGCAAAATTTAACATTTAACATTATGCTGAACTTTTCTTATATTTTAAAAAAGTCTCTGTTACGAGTAAAGTAATTATTACATTTTGAATATAATAAAAAATAAACATTTTGTTATTTTTCATTTCTCTTTATGTTAATAAAAATGTGGGCTCAAAATATGAAATAATGTCAAGTAGTAGAAATAAATTAATAGAATAAAATTTTTGTCTTACGATGAATTGAGGCAGGAATAGTACTCCGGCCTCGTAGCTCATGATTCTTAACGCGGCGTTGCCCTTGTTGATTGTACCCCATGCCGCCTGAAGAAGTTATTAAAGTAATAGAAAATTTGAAATACTCAACAACAAAAATTGTTCTCACCGGCTAGGCTTCTCAAAAAAGAAGAACGTAACCAATTCAATTATTTTCATTTCGATATTCGGTATTTTATTTTTTCATGTTTACAGATATCTGGTAATGATTTCTCGGAGACGGCTGAAATGTCGATGTGGAAAGATCGTTTGTTATTGTTTCAAATATATTTTTTATACTTCTCAAGTGGTCAGTGTAGCTGGCTTCTTACTGAGGGGGTTTATTAAAACTCGCGATTTGGTAAACACTGTCGTCATGATATATATTTCTAATTTCCTATAATCTAATATATTTACAATTTAACTAGTACATATTGTACTCCGCAACTTATAAATCACAAATCACAATACAAAACAGCTGATGTGCGAGAGCGACGGAGTGTCCCACCTCTCTCTCGCACAAACATAAATATACGAAACGATAGCTGCGCGGCAGCACTCGGCGCCCGACGCACGGTCCGGCGCGCGTCTCTCTCCGCTAAAATGTCGACTGCTGATGCTCACATCTTATGTCATTTTTAAATCGACATATAACTCCTGCCGTAATGGGATTCAGTAATCACTATTTTATTTAACTTGTTTAAAAATCGTTCCACTGGTTAGATTCATATATAAAAATAACCGTTTTTTTTTTACTTTTGAATGTATTAATTGTTATGATAACATTAGATTTAATATTGAGCATACAAAATGTACCGATTTTGCTAATTCTTTTTTAAGAATATTCCTTGTAGTGCGCAGATGGTTCTTACGGAGAGTACTCCCGTACAATCTATTCGTAATAATATTTAAAAGTCAATTTGAACTCTAATACCATACCATAAAGTTTACGTGTTAGTTGAGAGGTTCCGGGAAGGGAAAACAATTGAGTGACGTTAGTATTGTATAAATATTAATGTCAATATTCATACGATGGTAACATTACTCTTAAAGAATCGAATCTGTTAGGCGGTACGAAGTTCGCCGGGTCAGCTAATATTAGTATATATTTACCTTGCTAATATTCCCCGATGTAAGCAGAAAGTACGCGGCTCGTTTATTGTCAGGTGATATTCTCGTATACGACTTTATATGTGGCATGGCGCGAGTTCGCTTCGCTCGGTCGGCTATCCACTGACTGCAGGGACACGATTACATGTTAGTTATTATATTTTAAAATATTAAAAGCCGCGAGTAGCGTATAGTGATCAAGTGTAGTACCCTTAGTCACCCACACCAACGTTGCCCCTTCAAAATATTTATAAGACTGGCTTAATGGATGACGAGTCACCACCCGACTTTTTCAACTTTTTAACTCTTTTTAAAGCCCAGATCTTCAGGCATTGAAATTTACAATCAGCAATCGATTAAAATAAAATAAAATAGAGATAAACACAAATTATAGCTAATATTCCCCGACATTACGTGACTTAGGCTATCTATAGACTGCAGAGGATATGTTTACGAGTTTTTTATTATATTTAAAGAAAAGTAAGAAAAAAATATTGTGTTTCAGAAAGCAACCATTTAAATTAACTCTTAATAAATAAGCGCCGGTCTTCCGTTGGTGAAGGAAAGTGAAGTCACATACATTTTTATTTGGAAAATATTCATAGGCCAAGCTGCGAGTAGCGTGTAGATATAGCGTAGCACCCTTAGTCAACCGAACCAACGTTGCGCCCCCGGAATCGTTATGAGATTGGCTGATTTGATTACCATAAAATAGGTGGCGAGTCACAACTTTAACATTTAGCCTCTTTCTATGGCCATACTGACAAATAACTGAATAAGAATGTGAAATTAAAATTTTAAATAATTATTTATCTAATAAATGATTAACTACAATATAAATATAATATCGAAATAAATGACATTGAATTGAATTGAATTAAAAATTCACAACAGTAGCTCAGATTTGTACAAATTCTTGCTTGGAGTGTAGTAAACTTTTAGCCACCCAAACCAACGTTGCCACTTAAGACTTAGACCCCCAACTTGTCCATACAATAAGATATCGCTCTTTTCTACCTTTTAATGTTGTCCGATTCCAGTGGTTTTTTTTTCTTACATAGCTAACACATTATTTACTAGGCTAGGCTTTACCGTTTAATTTTTTTCTGGCTTTTATGTACTCGTATGTCACTATAAAGTTACAAGCTTCCTAAGCAGTCATATTTTTGCGCCCATTAAAAGTCTTTATAATGCAGAATTCAATAACTTTTTTCAAAATAATAAAACGTGTAAACTTAATATATATCACAGTGAAGCGATTGACACCAATAACAAAAAAATACGTTACAATTTAGGGTGTCAATCTAGGGGCTATCAGAAACACGAAAACAGAAAACTTTACTTTACTAAGTCACTTACTGCAGGAAGTCATTGAGCCAGGTCTGTTTGGTGTGCGCTGACGCCGCGTACGGGAGACAACCTCCGCCCAACAAGCCGTCGTGGGAACGTTGGACGTTCTCTGCGACAATAACGAATGAATGAGTGAATGAACGATTGAATGAACGAACGAATGAATGAATGAAATGAACAAATACAAATTTATTTATTTGACAAAACATAGTGTGCCTACATGTTATTGAACCTATTGGCTCAGAACTAGTTATCAACTGTACTTCAGTAACCAATGGTCTTCAATCTAATAATATAAGTTTATGCCAAATGAAGAACAATTAGTCTAGGGTGTGTGAGTGTGTTATGATTTTTGGGCTAGCATGTTTTCAAGTTCATTGTAGTCAAATTTAACAAGATGAATGAATGAATGAAGGAATGAATGAAATAAGAAAGTATAAGACGTTTGAAGAAATATTTATTGGCCTTTAAGTAACGTTCGTTACAGGCAACGTCTTGTTACATTTATATTGTTAATTACTTAAAAAAATTAAACCAAAAAACATATTTAATTGTTCTCAAAACATATAGTTATTATATTATATATTTACATAATAACATGGTATATACAAGATATTTAGTGTTTTCCGCCTCGTCTTGATGTCAGCGTGAGAAATCGAAAAATATTTTTGTTTTTATGATGTGGTTCCTCCTCACCACCGCTACACCTCACCTTATTGTTTCTCTTTCCTGTATATACCATCGTATTATAAATGGATTTCCGCAAAGTAACGCCGGACTCCATCAAATATTTACATTATGATTGCTTTATTTAGTTATTAGTAACATTTTGTAATGGTTGTTCATCACACAAGAACGATGATTCTACAAGCTGCATTCGCATATATTCACTGAGTTTATAAAAAGGATTTCTATCAAAAAATATTTTAATTTCTGTTCGAATGTTTTAAAATTGAATTCCATAATGCTATCTGGTAATACATGAGATAAATAAATTAATGCTTTATAATATTAGTAACGCATATGTTACCTAATGTAGTGGTAGCCTAGTCGGTAAACCGAAGCGAAAGGGCGCAGGTTCAAATCCAGGTTCAGACAAGCACCTCTGAGTTTTTCACTCATGTGCATATCAGAATTAATTACCACATACATGCTCAAACATCGTGAGGAAACCTGCTAGTCGGAGAAGGTTAATAATTTTTAATGATAAGTGAAGTCTCCCAACTCCCGCAACTTGGCCAGCGTGGAGGACTATGGCCTACACCCCCTCCACAGGGGAGACCCGTGCCCAGCAGTGGGATCCTATGGCTTGATACGTATGCCTTACCTAATGAAGGGTATATGATTTTGAGCGCCGCCGGTGACGACAAGGTCTGAGGCTGGTCCTTAATCTTAGTGAAATGGTGGAGGAAATCTCCCGTCAGCCAGGACTGTCGACAAAAACATTAAATCAAGTAATTTATGAAAAAAAATAAACATTAGGTCCTCCATACAAAAATTGATCACGTGATCGGCCATTTTGTATGGAGTAGTCATGTGTAGTTCGCGAAGGAATCCTTCAATTGAACTGGTTCAGTTGCGTTTAGTTCACCCTTCACTAGATCAGTTTCAATACAAACACATCTTTAGTTCGCGTCGTTCACCGCGACGCGACGCGACGCTAACGAAACGCTGAGCTGAGCCGAAAGCTGCCGACAGAGAAGGCACGAGCCCGGCTGACCGAAGTACTCATGAAGTAGTTCTTTATTTCACTCGCACTTTCCCGTATCAAGTTACGAACATAATTATAAGAGCGATACTGTGGATTCTTTAAAGTTTATCATTCATTGCTTGTTACGCTTAACGTCAATTTTGAAATTCCATCACAGTATACGCAATGTATAAAATACAATCACATTTGTCTAATTTGTTTAGAGCCAAAAAAGACGTTAGAGTGATACGATGTTTATTGAAAACGAGCTTTAAGATATGACTTTAAGAATCATTTTGGGTTATTTGTACCACTATAGCTATCAACATAATTATCTCCTTCGAAGAACTAGCGTTCGAAATTTAAACTGTGAGAGGTGAACTACAGAACTAGAAGATAGATATACTACGCAGTAGTGAAAAGATCTCTATATAAAGTAAAAGTAAAAATTGTTTATTGCCAAAAACGTGAGTTATAACTATAGAGTACGTGTGAGGCACAAATACAGATATCGTTGCAAGTCAGCTTATAGTTTTACAACGGGTCCCAAACTAGGCAGGGCCTGTGTCTTGGGCACTCTGGTTCACAGTTTCTTTAGATGGTATTGCGCTAGTTTGTACATACACATTTTCATATTAGTGGCCTTTATACATGAAATTACAGGTAATTTATAATAGTATCTCAAATAACACAATATAAAAATAAAATTGGATTAAAATCAATATAGTTCGTTATAATAATAATAATTATAGTTAGAATACAATATATCAAATATATCAATAAAAATAAAATAAATGAAATAAAAAATTAAAATTAGCTAATGTTATTTTAAAATTTCAAAAATGTTTCAAAATTAATTATGAAATACAATTAGCGATCCATTCTTGTGACATTAATGGTGACAATATGGAGAACCAATCTTTTCTCGGATATTGAAAATATTCTTTTATACATTGGGTTCACTTTGATGTGTAGACTGAGACCTTTCATTATTGTCACACGTTTCTGTTACACGTTATATATAAAAAAAAAACAATTGCTGTTCGTTTGTTTCGCTAAAATTAGAGAACGGCTGGGCCGATTTAACTGACTTTGATATGTTTATAAAAGTTTAGGGAAGAGTAGGCGGTACGAAGCTCGCCAGATATGCTGGGCTGATTTAATTATTTTTAATTTTTTTATATATATGATATATATATATATATATATATATCAGTCATCCGGTTACCATTGTACAGGCTTTACCTAGTTTGGGACATAAAGACCTTAGTTTGGACGTTATATATATATAAAAAATATCAAGACACAGATCAAACAGTCAAATGTGGTTGCAAGGTCAACAGTTCGCATAATGGCTAAATATAATGAATAATGAAAGTAACTTACGCTGGGATCTTTCCCGTAGCTGCCTATGCTCGACGCTTGGGCCAGCATCGTCCACTGTTTAGTTTCTGAAAAAAAAAAATATTATAATACCTACCAATCAAATCCATAATTAACAATATTTCATTTTTGCAAAGTGATGGAAATTCTAAAACCATTTCGAGATAATGTAATGAAGAGTTCATACTAAAAATTCCAGATTTTAATATCCACTTTCTTCAGAGTTATTTACAAAATAGCGATGATAAAAAATCTCGTATTTATGCTAAGACCGTCAAATGCCACCATAAAAAAATATAATTGTAACTGTCATATGTACAGCATACCGAAACAAACAACAAAAATATATAGATAATTAATAACATAATCTTTTTGCGAGCTTTTGACGAGAATAACATTATATTGAACTTTTTTTATATTTTCGAAAATCTCTAAAAAAACGTGATTACAATTACATTCTTAATAAAATAAAAAAAATAGCAGTACGTTATTTTTCATTTGTCATTCCATTATATCGTAATATAATTGGGGGGGGGGGGGGGGGGGGGGGGTTGGGGGGGGGAATGGGGGGATGTGTATTCCTCTATTAATATATGTATAGAAAAATATATTTTTTTAAATATAGTGTTCCGCCTTACATTTTTATTAGCTAGATTTAGATTAGTTAAAGACAATTTATTGGGTAATTTTTATATACTTAACCACATAATAAAAAATAAGTATTAAGTCGAAGTCTATATCGTTTTCTCATCTTTTCTCTTGGCGGGGGATCCCATTTTTAACCCAATTCTCCTCCCCCCTAGGTTACTAAACCATTACCTTATTTTGAATATGGTCTATAGATCGAAGATTCCCTAACGTATTTATGGTATCATGTACACTGTCACGGCCAGAGCTCGATACATTTTTAGTCGACTGCGAAAGAAGTAGGGTTATGTTTTTCGAGTGTATGTATGTATGTATATTTCTTTGGCTCGCCCTAGAGCCTAAACGGCTTGTGGTATTTTTATGTGAGTGGTGTCAATAGATTCGTCTCAGTCGTGAGCGTGACACTGGGTACAGCAAAATATGTAAAAAAAAAGGACGATACACAGGTTTAAAGATTAAGCAGTCAGGTTTTTTCGAACTCGCTTCGAACCACTAGTTGAAACATCTCTTTTAGAATCTCACCCGTTGCTGGTACAGCGCAATGCTGTCTGAGCAATGACCCCACCCTAGTCATGCCCCACTCCGTGTCGAAATGTGAACCGGGGACTGAAGCTACCAGGAACACGCTGCAGGGGAATATCAATGAATCAATCAAACATTATTTACTGAAAGTAAATTACAAATAAATTGAGTCACTATGCAACCAAACCTAGGTGCAACAAAGATACCTGTATCTTGGGATTTAGTAGACGATTCAAGTATTACATTTTTTTTGCACATATTATTAAGTAGATATTATTAAATTTAATATTATAAAAAAAAACATAAAATTAAAAATTAAGCAATATTGATATAAATTTTGAATCAATGTGCAAATTATTAGAATTTAAGAGATTTGTTTATTAAATATATAACAATTTTATTTAGAAAACTAAAGCGTGTTTGATTCATATTGATTAAGAAAAAGAGTACCACCCCACCAGTAAACCCACCCCACCACCCCACCAGCACAACCCACCAGCACACCCCACCAGCCGACGATTAGGTCGCGCACGCGGCGAGCGTCCGAGCGCAGTGCGAGACGTGTCATCGTACGACTAATTACACCCTTGATGAAGTTCACCGAATGCGAACGGAACTATAGTTGGACCTTTACAACAATCAGGTACACGTGACAACCCGTCTTCTTAAACAATATAAATCAACAATATAAACAATAGCCTTAAGCTTTTATTATATATATTCAGATGCAGATCATGTATTGCTTCCATACAGTACATGGTGTTAAGCAATAAGTAAATTGTCCAATGGACCCTGTCGGGCACAGCAAAGTTAAACGAGAGGAGAACGAAACATTATAACAATAAGTCAAAAATTAAATTATGATCATAACGTCAATAACTACTTAAAAAATAATAAAAAAGTATGTAAACTACCCAAAAATACTAAATTTACAAACAAGAACTAACTTGATATGTGAGAAATCGCATCTCTTGACCCGCTCCATGTAGCGAGTGAGCGCGGGCAGCTGGTAGTGGTTCAAGTAACGCAGCAACGTGCGCTTGAACAACGTCGGGGAATCACCCTCGTGGGGCATCGCAGTGGGGGGCAGTTCTGGACACCGTGGGCTGAACCAGAGACTAGAGAAGACACACAATTATTTATTAACATAGAAATTCAAAGGTAAATATGTTTATAAAAAAAAACCTTCTTGTCTTTACTATACAATATGTATTATTAATTTTTTTTAACCCATATTATCCCAATCCTGAGCAAAGGTCTCCCCCAAAGCCTAACACATTTTTCTATTTTCTGCCACTTCCCGCCACTTTTTTTTTAAACATGTTAAGATGCGAGCATTTACTAGGCCTACCTCAGAGTTGTGTAGCCCATCAGGCTTCTACTGTGTCACGATTACGATAAATATAAAAAAAGATCTTATAAACCACATGTAATAATCAAAATTAATTTATTTCTGGCCAATAAATCCATATTATGAATCTAACTTGGGCACAATGGGCACCTATATACAGAACATGCAAAATTAACTGCGACAAAAAGAAAATTATACAAAATAATTATATTAATTAAAATTAAATAAATTAATAAAATTACAACACGCTATTAAACTAAAATTATTAAACAAAAGTAATAACAAGTAAAATTAAAAAAAAAAAAAATTGGCAGGTTTTTTCCCTTTTTCAGTTATATTAACTAAATTTCAAAATAAATTTTGATAAAATAATAAAAGACCAAATAGAAAACATACTTTATCAAACGAAAAAAGTTTTATTCCAATCAGTCTGTTCTGCTGTTAATCGTTTATTTTTAGTCTAATAAATTTAGATTAGTAAATATTCTTTATTGTATCCCCGTCCTGTACTATATTTATTTTGCAAATTATCTCCATTCTAAGGTTGCCTGGAAGAGATCGCTTTTAGCGATAAGGCCGCCACTTGTGACACTAGATGTTTTTTTTTAATTCAACCTAATTCATAATTAACATGTCATAAATATAGCTGTTTTTTTTTCAATTCAACCTAATTCATAATTAACATGTCATAAATATAGCTGATTGTTTTTTTCAATTCAACCTAATTCATAATAACTCGTCATAAATATAGCTGATTGTTTTTTTCAATTCAACCTAATTCATAATTAACATGTCATAAATATAGCTGTTTTTTTTTAATTCAACCTAATTCATAATTAACTCGTCATAAATATAGCTGATTGTTTTTTTCAATTCAACCTAATTCATAACATGTCATAATTATAGCTGTTTTTTTTTTAAATTCAACCTAATTCATAATTAACTCGTCATAAATATAGCTGATTGTTTTTTTCAAATCAACCTAATTCATAATTAACATGTCATAAATATAGCTGATGGTGTTTTTCAATTCAACCTAATTCATAATAACTCGTCATAAATATAGCTGATTGTTTTTTTCAATTCAACCTAATTCATAATTAACATGTCATAAATATAGCTGTTTTTTTTTTAATTCAACCTAATTCATAATTAACTCGTCATAAATATAGCTGATTGTTTTTTTCAATTCAACCTAATTCATAAATAACATGTCATAAATATAGCTTTTTTTTTTCTATTCAACCTAATTCATAATTAACATGTCATAAATATAGCTGTTTTTTTTTCATTTCAACCTAATTCATAATTAACATGTCATAAATATAGCTGATTGTTTTTTTCAATTCAACCTAATTCATAATAACTCGTCATAAATATAGCTGATTGTTTTTTTCAATTCAACCTAATTCATAATTAACATGTCATAAATATAGCTGATTGTTTTTTTCAATTCAACCTAATTCATAACATGTCATAAATATAGCTGATTGTTTTTTTCAATTCAACCTAATTCATAATTAACATGTCATAAATATACCTGATGGTGTTTTTCAATTCAACCTAATTCATAATAACTCGTCATAAATATAGCTGATTGTTTTTTTCAATTCAACCTAATTCATAATTAACATGTCATAAATATAGCTGTTTTTTTTAATTCAACCTAATTCATAATTAACTCGTCATAAATATAGCTGATTGTTTTTTTCAATTCAACCTAATTCATAAATAACATGTCATAAATATAGCTTTTTTTTTTCTATTCAACCTAATTCATAATTAACATGTCATAAATATAGCTGTTTTTTTTTAATTCAACCTAATTCATAATTAACTCGTCATAAATATAGCTGATTGTTTTTTTCAATTCAACCTAATTCATAAATAACATGTCATAAATATAGCTTTTTTTTTTCTATTCAACCTAATTCATAATTAACATGTCATAAATATAGCTGTTTTTTTTTTCAATTCAACCTAATTCATAATTAACATGTCATAAATATAGCTGATTGTTTTTTTCAATTCAACCTAATTCATAATAACTCGTCATAAATATAGCTGATTGTTTTTTTCAATTCAACCTAATTCATAATTAACATGTCATAAATATAGCTGATTGTTTTTTTTTTAATTCATCCTAATTCATATTTAACTCGTCATAAATATAGCTGATTGTTTTTTTCAATTCAACCTAATTCATAATAACTCGTCATAAATATAGCTGATTGTTTTTTTCAATTCAACCTAATTCATAATTAACATGTCATAAATATAGCTGTTTTTTTTTTAAATTCAACCTAATTCATAATTAACATGTCATAAATATAGATGATTGTTTTTTTCAATTCAACCTAATTCATAATTAACATGTCATAAATATAGCTGTTTTTTTTTAATTCAACCTAATTCATAATTAACTCGTCATAAATATAGCTGATTGTTTTTTTCAATTCAACCTAATTCATAACATGTCATAATTATAGCTGTTTTTTTTTTAAATTCAACCTAATTCATAATTAACTCGTCATAAATATAGCTGATTGTTTTTTTCAAATCAACCTAATTCATAATTAACATGTCATAAATATAGCTGATGGTGTTTTTCAATTCAACCTAATTCATAATAACTCGTCATAAATATAGCTGATTGTTTTTTTCAATTCAACCTAATTCATAATTAACATGTCATAAATATAGCTGTTTTTTTTTTAATTCAACCTAATTCATAATTAACTCGTCATAAATATAGCTGATTGTTTTTTTCAATTCAACCTAATTCATAAATAACATGTCATAAATATAGCTTTTTTTTTTCTATTCAACCTAATTCATAATTAACATGTCATAAATATAGCTGTTTTTTTTTCATTTCAACCTAATTCATAATTAACATGTCATAAATATAGCTGATTGTTTTTTTCAATTCAACCTAATTCATAATAACTCGTCATAAATATAGCTGATTGTTTTTTTCAATTCAACCTAATTCATAATTAACATGTCATAAATATAGCTGATTGTTTTTTTCAATTCAACCTAATTCATAATTAACATGTCATAAATATAGCTGATTGTTTTTTTCAATTCAACCTAATTCATAATTAACATGTCATAAATATAGCTGATTGTTTTTTTCAATTCAACCTAATTCATAAATAACATGTCATAAATATAGCTTTTTTTTTTCTATTCAACCTAATTCATAATTAACATGTCATAAATATAGCTGTTTTTTTTTTCAATTCAACCTAATTCATAATTAACATGTCATAAATATAGCTGATTGTTTTTTCAAATTAAACCTAATTCATAATAACTCGTCATAAATATAGCTGTTGTTTTTTTTTCAATTCAACCTAATTCATAATTAACATGTCATAAATATAGCTGATTGTTTTTTTCAATTCAACCTAATTCATAATAACTCGTCATAAATATAGCTGATTGTTTTTTTCAATTCAACCTAATTCATAATTAACATGTCATAAATATAGCTGATTGTTTTTTTCAATTCAACCTAATTCATAATTAACATGTCATAAATATAGCTGATTGTTTTTTTCAATTCAACCTAATTCATAATTAACATGTCATAAATATAGCTGATTGTTTTTTTCAATTCAACCTAATTCATAATTAACTCGTCATAAATATAGCAGATTGTTTTTCTCGAATTCAGGATTGGTCCCATAGAAAAAGTTTTTTTTTATAGTTGATAGGCTTGCGCTTGACCGCATTTCACCTGATGGAAAGTAACGATGCGATCTAGGATGTAGCGCGCTTGCATAGAAGAAACCGATTCACTCGCGATTTGACGAGACCGAGATTATAGCTATCGGGTAATAGTTGTTCCTTATCATGAGTATATTGACCCCCTTTCGGCTTAGAACACCCTTAGTAATAGTAACTCACCCTTGAACCCTGTTTTCCCAATCATCCAAATATAGATTGGCTGTAGACACGACCACACGCATCGAGCCGTCTTCATAACAAAGCAGCATCATTTTCCTGTAAACAATAAATTAAATACAAATAAATAAAATGAAATGAAGTAAAATAAATCTTTTACATCTTTCTCAATTAATATTCCAGGCAGAGTTTCTGATTTGTTAGGATTGTCAATTGCATACTCAACCTTGAGTTTTGAATTTAAGGACCGACCGCGTGGAGAAAAATCACGTCAGTGTTCAACAACACAGACAAAATATGAACAGTAACCATTGCACTACAGATATCTATATAAAAAAGGTTCATAGGTAATCTTTTTAATTTTTAATTAATTTTTTAATTAATTTTTGTTAATCATTTTTTTTTTTGTTGCTGTAGCTTTAGTCTTAGTTGTTAGTCGTTTCGTTATGTTAATAGAGGTTAGAATCGACAAAACCCGAATACTATGTACCCAGTGTCACTCTCACGACTGAGAAGAGTCTATTGACACCACTCACATAAAAATACAACAATCCGTTTAGTCTCTAGGACGTGACAAACAAATATACATACATACATTCACTCGAAAAACATAACCCTCCTTCTTACGCAGTCGGCTAAAAATAAACAATTTGACTATAGTTTCTAAATCGACTTACGTGTGATGTTTCCCAAAGGGCGTGCTCATCCTGACCATATGTGCGTCCACGTGGGGCTTCTTCTGACTGATAGTCTGCAGATCTGGACTGTCTTCACCATACAATATTGTCAGTTTTTTCTCGCTGAAAAACACTCAATACATTATGATAAATAACATGGGACAACATCCATACAAAGGTCTTCAGGTCCCAAACTATAACTGGGTCAATTTAGACATTTGAAGGTCTCGTTATATTTTAGAACGATGGCTCTTAGGAATTTTTTTTTTTATGATCTACAATTTTGTCTAAAGCACTTTTATTTTATAAAAAAAATCTGTTTTGCTCAAAAATCGCGAAAAACTTATTAATTTGACCTTTTTCTTTTTTCATTTCATTTTCAACGCGACCTTTTTTTAATTAATTTAATTTTAATAGATTACTTAAATATATATTTTTTTGCTAACAAACTCGGTGTTCTTTTACTCGTGTTGCATCCTGCGTGCAACTTGATCGATCACGTGACCAATTTTAGTATGGGGATTTAATATTTTTTCATGAATTTTGCAAAATTTCATTTAGAAAACTAACGCGTGTTTGGTTCATATTCTTTAAGAAGATGGGTTTTCACGGTAGACTTTATCAGGGATGAAATGAATTGTCGGTGTCTTCAACGATGACACATCCACTGCCATCGTTGAAGACACGAACGGCACATTTCATCCTTGATGAAGTTCACCGAATGTGATCGCAACTATAGTTGGACCTTTACAACAATCAGGTACAAGTGAAAACCCGTTTACTTAAACAATATTGCAAAATTTTCTTTTACAATGAGTTCACATTGATGTGTAGACTTACACCGTTAAGTATTGTCTCACCTTTCTGTCACGCGTTTTATATATATAAATAAATAAAAAAAAAATTTGGCAGACAAAGGAAAAATTGACCATACTCGAAGCAGAGACGCCTCGCTCGCTCGGTCAATTATTATTATTTATTTATTCAATTCTCCCACATTTACAGCTACGTTAAGGCATCTGGCGAGTTATATATAACTAGTAAGATGCATTTGTTTTTATTATTATTATACCATAAGTATTAAAATTAAAATCGAAAATTATCAAAAATTTTAAAATTAATTTACAAGTTCATTAAACAAACATTATTATTATTAATTCACCTGTATCCAGCGAAGTAATATTGAGCGAGCAGCCAACCCAACTCCACCATGAAGTTGATTTGCAACGAACATTTCAACTCGCCCAGACTGCGGTCCAGGATCTCTGCAGTTAAATATATATCACTTTAATATACATCGCCCAAACTGCGGTCCAGGATCGCTGCAGTTAAATATATATCACTTTAATATACATCGCCCAAACTGCGGTCCAGGATCTCTGCAGTTAAATATATATCACTTTAATATACGTCGCCCAAACTGCGGTCCAGGATCTCTGCAGTTAAATACATATCACTTTAATATACATCGCCCAAACTGCGGTCCAGGATCTCTGCAGTTAAATATATATCACTTTAATATACATCGCCCAAACTGCGGTCCAGGATCTCTGCAGTTAAATATATATCACTTTAATATACATCGCCCAAACTGCGGTCCAGGATCTCTGCAGTTAAATATATATCACTTTAATATACAACGTGTAACATGTCTCAGAGACCGATTTGAGATATTTTTTTTTGTTTGACGTGGTATTCTTCTCATGTGGTCGCATTTAAGTTTTATCAAAACATGACCAGCATTATGATTTTTAAAATCGAAGCATATAACGAAAAAGTTCTATGGCGCATTAAAAAACATAATTGATTGATATAGCCGCGTGTAAAAGCTATATACTTATACAAGGTGTAACAGAAAGGTGTGACAATACTTAACGGTGTTAGTCTACACGTCGAAGTGAACCCTGCGTGGAACAAAATATTGCAATATAAAAAAAAAATTGCGTCCTCCATACAACTTGGTCGATCATGTGACAAATTTATTGTATGGAGAACTTAAGTTTTTTTTTTTATCTTTGCAAAAATTTTTTCTATGCAGTTCACTTTGACGTGTAGACTAACACCGTTAAGTATTGTCACACCTTTCTGTTACACGTGATATATATATATATATATATTAATACGCCCATAGAACTTTTTCAGCTACATATTTCGATTTTAAAAATCAAAATTCTGGTCCTTGTTTGATAAGATTTAAATGAGACCACTTGAGAATGGTATTCTACCACTTCAAACAAATTAAATCTGTCTCCGAGATATGAAAGCATACCGTCGAATGTATTACCTCCTCCTTATGGCAGTCTCCAGATTTATACTATAACTATGCGAATAATCATGTCGACCAGTCACTTGGTGCTAAAAAGAATAAGGACAAACAAACATACTTTCGCATTTACAATATGTATATTGTATATGTAAACGAAATTATTTATAGTTGGACCTTTTAAAAAAAAAAAACAAAACCAATACGCGTGAAAAAACTTACAGTTTCACAAAAAGCTACAATAAGTCACTTTTTTTTACTCTTTGTATAAACTTGCATTAAATAGCAATTCTTAAATTTTTTATTTCGTTATTAACTTTTTGCTTAAACTTACACATGATTTTTTCTTGTTTTATTCTACGAGTATAGACTAACCTTGAAATGTGATAGAGTAAGGTTGATTGTGAGTGTCTCTGGCCGCGGTTATAGTAGTGTAGAACATGTAGTAGGGTGCTGAGGCAGCGTGCTTGGCACTCATGTTGCCTTTAGGCACACATACATTCAGGAAATCCTCCACTCTACGAGTGGGGGGGACTATGGGCCTGTAGTCTGAATCTAAAAGAAATATAATATATAGAAAAATATGACTTAAAGGCAAAGAACTCGGGCCACTGTAGCGGTTTTATTTTAGAACACGCTTATATTTAATATTTTTATATTTTCTTTTGTTATAACACTTTTTGCATTAAAAAAAAAAACAACAAAAATACAAAAAAAAAAAGATTTTCATTGCATGCGCGCAATGAAAGAAATTTTGTAGCAATTTGTTTACACCATGTGCTGGTTTTATTAGGGATTTGTAAGCATCTCTAATTCAAATCATCGTCCCAAGGAAAAACTTTTACTGACGACCCCATAGTAAAAGTTGTACTTTAGGATCAGTTTAGTGACCTTCTTCCAGCTTAGTAACCTCTGATAATCCTATATATATCCTGGATCAGTAATTTTTCTAGTAATTAAATATAGGGTATGTTAATTAATGATAATGTAACTTTCTAATAGTTAAATGTTTATTTCTAACACACAAAATATTTGTTTAGATTACTTACAACCTTTGGAAGAATTTGCCCCATCCATGGCGTTTGAACTCCTTAACCCTTCACCATTCGATAATTGAACCCTTTGGGGGTTGTAGGATGAATCCTTTTGAACCATCTCCGAGATTGGCTTGTTTTGTGACCCCTGAGAAGTTTGTGAATCTTTTTCACCCCCTTGCTTTGCTGGTGACTTTTTGAATAGAGGATACAAAGGTACCCGATGAGGCTTTTGGGAATTTCCTTCACTTTTTTGAGAAGTCACCAAATTTCTTGCTACCCCCTTATTTTGTGCAGAACTTTGAGAAATGTTTGAGTCGCTCTGATCCCCTGAGTACTGTGGAGTATTTTGCGCCTTGGACGAGGTTTGTTGCTCCCTTAGAGGTGAATTTTTTAAAATACCTTTTAATGGTTTTCTTTGATTATCTTGTGCTGATGTTGATGTGGTTTGAATGGAATGTGTGTTTGGTGAGTTTTGAAAAGTTTTTTCTTGAGGTCTTGCTGGTGTATCAGTACTGAAAAATAAAATAATAATAGTAACATTTCCAAACTTATACAGATTCAAAGATCGATGTTCAAACACCTGCCTCGATCGGAAACCGGCGTCCAACCTGCCTGTGTACCAAACTTCATCCAGATCAGTTCAGTGGTTTTGGCGTGAAAGTGAGACAGACAGACAGACAGACAGAGTTACTTTCGCATTTATAATACGAGCATTATTGTTAATAGTTAATATTATAGTTAGTATTTTATCTCGGTAAAATACAATGTTTCTGAGAGATAATTAAATATCTGTGAGTAACACCGCAGGGAATTGCTAGTAAATAAATAATACTTACATAGAACTACTGGCTCCATCATTATTGTTATTTACTTTAGCTGCTTTATCTCCTGCTGCTTTGAGAGTACTATCAGTCTTATGCCAAGGAGTGTAGAGTTGTTTTTCCACGATAACATCCAGCTGTTCAGTAATGGAGACCCTTTCCATGTCATACTTATCAGGAATATTGTATGAACCTGTGCCAGAGTATGTATCCAGTATGGCTTCTACTGGAATAATAATTAAAAAATTTAAGAATTTATACTTTACTCACTATGTGGTTTTTACTTTACTCAAAAATCAGCAACAATACATAAAATATGATAAAAGAGAAGCTTATACACATGTACCAGCCTTTAAATGGCGGTCTTATCGCTTAAAGCGATCTCTTTCAGGCAACCATGCACCACATGAAAGTGGGCTACTATACTCATCCTAAGGAACCACTTTCACTATGGGACCAACTCAGAATTCAAGAAAAAATGATTGGCAGTTTTATACATTTTCTTAACAACCAATGAAATTTTTGCATGAAACAGCTGATTTTTATCTCAGATGTTAGTTAGTCATGTAATAAGTTCTTCTTTAAGATGATTGTAGTGAACCCGTTTCGGGTTAGTATACCCCTAACCAATAACCATGTATAAGCCTCAAAATAGAGTTAACAGTGAAGGCATCACAGCTATCTAGAAAAGAAAAACAAGGCAAAATGAATGCAAATATAATAGTAATTTTATATTTTGTGCTACTCACAATGTTTATGACTGAATTCCCTAAAATGAGCAGGGTTCCTCCTATAGCATCTCTCACCGTAGTCGCACTCCTTTTTAACGCGCTTTGGTTTGCTATCATCTAAAAATAAATAAAATTATTATTTAAAACGGCAAAAACAATTGAACAATATCTTGCCAAAATCACTGAACTATTCAAGGAGGGACTATAATACCCGAGAGTAGTTAATCCAATTTATATTTACCTTGTTGCATGTTTTTCCGTTTATTTCCTGAGTTCATAACGATTACAACAAAGCGATGTTATAACACTGCCATGAATATCTTATAAAGATTTGTTGAGTGCCACAAATGGCGGGAAAGTGACGGTGCACAGCACACAGTAATTGGCGACAAATATTAATATCTGATCAGTACATACGCGGAGTATAAACAACGTTAAATAAATTATTGTTGGAAAATGATGGTAAACTCAAATACCCAAACAAAATAAACCACCAAAACAGAACACGAACAATCGCGTAAACAAAAATGAGAAAAAACTGACTGACAGATAGGAGCCGAGTAAGTGAACGTGACAATTGGTGAAAACTGACAAAATTTAAGAGAGTACCTACCCTGGTACCTACTTCTGATATCATTAAGATATTTGCTAGAGAGTAATTTCTAGCCTGTCAGCGAAAAGGATAGTAGATGTCATATGTGTAAAAGTATGGGCAAGAGATATGTACATAAATATGGTATAAAGCGGTTTCTGTGTTCGTGGGAAACCTTCGAAGAAACATCAAATCATCGTCGAAGTCACGTAAAGTCTTTAACTTTAGTTAATCACGTATTATACCCTAGTAAAGTTAAAGACTTTACTAGGGTACAATATGTGACTTTAACTTGGCCAAGACTTGATATTTAGCTTAATTAAATTTTATTATAACTTGAAAATTCATAAACTTGACGCTGGCAAATCTACAAATGGTAAGGTGCTCTATAACAAAAGAAAAAAAACCGTAACTAAACAAAATGTAACAGGTGATCAGGTGCCGGGCGTCAGATTGTATTTTTTCATGATTACAAACAGTAAGCTTTGCTGTATTTTATAAAAAAAACAATACCTGCCATCGACTAAAAATCCAAAGAAAGCCTTCAAGCGCTATTTAGGTAATAAAGAGTTAACCACATTGAACCATTGATTGATCACCATTTTACCCGTGTTATCCGAGTTTATTGAAGTAATACTTTGCAGAGCCATGGAGAGAGTTGTGGATCCGTTCGTGTCCTGTCCATACAATCCTCAACATCGAGTACCACGCTCCCGCATTCAACAACATATCGTCAAGTGTGAACGGGTAAAAGAAAAAGCTATAAACGCAGGCGGCTTGCTTTTCTGGGAAACATGATAGCTACTGTGCCTAGACGCAGTGCAGTGCCGCTGGCCGCGAACATTGTACAACATTGGTCTCTAAGTAGTTTAGCACGGCTGTAGGCTCTAAGCCGCTTACCTTGGACTTTACCTTAATTTTACCACTGATGCTATCCTATTTATTTCTTCAAGCTTACTAGATAAGAAAAGGCTTAAGGATATAATAACCTATTTCGTATTCTTATAGAGCTATTAACCTAATTTTCTTTCTCTATCACTGATCCCTACACCATAGATTTATATAAAAAACCATAAATCACTCATCGCCGTTATGCATGCGTTTTTAAGCTACTTCAATGTTTTCCTTTGGGAGGCTTTTTTTATGTCTGATACCTGAATTTTCAGAGACAACTGTACTGCTTTAAAAATTAAATATATATATTTGTTTTGTTCCATTATAATTTTCTCAAAATTGGTCGTGTAGTTTGATTTTAAATGATGAGATTACTGTAAATACTGTATCAGCACCTTTTTAAAAGCATGTTAAAGGGGAGGTATATTATTTAATTTTCAGATCTACCCTCCGTTAGCCATTTGTCCTTACAATGCTGCTCATCGGTATCCTCAAAAGGAAATCAAAGCGCATGTAGCAGACTGTCCAGCCAAGGTACATGATACTTACTAGCTGCTCTGCGCTGTGTTAAACACTGAATTCTGTAATGATTTGGCGTCAAAAAAAGCCTACGAGTCTTTGTTAAAAACAGGATATACCCTATCTTCATGTCAAAATTGTTCATAGTGCATTTACCCATTTAAGCATTAGGAAGTAAAAAACACACATATAGACCCATAAACCTTTTTTATGTATTAACACATAGTGTCCCAGGCTGCTCACTGGTCCCTCTAGGAAGAGGGTGGCAGGCATAGTCCACCTTGCTGACAAATTGTGAATAAGTAACTTATTCTCGAAAGCCATTAAACCTTGTTCCTATTTATTTATATTTCCCCACTATTTCAGTGACATTGACTTCCACATAATGTTTTCCTTCACCATTTAAGCAAGTGGTAATTAGTTCTAATATACCGATGAGTGTAAATCTTAGAGGGTTGATACGTATGAGTGGGCTAAGATACTACACAATAATGCTTAATTGTCGCCACTAAAATACAATACAAAAGAATAAAAAACAAATAAAATGGCAGAAAAGGTGGTGTTATTGATAAAAAGCAATCTCTTCTAGGCAACCTTCATAGGAATGGAATATTCATAATTATTGTATTTGTTTGACAGGAGCAGTTTTTGACAGAGAACAAACCTCCGAGGAGCAATGCTATACTAACATTGCCGCAACCGATGCCCACACAAGAATATCTGAAGGAGGGAGACTCCGACTATGAATGTTGGGATTAAAAACAAACATTAACATTTAGAAAAGAGTTGCTACAGAAGTGTATGGCCCTCCGGCCAGGACAGTGTACATTCCATGAATATGTTAGAAATGTCAAAACGGCCATTTTGACACAATGCAATTGTAATTCTGAGACAATTCAAATAGCAAACTTGACCACCTGGGTTTTACACAGAAAAAGCAGGTTCAAGTCTTGCCTGTCGTGATTTTTTCGTTTCCTCTCTTATATAAGTAATACAATACTTGGTGTGCATAAACACTAGTGAAAAAAAAATTTATACAGGGTTATCAGCTAGGGGTGTACTAATCCGAAAAGAGGTCACTATACTTATCCTATGGAACAACTTTCACTATGGGACCAAATCTGAATTGGAGAAAAAAAATCTGCTGTTCCATACAAAATGTTTATCGGTCGTTGACAAAAAGTATGAAACAGCTGTTTTATTTTTTCTCTATTTCAGCAATGGCTTATAGTGAAAGTAGTTCTATAGTACCTACCCCCTAACCGATAACCCCATAACATAAATAAAGGATATACTTCCAAATAAAAAAAATATGACATTTAATTCAATTCAATGACATTTATTTCGATATTGTAATCATATTGAAGTTACAAAAATAAAAAAGATAAGATAGTCAGGCATAAAACATCAAGGATTAAATTTAAAATTTTACATTCTTATTTAATTGCTTGTTCGTCAGTATGTGAACCATACAGCAATGATTCACATACTGACAGTCAAATCAGTTGCAAATGCACTTAGGATGAATGATGATGTTAGAACTGTCCCGAACCCTGCGGTATAGGGTTAGGTCGCACCGCTTCCGTATTGTGGTGTAGAAACAATCAACTCACGAAACAGCGAACATCCCCGACGCGCTGCTGTACCGGGGCAACCCCATCGACAGGGTGTCGATGGGGTTGCCCCGGTAATGCATTATTGTAATGCACGCGGAGGGCGCTATACTGTTTCTGCGAATATGACACCCACATGCCGTTCGCATAGAGTCAAGTACAAAATGCTCTAAAACTATTTAGTATGTAAGCAAAGAAGTTATTAAGTTACAATTTTTAGCTATAAGTTAGTATCAAGTACAAGTATTAAGTAAGTACTGATTATGTTATTTTTGATTAAGAACTTAAATATTTTTATATTTTATTAATAAAATATGATAAATCCTTGTTCTTTTTCTTCGTCGCAATCCTTAGACCACGCCGTTGGTAGGTAATGTTGCTGTCCGAAGATTCATACTTCATACTAGGCAATATTATAAATGCGAAAGTTTGTATGTGTGTGTGTATGTTTGTTCCTCCTTCACGCTCAAACGGCTTAACGAATTTAGATGAAATTTGGTACCAAAATAGCTTAGACCCTGGATTAAGAAATAGGCTAATTTTTATCCAAAAACACTATCAGGTTCTTACAGGCGAAAATTTTTAGATCTGAGTGAGCAGGAAGTTTTGAGAATGCTTTTTTCCCTAATATTTATTTTTATAAGTTCCTGAAGTAAGTAAAGTGCAATAAAAATTCGCGCTAGCTTCACTCGCGCATAATTCAATAGCGGTATTTTTGCATTAAAAAAAGTTTGGATTTCTACTGGATCGATACCAACGTCAAACAAAACCCAATATTACTACTCCGCTTCATGACAAATGACAGGTCTTGGGACTATGTATTTTAAGTGTTTTGATAGTCCCTATAAGTTTGTAGTCGGCAATATAACGTTCTTTAAACCTCCCGTTTATTTTTTTTTGTCCGTATTACGTCTATTATAATTGCATCGTATCACATTTTTTTAACCAATAGCATTTAATATTTAAAAAAATATAAGCACTAATAGTAATAGCCAGAAGCTATAATAAAACAACGCAAGTATCTCTCAACACTATATTCATAACTAATTCTTTACAACTATCTACAAAACTTAACACTAGTAAATTAAAATTATGGCTAATGGACAAACCATTAGCCATAATTTTAATTTAAGCTTTGTTTTTATTTAACAACCCTTTTTATTTAATAGGTAGTGAATCAATCCGAGAAATTGTGTTCTATACTTTTTTAAACTAAAGTTTTAACTCAATTAGTTGAGGAAAATTATAACATTTACAAGTCTCAAAATAAAATATTGTTTATAATTTATGGAGATAGAGAGAGGGCTTTGGACGTGAATGAAGCCTTAGGCATATATTATATATTTTACTATTTGCACATTCTGCGTTTTGTACATTTTGCAGGGAGAGTTCATTTTGCGATATGCACATTCTGTGCTTTGTAAATTTTGTTGTGCTCATTTTGCGATATGCTCATTCTGTGTTTTGTACATTTTGCGGTGTGAGTTCAGCTTGCGATATGCACATTCTGTGCTTTGTAAATTTTGCGGGTTGTGCTCATTTTGCGATATGCTCATTCTGTGTTTTGTACATTTTGCGGTGTGAGTTCAGCTTGCGATATGCACATTCTGTGCTTTGTAAATTTTGCAAGGTGAGCTCATTTTGAGATAGGCACATTCTGTGCTTTGGTGCATTTTGCAGGGTGGGCTTATTATGCACATTTTGCGTTACGCACATTCTGTGTTTTGTTCATCTTGCAATTCTAACTTAGCTCACCAAAGAAAATCATCTCAAGAAAAAAGCTTTACAAACCAAAAAAAAAACAATTTCAAGGGTTATTAAACTGGGCTTTTTTAAAACTAACACTAAAAAACAACAAGCACCACATTCGCTTGACAACATCACTCGGCAGTCTTCAAATCTTCCTTGCTATCAATAAGCTTCTGCTTTTCAAATATCAACCTTAGCTTCTCAGTAGCGGTCATCGGCAGTCTGTCATTTCTACCGTACTCTTCGCTGGGTAATGAGGCTGTGTTTAGTTCTGGGTTCTTGTAAGTGAATGGTGTCCATGGACCTTGGACGGAGGGGTAGTCGGTGTGTTGGTACTTGCGAAGACGTTTAGATGATATGTCACCTGGAAGGAAACAAATTGATTAATAATAATAAGGAAAATCATCAACACAAGGTCTTCAGGTCCCAAACTAGGCACAGCCTGTGCTATGGTAACCTGATGACATTTTGCAGAGGGGCAATGCTGGCTGCATTGCCCCTCTGAATAGTAATGGCAAAATATGATGGGTACTTTTGCACCAGGTACAATCAAAGGCGGGCTATTTAGATGGCTGACATGCATTTATTTGTGATTATATTTTATTTTGATGATTTGTATTAAATTAATACATTTAATTAATAAAATATTGTAATATCTTTGGATTATAAATCAACATACTGGAAATTAAATAACCTGAAGACTAACATATACATAATAAACACCCAGACACAGGTCAAACAGACATGTTCATGCACACTAATGTTTAAACTTTCCAGGGATAGAACCCGGGACCAGTAGTGCAGAAGGCAGGGTTGCTGGTCAAAATAAGCATAAGTATTCAGACTCTGCTGACAGTAAGCTGATGATCACGTGAAGATTGCATTTGGATTAGTTAACCGTCTTAGAAAAGTTCCTTTAGTAAAAAGTAATTAACAAGTTCCATTACGGCAGGGCCGACAGAACTTTTTCAGTTATATCAATATAAAAAATAACCCTCTCAAACGATTTTGATAAAAAAAAACTAATAGGTCCATAGATCTCTGACAAATCAGGTAAAAAATGAAAAAATCTTTTTTTTGGAAAGTCAATAGAAGAAGACAGGATTTTCTCAATTTATCTGAATATTTTTCTTTAAAGTATGTTTCTTGATTTCTCTGCGCTGCCTAGACATGGAAATTTAGAAATCTTGTCTTTTGTTGTAAAGGGCATTTTTGGTAACACATTTTATAAAAAATATTAATAATAATAATAATATGGGACAACATCCACACAAAGGTGTTCATATCCCAAACTAGGCAAAGCCTGTGCTATGGTAACCTGATCACTGATATACATACAGATATACATGTTGGAGGAAGTTATGAGTCGGGTTAATTGTTGCTTGATTGCTTTAATTATAATGTTATTTGTTTACATTTTAATTTCTTTTAAAATTCTAATAATCTAATTTAATTTGATTTGTTACATCTTCTAAAACTAAATAATCTTAACCAATGCATTAAAAGTTATGAATATGTTTTTTTAAACATCAACCAATCAGAGCATAGCAAGTGCCTCGAGTGGGGTCGAGGCGCCATCTTGACTTTAGGGAGGCGAACACTTTTCGCGACACATTTGATAGATAGCCACTGATCTAATTGGATCGCTGGAAGCGTGAAAGAATAAAAAGTATCATTGGTTAAAGTAAGATCGGTGCCCTGAACCCACTGCTCGCTCCTACCTTCATATTTCGTTCGGAGTTATTGTCAAATTACAAATAGCGTATAGTGTGTGTAAAAAATATTGTCTTAATCTAAATTAAAATAGTGAAAACTATTGTGCTTTGTGCTCGCATTTTACCCTCATGACGCCCTCTAGGCCCGAAACCACTAATGACGATGTCGATAGGGATAATGGTTCTCCGACATACATAACTACATACTTACATTTATAATAATCACCCAGACACAGAGAGTTGACAATTGGTTAAGTACTTTAGTTTGTAAATGAAACTTAAGTATTTGTATAGCCCGCTGGCTATATTTATTTCATTAATTTCCTTACTGTTACAATATGTTTGTCCTCACCTTGCTGGGTGCGCAGCAATTCTATCCACTTGGTTACTTCCGGGTGTGTTTTGTTGTGCATACTCATCCAGACCCTGTCTCCATTTACTGAAATATAAATACACAATTAAATACAAATCTTTCACCAAATCCAGATACCATTGAATATAACTTACTGAACTTAGAGCTTAAAATTTGGAGAGTGTATTCATTCTATTGTTTTTACTAAAAACTCTAGAAAAATAGTTTAGAGACCAATGACACCATTTTTTATTTGTTTATTAAGTACCCTTCAAGAGCCTTCCTAGAAATATTACAATCAAGCTAAGGTCTGATAATTAATTTAAATTTAACTTACAATTCTACACAATAATGTTTCTAAGAATTTGTCCATCGACACTTTTCTTATTGTTTTGTTAGGGGGGAAAACACTTTTTTCATGTCTTCTTTAGTAACATACTAACATCTTGGAGGAGCATTTAGATTATCTGTAGATCTTAAATGGTCTATAGGTAATCATTTTGCTATATTTTTTTTTCTTGTAGTATAGTTCTTCATTTTGTTTATAGTAATAAAGGCACTTGCCTTGTTAATAGTATGTACATATGTCTAACTTTTATGACAGCTATATATACGTAGACAGGTGACAATAACTTTAAAGCTGAGACATGAGCTTTCTTATTCCCGATCTAGTAAAACATACCCTTTGGTATTAATGCTAACTGATGGCTCAACTAAGATGGCAGCACTAATTCGCAGTCAGTTTTAGGTCCAAAGTCACTCACATCCCTTTATAAATGTCATTGAATGAAACCAATATTTTTTATAAGATTTTAGCTTATATCAAGACAGAGTTTAAGAAATTCAATTTGGGGTTGCTTGTTAATACTATGAACTACACTTTTGAATAATACAGATTTTGTCACACATTTTCTATCATTTCAGTAACTTTAATCAAGCTTTTTAGCTACATATTACATATGTAACATGCTTTATCAAATTCAATTCAATTATGCGCAAGCATCCTCTATAATATTGATAATAAAGTATTGAAACTGTTTTTTTTTTTGAGCACAGATTGACATTTTAGAGTGGCGAGGTAAAAGTAATAGCTAGTAAACTTACAGTATTCGCCAACCACTACAGGACTACGGTGACGTCTCGGCTTGAGATAAACTACCACACCAGGGTTCTCCTTTGCAAAATCCACCAGATCTTGTTCAATGAAATCTCTGAAAAGTAACCATACTCAATAACAACAATTTTAGCTATAGTTATGTTTATTAAACCTATTTTTGGTGCAAAGAGGTGTTACTAAATGATGTGTAACCTTATGTTATTAACAGCCTAGTTGGTTTTTTGAATCACAAAGAACAATATGTTATTAGAATGAAAAGATTTTCAGTTGTTGCCATCCAGCAGGAAAAACATGTCACAGAGGAAAATTTTACATTACAAAGTTTCTCTTATATTTTAGTGTGTTTAATGTGATTTTATTGTGTTTATTTATTAAATAATACCTAGTAATGTTATATTAAAGAAGTGTTGAGAAGTATACTTTGCTGTGTGTATTTATTTATAGAATCACAACCCCAACACTAATTAACCTGAGACTCACTAAAGGGAAGACCATAGGTTCTTAGAAAGGCTATATTCATTTATTTAAATTTATGGTCTTTAATTAACAATTTAATTATAAATACGTAACGTACCTGATACCGCGGCTTCCTCCGTGAGATTTACAGAATTTTAACACGATACGTTGCAATTGGCATACATATCTGCCCACGCCGTTCTGTAACGGAGCCCGAACAAATGCAGGCGGCAAAAACAAGTTCTTTGCAGACATTTTAAGTATTTATCTACTAAATTTTGGGAAATATTTTCTAATATTTACCTAAATATTTGAGGTTAGAAAATAATTAATGACTTTGACATTAACAGCCAGTATCGACTTTTTTTTCAATTAACGGCACCATACGATTTGTATATTTGCCAGCGTCAAGTTTATCAATTTTCGAGTTATTAATCAATAAAGATAAGTCATATATCAAGTAACAAGTTGTCGTGGTTAAAGTTAAAGACTGCCGAGTGATGTTGTCAGTCAAGTTATATCTGGTAAAGTCTCCGTAAAGCGGAGACTTTACCAGGGTTTCTATGGAGATTTCCCGCGAACACGAAAACCACGTTATTCCGTCTATATATCGCTTGCCCACACTTGTGCACATAAATAAGACAATAATGGTAAATAATACACCAATATTACACATTAAAGCTTGTGAAATCACTAGATTTACAATAAATACACAGACAAAGACGCCATTTTTCAGCGAACGCGGGAAAATTCAGTATCGACTTGCAGGACTCATAATTTTATCTTATTTCTTTGTATGGCTTCGTTCGTAGTAATAATTTATATTTCAATAGACACATATTGTATGTATGTACTCCAATTATTCAGAGACGCCTAACCGGCCTTTTGTATTGCTCTCATAGCTATGGCGATGTCTAGATTCAAAGCAGTAGTATTTGTAGAGAAGAGAGCCAGCCAGGAGGTGAGGAGGCCTAGCTTTGGCTATGTCTGACGTCCTACGCAATGGATGCACAGTTATGAAGATAGGTTAGGTTGGTCAATGCAGGCGGCGAGAGAAAATAAACGAACAGAGTCACTAGTTCAATAGTTATTATTGTCCAGTGAAAAACAATTAGGCACTACACATTATGATTAACACATAAATAAGGGATTACAGAAAATAGCAAGGCGCGGACATGTTGGTGGGCTTTTCAGAACAGACAGAGTGTAAAAGGTGAGTACTGTCAGTGTCATCGAGACAACATTGACAGATCTAAAGCATTGATTTAATCATAAATCCTTACTCTAATCTCAGTCTCATAGACAAGTTGAATGGTGTACCGATATATAGCTGGTTCAATATTCCAACAGTATTTACAACGCTTTCATCATTTAGAACAGTGTAAAATTTACGCGCCCTCGCTATAGTACAGTCTTCAAGAATGAACTTAACATAGATTAAAGAAATATGAATGGTTACGGGCGTTCCAATAATCATAGAATCAGAATTTGTTTTATTGCCAAACTGTATTAACAAAGATGTTCACAATACAAGAATAGTATCAACAGTCGACCCACATCTGGTGTGCAATATATAAGTATATACGTACAAGTTATAGGTAATTAGTTGCAATAACTACACACTTAATGGCTAACTCAAAACCACAACTAAATAATTATGAATTACAAAATTAAGAACTATTTCAATAACTTACGTTGTCGTGACGAGTGATCTCCGTTCCGAATAATGTGGCAACACCATTTTGTCGATGGTCTACGGTGCAGACGCTAATGGCAACATTTGGGAACCACTACCTTTGACAGTGACACATAAACATTAAGTAAGTGCATTTATGTCGGTCGTTCCATCCATTCGGCTCATTCTTGTGAGGGTAGCGGCCGGGAGCACATCTACCAATGAGCACATGAACCAACGAGCACATCTACCAACGAGCATCCAGTATGGTAAAGGGGGCTTGAGTGAGATCTACTAGATGATGAATGTGTCTTGTAGGAGTATGAATGTTACTACTAAAAGAGAGGATGGATGGCGGCGGCAAGGACGGCGGCGGGTCTAAGGGTGACTGACCGGGCCCGCGTGGCTGGTAAACTCCATGGCCTAACCGCCCGGTGGTCATATGACGCTCGTAACATGCGGTGACACTGGGGGTATTTCATGGAGTAGTCATAATGTTCGAATTACTTATTTATTACATGATAAAGAAAGTTTATATTTAAATAAATGCTAAAGAAAGTCTATATTTAATTACGTGCTTAAAAATGTTTATCCATCCTGTTACATGTGAGGTTTAGGGGGCAAGCGACCCGACACCTGAGCGTCAGCTGGGCTGCATGGCTTCTTGAAGGATGTAGGTAAGCCGGGGGTCACATAAGATGATAACTGACGTCAGGCGGGCTGTACCTGGAGTCGTTTCGTGGTGATTTATATGATTTCCTACTATCAATTCTTATCGCGTTATTTCACGTCTTTTACTGAATGCTTAGCCACAAGTTCATTCCAATTTAACTTTAAAGGCTGTACCAACATGGTAGAGAGTCGGGAGAGAGGAGGAGAAAGACATTGATCGGTAGACTGGGCGCTGAAGGAGTTTACGATCATTGGACAACATATTGAGCAGATGATAATCGGGGTAAGCAACATTATACCTTGTTGCTAGTAATAAGTTCAACGTCGCCCCGGTAACCGTATTACATATAGCGAAGCATGCATGATTTTTCTGTGTTGCCATGTGGAGATAGAGTTACTTGCCAGAAGTATAAAATGATTTATTAATGAAATTACGCGGGGCGACGACATACGTATGCAACATACAATAAAATTACAGTTAATAATAAGTTACTACATTAACAGTTGTTTATTACACTTTACCTAGTAAATATCCTACTTATTAAAATAAACTATAAACTTTATCACACATAATATAAAAATTGCAAGAATCAATTAATATCATTGCCATCGTTATAGAACTCTTTCATGTGTAGAAACATTTTTAAGATGCTTATTAAACTTGACACCAGAAAGTTGTTTAATATCAGATGGTAATTTGTTAAAATTTAATTGCTGTATAGTATGAGCTTCTATGATATAAGTGTTGTTTGATTGAGGAACTAAAATGTTGTTTTTTATGTTTTAGCATGATTTATCTACCTCTTGCCGTCCTACTCTGTTTAACTCATGGCTATCTTCGCGGTTGCTTCGCGGTGGGACTTAAAAATTAGAGACATAATTTCAGTGGTCCGTCTTAAATCATTGTAAAAGATACAATATGACAGCAGTGTTTTAAACTAAATTTTATTAAATAAAGCGATACGGAGAAATTCGTAAATTATTTTCAGCAAGTTAAGATTCTGCATATCATAAACGCCTATTTAATTTTATGAATTCTGCACTCATTTTAACCCGTAGGATTTTGTTTTGCTAATGTATGAATCCCGATTGCCTATATATTTTTTAATCAATACAGCTAGGCATTTGACAACCAGCTCGCACGACTACAGAAACCAGCGACATTGTGACCAATAGATGAAGCATGCCTAGTTTGGAATACACAATACACTTTATATTTTACCACTAATTTTTCGGATAACATCATTTCAGATACAGCTTTCTAACAAAAAAGAATCATCCAAATCGAAGAACGCGTTACCGACTTATAATTAAATACGACTTTCATGCGTCCCACGTGAACCCTTACTAATTTTCGGGACAACAACATTTCAGTTAGACTTTTGGAATAAGAAAAGAATCATCCAAATCAAAGCACGCGTTACCGAGTTCTAGTTAAATACGATTTTCATCGAAATTAATGTGGATAACATTAATTTGATTTTATGAAATTAATGTTATCCACATTAATTTCAGTTAGTTCTTTCTAACCAAAAAAATGATTATCCAAATCAAAGCACGCGTAAATGCGCTATAATTAAATAAGTCTTTCATTCCCCCTTACACGGGAACCACTAATTTCTGGGATAACATTAATTTCAGTTAGCCTTTTGGACTAAAAAAAGAATCATCCAAATCGAAGCACGCGTTACCGAGTTCTAGTTATATACGATTTTCATCCCCCTCCCACGGGAAAATATCTAGGATAACATTAATTTTGAATTAGCTCTTTCTAACCAAAAAAATGATTATCCAAATCAAAGCACGCGTAACTGAGCTATAATTAAATAAGACTTTCACCCTTCCTCCCACGGGAACCCCTTCTGAGTTTCGGGATTAAAGTAGATAAGATCCTTCCTCATGGTATAAACCTTAAGCATACCAAGTTTCATTAGAATCCATCCATCAGTTCCGAAGTTATGGAAAGTCCAGAAACAGACAGAAAGAGAGACATATCGTTAATAACAAAAGTTTTTTTTTTAAATATATTCTATGTTCACATTAGACCTGTTACAGTTTTATTATAAGTATAGATTAATTATAATTTCCTTTATTTGCTAAACTCTCTCTCTAATATATTTTCTGACGTATTTTCACAGATTGACTTTGATATTTTATGCTTTGTTTGACGTCATTGCAAAGGCATTCAAACTAATAACCCGATCAACAAAATTATTCAATTATTTGTTAAAAGAAGATGTGGTGTAAAAATCTAGAACTACTTATTTCTTTGGAAACCTATTTGTTAGTTCACACAATGCAAACTAAATGTATTGGCTGTGTAAAGATAGTTTTAAACGTTTATTATGTCACAAGTGACATAATAAACGTTAAAACTATCTTCAGGTATTCCGTGACTACAGGAAGCCCGTTCTACAAAGTTCTGTTTCTTTGACGACACCTCGCGCCACGTAGTACAATATTTAAAAAAAAACAAGGTCAAGGTCAAATCTGCCACAAAAGAATATAACACCCACATTGCGGTTATACTGCAGGGGCCATAAATCAATAGAATAGAATAGTAACCTAGTTTTTTTTTGGCAGTTGGAACGTCAAGCGTGACAGTCGGTAAAATTTTACGGTTTTTATTTTAAATTTAATTATTCGTTTGATTATTATTTATTTAACCAAAACTGCTTATTTTCCATATATTTCTTTAGATTTTAGCCCAGTTTATTTATTTTACTTAGTTTTTGTTTTGAGTTGCAATCATGGGGGTCGATCCCCCTGACCCCGGTGGTTCACTGGGTTGTTCTGACTTTAATGGCCCTCCTTCTCCTGCCGCATTTACATCAGTGTCTACTTCTGAATCAAGGAGAGAGAAGAAAAAACACCGCCGTGATTGTTCGAAGCGACGACGTCAGTCGCCATCGAGTGATAGAATCAGTGGTAGAGAACGATCTCACATTGACTCCGATGGTTATGTCACGTCTCCGAATATTTTACCTACAGTAATAAAATAAAACACCAGAAACATTGACATTAGATTTAATTAGAATAATTTAGATAGGTAGGTACAATAAAGAGAGCAGGGCGGGATTGCATTCACGAACTGAAGTGAGTTAATTAGACTGGTAAGACTACTGGCCTTGGCAATGGGTCGTAGAGTCCCGGAGACCACGGCTCGACTTTAGGTTCCGTCCTTCGAATACAGATGGCGCTAGCAGTAGGTAGTGAATCTTCAGGCAGGAGTATCGCCTCTAAACTCGCTAGTCTAGCGGGTGGACCCTGGAATGCGATATTCGACACAGTCTTAGAATACGTCCGCAATTTTAGGATTTGACTGCCTCTCTTCAGGGACTCCATTGCCATGCACAGATGCAATGTCAATGCAATTAAATGATATCTAAGATGAGGCAGTCAAATGTTACATGCAAAATAGTAGCAAAAAAAGAGCAATCGGTGAGGAATGATTGTGATATTATGACAATATTAATGGCTTCGGTAGCCTCCACACATTTACAATATGAATGAAAATATCCTCTTCAGGATCACCATAACTAGCATGTAAATTTTCCACATAATAAAGGACATTTCGATGCATTCAAATAAAATAACAGTTAGACATGGTGACGGCCATTAAGCCTATTTGAACACGAAATATCTACATAAATAATAGCATTCAATATTTAACATTCACTTGAGACACTCACCCAATTCGGGGTAATAACAACACTCGCGGTTATAACTATAAAAGCCCGTAAAACTTATACGGATTTAGTAAAAAATATTAGATAAAAGCTTAGGAATTGACAGCTAATTTTCTCCGTTCGTTTAGCTGTCACTTCGCACCGACCGTTGTCTGTCCACGCCATTCTCTCCAGCCTGTTATTGGTCCGCGTGTGCACCGGCGCAAAGGTCCGTTCGGATATTCTGTTTCTGTATTTTAAGTTTAGCAAGTAATCTTACTGTACTAAATAAAAATAAAATTACTTAAATTAACAGACTGTTACATACCCCCCTTTTTAGGTTAGGATTTTTCTAGGAAAAATCCACATGGTTACTACCTAACTTAAAATCTTTGACATGCCAAGAACCTAGGTTGCGACCTGTCATGTCTTCAAGATCATATACTAGTTTAGACTTCTTTGCAACTATTCGACATTTTATAAATTTGGGGGCTAGCTTTTTAGAGAATCTATTGTCTTTATCACTTTGATAAAATGTACGTTTCCATACGTGATCTCCAACGTTAAATTCTACATTTCTACGTCGCAAATTATAATTTTGGCTGTTTCGTGAATGCGCTTTAATAATGAATAAGTGTACTTTATCAAAAATTTTTTGTAAGGTACCAATATTTTCAGCGTAGCTGTCGCGAGGTGCAAACACAATATGGTTTTCTAAATCCGCGTCAACATAATGAGAACCATCACTGGGAAGTTCGCGTCCAAAGACGAGAAATGATGGAGTAAAGCCAGTCACCTCATTAACAGCACTGTTTAGAGCAAATTGTATTTTTGGGATGTTAGAATCCCAGGATCTGTGGTCATTCTCAATGAACGAGGACACAACTGTCATTATAGTTTTGTTATACCTTTCGACCGTATTCACTTGAGGCGTGTATAGAGGAGTATAAAATACGTTAGGTATATTATAGTCGGCAAATAGGTTACGCATTATATTGCTAGTAAATTGTTTTCCGTTGTCCATGATTATTGTACTTGGTATCCCATGGACCAAGAAAACGTTGTTCTCCACAATCCTGGATATAATGTCCGAAGTAGCCCGACGGATTGGAAAAAGCAAACAATATTTCGAAAAGCAACAAGTTATAACGAGTAAGAAAGTGTTCTGTTTTCTAGATACTGGTAAGATTCCAACCAAATCAATACTTATCATTTGAAAAGGGCGGCTACACTCTTTTGGCCGACCCATTGTGCCAAGTGTTGAGTGGTTTGGGTATTTATGTGCTAAACAAGTGTCACAGCTAGTTACATAATTAATTACATCTTTGTGTAGGTTGGGCCAAAAGTATTTCAAAATCAAACGCTTATGAGTTTTATATATACCAAAATGCCCTGCAGTTGGATCTGAATGATTTTTGCTGATTATGTCAGTTCTGCCTTCCGCTGGAATCACTTCCTTCCACTCAAATTCCCTAGTTAGGAGATTGAGCGACTTCATGTAGCGGTATAGTTTGCCATTAGTAACTCGGTAGTTTAAGTATGACGTAGGAGAACGTTGGCAACCCTCATATATGTTTAGGTACCATGGGTCATTAGTAACCCATAATGGAGTATCTTGCACAGGATCGATAACGGAGACAAGAACTGAGCGACTTAAACTGTCTGGCACGACGTTTTCAGAGCCTTTCCGGTGTCTTATTTCAAAATTGTAGGCGGATAGTCGTACACCCCATCTAGCTAGTCTACCTGTAGGGTTGTTTAAATTCAGAAACCACTTGAGCGAAGAGTGGTCAGTGTAGACCGTAAACCTGAGACCGTTCTCTAAGTAGCACCGCCAGTGTTCGATAGCTATAAATACGGCTAATGCTTCTCGTTCCGTTGCACTGTAGTTGCGCTCTTGATGGGACAAGGATTTGCTCATATACGCTATAACCTTTTCCTGCCCATTCTGTGTCTGAGTGAGCACAGCACCGATTCCGTAGTCACTCGCATCTGTGTGCACTTGGAATGGTTTTGTAAAGTCTGGACAGGAAAGAATAGGAGCTGAGATGAGGCACTTTTTAAGTTCCTTGAAAGCCTTATCTGCCTCAGGTGTCCATAGGAAAGGTGGCGCTTTTTTGCCTTGAGACGTAAGTTTGTTCAAGGGAGAAGACAGACTGCTGAAATTAGGAATAAACCTACGGTACCAGGAAGCTGTCCCTATAAATCGGCGAACTTCTTTTCGATTAGTAGGAGTAGGATAGTTAACAATAGACTCTACTTTTTCAGGGTCCGCCTGCAAGCCTTTGGAATCAACTACATATCCAAGATATTTTAGTTGTGACCTGAAAAACTGACTTTTGCCATTATTGATCGTCAGATTGGCCGATTTCAATTTTTCAAGGACTCGTGATAGAAGTGATATGTGTTGTTCAAAGTTATCTGATACAATTATGACATCATCTATAAACACAAATACCCTATTCTCAAACTCGGGTCCATAAAATAAGGCATCTACTAGTCTTTGCTGTGTTGCAGGTGCGTTTGTCAGTCCAAATGGCATAGACTTGAACTGAAAAGTTCCACGGGTAGGAATATAGAATGCCGTCTTTTGTCTGTCCTCTTCCTTTATTAGTATTTGCCAAAAACTTTTGGAGAGGTCGACGCTACTTAGGTATTTCGCATCGCGTAGGTTATCCAGTATTTCAGATATGTAGGGTAAACTGTAAGCATCTTTTTTAGTTATGGCATTCAGTTTTCGACTATCCAGACAAAATCTGAGCTCTCCGTTCTTTTTAGGCGTTAATAGAACTGGCGATGACCACGGACTTTCACATGGCTCAACGACGTCCTCCTTTAGCATCTCGTCCAATTGCTCGACCAAGATTCGTTGTTTTTCAGGTGACATTCTGTAATAGCGTTGACGAATGGGGGCAGCATCCCCAGTGTCTATTGCGTGTGTTGTCAGACTAGTACGACCCAAGCCACGTTTTTCGTATGAAATGTCGTAAAACTGTGTTATCATGTGGTCCGCTGCGGATTTCTGTTCAGAGGATAAATTGTCATAGGAACACAAAACCTTAGGGTTTTTATCTTCCAGGTTAGTCACAGAAACCTTTTCCGATTCCCGGTAAAATGCTATGCGATCTAGATTTTTGGGTAGAAGCCCAAAAAGCCTCCAAAAATCCATTCCCAATATGAGGCAGTGTTTCACATCGGGAACTACGTACGCTTGTATAACATGCGTTTGATTTTCGAAAGTAAGAGGAAGTCGAATGGATCCGACCGAACAAAGTTTTTCGCCACCAGCTGCTACGAACTGTGGCAAGTCTTCAGTTTCAAGATAGTAACCGTCACTTAGTAAACACTCATGACATCCATTGCCAAGTATGGTGGCGGAAGAACCCGTATCTAGTAATCCAGTTAAAGGTTTGTCATTAACTGCAACGGCTACGTAAAGGTGTGATTTATTTACATAACAATAATTATCACGGATTGCTGCAACAGAGTTTAGTAAGAAAAACTTTGAAATAAAACTTAACCACTCCTTCCATTCCTGTGCATCTGTATAGTTTTGTGTGGAGTGTATTTTATTAAAGTTGTCGCAATCCTTCCTTACTCGTTTTTTGACCCCTCAGTACCACCGGAGTTATTGCAATTGGGACACTCAGAGAAACGAACGCCTTTCTTTCCACATTTAAAACAAATGAGAAAGCGTTCCTCTTTACAAGTCTTAAGAGTATGGTCATCTGTCCTGCACCTAGGGCAAAACAGAGGAACTGAAGAACTAGTAGCAATTGCAGCAACTGATACATTCTTATCGTGGCTCATTACTGAGTCCTGAATGTTGTAGTTTTTGTAGGTATTCGTTTTAGAAAAATTTGAGTTAGTGTAAGAATTTTTACCAAAGTTAGTGTACCCGTATTGCCGAAATTTGTTTGACGATGTAGTAGAAGCAATCGCTGTCTGCTTATACGCAAACTCTGGTGCTAGCGTATTAGATGTTACTCGAGGTGGTTCATGGAAATTAGTAAAACGCGATTGTACATTTTCATAATTACGACATAGTTTTTAGTGCATCAATACTTTGAATGATGGGTGAAGCCGCCAATGTATTAGCGTAACAAGGGCGTATATTATGAAGTAAGATTTCGATTTTTTCCTCCTCGGTAAAAGGTTTACCTAATCTAGAGAACATACCGTGCATGATAGAAAAGTATATCGTAATGTTCTCTTGTTCTCCTTGTGTACGCGCTCTGATTTCAGCAGCAAGTTTGTAGTCATAGTCACTACTACTGAAATCTTCTTGAAGTAACACACACAGTTCTCCCCATGTCTGTACTTTATCTTTATTACACCTATACCAGTGCAAGGCATCGTCAATAAATATTTCGTAAGCTAGTGAGAGAATTTTTTCATGGGATATTCCCCTTGCTAATACGAATTCTTCCACTTTTTGAATGAACGAACGTACACAAGACTTGCCGGAGAATCTTAACTTTGAAATATCTGCAGTTAAACTGCGTTCACAAGTCATGACGATAGAAGAGGCGGTGTCAGACGTAGGTTCAGTAGCGCCTGAAATGGAGGCTTTAGACGTGGCCAGCGGTGCTTGCGGTTTGAGAGCTGAAAGTTCTTTATATTGCGTATTGAAGTTAGTAATGCAAACCTTATAAATATCTGCGGTCTCAGGTGTAGTTGTGATTCTGTTAAGCCGATGGTAGACATGGTTAAGCAAGTTTTCAGCCCGATTAAACAAATTCCTATCAAATTTAGATTTAAGGGTAGTTAGATTACCCTGCGATTTGATTAAGGACTCCTTAACGGCCCTTAAATCATCAAAAAGCTCAAGGTGAGATTCCATAATATCTTCCGAAGGAAGGGTAAGTGCCATTTTTACAATTAATTTTCTCAACTCAGAGACCGAATCAGCACTTCCACCACGAAGTTCCACTTCGTACTCTAATTCTGCTTTTTGCAATGATAGAAACTTAATATTATATGCCATGTTGATTGGATAAGTATCTCAATTACAATGTAATAGTAAATGGAATAACCGATACAACTGAAATGACTTACAAACTAAAAGTAATTTAACCAGTGTGTAGTGTTAAACAAAAAAAAAAAAAAAAAAAATTAGTAATTAAATAGTAACACGAAACACAACTGGCCGATTTATTACAAAATTAATCATAAAACTCATTTTAAAGCCATCACCAAAGAAATCTATTTAATGCAACCCCGAATAACAACCCACTTCAGCCGTGAATAAAACCTATGATTGGGCGCCAAATGTCACGTCTCCGAATATTTTACCTACAGTAATAAAATAAAACACCAGAAACATTGACATTAGATTTAATTAGAATAATTTAGATAGGTAGGTACAATAAAGAGAGCAGGGCGGGATTGCATTCACGAACTGAAGTGAGTTAATTAGACTGGTAAGACTACTGGCCTTGGCAATGGGTCGTAGAGTCCCGGAGACCACGGCTCGACTTTAGGTTCCGTCCTTCGAATACAGATGGCGCTAGCAGTAGGTAGTGAATCTTCAGGCAGGAGTATCGCCTCTAAACTCGCTAGTCTAGCGGGTGGACCCTGGAATGCGATATTCGACACAGTCTTAGAATACGTCCGCAATTTTAGGATTTGACTGCCTCTCTTCAGGGACTCCATTGCCATGCACAGATGCAATGTCAATGCAATTAAATGATATCTAAGATGAGGCAGTCAAATGTTACATGCAAAATAGTAGCAAAAAAAGAGCAATCGGTGAGGAATGATTGTGATATTATGACAATATTAATGGCTTCGGTAGCCTCCACACATTTACAATATGAATGAAAATATCCTCTTCAGGATCACCATAACTAGCATGTAAATTTTCCACATAATAAAGGACATTTCGATGCATTCAAATAAAATAACAGTTAGACATGGTGACGGCCATTAAGCCTATTTGAACACGAAATATCTACATAAATAATAGCATTCAATATTTAACATTCACTTGAGACACTCACCCAATTCGGGGTAATAACAACACTCGCGGTTATAACTATAAAAGCCCGTAAAACTTATACGGATTTAGTAAAAAATATTAGATAAAAGCTTAGGAATTGACAGCTAATTTTCTCCGTTCGTTTAGCTGTCACTTCGCACCGACCGTTGTCTGTCCACGCCATTCTCTCCAGCCTGTTATTGGTCCGCGTGTGCACCGGCGCAAAGGTCCGTTCGGATATTCTGTTTCTGTATTTTAAGTTTAGCAAGTAATCTTACTGTACTAAATAAAAATAAAATTACTTAAATTAACAGACTGTTACAGTTATGAAAATGCAGATAATAAGTTAACAAGTGACCGCCTTACACCACCGTCATCTTTTTCAACAATATTACGTTCGTCGGCATCTATACTCTTGGGCCAGACAGTAAAGGTCAGTGGTTCCCGTGATTCTACTTCCCTCCCTAGTGCTAGAGCACAGAAAAGTGTTATATCACAAATATCGCGGCCTGAGTATTTGCCTTCCGATTGTGGACCATTTATTATACATGTACAAAGAAAAGAATCTTCGCCTGCCGCTGGGACTACACTACATCCGGTAAATTTCGGTCGCTTTTTATATTCACGAATGAGGGAATTTCAGGGTGTTGTTGATGGCTCCATCAAAAGTGTAGGTCGTAATCGAATTTCGCTGTCTTTTCAATTATGTGCCACAGCCAACGATTTCTTACAGTCTACCTCTTTAGACAATAACGGCTATAGAGCCTTTATTCCGTCATTCAATGTGACTCGCCCGGGGCTTGTTCGGGGTATCCCAGTTGATTTGTCTCCTGAGGATATAATAAAAGAGATGACGGTTCCCAAGAGTTGTGGGCCTATTATAAAGGCACGTCGCTTAAATTTTAAGGTGGTTATTGATGGGGTGGTTTCCTGGAAACCATCACAAACCGTTGTTCTAACTTTTGATGGGCAGGTTTTCCCCTCAAGGGTGTTCCTCTGCTACAACTCCTTCCAAGTTGAACGCTACTCCCTGCCCACTATTCAGTGTTTTAACTGCTGCCGTTATGGACATACAAAAACTTTGTGTCGGTCAAAGCCAGCCTGTTTTAAATGCTCCCAATCTCATGTTGGTGACTCATGCAACATTGAGCCAGGCAATGCAAAATGTGTATGGTGTCGTGGAAACCATTTTGCCACTAATAAGGTCTGCCCTGAAATATCTCGGCAAAGAGCCATTAAATCTACTATGTCTCAAAATGATATTTCATATGCAGAAGCTTCCAAGCTGCACCCTCTTTCGAAGCCATCTTTTGCTTCAGTCGTTTCTACGCCTGTGGTTCTTGCATCTCCTTCTTCTCAATCGTCTGGTTCTAAAAACCTTGTCACGGAGCCCGTCAAGGTAAACTATAGAAGTAAATCTTCCAAGCTTGTTAGTTGGTCTCCTTCTTTTTCAGCTGGTTATGACCATCAAGCGCATGCTAAAATTATTAAAGATGATTTCTCAGGTGCTGCGCCAAATGGGTGCGCTCTTTATAATCCGCTAAACTCTTCCTAACCCGCCGTCTGTTCAGGAAATTATTTCTGAACTCTTGAAACTTCTCAGTCTTTTGTCTTCTCTCCTTAATAATAATGCTTCTTCATCTCAAACTTCACCGTCCAACGCTGCTTTTAATCTTAATTCCCTGATCTCTCTTCTCCAGAATGGATCTGTCCATTAAACTCCTTCAATGGAATAGTCACTCCTTGAATAACAAATCTTCTGAACTGATTTACTTAATAAATAAGTACGACCTTAGTGTCCTGTCTGTTTCTGAGACGTGGATTAGGCCTGGTTCTTCTTTTAAAGTTCCTGGCTTCGTTGTCGTCCGTGATGACAGATATGATGGCTATGGTGGTACTCTCCTCTATTTAAGAAATAGTATTTCATTTTCTTCTATCTACGTTCCTTGTTATTATGGTTTCCAGGCAATCGCTGTGCGCGTTAAGGGATTTTCCATCGTCTCTGTTTATATTCCTCATCCCTCCAAATTAATTTTGAGGCGGGTTATTTCAGTTTTGAGTTCTCTCCCAAAGCCTCTTCTGATCCTTGGGGACTTCAATTGCCATCACTCCATCTGGGGCAGTGGTAAAACTGATGGCAGTGGTTCTTATTTGTTAGACTCCTTAAACTCTCTGAACCTTTGCGTCCTTAATGATGGCTCTCCTACGAGAAGGACCCGTCTTAATGAATTTCGTAGTGCCGTTGACTTGTCTTTGTGTTCTCCGGAGCTGGCTGCTCTTTTAACCTGGAGTGTGCTTCCATCTACGTCTGGTAGCGATCACTTTCCTATTCTCCTGAAATTCCCTCCTCGTCACTCCAAACCTGTTTCGGCTAATAATCCTCTTCTTAAATTCATTCTGTGTAATAAAGATTCTACTGGCTGGAATAAATTTTATGACCTTACTAAATCAATTTCTTTAAATTCTCCTATCATTAATTCTTCCAATCTTTCCTCATCTTCTGATCATTTAGTTCGTTCGCTAACTGATTGTGCTAACCAATCGTTTCCCTCGAAAAAACCTCTATCTAATAAGTTGCCTTCCCCTCCGTGGTGGGACGGGGAGTGTGCTGAAGCTGTCAAAGCTCGTAAGCTTGCTGAGAAAAACTTTAGTCGGTGTATGACTCAAGCTATTTTTACTGAACTAAATAGACTATCTGCTAAAACTAAACGTATGTTTCATTCCAAAAAGCGTGATAGTTGGAATTCATTTTGCTCTAGTTTGAGTCCGAGCTCTCTCGCATCTGTTGTTTGGTTGAAAATCCGTCGTTACAGAAAATCATGGTATCCAACTTCTCGTTGTTGCAGCCCTTCTCATTCTTGGGCTGAAGCTTTTATGGATAAACTTGCCCCTCAATACTGTCCCCTCCTCTCCGAACTCCCTTCCGTGTCTATCGCCTCATCTAATGAAGCCTTGGACTTACCATTTACGTTCGTTGAATTGCAAAATATTTTAAATTCGGTTAAAGATTCAGCTCCAGGTATAGATGGTGTTCCATACTCCTTTTTTACTAAAGCTAGTGATAGTTTGCAGGCTTATTATTTATCTTTGGTTAACGTTATTTTTGAATCTGGTATCGTGCCTGGTAGTTGGAAATCCCAATATATTATTCCCATTCTCAAACCTGGGAAAGATTCGGAAGACCCTAATTCATACCGCCCTATTGCCTTTTCTTCTGTGCTCGCTAAAATTGCTGAACATCTTATTAAGAATCGTCTTGAATGGTTTCTTGAAAGTAATGGTCTCCTAGCTAAGTCCCAATATGGTTTTAGAAAAGAGAGGAGCACTATGAATAGTCTCAGCATCTTTACTACTGATATTAGACTTGCGTTTACCCGTAATGAATCGATTGTGGCTGCCTTTCTTGATATTTCTGCTGCTTATGACAGTGTCCAACTTCCCATTCTTAAGAATAAACTTCATTTTTTAAAAGTTCCGGTTAAACTGTGTAATTTTATTATGAATTTTTTCTCTGAACGCTTTATTTATCTACGTTGTTCAGATCCAGCTATTTCTCCACATAGGGTGATTTGGCGTGGACTTCCCCAGGGATCTGTTCTCAGCCCTATTCTCTATAATGTATATACCTCTGATTTAGAAAAATCGATTGGCCTTTGCCGTATTCTTCAATACGCACATGATATTCTTTTATACACTTCTGATCATAATATTGACGTTGCTAGTAACTGCGTCTCTCATTCTCTTGTTTGCTTAAATTCCTGTCTTCATCTCAATGGTTTAGACCTTTCTCCTTCTAAAAGTAATATTGTTCTTTTCTCTCGGAAGCGTGACCCCCCTGTTTTGGATATTTTATTTATTGGCGTTCGAATTCCTGTTAAGAAATCAATCAAATTTCTAGGGTTAATTCTGGATAACAAACTAAATGGCAAATTACACTGTGATTATGTAGTTGGTATATGTGAAAAGAATCTTAATATCTTGAGATGCTTATCGGGTGTCTGGTGGGGTGCTCACCCATTTTCCTTAAAACTTCAATATAATGCCTTTTAGATTATGGTTCTTTTTTACTAGAATCAATTTTTTATAAATTATAAGATACACAATAGTAATAAATTAAATAAAATTCACATTTTCTTTCATTTGAATGCATTTAGACTGTAAACAAGAGCATCCATACTAAAATTATAAGTAGAGGTAGAAACATTTTTCTGTCTTTTGTATACTATATCCAAAAAATGCCATTATAAAGGTTCTCTCTATGCAACATTATAAAATTGCCCGTTAATTTCACCAAATTGAAAAACTCCATTAAGTTTGACAGATAACTTCAGAAACTTATAACCTCAAAAAATTGTTAATATCCAAACTCTCTTGTTTCATGCAGGAAGTCAACGACATTTTAGCAGACGTTTTTAGAACCACAAATAAATATATTAACCATTACGATACACGGTAAAATAAAATATATGTCTGTCAGGTCATTCAATTTATGAAAGGTGTAAGTAACTAGTTCGGCATCCCCCTCGCCTAAAGTTTCGTGCTCCCTAAATTTAACTTTAACTACATTAATATTATTAATATTTATTTATTTTATAAATATAGTGACTTGGCAATTGCTCACAGCTTAAGAATGTCTATTGTTATACAAACTGAAAATATCTAATATTAGAGCATTTTGCCTATATTTCTTTTAATGTATAGGTACCTGTGGATGGCTACAGATTTAGATAGGCTTGTAGATTACGTTGCTGTGTGCGGTTGCCAAGTCACTATATTTATAAAAGAAATAAATATATTTCTAAATAGTTACTTAAAAATTTTGTTTGCTTGCAAGAGGAGTACTACTCGTATTTATGACAGAGTAGATGGAAAGTTTCTGTCATAGATAAACAGATTAACCAACTTGCTTTACATAATTGAGTTATTAAATTATTATTGTTAGTAAGGCTATTATTCCTCTGTATAAATAGTTCCACATAAATGTTATCATAATAAGTCGCAGTAGTTTTAAATTTTCCTTCATTAAACTATTAACTATCTTATACCCGGTAAGCTGTGTTCTCTTCGTCGTAGCTTACACCATATCATTGATAATCTAAGGACAATGTAACTCTGTTTGTAATGATACTTACATCTAGACCTTCTGTGAATATTTCAAACGTCTACCTGTTGCCGGTATTAATATACCTAGGTCAAAAAACGGCAAAATAGTAACGTACTTATACGTATTATTAGTATTTGACTTAGCCGTGGATAACTCTGATATGAACCGGAAATATGCAGATCGCGTCAGTTAGAGCTGTTGAGTCACGGTTCAAATCTAGACCAAACAGATCAAAACGCGGTTCGGTGCCGTGACTTGCTTGGAACGTAGCTTAGAACCGAAAAAGAAACAATTTCGTTTCATAATAATAATATTATGACTGTATGTAAATGTAGCTCTTTAAGATATATTAGTTTTGGAATTAAAAATTGGTAAGTCATTGCACGGGTCAGTAAACATGTTCGTATTATTGAAGTAGGTATTATGATCTGATTTGGCTTTCATTTCACCCGCTTTTGTAGATGGCGCATTTTATCTGTAAGAATTTTTTTGAGTTTTATATTGAGCTGATCTGGAAACCGGTTCGCCGGTTTGACTCACCTCCTTGATCTGTGATCTGAACCGCAGCTCACGAAGATCATCTGTGAAACGAGTTGGTAACGTTCAACTGTAGGTATGGCTATCACCGTTCATGTGTTACAGCCAGACAGACGGGCAAACGGACAGCGATGTCATAGCAATAGGGTCCCGTTTTTACCCTTTGGATACGAAACCCCCTTCGGTCTCTTCGTAAAAAAGATTAACGAAACAGAAGTATTAAGTCTTCCTCAGAAGAAAAAAAAAACAAGTTTTTGTATTTCACACGTTTATTATAAAAAAACCATTGGTATTATATACATTAGCGATACGATTACATACAACCTCTTAATTAAATTACATGAGTATGTCGGTGTTTAACGATATCTGTGGAACCACCACACATCTTCATTTGTTAGATTAGTCGCATCGTAGACGAGGCGCGGGCGAGTAGCTCTCTAATTTAAAAAAAACATCTCGGTGAAGGCCGTTGTATATCGGGGTGTTATACTATAAGCGCGACGCTAAACAATGGCGACGCGGTCTTTTTGTCCGCCATGTGCGATAGTCGTATAGGGTTTCCATTTGCCCTATTGTTCGCGGTGAAACCGACCAGCTAGTCAAGTCTGTTATTTGAATTGTATCATAATTACAATTGGATTGTGCCAAAATGGCCGTTTTGACACAGAGTAGGCCACAGTTAGTATTAAACAAAACATAATTCTTCATACTAAATCTGATGTATTCTATGTCGAAACGGCCATTTTGGCACGGCACGTCCCGTCGCCGTCGCGTCTTTAAAGCGCCTTAAAAAACCGTTTTTCAATAAGTTTCAAAGACGCTTTTAATCATAAGTTTGACTTTTTATAGGCTTTTAATATTTTATTAATTAACGGAATATGATTAAGGTAGTTACATAATTTGCATTAAAGACCTACCTACCTACTTACATGAAATGGTGCATAAATTCATACCAATTTTGCTATTTATTATTATTAGGACAGTATGGAGAGCATTTTATAAAGATTTCTTTGAATTTGTCGTACTTATATACTCTTTTTCTTCGATGGTACACTCCAACAAATGAATTTAAAAGAATATTAAGTACCTTCATCTCGTTTTGTGCTAACAATTACAATTTTCAAACTTATTCGATGATAGTGCATATTATTAAATATCGATTGATTGGTAATCGATTCGATTATTTTAGTTATAAATAATCGAATCGATTACAAATTAATAGTTTGATTTAGTATAATTGCAATAAAATTATAATATTTTGCGGTAAGCCCAACTTTTAGTACCTATCTAACTGCGGTAGGTATTTATTTAAATCTTATGCAAAATTAAAAACTTTGAATCAGTAATAATCTTCCAAAATTTTTATGAATATTAATAATATTCATTAAAAATATAGAATATAGAAAATGCTATGATTATTGACGTTATCAGTATGACCACGATTCAGGGTACGCAGAAACTAAATTAATTACTTAATGCGTGTTTTTTATAAGTTCAACATGGGTTAAACAAGGAAACATTTTTTTTTCCACTTTGGACTGGGACCTGCTACGACATCTGAGTGCCTGTGAGGGCTGCACTAGTGATGCTCACTCTCATCTTATCGATAAGTTTTACTCTGAATTTATTAGTGCCATACAAAATGCAGCTACAAGGCGAAGAATAAATGGGAAGCGCCCTAAGCCGGTTCCGGGTTGGAACCAGCATGTGAGAGCTGCATACGAGGAAGCCAGAGTAAAATACTTTGCATGGCTGGAAGCTGGAGCACCAAGTCCTGATGTTCTTTTCGATGAAATGAAATTAGCTCGTTCAATATTCAAAGGACGCCTTAAATGGTGTCAGAAGAACAAAACCCAGATATTGCTTGATAATATTAGTAAGTCGTGTAAACATAAGAATTTCAGTCAGTTCTGGAAAGAGTCTGCAAAGCTTACTAAAACTAAACAGGGTGCTCCAGTTTCGGTGGACGGTATGAGTGACTGTAAATTAATAGCCGAGAATTTTAAACAGCGCTTTTTGGTTGTTGCATCTAGTAGTTGTGACCCTAGCAACAGTATAACTGGCAATACTAGTGTGAGCGAGTCAGTGTCCCACTCGTACACGCATGTCGATGAAAAGAGTATTTTCGACACTATCAGAAAGCTGCCAATGAAGAAAGCAGCGGGCCATGATCAAGTTTCTGTTGAGCATCTACGCTTCGGAGGCCCTTGGGTTGTCGTTTTTCTGTCTGTCTTCATTAATGCATGTTTTAAGCACTCATATTTACCACCTGACCTTCTTAAGACTGTTGTTTCGCCAATATTAAAAAGTAAAACTACCAGCGCGTCATTAGGTTCAAATTATCGTCCTATCTCGATAGCAACGGCTTGTTCTAAGGTTGTCGACTCTATTCTGCTGGATTTGCTGTCGAAACACGTCGTTGTTAGTGATGCGCAGTTCGGCTTTAAGAAGCATAGCTCGACTGATATGGCTATATTTAGTCTGAAGCAGATAGTATCGTACTATAATCAAAGACAAACTAAAGTGTATGCATGCTTCTTGGATCTGAGCCGCGCTTTTGATAGAGTCGACTACCAGATTCTTTGGAGGAAGCTCCGAGAGTCTGGCATCCCTTCCGACATCATCAAACTCCTACAGTGTTGGTACGGGTCTCAGATCAATGTGGTTAGATGGCGTGACGCGTGCTCTGATGAGTATGCACTGCCCTGTGGCGTTCGTCAGGGTGGGCTCACGTCACCTTTACTGTTTAACTTGTACGTGAATGGCCTGATCGAGGAGCTCAGCGAGACCGGTGTCGGCTGTTCAATAGGACAGAAATCCATGAACAATCTAAGTTACGCGGACGACATGGTCCTGCTGAGCCCCTCGATCAGCGCCATGAGAGTGTTGTTGAAGATATGTGAAGGGTACGCTGTTAGACACAACCTACTCTATAATACCGAAAAGTCAGTAGCAATGGTGTTTGGAGCTACTCGTGCTAGCAATGACGTGCGACTACCTCTTTATTTAAACGGTAGGTCCCTAGAATATGCGGACACTTTTAGGTACTTGGGACACCTAGTGGCTTACAATCTAGAGGACGACCAGGACATTGATCGTGAAAGACGCGCTCTTGCTGTTAGAGCCAATATGCTCGGCAGAAAGTTTGGCGGTTGCTCGAGGGAGGCGAAAATACTGCTTTTTAGGAGTTATTGTACTGCACTATACACTCCACAGTTGTGGTCTAAATATAAGATGGAAAGTTACCGAACATTTAAAGTGCAGTATAATGACTCTTTCCGCATAATGTTCCGCCTCCCTCGGTACTGCAGCGCATCCACTATGTTCGCGGAGGCGCGCGTGCCGGCTCTCGATGCACTAATCAGACATCGCATTGCCAGATTTAGAGACTCTCTCTTTAACTCTGGCAATGTGATTATTAAGACAATTATCGGGCACTGCTTTAATGTTTTAAAGCGGTGGTCAAAATTATTAATTTATTGTAATTAAATTTAATTATGTAATATTATTATGGTGAACCTTTGTTGTTTTTAATAAATGGATTATTATTATATTATTATTATTATTTTCAAACTCGATTCGAGAGTGAGGCTTGCCCGTATTGCACTATAATTTGTAGCAAATATATTAAAAAAACTGCAGTAAAGTCACATAGTCCTGTGTCATGACAATACCAAAAACTTGAATCCAAGTGTTATAAGTATCATTCTCTACATTTTCTTTGCAATATAACAATGAAATATATTTCTTGTAGTAAGTTGAAAAGTGTTATAGCAAATTATATTAAATTATTATGACAATAAATTATTATATAATTAAAATACTTTAATACTGTAACTTAAATCTGAGTTGTATATAGATAAATCATTCTCTATTTTTTCCTTCCAATTGCTTTATACGTGTCGGTACTTGAATTGCGGGTAGGTCGACGCTTTTCGCACGCGGGCGGCCATCTTTGATGACGTCAGTCTTCAGCAAGTCCGGGAGAGGGGCAGTGCGCTTTCGGACGTACTCGGGGTTACGTGTGCCCCCTACACGAAACAAAAATCTTTGTAGTAACAGTTATTTATATACTGGTAACGTAGTACGTGACCTCGTGAGTATATCTGTCTCTGTCTGACAATATACAAGATCGAGAAAAGTGAGCGAGAGAGAATAACGTGCACAGGTCGCGCACGATGTTGCCACGTGATAGTAGTTTATCAGCCAAATTGAATACCAATGAAACATTTTGTGTAACGAGTTGTTAGTCTTCCATTGAGGCAAGCGCCAATAGTTCTTTATTTCAGTTATTTTAAAATATTTTTACTTATAAAAAATGCGGCTAACATATTTACTAACTAGGTAATCCAATCTGACTGTAGTCACTCTGATATTAAACAAAAGGAAACATAATAAAAATATTATTACACGTGTGTGGCTTTATATAGAAGAAAAGAAGAATAAGCTCAAAGAAAATATAATTTTGTACGAAAGCTTTTGTACAATATTTTAATCATTTTATTTAGAGCTAAAGATATAGTAAAAGTATCACAAGCAGTATTTACAATTCTAATTAGTTAAGAGTTCTAACACCAAAAATTAAAATAACATTGCAAAAACTGTAAGAAAAACGTTTTAATAATAGACTGTAGAGACGTCATGCACACATCAGTTCAATATGACATATTTAAATTAAATACAAAATACCTGTGACTTCATTTACTGTTTAAAAAAAAAAAAATATAGTAGAGAAACGAATACACGAGTATATTTGTAATAAATATATGATTAATACCCAATAAATATATGATTAATACCCATTCAATTCAATGTCATTTCATTCGATATTATAATCATATTGTAGTTACAAAAATAAAAGAGTTAAGATAGTATGCCCGGATAATATTATTTGTATGCTATGAGAACGGCGGGTGCAGGAGCAGAATCAGCCGCGTTCAGTAAACACAACAAGTATTCTGCTCTCGAAACGAGCTACGGGTTCATCTCTTTTGCTGTTGAGACAGCAGGTCCGTGGGGCTCTGAAGCGAAAAAGTTTGTTGTGGATCTGGGACATCGTTTGCGGAACCGTGTGCATGATCCCCGTACCGGTCAATTTTTAGCCCAACATATCTCGTTGGCCATTCAGAGGGGGAACGCTGCTAGCCTGATGGGTACGTTTGGGCATGGGGACTCTTTAATGTTAACGTGACCTTATATGGGTCAAAATAATTAGTGACTTGCACTTAGTAATCAAATTACCAAATAAATGTACCAAACTTAATTTGTATACTAATTTGATATTATATTTATTTTTTTGCTTAAGCAAGAGCCGCTAAACACAATAATTTTAGGGTATCCCAATACCCTAAAATTATTGTGTTTAGCGTTTGTTTGTTATTAAAATATATACTCATTATGGGGATTTTGCTGTCAAATTGTAACATTTTTCAGTGTTGACAGTACAAGAATGTTTATACATAGCGAAGCACGTACCCACTCTCTAGTATTTATATGAAATGAATAATATATCACCAACTAATGCTCTATATCGTAAACCACATTCAAGACTCATCAAAATGGCCCTAATAAAATATATTTATAATTTAATTACCCAGATGCAATAATGACCACGATTCGTTCATACACCTTAACTAAACCAACATAATAATAATGATGGAATTGAGTAATGATGTTTTTTTTTTACAAATAGTTTCATACGGCACAATTTTTGAATTTTGCTATATTAATTTAATTAGGTCTAGGTGGAATGGCCAAAAGCGATATATCGTCCCCATATTTAAAAAAGTCACCATCTCGAAAAAGCGTGTTTCGAGATAATCGCATTTGATAATGTTAAAAATTAAAATAACTTTTTACATATATAACCGATTCTCAAAAATCTGATGTTGCTTTACAGTAAAAAATAACTTACTATCTTTATAGTTATGTAATTTATTTATTAAGTAGGTCTTATTAGTAATTTGTAAATTAAACTTTTATAACTGTCAACCTGAATTCATGTTAGTTTTTTTTATTGTAATTAATTTATTTAATATTAGGTCCTTACATATGAAATTGGCGTTTTGTCGTACTGGCCACTTTGATCTCAAATATCTCTTCTTTGGTTAGGGATTCCAATTTCAAATTTATACATCTATTTATTCATACATTTGTATTTCGAAAACCGTAATTCATTTGTTTTGTCCTCGTTTGGTTTTTTCTTTGCGTCACGCAGTTTACAAAATGGAAATCTTGAAAAAACGCCAATTTCATATGTAAGGACCTAATATATAAATAGTTAAGTACTTTAAAAATAATTTCTGTTGGTTAATTTTCGACTTAGGTTAATTATTTTTCTCGTGGTTCTAATGCTATCGATAAAAAAAACTAAGTCGGCTTAGTGATTTATAGAGCAAGGTATATAAAATAAAATTAAGAAAAATGTAACTTAATGTTTATGATTTACATTGTCTTTATTTTTTTTAGTGGAATTTTCAGCCGACAGGCGTATTACTATACTCGACATAATGAACATCTTTTACAACGGTAGGTACCAACTCCGAATTCTAAATATATATCATCTTTCTCATAGAACATTTTTATCGGTTGTTAATCGTATTTCATTAAAATTTAATTCTTCTTCTACAAAGTTTTTCAACGTGATGGCCCTTTATTTATTTATTTTGGTTTAGCACACCTCTAACCAATAACTCTTCATTATTTATTTTAATTTGCCGGAATGTAACTACGATATTAGACATAAACAAAAAGAAACAGAAAAACATATGATCAATAAAAAGAAAAATAAACTAATCTACTCGTAATAAAACCCCTTACGAGCCCTCATAAGAAAAGAACATTGTCCGAATCGTGGTCAGTTTGACATTATTGACAGTGATAGTGACAGCATGCTAACAACATTCAGTGCTCACCTAGCGAAGCCGTGAGTGATCACATACCCTTCCTGCGCGGCGCGTCTGCCTTCTCGTCTGTCAGTATCATCTCGCAGCCGTCGGCTCGCGTGCGAGCGCCTAACTTGGGTGAACTGGGAATATGAAATGAAAAGATATGTTTTAAAAAATGTATAGAGCTCTAGTGCCTACAGTCTAGGTGCAACTATTCGCTCTTCTCGCGTTAGCCGCCTCAGTGTAAATAACAACTGGCATGCAACTGACGCGTTCGGAGCGTCCGATAAGTGCAACTATTTAACGATCAAAATCGCTCGGTAAAAAACACTCTGACGTTTATCTGACAGTTGACAATACATGGCTATAGCAGTAAAGGCTATTTTCCCGTGAAGTGTGAGGTTGAGTTGCTGTCAGTGTAAATATTCTACTAACGCGTTCGGTACCTACGGGCAGGGTAAAAACAAAACAACTACACCCTGAGGCATGGAACACGACCCTATTAATATTTATTTCGCCAACCAAATTGAAAATAACGTATTGTGGTGTACAAAATACATTTTTAATGTAAATAATTCTATGAGACAAGACGACGAGACGAGACGTGCCATAGTTGTGGACACAAACTATTCATTTCAACCCTGATGAAGTTTACCGAATGTCAACTAAACAATAGTTAGACCTTTACAACAATCAGGTACAAGTGAAACTCCGTATTGAATCAAACACGCGTTAGTTTTCTGAATAAAATATGTGATACCTCTGCTCAACTAATATCTTGGTGAGTCTGGCGACTTCGCCCCTGAGTTGGTGGAGCTCCTTGTCCCTGGCGCGGGCCTCCTGCTCGGCCGCGCGCTCCCGTGCCGTCAGCCGCGTACGCATGTCGTCAAAACTGAGAACGGTAAGTCATATTAACATTTTAAACCTATTTTACATACCTACCTAAAAGTTTTATAAATTTTTTTTAAATTCTTTGTTAAAATAAGCGGCTGTTTTTTTACCACAACATCGCACGACCACGAAAGTCAGCGATACTGTATGAAGCACTCCTAGTCTGGAATACACTGGCTCGCAAGGAAGGCTGCCGGAACACACCGTTAGGTGCTTGGTGACTTTACAACTTGGGGTTGGTAGCTAGCCAGGCGAGCGATAGGAAACGTCCTACCACCATGCTATGGTTTCCTTACGATGTTTTCATTCACCGGTAGCTCAGGCTCTTTTTGCATGTTTTTTGGGATCGAACCTCGTACCTTTTGCACGGCAATCCACCTCACTAACCACTCGACCATCATCGCTACTAAACCCAATACTTCTATACTAGTACTATAAAGAAGAAACATTTGTATTTTCAATTTCAGAATGACTGATTTCAGAAATTCTTTCGCCGTTAGAAACCTACATTATCAATGAGTAGTCTAGGCTAAAAAATTAAAGATCCGCGGATAACATCGCGGAGCACAGCTAGTCAAATATAAAAAATTAAGTATACTTACAGTTTCCTCAGACAAGCAGTTTTTCTCGTCAAATGTTCAATTTGTTCCTTGGATGCCTTCTCTATCTGTTTTATTTTCGACGCATCTTCTGACCTCTTCTCTCTTAGATTCCTTTCTCTCTCCAACGCTTCTCTAAGTTAATAAGGATAGGATAAAAAAAATATTAAAGGGTAAAAGGTTAAAATTTTGGTATAATAAATTAAAAAGCAGGGAAACGTTTCGTTAATGCTGTTTGGCTGTAGGTGTCATGTTGCTTTAGTCTGTTCTTAAAAAAAAAACTGTTGACTGGAATCAAGTTGCCAGGTACAAAAAACTACCATTAAAAAAATAAAAATATTTAATTTCAAACACACCATTCTGGTATAAAAGTATAAAAATGTAAACAGTAAATAATAATATAATATACAAAGCAAAGGTATCGTGTTTATAGTCTGACTTAATAAAGTTAAAAATCCTATATCAATTGACATAAATACAAGGGTTTAATCATAACAGCGACAAAACATTATAATTTTGATAAATTGAGGATTAAAAAAAACAAGTGAACACACATTTGATGAGCAAAATAAAATTACTAGAATTCTAATTGTCACAATGAAATGGCAACATTAATAATATCATGGCATATCTAACAAAAACATCGATTGCTCCTAGAAACTATCCTTTGGCAGTGTCATAATAAAAATATATTGCTTCGAAAAATAAGTCTAGTAATTATTAAACACAAGGAAACGTTCCTAAAAATCTTAATCCACATATTAATTTCACATTGTTCGGGTCAATAGAAGGTAATCATAATTTTTTTGGAGATAATCTCTCTTCTACTTTAATTTGTAGACTCTGTTTCACTTATGTTGCTCTAAAATGATTTTCCATCAGTCGTTTAAGTTTCCAATTTAAACGACTCATATTTTAAAATCTAAACAGACTAACCATGTCACAACTAAACTTTAAATTTGTAATTTTGTAAATAAATGGTTAAGATAAGTTCAACGGAAGCCATTACCTAATTAAATAAGGTATATTTTATTGCTTCAAATAGTTCTTGACGTGCGTATAGACGCAGAGTGCGAGAGAGAGGCACATAGCGACGAGAGCGAGGCGGAACGAGCCGGTGACCACTCCCGCGAAGATTGTCAGCACAGCGCTCAGTATTAGCAGAGACTTGCAACTGTGCGGAACAATTTGGATGATAAGCTTATGTATGAAAATTAATAGACCGTTTAATGCTCAATGAATAGCATGTATCGAGCGTGTATCCGCCAGTTTGTCACAATAGGCATGCCTTAATAAATACACTTTAGACGTCACAATTTTTAGAGTTCATTGAGGTCGATAGGCGGATAATATTATGTTTATGACTGTTGTTTTAGCCCTTTGATCGAGACCCAAGCGATGGTTAGGTGGACTAAACGTTTATGTTTGCAACATATAATATATAGATTTCCAGTATCTATAAAACTAATATTGCAAATGAACGTGGCTAAAGCAAGGGTCATTTGATAGGAATGATTTAAAAATATTTTTGGCTCTTTCAATCTTATCAAAAATTTGCTTTTCTTAAGTTCACAAGGTATATATAATAGGTAGGTTTTAATGCATTTCCTCACGTTTTTTTCTCGGGATTTCGACAAGTTTAACTCTATCATGCTATTTTAAGGAAGAGGAATGAGGTTTTCTTTTTAACTAATCTGAGCATTATTACTAATTTATAAATTTTATTATAATACTGCCTTTTGGACATTTTCCTAAGAACGATATTCGAACGAATAGTGAAAATGTATGTAAATATCATGATATGTGTGAATTAAACAGTTATTTACAAGGAAACTTATTATTACAACACTGATGCAGATACATCGATAACATACAATTGGTAGCCAAATTTGGTCCAAAAGACAATATTTTATTTTAATGGTTATGGGTAGTTATTAGTTCAAAATTAAGATATTAATTAATTTCAGGACTAAAATTCAGCTACCAATTTCAATTGGATGTGGAAGGACAATAATGAAGCTAATTAATTTTCTATTATCAAGCTTTTTATTCTATAAATATAATTGAAGGGATTTTAGCGACTGACAATGTCATAAATATTAGTAAATTACGACAACTATGCTATAGATTGATTAATTAACTTGATTTTCGCTATAATTAACGAGAACATATCCAGTATAAAGCTGTTACTGCAGGTACTTCTAAAAATTAATGTGTGAGTAAGGCGTGCGTGAAAACTAAAATGTCATCCATATACACATAATCATTTGATTTGATGTTATGCGGTGTTATTATTAAAACGTACAAACCTCAATTCTTGCTCAGTTACGGCAAGAGTTCGTCCACAAGCTGCCGTTTTTGCTGCTAGATTATCAAAATCACTCGATTTCGAATGGATTTGAGACTTCAGTTCTGCAAAATGGAATCAGCCAAAAAGCTTGACATGAGTCAAAGGAGCAAATTTTTTTTATTTATCTTCAGTGGTGAAAATTCTTGCTTACCGTTTAAGTAATGCTAGTAATTTTAATCGATTAACCAAAAAATATTTTGATATATTATTTTAACAATTTACCATACTGACTACACTTTGCTTGGTAAGCTTAACTTACCTCTGATTTCTTCTAGCAGTTCTCTTTCTCTTTTTATTCTTTCTTCTTCTCCTTCTTGTCTGCATTCTGCCTTCATTCTGGCTAAGCAGCTCTCTTTGTCAGTCATAAACTGCTCCCATTGTTCCTCTGAAATCGAAAAACATTAATACAACATACTCATTATTATTAGTTTTAAGTGTCATTTGTAATAAAAATTATCTAAGCCTTTCCAAAATAATTCTGATGTTGACGAGGAGATCTAACACACTTAAGATTGTATGTTGCAATGCAAGCTTATGAAATCACAGTCTTTAGATGAAGAACAATATTTAATATCTTTTGGTTTTACTTATAAGTAACAATAATAAGTAAGACGAAAATACTCCAATATCATTGTGACCTTTTTTACCCGACTGCCCAAAATGAAGGTTATGTGTATGTTTGTATATTTATATGTATATATTTAATATAAATATAACTTGGTATAATATATTTATGTAGCAAGAATAGTAATTTGTAAGTATGTATGTATGTCCAACTTGTTTTGACGATCCACATCCCAATTCCCAATCCCATCCCAATCCCAATAATCCTAATCCCAATAATCCCAATCCCAATTCCGGTCCCAGCGGAAGAGCAGCGCTGGCTGCTGCACCAGCTGCAGCTAGTTTGTATGCTGAGTTGGGGTCGGGTTCTGACAAACATATTATAACGTTATAGTTTTTCTGTTAAACTGTAGTGTATGTTTTTTTACTGTTATTGTGTGTTTTGAAGAAATAAACTTTCATTCATTCATTCATTCAATTCGGTTAACCGATTTTGATGTACGAGCTGTCAGTGGATTTGTCTTTATTAGCAAATGGTCACAGGCTATACTGGTTGCATCTCCTGGTTTCACTTGTTAAGATTCAGTGGACTAAAGTTTTTGCAGTCGGATTTTTTAAAGTTGCTTAGTGTAATACAAAATTACTTACCCATTTCTTTTCTATGTTTGTCCTTGAGCTTGTTCAGTTGGTCTACTCTTTCGGCGATAAGTTTGGATCTCGTCGTTTCTAATGCTCTTCTTGCTTCATCCGCTGCCGTTGCCGCTTCACTTTCTACCGCGTTCAGCTTTGTTGACCATTCTTCTATTAGTTGTTCTGCAAAAATTCGCGCTTATTTTTAGTTTATTTTCGAACACTTATCGGTTTATAAGCGTTTTCATAAACAGTCCGAGAAAATAAATTTAAAATATTAAGATTTTAGGCGCTAAAAAGTAATCTCAGGAAAAAAAATGTCTTTTAAAATACATTAAGTGTGATAAAGACTTTTAACGGGGATTATTACCTTTTTGTACCTAAATGTTGTATCGAACCTCATAGCTTTCGCTCGGTCATCAATCCCACTCACCACGAGGCCACAATCGCGACCAAACGCACGGGCAGTTTTACTTATTTTGATAAAGACCGCCTGCGTAAGAAAATCATTCTATTAATTTACCTTTTTCCTCCTCAAATCTCTGCGTGAGATCTTCCACTTTGTTTGCGTAGTCCATATCAGCCTTGTCGAGCATATGTCTCAGCTGCATTATGTCCCAGTCTGCTTTGCTATGCGCCTCTGCTATGGCCGTTGCAAACTGTGCTTCTTTAGTTGCCAGCAGTTCTTTTAGATTTTCAAACTGGAAACACACATTGTCATGATTTCAGTAGAGTCTATGTTAGTTATTCTCTAATCCGATTTTACAATATAGCGAGAAATCTAATAATCTATAGTAAGCTACTTGTTGGTGTATAAAAGAATATACATATCAACCCATAGTGCCCTTTGCCCAGTAGGTGTAAAATAGGACATACATATCAACCCTGGGCATGGGTTTCCGCTATTAAATAGGTGTAGGCTGGTAAACTAAGCTGGCGACTTCACTAATTCGAAAGCTATGTAACTCGGGGTTAAGAACCCTGAGTTTCATTTCTCTCTGGTTTGTTACAGGTACAGGCACGCGCCTCTGAATTTTTAACTAATCCTCAGATTAGAATTAATCTCTACTTTACCGGTAAGAATAGAATAGAATATGCTTTATTTAATTTAACAAGCAATTTTGAACAAAAAAAGAAAGTAAGGAAGCATATTTTCGCCACAAGCCGATCCCACCTCAGCATGATGCCGGTTGTAAAGAACCCGCGCTGATCTTCCGTTGGGACTGACAGGTGAAAAAACTTCATGGGGTAAAGGAAAACATCATGAGAAAACCTGCTTGCCTGAGAAGGTTAGGTAGTGATTGTAATTGATTAGTAGTCTTCTGTTCTGACTCACGTAAGGAAGATAAGGGTAGCGTTATTACTTCATAGTTTTTGTGGATCCAAGAACAGGACTAATAGTGTTTATGTTACCCTGGTACTGATCTCCCGAAGTTTTCTCTCAACATTCCTCGTCTCCTGTTCCGACTCTGCTCGGAGCTGCGCGAGAGCTGCTCTTGTTCGTTCGGCGTGACTTCGTTCCATTACAGTTTTGGTGGAGGCCAGTGTTGATGCGTGATCAGATCTCATGGTCTCTATGGTTTTGGAGTGAGTTTGTTCTAAGCGTTGGATGGTCTGAAATTGGTACAAGTTATTTTTGTAAATAATGTGTCATTTTTGGTATGTTTTCGTAAATGACGCTTCCTAGTTTAAAAAAGCATGGCAGTGTGACGGTGGTTACGGAATTAGAATTCGGAATCTCAAAAAAATAATAGAATTCGCTTACTGAGATTATAAGCTAATTTTCAATACACAATATTACATGACAAAAATGCAGTGCGCAGACTGTCAATATTTAGAAATTGTTTACATTTTTTGCTTACTCGGTAACATTAATAAAATAAGAAGAGAACAATAACACCATTAGCGAAACTTAAAAAAAATACGTGTGGTTCTCGGGGATTGCCGCGGTAAAACTATTGCATACGCCTCTAGTCACACGCACACAAACACCGTGCTGAAGTCTGCTGAACTGAAACGACGATAGACGATGCACGGCTTTCAACGCCGCACCGCTGATTCGATCCCCGCGATAAAAGCTATGCAATAATGTGAGTAGTATTTTAATATGTTAAAATTATGGTAACGAGCGCTCTAAGGAATACTCAGTCGGCCGGCTGGTAACAAACTCAACTTACCTACTATATAAGATCGTGTACAAGGCAAAGATTGCATTGTAAGGTTTGTGCAACAGTAAATAAGGGTGACATTTTTAATAATGTAACGTGTCACGAATGTAAATATAGGCAGTCAATAATTTTTAACATAATTCAAAAAACATAAGGTTCTATGTTCGTCTGCATGTATTTTTGTATGATTAAAAGTTTTTTTTTCAATTTTAAAGGGTATACTTCCGAAGTGGCCACGTTATCATCAAGTCGGGATCTGATAATTGAATCTCAAGGAAATGGAAGAAAAACTGATGGAATATTATATTTTGTGTGACGAATCGAAGTAGATTTTCACTGTTTTAGTATTACTGGTTAGTATCTAGTTACATGAGTTGATTTCTCTTAATTTATAATGAATTAAGTCACAATTGTCAAATTTATTAGAGGAAAATTTGCAACTTAATTCATGTCATTAGTGATACTGACCTCATCATTTACTATTTTTTGTTTTGTTATCGATTTACATTTTAATGAACATGTTATAGTAACTAAAAATCTACCTGTAAATGTCTCTCATCAGCCTCCTTCCTCCCAGCCTCTTCCCTTTCCAATAAGTCTTTCAGCCGATGTACTTCTAACTTCAAGGCTTCCTCTCTTGTCTCAACTCTCTGTAGCTGTAGAGTCAGGGATTGAACAGAACGTTGCTGTTCCGATGCCAAGCTTCTCAGTTGTTGGAGCTCAGCAATATGTCCTGGAGAGGGTTGGGGGTTCTTCTTCATGTGTTCCACCGTTTCTGTCAGCTGTAAATGTAAGAAGAGGTTATGATTTACCGAGCCATAGATTACAATCTGATTATCATAATAAAATTCATCGTCATCTTCATCAGCTAGAAGACGTCCACTGCTGAACATACGGCTCCCCCATAGAACGCCATTCCGAACGACAAGCTGCCAATTGCAACCACTGGTTACTTGTGACTTTTACTACGTCGTCGGTCCACAGTGCAGTAGTAAAATTAAGTACAGTTTATTGTTAGCATTTTTATTTGTTTTATGATAATCAGGTAGTGTAACAATTTGGTTAGAATAGTTTTATTTCTTACATTAATTTAGATAAATGATTATGCTTGGAGTATTTAATTTTGCATAATTCTATTCGTTGCTAGTTGTTGCTATTCGTATAGATGCGCTACATTACGTGACACAGCATTGCAACACATGTCGGTACCATCATACGTTATGTATGAAAGGAAACGAAGATATATTCGTAGCGATGATGGTCGAGTGGTTAGTGGGGTCGATTGCCGTGCAAAAGGTACGAGGTTCGATCCCACGAAACATGAAAAAAGAGCCTGAGCTACCGGTTAAGGAAAACATCGCGAGGAAACCATAGCATGCTGGTAGGGCATTTCCTATCGCTCGTCTGGCTAGCTACTACACTCAAGTTGTAAAATAACGGTGTGTTCCAGCAGCCTTTCTTGAGAGCCAGTGTATTCCAGACTAGGCTTCCGTGGCCGTGCGAACTAGTAGTCAAATGCCTAGCCCGTACAGGAAAAAAGAGGTTGATCGTCGCACGAAACGGAGTTTGTTTTCTAATTTACAATCCAATACTACCTGCTTGTTATCTCTCTCAGCCTCTCTCGCCCGTTTCTCCAGCTCTCTCATCTTCCACTCGCAGTCCGACAGTATACGCTCCGCTCTCGCCGCCGCCTGTGACCTCGCGGACTCGTGCGCTAGACGCCATTTCGCTGTATTCGCTTCGGCTGCTGCTAACGCCTGGAAATAAACAACATTATTGATAGAACACCAAAAGCGTCTTTGCTGCTGGTGGAGTAAAGTAAAGTAAGCTTTATTGTTCAACTGTGTAACGAGATCTTAAATTAACATAAAGTAAGTATCAACAGCTTTGTCTTTTGCGAACGTACAATATTTTGTAAGCCTATGCAATATATTAGATAATTTAATTACAAATACAATATAAAATTATTATTTTTCTTAACTAGGACATATTTATACACATATAATCATAATACTCTTTATCAAAATATTATTTTACATTACAACAGGCTTTTATTAATTAAACCACCCTTTAAGACTGTTTTTAAAATGGTTACCATTTAAAAAAATTAATACCAAAGGGAAATGATTATAGATTTTTATTGCATATTGCATTTCCAAATGAACTTTTTTCAAACATAGTATGTGCTGAATACTGAGGTTATATATATGTTTATTATGTAAATTATAGGCGCGAATGGATTGGTTAAAACATAAATCTTTATTTTTGTTAACAAACATACACAATTCATATACATAAATGCTAAAGACAGTCAAAAAATTCACGTAGGCACGTTTCACTGGTGTGAAAAACGTGGTTGGTAGGTCATTCGTACGCTTCCATTGGGTTTGTCTCATATTTTAGTGATGTGTGTAGTTTTTTTTCTCATTTCATGTTAAACGTTTTTTGTTGCTAGCAACTAAGGTGTACCTACACATTAGTATTCAACTATCTTCAAATCAAAAAATATATATTACTAGCTGACCCGGCCACGCGTTGCTGTGGCTATTTTATAGCGTCAACAATACGTGGTAATTATGCTGTTAAAATGTAACTTATATGACACGTTCGTAGATTTACCATAGCAGCGCCATCTATTGATTACTTACTCAACCCAGTCGAAAGGTATCGACATCTGTTAGAATCATTTGGAGTTAACAGATAATTGTGACTGTCAAATAATAACAGACAAATAATTAGCAATAAATTAAAATTGCGACTATAATTTGAGATTTAAACTATCCTATCTCTCAAGTTGGATCGAACTGCACATGGTGTGCGAATTTTATTATAATCGGTTAAGTGGTTTAGGAGTCCATTGAGGACAAACATTGTGACACGAGATTTATATATATTAAGATTAGTAAAGTCACTGTAAGCGTCAAATCATATTATACAAAATGTAAGTAAAGAAGTAAGTAAGTGTAGACAAAGTTTGTACAATTGTTTATTCTTATTTAGTTTCATTTTTCTTTGTATTTGTAAAATTTATTTATATTGTACGTACGCATTAGTTGCATTATATTTTGCATCTTATGGTTTGCTTATCGTTTTTAGTTTTTATTTTTGAGTTGCACTTTTCATTCATAATATTTTTTTTTTGCTTTAATTCATTTCATTCTTTAATTCATTTTCACGTATAGAAAAGAAACAAAACGTTACGCACATTTTAGAAAGTTTGTAACAGACGGATGTACAATACGGACGGTATTTTCTTTGTTTTTTTTTTCCACTTATTTCTTATATATATTTCTATCTTTATTTATTTTTATCAACGTTGTGTTCAACATTAACTTTTTTTACGGCAAGGCTTGATTTTGGAATTTACATTTTTTATGGCATATCCAGTTAAATGTCATGTTACTTCAAAAGTCTGAGTTGGAATATGAGGTTGCTATTAGGGGTGAAACACCCGCTTCAACTGTCCAGGAGCTGCGTAAGCAAATTGCTAAGTGCGGGCCTATATTTCCTTCAGAGGACATCCTTACCTCCCTAAGTCCCTTTGACGCAACTACAGATATGAGTGGTGTTGTAGATGTTCTTCATAAGGTTTATTTAACGCTAGAATCTACATCATTAGATAAAAGCATATTGCAGCGGATTGAAAATATCCTTAATCATTTATATCATCGGTTTAATCGCATTACAGTTGATGAAGAAGTTAAGCCACATTACGATGAATGTGTTGTTCTGTGTAAAAAAGCGACTACGAGGCTCAACATATGTAATGACACAGTTTCTGATCCTCTGGCTAGTAGTAGTAGTAATTCTGATTATCCTACTACATCTCTTAATTCTACTCTACCAATTAACGTCACCGTCAGCTGCGAAGGTAATTCAAATCAGTTAGCAAAATTAAAATTTGATGGCATAACGTGCGTACGGGCATTTATTCAACGAGTTGAGGAGTTTTGACAAGTAAAAAATGTAACACGTTCTAAAATTTTAGCTAATGCTACTGAAATGTTCACCGGTGACGCCATACATTGGTATCGAGGAATAAGGGACTCTGTAAAGAATTGAGACGAACTTTTATATTGAAAGCGACTGCACGCTCGTCGTCGCTATTTTGGAGCAACTAGGTACTTACTTCTCAATAAATAGTTGGTTTACTAGTTTTCCGTTCCGTATTAACGTCGAAACAACTCTAATGAGTGATAAAACCCCGTATTGGGTAAGTGTTGAACACAAACTATTATTATTTTCGTCAAAATGGCAGGTAGGGTGTGCCACGCTTATTCATTGTTTGCAAGTCATTTTTGATAATGTTTTAATTATGTAAATCTCTTTTTTCTTTTCTCTTATTCTTATTTTATATTATTATTTAGTGTTTACTATTTGCAAAATTTTTTTTCCCTTTTACTCTCTCATGTTTAGATATTATACCTACGTACGTATGATTCGAAATAAATTGTTTACTCCGTCTGATTGTGGAATATTTGCACACTCATTAATTTGCCTAGTACTTCCTGCAAAAGCCACAATCAGAGGAGTCGTTGTCGGACGTATTTTGAAATATCGGACGTTAACTCCAGGGTCCAAGGTACCGGGACGACCGTTACGTTTCGTCCCACAACAGCTGTACCTGAAGTAGCTACCGGCCACAGCAGACATTTAGTCTCCGGCTCCTTTTTTCTCGTCAAGGCCATAGCCAGGGGAGTTCCTAAGCCGACTTCCCATATGGTTGCGTATAAATACAGTTAGACCCGGCTAATAAGAGATCCGCCACAAAAAAATTGCTAAACCATTACCAACATTACCGCCACCACAAGCGACGCACACACGCAACGTCACAAAACTCCGGCAAATCACAACACCAGGCCTGAATCGCGCAAGCGTCATCTACAGGGCTTCGACGCAAGTATACGAGATCCAATAACATATGATCTCCCCCAAGCACAAAACCCGCTTGATAAAATGGAGGCCACTTCATCCTCCATAGTATGTTTTCAGTTCTCCTGTAAATTTCGTACTCGCGTTCAGGTCGTAATTGCCAACCAATCCTGAGGAAACTTACTCGTAGTGTAAGGGTTCTCCAAATTTCTAAAAATTGTTAGTAATTGGTATTTTTTAATTATATCGGGGTATTTTTCCTGATAAGGAAATGTAGGCTACGGCGAGATAATTGAGATACGAGATAATAATACAGATAACTACAGACATGCGGAACACAACAAAAAAAAACGAAGTGAATGTCGACGTTTTTTATAAAGCTGAAAGTAAATCATGGTCGCCAGAATGATGTTTGATCTTCTGTTACAAAAGATAACTATCTTTTGTAATGACGGTCTGAAATTTTTACCTCATGCGCTCTCTGTTCGCTCTGCGCCTTCTCAGTCTCGAGTCGCTCTCTGTCTCGCTCTAACGCGAGCACTCGCGACTCGAGTTCCGCTCGCCTTGTGAGCGAGTCCTCTAACTCGCCTCGCAACTCTCGTAGATACTCCTCTGGAATAAGAAAAAGAAGGAATTGTAACTCAATCTTTTAACTTAGGTATACATGGTTATTGGCTAGGGGTGTATGTACTAAGCGCAAAAAGGGGACCACTGGACTTATCACGATGAACAGCTTTTACTATGGGACCGACTCGAACATCGAGAAAAAATTTAGCTGTTTCATAGATTCTAGTATTTCGAATTGATCCTATAGTAATAGTTGTTCATTATGATGGGTACAATAACCTCCTTTCGGCTTAGTACACACTAACCGATAACTCTGTTTATCTGAGTTTTTACGCTGCTGCAAAAGAAGGACGGTTATGTTACTCAAGTGTACGTAAGTATGAACTCGTATGTACCTATATAAGATTAGTAATGTATGGTGTGTAATAGTCTATGCATTATTGCTAATAGGGTAGGAAATTGTAGTTTAAAATTTTCGGGCCTTGCGACATTTATTAACTGATTCTCCGCAATAACAATTATATTTTTTGTATGTATGTACCTATGTATGTATATGTCCTTGACACGCTCTAGAGCCTAAACGGCTTGTCGTATTTTTATGTGAGTGGTGTCAATAGATTCGTCTTAGTCGCGAGAGTTTGGATAAATGAATCCAATGTCACTTTAAAAAAAAAAGATGTTACAAAATTTTAAACATTTAGCAGTCGGGTTTTTTGAAATCGCTTCTAATAACATTTTTACTCATGTGCATAAATGGAAACATCGTAAATCCAAACAAAACTTCTATGTTTATTTAAAAACATTACGAAAAAAACTGTCAACAACTAGGGTGTTTCCTATCGCTCGCCTGGCTAGCTACCACCCTCAAGTTGTAAAATCTGTCGCCAAGCACCTAACGGTGTGCTCCGGCAGCCTTCCTTGAGAGCCACTGTATTCCAGACTATCTAATGCTCCATCTAAGGCTACAGTATCGCTGACTTCCGTGGTCGTGCGAGCTTGTGGTCAAATGCGTAGCTGTGTAGGATTAAAAACACAAAGAGCCGCACGCAAAAAAAATTAAAAAGAAATAAATTAATAAAAAGATCCTAAAAAAATCAAAACAAAAAAAAATAAAACAAAGTAAAAATATCTTATCGAATTGAGAGCTTCTTCCTCTTTTAAAATCGGTTAAAAATACCTTTCTCACCATTCCTCTGCCGCAGCTGATCCGCCAGATCTGCGGAACAGCTCCTGGCTGCAGTCAGCTCTTCCTCCAGCGAGCGGCTGCGCTGCCTCACCAGCTCCGACTCCTTGTATGCTGCCGCTAGCTCGCATTTTAACTCTGGAATTAGAAGGAAGCGGATTTAAGAATATCGCTGTTAGACTACACTGATCGATGGAATCAACCATGTGATACAGTCTGGTGACAGGCGGGCGGACAGCGAAGTCGAGTTTTTACCTGCTAGGTACGGAACCCTAAAAAGCTAAGGATATGAGCAGGTTATGGGTCATGCCCTCAGTTACTATGACCATTCGGTCACCAATACCTTAATTTCGGTTATTTCGATTTACCTAAACCAATTTCCAGACCAATTTTGATGAATAATATTGGCCCGTCTCGAAAATGTATCATTCATATGAAAAATGTTTATTTTTGTTTTTGTGTTGTCAAACGTACTACCCGTCATTGATCGCTCCCGGTGCAAATTTGCCCATAATGCTTATCACGCTGGATGGCTATGACCAACCTTTGCTCCAAGAACCAGCCGGAACGGGAGTCACCATCTCTATCTCTAATCAGGCGCCCTATCTCGTGAACATAATTTTATTAAGGTCTAATAAGTTAGTGGTAGCCTAGTCGGTAAACACCTTGCTTCACAAGCTTAAGGGCGTTGGTTCAATCCCAGATACAGGCACCTCTGAGTTTTTTACTTATATGCATATTATAATTAATTACCACAAGCTTAAACGGTGATGGAAAAAAACGTGTGGAAACTTGCTTTTCGGAGAAGGTCACTTTGGAACACAACACACAACTTTGGAAGATAAGTGAAGTGATCGACGGAATTTGGCCAGCGCGAGCGTGGTGTGCAATGGCTTACACCGTCTTCATAGGGGAGACCCGAGCCCAGCAATGGTTGATACGTATAAGTATATTTAAAACGTCAAGTTTACAACGATATACACTTTATGATGCTATTGTTTTTCATGGCCAAACCTTCAAATGAAGACGCAAACAAATGTCCCAACTTCCTCCACGGTCTGCCCGATTTAATTTTATCAAAACATCGTTCAAAATTTAATGGATTTTCCTTATAAACGACCGAGTGGTAATTAATTTGCCAGACTTCAGCGTGGGAAGAATCCGGCTGCATTTTCATGGGTATATTGACGATATTAAACTAGGTAGTATAGTTCTGCGAATTGTTGACCTGGCGACGACATTAATATTGCTGTCCATTCAGCAATTGCTCAGAGAAAAAAAAATCTTTTTAAAATAAGACCTATTTATTTTGTTTTTGTTCCTAAATGCGAAAGAAGTAATGTTACGTTTTTCGAGTGTATGTAGGTATGTATATTTCTTTAGCATGCCCTAGAGCCTAAACGGCTTGTCGTATTTTTATGTGAGTGGTGTCAATAGATTCGTCTTAGTCGTGAGAGTGACACTGGGTACATCGAAGTTAAAAAAATAAGAAATCAAGGATGATACACAGGTTTAACGATTTAGCAGTCGGGTTTTTTCGAACTCGCTTCTGAACACTTGGTTTAAATTTTTCTACTAAATGTCATATAAAAGAATATTTTGCCAAATTTTCGCACTTGGCTAAATATTCTTGCAATTATACGTGAAGCTATAGCGGAAATACGTAGGTAGTATATTTTGTCATAAAACCGCAAACGCAGGAAGCCTTGCATAAAAATAATTATCGCTTTGCGCAGATATATCGCGGGCTGTCTATGACTAGATACCATTGAAAAATATGTCGCCAAGCACCTAACGGTGTGATCCGGCAGCCTTCCTTGAATGTGTGCGAAATTAAACTTGGATCTTTCTACGATACAACGTGATAACCTGCATTGTTAAACAAAATAGCTGGTTATTTTTGCAAATTCCAAGTTGGTCCCATAATGTAAGCACTTCATCTTGATTTTAACGCTGGCATCTTTTTCGAATCCAAAACTTTCCCAGGTATGCGTTTCTGGGCGTTACTCGTATCCCATATATAGTTTTAGCCCTGTCAAATTCAATTGACGTTTAACTGTCACATTTAAATATCGACAATAATGCAGAAAGTTTTCCCGCGTCCAACGTAAAAATGGCTGGACTTTGTTTTTGTTTTCCTGAGATATATTATACATACAGCATCTTTAGTAAAGTCTTCATCACGTTAATCGGCTACGAATATCATAATAACTTGACCGAAACAAATACTTTTCTTAATTATTATCTTTACTTTATATTTGCATAATTTAAAAAATCTGTTGTTTGATGGCTGGCAAATATGCTTATCTATAACGCCGTATTAAAAAGAAAAATAAAAAACGAAGAAATTAGCATTGACATATCGGCAATACTGACAGCACATTAAAATTTCACTAGCCCAATGAGGCAGATAGATTTTATCCATTCGGCGGAATTTTATACTAGATGAACCCGCCTAAACAGGGTAGTTTAAATTTCAGTCTTGCGAAATCTTATTCGAGTGTTGCTCCTAAACGGTGTGTCTGACGTTTAGACCGGTGACATTTTAAACTGACTAAGCATACTGAAACGCGCCCGACCGATTTATCCCTGTATAATCCATTTGCCATGTATTTCATATCGATCATCATCCGCTCTCAACTCCGCACTTGACCTTATTGAAACAAAGACAGACATGTGATGCTATTTCAGTACTCGAGTACGGTATATGGTTTCAGTGCACTTTCACTCATGTGTGTTATTAATAGCACTAAATGTACGCGTTGAGTCGCGTGTGTAAGCACACATGGGTGCGAATGGTGCGACGATATACTGTGAGCATTTTTTTTATCCTACACATCTAGGCATTTGACCACAAGTTCGCAAGTAGCCCTAGATGGAGCAAACCTAGTCTGAAATAAACTGGTTCTCAAGGAAGGCTGCCGGACCACACCGTTAGGTGCTTGGCGACAGATTTTACAACTTGAGGGTGGTAGCTAGCTAGGCAAGCGAAACGCCCTACCACCATGAGTTTCCTCACGATGTTTTCCTTCACCGGTAGCTCAGGCTGTTTGAATTGGCTTAAAGTAAAGCGACTTTGAAATTGCTTCTACTGATTTCAAATCCTTTTTCTAAACGCTGACTGCTGGTTTAATCAGAGCCTTAGCTATGTCACCAAAGGATTTGATATGTAATTTTGAACCCCTAAATAAACTGATCCGTATAGTAAGTTATTTCTAAGAAATTATGTTTTTTTAACGATTATATCTATATTTATTTGATTTATTTGCCGTAAAAGTCTTGCCATTAATAAGAAGTAAGGTTGTTTAATAATAAACAGCGCGAGTCGGACTCGCTAGGGGTTCCGTATATTTGTCTAAGTTAATAAAGGCATTTACATTTAATTTTTTTTATATATTTCGTTATGTGTTCATGTTTGTGTAAAAATTTAAGCATCTTCCAATATTCGAATATTTATATTTATAATTGAGGCAGAACATTTTAATCAAACACGGCAGCGTCATCTTTGGACAGAATCGATCAGACTACGTCACAACAGTAAATAACCGTTTTATATGTATATTTGATAATACTCGTAGTACCTAAATCTTGTCGTGTCATCCCGTGCATTCCATTGCTGGGCACGGGCCTACCCTATGATGGGGCTTGTTACATTAAGATTTTACAGGGTTTTTATATTACTTTTCAGTGACTTCCAAAATGAAGAGGTTTTCAATAGGTACATCGGAATCCTACTTTTATGCAAGTAGAGAAATCTATACACAAGTATAATTGAAAATTTTGAAAAACCCGGACACATGGTGCGGCATCCATCTTGGATTTGAAATTATCATAATATATAATACAACTAAGTATATAATAAATAGAAGTATAATAGCTATAGTTGTACTAGTCAAGCTCTTTCGTTTGAAACCCATATTGAGGGAGCTGTGGAAAAAAAATGTACATCGCCATTTTGGGGCGGTGGTCATCTTGGACCAATTTTCAACCGTTTGTGAGCCACGATGCCACAGACACACACAAACACACACATCAAAATTATAGCACTCCGTCGTTTTTGCGTCGGGGCTAAAAACCAATGCGATTCATTACTTGATCACAAACTGTTACTGTTCGATACAAGTCTTACTCCCCGACTTGGCTTTCGTCCAACTACTTTCACGTGTACATACGTCTGCTTTGTCACCAACAAACGGCATGTGACTCACGCTGTCTAAATATTGGTGTTTTCTGAGTTCGTTGCCTGATTTCTTTGTGGTATTCAACTAAATATAAACAAAAGTATTTATGAAACAGAAAACTAAATACTGATGACCCCCCCCCCCCCCCCATTCGGCCAGTCAAACTGACTAAACTTAAACTTCTTTTTCTTTTGCCTTTTCTTACTTTTGAAAACAATAAGAGAGGAGACAATTTTAGAACTGTCAAATTAGGTTACTTTGGTAAGTTTGGCCTGACCGAATCGGGGTTACTGACTCAAAACTATACTAAAATAATTTGTGCGGTAGCCTTCGAACCTTCGTAGCCGAGCTCAGAGAGCCCTTAGACTCTGTCCAATAAAACTCCTATTGATTTATACAGGGGTGCGTTCCGTGCCTACACTCTAGGTGCAACTATTCGCTCTTCTCGCGTCCGTGACCTCAGTGTAAATAACAACTGGCATGCAACTGACGCGTTCGTAGCGTCCGTTAGGTGCAACTATTTAACGATTAAAATCGCTCGGGTAAAACACTGACGATTATCTGACAGTTGACAATATATGGCTATGGCAATAAAGGCTATTTTCAAGTGAAGTGTGAACAACTCAACCTGAGTTGCTGTCAGTGTAAATATTCTACTAACGCGACGGTACCTACGGGCAGGGTTAAAAAACAACTACACCCTAAGGCATGGAACGCATCTCAGGACTTGTTGCCTGCTAGGGGTGTACTTGGCCGAAAAAGGGTCACAATAGTTATAATTACAATCAATATTCCGTCAATTAACCGAAACATTTATTTACGAATTATTATTGCGAGTATGTCATGTATCTATGTATGTGTATTGATTAATTTTAAATTATATTTTTTCTTGTTAATTTTTTTTGCGATACAGTATTTGTACGATGCCTTTTTTCTAATTTTGCTATTAATGCAACACCGACGTGACTGTTCTCACTTAGTCCGATCCATCCCAAGGTTGCTTGGAAGAAATTGCTTTAGGCGATAAGGCCGCGCAATGTACTCACGATGTTTTGTTCTTGTTTGTGTTTTATTGTTTATATTTTGTTTTTGGTGTGCAATAGAAATATTGTATTGTATGTTGTAATATTCACTACGGGACAAACCCTGAATTCGCGAAAATAATGCGAGCAGATGAAAAACTTGATCGGTCTTCACGAAGACTCACGTTCGATCTCCTGTGCTTTTTCCTGCAGCTGCTTCCTGCAGGTCACCACCAGGTCCCTCGCTCGCTCCGCCTCCTCACACCTGGAGCTACCCAGCTCTGTAAGAGACACATGGCTGCAGAACGACGGCTCCTGGCTGACCAGGTCCTTCCTGGAAAGACAAGAGAACACTTAACATTTTCTATATAGGAGTGTAACAAGCGCTGAAACGTTACATTAAGCATAAGTTTCTATATTTCTTACTAGCTGTGCCCTGCGGTGTTACAGGATGAAAACTATGAAAACTTAAGCCTATGTGTTACTCCAGGGTCTAAGCTATATCCGCACCAAATTTCATCCAAATCCGTGGTTTTTACGTGAAAGAGTAACACACATACACACATACCTACATTGTTACATACTTTCGCGTTTATAATATGAGTTGGATTTTATTTAGAAAATTAACGCGTGTTTAATTCATATTGTTGAAGACACGAACGACTTATTTCATCTCTGACGAAGTTCACCGAATGTGAAAGAAACTATAGTTGGACCTTTCCTACTATCAGGTGAACCTTCGCGCGAAAACCCGTCTTGTTGACAATATATTTCTTATTCATTATACTACAATCGTAGTATAATGAAATATAACAATTTAGATAACGAGTAGCTTGCAATCAAAATTACAAACAATCAAATATTTCAGCAGAATAACAACCAAAATCTAAGTGCTCACTGTACAAATTCTATGTAAAGGTTAATAATTATATTCTTTTTTTTTCAGCAACTAGGCATTTGATCACAAGTATGGAGCAGCGATGGAGCATGCTTAGTCTGCACTGATATTTATTGATATTTGAATAATATTTATGTAAGCGAGTCAAATATTATTAGTGTAGTTCCGTCGAACGTCGGATTTCGCAACACTTGTATGGTTGTTATGAAACTTTTAAGCTATTTACTTTAAATTACATTAAACAAGGATGTTTTACTTATAACGTATAGAATATGAAAGAGAAATATTTATTGGCCTTTAAGTAGTGTTCGTTACAGGGCACGCTGCCCTTTGGTAGTGGGTTGGAGCATTTGGATTATCAGTAGATCTTAAATGGTCTATAGATAGAATCTTTCTGCGATATTCTTTTTCTGTTGTATGTAGTTATTTTATTTTTGGTCATAAAGGCACTTGCCCCGAGAACGATGTTTTGACAAGTTGCATTGACATATTCACTGAGTTTATAAAAAGGAATTTCTTTTTAAAATAATTAACTAGGCATGAAATTAACTGTCCGAGTACAGTCTCTGCTCCGACAGAATTTCCTTTCGTCTTATAAAGATGACAGAAAAAGTGAAATTTAATTCATATATCTATGTGAATTTACAAAAGTTCACACCGAGCAAAAAAGTGATAAAAACCGCTGTCAATTCGCCAGATTCTATCACTGTGTAGCCTGAAGGTTTTATCACTTATTTTAATTTTGAGATCAAACTACTGGACCTTTTGATAACATTGTTCCTTGGGAATACATTAAATTTAGTATACCTACCTAATCCAAACAAAAAAATATTTATCGCTTCAGGAGTACTCAGAGACGCTCAGAGACGATAGGGTAAAAATACAAAAATAACGAAGAAAAACAAGAAGTTAAAAACTTGACTTGCAAAAACTGTAAAAGATCCTTCTTTTTTCCAATATTTACTTATATTTGTAATGTTTTATTAATAAATCAACAAAATAGCTAACAGGTTACTAAAGTGCGCGCACAAAATGCAATAAAGTAAATCCATTTTCTGGATGTCCAAGACATCGGCTTCTGTCGAGTTTGGAACCCGTTATTAATATTAGCGTCAAGCTAATCTACCATTGTTTTGAATAAAATAAATCTTCTTCTCTTATATATAAAAATAAATTGCTGTTCGTTTGTCTCGCTAAAAGTCAAGAATGGCTGGGCCGGTTTAGCTGATTTTGGTCTTGAAAAGTTTGTCGTACTCCAAAGAATGTTTAAAAGGTGAGAAAAATAAATTACTGTTAGGGGGTACGAAGTTTGCCGGGACAGCTAGTCTATAATAAATAAAATTTTCCCTTTCTTTATCAATATTTTATCCTCCTTTTGAGCAGTTGTGTAGAAAGATTCCGCAGAATTGAGAACCGCTTTCTTTTTAAGATGATGACATCGATGTACTTGTAAAAACGCAAAACGCTTTGTTTGAGATATAAACAAAAGTACGTAAAACAATTCGTAGAAATGAAGTATTTCCTCGACAAAGATTAGCGTGAAAATTTGTTGATGTTTATTCTCAAAATTACCCAGAAAATGTTGGCAGAAAAAGAGTTCTGTGTTCTTTTGGAAAATTAATGAACTGAATGCATCATACAACGTCATACGTTATCGACACGGATTCAAGTCGTTTGATATCAGAGGCGGATTAAAAGTGGAAAGCGCTAGGGCAAGGTTCCTTATAACATTGAAATAGACATTTTTATTGGCCTTGTTTACACTACATGTGTTACATTAGGCGAGTCATTAGCTATTACAATTCAGTTTTGAAGTTTCGTATGGTATTCAAATCAAATATTAATTAAACATAGAATTAAATACATCAATTTTTTTGAAAATTGGGAGAAAAAATAAATCTGGTAATTAGTAAATGTTAACTATAGTTTTTATTACATTTCAAAATGTATTACATTACTTATATTTATTTCATTCAAGAAGGAAGATTCCTTCAATATCATAATGTCATAAATTCTTTTAAAGAGTAAAATGGGACGCCTCAAAGAAACACTTCATTGTCTTTTTGAATTCATTGGCATGTAGCTTAGTTATAGAAGGTGGAAATAAATATTAAATATAGTATCCCCTTCATAACTTCGAAGGGAAAAAGTTCCATCTATCCCAGTAGTTCCATCATGGAACTACTGGGATAGATGGAACCTTTCCCTTTAAGAGGAGCATTCGTTGAACCCGTGGGAGTTTGAAGGTCACAGTAATTTAAACCCCCGGGGGTGCTGTCAGCAACCCTGGGGGTTTCAAGTGTAATGCTCCATCGTCTCAAACCTAATAATGCGTGAATGACGAAAATATGTACCTTATAACAACTATTTATAAGGTTATCGATTAGGGGTGTACTAAACCGAAAAGAGGTAACTATAATCATCATTACGATCAACTTTCATTACAGGACCAACCCTGGAACAGGGTAAAAAGATCAGCTGTTTTATAGAAAAAGTTTATCCGTCGGCCAAAACATACAAGTATGAAGCAGCTGTTATTTTCTCGAATTCAGAGTTGGTCCCATAGTGAAAGTTCTTCATTGGGGTGTGCATAGTGACCCCCTTTCGGCTTAGTACAACCGTAGCCGATAATCCTGAACAGAAACCAACAATAAATCATACAAGTTGAATATCTTTGTAACATGGATTTTTTTATTATTGTAAAATATTAACACACTAAATAATACAGTTATGAAGTTATATAATTTGCGAATTTAATTACATTTCTTGAATTTATAGGCTTATAATAGAAGACAAATAACTATAAAGCTAATTAAACTTTTTAACAATTACGGTCTTAACTTAATTTTAATTAACCTTAATCTTAACTTTTGTCTTGTTTTGACACGTGACGTTCTCCATCGGATAAAACAAGAGAAAAGACGTTTAAAGTTAAGACGCGCTTATTGATAAGACCGTTATTATTACAAATTTTGAATATTGATTGTCACATGTCACACGCATGTGTCAACCATATCGGAGGGAAGAGAGCAACCCGACATACGACGCCACCGCAAGAAGAAGCTTTTTATAACATGGTCGAAAGCAGTAATAGCCGACTTTTAAGGAGGAGATTCCGCTAGATTGATAAAAGCAGCTTTCGAGTCGAAAACCTTATAGAAATAATTTTTGAATCTCACAAATTATTATTTCAATAGCTAAACAAACATAGAATTAAATCCTACAAGCCAAACATCAATCAGTAGCACCCTTTATAACACGGCAAGAAAAGCATTTTTACGAGCGTTATCCATCTCTTTAACGATTTCTCGCGTCTAGATAGCAAGATAAATGGTTGTCAACGAAAAAAATCGTATCTTAAAATCGATGCTATCGATGGACAAATATTTAAAATACACTATGCGACAAAATATCCCTAAATTCACCTTTAGATAATTTTGCCTAGGTTAGAGTAGATCAATAACTTCCTAGTTTCTTTTACAGAGGTCCAACGCTCACAAATTCTTATAACACGAATAAAGCTGCACATGAAAGCTAATATATTTCTCGCATTCACCGAAAATTTGGCGTCTTCGACAGTATGTTTATTGCACTAGTGATTCTTCAAGTATTGATATTTAATAATGGTGGATTTTTAACCATTAATGTCTTGTTTATGTGCATAAGTGTGGGCGAGAGATATCAAGACGGAATAAAGAGGTTTTGGATATCGCGGGAAATCTACATTGAATTGAAACCCTAGTAAAGTCTCGTCCACTTTACGAGGGTTCATTATGTGACTTTAACTTGACCACGACGACTTATTACTTGACTTGATATTTCACTCATCTTAAAAATTCAATTCAAATGACGCTGGCAAATATGCAAATCGTATGCAGCCATATTATACCTACCAAAAGAATGGCGAAAAATATAACGCATATCTGAACTTAGCTTATTTTCATAATTGGTTATTTTAATATTAATCATAACTAGATATTACTAATTGTTCCCATATTAGTTCCTAATTATAGATTCCTAAATTGTACACAGACTTTTGCCACGGATTTTCCAGTAGCTAGATTCACAAGATGTTTTCCATTACAATCTCGTAGATTGACGAACTGCCAGATCACCAGATGGCTAGACGTATTAACATTTTGCATCGGTTTTATAGCCTAGTACGATTAGTGCGTTTAGCCATGATTGCTTGCTTTTTGAGTGGGTAAGGTTGAGCTTATAGCAGGTGTTTTCGATAGGTATGGAGTACAAAAACATCGCGCCAAGGTAAAGATAGGGTATTAAAAATCGCATGTTATTAAACTGGTCGATAAATAGCAGCGTAACAAACTTACGCTCTTTTCTAGACGAAATGCTCCAAAGTTACTTCAAGATTCGTTGAAAAATAGTTAGGTACGTCCCGAAAACGGAGTTCAAATAATTCCAGTAACAAAACATGTAAAAAAACGTAGGTAATGATATGTAAATTTTTTTTTTTGGTCATAAAATCTCCATTGCCATGCAACGTGGCAATGCTGCCAGCATTTTTGCCACCTTTCCCTCAACTAATGGACTTTTTGACTAGTTCTAAATAGATTTAGTTTAGTTAGTGTTTTAATTACTGGTTTTTTAGTTTTTGACACAATAAATTACTCAAAAAAAAGGTGTTATAATAAAAATTAACGTTGGTAGAGATCGCTGTTCAATTGCAAGTCCGTCTTTTGTGACTGTTTCATAAAACTTCTGTAATTTTCCGACACCCTCGAGTGGATTTCGTCGCGTGCGATTAAATGAAGGTTTAGCGAAAACCCCATCCTCATTAAATCCCTTAGGTCCATAATAAAATAATGGTTGGCCCCCTACCCGTACTGAAAACTAGAAATGTACTCTGTATTTACTACTCGAGATAAAGATTAATAAATTAGTGGCAGTGTAAACGGTAAATCCCTTGCCTGGCAAGAGAAAAGGAGCGGGACCAATCTCAGATTCAGGCATTCAAGATTTCTTCACTCATGTGTATAATAATAACCATACCGGAAAAAAGAATTTCACGCAATAATAAAAAAGGGCGAATCCTACCAATAAATAGATGAGCTAAATGTAAGAAGCAGGGGCTTTATACCAAAATACTGATGTACAATAAATTACCTAATAGTGTAATGGATCTCAATTGTATTACATTCAAACAAAAATTTAAGTATTTTTTTGAAAGCAATCCTTTTTTTAAACTCAGTGAATATATGTGAATGCAGCTTGTGGAATCATCGTTCTTGCGTAACGAACAACCATAGTAAAATATTATTAATAACCAAACAAAGCAATCATAATGTAAATATTTGTCATGAGAACTATTAAACTAAGAACCAATATTAAGTAATCGTATATAAATGAGATTTGTAAGTTAAATTGTTTTAAGTATTTATTAATTCAAATGTAATAAGACTTGCCTGTAACGAACGTTATTTAAAGGTCAATAAATATTACTTTACTTTACTTTGACACATCAGTCAGCTTACACACACACACACATACACACTTCTTATTATAAAATGCAACTAAAATATTTAATTCAGACAAAACATCCACAGTCTTACACAATAATACTATGCACACAATAAACAATATAATCTTTTTTTTTGTGTGCGAGTTTTGAAAAATTTTCTTTTACAAGTGGTTGACTTTGATGGGTAGACTAATACCCTTAATTATCTATTGTCACACCTCTCTGTTACACGTTGTATATACAAATTAACTAACACAAATTTAAACGGTTAAAAAAACATGTGAGTAATCCTGCTTGTTGCAGATTTCGACGATAAGTAAAATCCCAACCCATAATATGACCAGCGTGATGGACTATAACCTACACCCCCTTCATACAGGACACCCGTGCCCAGCCGTGGGACATGGGTTGATATGTGTGATGTGTAACTCTAGTTTATTTTGAAGATGAGTCACTGTAGTTAAATAACAACAACACATGTTAAACTCTCTGCCAACTAGTGCCTAATTATCTAATTATATTCTGAAATGCGACCTACTGAACTGAACTGAACTGAACTGAACAATTTTAAAATAATAACTCTTAGACACGTCTTGTATTTAACGTCATATTTAACAGCTGAACCTGCCTACTGTATAAAAATTTACACATTTTATAAAACTAGAGGTCGAATTGCCGTACAATGAAAAAAGCTAAAAACCGAGTCAGGGGGATGTAAGAAGTGCAAGTCCATTTCTTTTTATTATACAGAGCTAGGCGTATGACCACAAGTTTGTACGACCAAGGAAGTCAGCGATACTGTAGCCCTAGATGGAGCATGCCTACACTGATGGTAGCTTATATACCTGCTGAACATATAGGATACTTTTGATCCCGGTAAATTAAAGAGAAAGAATATTAAATACCACGGGGATAAAATCGCGGGCATCAGCTAGTATTAAAATAATTTTAAAAAGTTAACTGCCAGCATTTCAATACCTAAGTCGCATTTGACCCAGCGAGCGAAACGTACAAAATTTTCTTTCATAAATCTGGCTGATGTTTGGTACCACAGAGCATTAAAATTCTGTAAAAGAAACTCCTTTCTTTTATCTTAATTATTTTTTTAATTTGCCCATAACTTAATTGGCGACGGCGCTTTACCACTGATTGAAGTAATATTCAGGAGAATCATTACGAGTATAAGGTACTCCATTTCCAAAATTATATAAGAATTTCAAAAACACATGACATATAAGAGCCTATTTGATCTCGATATAAAATTAAAAAATGTCCTGAAAGGGTCTACTGCCCCACTAAACTTAGTAAAAACAAGCAGCTAAAGTAAGATTTACTAATGTTATAACACATAGTCTGTGGGCCAATCAAGAAGTAAAGAAAAATAGAGAAATATGGTATTGAAACTGGCAAGGGTTCCCATGTTTTATTTTTGTTATGAAAGAGTTTGACCCAGAAAGAGTTCGGCTTACTTCATAGTGACCCTGACAGTGACAGTAATTTGTCGTTTATTTTTAAACGTCGCATAACTTTAGCTTTAAAAGTCTTTTGTCTATTTATGGATTTAAGTGATTGATAAATGTAACTGTCCATTTCGTAGATTAAAGGAGCAACAAAGTAGAAAAATGGTAAACTTCGTACGATTTCTCCATATATTTTAAGCATTATAAGCTTAGTCGTATTTTAAGTATGTACTTATAGTTCTGAACGAAGAAAAAATAAAAAAAATATATAAATAAATATAAGAGACCTTGATATACTAAATTAGTTTTGAACTAGTTTTATATCAACTATAAGTAGTTTAACACACGTTCACGCACTTTCTTAATGACAACAATTAAGATTTTTTTTAAAATAACTGTTCGGACGAAATGCTGAAAGAAATGTAGGATATAGACGTATATTATACAGATAATTGCAATAGATTTTTCAAATGTTTGTAAACAAACAAAAACATTTGCTAACTATTTACGAACGAAAAAATAAACGATAAAATAATACTCACGCGGTATCTTGAGGTTGCTTCACGCCTTCCTCTTCGTCCTCAAACTCTTCAACTTCCTCGATCTCTTCCTCGATTATCTCTTCAATAATTTCCTCCGTTTCACTCTCACTTTCACTCTCCTCACTTTTGACACTCGTGAGGTCGTCACCGGAATTATTTCTATCTCCTATGTCTAAGAATCCACTATCACTATTGTCGCTTTGGAATTTTTTTGAAACACTATCACTTACTGTCAAAAAGTTCGTACTGTCTTCGGAATTTTCAATTTTTATCGTTATGGGTTCGCTCTCGTTCACATTTATCACTGTTTTGTTATCACTGTCTAATCTTACGTCACCTAGCGGATTTTTTACGGGTGCATCTTCTAGAAATTCTTTGTTACCATCTAATGCGATATCATCTAAATATTCCTCTTCGGAAGACAAAGATTCGAAAGAAGAGTCTTGATCTTCGTCGGTTTGTTGTTCTCCATCATCGAAAATGATGTGTTTTCTAAAAGTAACTCGTTTCCTTCCATTATCAGATCGATCATCGTCCGAACATCCTTCTGTATCTGATCTGGGTGGTTTCAAATTAGATTTTTTCGCTGAATTAGGAGATTCTGCCTCAATTTTGTTGATGTTTTTATCTTCCGCGATTAAATTTAGCTCTTTTTGTAATTCTTCTTTGTATTTGTCGATGCCGTGGTGTTCTGGAATTGATTCGTAAGCGTGTTCGTGCTTATGTCCAGTAATTTTGCTATCAGCGTTGCCCATTTCATTGTTTAGTTTGTCAACAGTGCAGTCGATGCTCCGCGCGATCTCTCTGAGCAATGCTTCTGCGCGTCGCTTCTCATCCAAATCGGGTTCATTCGATACGTACACCAAAGACACGTGTTGATTGTTTTCTGTAGGTGTTTTTGCGTATTTCTGCAGTACTAGTGCTTTCACGCAGTCTGAATCGTTAGAGTGCGCGTCTGGTACAGCGGTGCTATTTTGGGCGCATATCGTAGGCGGGTCGATCTTAGCGATCACGGACGAGCTCCTCTGTAATGGTTGCGTCTCTTTCGGCGGGCTCACCCGACAGGATTCCGTCCTTTTTCGCTTTCCACGCTTCCTTTTCCCCGCCATGATCTGTAGAATCGCACCGACTCCAGTTTTTTGGTTGTAATCCGTTTCAGGAAGGAGGAGGTTCACTACATCTTTGCGGGTTTCGTTTTCGGGCGGCGCGCGCGCGTCGACTGCTCGTTCGGGTGCGATCGGAACTTTTCGCGTATCTTCGTCGACCTTCCCGCCTTTGCGTTTGAAAAACTGGAACATTGTCTTCTGTCAGACTTCGGTCATGTCCGTACGATGCGAAGCTTTCTCGGTGAATGTTTTTGAACGCAATCTTTAGCTGTAACTTCTTACTATCTGCTTGTTATTCTGTGACGCTGTTATAGAAACTTGTTGGTCTATTCTTGCGCGACCGCCGTTACACCGCTGCTAAGTTTTAGTGTCTATCAATCATTCTATCGTGGGATAGTAATAACTACGATTAAATCAATGGCAGGAATATATATTTCAGTTTATATTTCAACAGTTATTATTTATGTTCATGTTTTGACTCTGAGATGTAAAGTTGACGATGAAAATAAATGTTTTGAAGACATCGTGGTTGTTATGAAATTTTCACTTACAAAAAAATATGTTTGATATTACAACTTTATAGACACGAGACTATTTTATTTAATTAACTAACTAATACTTTTATTTGAAATCTTCGTATATTTCTCGTAAGTAGGTTAATATTCAAGGTCGAAAGGGAGAATGTTACGCAGACTAGGTATAGTATGTAGGTATCATTTTTGGGTAGGTTTGAAACAAAAAACAGAATTATCCAAATCGGTCCAGGCATCTCTGAAAAATAGGGTAACATACATCATACTCGTACATCATTTTAAACACGAAAGTTTGTACTCTTCACGAAGTAAATGCTGAACGGAATTGGATAAAATGGCACCAAGATAGCTTATTTTTATTTAGCCAGAATTAGCACATAGAATACATTTAATCCCGGAAAAAATCCCGTGGGTTTATTCATTTTTCGCGGGTAATACCGCAGGATACAAAAAATATACCGACCAATTGAGACATTGACTGGCCGGTTGGCGCAGTTGGTAGCAACTCTGCCTTCTGTGCCGATGGTCCCGGGTTCGATCTCCGGACAGGTTAAACATTTGTGTGCATGAACATGTTTGTTAGACCTGTGTCTGGGTGTTTATTATATATATAAGTATGTATATATGTATTTCTAAGTATGTATGTCAGTGATCAGGTTACCATAGCACAGGCTTTGCCTAGTTTGGGACCTGAACACCTTTGTGCGGATGTTGTCCCATATTATTATTATTATATTATTACTATTGCAAATATTTTGAGGTCTGTTAAATTTGCGTGAACCTAATACTACGCCTTTCTTTTACTTCCAATTCATTAATAGAGTTAATTTTCAATGTAGATGTAATAAATCAAAGAAAGACAATAGGTCAACCACGTGTAATACCTAAGTAGGTACATTATATACTTTTGTAGCTACCTGTTTATATAATGAAGCGTAGGTCGCGTATTTACTATCTACGCTTCATCGATTGAAGTCATGTGCAGTATTGAACTATTTATTACCTACTTCTTACTATTTATAAACGAAGAGACGTCGCTCATTTTAGTTAGTCTTTTTCTATGCGATAAATAGTAGTCATTCCGTGAACTGTTGACCTCGCGACACTAAACATTTTAGAAAGCTATAAATAATAACAACTTCTCATATTTTCAAAATCATATATAAATTTTACTCATTCATTGTTTTTAGTTAGTATTTAACAATAATAATTTTTAAATATGGCATCATCCCTTTCAAACAAAGCAATAATTTTCCAAATTTCGCGCAGGCGACTACAAGAGATCGGGGATATACATAAAATAAAGAAAAAAACGATTCCGACAAATTGAGAAGGAACCTCTTCTTAGATTTAGGTAAAAAAATAATTCTATTCTAGCAAAACTCAACCACTATCCCTTGAACTATTAAATGAGACAAACAACAAAATTAGGGCCATTTGTTGGCACTCACAAGACGCACGTCGATCGACGCAAACATACATACACGATTGACATTGACAGATGATGGAAACGTCATCGATATTGTGAAATAGGAATAGCTACTTTGGTTCACTCTAATCAGTTTTCCTTCCGGAATGTATTTCCGGCATGTAATTGCAATTAAGAGGATATGTCGGTCATTGACAAAAAACAATTTTTTTTACGAGCAATTGACGAGAAAAACATTATTCGGAACTTTTCTAAGATGATCAAAAATCTCTAAAAACGTAATTCTGAGTAATACGTTAAAATAGTTATACGTTATTTTAATTTATCTTTTATTATCGTAATGAAAATGTAGTTATCGACATAGGTTGTAGGATTTGCAAACTGAAACGATAACCGATGTGAAAGAAAGGTTCTTGAGTGGCGACCACGACCTGGAAGACGCAGCGTAGGTAGGTCTTCCACTAGGTGGACCGACGACATAGTGAAAGTCACAAGTAACCAGTGGATGCAATTGGCAGCTAAGGGAAATGCCTATGTTATCTTATATAGAATTAAACAAGTGACGGCTAAATCTTTACACCTGTGTATCATCCCTAGGGTTTTTTTTTTAATTTTGATGCACCCAGTGTCACTCTCACGTCTGAGACGAATCTATTAACACCATTCACACAAAAATACATCAAGCCGTTTAGGCTCTAAGGCGTGCCAAGGAATATACATACACTTTAAAAAACATAGTCGAATTGAGCACTTCTTCCTTGAGTTGGACGATAAAAATATTTAAGGCCAATTGACAACCTCCTTTTTAAAGTCAGCAAAAACTTTTTTTTCACTTTAAAATTGTCAGCGCTGGTGCATTTACTTTCTTGCCCACATTTGAGTCCAATGGTTCAATGGATCAAGTAAACATGGCGTCGCCACCCTTCTCGGATGCATGTGAAGGTCAGTGGCTCCTGACTGGATATAAATATCGACCAAGTTCATAACACAAAGGCTGGAATTTAGAAAGGAGTTTGTTTCATTTTCGGCCAAGACTTTGTACGTCTACCAAAAAATGCTTAAAGATGTGGTTAATATTGTGTATTAATGAAACCTGCAATTTTTTTTATAAGACCAATTTCGAATTCGAGAAAAAAACAGCTGTTTTATTTATTTTGTCGACGACCAATTTACTTTTTCTATAGAAAGCGAGTTTTTTTTTTTTCACTTATTCAGAGTTGGTCCTGTGAAAGTTCTTCGTAATTATGAGTACCTATAGTGACCTATAGTGATAAGACCTCATTTCGGCTTTGTACAGTCCGTATATTTAATAATAATAAAATAATATAATATGGGACAACATCCACACAAAGGTGTTCAAGTCCTAAACTAGGCAAAGCCTGTGCTATGGTAACCTGATCACTGATATACATACTTATATACACAAATATATAAGCACCTTGATCATTTAATTTAATACATTTTATTTGTATGGAGTTAATGTTTCAAGTGCTTTTATTACCTAAAACAAAATGACTGAAAACAACCACAAAACAATATAGCAGATAGATTACCTATAGACCACTTAAGATCTACAGATAATCCAAATGCTCCAACCCACCACCAGAGGGCAGCGTGACATTAACCATTGATTATTTATATAGGCATTAACTAAGTTAATTGACCGAGCGAGCAAAGCGTCTCTTCGAATGTGGCAAAACGTTCTTTATTTTGTCAATTGCATGAAATATTTATAAAGTAGCAAAATTATTGACTTCCTGACGTCACCACTTTCCAAAAATTCTAATAGGTAACCCTATACCTACCTATATTTTATTTTTATTTTGTATTTATCTTATAAGCCAAAGATTGATTTGAGACGTGAAGTCGAAAATGAAAATGCAAATAAAAAATTTAATTTTTGACTTCAAGTCGCTGCAATATGACTAATAACTAAACAAAGCAATCATAATGTAAAAAAATTACATGAGAACTATTAAACTAACAACTAATATTAACTAATCGTATATATAAATGAGATTAACATGTTATTTTTTTAAGTAATTATTAATTCAAATGTAATAAGACTTGCCTGTTACGAACGTTATTTAAAGGTCAATAAACATTACTTTACTTTAAGAACTTTACTTTACAATCATATTTATGCGCCACTTGATTTCCCGCCAATGAATGCGTGATTCCCAGTTTCCTGCCCTTTGATTCGAAATGCTAAAAACGAAGTAAACAAACCTCATGTCAAAATAACAACTCGTTTATTATTAGACGCCATCTTGTGTTCCGAAGACTGACGTCACTACGACTTCCTTTTGTAAGGTCGCCATGGATTTTATGATGACAGGATAATTTTTTTCCGAATGTCAATAAAAAGAGAAGTTCTCAAAAGTAAGTTTTTTTATTAGGTAGGTATGTTCAACGATTTATTTTCAAAATTCTAATTCATAATTGTTTTTTGACGATGAAAAGAAAAATAATATTTCAATGTGTTTTACTAAATATCTAAAAGGCCACTCACTTTTGAAATTTTTTTTTTTATCAGAATCGGTAAGTATAAATCCCATTTAAGTTTTATTTAAATCCACCCAGTATATAAGGTTTATGAATCAAAGGAATTGATTTCCTATTAATTCTGTAAACAGAACTAGTGAGAGTAAAATTCCCGTTAGTTCTGTCAAAACAGAACTACTCCACAGAACAGGTGGGAAAAACGAGTCAAACGATGACCCAGTTTATACACCTATTTTCTAGGTTACTTTACTTCCACTCTACTTTTTTATTAACTTTATTGATCAACACCCATTTTCACAATGAGTTTCCGCTCGGATTCGAAAACTTTGCAACATGAATTTACCACGTAATTGTTACGTCATACGTCAAAGTAATAATTTAAGATTTTCTAATAAGTTTGGCGTAATTCGTGTTGCAGAAAAACCAAACCCATGGTTACTATATTCGTTAGCTCTTTTCATAATGTACTCCGATCGTGATGTATCTCAATAAATAACGGAATTTATTTAAAATTTGACGTCAATTTCTATAAACTTCACTCGTAAATTCAATGTTATTATGAACTAGAGTAACCTTCGGGATTTTGTGTTTTCCTTTTGCTGTATTTACGTAAATTACCGTTTTCCGTTACGTCGGCGATTTTCTAATAAGATGCTTACATGTGAATTCGTGATAATTCGGGCGCCTGTACCTGTATCTTTTATTCAGATGTTTTGATTTGAAAAACCAAAATGCTGAAGCCATTCAAAAAATGAGAGCAGTCTACAAACAAAAGTAATCCATATCAGTTCAGGCGTCGACACTGAGAAAATTGGGGGAAAAGGTACACAAAAATATTGAAAAAATATTTTTGATGAATTGAGATCCTATTATTTTGGACTTCTTTTTTTAGGTTATATATGGATTTTTCTGTAACTGTGTTAATTTAAATTGGTACTTCTAACTTATTATTCTTATATTCCCGTTACGCTATAAATGCGCCCCGCGTCTGCGTCAAAGATAAGACCGCAATCCCACTGGCGTATTACGAGCGTTGGCGTCTCCCGAAGGTCTGGAGAGACGCGACGCGACGTTTAGCGTGGCGAGCAATAACGTCCGCTGAAAGCGACGCTAACGTTGCGTTGGTTCCGCTACCGTTCTGAGACTCGTCTATACCGTCTGCTAAGCGTTGGCGATCGGCAGGCGTTGAAGAAACGCTAACGCCCGTAAAACGCCAGTGGGATAGCAGCACTCACGTCTTTGGAAAATTTGAAAAATGAACTTTTAGATTAGATATTTTTAGCAGTTATATATATTTCGTAGACAAAATAACGCGATTAAAATAACGCGAACGCGTTACGTGTTGAAATATTCTTTGTAAATAAGGACCCTGTAAAAAGAAACTCTGAACATCGAATGACGTTACAAAAAATATTAGATAATAATTATAAAAAAATTGGCTGACACTACAAAATATACATTTGCTAATAATATTGAATTATAATATTATATTATATTATGCTATTTTAAAACGTACACGATGAGTTTTTTTTTTAATATAATAGAGCTTTTTTGAGAGAAATTTAATTTGATTCAGCAAAAAAGGCGAAATTGAACTTTTACCTAACCGTACCTATGTATTTTTTGTAACTTATGGTCCCAAATATCAAAAGAAAAATAATCTTATTGTTCGTTACAGAATAAGATCACTGTTCTGTGACACTTTTTAGAGACAGCCCACTTAAAAAACACCCGTGGAACCTATGGTACGCAAATGGTTTTTTACTAAAGCTAACCAACAAAATAGTATTCCACTTGAACTATAAAATAGTAAAGTCAAAACACATGGAATCGATCGTAGGAGCAGTCATAACGCACTTGAAACATAAATCAATAGTTGCGCTCGATCGCTCATGTAATCGTTTTGGCGTTATGCCAATCTGTTTTTACCTGACTGCCTAGAAGGAGAGTAATGTTTTTCATATTATCGGGCTTATTAGGAGCGTTTGATCGTTGAGATACAGATTGCTGATATTTATTTCAATGAATGAACGAAAGAATGAAAATGAATGAATGTAAATAAATGATAAAAATGAATGAATGTAAATGAATGAATTATCCAAACTATATAACAAATAAATCTGGCCCAGCGTATAAGCATTGCCATTCAGCGTAGCAATGCCGCTAGCATACTTGATACGTAGCCTTCTGACAGTAAGTTTTTAAGCATTTGGACGAAGGGTGATCCATTTAATGTACCCAGTGTCACTCTCACGACTAAGATGAAACTATTGAAATCAATCACATAAAAATATGACAGGCCGTTTAGGCTCTAAGGCGTGCCAAAGTACCTATACATACATACACTCGAAAAACATAACCCTCCTTCTTTCGCAGTCGGGTAAAAATGCACTTATAGTTTCGCGATGTCTGTCCGTCCGTCTATCGCAGAAGACAGGGTTACCTCGAGGTGTACTAATCCAAAAGGGCGTCACTGTACTCATCATTATGAACTTTCATTATGAAACAGACTCGAAATTCGAGAAAAAAAATCTGTTGTGTCCTAAAGAAAGTTTATCGGCCATCGATAAAATAAATGGAACTGCGGACTTTTTTCGAATATCGAGTTGATCCCATAATGAAAGTTGTTTGTAATTATGGGTGCAATAACCCTCTTTCGGCTTAGTATACCCCTAACCGTTAACCCTATAGATATACCTAATTAAAGAATTTTGAGACATCCTGCTTCCTTATTCGTAAAGACTTAACGCGGAAATTTCTGGAAACCGACTCATTTCTTCCAAATAGTTCCATTTCCGTTGAAAAAGAAAAAAAACACATTTTAGTTCGAAAAATATTCCCATTTAAAGTATAAAAATGAACTTTAAATGAATAGAAATAAGAGTTAAATTAGTTGCGATGTGTTATTAAAGTTACTTTATGATTTCCTTTATGAATGCTTTTGATGTTGAGGACGTCCTTTTCTGCTGAAAATACCTAGTAGGTGTTCGTCAATGATTCTTAGAAAGAAATTAATTATCTGTGCTTATAATAAATTTGTCAAGAGCGTGTCGAGACACGCACATTAGTTGGTTCCGATTGTTTAAGATTTTGGTAAATGTATTTATGTTGACAATATCAGAACTTATTTTTTTATTAAACGTTAAACAAACTACATATTATGAAAGTGAGATCACCGACTCTCGATAAAACTATTATTTATTATTAGCAGAATTTTTTAGAAAGAAAAGAAAGAAAGAAAGAATTTATTTGTACCAAAAAACTACTAGCAGTGACAGTGTTAAAAAAAAAAGTATTTAGTTTTAGTTATTTCATTTAAAAATTAAAATTGTGAAACGATTTTGAAAAATAAATAAATTCGTAATATCAAAAAAATCATATCTCATATTACCTACATAACTTTAAGTAGGTAGAAAACAGAATTCTTTGTTTGGAAATCCAATTACGGCGACCAAATTCCAAATCTCTTACAAGGCTCATATCGTAATTTAATTATATTAAACTATATTTAATAAGGTACAAAAACAAACGTTATTTTCGATTATTAATACGAGCCAGTTGTACTTTGGTTTATAAATTCAAATTATACAGAGTTAACGGCTAGGGGTGTACTAAGCCGCAAGGGGGTCAGTATACACACCCTAACGAACAACTTTCATGATGGGATCAACTCTGAATTTGAGAAAAAAATATCAGCTGTTTCTTACATCTTTGTTTGGAAATCCAAGGTCGGGAACCAAACTCCAAATCTCTTACAAGGCTCATATAGTAAATTATTTTTTGAAAAATAAATCACTTTAATTTTGTATTATTGCTAGTTATAGTCGAATCAAAAACCTTTTTTTTCCAAATCAGCTCATAAGAGTATACAAAGAAAATAGAAATTATAAAATCTAGAATACTTACATAATTTATTATGCTTTTTTTGTAAAAAAAAATATAATGTTAGTGATGGACGAAAAGACTGAGCAAGACTGTAAGGATTTTGTTTTCAATACCACGAAACCCTAAAACCATCAATATAACCCTAATTATTCGTCTTTAACAAATCCACAAACACGGTTAAAAACTTAACTGTAGTTAACGTCTAAAGAAACTGGTTTTAAACCGGGACACAATCGTAAATTCATAGAGCTCTAGAGAGAAGCCAATCCCGTATGCTCAGTATGGAAGCTAGTGTCGCATTTCTAGTCGGAGTAAAATCACGCATGCGCACGAAAGTTTTAATAAGAAAAACGTATTTTCAGAAATGTATGGATTGTATGTAATTCCATTTCTAAAGTGTTTTATTTCTATTTTTACAAAATAAATTACCAAGCTATTATGCAGTATTGTCATGAATTACTCAGCCGACTATGTGTTAGATAGATAGATCAACGCTTTATTGTAGGCACACAAAATATAACCAGAATATAAAATTACCAGATTTGTTCTTTAAATTTTTCTATTAATGATAATTTGATTTATTTAGTTCTATATGTTTAATTAAATTTGATTGTAATAACTGATGACTTGCCTAATGTAAAATATGTAGTTATATGGCCACTAAACAATTTCCATTTCTATTTCACAAAATATAACAATACAAAAATATGAATTTATATGCAGTACCACAAGTGGCGGCCTTATCGCTAAAAGCCTCTAAAAGCTAAAAGTGTTCTGTTTTTACGCGACTGCTAAAACTACTTTTACTTGGCTAAGTAAGAAGGAAGGTTATGTTTTTCGATTGTATGCGTGTATGTATATTTCTTTGGCACTAGAGCCTAAACGGCTTGATGTATTTTTATGTGAGTGGTGTCAATAGATTCGTCTTAGTCGTGAGAGTGACACTGTGTACACATGATTTAGCAGTCGGGTTTTTTCAAACTCGCTTCTAACCCCTGGGCATATTGCTGCGACATTCGCTTCGCGCGCTCACCATATCTCTCCTAAGTTTCTGAGAGCTGTGCGTAAAGCTCATGTTTGTGGATATGAAGTAGGTATTGCGCAAGGCATTATAGTTAAAATTTATTTTATTGGCTTAACTGTGCTTTAATTCTAATATTATGTGAAGGTTGTTGAGATAACTGTCGACTTTTAACCGAATATCTTCAATCTAAGCGTTTTCAAATCACAAACGAATCGATCTCTACTAGGTTTCTTTAGCTTGAATCACATAACCGCAATTAGGTATTATTCTTGTAGGTATGTGCTTTTAGGGAGACCTTTGCCCAACAGTGGGACAGCAAAGGTTATTTTTTTTGCGACGTCTATCTTTACAATATATATTTTTTTTAATTGTGTCTTGGCTATTAGGTAGTATTATATACTCATATCTAGCATGATTAGATTTACCTTATAGTTTTATATTCAATAACCTTATACTCCTTCCCTATAAAACTATATTTAATAAGGTACAAAAACAAACGTTATTTTCGATTATTAATACGAGCCAGTTGTACTTTGGTTTATAAATTCAAATTATACAGAGTTAACGGCTAGGGGTGTACTAAGCCGTAAGGGGGTCAGTATACACACCCTAACGAATAACTTTCATGATGGGATCAACTCTGAATTTGAGAAAAAATATCAGCTGTTTCATACATTTTGTCGACGACGGATAAACTTTTTCTATTGAAGATCTGTTTTTTTCGCTATTTCATCGAGAGTTGTTCCTATATTAAAGCTGTTCGTAATGATGAGCATAGTTACCCTCTTTCGGCTTAGTACATCCCTAACCGATAACCTTCTAGAGAAATTTGTACAGTCGTTATCTGAATTGAAGTCGCCTAAATTTGCACTTGTGAAGTACTTAAATTATATACCGTAGCTATTGTATGATGGGTCGATTGCCGTGCAAAAAGGTACGAGGTTCGATTCCACGAAACATGCAAAAGAGTCTGAGCTACCGGTAAAGGAACACATCGTGAGGAAATGGTGGTAGGGCGTGTCCTATCGCTCGCCTGGCTAGCTACCACCCTAAGTTGTAAAATCTGTCGCCAAGCACCTAACGGTGTTCCGACAGCCTTCCTTCAGAGCCAGTATATTCCAGACTAAGCATGCTCCATCTAGGAGAACAGTATCGCTGACTTCCGTGGTCGTGCGAACTTGTGGTCAAATGCCTAACTGTTTAGGATTAAAAAAAATACCATACCTATTTCATCGCCTTTGGTTTAGGTACTAAATAATTTTACTAAACCAGTTCTGTAGTGGTTAGCATTTAACTACTACATTTGATAATTCATGCGTGAAGCATTTTGACATATGAAAGTAAGTGAATATTGCAAGTAGGTAATACATACCTGTAAGCAGAACTTGAATTATTTTTGACTACTTAGGCATAAGTAACTAGTTTTGTACATTATGTAAGTGTACCGCGGAATCTATTAGAAATTATTAAGTTCTACAGTATTACTCGCATCTAATACTAAGTTTAAGTCTAAATTATGTTCTGGTTATTAAAACGCAATTCAGACTAGCTGTTTGTTTTATTATTGCAAATGTTTAACTCCGATCGATTTAATCAGTGGCATACAATAATTATTATTAATAATTACGTTATTGTAACATTGTTTTTACGAATTATTTTTCGTAAATTCTAGTTGAAATAATAAAAGCTGTGAGTAGGTATTTCTTTAAAATATTCTCGACAGCGAATAACATCTGTCTGACGGAGAGATAGCCTGGAATAATGTAAAACGAATGGCCGCCCTAAAATTTTATCTAACAATACATTTCGGGAAACCACGAAATAACATAAAACATCAAACATTTCACAGAATAACAATGTCAACAGAACATCTCAAAAGCCTTAAAAATTTCGCTGCCAAAGAGATAATGGTTTTTATTACACAAACATCATCAATTCTCGTTTAAACCAAAAATAAATATACCTAAATAAAAATATTGCTGAATGAATCACTCGTATTAAAGCGCCACTGTTTTGTTTTCATATGTAACCTCTTTCGTTTTCACCTTATCACAATTTTAATCGAGGAGTAAATTATGACAGACCACTTTGACAGTACACTTTTGGCGGTAAAACTTTTTATTTTCACTCCACAGACAAAACTTTTCACATAGCGTCACTTTTGACGGGAAACTTTAACCAAACTTTTTTTTCTTCTAACCTATGTTTCCGGCGCATATACTTTTTTGTTTCACAAACGAGTTTTTATTCCGGGCTATTTCGGAGACGCAAGCGTGTCGCGTCGCGCCCAGAGAAAGACTGAGAGAGTCAAGTTTCGTTTTGTAAATAGAAAATATACCTACTTATTAACGTTTCGTTCTGTTTCTCCTGTGCATTTTGCACTTTCTGCTGGTAAGAAGGCCGGACGGTCTGTGAGTCATTGTAGCTTGACGGATGAGTTACATTCGATGCCGTATCGTATCGATGTTTGAAGAAGTAATACAAAACAATTGTTTACTTTTTGCTGAAATAAAACCTCGGTATATATCATACTCATCAGTAATATATTAAAAGTTTATTAACATAAAGAAAATGACTTACAATAACAACAAAAAATATATAGCAAGATTTCCTATAGACCATTTAAAATCTGCAGATAATCCAAATGCTCCAACCCACCACCAGAGGGCAGAGTGCCCAATATGCTAGCTGCATTACCACGCTGAATGGCGATGCTTACAAATACGTTCGACCAGGTAAAAACCGGAAAAATAATAATTAGAAAATTAGCATGTCAGTGTACCGTACTAGGGTTCTACCTAGCGTCTAGCCGCCTAAGCTTATCACCACACCCATGAGACCAGACATCGATGTAAGCATAAACTTTGCAATAAAGAATCACTTCGTAGATTTGGAAAAAAAAATTGGGTCCTCCATAAAACTTAGCTGATAACGTGTTTCAATCAGTCAATTCTTTTTTCTTTAATTTAAAACATTTTGTTCGTCGATGGGTTAACTTTGATGAGAAGACTAAGTATTGTCACACCTTTCTGTTACACCTTGTAAATGCGAAAGTGTGTTCGTTTGTTTGTTATTCTCTTCAAAAACTGATGGTCTTGCCACAAAACATATTTTTAAACATAGTTTAGATTTTGCTAAAGAGTCTATAAAGTCTTCAAAAATATAACCACCATAAATTAAACAAAATACTAGAGATCGAATGTCAAAATTGCTTGTTAGACAAGGTTATGTGCTTGTATAAATTCGAAAGGGGTTGGTTAAACAAGTCATTACTAGCAACTTCAAAAAAAACCGCCTGCTAAATCTTTAATCTAGTGTATCATGCTTACTATAATTCTTTTCTTAAATTTTCATGTACCCAATGTCACTCTCACGAATAAGACGAATCTATTGTCACCATTCACATAAAAATACGACAAGCCTTTTAGGCTCTAGGACGTGCTAAGCAAATATATACATACTTACATACATACACTCGAAATACATAACCCTCCTTCTTTTACAATCGGGTAAAAAGTGATAGTTCGGATTTGTAAGTATAAAGAACCGAAAGATCTGCTATAGACATGTACAAATCTTTAGTGGCAGAACTTAAGAGAACCTATCCTTCACTGTTTTAATGTTTCTGATACAATTTTCGTTCCGGGGCGTACCTTTTTTCACCCCCTAAATTGTAACGTATTTTTTTGTTATTGGTGTCAATCGCTTCACTGTGATGTATTCCAGGCCTACACGTTTTATTATTTTGAAAAACCTTATTGAATTCTGAATACAAAAGTCTTTTAATAGGCATCGTATCAGCGCAAAAATATGACTGCTTAGGAAGCTTGTAACTTTAAAGTGATATAAAAGACAGAATAAAAACATATAAACGGTAAAGCCTAGTAAAAAATGTGTTAGCTATGTGATAAAAAACCATTGGAACCGGACTGAAAAGAGCTATATCTATATGGACATTTTGGCGGTCTATAGCTGTCTTAATAGTGCCATAGGTTACTTTTTTCCTGTGAAAAGAGATAATCCGGCCGAACCCGCCGGTAGAATCTAGTATGCTAATATTTCTAAGCCGTTTTCATATCAATCAAGTACTAATATTTAACGACTAGGTACTTATAGTCTGGTTATAAATGCCGGACTTTTTCGCCTCAAAACCGGTACCTAGTGAACGGTATACCTCTATTGAATAGTTTCAAACGGTAATGCTTATGTATTTGCATTGGTCATATGAAATAATACTGACTCATAGATAAGACGATAAACCAATTTTAAATTTTTTTGGTAAAAATATTGTCATTCTACGTCGCAATACAGCTTATTCAGCATTCTTAGAACATTCCCTTCTACTAGGGCTTTATTATTAGATTAGTATTTATAACTGTGAATGTTATTTTGTTCTTTTGCTTTTGTATATTAATAAACTAACAACCATATTTATGTATATATGTAATTAAGAATTCGGATGAACTTGGATAAGACCAAGGTCATGTTCAATGACCACGTTGTTCCAAGACCGATTGCAGTTCATGGCTCAACTCTCGAAATTGTTCAAAAGTATGTATACCTAGGGCAGACGCTCAAACCAGGAAGAAACAATTTTGAAAGTGAATCTAACAGTTTTGGGTTGGGCAGCATTTGTAAAACTTCGTCAGGTCTTCTCGTCGTCCATACCGCAAAGCCTGAAGACAAAAGTCTTTAACCAGTGCATCCTACCCGTCATGACCTACGGAGCCGAAACGTGGACACTCACGCTCAGCGAGCTATGGAAAGAGCTATATATCCGTGTCCGAAATGAAGTGATTCACCAGAGAACCAGAGTCACCGACATAGCTCTACGTCTTAGTAAGCTGAAGTGGCAGTGAGCCGGTCATATATGCCGTAGAACTGATAACCGATGGGGTAGAAGAGTTCTTGAGTGGAGACCGTGAACCGGTAAACGTAGTGTAGGATGCCCTGCTACTAGGTGGAGCAAAGACATACAGAAGATAGCAGTCAGTCACTGCTTCCTGATTAGGTTTATTTGCCACAAAATAAGAATTAGCGAATTCCAAACTGCGTTGGACCTCTGTAAAAGAAACCTCTTTGCTTTAGAAATAAGGAGATTCCGAGAGATATTGATTCAAAGTTTTCTGCGTAAATGAATTTTCTACGAGTAATTCCTATTCTTACTGAATTTCTATATCTGATTCAGATTTTTATGAAATTATAAAAATTATCTCACTGATAACTTTTAAAATATCCGTTCGATATCTTATCAGTATTATCTACTTATTTTGACCACGATATCAGATAAGCAAAGATATGTCGTGTTCACTTAACTATATAAGTTTTTTATTTATTTAGGCGGGCAATAGGTTCCGGTTCTTTGTATCCAATTTTTCCGACTTCCCAAAAACGAAATACGTTGGTAGATACTTAATTCGACCTCATTTTTTTTGTGTTTGTTACCTTATTTTTTGAGAGCGTATGAAACGAAATGATTTTTTTTTTAATTTTCGTCAGTAGTCTACATAAAATTTTATCAGAATATCAAATAAGCAAATATATCTAAGTTAGTTAGTTAGTCATGTTATGTCGTGTTCACTTTACTATGTATTTTTTATTTATTTAGGCGGGCAATAGGTTCCGGTTCTTTGTATCCAATTTTTCCGACTTCCCAAAAACGAAATAGGCAGGTAGATACTTAATTCGACCTCATTTTTTTGTGTTTGTGAGCGTATGAAACAAAATGATTTTTTTTTTAATTTTCGTCAGTAGTCTACATAAAATTTTATTAGAATTGGTCTGGTTAAAGATTGGTTAGTGAAATTAAATAGTTGAATAAATAGTATCGACGTCTGCCAAGTTAAAGTCGGTTTCCACTTTTTTCTCAAACGGACTCAAATAGTAAAGTTGACTCTGGTTGTTGGTTCTTAAATACCTTACCCATAAATTGATACAGAACACTCGATGCGTAAGTTCAATTCGAACTTGACCGAGTTTATACCCGACCCAAAAGGCAGGTAATGTTCTTGGAGAGTATGTTTGTAAGTAATTATACAACGTGTAACAGAAAAGTGTGATCAAACTTAAGGGTGTGTGTTCGTAATGAACTCATCAAAGTGAAACCTGCGTAGAACAAAATTATTGCAACCTCCATACAAATTGACCGATCACGTGACCAATTTTTGTATGGAGAACCTAATCTTCTATTCTCGAATATTGCAAAATTTTATTCTACGCAGGGTTCACTTTGATGGGTAGCCCAACATCCTTAAGTATTGTCACACCTTTCTGTTACACGTTGTATATAGTTAAGTGTAGCTCGTAATTACCCTCTACAGCCTAATACGGTAAAGTGATTTCGATGTGCTATGCATGTACATTTAAGGTGCAGATGGTCATAGACTGTACAAGTTTCATCTCACGCTCTCACTCGATAAGATACAGTGATCTAAACTTAAGTTTTATCTAGTCACTCGTCATATTGTCAATTCGGAAACGGAAGTAGCTTAAATTAAGCCTAATATTAATGTATTTGCCTTACCATTTATAAGTCGTTACAATCTAAGTGGGTAAACAATTTTATCTCAAGATAAGTAACCAATAGATAACATAAGTTCCTGCGACTGACCGTAAACTAAATTATTGATTTAGTACTAAAATACAAGTTTTACATAATGGCAGACGGTGAAGAAAGAGTTATGGTGAGTTTTTTTTAATAATTTTTATTTTTAAAACGATGACAAATTGCGACAAATAAAGCTATGTTAAGTGTTTAAAATGGAGGTGTTCTATTGGTTGAAATCTTTGATTTCCTTTGTTATGGTTTTCCCCGATGTCTTAAGGATGCCTGGACTGTTTTTTTTTTGTTAAATATACTGTATTAAAAGACTTCTTTCATTTTCGAAGACGGTGTACGTCTCCCAAAAATGTCTAGGTTAATATTATCTGCTAATTAAACTTGCATCAGTTGCCTACTTCATTGTGTACACAAAAATATCTAAATTCTGTAAACTGCAGTTGAAATCTGGCATCTAGCATACCTATCCTAGGTCGAATTAAATGGTCACATTGGTCTGTAAATTGTACCACCCCTCACAAATGACAAAATGGACACAACAAAAACGCGTAAATCGGCTTTTTACATAAATAACGTGAACATAATTTAATTCTTAATTAATTGTGTACACTGCAATAACTTACGTTATTATGAATTTGGTTGATAGATTAAAGATTAGTTATCCCTTAGGTAATTTATGGTAACTGTCCTGGCCGGGGCTCAATACATTTTTGAAACAACTCTTTTGATTCACCCGTTTAAGAGCTACGTAAAGTGTCATAGACAATAATTGATTTAGGAAATTATTTCTGATCATGTTATTTAGGTAGTGTATACCTTACCTTACATACATATGTCAAAAGAAACTATAAATATATATAGATATCGTAAATTGTAGTATCGATTTTCCCGCGTTCGCTGAAAAAAGGGCGTCTTTGTCTGTGCATTTATTGCAAATCTAGTGATTCTGCAAGCTTTAATGTGTAATATTGGTGTATTATTAACCATTAATTAAAAACCACGTTAACTTGACCACCATGACTTATTACTTGTTGTTTGACTTAACTTTATTGATTAATAACTCGAAAATTGATAAACTTGACGCTGGGAAATATACAAATCATATGATGCCATTAATCAAAATTAAAAAAAACACATATTGTAAACCAGTGATTTTGGACCTTCGGTTTTGAGAGTGGCTAAAGTAATTTTTTATATTTTTATTTAAAGTATAATTTTAAATAAATATCATGTAATTATTTCAGGTAGCAGACGGTGGTCTCCACATTTACCCGGACGCGGGGTTTGCTCCGGGAGGCGGGTTTCCTGGAGGTAGGTAACTTAATTGTTAGGTTTATTTTTTAAGGGTATACCTACTTTACTGAAAGGGAGTCAATAATTTACTCGTCATGTTAAACAACTTTCACCGTGGGAGCTACCAGGTATCAGGAAGAAAAAAGTGATTTCATATGTATTTAATCGCATTTTATGCCATTTTGTGCGTTCTAGTATATTCATAAAACGCATTGGATTATTGGAAACATTAAATTTAAGATAATAAAATAATTATATGAACTAAATAAAGACAGTTGAATCTAAAAATCATTAATAAGATTAGTTTCTTCTGACTAGGTATTGTCTGCAAAGCATGCCGGTTTACTTATTGTTTGAATAATAATGTGAAATGGGAATTAATACGGGCCCAAATAAGATCCTTGTAGAACTCCAGTTGAAGAAATGCTCAAAGGCTAAGAGGATTAATTATTTACATTGACTGTCATCCAAGTAACATGAATTTAACTCGACAATAAAGATAAAATATATTGTTACAGTTTGTTTTTAAGGTTTGTGTAAATTCCTGCATGCATACCGTATCTAATGCTTATCCTATATATAAAAAAAAATCTTTTTCACCTATTATTTTAAATACTTTATTATTTTAACAAATGTAATGAAATGAATATGTATTCACAAAATATAGAACAATCAACGACAAGTAGAATATTTATACAACCTATGTTGCCGAGACTTAGCATGCGAAAAATTAAAAATTAATATAATTAAAATTAGATACTATTAACTATTGATAGGATTAGAAATGTGAGCAGATACAAATTAGTCAAGAACAAATCAGGTATTGGACTCATTCAAATTAAGATTATATTTATCACTATACTAATTGTTGTGGATAACTTTTAAAGTAGATGTATTCTACTTGAAATACGATAAAACATCAAAATGACGATTTCAAATAAGCATAATCATTTAAGAATTTATACGTGTGTTTCAAAAGCTTTATATCTCGTGCTTCGGTCCTATTCTAAAACTTGCATGACTATAGGTAGTATGTATGTATGTATGTAGTTTAGGTGGTATGTTTTGTATAAACGTGCAATATGATATCCACTATCCAGGCGGTGGTGGAGTGAACGTCGCTGACGGTAGCGGTGGAGGAGTCCTAGTTGCGGATGGCAGCGGTGGAGGGGTCAACATTGCGGATGGCAGTGGTGGAGGAGTCCTAGTTGCGGATGGCAGCGGCGGAGGGGTCAACATTGCGGATGGCAGCGGTGGAGGAGTCCTAATTGCGGATGGCAGTGGTGGAGGGGTCAACATTGCGGATGGCAGTGGTGGAGGTGTCTTGATTGCGGACGGAAGCGGCGGTGGAGTTAACGTATGTATACCTATCAATACTAACTATAGTATCCAGCCAGGGTTAGGAGGTAACCTAATAGTAGACTATCCAGGCAGTGGTGGAGTGAACGTCGCTGACGATGGCGGTGGAGGGGTCCTGATTGCGGACAGAAGCGGCGGTGGAGTTAACGTATGTACCTATACCACTGACATGTATTACATGGACTAAATATTCACTAGGATATTGCAGTTACCCCTCGTGGGTGCCCGCATTTTCGAGGCGGGGGGCTCAGTAACCGTGGCCTTGCCACCCACGGTGAAGCTAAGAGGCACCCAGGATGTCCTTCGGCTTGTCCACTGAATTTTGCCCTCTAAGCCCATGTAGGGGCGGCTACAAGAGGTAGGTTAGTAGGTAGCCCGCCTCAGTTGCGGTGTCCCCACAAAACACCGCAACTGAGGCGGGCTGCAATGTCGCAAGACGGCGCAGCCGAGTATGATGAGGCTGCGGCGGGAGAGGACTGTCGGTAATGAGGTGCACCACTCTCCCTACCTTCCACGGCCTCACCGTTTGATATTGACGTGGTGTTTATCTGCTGCGGCCGTAGTGGCAGGCGGCGGGACCACTAATGACCCGTCGCAGGAGGACCTCGGGCGTCTAGACGCGGGGTCGTCTAACACCCACATGGAGGTATGGTCCTCGAGCTGGTTGCGGTGCGTCATGTGTCTGGCGTACTGCAACGGGGAGTATTCCGAGGGATGGGTCCAGTGACGGACAGCTGTGGCGGGTCACGGATATGTTCTATTGCGTTCCCGTGTCCCGCCAGTTATCGGCAGGGATTGACACCGTGGAGTTTAGTGGGTAAGAGTCCCACATAACCGCTCTGCCTCCCTTAGGTGGAGCGGTATTTCTCCACGTTAAAAAAAGGATATTACAGTTGTTTTATGTGTATTTGAAGCGCCTGGTCTGAGTACCGAAAACTAAAATTGACATTATCCTATCACTAATATTAATTCCATGGTCCCCACACTAGACTCACATGGTGGAAATCAAATGGATTCATAGTTACTTTGACAATGTAAAGTCCACCATACTTGTGTAATTCATGTAAGTGACAAACAAACTATTACGAGTACATTTTTCATCTTATGGCATCGAGTTAACATCATATGATTGGTTTTACTTATAAGTTTTTTTCCTGTTGTCTCATTTGTTTCTTTCTAAATTCTTCTCCCTAGTCTGCATATTATCTTAAACATGTTAATCCTATGACACCTTTTGGTAAATCTCGCCTAACGACATTTTTCTTATCTTCAAGATAATGCTAGTTAAGGACGTCCTTGGCAAATTATTTCAGCATTTACACGACGACTTTCCATGAAATTAGGAGGTACTCAATTCAATTGCTTTTATATGTTTACAACGTGATTCCTCGGAGACGGCTGAGCCGATTTGAAGAAATATTTTTGGTTGAAAGTTTTTCATTACATTTTACGTCATGTCATTTAAAATTTTATCAAAATTCTGTTGTTTCGTATTTCAATCAAATTAACTGCAATAATTGTATCAGACCCTGTCGAATTGAAGCTGGTACTAACTTTATTGAAATATTTGTTTGTATAAAGACTTGTTCTATTACAGATTGCTGACGGCTAGCACGGTGGATCTATGGCGAAAGGTGATGGAGGGGAAGCACCAGAGGGAGAAGAAGAAGAAAAAGAAGAAGAATTAGTAAACTGTGGTCGTTTGTAGATCTTGTATTTTATTTCTTTCACCATTAGCTAGTGTTGTGTCATATGTCTAGATCTTGCTTTTTTTTTTATTCACCGATAGAAAATGAGGCAGATGGTACCAACTGTAGAAAATAATATACTTTCCTTTAGATGTTCTTAGTTTAACATCAACGTCATGTGAAATAGAGTACTAGGACTTAAATATAAATGACTTCAAACTATTTCTGCGTGAAATGAAGTATATTTTAAAAAACTTAAATTACTCCAGCTTTCGAAAGGTTCAAAAATGCACATAGACAATACCATTCGAAATGAAATTCTCGTGTGATTTCTTTCGTATGCGAATATTGAAATGATACTGCTATGTGGGTGGCATAGTTAATTAATTATCTTACTTATAATTTAGATATAAGTTTTATCGTGTCACTGTTTTGGTCTCGGACAAATAAAATAAAATAGAAATTCAAGAATGAGGCTCCTGGCACTATCTGTGTCACTGAAAGGCAGAGTGACTGCCTTTTTGCACTCTGACTCTGTTTAAATAAAATATTCCTAATTATCATTACTTATAACTAATAACATAAAGCAGAAGCGGCGAAAATATGCTGGCCTCGATAGAGATCGATGCAAGTACTGTTCTATATAGGTAATTGTAACGTTTCAACTAAACGTGCTTATAGTAGGTACCATTTTATGCATAGATTTAAATGTACTACGAGTAGATGAGTACTAAGCGCGTCAATGCATTGCTGCTTCACATAAGACCACAATCTTAAAAGGATCACTGACACTTCACTGTTTTCGGGTTTCTGAAAGAATTGCTGTTCCGAGGCCTACCTCTTTTCACCCCCTAAATTGTAACTTTATTTATTGTTATTGGTGTCAATCGCTTCACTATGATGTATTTTAGGCCTATACGTTTTAATATTTTGAAAAAAGTTATTGAATTCTGCACAATAAAGGCTTTTAATAGGCATCGTATCAGCGTAAAAATATGACTGCATAGGAAGCTTGTAACTAAAAGTGATATAAAAGTCATAAAAAAATATGAAAAAAAATCACTGAAATCGGACAACATTAAGAGGTAGAATAGAGCTATATCTTATGTTGTGGACAAGTTGGCGGTCTATAGCTGTCTTAACCTCAGCTCACTTTAGTCCAGTGCCTGGTGTGACTCCGACAGATCGAAAGCTATATTATTCTCACAATAAAGAGAAAATCTTCACTGTATAAAAAATAACATTACATTTTATTTCGTTTCGTTTTTCTGTTAAAAAATATGAATTTATTAGTTATTGTATTTGTTTAAATTCCTTTTTTTACGTAGAAATTTTGACGCTGAAATACCTTGCATAAAGCTCTTAAGAATGAATGTTTTGAACGAAATTTACGATAACTTTCTACTAAGTAATTTGAGAAAAACCTAAACCAGAAATAGTCTATTACGAAACCCTACACGTTTTTCGACGCGTGGTAATGAGTTTTATTTCTCTATATATAACCTACTCGTATATGTCTTTGATTTTTTGCAAGTACGGATTTTAGCATCGATGTCTGATTGACGTAAGTATGATTCTAATTAGATAATTATTATTTGAATTTTGAGGCTGTGGGTTAAAATTGTTAAAGTCGTACTGCTCGCCTGCTTAGCAAACTCGTGTAAATAATATATTTTGTTTTGTCGATGATGGATCATCTAAAGGACTCTGCTAACGATGAATCTATATAATAGAAATAGCGCGTGGGTACGAGCTTCGCTACGTATAAAGTGAAATAATAAAAATGTGATAAATGAAGTACCGCTCGATCGATTTCGAGCAAACTTCACATAAACCATCTACTGAATAGTCTGAAAAAAAGCCTAAACATTTGGTTATACGTGAGCACGTTCTTGAGTTATAAAATTACAACGAAAAGTGACATTAATTTTTATATATATTGATGATGATGATATGTATCGTTTCAATTTCAATTTCTTTATTAATAAACGACATAGCTTGAAAGTAATGGAAATCAACCAATGGTGACTGGTTTCTAGATACGGTGCGGGGGGAGGGCACAGGGGAGAAGAGCGGTACACAGCCACTACGGAATCTTGTGAGTTGCTCTGGCACCGTAAGACGACTTGCACGTTCCACCAGAGTGGGACAGTCAAGGATCCCATTTAAGATCATGTACGCAAACCGGTATATATAATTATATGTATCATGGTTACCTGGAAGATCGCTTTAAGCGATAAGGCCGCCATTAGAAATATAACATGTTTTTCGTATTTTTTTTTAAATAGTGTAACAAGCTGGTTTTTAATAAAGCGTTGTCTTATCTTATATATAATGATCCCAGGACTCGACGACATGATATGGATTTTAAATGCAAGACTATTATGTCTATACTTACCAGTAGTCAATAAAGTCTGCTACCTCCATGCAGTCGACGTCAGTCTTCGGCTGCGAATGTTCCTCGGCGATGCCGGAGTCTACGTCCTCTTCAGAACTGCTGGCGCTTTCCGTGTCGCTCATTTACACTCTGCTTTTTTACACTCTGTTGTTTTACACTCTTTATTACATTATTTGATTTTTCCAAAACAAATGACACTTCTTTAATTATTTTTTATTGATTATTATAAAACTAGAGGACCTAATTAGATAAAAGAGATGTTTCAAAAATACATGGAGCTCCGGCCAGGTCAGTGTACATAATACCATAAATACGTTAGGGGCTTATTAATCCTTAATATATCAACCAAATTCAAAATAACTTAACTTATCGCAGTGTACAAAATTAATTTCGAATCAAAATATTTCCATGTTATTTACTCAAAAAGGTGATTTACGAGTCTTTATTATGTCAAATTTGACATTTGAGACGGGCGGTACAGTTTATAGACAAATGTGACCATTGGAGTCAATCTAGGATGCATTAATCTACCAGAGGTGCCAGAATTCCACTACAATTCTCAGAATTTACATATTTTTGTACACTATAAAGGAAGTGACTGACGCATTTTTCATTAATACACAGCATTAACGATATTTTAAGGCATTTTTTGATAGACGTTCACTGACCTGGCCGAAAATGAAACAAGCCCTTTATTTGGACCAACTGGAAAGTTTACTTTATCTTATATCAATATATACAATTAATCAAATAAGTCCAGGCGTCTCTGAGATATAGGGGAACATACATTAGAGTAAAATAAAAAAAAACAACAATATACCTAAATAAAATTAAATCAACTAATAAACGTTTTTACTATCGTTATTTATTTATTGAGATTCTCCTGCTTATTGAAGTTGGTTTATATACAGGGTTATTGGTTAGGCGTGTACTAAGCCGAAAGGGGGTCACTATACTAATTCTAAGGAACTCCTTTCACTGTGAAACCAACTCTGATTTCGAGAAAAAATAAACGGACGTTTCATACATTTTGTCGACGTCTAATAAAAAAATTGTATGGAATACCTGATGGTCAAGTCTGTTATTTGAATCGGCTCAGAATTACAATTGCATTGTGCCAAAATGGCCGCTTTGTCATAGAATAGATCACAGTTAGTATTAAAAATTAAGTTTTGTTTCATAATAACTCTGATCTATTCTATGTCAAAACGGCCATTTTGGCACAATGCGATTGTAATTCTGACACGATTCAAATAAGAGACCTGATTATTTTTCTTGTATTTAGGGTTGGTCCCATAGTTAAAGTTGTTCACAATGACGAGTATAGTGACCCCTTTCGGCTTAGTACAACGCTGATTGATAACTCAGTACAATAAGCTATACGTAACGTCGCAGTTATTTTGAATCATCAACTTGTCAATGGACATACAAACTAGATTTAAATATAGATTGATTAACGTATGTCTAATGCCAATTTGTAAAGATTTACAAATGGCTTTTTATTAATGTAACTCTAAAAATAAGTGACAACCGATTTCAATTGCGGACGATTATACAACGTGTAACAGAAAAGTGTGACAATATTTAAGGGTGTTAGTCTACGCATCAGAGTGAACCCTAAGTAGAACAAACATTTGCAAATTTCTAAAAAAAAATATTGCGTCCCCCATACAACTTGACTGATCACGTGCTCAAATGTTTGTATGGAGAACCTAATTATTATTTTTTCATACAATGAGATCATCTTCATTGGTAGACTTATAGGGTGCTTTTCCACCAGAGATGTTCTATGCTACATTGCTATGTATGCGTTTCATGTCCACAAATAAGGCAATATGATAAAATGCAACGGGTTAACTTTGATATGTAACACTCATAAGTATGGTCACACCTTTCTGTTACTCGTTATATATATATATATATATATATATTATCATAATCACCGATAAAAACTATTTAAATCGATACACACACTCGATGTATTAAAATAAATATTTTTTTGACGAACATTTTGGCGCCAATAATCTTAATAATGTGTATTTATGATTTTGATGTACCCAGTGTCACTCTCATGACTAAGACGGATCTATTGACACCACTCACATAAAATACCGTTTAGACTCTAGGGCGTGCCAAAGAAATATACATTAAGGATTTACGGCGCCAAAAGGTAAACTGAAAAAAAAAGTTATCAAAATACCTCGAGTTGGTATCAAAATAAATAGTTGTTAACGATGATTACGGACTTATTTGTTTTATTGGAGTTTGTAAAGTATTTCAATTAGTTAGTAATTAAATTAATAATTATTTAATTATTTGCCATTATACATTATTATTGTGGTCTGTCTTAATTCTATTGTGTGATGGCAACATTAAAAAAGAAAACCTTTTAATCCAACCTCATTGCTGGCAGCCGCTGCAATGAACTCATTTGACATTTGCATGCAAAACTCAAGCCAACATTAATCAGGGCAGAGCCAGGCTAGTGAGAGTTTAATTCGATTCGTTTCTAGGGCATTCGGATGCCGATAAGCACTTCCTGGGTTGAAGTGCTAGGTTGTCAATACACCGTATTGTCGTAACAAACCTATACTTTTGGTTCTGCGAACTATTGACCTCGTGACCACAATAATTTACTAATAAAAAAATATTCAAGCTCTCATAAGATTACAGAATATGACGTTGACGGGCAAACAGCCTTTAACTATGTAAACCAACAAACATCTTCAATTCGTGTCATCGCTAGTAAGCCAGAGTATTTTAGACCATATGGGAAACGTAATAAAATACATTATTACAGATTGGTTGTGTTTTTTTATATTTTCAACGAAAAATCTCCCTTAATCAAATATATCCGATAACTTAAATTCTGAAGACAAATTCTGATTCATTGTTTGATTCGTAATAAGTACCAAGTTTCGTCAAGATAACAGTACGAAATTTCCAGACAGACATCCATACAAACAAACATACGAAATAACAAATTGCAGAGACACTTCGCTCGCTTCACTCGTTCGGTCAATAATATGCCTACTTGATTAGGTAGGTATTAGTATTCCAGTTATAGGAATGGTTCTACAACCAGTAGAGTTCGTAATTTTTTTTTTCAATGGTCGGCTTCTTTATTGCTGAAACTTTTCGCAGGGCTATGTTTCCCTTCGCTGTTCCAACACTGCGATTAGCTTTTCCGCAGTGCTGCGTTTCACTTCGCCTTTCCCACGCTGCGTCAAACTTTTCCGCAGTGCTGTGCTTCACCTCGCTTTTCCAACGCTGCGTTTAGATTTCCGCAGTGCTGCGTTCAGCTTAACTTTACTACATAGTAACATAGCTATTATCACTTCGCTTTTCCAACGCTGTGTAAACATTTTAGAGCTCTGCATTTTACTTCACTAAGGCTGCAATTAGGTTTTACTGCGATGTTTTACTATACTTTTCCAACGCTGCGCTTCACTTCGCTTTTGCAATACAGCGCTTAATTCTTCATCTTTCTACGCTCTGCTTCACTCGACATCCAACCATTAAATTGCTCACTGCCATACATTTAAATGCGCCCCATCAAACGCAATTTTTCTGTAGCTACACCTCATTAATCTATGACAATAATAATTACATCTGGTGCATACACATTGCGATTGTGAAACGCACGTTACTCACTCGCCGCTCAGTACTTGGCCTGATTAGTTATTGTTAGATGGAATATTCTGGGCTTTTCATAAAATGGTTTTCGTATTGTTTAAGGTACAGTTTAGACGGTCACCTAATATTATTTTATGGTTCCTAAAATGACCACCAAATTTGACATTCCGAATACTTTCGGCAACAAAGTCCGCGGTAGGTTCAGGTTATTTTTGTATGGCATTCTAAATTATTTCGGCAACAAGGTCCGTTTTAGGAAACGTAATTCGGTGAACATTTTGGTAACAGTTTAGAATTTATTTGGTAGTAAAATAGGTACTTTTTGAGCGGTGTTTAAAAATGGGCCTTTTTTAGCAATTAACTAATACACGTTTTTCTAATGTTGCGTGAAGTTTAAAAAAACATCATAAAATCACATTTTCCTTAATTTTTCCCCATCACATGCCAACTTCTTTCCTGGGAAAGTACTTTTTTTGGTAAAGTTTGACTAGATAACTAATCATTACAAAATAAAGCATTTGAATCATGATGATGCTGATGATGAATGCATGAAAATTAGTTCGTAAAAATCCTAGTTCATTTGATAAATAGTACCTCATAGTAATCCAAGTTAATTATTTTTTGTTAATTAGTGTAGTTTTATTCGCCTTTGCTATTTTTTAACCAACTTCAAACACTACTTGATAAGTTCTGTCATTGAAGTTTTTTTTATGTTACTCTATTTTTTTTATGTTCCTCTATTTTTCAGAGATGTATGGATCGGTTGGGAAAATTCTTTTTATCTTTGAAAGGGTAATACATCCCAAGTGATCAGCTAAAAGAGATGTTTCATAAATGTGTGGAGCTCCGGTCAGGACAGTGTACTTGATACCATAGATACATCAAAGATTAATAGTCATTAATCAATAATATATTAACCAAATTTAAAAGAACTTAACCTATCGCAGTGTACAAAATTAATTTAGAATAAAAATGTTTTCACGTTATTTACGCAAAAAGGTGATTTACACGTTTTTGTTGTGTCAATTTTGACAGTTATGACAGGCAGCACAATTAATTGAATCTATTGATTTAACCTAGCATACAAAAATCTTCCAGGGATGCCATAATTCGACTACGATTCACAGAATTTAAATATTTTGTACACAATGAACGAGGCGACTGATGCATTTTTCATTAATACACAATGTTAACCACATCTTTAGGCATTTTTTGGTAGACGTACACCGTCCTGGCCGAAAATGAAACAAGCCCTTTTATCAAACAGTCCAGCATTAAATACATACTAATTCAAATTTATTTTTTGCTATGATGCTGGTTCATGTTATAAAAAGTTTGTTGCAGGGTGCAGTTATATGTATTTAGCTAAAACTTCACATCTCTAGCGCATAAAAGGTAAATGGCAGTTCTACTTTTGTAGGTATATTATAGCGTTTTAAAAAAAATACAATTCCAATAGCTTCTAACTTTATAATTAATTACGAATGGTAGCAATGCCTCTATGGCCATATGGTTTAAAAATATCGTAAGGAAACCTGCTTGTCGTTGAAAATGTTAGTAACTTCCGAAGATTCGTGAAATCCCTAACTTTTGATTTTGTTTGCGTGGCCAACGTGTCCTACAGTCCTATGATAGTAGATAATTTACGCTATGAGACTTATATTATTATTATTTTTTTAAATTAATACCTACGTTAATCGTGTTTTTACTAAGCTACGATGAATTCTTTGCTCTTTGAATAACAAAATTACCAGTCACTTTGTCTTAAACAAAATCACTTGACACTAATGACGTTTAACTTTTTAACTTTTGTTTTTTTTGAAATTTTTTTTTTCTTTTTAGGCAAAGCGCGGTTAAACCATGCGACGTTGGTTTTGTTTCGACGCGGTCACAAACTGGGTGCGTTTTGTTCTGTTTGCATTACTACATGACATCGAAAAATGAATGGAGACGGTTCATTAAATTTTTATGATAATTATTTTTCATGAAACTTTACATTTATTTCTGTTGGTTTATCGGTTTATATCAGAAAATTCACCAAGAAATATTCGGCCGCAGCACATAAAACCACTGCGGCCCGCCCTTTCCACCAATACGCGGTGGTGGTCTCGGAAGTGACCCCGAATGGTAATAGGGCGAGTGGCGCACGTCAATACCGACAGTCCTCTCTCACCGCTGCCACGTCCCTCGACTGCGCCGTCTTGCGACATTGCAGCTCGCCTCAGTTACATTGTCTTCATAAAACACCTCTTGTAGCCGCTTCGACATAGAATAAGAGGCCAAAACCTAGCGCAGTGGCCCTTCCCGGGTGCCTATTAGCTTCACCGAGGGAGGCAAGACCACGGTTAAAGAGCCCCCCCGCCTCGAGAATGCGGGCACTCTTAGGCAGAGCTCCTTCTTTAGCCTTCGCAGTTTTTTTTTATAAGTACCCATAATCTCTTCTGCCCGATTCCTCTATCAGAGCAAACTCGACTCGTATAGGTACAAGCAAATGTGAGGTTAAATAGAATTATAAATTTATAGTAGGGAGAAGTTTCTCAGCACCTTTTTTCTTTTGTTATGTTTTTTTTCATATAAAGTATTCTATGTTTCTTCTAATATCTCCAAGAATATGTATAAAAAGTTTGATGATGATCGGTTAAGTAGTTTTCCCGTGAAAGCGTAACAAACAAACTTACATTAACATTTATTATAGTAGTACCTAGGGATTAATTACTGTTACAAAAATCCTTAGTCCACCGAGTCTTAGGCAGTACCTGCCTGTCATATAAATATAAACAATCTTTATTTTTTTTTTCCAAATAAAAATATATCCAAAATAAATATTTTGCGCCTCCACAGATCTTCTGTTCACAAGTCGGCCAAATGCGTGTCTATTCTTATCACATAGTTCGTCAGATCACTGCTCCCTTCAGACAATTCTACTGCAAGACGTACCTTACTGCAACGCGACATTATTTCGACTTGAACAAACTAAAATAGGACGAAAAAGGACAGGGTTGTGGTAATTCGGCCAAGGCCTAGAGAAGTCACTTGACACCAATATCTTAGGTATCGTTGACAAAGTAAATAAACATATTAAAGAGCGTCACTAATATAGTAAGTAACATTAGTAATTCTCACCCGCGGCTTTTCCCGTGACACAAAAATGGAGTAAGTATAAAGAAGTTTCAAACTTTAGACCCTCATTTGACCCCTTCAGGGATCGAATTTCTAAAAATCTTTTCTGTGTACCTACTCCCCTGTACCTACTTAATGATATCTAATGAAAACACTCTCCGAACTTCATGTATCTAGGTTCATCAGTTTAGGATCTAAGTTGATTGTGATTATGCTCAGTAAGTCAGTCGTGGTCAAGTCTCTTATTTGAATTGTCTCTGAATTACAATTGCATCGTGATAAAATGGCGGTTTCGACATACAATTGATCAGAGTTAGTATTAAAAATTATGTTTTGTTTATTACTGACTGTGGCCTATTCTATGTCAAACGGCCATTTTGGCACAATCCAATCGTAATTCTGAGACAATTCAAATAACAGACATGCCCACTAGGACTTACATATGTATATTCGTATGAAAAGTAACAGACAAGAAAGCTCAAAAGGACTTAGGTGGGTACTAAGTTACATCAAGAAAAGAACAAGAACTTTTTGATCTACAACCTTCGCAAAATTAAAAAAAAAGAGTATCATCTAATTTATTATGGAAATACAATTCTGAGAACGATATTATTTTGCCTCCTTATTTCCAAAGAAAGGAGTTACTTTTACGGAGGTTCGACGCTCTTTGATCCGATTAGAATAGAATAGAATACATTTTTTACGATTGATTATTGACCGATGTCCAAACAGGACAGGTTCTCATCTCAAGTCTATCTATATTTTTAAGCTACGATGTTTGCATGTTTAGTAAGAACTGCTTTAGACCAATATAGAGGAGGAGTTTCTCGATGAGTCAGAATCTGTTTTTATTAATTTGTTATGCACTTATTCTGCGATTTCTTAGAGACGGCTGGACCGATTTTTTGTCGAAATCGTATGGCCTTTATTTATTTGGTTTATAAATTCAAATCCCAGAAAAAGTTATATAAGCGCCTGCTGAAAAAATAGGTTGTAATCTTTCTTCTGATAAAGTTGATAATTAGTAGATATCCTAAACTATAATAACGTATCAACACGCAACGTCCCACTGCTGGGCTCGGTTCTATCCTAGGAAGGGGGTGTATCTCCGAGAGGCAGGTATCCTCACGATGTTTCTTTTAGCGTTTAAGCAAATGGTCATCTACTTTATGTATAAGAATCGATCGCTGTTCGTTTGTCTCGCAAAAACTCGAAAACAGGGCCGATTTAGCTGATTTTGGTCTTGACATGTTTTTCGTACTCCAGGGAAGATTAAAAAGGTGAGAATATAATGTTCTCGGTATCCGTGTTGCTCTTTATACTATTTTGTAATTATTAGCTATTGTGGTATTGATAAAATATGTTTAAGAATTTATAAGTTGATATACGGCGATATGCATGCGGGTTTTCTTTTATTTATTATGTTATGTAATTAAAATAAGTATTTGTTTTGGTTACTAGCGCATGCATGACGCCATGACAGATACAAGAGGAGGCAAACAGAAAAAGTAATTTGAGAAGAAAATAATAGTAAAATAATTGAAATAAATAAAGCATCTTTCAATTATGTCTCCGAGTAAAACAGTAAAGAATTAATACCAAGGTCGCATCGAGTGCAGCAAATGAGGCAGGTAACACTTAGAAACAATATTAGCTAACAATTCTATTTATATTAGCGCTGAATAGCACTTTACTTTTGAAGATAAGTGGTGATGGATGTACTGCGAAGATTCTTACGAGACGACTAGTGCTGTTAGTCAATTAGCAAATTTAATATCGATGGTTAATATTAATTAACCGAGCGAAAGGTGCGCGTTTTTTATCCGACTGCGAACGAAGGACACTTATATTTTTTGAGTGTATATTTGTCACGCCCTAGAGCCTAAACGGCTTATCGTATTTTTATGTGAGTGGTGTCAATAGATTCGTCTCGGTCGTGAAAAAGACGCTTGGTAGGTACAACAAAATTTAAAAATAAATAAAAAAGGATGATACACAGGTTTAAAGATTTTACAGTCGGGCTTTTTAGACAGTTGCTTCTAATCACTTCTTTGTCTGAAAGTTAATATGTATGGATATTAATCTGCCGTTTCTATAAGTATCTGCCAACACAACCGTATATACTAGCTATAAATACAAAAAAAAGTTAAGTCAACCATTTCACCTTTATTTTTTTTTGCAAACATTATTATTTTATTAGCAAATATGTTACGAAAATATCTTGGTCGCGATGTCGACAGTTCGCGGAAGGTACTAAATATCGATAGCGTAACAACACTACGTATAGTGTGGCATTGAAAGGTGGTAGGGAACGAGTGAATTGGCCAGTAAAATGATAATGATTATTGATTTCTGGCGTTCGAAAACAAAATACGACGAGTCGATATTAACAAAGAAGAGACTCCTTGTCAAAGAAATCTTAGTAAGTATATTACTAAATATCTTACATATCTATCTATAGATATGTAAGATATTTAGTAATATACTTACTAAGATTCAGTAATATACTTACTAAGATATCTATCTATAGATATGTAAGATATTTAGTAATATACTTACTAAGATTTCTTTGACAAGGAGTCTCTTTGATATATCTATAGATAGGTATTAAAAGTGGCCAAGTGCCTTCATTAGGAACAATGAAATGACTAACTTCGTCAAAATATAGCATTTGGGTGACCTATAGACCGCTGAAGATCTACATTTTTTGTAGAAGATAGACTTGTATCATACGAGATGAGGTCAAACGGTCTCATCTCGCCTGATGTGAAGCTACGATACGGCCTAAGATGAGGCACGCTTGACTAGAAGAAACCGATTCAATTGAGACTCGAAAAGACCGAGATTATAGATAAACTTTTTATATAATTATAATCCACTCTAAAACGCTCCAACCCACTAGCAGAAGGCAGCGTATCTAGTAACTAGCTAGGCAATTCTGATTAAAATATTATACAACAGTCAATCAGTTGTCTTATTTTTTTATGAAATCGCAATCAAATAAGGTCGCAAAGTCAGTTCTCAGAACTACTAAGACAATGAGTCATTCATTATTGTACCGGAGAGGTTCTAAATTAAATTGTGTGTTGATATTTATTAAATATTATTTTTGTTTTATGTGTGTTTTAATATTATTAATTCATTTATTTTTGATAGATTTGCACAATTTTCTTTTATATTGTAAGATTTATTGTAATATTTAGTACTTATATGGGTTTAAAGCCTGAAATAAATTAATTTTGAGTTGTAACTAATGTTAGCACGTGAGTGAAACGCCTGCCAATATTATCATAACAATATTACTCGTATTGCTCTTTGTAATTCATCAGGCTCGATTGAGGCACAGAAAAACGACGTACACTCGACGTTCACTATGAACATTTCAACACGTAACGGGGCCGCGTTATTTTAAAACGCGTAGTATTCACGTATTTCAAGTCAAGACTAATGTTAAATTTTATATTGTGCCGTGGCATGTAACGCGCTTATTTAGCATCGTAAGAATAACGTATTATCTACAATAACATAACGTTTAGAACGAGCGGTGCGATATGTGGCGCGCGTTCCGTTCCCTGGGATACATCGTTTTGTTCACGTGTATAAGGAACTGGGTATCCTGACGTTGCCAGCCATCCTGATTCATCAGGTGGCCGTATACGCCAGGACTCACCTTGCCGAGTACTCCGAGCGCGGCTGCAGGTCCCAGTACCACTCTCGCGACGTACACAAAGCTCGCTAATATATCGCTCAATCTCTGGAATTAAGTCCACCAAGTTGACGGACGTCATGGAACCGAACTTTTACAATAACTTGCCAGAAGAGATCTCTGCAGTTTCAAGAACAAACTACAACTCTGGCTAATCGAGCAGGATTTTTATAGAACTGATGAGTTTACGGCATTTAAACTAGAATAATTACTGTGAAATTATGTGTGTGTGATAATTTAATAAATTTTTATCTATAGATATTAATTCGATATTTATAGTAATTAAGTAGTTTATGTACCTACATAATGTTTACATGTACACATGTACCTACTATTACTAAATGCGCACGTCACGCATTTTCAGCAAGGAATCTCATTATTCGTTAGAGAATTGTCCAGCCTGAGTTTTGAATCGATGATTAGTTTCGAAAAGTATTTCGTCTGTATACTATGAAGACGGAAGACTTTTCGATATGTAATAGTCGATTCAAAGTTTTCCCAACGTGTAACATTGCGACAATTGGGTGTGAAACTCATTAGAAATAACATTAAAAGTATTCCCAAAGAGTAACAGTGTCACTGGTTGTGTTTTTTTTCAATACTTCAGCCAGGTGCAGTATTACCTACTTCAGATGCTAATCAGTGTTACCTACTTCTATTATAATGGCAATACTTCTTATTGAGTGCGTATAATTATAGTTTAATGTTAAAGGAGAGAGCCTAAGCGGCACGTCGTATTTTTATGTGAGTGTTGTCAATAGATTCGTCTTAACCTGCAGATGGCCATAGGCAATACTAGCTGCATCCCGCGATTTCACTTGTTAAGATATGTCGCTCTATAAAGTTCTTGTAGTCGGGTTTTTCGGACGAACACTTGTTATCTCTTAGAAATACTAAAAAATCTTACAAGCGTTTTTAATTTTCATCGAACAAACACCACCAAATTCAATAAATAAGTAAACCAAATCAACATTTATTCAACTTTTTCATCATTTTCAACCTATTCTGTATCTTTAACAACCGTTCCTTATTGGTCAACGGCTTGAATTTCTGCACGAACTGCGTTCTCTTGCCGTAATCGGGATCTGCTAGTTTCAATAACGCTTTCCGCTTCACAAGTTTCACTGTAAAGTACTTATTACCACACCTATGACACAACTGCTGAACACCCAACTCACTTTTAGTACCAACGTCTTCATAATTATGTCTATTTTGCATGTAAACTTTCATAAACGTAAAGCACAAATCGCATAGTTGCAATATAGTAGATTTGGCTTCGTCTACACGTGGTATGTCTAAAGCTATTTTGCCACACTCATGTTGATCTCTCAAAATTGACGTTTCAAAACCACGTTGACACGTCTGACACTTGTAATGTTCGTGATAGTTTTTCAGGTGTTTGCTGTAGTTGTAGTATTTTAGGTGACACTTCGGGCAGTTGTGAGTGGTGTATTGAATTGCTATGTCGGCTCTTTCTGGGTGCTTTTTTAGTCTATGCATATGTAAGTTTCTATAGTTGCCGGCTATGTATTTGTCACAAATGCAGCAGAGAGGTGTGACCCAATATTTCTTCTTCATCTTTATATGCTCCGGTTCGTGAAGAATGAGTTGGAATCTGAAATTTGAAAGAGACACAGTCATAAAACTTAGTTAAAAATAGACTTAGTAGATTTGTGACCTTTATTTGTGAAAACGAGACATTTTTTTTTCTTTATTGATTTGTCAGCACACCCTGTGTACTGTTTTTGCATTAAAATGTTATAAAATAATCAAATTGTAGAATTAAGTTATATATATGCATATTGATATTGATGTAAAACAAAATGTTGAAAGAACAAATAAAAATAAAAGTAATAATTTAAATGTTTAGTTAGTACCATCTGTCAAACTTTCTTCAATTGAATTCAAAATACTAGTGGTTTGTATTACTTTAGGCCAAAGGGCATGATGTTTTGATAGAACCTGTCTTTTTGCATAACCTTTCATTAGCGAGCGATAAACTCATTCGAACGGTACTAAAATAGAGCCCCAATACGCGAGTACGAAAATTCGGGACACATATAAACATTTTAAGGTCAGACGGAAGAAAAAATAACAGATCCAAAGCAGAGAAACTTTGTTAGCTCTATCAATATCTAAGAAGGATAAAATGTAAACAAACCTATTAGGAAACTCTTTGCCACATAACCTGCATGCACAAACGTCAGTTACCATTAACTCATCATAATGTATTGCTTTGCTATACTGTATTAATTCCACTGTACGTTCTTCCACGGCACACGATTTTAAAATCTTCAGAAGACTGGAGCATTCCTCTGGAGGTTCCTTCAGATTTCTACATTCAATATCATTAATTTCTTGTTTAAAAGTGTTTGTTTTATTCCTTAAATTGTTTGTCCCATTCTGGAAATTGTTATTTACATAATGTAAATTGTTTGTCCCATTCTGGAAATTGTTTGTCCCATTCTGGAAATTGTTTGTTACATTCTGTAAATTCTTTGTCCCATTCTGGCATTTCTTTATTTTTACCACGGTATCATTTGCTCTGTGCAGTCTCTTGGAGACATTTTCTACTTTTTTACGACTACTCGTGAAATGATTGAATGCATGTTGAAAACTGTTCACATCTTCATAAATATCAATTCCAAAATCGTTTAATGTATTACCAAAGCTGTTAGTTTCAAAATCGCTGATTCCATTACTAAAATTGTTAATTCCATTACTATTATTAATTCTTTTTTCCAAATTGTTTGTTCCATTATCGCAATTATTTATTTCTTCATTATTCATATTGAGATTCAATGCTCCATCATCATCATCAATAACAATAGCATCGTCAAAGTCTAAGGACACCTGTTGACATAGCGTTTCTATATTCACGTGGCATTCCGCTGAAATATCTCTAAACAATGTATCTTCTATGTCTTCTTCGAAAATCAATCTATGCCTTATAGATTCCTTCTCATCGTCTATTGGAGAGCTTATTCTTTCTTTTAAAACTGGTGTTGGACTTAACGGTTCATCTTTAATAATATCAACTTCACTTTTGAAATTATTTATTGTTATTTGAGTATTGTTTACAAGTTTATTCAGCGCATTCTGTTTCGATTCTTCACTTTTGTGATATTCGCTGTTATTTATCGATTGCTTAGCATTGTTTTCATTTTGTACTAGAGTGTTTTTCTTCTTAAATTCATTATTTATAGTTTTATTTACATTATCATCATTTAAGGCTTTGTATTGCTTCACCAAGACTTCATTTAAGTCATTAGAACATTGTATCTTTAATTCTTTTTGCAGTATACTTTGTAATATTACTTGTTTTTCATCTGTCATTGGAGTGGGTGGTTTTCTGTGATGTTTAAATATGTGTGATGCTAGATCTTCTGCCGCTGAGAAGAAGTGATAGCATTCATTGCATTGGTGTGGGGTTCGTTTTATCGGTATGGTGAGGTGATTCACATGGTGTCTATATAGAGTGTACCTGAAATTGATAAATGTAATTGTGAGCAGTCAAGAAATCAATTTATATTCAACGTGTAACAGAAAGGTGTGTTAATACTTAACAGTGTTAGTCTACACGTCAGAGTGAACCAATTACAGAACAAAATATTTAAAATAAAATAATAATTAAGTGCTCTATGCAAAAATTGGTCACGAGATCGGCCAAGTTGTAGGGAGGACACCATTTTTTATTTTTCATATTTTTTTTTCAACTAATGAGTTCATATTAATGAGTAGACTAATATAATGTAGAGGAAAGATTAAAGATTTGTATAGGGTTTTCGGTTAGGGGTGTACTAAGCTGAAGGGGGGGTCACTATACTTATCCTAAGGAATAACTATGGGGCCAACTGTGAATTCAGAAACAAAAACAGCTGTTCCATACATTTTGTCGACAACCGATTTCAGAGTTGATCCCATAGTGAAAGTTATTCCTTACGATGAGTATAGTGACCCCCTTTCGGCTTAGTAGCCGATAACCCTGTATAGGTAACGAATAAAATAAAAACTACTAGACCGATTCCAAAAATTGTTTCGCCGTTAGTAAGCTACATTATCACTGCGTCACATCAAAGGTTCTTATGACAGAAAAAATAAATAAAAAATATATTATATAAACTATATATAAAAATGAATCCGTTAGTTTCACTAAAACTCGAATACGGGTGGGCCGACATAGCTGATTTTATAAATGATTGTCGTACTCCAGAGAAGGTTTAGCAGGTGAGAAACATACATAACTGTTAGGCGGTACGAAGTTCGGCGATAAAAATTATAGATCCGCGAGTAACACCACGGTCACAATCAATCCCAATAAATAATACTGCCCCAATCAAAAATCCCCGACAGTTAAATTATTCTATAAACCTGTGGAACCTGTATACCAAATTTCTTCAAGATTTCTTGGTAACTATAACTTGAATGCGAGTGTTTAATTTCCATGCTAACATACATGGGTATATTTGGTATTTGTATGAACATACTGACAAAGAAAAGTTGATTAAAAAATCGTCCTAGTGCGAGTCGGACTCGCATGTATTGTGCTGTGTGTTTGTGTGGGGAGGGGAGGGGGGTGATTTATGGTATATTAATGTATATAGTAAAAGCTGACTTTGAAGTTGTTATGTACTTGTAAAGAGACTTGTTTTCTTTTACAACTGAATGTTTGGATCTGTTATTGGTAGAACAAATGTGTTAAACGTTTTTCCTACTTGTTCTATTAGTAGAACAGATTTGTTTAGAAGTTATTGTATTGGTAGAACAACTGTTAAACATTTTTCCTACTTGTTCTATTAGTAGAACAGATTTGTTTAGAAGTTATTGTATTGGTAGAACAACTGTTAAATGTTTTTCCTACTTGTTCTATTAGTAGAACAGATTTGTTTAGAAGTTATTGTATTGGTAGAACAACTGTTAAATGTTTTTCCTACTTGTTCTATTAGTAGAACAGATTTGTTTAGAAGTTATTGTATTGGTAGAACAACTGTTAAATGTTTTTCCTACTTGTTCTATTAGTAGAACAGATTTGTTTAGAAGTTATTGTATTGGTAGAACAACTGTTAAATGTTTTTCCTACTTGTTCTATTAGTAGAACAGATTTGTTTAGAAGTTATTGTATTGGTAGAACAACTGTTAAATGTTTTTCCTACTTGTTCTATTAGTAGAACAGATTTGTTTAGAAGTTATTGTATTGGTAGAACAACTGTTAAATGTTTTTCCTACTTGTTCTATTAGTAGAACAGATTTGTTTAGAAGTTATTGTATTGGTAGAACAACTGTTAAATGTTTTTCCTACTTGTTCTATTAGTAGAACAGATTTGTTTAGAAGTTATTGTATTGGTAGAACAACTGTTAAACATTTTTCCTACTTGTTCTATTAGTAGAACAGATTTGTTTAGAAGTTATTGTATTGGTAGAACAACTGTTAAATGTTTTTCCTACTTGTTCTATTAGTAGAACAGATTTGTTTAGAAGTTATTGTATTGGTAGAACAACTGTTAAATGTTTTTCCTACTTGTTCTATTAGTAGAACAGATTTATTTAGAAGTTATTGTATTGGTAGAACAACTGTTAAATGTTTTTCCTACTTGTTCTATTAGTAGAACAGATTTGTTTAGAAGTTATTGTATTGGTAGAACAACTGTTAAATGTTTTTCCTACTTGTTCTATTAGTAGAACAGATTTGTTTAGAAGTTATTGTATTGGTAGAACAACTGTTAAATGTTTTTCCTACTTGTTTTTTATGTAGAACAGATGTGATCTACTTTTCTTACTTGTTCTACTGGTAGAACAGATGAGAAGAACCCCACACTAAGTGTTCTGTACCATTAGTTCAAGTTTCTACCTGTTGTAATTATTAATATCGAGTAAGAAACTGCCAAAAAACACGTTTGTTGTTTGAGAGCCCCACTTAAATATATATTTTTCAAAAAAAGAACATAAAGATGAATAAAAGACTATGTATAAATATGCATATATGTATAGAAATTTACGAATTTTTGTATGTACCTATATTATTTAACCTATGTATATGTGTAATAATATCTGCTTATATTTCTGATTTGTATCTTAATGTCTTTGTGTATAACATTAATAATAAGCAAACACTTTGGACGATCTTGAAGACAAAGATTATAACGGATAAGCAAATGTTCAGCCAAACAATGTCTCTGACTCTGTGTCGGAGGAATAAATGGAGGAACAACAAAAAAAAAATATTTTTTTTTGTTGTTCCTCCAATTATTGCTAAAGCGGCAATAGAGCATCATGAATAAGCTTCAACTATCTAGCTATCACGGTTCATGATTTACAGCCTGGTGACAGACGGATGGACGAACAGTGTAGTCTTGATAATAGAGTTCCGTGTTACCCTTTGGGTGCGCAACCCAAAAAAATGTAAATAGTCCTCACCTATTACTAAAGAACCCTTCACAAAACTCGCACTGCTGCCAGTCCAGCTTACAAAGACTGCTGTAAGCATTTTCATCATTCTTTCCTTTTATAGTATCTTCATACTTCACTTTCTTCTTCAGTATCAGTGCCTCATCATCGCTAGAATCACTTGATATGTTGTATGTCTTCATGGTTTCTGCAAAATTGTAAATTAAAATGATATATGATTTATTTCGCATAAAAACACAATCATATATTATTATATAATATAATTACATATTATATATAACATAATTATATATTTATTATATATATATATATATATATTGTAGCAGTCACACACTGCGTTGCCACAATGGGATTAATCTCAGTAGATCCATTGTCCACGTCCATAATGGATCTGGTGAGATTATATTTTCTCAGTAAACACACGTTTTGTTAGTTATAAAAAAAAGGATTCAAGGTTGTTGGTACACAATGTGGTTTTACTCATTTTTTTTTAATATATATTTGATCATCCCATGGAAACACTTAAATTTTCCAGGATAAAAAGTAGCCTGTGTGTTAATCCAAGGTATAAGCTATTTCTAATTCTATCTTGCCAAATTTAATGTCATCCAAATCCTTTCAGCCATTTCAGCGTAAAGGAGGAACAAACCAACACACACATTTTATATTAGTTAAGTCTTAGTTAATATTTTTATGTGATTTTGGACTTCAAAGAATTTATAATCATTGATTAATGTGTATGTTTTTGCTATCCTCAACAGCTGAGTGACAAATCAATTTAATTTTTTGCATAGAGTGGATTCAAGGTCTGTATAATCTTTTTTTCGGGAAAAACCCAATACAACAAAGGCAAAGCTGCTGACAAGAGCTAGTAATAATTAATAAAAAAACCGAAAGAAAATTTCATACAACCCTATACACAATAATTAATAATAGGCCTTTCACTACGGCAGATGCCAATAAAACTTTATCAGTTATTTCAATTTAAAAATCAAAATCAATCTCTTGACCGTGTTCGACAGAATCAAAATGGAATGACATGGGAGCGATGTATACAATTATAAACAAAAAAAAAATATTGGTCCACCCATCTGCGAGAAATCAGGGCACAAATATTAAAAACAAACAGTCAAATTGAGTAAATCTTTTAAGAAGTTGGTAGAAAATAGATTTGACAATTCAGTCTTTATTTTCCAGACAGGGTTGAAAAAATGGATTAAATCAAAGTATTTTAATTATTTTTTTTATTCTAACATAATACTTATTCTAAATAAACAGAATATGACATCTTATAGGCTAACAAAAACTCAAACTAACTTGACCTATGTGACACGAGTAAGTTTTGTGTATAAATGGCATGAGAGAAATGTCAACACCTTCCCTATATAAATAAATATCTACTAGTAATTGCTTGCCCCTCACTAGGTAAGTAAATGCATACAATTGATCCTATTTTCAAAAATCATAGCGAGTAAAGATTTTTGAATAATATTCCCGGAATAAATCCTGACTTACACTTTTTATTTTAAAACCAGTTGAAATGAACCATAACATAGTAATACTTATAAACATATGCTAGTTTTCAAATGGTGGCCTTATCAATTAGAGCGATCTCCTCCAGACAACACGCATGTATATGATAGAGAGTATAGATATTTAGAGAAGATAATATATTCATTTTAAGGTGCATTAAAATATAAATTATCATTTGTTCGCTTGGATCAACGCAGAACATGAACCGCTGAAACGAGGGAGATGAAATTTAGAGCGTGTATACATTATAGGGTGTAGGAGTACTAGAAAAGGATTCAAAGTTTAATTTTTTTTTAAAATGGCAGGTCATACTAGTTACAGAAATGCCAAAATGTTTTTATAATACAGGTAGTAAATTCTCAGTGGGGGGTCATCAGACTCATACTTCATTTACATCTCCTACTAATTGCGTTCAACTTAATGTGTCCTCCTCCTTTCGAAGAATGGTAGTTGAATGGCATGTCTATAATTATATTGTAAGGATTTAGAGCGTGGTAGTGCCTAAATAGTGTAATTTGACGAGATCAGAGAGTAATAGCACATAGATACAGTCACCTTAAATTTTAAAGGGCAATAACGCAGCAATTGTTTGTTATCAAAAGTTTAAGAAAGCTATCAATTAATGATAAATCTTATATTTTTTAAGTTTACGACACCCACTTTTACTAAAATTTGCAATGTTCACGGATAACAAAATGCAACTACGATAATATATATCTGACATCATAAAGCTCTTGGCGTCTTGTTTTTGTATTTTAATAAGTTTCCCAAAGGAAAAAATGTTATAAAATAGACTTGAAGAACTGGCCGCAACGTAATGAATCTAACTTACCTAATTTTTTGTGAAACACGGTCGGGAAACTTTAGGTTGTACCTTAGCTAACTAATTAAAACCAACAAATGTATAATGATAAAACGGAATATAAATACTGTAAAGCCAACACATTTTAAATATTAAAATTTAATTCAAATATGTAATGAAAACACGATCCTAAAAGAAATTTGACGTATCAGCGAGCGACGGCCAGGCGGCCATTTTCTGTTTTCCGTTTTTTCTTTTACTACTAGGGAGGCGCTCTCGGCTCGGATTCAATTAAATCGATCAATCGATTATGTTAAGATTTTTCTCAAAATAAAAGTCATATGTATGGAGAGTATCATGCGATATAGTTTTATACCTACTTTACCTATTGCTACTTATAGTAGCTACTATTTCCGCCATGCATTTTCTCTCTTTACACAAAAAGTTGGATTGTCTACGTCAATAGTGTAGACGTAGATGGTGGAGAAGAACATAAAGATGGCAAATATACACAAACCGTGTGAAGCAAAACCTTCGAAAGAGGGCAGAAGAAAATAAAACGCAGATGGTGACAGTGATAGAATTATGAATTGTATTGTATGTCAGTCAACAAAACTTGTCACGCCGTAGGTCTGGTTGGGGGTTGCGGTCGTGTTGCGTGGTGATGTCGGGTTTGAACTAAAATAAATACAAAGTTTACATGGAAAATACGTATTTAAGGGTTATTTACGACTAAAAAATACAATAGAATATTTTTATCATGGTCAGACATAGAAAAATACTAAAAAACACTCAGAATGAGACTAGTAGTAGTTCGGGCGGTAGCGAAGTGTCTACAGTTGCAAGTAAAACATTTTATTTGCTTTCGCAATGGAAGACCGGTGTCGGTGTTTTGTGTTTAGTGATCGCTGTATACGTGAGCGTCTTAGGATACTTGGAAACCCGAGTGAATACTCCATTTGATGATGAAAAAGTAAGTGTCAATAACAGATACCTAGATACTCTGTTATCGGCTAAGGCTACTGTAATCATACAACTTTTGTAGGTCTAACTCGGAAACGAATGAGTAAATGAGATCCACCTTAAATATTTTTTTTTATAAAAACGAAAAATCATATATTCATAACATTTTACATTCATCAGTTCCGTTGCTAGCTAATTAGAATGGTTATCTAGCAACTAGCAATAAGTTCATAGTTATATTTTTTTGTTATCTCATATAAGTCTTCATTTGCCAATCAAACTGCCTATTAAACATAAATACATATAGATAATTGCAGCCATCAAAACTAGGCTCAAATCTGAGTTGAAAACCAAAAAATACAGTAAATTTCATGATGCATAGTTATAAAATAGATAAAGGTTATATGACATGGGCTAGTTAAAAATTACTAGCATATTTTGTATGAGTGAAAACCCTAATCTAAATAAAATTAACAGTATAAGTTAAGGATTAATAAATAAATATATCATCATAAATATTATCAGTGAATAAAGGCTATTTTAGCTTTTATTCACTGATAACATTACAGTTTATACTTATATAATAATGCTGACACCAGTCTCAGTTGTGTATCAGGTTGTCGTCTTGCACATAAGCCTTTTCTAGTAGTCGCCATCTGCTTCTACCTGGGGCTAATCTGCGCCATTCTTTTGGAAGATCATCCTTAAACCTTTTAAATTGTCATCCTCCTTTAGTAAAGTAAAAAAAATGTAATCCTAAGGTCTAAAATTACATTAGTGTAACTGCACATTACATTGTGATCTGTTAAAGTGCTGAGCACTATTCACAGGGTAATCCGTTAAGTTCGTACTAAGCCAAAATATGTCACTCTACTCATCATTAGGAATAACTCTAAATTAGAGAAAAAGTTATCAGCTGTTCCATAGAATAATTTGATCCATTGTTGACTAAATGTATTTAACAGCTGTTTTTTTGTGATTTTAGAAGTAGTTCTTATGTGAAAGTAAAGTTATGCCTTAGTATGACTTAGTAACTATCCAATGACCCTGTATATGAGCATAGTAAATAGGTTATATAATTAATTTTATTAATTAGGATGAAGTAAATAGATCTACTAATTCATTTCTTGTTTTGTTTAGAAAAACTGGTTGTCCCAAACATCGGAGTTGTTATTCCACTTTCATTTCTTTCCTACGTTACAGATTGTACGAGAGTCAAGTGTGGTGTCTTCGGACCGGTTCTGGGGCTCGTACCGTCCCGGAGTGTACATGGGTATGAAGAGTAGAGATCCACGCTCGCCCGTCTATGGCATGATGTGGTATGAAATGGCTGCTAATGCTCAGAAAGGCATCAGGTGAGTGTTGAAGCCAGGAACCTAAGAGCATTATGTTTATGTGATATTTTTTACATTAAGTATTGTGATTAAGATTCCATACCTAAAGGGTAAAAACCCCTAAACCAAAGGATCCATATGTATTACTAACACTTGGCTCTTTGCCCGTCTTTCTGTAGGTCACCAGGCTGTCTCATGAAATGTGATAGCTAGATAGTTGAAATTTTCACAGATGTATTTCTGTTGCTGCTATAATAACAGATATATTATTTAATAACAGGCAAGCAGCTTGAAGCCGACGTGCTTATATCATATTGAGTTGAATTCATTAATAGTCTAATGCATTGCACAACATTGTCTTTAAATGTTTGCAAGAGATAGTTGATTGTCGTATAGCCATTCATCCAGTTATTTTTAAAAGGATTTATGTATGTTGCAGTGATCACATTGTCAGGCAACCTGTTCCAGTTGTGAACAACTCTGTTGCTGAGGATGTGTTACACTGTATTCCTGTTGCAATGAGTGCCGTCGAATTTTATTTTATGTTCTCTGACCTCTATAGTTAGAGGTCTCTTTACATAGCTATTATTAAGGACTGGGTGGTTGTAAAAAATAGAATTAAATAAAGCTGTCTGCAAAGCAGTTTAGAGTAGCTTTAGTCTTTCTTGGACGCATCTAGTGAATAATAATTCCATCTGCCAACAGACATTGGTGCGAGCAAGGTGACAACTTACCCCAGTACGGTTGGTTACGTCACGACGGCTCGACGTTCGGACAGCAAATGATATCTGACCCGCCTCATACAATACAAGCTAGCTTCGTAAAGACTTCCCCTACTGCCGCCGGCTCACACTGGACTGTGAGACTCAATGTCACTACCACTGTAAGTAGACATGTGCAATGTACATATCGGCTAGGGGTGTACTAATCCGAAAGGGGGTCACTGTACCCATCCTAAGGAACAACTTTCACTACGGAACCAACTCTGAATTTGAGAAAAAATAATCAGCTTTTCCATACAAAAAGTTGATTGGTCGTCGACAAAATGTATGAAACAGCACATTATTTTTTCTCGAATTCAGGATTAGTCCCATAGTGAAAGTTGTTCATTAGGATGGGTACAGTGACCCCTTTTCGGCTTACTACACCCCTAGCCGATAACCCTGTATATTTTCTTAGGAAATTAGCTTGTTCATACTGCTGGGCTCAGTCTGCCTTTTCACAGAAGGAGTTCAAAATATTCTTTATACTTATATGTATAGATGTGCCCCGCGGTTTCACCCACATAGTTCCCCATAGGATTATCCATTATAATGGGGGAACTACTTATTTTGAAGTTGGTTAAAAAGTATCCTATATCATTTCCCGGGGTCCATTCCACCTGTGTACCAAATTTCATCCAGATCGGTTCAGTGGTTTTGGCGTGAAAGCGAGACAGACAGACAGACAGAGTTACTTTCGCATTTATAATATTAGTTAGAATTACAAAAATGTTATTAACAAACAACAAGAAATCTGTAGCTGCAGGTTAATTATAATTTTCGGAATCTTGTCAATGTTATATAATGTTTAAACCTTCCCTGATCCTTCACAAACATTTCAAAACCAAAATCGGCCCAGCCGTTGTCGATTTTAGCGAGAGAAACGAACAGCAATTGATTTTTATAATGAAGAAGATTTTAATGGAGGAATGATTTATTTGTAACAAACACGCAACGAAAATACATAAGAACATACAATTACAATTAAAATGGTTGTTCAAGATGATTATATGAGTTACATTCCAGAACAAGTCCAAGTCGCCGTTCACGTTGATCTGGTACGCGGCCCTCGACGAAGCCCTAGGCCCGGCGGCGCCGCACTCGCGTCTCTGGGCGGAGCGCGGCGCGGCGCTCGGCTTTACGCCGCAGCATTACAACTTTAAACTGCAACTTAAACACTTGCACGGTAAGCACTACATAGTACAATAGATTTATGTTAGCCTGGTACCCGTAACAATTGACCCATTTTCAACTTAGATGTATAATTTAACAAAAATTATTTTTGGATCCCAAATTGGCTTAACGGTCACCAAATTATGACATTCGGAATACTTTTGGCAACAAGATCTGCAGTAGGTTCAGGTCATTTTTTATGACATTCTGAATACTTTCGGCAACAAGGTCCGCAGTAGGTTCAGGTCGTTTTTTTATGACAATCTGTTTACTTTTCGCAACAAGGTCCGCGGTAGGTTCAGGTCATTTTTTTTAAGACAATCCGTATACTTTGCTTAACAAGTTCCGCAGTAGGTTCAGGTCATTTTTTTAAGACAATCCGTATACTTTTCGCAACAAGGTCCGCAGTAGGTTCAGGTCATTTTTTTTAAGACAATCCGTATACTTTGCTTAACAAGTTCCGCAGTAGGTTCAGGTCATTTTTTTTATGACAATTCTTATAGTTTTCGTAACAAAGTACGCAGTAGGTTCAGGTCATTTTTTAAGACAATCCGTATACTTTTCGCAACCAGGTCCGCGGTAGGTTCAGGTCATTTTTTTAAGACAATCCGTATACCTTTCGCAACAAGGTCCGCAGTGGGTTCAGGTAATTTTTAAGACAATCTATATACTTTTCGCAACATGGTCCGCAGTAGGTTCAGGTCATTTTTTTAGACAATCCGTATACTTTTTGCAACAAGGTCCGCAGTAGGTTCAGGTCATTATTTAAGACAATCCGTATACTTTTCGCAACAAGGTCCGCAGTAGGTTCAGGTCATTTTTTTAAGATAATCCGTATACTTTTCGCAACAAGGTCCGCGGTAGGTTCAGGTCATTTTTTTAAGACAATCCGTATACCTTTCGCAACAAGGTCCGCAGTGGGTTCAGGTAATTTTTTAAGACAATCTATATACTTTTCGCAACATGGTCCGCAGTAGGTTCAGGTCATTTTTTTTAAACAATCCGTATACTTTTCGCAACAAGGTCCGCAGTAGGTTCAGGTCATTTTTTAAGACAATCCGTATACCTTTCGCAACAAGGTCCGCAGTGGGTTCAGGTAATTTTTTAACGCAACAAGGTCCGCAGTAGGTTCAGGTCATTTTTTTAAGACAATCCGTATACCTTTCGCAACAAGGTCCGCAGTGGGTTCAGGTAATTTTTTAAGACAATCTATATACTTTTCGCAACATGGTCCGCAGTAGATTCAGGTCATTTTTTTTAAGACAATCCGTATACTTTTCGCAACAAAGTCCGCAGTAGGGTTAGGTTAATTTTTTTTTTGTTTCATCCACTTTGCTATCACAGGTACAATATACCATAGGTCTATGAGCGAGGCTCACGCACCAGGCTTGCATCAGTTGAAGGAGAAGTTTATATCTCTGCTCAAGTTGGAAAAGCACCCTGCTTTCGGACGGCTGGCTGTGTTAGGACCCGACGACACACTGAGCGAGGTAATGTACACTGATTATTTATTTATTTTTATTTTATCCTGTACAGCTTCGCACAAGTTCGCAGGATCACGTCGGCAGGTCTGGAATACACTGGCTCTCAAGGAAGGCTGCCGGAACACACCGTTAGGTGCTTGGCGACATATTTTACAACTTGAAGGTGGTAGCTAGGTAGGCGAGCGATAGGAAACGCCCTACCACCATGCTATGGTTTCCTCACGATGTTTTCCTTAACCGGTAGCTCAGGCTCTTTATATTTTATTTATTTATTTATTTACTAGCTGTGCTCCGCGATGTCATCCGCGTAATTCCACATTTTACTATCGAGATAATGCAATGGAGATCTACTTTTTTTGAAGTCGGTCAAAAAGTATCCTATGTCCTTTCTACCTACCTTTAGATAGTCAAGGTGAGGTGTGGCGGTGGTGAGGAGGAACCACACCATAAAAACAAAAATATTTTTCGATTTCTCACGCTGACATCAAGACGAGGCGGAAAAACACTAAATATCTTGTATATACCATCTTATTAGGATTTAATACTAGGTCAGCAGCTTCAAGCTGATGTGCGTATATGATACGATTAGTGTATTGTTGTGTTGAATTCATTTAATGAACTTGGTACTACGTTTTTATCATAAAACTAGCGGCCCGTCCCGGCTTTGTATGCGTGTTTTTTTTTTATAATTAAAATATAAATAAAAAGCACATCAATATCCGTTTTTTTTATAGATATTAATATGTTCAGTAATATTGTAGAACTTTTTTTTGTTCTATCATCAATGTTCGTACTTTCCGCTACGTATGAGATGATTTTTATACGAGTAGCTATTGGATTGAAGTTTTGGAACGAAGATACTTATCGCGCGTTGCGAAAGGGGGCTAAGACGAAAATAATTAAGACCAAAAGTTGTAACGAAACTTTTTGCTATAGTTGTAAGCCGTGCGGCGTGCGCGTGTTCTCTCTCTCTCTCTCTCTCTCTCTCTCTCTCTCTCTCTCTCTCTCTCTCTCTCTCTCTCTCATAGAAAGCAAGCCAGTTATTTTCGTTTCGTCTTTCTATTTCGCATTGGACAGTGTGGTGTCGCGACGATTACTTTTGTTATTTCTTTTGTATGTTTAGGAACTTCGTTCCATCCGCGTGTCCCTTGACACCTCTCAAGTTTTTTTTTTATTAAATAGCGTTAAGATTTTTTTTTTAATATTTTAATTTTAGTTATAATATATTACACAATCAAGATAAAAATCAATGCCACTTTTCGTTGTAATTGTAGAACGTGCTCACGTATCCAAACCAAATGTTTAGGCTTTGTTCAGACTATTCAGTAGATGGTTTATGTGAAGTTTGCACAACATCGATCGAGCGCTTCTACATTTATCACATTTTTATTATTTCACTGTATACGTAAGCGAATCATGTACGGGGCCGCTAGTGTGGATAATTATCTCTTGTTCAAGGATAGAGAAGTGAATTTCATACCAATACAATTAGTAGTGGAGCCGCCGTTTGCCGTTGATATAGTTTATACGACAGAGTCTGTAACCACCGAGCCGCTGGTCGAAGATGCATATACGGAGGCCTTGAATGAGAGGATAGAGGCCTTCGATGAGGAATTCGATGCTAAGTTCAATCTTAGCTGGAAAGGGTAAGTGATATACGCATTTTTTTTATTTATTTATTCAGTATTTAACACAGTAATGTTTATTTGTTTCCTCTTCTTCATGTTTTTGAAATACAAAAAAAAAACAGTTCCGTATATCTTGCAAAAGATTATGTACCTAATAAAACCCCTGCCTGCTTCAGTGTTAGACGGATAGCTCCAGAAACTCAGCGTCGACGACTGAGCCTATTTTTAAAATTGTTTTTTGTGCAAAAGGTTACACGATTAGTTTGATTCGAAAGCCAAAATATCCATGGTACCCGAATTGAAGCTGATTCGTATGTTGTAAAGCTTAAATACTCTGGCTGTCCCTTTGTCAGAAACTATAACAAATTTATACAAAATCTAACATCCTACGTCAGAAAGGCAACGTTGGCGTGTGTGACTAAGGATATCTTACAATTTCAGGTACTCCATCGAAAATATATCTGTAGCTAAAGCTGCGATGTCTAACATGATAGGTGGTATAGGGTACTTTTACAGCGCGGGCAGCGTATATTTAGTAGGTCCCTCTTATAGCCCGTGCCTTATTATTATTACAATACAATATTCCTTTATTACTCACTAAAAAAAAAAATGTTTTTACAATACTGACTCACATACATTTTAAGCGAGATACAATCTAGAATCTTCACAAAAGACTATGTCTATGTCAAAGAGGCAACGTTGGCGTCTGTGATTAAAGGTATCTTACAATTGCAGGTACTCCAACGAAGATATATCTGTAGCTAAAGCTGCGATGTCTAACATGATTGGTGGTATAGGATATTTTTATGGTGCGGGTCGCGTACGTTCTCAGTACACTAAAGAACCCGTGCCATATTGGAGGGCGCCACTTTACACTGCAGTGCCGAGCAGGTAATAAATAAAAAAATAATTATTATTTAATATTTTTTGGTATTGCATGCTTTGAATTGTACCTATACAGGGCTATCGGTTAGGGGTGCACTAAGCCAAAAAAGGATCACTGTACTCATCCTAAGGAACAACTTTCACTATGTGACCAACTTCGAGAAGAAAAATCTACAGTTTCATACAAGCAGATTTTCTCAATTGCTTTCATTTTCATAAAATGCCATACAACATTTGCTTCTTGCTTCAAGATGCAAATAATCACGTAACTAAACAAAAGTATTAAGTAATTTATGCACTACCCATGCTTACTGGCTGGTTATTTCGCTGTATTCTAGAACGTTTCCAGGTCATTCTTCCCTCGTGGTTTCCTCTGGGACGAAGGTTTCCACCTTCTCCTGATTTCACGATGGAACCCAGACATCGCCGTGGACATAGCGGCGCATTGGTTAGACCTCATCAACTCTGAAGGCTGGATACCTAGGGAACAGATATTAGGTAAGACATACACTTAATACTTTTTTTTGTGAAAAAATAACTAGGATAATTAGGCATTTCTAGTAGTAGTTGATGAGGGGCCAGATATCAATACCACTATGGGTTGAACAGAGTTGCATAATTGATAAGTTGGTTTGTCGTTTCATTGCCTTCAATACCACTATGGGTTAGTATCCAAATAAGGATTCAGGAAAGTATATTCATTCTTTAGTTTTGTATATCTACAAACATCGCAATTGACAATATTTCATTTTTGGAAAGTGACGGTAATTCGAAAGCCATTTCGAGATAATGTAATGAAGAGTTCATATTAAAACAAAAAATTGAAATAAAAAAATCTCGTATTCTCGGGGTCAAAAATATGAAATGTTGTCAATTGTCATAGCGGCGATTTATTAGACCTCATGAACTGTGATGGTCGACTCCCTAATAATAATGATAAAAATGTAAAGAACACGACATACGAGTATTCTGATGAGCTAACCAAGCTCCTAACTATGTTCTGGCAGCCTTCATTGAGATCCAGAATATTCCAGACAAGGCATGCTCCATCTAAGGCTACAGTATCGCTGACTGTCGTGGTCGTGTGAACTTGTGGTCAATAGCCAATTCGCGATTCACGCCGTTTCTTTATTAAATCTGACGTCCATAAAGCGTATACCGCTTTCTAAATCAAATATTGGTCAATATCCAATTCACAATTTACGCCGTTTCTATATTAAATCTGACGTCCATAAAGCGTATACCGCTTTCTCAATCAAATATTAACCTTTATGGCTTCAAATTGACAATAAAGCCGGTCGAACACACGATGCTTATTTCATCCACACCTACCAAATCTGATTAACATTTATTTTAAAGTCAAGCAAGAACCAACAGGGAGGGTTCAATCTTGTTTACATTAGGTATTTGTTTTTTTTTTTTACTGTCTACACAAAACATAGTGACTCTGGATTCGAATGCATTTCTTTATGTTTGAGATGAAATGGCATGATTTAACCCTGTAAAAAAATTACATGTGCTGGTGTTATAATTTCACTAAGTTTATCTCCTTTTACTTGTCTTAAATGATCACTAATACCGAGTAAAATGAAAAATCCAAGGGATACAAATAAAGATATGTCAGGATGAAAAAAGAAAGTACTAAAATTATGTTTCTCTGCCTACCCACAGGTCCTGAAGCGTTAGCCAGAGTGCCTAAAGAGTTCGTGGTGCAGAGCAACGCGCACGCCAACCCTCCCATGCTGCTGGTCACTCTGGCCGAAGTTGTAGCATTCCATCCGGCGCTGTTCGCGCCTCACGGTCCGCACAGGGCGACGTTATCTCGCATGTATACTAGATTACAGGTTAGTATTGCTTCAACTGGCTTGACTTTTGAAAAAACCGTTAACAATTAATTTGTTTTTTTCACATGCGTGTTTTGTTTTATTTTTTTTCTTATAGAATTTAATAAAAATTTATTTGTCTCAAAGAAAATCACAGTGTACACATATTAAAAAAGAAAAAAAATAAACTTATTACTGCTTTCTGTAACGAAACTATAGTTGGACCTTTCCAACAATCAGGTGCGCGTGGAAACCCGTCTTCTTTAACAATACGAACTGGCTTTTGCCCACGGCTTCGCCTGCCATGTTTATTTACCCGGGATAAAATCTGTCTACGACGCTCTCAGGGCTTCAAATTAACTTGTGCACAAAATTAAGTTGATTTATTACTCGTTTTTTTTAATAACTCCTTTGCCGTTCAATCGGTTATGGTCTGGAACGCATCACCTGTAGACATCAATAATACTTCATTACTCGCTGTTTTTAAAGATAAGGTGATGAAGTTATGTTTACATAAAATTTTTTTTTAAAGAAATTCGTTTTTTAATCTCAGTGAATATATGAAAATGCAGTTTGTGGAATCATCGTTTTTACGTAACGAACAACCATTACAAAATAATACTAATAAGTAAAGAAATAAATGTAAATATATAATATACTAGCTGACCCGGCCACGCGTTGCTGTGGCTATTTTATAGCGTCAACAACACGTGGTAATTATGCTGTTAAAATGTAGCTTATATGACACGTTCGTAGATTTACCATAGCAGCGCCATCTATTGATTACTTACTCAACCCAGTCGAAAGGTATCGACATCTGTTAGAATCATTTGGAGTTAACAGATAATTGTGACTGTCAAATAATAGCAGACAAATAATTACCAATATTTTATTTAAATTAATACAGAAAAAGATAATATATAAAAAACACTTAAATTAAAAAAACCCCATCCAACTCACTGCCTTGTGGCAATGTTCCCAGGATGCTGGCAGCGTTACCTCGCTGAATAATTAAACTTAACTTTTGAGCAAAGTAAGTGCCAGCCCTGGGATCTCCCGAGGCGAGGACCAGTCTTAAAGATATTTCTTTACAAAATTTTTTCATATCGGACGACCATGGGCCCATCGTTTCTACAGCCAGAGCAACGAACTCGTGATTTGCGCAAATGTTTGAATATTTGCGCTTCTTTAAAAATTGTGCCTGTTCTGCCGCGGCCCCAGCACTAAGAGCGGAATTGGCGACATGCGACGGCGCGAGCGTGTCCACACACGTGGCGTCCCAAACTAAGGTTCTCCCGAGACACCACGGTACTAAAGTGGCACCGTCTGGCCGCTTTCCGTCGTCCCTCGACAAACCGCACGGCTCTAGTGCTGAGGGTACGGATGCTGTGGAGAGTGCCCGATGGACTAAATCGTTAATAGCCCAATGTCGATAGATCCGACCGGCACTCTTCACGCAAGAAAGCCCGTGTCGTCCAAGCTTGTCCACGCCCCGGCCGCATTGGCAGCGATGAGGCTCGCATAGTTTTATACCCAGTCGCAATCCTGCTGCTACGCGAAGACAACTGGGGTCGAGAAGGGTACCTAAAATGTTAAAATGTTTATGCAATTGGCAAAAAAAAAAAAAAATATTACCAATAAATTAAAATTGCGACTATAATTTGAGATTTAAACTATCCTATCTCTCAAGTTGGATCGAACTGCACATGGTGTGCGAATTTTATTATAATCGGTTAAGTGGTTTAGAAGTCCATTGAGGACAAACATTGTGACACGAGATTTATATATATTAAGATAAATATATGTTTTGAGAACTATAAAAGTATTTAAATAAGTTTTTTTAGGTTAATTTTTTTAAGTAATTATTAATTCAAACGCAACAAGACGTTGCCTGTAACGAACGTTACTTAAAGGCCAATAAATATTTCTTATTCTTTTGCAACTAACTACCTGACTATAGTTCATGAACATAAACAAAATGAAATTTATTATGTAATAATATATTTAATATTAATTCTTATTTGATTACTTTTTTTCTCGTTTTTGTTTTTTTTTCTGTTTTAGGTACTTTACCATGAGATACATAAATATAAAAATAAATTAAATTAATAAAATATATAATTATTATTAAAAATAAAATTTTATTATGACAAAACTTATATACAATATACATATTTTTTTTTTATCTCTTCCGTCAGTCGTTTATATACAGATTTATAAATTTTGATTAGTTACTATTATTTATTATATGAATTAAAATTTTAAATTGTCCCCATCCTAAGGTTGCCTGGAAGAGATCGCTTTTAGCGATAAGACCGCCACTTGTGACACTATATGTAGGATTTTCCCTGTATATCATTCATTCAGTTGCTAAGTAAAAGCACAAACAAACATCGAAAGCTAGGTTGAGGCTTACGATGAAGCAAACTTGCCTTGAAGTAATCGATTCAATCGCGACATGAAAATATCTAAATTATAGTAATCGGGAATTATTTTTTCTTCATAGGCATGGTTCAACTGGTACCAAACTACACAGAAGGGACTCGAACCCACAACCTACAGATGGCGAGGCCGCTCGGAAGATACTAACGAACTCAACCCTAAGAGTCTTAGCTCTGGCCTTGATGACTATCCCAGGTGAAATAAATTAAATTTCAATTTGCCAATGTATTCGAGACTAGGCATGCTCCATCTAGGGCTACAGTATGTATGCAGGTGCATCTGGATTATCTGTAGATCTTAAATGGTCCATAGGTAATCTTCCAGCTATTTTTTTTTTTGTTTTTTTATTAATCCTTTTGTTTATGTTATTAAAGCCACTTGCCCTCATATGTTTATGTATATAGTTTTCAAATTACTTCAAAAGAAGGATGGTATTATTTTATTTTATTTATTTATTCAATCTTCCCACATTTGCAGCAACGCCAAGGCATGTGGCGAGATATATTATATTCAACATCCTCTCAACATCCATCATCATACAATATAAAAATTTAATTTAATAAAAAAGTCAAAATTAAAAATTATTATTTATATTGGTATATTTTTATTTTAAAATATTTGTTGTCTGTCCTTCTCAGATACATTTTAACTACATCGGTTCAAATGTTAGGTTTATAAATCAAAATAACTCAGGAAATTTTGTAAGCTCCCGCCAAGTTGAAGTTGGTAGTTAGAGTTGTTTGTTCCAAATAGATAAATAACTGTAGCTATTCTTCTCCAGAGCGTCTCATCCGTCTGACATCGAACGACATTTGGACCTTCGATGCTGGATGTACGCAGCGGCTGACGCCATGGCGAAGATAGCCAACACTCTGCAACTGGACTCTAGCAAGTAAACACATAATAAATAAACGTTTTACACTCATAGCTCCTCACCAGGATTACTCCTATATCAGCCGTGCAATATTCACAAACACACGCACAAAGACACCCAGACTCAAAGACAAATGTCAAACGTGGACTCGTCATTCCAACTTTACACTTTGGATATTTAATAGTTTAACAGTAACTATTCACTTTGGATATTCAATAGTTTAACAGTAACTATTCACTTTGGATATTCAATAGTTTAACAGTAACTATTCACTTTGGATATTCAATAGTTTAACAGTAACTATTCACTTTGGATATTCAATAGTTTAACAGTAACTATTCACTTTGGATATTCACTAGTTTAACAGTAACTACTCACTTTGGATATTCACTAGTTTAACAGTAACTATACACTTTGGATATTCACTAGTTTAACAGTAACTATTCACTTTGGATATTCAATAGTTTAACAGTAACTATTCACTTTGGATATTCAATAGTTTAACAGTAACTATTCACTTTGGATATTAAATAGTTTAACAGTAACTATAAACTTTGGATATTTAATAGTTTAACAGTAACTATAAACTTTGGATACTTAATAGTTTAACAGTAACTATTCACTTTGTATATTCAATAGTTAACAGTAACTACACACTTTGGATATTTAATAGTTTAACAGTAACTATATTTGGCTGGCGTAATCGCTAAGCTATTAAATCCCTATTAAAAATTAAGAATTAAATAAAACAGTAACTATACACTTTGGATATTTAATAGTTTAACAGTAACTATTCACTTTAGATATTCAATAGTTTAAAAGTAACTATTCACTTTGGATATTTAATAGTTTAACAGTAACTATATTTGGCTGGTGTAATCGCTAAGCGATTAAATCCCTATTAAAAATTAAGAATTAAATAAAACAGTAACTATACACTTTGGATATTTAATAGTTTAACAGTAACTATTCACTTTAGATATTCAATAGTTTAAAAGTAACTATTTACTTTGGATATTTAATAGTTTAACAGTAACTATATTTGGCTGGCGTAATCGCTCAGCGATTAAACCCTATTAAAAATTAAGAATTTAATAAAACAGTAACTAAACACTTTGGATATTTAATAGTTTAACATTAACTATTCACTTTAGATATTCAATAGTTTAAAAGTAACTATTCACTTTGGATATTCAATAGTTTAACAGTAACTATACACTTTGGATATTCAATAGTTTAACAATAACTATTCACTTTGGATATTTAATAGTTTAACAGTAACTATACACTTTGGATATTCAATAGTTTAACAATAACTATTCACTTTAGATATTCAATAGTTTAAAAGTAACTATTCACTTTGGATATTCAATAGTTTAACAGTAACTATACACTTTGGATATTCAATAGTTTAAAAGTAACTATTCACTTTGGATATTCAATAGTTTAACAGTAACTATTCACTTTGGATATTTAATAGTTGGGAGCATCTCACTGGTCTGACATTTGAATCTTCGATAATAATAATTTACATTTAGAACGAAAACCATCGTGTTAGAAAACAATCTCGTATTTGATTCATTTTGTTTAACAAGACAGATTTTTACGCGCTCCTGATTTGTGACTATAGTTTCGCACACATACGGTGGAGGTCAAGTTAAATTCACATCATGTTCCCTCGTTAAGCGGTGGAGACATTACCAGGGTTTCTATGGAGATTTCCCGTGAACACAAAAATAACGTTATTCCGTCTTTATATCGCTTGCCCACACTTGTGTACATAACAAGACATTAATGGTAATTAATCCACCAATATTACTCATAAAAACTTGCAAGAATCACTAGTTTTGCAATAAAGACATAGATAAAGACGCCATTTTTTCAGCGAACGCTGGAAAACCGACATGTATTGTGGACTAAATATTCACTAGAAAATGACACTTGTTTTTATTTGAATTTGAAGCGGCTGGTGTGAGGGTAGGGAACTAAATGTTGTCATGTTTCCCATCACTAACATTAGTTCCATGTACTGACACTTTACGCACACGCACACGTTAGCTACAGCACGGCCCACAGCAAATGTACACATTGACACTTTAACAATGAGAAATACAGCGTACTGTAATGCAGGATCGTATTCCATGCCTCAGTTACGTTATTTTTTACCCTGCCCGTTTACACTGACAGCAACCCAACCTCACACTCTACGGGAATATAGACTTTATTGCTATAGCCATAAATTGTCAACTGTCAGATAAACGTCAGAGTGTTTTTACCGAACAATTTTGATCGTTAAATAGTTGCACCTAACGGACGCTCCGAACGCGTCAGTTGCATGTCAGTTGTTATTTACACTGAGGTCGCGAACGCGAGAAGAGCGAATAGTTGCACCAAGAGTGTAGGCACGGAACGCACCTCTGGTATGTGACGTGGTCGTTTGTTTGTCAGATACGAGGAGATTCGCTTCCAGTTGTCAGATGAAGAGTTACTGAACTCCTTGCACTGGTCGGCGCGCACGCAGACATACGCGGACTTTGGTGAGTGACGTAATCATCTAAAAAAGCTGTTGTTAAAGTATATCTACTGTTTCTTCGGTGTTGTTCTTCACTTTCGAGCGAGCGCTGGACCGACTTGTACTGTTATATTAATAATATGTAATAACTTGTTAATACTGCATTTAAATTCTGTAACTAAAATCTTTATTTTGTATTTAATAAAATTTTAATGGGGCGGGCCATATGTCGTCATCATCTGCAACCTTTCTTATCCCATTGTTGGGTATATATGGCCTCTCTCATTTCATGCCATCTGCCTCGGTCCTGTGCTAATCTTGTCCAGGTTGGACCCGCGACAGATTTGGCCTCTCTCATTTCATGCCATCTGCCTCGGTCCTGTGCTAATCTTGTCCAGGTTGGACCCGCGACAGATTTGGCCTCTCTCATTCCATGCCATCTGCCTCGGTCCTGTGCTAATCTTGTCCAGGTTGGACCCGCGACAGATTTGATGTCGTTAGCTTCATCTTGCTGGTGGTCAACCGAAATTTCGTTTCCCTATTGTGGGTCACCATTCGTCACAGTCTTGAAATAAAATTATTTATTGGCCTTATAACCACCTCTGTTATACTATGCAAGTCACATTACAATAATTCATATTAATGTAACAAATGTCAAATGTACCTATGTTAAAAAATTTACAAAATTTAAATAGGATTTATTATAGATTATGTACTATCGATAAATTACTTACCACTACTGTATCATAGCTCTAAACCATAATTTTCAACAAGTACCAACGTAACATGAACCGTACCTTCCTACCAACCCATACTGCAATAGAGACCAATTTAGACTGGTTTTTTCTAGTGGTCCAGAACCGGCAACTAATAGCTACTGACGTATTTTATTAATATAATATAAAACTACGCTATAAAAAAAGTTATAAACTATATGTACAAAAGCAATACCCAATAGTTAAAAGTAACTTAAATCTAAACCGCTGCCAGTTGGTAGAGTACTAAAGATGCTGGCGCCATTGCCTCGTTGAATGGCAATACTAATGCTCTGACCCAGGCAGAGACCAGCGTCTTGGTCTCTAGTAACTAAGCACTTTGTTAGGTCTTTGAAAAATATTTTTGCTCCCAGTCCCCATGCCCCAAAAGAAATCAATGTCAATTGAATTTAATAAAGTCAAGATATAATAACCTACTTGAATATAATCTTACTCCACCTGTCATCACCCGTCTCCTGTTTCATCCCATATATCAGATTCATTCTAATTCAAGTCCCGGAATAGTCCTTCCCAGTATTTCGATCTCGGTCTTTGATTTTTTTTTTATCCAACACTGCTAGGTATATGACCACGAGCTCGCTCGACCACAAAAGTCAGCGATACTGTAACCCTAGATGGAGCATGCCTAGACTAGAATACACTGGCTCTCAAGAAAGGCTGCCTGAACACACTGCTAGGTGCTTGGCGACAGATGTTATAACTTGAGGGTGGTAGCTAGCCAGGCGACCGATATAAAACGCCCTACCACCATGCTATGGTTTCCTCACGTTGTTTTCCTTCACCGGTAGCTCAGGCTCTTTTTGTATACGAATGTCGACCTCGTTTTTCTGATGCTCCAATATGTATGTAGCTGTTGACCTGTAATACCCATGTTTCGCTCTAGGCCTCCACAGTGACTCGGTCCGGCTAGTGAAACAGAGGCCTAAGAACCCTCCCGGCGAGGCCAAAGTGGTGCGTTTGGTCTCCACCCCACCCCAACCCAGGCTTGTGACCTCCGCTTTTGGTAAATATAACGATTATATTTTTTACCTAGGTTAATTAATATTTTTTACCCGGCGAACTTCGTACCGCCTAATAGTTCTTTATATATGTGTTAACCTTCCCTGAACTTTAACAAACATTTTGAAACTTAAAATCAGCTAAATCGTTCTCGTGTTTTTGCGAGACTAACGAACAGCATTTGATTTTTATATTATATTATATATTAGATTTATATCGACTGTACGGTTGGCGCAGTTGGTAGCAACCCTGCCTTCTGCTCTGTTGGTCCCGGGTTCGATCCCCGGACGGGTGAAACATTTGTGTGGATGAATATGTCTGTTTGACCTGTGTCTGATTGCTTATTGTACATGTAAGTATGTATTTATGTATATAAGTATGTATATCAGTGATCAGGTTACCATAGCACAGGCTTTGCCTAGTTTGGGACCTGAACACCTTGTGCGGATGTTATTATTATTTATTTATTAATTTCGTATTATACTGTCCATTTCAGGTTACGTATCATTATTTCCAATGCTATTGAAAGTTTTGAATCCGAACAGTGAGAAACTAGGCAAAATTTTGGAGACCCTGGACAATCCAGATTTACTGTGGTCGCCTTATGGACTCAGGTTAGTGCGTAGACTTTTTTTTTATCGTGATCAGCTAAGCCTAGATGGAGCATGTCTAGTCTGGAATACACTGGCTCTCAAGGAAGGCTGCCGGAACACACCGTCAGGTGCTTGATAGATCGCATTCGGCGATAAGGCAGCCGCTTGCGCCACTAGAAGTGTAATATATATTTTTGTTTGTTATATTTTGCACCTGTAAACCTTTGGATAAGGAACTACATATTTACAATAATACAAAGTAATTCTTATAAAACAAAGTGAAAAATAACTTTAATTTGAAAAAATAAATATACATTGAAAAATGGGAAGTTAAATATAAGTTTGCAACAGAACACACTTAAAAGACATTATTCAATTATTTTTAAAGAAATAAAAATAACTGAAAATAAAATATATACCTATTGATTTTAGTTTAAATTCTAAAATACTCAGTACAATCCGTTTATCCCACTGGCGTTTTACGAGCGTTGGCGTCACTCCTCGTCAACGCTCGTCTGAAAAAAGTTCTTTATAATCTAATAAAGAATCTCTTTCCTCTTCGATGTCGGTTAATAATCTATTTGTCTCCCTAATAGATCGTTATCAAAATCAGCGCCGCTGTACATGAAACGCAACACCGAACACGACCCTCCTTACTGGCGCGGTCAAGTATGGATCAACATCAACTATCTCGCTCTAGCGGCGCTCAAACACTACTCCAGGGATGGAATACACGCGGCTAGAGCGAGACAGCTGCATGATACACTTAGAGATAATGTTGTCCGTAAGTACATTATATACAACTAAACCGCTACTGAATAAACTGTTTCCGTCATTATTCACTCAAATCGCTGTCACTAATGTCTAAAATATCAGCAGCTAATGACTCAAATATCCAACGCTTATGACTCAAATATCTGCCAATAATTACTCAAATGTGCACGACTAATGACTCAAATATCTACCGAAAATTACTCATATGTGCATGACTAATGACTCAAATATAAGCCGCTAAAAACTCAAATATCTGCTGATAATTACTCAAATGTGCATGACTAATGACTATAAGCCGTTAAAAACTCGGATATCTACCGAAAATTACTCATATGTACATGACTAATATAAGCCGCTAAAGACTAAAATATCTGCCGATAATTACTCAAATGTGCACGACTAATGACTCAAATATAAGCCGCTAAAGACTCAAATATCTGCCAATAATTACTGAAATGTGCACGACTAATGACTCAAATATAAGCCGCTAAAACTCAAATATCTACCGAAAATTACTCAAATGTGCATGACTTATGACTCAAATATAAGCCGCTAAAGTCTCAAATGTGTATGACTAATGACTCAAATATAAGCCGCTAAAGACTCATATGTGCATGACTAATGACACAAATATAAGCCGCTAAAGTCTTAAATGTGCATGACTAATGACTCAAATATAAGCCGCTAAAGTCTCAAATGTGCACGACTAATGACTCAAATATAAGCCGCTAATGACCAAATATCTATACATTATTCAATTTAGTTCAGTGTTGAAGAATTCAGTTTGTTGTATATCGCTGTTGTTTTGAATGTAATTATTAAATCAAATGCAGTATGTAATTTAAATTCTCATTCAACTCTGTGAGTAGTAAGACTATGTATATTATATTATATTTATCTTTTTAATTCTTAACACATTTGTCAACATTATTATTAATAGCTATTTAAATGCAAGTAAGTTTTTATGTTTAGTTTCCCCGTCTATACTTATGCTTTAGTTTCTCTCCATCCAAAGGTTGCCTGGAAGAGATCGCTATTAGCGATAAGGCCGCCGCTTGTTGCACGTAATCATAAGTTTTATTAAGTTTATTGTATTATTTATATGTGTATACAATAGTTTTCTATTCTATTCTAATATCTGCCGATAATTACTCAAATGTGCACGACTAATGACTCAAATATAAGCCGCTAATGACTTAACTATCTATCTTAACTGAAATACGTATATATCAACGTCTTACTAATTAAAAGACATTAACTTAAAAGTACCCTTTGGAAATAGTTGAGATCTGCCTGACTATAACTCCTCAGTGGATCAATATCTACTATTTCACAGCAGCTATCAAACTCTATTTTTAAAGAAGACGGGTTTTCACTTGTACCTGATTGTTGGAAAAGTCCAACTATAGTTTCGTTCACATTCGGTGAACTTTATCGGGGATGAAATGAGTCGTTCGTGTCCTCAACGATGACACATCTCGCACCCCAAACACGCGTTAGTTTTCCAAATAAAATCTCTAGTAAAGGAATACATGTGTTTAGAGCGAGACAGCTGCATGCACTGCACATGCACTCAGAGAAAACCTAGTTTATAAATCAACAAACAGAACAAAAAGTATATTATGCCTATGCAAGCTAAAAATGTCCGCATACTATTAACGTAAATGTCGCCCACTAATGACTTAAACGTATTTCACTAATGACTCGAATATATTTCACTGATGACTCGAATGTATTTCACTAATGACTCAAATGTATTACACTTATGACTTAAATATCCGCTGTTTTTTTTACAATGCGTAGATCATTTCGTTGACAAACTAACACGGTCAGGGATAGCTTTAAATTTGAGGTCATATTTAGAATAATTTATGAATTACAACTTGGTCAGCATCCTTTTTCATTCGGATTTTTTAAATATTAAATTTAGGCTCGCATTTAATACATAGTCCAAAAAGTATCTATTTACTACAAAAAAAAATTCTAAACTGTTACCGAAATGGATAAATGGACACCTAATTACGTTTCCTACAACGGACCTTGTTGCCGAAAGTATTCTTAGTGTCATAATTTGGTGACCGTTAAGTCGTTTTAGGAAACAAAAAATATGTTTGGTGACCGTCTAAATGATACTCGTAAATTGTACCTTGTAAACATAATTTGTATTTATTTCAGGTAATATATTAAAAGAGTATAAACGCACTGGTTATCTGTGGGAGCAGTATTCAGACTCGGACGGCGCGGGCTCGGGCTGTAGACCCTTCACTGGGTGGACCGCGCTGCTGGTGCGAGCCATGGCTGAGGACTACTAGTACTACTGAGGACTACTGGCTAGTACTACTGAGGACTACTGGCTGGTACTACTGAGGACTACTGACTAGTACTACTGAGTACTACTGGCTAGTACTACTGAGGACTACTGGCTAGTACTACTGAGGACTACTTGCTAGTACTACTGAGGACTACTAGGTGTTGTGGATGTTCCTAGATCTTATACTGTATGGGGTTCTGTCTTTGGAGTGGCCAGGCGAAATTAAAGGCGAGTGTTCTGTTCGATCTCCAGATGCGTAATAAATTTATTTACAAAAAATACATATATTTATGCAATCGTTATTACCGCGGCTCCCCGCGTCCCCGCGTTTCTCCGTCGCCTTGTGTAGGTACAGGGCTCGGCGTTCGCAACAGAAGGGTTGAAATAACAATTGGTACTACAGAGGGCTAATAGTTCTATCGGGAACTACTAGGTGGCCTTCTGAAAACCACCACTACCCACTTTTTTTTGGGAAAAAAATTAGATAATAAAAATATGTTTAGATACAATCACTGTTCTAGATAAAAGACAGGTGACGTTGAAACTTTTAAATTGAAAAATAATTTTACCATATTTTGGGGTCTCAGAAATTATTTTAACCGTTCACCTTTTTGACAAGCAGGTTTTCACGATCGCGATATTTTCTTTTACCATAATTTGATATTTGAAATAAATTATACTAAATTGTATTTTTGAAAGCATTTGCTTTTACACTTAATTATTAATGCAAGATTTTTTTTTTGTTTTTATATGGGGTTAATGTAAAAAAAATAGGTAGAATAGTTAATAAAAAAAAATAGGTTAATATTATGATTCCAAATAAATGATATTTTATAATTAATTAGTAAGATAAAGTTTGACTTGTCTATTATCTATTGTGAAGTTGTAAATTAAGAAGATGTAGCCCGTTTAATTAAAGTTTTTGAAAGTGACTTTAAAAACCCGACTGCAAGAACTTTAGACCCACGTATCTTAACAAGCGAAATCGCGGGTCTCAGCTAGTATTGCCTATGACCATCTGCAGGTGAAGACGAATCTATTGACACCACTCACATAAAAATACGACAAGCCGTTTAGGTTCTAGGGTGTGCCAAACAAATATACATACATACATACACTCGAAAAACATAAATTTCTTTTGCAGTCGGATAAAAAAGCAAAATAGCCTTTTCCCAGTGGTCCCATAGAAAGAAAAACTTATCAAAAATAAGACGTGCGTACATTATAGGCCGGTCAAATTCTACAAATAAATCGCTAAACGCGTAGGACCCCTTAGGGTATTATGAAAAAACGTTATACATTCAAAAAAAATTTGCTTCTGGCGCAGCGTAAAACATGAAAAACTTTAAGTTTGTCAAAAACCTAAATGGGTATGGCTATGGGTTTTTTATATTGAATTTAACTGTCAAAGTTTAATACAAAAATCCCATAGCGTTTTCATTGAACAGCAGAAAGATTCAAAGAAAGCTCAGGCTGGATCTTTGTTTATTTAAATGTAATGAAGTTTTATTTCGGTAGTGGTACTTGTAGAATCACTGCCATATAATAGTAAATTTATTTCTATTGTGAGCAGTACAGCAGTAGCAGTGAATCGGGATTCACAATGACTTTCCGATCGAATTTTTTCAACACGAATTACGCGAAAATCGTTACAATATCAAAAATATTTGAAAGTAAAATATAGATAGATGAACGCTTTGGTTAAATACAATTTAACATGTAGTGCCACAAATAGTGTGTAGTGTGTAGTAGTGTAGCTAAAAGCGATAAGACCACTATTTCTTCCAGGTAGCCTTTGTATGGAGATCACTTAAAAAAAGTATGAGTACTTACAATAAAGAAAGAAATCTATGCTTAAGTGATATGTTGAAAGAAATATTGTTACTTTGCACTTTTACTTTATATTCGAACCATGGTTTATCTCCACCTAGTTCCTAAGTTTACGATAGAAGTCGCTAGCAAATGAGCGACTTAATCGATTTAGTTTAGATCTATAATCGATTTTCAACGTCATATTTTGTGATCTTCTAACAAGCTTTTCGCAATTCTTGTTGCAAAGTATTCGTAGTTATCCGATAGGAAACTATCTGCTCCACTCAGAGAATTGAAAGCTTTCTTAAACCATCACTAAGTAAAGATTGTAAAGGGTAGGGTTTCGGTATTTTTAGTGGGCCTAATCAAAACTAAGTAAATTAAAAACTATTTCAAATCCTTACTTAGTGATGGTTCAAGTAACCATTAACGTCTCTGAGTCCGGCAGTTTGTGAGTTCGGCTGAATTCCTGCAGGGTTTTGCTACTCGTACTTAGGACGATGAAATTTTGTCGACCGTTTTTATAACACGAAATCTCAGTGTCACATAGGAAGAACACAGTACATATATAGTCCAGGAATCTTCTGTCGAAGGCTCCTGGAAGCTGCACTCAATTCTTGGGAACAGTTCCATTATCACTGACATGTATTTATTATATGGACAGTTATTATACAAATGTGCTAGCGGATTAGAATATTCGATAAAAAATTGTGATAATGTCAATTAAGCAGTTTTTCTGATTAGTTCTTCTTCTAATATAAGTTTCCTTATTTCACTAACTATAAATCAATCTTTATCTGACACAATTTGTGCACTAGTTGCAAAACTGTGACGCGGAAGCGGAAGCCAGCAATACATTAAATTCATTTATTGTCAGCAAGAGTAGACTTGCGAAAGTCAAAAAAATACATGATTTCATCCCATAAGGGATCTGTTTCTAATAATTCAGTGGAACTCCAGGAGCTTCGACGCTAGATTTTTGGACTCCACTCACTTAAAAAAAGTACGGCCAAGTAGCTCTGACGCAAAAGCCCCCTTCAGCATCATAAACCAGCTGATTATCGCTCTTAAATCGTAATTTATATAAATTACTTGCTAGTGTAAAAAAAACCAAGGTTGTTGATTATTTTTAAGTTATATATCGCTGTTGTGTTAAGTGATTTTATGAATAATTGAAAAGAGTCAATCGAATTGAAAAACTTTACTTTCCGAAGTTCCGAAGCTGATTATATTAAGTTAACTGAAACTAGAAAGGGATCTGTGGATCAAAATTAAAATAAAGAGATTAAATACGGGCAGTGGTGTCTTGCATATCGTGAAAGAGCTTATTGGGGTGTTACCAGAAAAATCGATCTATCGTCGCTTGACGGCATCAATCGATGTTAGAATGTAATTGTCGGCGTCGATCGACGTTGACCTATTCCGTCGATCGACAATCGATTGATTAGTTTGGTAACACCCTTAGAATTCTTGTCGCGTCAGTTTTCGGTTCCGATTGGCAATTCTTTCGACTGGTTCAGAATCAGCTTGTCGGTGGTTCGATTATGTTCTGTCTTATTAATAAACGCGTTTCAACTGGGCATCTTTTATCTCGTTTTATCCGATAGATAACGTCATGTGACAAAACAAGACAAATGATGCTGAAAATAAAGACGAGTAGGTACCTCTATTAATAAGGCCGATAATGTTGAAGTACATATATTTGTAAATATGTGAGTAGGTACGTACATAGGATTTTATGAATAAATGAACACAATCAATTTTGTCTTTTAATTTATTATCGCTAACCTTTAGTGTTACTTTGATCCCAATATCTAAGAGCGTGTTACTTTTATCACTTACGAAAACGTAATGAGCGCTAGGTCCACTAAAATAAATTGTAAAATCTATTGATGGATATTTTTGCACTTTTATGACCCCTTTAATGTTATGAAAACCCCACGCAAAAACGACGCTGTCATGGTTTTACGTGTGTGCACGGCTGAACTGATTTTGTATTTTGTTTTTCTTAACTAGTTCGGAAGGTATTCAGAATAGCACTCAATGACTAGCCATGGTGTTAATTTAATTGTATGCAAATTCAAGGCTATCATTGTAACACTTAATATCAAATATTAAACACACAAAAATTTCTAATGTACAACATAGATTAATATTAAGAATCTTGTACATTAATTAATACCTATCAATAGGCTGAGGTTTGTGTAATAAATTATTTTATTGTTTGTTATTTGTTTTTAAAGATGCGTTATCCAAGTGTTCATGAAATCAGTCCGAGATGGTCGCCATCAGAGAACGGTTTTTTTTAATTCATCATCATCACGGGGGCGTCTCGTGCCCCCTGTGGGGAGGGCACAAGGTACGGGAGTCGAGCTTCATGCTATTTCCCCGGGCTGGACGCTGGGGCCATCAAGCCCCAGAGAATTTATTTTCTAGGGCGCTTCTGCGCCCGGGGTCCGTGACTGATGATTGAATTCACATAATCCATTCATCACTCTGGTCCGTCTTCTCGTGTGGCGTCTGCGTGGCGACATCCGCAGTCAGCATGTGTTAGTGATGGTGAGGGGAGGCTCCTGGAGGGCCACTATCCGTAGTAGTACTGGATAGCGGCCAGTCCCCTCTGTGCTGCCTGTCGCAGGACCTCTCCTGCCGCGATGGCTGTCAGTAGCCCTACCAGGGCGCCCACCAGTGAGGCGATGGGTTCCTGGGCAGGGGCGTCAGTCGCCGGTCTGGAGATTGGGTGGTGTGGTTTTTTTTTAATTAGGTTACTTTGAGTTGGAGCTCGAAAGTTGTGCGTAGCGTAATCAGTCCGAAATGGCCGCCATGAGAAAATGGCGAAAATGTTATTTTTTTAAATTATGTTGCTTTTGTAAGTCTAGCCTGACTGAATACAGATCTTTGGTGCTCGAAATGTATGCCTGCGTAGCGTAGGTTTTAAGTGGGCCTAAAGCTGTGGTAGTATCACCTAGCCAGCGATGAAGCAAGTCAAACAAATGTTACCAAAATTGGTTTTGTTTTGACAGGACACGACACGCGAGCTTTCGAAACTATGTTCATAATGAATAAAGACAATAGTAGGAAGGAGCCAAAAAGGTGATTTTGTGAAATACCTACTCAAGCGTGTCAGATTAACATATTGGAGATATCTTACATCCTGTAGAGTATGTCTACTTAATTTAAACTCTCAATATAAAGCCGTTCCAACAGCAGGGCAGCACGAACAATATTTTAAAAAAAAATGTTTGGCTGAAATGTGTCAGATTAAGACAAAGTAAGTTACTGGGTAAACAGTGTGCACGTCAATAATTAAATGATTTGAGTGGAACGCTAGGGAGTGACGAGGATTCCTTTTTTCTTATCTATTTCCTACTTGTATGGCCATCCTCACCATGTAATTTGTTAGAATGACATATACCTATCCACTATGTTCGCGGAGGCGCGCGTGAGGGCTCTTGATGCACTAATCAGACATCGCATTGCCAGATTTAGAGAATCTGATTATTACGAAAATTATCGGGCACTGCTTTAATGTTTTAAAGCGGTGGTCAAAATTATTAATTTATTGTAATTAAATTTAATTATGTAATATTATTATTGTGAACCTTTGTTGTTTTTAATAAATAGATTATTATTATTATATGCGTAGGTAGAGACATGCTGGAGCACAGAAAACATCATAATCTGACACGCTCGAATATATCCATGTTTTGGTTGTTTTGAAAACAAAATAACATCATTCTAGATGCTTCCTCCACCGCCAAAATGGAAAACACATACTTCCCTATCATCTAAACTTCAAAGTCCAATATTTAAAGTAGTCTCCACAACGCTCGAGTAACACATTTAGCAAGAAGAGTCGAGAAGTAGGGTGAAGATATCACGTAACATTTGAGAATTCGTGTGCATTCTACAATGCAAGCAGTAAGCGATAGATATTGAGAGACAACGGCATTAAAAAACTCATATCCACACACCTTAACCTGAAATCGAACTGGTGCCCTTTTACCTTGAGAGGCAAGCCAGTAAGTACAACGACTAAGCTTTTTTTACTAGAGTTTGGGGTAAAACAGGTGTTTAAAATAAAACAACGCATCTATTATAATTTATCCATAAATGCCTATATTTATTTATTTATAAGACGTAATCCATGTGCCCAAGAAATCGTCCGACAAAAAGTCGGATCGCAGAATATTGCGATTTTTTACACCGATTTGAGCCGACCGGCGTTTATTTTTTTACAGACAGAGTCACTTCTTAACGCTAAAGGGCTTTTATGAAACATTCAGTTGTAAAAGAAAACATAAAAAATCACACAATATGCCACAATATTTGATGGTCAAAACTAATTATAACCCTTTCAGACCTGGGGCCTTATTTTTGTAACGTTCGAATGAATTCATCACTCGCTTATGACGTCACTTACGAACGAACGACATTCAAAAAGTTACATTATCTGTTAAACACTACTCTCAAATCCTTTTAAAGTGTAGGTTAGCGCGAGTGGGTGCGCCATAGAGTTCAGTAAACAGAGTCATTCCAAGCGTGTCGGCAAAAAGGACAGCAGATTCAATAGTAACTATCAGTACTAGCTGTGACTGCTATGGTGACAATAGTAACTACTACAGGAGCTGTGGCAGACATTTTTCTTCGCTTTTACTGTTACAGCCACTAAAACCATATCGCACGGTCCTCTACAAAAAGTTTCGTGAGATCTTTACACTTTTATAGATACGGATTTTACATCAAATAAATGTAATTAATAACTTCAAAGTTTTTTTGACACAATATGATATTAAAATGGGACGCTCTGTCTCTTTCATTTCCATGAACATTGTATATCTCCTTCCTTGTTATACTACAAACGCGTGAGTCGCGCAGTAGCGTCACTCGCAACTTCAAACACTTAAAAGATTTACGCGTACTAAAAGTTAATTCATTAACTAGTGATGAATTCATTCGAACGTTTTAAAAATGAGACCCCCTGAATTAGTTTTATCCTAGTATCTGTAATATTTTTGTAGACAAAGTGGAATATGATACATAAGAAAAATAATAAATAATTTTTTTAGGTCCTAATTTGATGATCACATGGTGCCTGAAAGGGTAAGGACAAGATGAAAAAAGCTACAAAAAATGCATTTTTTTGACGTTTTCGTAGTGATGAAATTTTGTTTTTTTTTTGGACGTTTAATTAAATAACAAGATATTTTACAAGGCAGTCGGTTAGGGGTGTACCTACTAGGCTGAGAGTTCGCTTATTTTGTCAATGACCCATAAAAATAACTATGGAACAGCTGTTTTTTTTTTCTCGAATTCAGGGTTCGTACTAATATGAAAGTACGTAACGATGAGTAAAGTGACACCCTTTAAGCCTAGTACAACCCTCCCTAGTCAGCCTGTATTTAGTAAACGTGAATAATTTTTTGATAACAGTTAATTACGCGATGCTATCGTTGTGGCCACGAACTACTCATTTCATTCCTGATGAAGTTCACCGAATGTGAACAAAACTAAAAATAGTTGGAACTTAAATAAACTTAAAAAAAAAATCGTTTGAAATGGTATACCTTCCATGTGGTCCCATATTAATTTCATCAGAACTGGTCAAGAGAATAGATTTTTATATCGAAATAAGTGATAAAAGTTCTGTCGGAACCTGAAATTGAAGTAGGTAGCCATTCATTTCGAAAAGTAATTATATAACCACGCTAAGGGATCACTGTAGCCTGTTTCATACAAAAAAAAATATATTCACCTAATGCCGCAACAATATTTTGAAGACAGAATTTTTTTTTTAAACATCTCTTAGTACTCATTTTACATACATTTCAATAGTTTTCATACAAATTTCACTAAACACGTACCTACGCAAAATTCTATATAAAATAATAATTTAAACTAGTAAATCTACTTTCATACAAAATTCATTAAGTTTTTGTATGAAAACTTTCAAAATATGTATGAATATAGTATTTATATATACAATTTTACAATACTTGTGATCGATTTCATTAGAATAACACATTTATCTCAAAAATGAGGTTACATACAAAAAGTTGTAAGTAAAAAAAAAATAGGATGGTACTTAATACTTTTTTCTTTGATATTTTTTAAGGACGATTCTGCTGTACCTATTTTGAAAAGTTTGGAATGGGGATAGTTAATAAGATATGCGGAACTGAAATAGCATAAAACTACACATCAATAAATATTCACAAAAAGTAAACACGATATGAAAATGGCGGTTTTATCGATTTCTTCCAGACAATATTTGAATGACAATTGAAAACATTATTTCATATAAAAAAAATTTTAATAAGTAGGTATATCTTATTGTGGCATTTTAAGAATTATTTTAGTTTATTTTATTTTTCATATTTGCTTAAGGTGCACTTCGGTCTCCATACTTTACATACAAAACTAAAATAGGCCAATACTAAAAAAATAATCACTTTTTTACGCTGTCCATTTTACACAAATTTCGAAAACAGTGATAATATATTTAAATCGATTAATATTAAATTTAAGCAATTTATTTTAATCCTCAAAATAAATAACATAAATTAAAAAAAAACATGCAACATTTTTTTATAATACAGGTGATTAGTCTGTTAGGAGTGTACTACGCCGAAAGGGGGTTACTTTACTCATCATTGCGAACAGATTCAATAACCTGAGAAACTTTGGATTCGAAAAATAAAAACAGGTGTTCTATACAAAAAGTTAGTAAATAACAAGCGATTTTTGTATCTCGAAATCAGAGTTGGTCCAATTGCGAAAGTTATTCCTTAAGATGACTATAGTGACCCCCTTTCGGCTTAGTACAACGATAACCCCGTATTGTTTGCGATTTGACCAATCCTAGTTTCATGAATGTTTTTGTATGGAGCTTAAAGAGATAGGTTGTACGAACGATTAATGTTTTCATACATTTTCGCGTACAAAAATTGTATGAAAACTTGACGTTACCAAAAATTACTGACATTCATTTAATTTTATTAAATATACAAGGTGTGACAGAAAGGTGTGACAATACTTAAAGGTGTTAGTCTACACGTCAAGATGAAACTATTGTAGAACAAAATTTTTCAAAATCCGAGAAAAAATAGGTTCTCCAAACAAAAATGGGTCACGTGATCGGTCAAGTTGTATGGAGGACGCAATAATTTTTTCTAGAATATTGCAAAGTTTTGTTCTACGCAGGGTTCACTTTGATGTGTAAAATCAATAAATATTGTCACACCTTTCTGTTACACGTTGTATTTAATTAAATATACATTTAATTGATCGATTTACAGTAAAATGTCAAGAAATTTGTATACGTGGTATTTTTTGACGTCAAATAATATAGTATGAGTAAGGCGTCATTAGATTTGTGTTTTGTACGTATCTGATAATTTTACGAACTGAAGAGAATAGTAGGATGATTTTACTGTACGAACGAAAATCACTTGTTTCCGTTAATATTTGAAGAATCACGAATTTAGCTAAAGAATAATATGATGCCACTTTTTGCCAAATACGGGAGAGCGTCTGTTTGTAGTAGCTATTTTTTTTTTTATGTACGTGGCGTTATACGGTTAGTTTATTTGCCAGTGTCAAAAGAAAAACTACTCGATTACTAGAACGTCGCCACATTTCGCTATAAGTTAAAAGTTCCATTTCCATCCCTAAGAGCGTTAAACTCCTTTTGAGTTGATGCATTACTGCATTCTGGGTCATCGCAACTACATTCTGGGTCATTGCAACTACATTCTGCGTCATTGCAACTACATTCTGCGTCATCGGACGTCATAACCCTTTGTCGTTGGTTCTTCGGCCGAGCTGTTTTAAACATACTGTGACATTGAAATACACTTATTGAAGTAGAAAATACCACAATTTTGTTTTATAACGACCAATATTGCATCACTGCGCTCTTTTAATTTTACAATATACAGAATTTGACGTGAAATAATTTCAACAAAAACCTTAAAAGCTTAATAACCACAACTCACTTTAATTTACTTTCTCAGTTTCATTTTGAGCCCTCATTTCGCTTCATGTCGACGTCTTTTACCATCGTATGGACGTCTCTTCTTGTCAGACGTGTCCCCTGTCGTGTGTTCGTGTGAAGTAGCTATTACGAGGTACTAGGAGCTAGTCGTCAGGCTTATTAAACATACTGTGACGTTGAAAAAACACTCATTGAAGTAAAAAATACCACAATTTAGTTAAAAAATGATCAATATTACATCACTGCGCTTCTTTAATTTTACAATATACAGAATTTGACGCGAAATAATGTCAACAAAAACCTTAAACGCTTAATAACCACAACTCACTTTAATTTACTGTCTCAGTTTCATTTTCAGCCCTCCTTTCGCGTCGCTCCGACGTCTTTCACAATCGTACGGACGTCTTTCCTCGTCAGACGTGTCCTCTGTCGTGTGTTCGTGTGAAGTAGCTAGTACGAGGTACTAGGAGCTAGTCGTCAGTGGTGCGTGGGCGACTTGGCCGGCGAGGGGGGAGGCGGCGCGGCCCAGTCACCGTCGCCTTCGTACTGCGTGTTCTCTAGCCGGGTGATCAGGCGCTCGTCCTCGTCGCCGAACTCGCCGCCCATTAGCGACGGCTCGCCTACTACCATCACGTCCTGAAGAACAACAAAAAACGTAAATAAATCTAATTCGTAACTATTTATTATTCATATTGTTTGATTCATATTGTTTAAGATGACGGGTTTTCACGCGTACCTGTTTGATAGAAAATCCAACAGCCGAAGATGAAATAGCGCGTGCGGCGAGCGGCCGAGCGCAGTGCGAGACGTGTCATCGTTGAGGACACGAATGACTCATTTCATCCCTGATAAAGTTCACCGAATGTGAACGAAACTATAGTTGGACCTTTCCAACAATCAGGTACGCGTGAAAACCCGTTTTCTTAAACAATATACTTTTATATTTCTGGTTTTATATAATTGGTTGTGTGAATATGTATTTAACTGCAACTAACTCATAAAGAAAGACATGGGTAGTATTAATTATTGTGCAAGAGTTAATGCAACAAAAAACTTTTAAACTAATATGTATGCGTTTTATTGTTTTTGTGTGTTGGACGAAATAAAAATATCATTCATTCATTCGAATATGGCTGATACCGTAGACAGAAAAAGATATAGACTACGAGTACATGCCATCTCAGTCACTCTATAACAGGGAAGAAGCGACGGATTTTTTGTTTGACACAAAGTTTAAGTCTTTGATACAAATAAACGAGTAAGTAAATCCCTATACTACAAAATATTAGTGATAAAAAGTGTTAGGATCCGACGAAACTTTTTGTAAAGAACCGTGCGATATGGTTTTAGTGGCTGCCACGGTAAAATTGAGGAAATATTTACCCCATGCCTGCTGTAATAGATCGCAGTCATGGCAAAAATAACAGTAACCTATCCCACTTTTTTATGTACTGCACTAATCGATGTTTCACGAGACATACAGATACGAAAGTACCAGGGAGTCATACCTGCGAGGCGAGGCTGGAGTTAGGTCCGGGAGATCGTTTCCTTGAGATGAAGGTATTTCTAATTACGTTCCTACAGCCCTCTAAATATATGATCATTTTACGAGGCATTACAGATACGAAAGTACCAGGGAGTCATACCTGCGAGGCGAGGCTGGAGTTAGGTCCGGGAGATCGTTTCCTTGAGATGAAGGTATTTCTAATTACGTTCCTACAGCCCTCTAAATATAATATATGATCATTTCACAAGGCATTACAGATACGAAAGTACCAGGGAGTCATACCTGCGAGGCGAGGCTGAAGTTGGGTCCGGGAGATCGTTTCTTAGCGGGCGCGGGAGGCGCTGCGTTCGCGCCCGCGCTACCCTTGCGCTTGCGTCGCTTGCTGGCAGGACGTTGAGACTCTGTAATACACATTAGATAGGTTATTCATTAATCTAAATACCGGACCTTTATTAGGAACCAGTATAATTAAAAGAAACTCCGACATCACCATCTTGCTGTGTGCGATGTCTGGGGTTAATCAAATTCCTAATCTTGCTTGTTTTTAAATCGGTCGCGAGATTAAAATAAATTTAATGAACACATTGGGCATAACTCACGATTGCAAGTGGAATCTGTCGAGCTGGGTTTTGAGCGCGTTCGCGGCTCATCTTTAGAACAAGCAATACAAATATATATTTTTATTGTCAAATTGTTCATACGTGATCTTAAGGGCTCTCTCACGAAACACCAAGTTTCTTATTCACAATTATTTGATAAAAGTTTTTTAACTCTTCTTTAATAATGATGAAGAGTATATTAAATTGGTTTTACTTATTTATTTAGAAATAACGTTTTTCCCGCTACATGGTTAAGTAAAAATTCGTGCATTCGACCTCATTTTGGAGTTCTAATGCACAGATTCTTTTGAATACAATCCATCAAAAAATAGATTTTTACTCAAAAAATATTGTGTGCTTCAATAATGATGAAGCATATTTCCAATAAAGGCAATGTACAATTGAGTGAACATTTTTGTTTCCATACAATTTTTTTTCAAAAATGCTTTGAAACAAATTCATATATATAAATATATATATATATATATATATCATTTAAACGCAACTTTATTTTTACATAACTTTGTACCAATATACAGCCTTATTAATAAACGCGTCTTAACTTTGTAGGGCAGGCTGCACACGCCTACATCACACATGTACTTAGGCGTAGTATGTTCATATTAAGTTTGTAATTCGTTTCACGGACCGTCAGGCCAGTCTCTCGCTGGCGCTCCAATTAAGCGCATGTCTTAAAGCCTAAACTGCATTTAATTGACCCCATATAGAATACTCACCTCAATTAGCCAGCGACACCACATAGACTCAACAACCAACACACACAAATAATATTCTATAACATTAATCGTCATATTTTGTCTTGTTTTGGCGCGTTACGTTCTCTATTGGATAGAACGACAAAAGATGACCTAAGATGCGTTTATTAATAAGGCCGCGAGTGCATTTTGTGAGGTCACTATAGATTCGACTCGCAATCGTCAGTTGTATTAAGTTTTATTGTACACAGAAATAGTTGGAGGTGCATAGGGAACATATAAATAAGTTAGTGTTGCACTCGAGTGCAAAGATTTTTCACTTTGTACTCACTTTTAATTCCCTCGCTAACGCTCAGGATTCTAATTTTAGAATCCTTCGCTTGCTCGGTCATCAAAAGTGAGCACGCGGTTAAAAAGCAACTGTGCACTCTTGTATAACATACTACTCTTGTATAAAATAACTATTGTGAATTTAACATTTATTTATCATTAGTCAATTGTGCATTGATCATTACAGCCTCGGCTTACTAATCGCTTGTATCAAATTATTATTAAGCAACATCTTACTTACTATTAATAATCAATAATTTAAAAAAAATGCATACCGGGCGGTGCTACCATCCTCTGCCACTTCTGGAAGAGCGTAGTCTTGAGACAGTCCCGGGGAGACAACGCGTACGCCTTGTGCCGGGACATCAGCTCCTGCATTGGCTCCAGTATCACGCATAACTGTCAATAACAACAAGGGCCACCTTGTTTCAACCTTTCACTTACCACTTAGGCACTTACCAAAGTGCCTTTAATAACATCAACAAAATACGACCAACTACGACAACAAACGAATTATAGCAGAAACATTACCTATAGACAATTTATGATCTACAGATAATCCAATTGCTCCAACCCACATAAGAGAGCAACAAGGTTAATGTTAATATATCAAATATTACTAATAACATAGAGATTAAAATGTAAATACATGTACATTGAACACTAGCGGGTGGGTACGAGCTTCGCTACATATACAGTCAAATAATAAAAATGTGATAAATGAAGAACCGCTCGATCGATGTTGTGCAAACTTCACATAAACCATCTACTGAATAGTCCGAACAAAGCCTAAACATTTGGTTTGGATACGTGAGCACGTTCTTGAGCTATAAAATTACAACGAAAATGATTAGTTTAATATTTCTTATGACATTTCATGAGAACTTAACCTAAGAACTAATATTAAAAATAAATACGAAAACTTTTAAATTTTATTTCGTTTTCATCTTGTTTTCATGCTTGCCTAAATCTAGGCTTTGTTTTACCTAAAGTACCAGGCAATCATAATTCACAGGAACATACCCTGAGATTGTTTAGTGTGAAGTTCGTGATCCCTTGCCTGGTGATGTTGTTAGAAAGATGCAGGTGATATCGACTAGATCTAGGTATGAAATAAGTGAAAACAAGAGTGAGCAAACCTTTTTTTTCATTTTGACTGCCGAGCGTTGAAGCTGTTTGCTTGCTTGTTTTCACCTGATTCATGCCCAACTGTAGGCTTTGTTTTACCTAAAGTACCAGGCAATCATAATTCACAAGGAACTTACCCTGAGATAGTTGAGTGTGGAGTTGGTGATTCCTTGCCTGGTGATGTTCTTAGCGAGCTGGTCTAACGCGGCGTGGTCCGGCGGGTGCACCGCCTGCCTCGGTATGAGTTCCCGGTGAGCTCGGACCGCCATGTGCCACGATTTGATCCGCATCAGATCGTCGAATGTGAATTCTAGGATTAGACGCCCTTCTGTGCACACCTGGAAAAGTAGTAAGCAACAAGTTTAGATAAAATTTCGAAAAACCCGACTGCTAAATCATTAAACACGTGTATCGTCCTTTTTTTTTGACGTACCCAGTGTCACTCTCACGACTGAGACGAATCTATTGACACCACTTATATAAAAATACGACAAGCCGTTTAGGCTCTAGAGCGTGCCAAGGATACATACTCTCGAAAAACATAACCCTCCTTCTTTAGCAGTCAGGTAAAGTTTACAGTGTAATAATTATAATTTTGATTTGTATACAACGGGTGTTAGTCTAACTATCATAGTGAATCCATTGTAAAAGAAACATTTTGCAAAATCCGAGAAAAAAATATTAGGGTTCTTCATACAAAAATTGGTCTCGTGATCGGTCTAGTTGTATGGAGAACGCAAACATTTTTGCTTTAATTTTGCAAAATTTTGCTCTGCAATGGATTTACTTTGATGGGTAGACTAATTAATCCTTAAGTATTGTCACACCTTTCTGTTACACATTGTATAGAGGAACTATACAATACAATAACATGAAATAAGGCAATTCTTTTACTTGGCTTTATCAATAGAATATACAATATGATAGATAATCCGGCACCAGATGTAGGGCAGGCTGCACACGCCTACATCACACATGTACTTAGGCGTAGTATGTTCATATTAAGTTTGTAATTCGTTTCACGGACCGTCAGTCCAGTCTCTCGCTGGCGCTCCAATAAAGCGCATGTCTTAAAGCCTAAACTGCATTTAATTGACCCCATATAGAATACTCACCTCAATTAGCCAGCGACACCACATACACTCATCAACCAACACACGCCAAATAATATTCTATAGTGGTGAACCCGACGTGAGCACTCGCGATATTTTAAAGCAGTGACTCGCGTTTAATTGAACACAAACTCAAATATCAGTTTAGTGCAACAACATATTACAAACTTAATATAAACATACTACGCCTGAGTACATGTGTGATGTAGGCGTGTGCAGCCTGCCATACAACATAATTAACTAAATATAAATAAAATTACTATTCAAATCTGGATTTGGTTAACCTATCAAGCGAGAAAAATACTTCTCCGTATATCCACACAAAAAATATTACTATTGAGTAAAAGAAATTCTCACGAGATGCATATTAGATCTATTGAGATTAAAGTTAAAAATACTTTTCCGTAGATCCACATGTGTATATGAGAAAAAAAAACTCAGTAGATCCATCATGGTTCTGGACAATGGATCTGATGAGATTGATCCAATTAAATAATAAATAAATTTGATTGTTACTGATTAGTAAATTGAATATGTCTTTATTGCACTCAATAAATTCATACAACGAAATACAATAGAACCATAACATCGGCAGTACATTTCGGTACATTCGCCTAAAGCGATTTCTTCCCGCAACATTTGGATGGATCGGACTAGTGTAAAGATTAAAGTTAGTAGTGTACCAAAAAAAAAAAAGAAAATACTTGAGAAGTATTAAGGGACACCCGGATGGATCGAAGTTCCTTTCGATTAATTAGTGATGGAATTGTATTATTATTATAAATTTGTATTATATTGAAATAGAAAAACAACAGAGAGAGAGAGAGAGAGAAAGAGAAAGAGAAACACGCGCACACCGCACGGCTTATAACTATAGCAACGTTGTCGTTACAACTTTTGGTCTTAATTTTTTCCATCTAGCCCCATTTCGCAACGCGCGATAAGGAACTACGTTCCAATAATAAGGTAGGTGGTACAGGCTGCTACGAGTACACCACCACTATAGACAGGGTATATTGTCAAAATAACACAAAGATGATCGTAATATTAAGATACACATGTAATAATTAATTTTATAATAATGATAGGATCCAAAATGTTCCAGTTCATTTATAGAAAGGTACTAGTTCAAGTACCCAGTGATCACATAAATATACATTGATTTAACAAGTTAGCGGAAAATGCGTTAATGTTTAGCAAGGTTTTTTAAAATATAATGCCGCCAACTGTACTGTTTCTGTCTAATAGCGAATCTAACGAATCCTGAATCTGTCCAATAGCGAACAATCGTTAATGTTTAGCAAGGTTTTTTAAAATATAATGCAGCCAACTGTACTGTTTCTGTCTAATAGCGAATCTGACGAATCCTGAATCTGTCCAATAGCGAACAATCGTTAATGTTTAGCAAGGTTTTTTAAAATATAATGCAGCCAACTGTACTGTTTCTGTCTAATAGCGAATCTGACGAATCCTGAATCTGTCCAATAGCGAACAATCGTTAATGTTTAGCAAGGTTTTTTAAAATATAATGCAGCCAACTGTACTGTTTCTGTCTAATAGCGAATCTAACGAATCCTGAATCTGTCCAATAGCGAACAATCGTTAATGTTTAGCAAGGTTTTTTAAAATATAATGCAGCCAACTGTACTGTTTCTGTCTAATAGCGAATCTGACGAATCCTGAATCTGTCCAATAGCGAACAATCGTTAATGTTTAGCAAGGTTTTTTAAAATATAATGCAGCCAACTGTACTGTTTCTGTCTAATAGCGAATCTAACGAATCCTGAATCTGTCCAATAGCGAACAATCGTTAATGTTTAGCAAGATTTTTTAAAATATAATGCAGCCAAATGTACTGTTTCTGTCTAATAGCGAATCTAACGAATCCTGAATCTGTCCAATAGCGAACAATCGTTAATGTTTAGCAAGATTTTTTAAAATATAATGCAGCCAACTGTACTGTTTCTGTCTAATAGCGAATCTAACGAATCCTGAATCTGTCCAATAGCGAACAATCGTTAATGTTTAGCAAGGTTTTTTAAAATATAATGCAGCCAACTGTACTGTTTCTGTCTAATAGCGAATCTAACGAATCCTGAATCTGTCCAATAGCGAACAATCGTTAATGTTTAATATTAATATTAATAATAAAAAAATAATAATATTTTTAGTGAAAATTCAAAAATTGTTATTTAGTGTTGCTTGTAGAAAATAATCGACTATTAATATATGTATGTTGAATTTAGTCGATTATAACGATGACGATGGCACAATAGCAATAAAATTTTGTAGGTTGGCATCAATAAGTCTTTGGTTGGCATATCCTTTCTTTTATTCTTAACTTTAGCTTAATACATCAAACATATTAAGCCAAACATTGAATATAAATACCGAGTGGTATTTTTAATACCTATATTAAAATATTACATTTTTTTTTATTCTACACAGCTAGACATTTGACCACAAGTTCGCACAACCACGGAAGTCAGTGATACTGTAGCCCTAGATGGAGCGTGCCTAGTCTGGAATACACTGCCTCTCAGCCTTAAGAAAGGCTGCCGGAACACACTGTTAGGTGCTTGACGACATGATTTTACAACTTGAGGGTGGAGGGGTTACTAATAATATGTTAATATGCTGTATTAAGAGTAATGCGTACGAATAAAAAAGCTCAAAGATTCTCGTATATGTTATGTTTTACCTTGGTGAACATGGGCTTGCCGTGGTGAGTGACCATGGTGCAGTGGTCGCAGTCTAGCGTGATGCTAGTATTGTGGAAGGATTCCTTGGGCTGCCTCATCGTATAATACAGCTCGGAGACTCCGCCCTCGTATATACTGCGGAAGTAGCGCGGGATCAACGTCCTGCCTATCGCTGGAACAGGTTACATTGTCACATTAGAAACAATATAGAGCATAATTATAATTACAAAGGGTTCCGTAGCATTGGAGTTCTGTGCATATTTTCGTAGATAAAAGAGATGTTTCAATAATGTATAGAGCCCCGGCCAGGACAGTGTAATAGGACATGATACCACAAATACGTTAGGAATGACTAATTTTTTTAAACGTAAATTATCACAGTGTACTAAATTTATTTCGAATCGTAATATTCCTGCCTTTATTTACTCAAAAAGGCTATTTTTGCGTTTTTGATATGTCAATTTATGCATTTGTGACGTGTCGTACATTTGATTGAACAATGTGACCATTGGAGTCGACTTAGGATATAAAAATCATGCCATAATTCAACTACAATTCACAGAAGTTAGATATTTTTGTACACAATGAAGTAGGCAACTGATGCAGCTTTTATTGATACATAATATTAACCACATCTATATCCATTATTTAATAGACGTACACCGTTTTGGCCAAAAATAAAACAGGCCCTTTATTTCACACTCCCACTAAGATTATGGTGGTTTCCCACATTTTATAGCTCCCCACTAGGATTTTTTTCTGTGTATCCTTAACACACATTATAGCGTCAACATGAGCAAATCTACTAGACAATTATTTATAGTTTATCACATAGGCTGTTATGCTTCTTACTCGTATATTCACTAAACTATTTATACGCATTGAACCTGCAAGTTGTATGTTTTTATAAATTTAACTGTTCATTTATATCACGGTCTTTACTGTAAATATTAACGTGTTTGAGTAAGACTCGCTGGTACTGAAACTCTCTAAATGAGAATCTAGATTAGAGAGGAACTTTCTATGACATAGAAAAATAGAAAGAACCCTTTGAGAGTTTTGACTATACTGCTACATGATTGTTATTATATATTTGAATAAATTGTTTAATTTCAGATCTCTAAAAAAATAATCATCATCATAAAAATACCATTCAGGGACAGTTTAGGTATATGTTTTTATTTTCATCTGTCTCCGAATTGTAAATCGGGGAATGATGACACTCGCATTCTCATCTGTCGCCAATCAGGAACATATGCTGCAGGACAAATGGTAATAGACAGGTCCCAAAGTGGGCAAAAGGAGAGAAATATTTTTAGATGTTTGTAGAATAAAGGTAAACCGATCTTAATGTCTGAGGCAGGGTGATTCAGTTAACGTGTGAGTCCAGATTCTAAAACTTTGGACCCAAAATCAGGCAGAGCACTGAATCACAAACTTTTCAATGCTATTAATTATCTTTTTGTATAGATCTACAATCGATTTTCAATATCATAATTTGGGTTAAACTAACAAAGCTTTGCGTAATTCAAAATTAAAATAAAATAAAATCTTTTCGAATCCAGTTAGAAACGCTATCTGAATAGGGAGGGGTATATATCACTGAATATATCTTATATATCTTTATATATATCTTTATCTGTGAATATTTTACTAGTAAACATACAGTGATCTATCTAAAGTAACGCAGGCGGGTTTTTGGAAGTCGCGAGTAACTATGTAAGTGATTGTAAAAAACTTACTGTATCTCTTAGGTCCATCTTCTAAACAGAATGTGAGAGTTAACGTCGCGTCGTCCTCGAAGAACTCCGTCGCGAACGCATCCCACCATAAATTATCAGAGTCCTGGAACATAAAATAATACATATTTATATTCGTATCATCGCGCCCCAATGCTGAGCACAGGTCTCTTCTAAGACGGGTCATAGCTTACTACGTTGGCTGTTTAAGCAAGCAGAAATGAATTCTTATATGCGTAATGTATGAGATGCCACATCTCTGTGTACTTTCGAAGCTAGCCACCTTCGTGCTTTCCAGCAATGACAGGTTCTGGGGCAGAGTCGGCCGCGATTAGCCCTGGCATATGAATCGCAGTCGAGCAGAGTTGGTCCCATATTGAAAGTTGTTCCTTAGGATGAGTTTAGTGACCCCCTTTCGGTTTAGTACACCCATAACAGATAACCCCGTATACTGACATACGTATTAGTGCCTATAATGAACACCCATACGTAGTGAAGGTTTACGCAGTGTCTATATAATTTCTAAACTCAGAACAGAATTTAAAAAAAAGAGTCATATTATATTTTTTACGACCTATGTTATACTATGTTTTATTATATTTTTTACGACCACTCATTAAAATCAGTGAAGTGATAAACTTCGTTAAAACTAAATTCTACAAGCACTGTTTTGCTGACTCCATAACTTTTCTGTATAAATTTCCAATAACTGCCACTAGATGGTGCTACTAATACTTTCCCACAGACTTTCTCTGTATGAAAATCGATTACATTCGGTACTATCGTAATAATCGAGAGAGCTAGTGATGTCTTTACTGTTAATAAAGGTAACATTAAAGAGAAAAACAACATTGAAAGAATATACCTGCCTGCTATCCAACCATAACCCATAGAGTAAATATTAGGTAGTAAAACAGCTGTCAAACTCAAGTAAAGTACAGCAGTCATTAGCTGGAGTTGGGCATGAAATATGTGAAAACAAGAGCAAGCAAACTTGGTTTTGCTTTTAATAGCTCACTGCTTCGTCGATGTCAGAATGAAATTTATGTTTGTTTGCATGTCGGTAGATATCAAGGGCAATCGAATAAAAATTAAAATAGTTTGTCCAATTTAAGCGTGATTTAAGTGTTTTTTTCCTATATTAGATTATTTGTAGGCCGTGCCGGTTGCTGACGTGTGCTGTTATAATTGTTTTAGATTTATACTTGGGTTACGTCTTAACTAATGGTCGTATTTCATAGAATAGATCAGAGTTAGTATTAAAAATTATGTTACTAACTGTGGCCTATTCTATGTCAAAACATACATTTTGGAACAATGCAATTGTAATTCTGAGACAATTCAAATAACAGACTTGACAACATGTTTCAATGAAGCAAAATAATAACGCAATGCAATTATAATTTTTAAACAATGAACAGACTTGGGCCCCAGAAAGAAAGAAAGAAATATATAAGCAAACTAGCTGTGCCCCGCGGTTTCACCCGCGTAGTTCAACATTAGATTGTCGAGATAATGGAGGAACTACTTTTTTGAAGTCGGTTAAAAAGTATCCTATGTTCTTTACTGGGGTCCAGTCTACCTGTGCACCAAATTTCATCTAAATCGGTTTAGTGGTTTTGGCGTGAAAGCGAAACAGACAGACAGACAGAGTTACTTTCGCATTTATAATATTAGTTAGGATAAATAAATAAAAATAAGAAATGTAACAGTATAATAGCTCACCTCTGTCCTCTGTTGTAACCGTTTGTTGAGTTCGTAAACTCTGTAGTCTGGCTGGCCGAAGTACGGCGCGTGCCGCCTGAAATTAATACAGAAATACACATTTTATTTTTTATATTTGAACACTTTTGACTCCCGTCTGGGGCCTGGGCCTTTATTGAATCGTTCGAATGAATTCATCATTCGCTAATGTCAGTCACTTACGAATGATACGCAAACATTCGCATTCATACCCTTAGCTAACTATACGAATGATCCAGATCTGAATCACTCGCATTTGAATTCACTGATATAAAGTTGACAGGTGGTACCAACCGTACAAAATAAAAATATTCTTATATTTTTTATTTACGTTCTTTTTGACGTTTTTAGTTTTACGTCAATGACAAAATGTCAAAACTCAGTAGATTGTGAATGAGGCCATACATATATTAAATATTGATGTGTTAAGACGCAACCCAGCTTTTAAATGGTTCAACAATGCGCATAGGCTGTACCATTCAAAATGAAATTCACCGGTGATTTCTTTCGCATGCAAATATTGAATTTATATGAGCGATCTCAATAATAATGCCACTGGCTCTTTTTTGGTTCAAAAGTTGGCCATAGCCAATGCAGCGCGGTAATGCCGCCAGTGTATTGGGAACATTTGCGCCGAGACTATTTTAGTTCAGGAATAAATGAAAGTTGCATAATTTAAACACTTAAGTAATTAGAATGAAATTAGTAAATATAATTAGCAGCATAAGCAAGGCGTTAGTGGTTGTAATAATTCATGTTATCGTAATATTTAGTAATAACATTGGTTTAAAAGCAATTCAAATCCATGTCTTGGGTTCTTTTCATGGAATTGAATTTGGAATTTAATTAAAGTTAAAGCACATGTATTCAAATAGTCGAATGTCAAAGCAAACTTTGCAAGACTTCATTTGATTACTCCTCATACGTAAATGTGCCTATTTTCAGCTCTCAAGAAATTAATTATCCGGCTTCGAAAAAAAACCGAGAATATCAATCTGTTGAATACCTTTTAGGGTTATCTAGGGCTACAAGGAACCTATAAATTCATTCTGTCCGTCTATACGTATGTATGTATTCTACATTTATGGACGAAATTGCGTGGAATTCGACACAAGTTGAATATAATATATCTTAATACAATAACAAAACATCAATAGTACCTACATCGATTTCTTTGAGGCTACCGTGGGATGGATGGTATGGGAGAACAGTCGCGTCGGTTGGTGCACGAATAACAGAAATAGAAAAATAAAGATATGGTACATACAATGTACTGCAAAATAAAACTATATATATATTATAAATAATCAATACACTTACTACATACGAGTACATGTCATGCTCATTATTAATCATTAATACGTAAAAATAAAGTTTCCGTTAATTTATGCATAAATAATGATTGTACCTACAGTTTGTGAATTGGTAAAATTTTTGGCATCATAAAATAAGGACACATTTATATTTGGCTTGTGTTTTAAGACCGCCCAAAAAGTCCTATTTTATTAACAAAAAATACTAAACGATTACCAAAATGGATAAATGATCACAAAAAATGGATAAATGATCACAAAAATGGATAAATGATCACAAAAAATGGGTAAATGGTCACCAAAAAAAACTGCGGACCTTGTTGCCGAAAGTATTCAGTATGTCACAAAAAAAAATACCTGAACCTAATGCGGACCTTGTTGCGCAAAGTATTCGGATTGTCATAAAAAAATAAGCTAAACCTACTGCGGACCTTGTTGCCGAAAGTATTCAGAATGTCACAAAAAAATTTACCTGAACCTAATGTGGACCTTGTTGCGCAAAGTATTCGGATTGTCATAAAAAAATAAGCTAAACCTACTGCGGACCTTGTTGCCGAAAGTATTCGGAGTGTCATAATTTAGTGAACGTTATGCCATTTTGGGAACCAAAAAAATATTTTTGATGACCGTCTATATTATAACCTTTATATTTTATGGGTAACTCTGTAACTCTCATATCATGTGAAATTAGTTTTTTTCATTTATTCAAGCAAATCCTATAGCGTAATCACCTAATAGGTAAAACATAGTCCTTTAAGGAGGTTTGCAAGCTGGTTGAGCTCTAGTATTTAAAAAATATAAAACAGGTTTTGTTTTTCGGGTTGCCAGAAGCCTAACTTCTCCGAAGGAATTTGGTTTGCTTGAATTAGGGACTATAAACTTGTTAAGTATTAAATTACTTGTACTAAATCGGCCACATACGAGTCTCACTAGCGCACCAAGGGTTCTTTGCCATTATCCATTAGTTCAAGTTTCTACCTAATGTTCAAACGACAAAAATCACTTTGCTATATGGGAGCCCCTTGAATATTTATTTAGTTTCTACCTAATGTCTTGTAATGTTACAAATATCAAGCGAAAAACGCCAAAAATCACTTTGCTATATGGGAGCCCCTTGAATATTTATTTAGTTTCTACCTAATGTCTTGTAATGTTACAAATATCAAGCGAAAAACGCCAAAAATCACTTTGCTATATGGGAGCCGCTTGAATATTTATTTAGTCTCTACCTAATGTCTTGTAATGTTACAAATATCAAGCGAAAAACGCCAAAAATCACTTTGCTATATGGGACCCCCTTGAATATTTATTTAATATTTATTTTCTGCGTCTACCTATTACCGTTATATATAGAGCAAATAAATGCATAAAATCAAGTTAGTTGTATGGGAGCTCCCCTTAAATATTCAAATTCGCGTGCACAGTTGAAATGTTCAACTGTCTAGCTAGCACAGTTCATGAGATACAGACTAGTGACAGACAGACGGACGGACAGTGACATCTTAATTTAGAAACTTTGGGTACGGAACCCTAAAAACTATAAAACTACCTTCAGTAACATCATTAGTTTGCTCGAGACAATATTTGATTATCAATCAAGAAGTCGAGAAAAAGAATGAGCAGAAAGGGTATTTATTGTTCATAGTCTAATTTGGCCAACTGTTAAAACTGCTTTTAATCTTTAAAAGCAGTTTTAACATTTCGTCTACCGTTTTTGTTATCTATCTAAACGAAATAAATGTCCCTTCCGTGCAATAGCGATAATACCACCTCTTGTATTACTACATTTTGTAAAAAAAAAAAAAATTGTGTGTCTGCAATAAAGAATTGATCTATCTATCTCTCAATGTTACCTCGTATAATGATGCTGACGCGGATGGTAGATCGGTGGTGGCACATACTCGTGGTATAGCTGCGGCGCGTATTGATGGTACTCGCCCTCGCCGCCGAGCGAGCCCAACGCCACCGGCATATATGCCACTTTGTCACCGAGGCATGGCTCCTGATACTCCACTGTTACGACCTTCACGCACACCGGTAATCACTAGCACATCTCTCCTTCACTTTTTCTTTAATGAAACTGGCTAAATATAACAGTCGTGTGACGCCACGGTCTTATAAAATCAACCGTCAGTAATATTTGTTTCACACTGGCTGAATGTGGCAGCCGTGTAGAGCCACAATTTAAAAACTGATATGTCAGTAAGGCACTACGATGTTGAGTTGAGTATCGATTTGTTAACGTGGAAAGTGTGGGCACAGCACTAGTTTTATTATGATGTATTCACAGGAGACACTGTTATTTTAATATTTCTATAAACGCCGGTTTTTGCTAGATTTTATTTTACAAAGTATAAGTTAGTACTTTTTCATTTTTATGAACTTTATGCGAAATATTGGTCTTGACTGTAAATTAATTTCTGAGTTTATTTTCCGTCTACACTTGCCTCATTGCGATAACATTTTATTTCTTATCAGTCACTGATCTCACATTAAATATTCCGGTTCCGCTTGTTTATTTTATTTCACTTTTACACATAAAAAATGTACTAACACTTTGGGTTACTCGAGTACTATTACATTCCTTTAGTACGCGTCATTGCACTACCTACTCGGTAGCAAAAACGCAAGCTGTCACTAAAATTGAGGACAAACAACCAACACTAACATCAACCAACAGACACTAATCACTAAAATCGATACACAAACGAATAATCGACTAAAAACAAAACGCATAAATCATAAAATTGGCAAGAGAAAACCGTACAATACAGCAAGCGCGTCACGAGCTCGACTGATAAAAAGCATTTCGAATTTTTCGCGCGGGAAGTGTGTTCTCTTCGTATTTAGAACGTCCTAAGCGCTTATATACTGAACGTTGGTACGCGATTGTAGTTCTAATGTGCCGGTGTTAGGGGCGATAAGCTAGGAGATACCGTACCGAAGCGCGCGAGCTGGCAACGTCGCGTCAGCTGGCCGTATTACTAGTAACGACGAGCCGTGCTTGGAAAGGTCAACATCGGTTACTATTTTTTTTATACAACCAGCTATTTTCGTTGGCTTTGTTTGTTTTTTTATCACTGATATTATTGATTTTTTTAAAACGTAGAGGAATGTCGGTTATTGTTTGGGGTAAGGTGTTTTGTATCGGATGGAGTTCCGGTCGCGTTATTACTCTTGTTTATCAAATATTAAGATTATACCTACCTAGGTAAGTACATATCAGTAGGACCTAGGTCACCTTCTAATAGTTGTTTGATTGAAGTTGAAAAATTAATGGTTTCATATTTTTCCTACTTTTATTTTATTTCCTCGTAAATTCTATTACAATTATTATGATTACTATGTTAGGTATCTACCTACCTTTGCATTTACTTAAAATTTACTTATAAGTAATGATTTTTCATAAACAACTATAATAGTGATTCAACTATCGTAGTGAGATCAAGGTGTAAAATCTGTCATTTTACCTAGGTATTGTAAAAAATATCAATAGGTATCTAAAGAGCGAGTAGGTATTGTTTTCACCGCGCGGCAAGGCCTCTGAACGCGCGACGTTGCCACTCAGTGCGTTCGCGCCATACTTTTTACTGTTTCTTAGCACATAGACGCTCATTACGCTGGCACGCACACACCGACAACGCTATATTGTTATATCCGCTGTACATACGTTCTACATAGTGCAAGATGTACATTATATACATTCCACGAGCGACGTCGAGCTATGTAGGTAAACTACGACGTCTCGGTACACAAATCAAACGGCTATAAATAACTGCGAAGATGCGCCCGTGAAAATTCATGTTTCGACGTTAAAATAATCAATTCGTAATTTGAATTTCGCGCCTTTGATACGTCTCCGTTATTTAGTGATGGGACGTTCAATATTTAAAAGAATAGACAAACTAATGCATTGTGCGTCGATGCCTCGATTAATGACGATTTTTCGAATGCGTCTAAATGATAGTGGTGAGACATTTTATTTCAATTTAAATAGTCTTTTCATTTATAAGACTTAGTAAAATAAATTAAAGTCAAAATTTAAAAAAAAAATATTTTTGAATTAAGTAACTAATAATAAATTTACACGACCAAAAAAAAGTTAACTAAAACAAACATTAAAAATTAAGTAAATTGTATAATTATTTACTTAATTTTTATTTAAACGCTTCTATATTAAATTTTTTGTTCAATATTACTCTTTTATACAACAGATACCTAACAATAACCGCTAAGTTAACATTTCACATCGTAATCATTTAATAATCCACTGCAATCGTTTTATACTACAAAACGCTAAGCGCCGGCACAGTCCATCAAAAACAATCGACCGTCCAAACAAAACCCACAAAAAAAACCGGCACAGAAAATTCGCACGATTTACATGATAACAATGCACGGAAATCTCACAAATCGAGATTCCAAGGCGACTCGGACCGCCTCGATCTAAACTCGCTATCGCACCCAGATACACTGATAACGTCCAACGTTCACGATAACAATAAATTAAACTACAATTACTGTCACAAAAAAAAACGAGCAAGAAAACCGCGGACGTGTAAGCGTTCCGTCAGCCGGAATGTATGTCAGGCCGGCGTGTCAATGACTCCGTACTTAGCTAGCAGCGCAATGTACCGCGCTACGTAAACAGCAACGGACACGTGCGCCGGGAAAACTCCTGCTACAGAGAAAATCGACAACCACTGACGCCGTAGACCGACCGCCGCAACGAACGACAGCCGATAGCGTATAAAACCTCCGTCGATAGCGCGTAAACATTAATCGATCGTGAAAAAAACAACGCTGAATTCCAAATTCGAAACTGCAGATTCGAAAAGAGAACGCTAGTTGGCGCGACGTACTGCACCTATGTAATCCAATACATAGAAGAAGTGTGCCGCGCCATGACGGACGAGTGACGAACTGTCAGCTCTCGGGAAACTTCGCCGGCGTTCGGTTCGCGCGGCAAGTTCGGATATGTTACACGATTAGATTATGTCAGAGTGATTAATAGTAAAAACCGGTTGTTGTCTTAGGTCAATCACATCAGTATGGGCACAATAGACTCGAATCTCGTTTGGAGGCGGTCAAGTGGCTATCCCGCTGACGTTGACAACATGACATGTGAATAATACTCGTTAATAAATGAGCATACTCTATGGTTATCGACGGTCCTTGTCAAGGTCAGGCGCTTGCGTGTCGCTTGAGTTATAGTTGTGCCTATGTCGTTGACAGAACTTTCTTTTTATATAGCGCAGTGAATACTGAATCTATGTTTCATTTTCTTTACGTCATTACTTATGTTTTAATTCTCTCCATCTAAAGGTTGCCTGGTAGAGACCGCTATTAGCGATATGGCCGCCACTTATTGCACGTGATCATAAGTTTATTGTACCTAAGTATTATTTATGTGTGCATACAATAAAAAGTTTTCTATTTATCTATCTACGGGTTTCTGACATTTCGGACATTTTCACTGGCTAAGAAGGCAGGTTCGAAATTCATGATATTTCTCTAAGACGCCTGGAGTTTGGAAAAATATTTATTTGTTTATAAGGAGAATACTTTCTAGTTAATCTCATACAAATTGTATCAAGATGGGTCAGTGTGCTTTTGTTGTCTAACAAAATAACTGTAGTTTACCTTATATGTACGTAATTTACCTTAGAAGCCCCTGCTAAATTAAATTTACCAATCTTAGAAGTTCACAGAATGTGAACGAAACTATAGTTGGACCTTTCCAACAATCGCTTGTTAATTTTTGAATAACTAAATTTAAAAAACAACACAGGATATTTTAGCTTAGCACAAGCACGTTCTTGCGGTGTTTCACGCTGAACGCCTTTGAATCATATCTCGCAGTAATAAGATCAAAAAACGTGTAATGCCGCGCGTGAACTGAATCGCGCTAATTCAGCTACAGTAAGGCTCTTTTTCTCTCAAATTTTAGCTTTCCTACCGACTTACGAAAGGAATAATTAATTTTTTGTTATTTGATTTCTCTTAGACGGGGATTTTAAAAATATTTTTTTTATTTGATTTCTCTTAAACGGGGATTTTAAAATAATATTTTTTGTTACTTATTTGATTTCTCTTAGACAGGGATTTTAAAAATAATATTTTTTGTTATTTAATTTCTCTTAGACGGGGATTTTAAACATAATATTTTTTGTTATTTGATTTCTCTTAAGACGGGGATTTTAAAAATAATATTTTTTTTCGTTCGAAATGTATACCTTCCGTGTAGTCTCATTATAATTTAATCAAATACGGTCATAGATGTCGGATATTTATATAAAGAAATAACTAATAAAGTTCTTTTGGTGCCGTAATGAAAATCTTTAGACACTTTTCTTATTATATATGATAATTCTTAAAGACTTATATTAATTATACGTATATGTAGTTCTACGAATCGTTCATTTCGAAGTCCTATTATACATTTTATCGATTTTATAAAAGAAAGAATATCACTTGACTGTTTTACTCGAATGCGAAAGAAGGATGTTTTTCGAGTCTATGCATGTATGTACATATCTTTGGCACGTCCTAGAGCCTAAACAGCTTGTCGTGTTTTTATGTGAGTGGTGTCAAAAGATTCGTCTTAGTCGTGAGAGCGACACTGGGTACAACAAAATTAAAAAAATATATGATGATTCACAGGTTTAAAGATTTAGCAGTCGGGAGATTTTGAAGTCGCATCCAACCACATGTTTTCAGACATATTCAGAACCCTTAGGGTTTTGTATAGCCAATAACTGGAACTATCCCTACTAATTTGCCACCATGGCATGGACAATCTTGTCGTATTTTAATCGTCTTGAAGTAGATTATAGGAGAAGGTTCTCAATTCGTTTGCGGGATCTTTTTTCAGCCATCAGCCATCTGAGACACCAGGACTCTGACTGGACAGTTTGGAAAAAAAAAATTTTGACAAATTAAAATCTGTCCAGGATCTTTATTATTAAGATTAGGTATAGCCACGTATGACCTGGCACAGTTCAGTTCTACATATAAGGCTTCATTACAATACATACATATAGATGCGTAAAGCCTATCTATAGCGTGCCTATTTATCTGACGCAATATCGACAGAAGTCACGTCGTACTAGGGTTGCTAACCTACGTATGCAGTTGTGGGAGAGAAACGTTCTACGTTTACTCGAATAATAATAATAATAATAAATTGTTCGGAAGTTCTTGCAAGTCGAGGTTAACACTGAGAGTATCCCTTTACAATAAACTCCACTTGATCTAGGCCCGTGGTTTTTATTTAATTACCGAAATTCTTAAAATTTCGTGAGAAAATATTTTTGCAAAATAATAATAATAATAATAATAATGCGTTTATTCCATATTTGTTAACATAATAAATTAGGCTAATTTATTATCAAAATTACGGATATGGCGTCTGTTGCCGAACTATGCTATTCGCCTGTGTTACGGCGCGGCGTACATTGCTCTCCCATAATTTCCTAAATTATAACATTTCTGCCTAAATAATAAAATAACATCTATTGAGAATCATATTATTAAATGGTCATACTCGTAGATATCATAAATTAAATATGTGTTTTAAATTTTAGTAACTTTATACTAGTGGTTCTGCGAACTGTTGACCTAGAGACGGCAAGATTTATTTATATTACGAATAAAAGAATAAATTTCATTTTGTTTAAGAAGACGGGTTTCAACGCGTATTTGACTGTCAGAAAGGTCCAACTATAGTTTCGTTCACATTTGAACTTCATCAGGGATGAAATGAGTCGTTCGTATCTTTAACGATGACACGTCTCGCACAGGTAATAAATAAAATAATATTATAAAGGCGAAAGTTTGTATGTATGTCTGTATGTTTGTTCCTCCTTCAAGCTCAATCAGCTGAACGGATTATTAAGAAATTTGGCACGAAGATACCCTGGATTAAAAAAAGGTTTTCTCGGAAAATTGAAGTGTTCCCATGGGCTCATCAAATATCAACCGCCGGCAAAACCGCGGGCGCAGCTATAGTGTACGCATAAAATATGTCTACAAATGACTATATTTTCGGTAAACAAATCTGGTAACCCTACGTCCTACTCAGACCGATTGCAGACTATCATGCTCTGTTATATCTTGACGCATAATTGTCTGATAAGAAATCGTATCCATCATTTATGCGCGTGCTTGATGAGATGAAAAATACCAGAGGAGAAAATAATGTGAACTGAAATACATTTAAACATTTATGTCTATATATATATATATATTTCGAATTACACATTGAGATCAAGACCATATGAAATATAAAAAATAAGAAGTATGTAGGACTTTTTTTCATCTTTATTCTTATTTATTTATTATTTTAGCGATAAGGCCGCCTCTTGTGGCACTACATGTAAAATTGTTATGTTTTGTGTGTCTAAAATAAAGCGATGATCTACGAGTATCTAATAATTTTATTACAACGTGTTACAAATAGGAGTCTACCCATCGAAGTGAATCAATAGCAGAACAAAATTTTGCAAAATAAAAAAAAATCGTTCTGGATATTAATGGAAAATCAAATTATTATTTTTAAAAAAAAATAGCGTTCTGGAGAACCAAATAGTTTTTTTTTAATGGGTTTTAGGGAAATTTGGAAAAAATGCGTTCACTTTGATGTTTAGACTAATACCCTTAAATATTGTCACACCCTTCTGATACACGCTGTATACTCAAAAAATTCTAAGTTGGTCGCTGAGAAGATGAGTAACATGAATTATATAAACAAAAAATCGAGGACCTCGCCCCTCTAGAAGACAACATTTTTTTGAAAGTCAGTTAAATATAAATATATTATAGCATGTAAGAGTACTTACGTGTCCTAGGCACTGATGTTAGACAATTGTAAAGAGAAAGTTAGAGTGAAAGCAGCCGACTCAGTTTCCACCGCGACTCGTCTCTGGCGCTTCAATAACGTGGAACGGGCCTTGACATACCATGGACAGGTAAAAAACTTTCGTTGAAATTTATCTCTCATCTGTCAGTTTGTCTAGATGTTAATACTAGCGTTAGGATATAGTTCCCAACCGAAACTAGGAATCTTGGTTTCGTTTATGCGAGGTTTTTGACTTTTTAGACAAGGAAGATTTTATTTTGTCTTGCACAACAAGGTATTGCACCACAAGTTCGCACGACCACAGAAATCAACGATAGTGTAGTCCTAGATGAAGCATGCCTAGTCTAGAATACACTGTATAATAGTTAATAACATTTGTTTAATAGTCAATAACATTTGTTAATAAAATAATATTTGTTAATTAAATAATATTTGTTAATTAAATACTATAATCAATAGTTAGATAAATCACACTTAATTTATTCAACCGTGTTTTCTCCAAATATAGACAGAATCCCCACGGCGCCATTTACCGGCTGTTTTAAATAATAATATTTGGCAAACGAACGAGGAACACCAGCGCTTCTAAATAAAAAAATAGAAGTCAAAATTTTATACTCTATACTAATAAGGCTAAAGGCTAATAAGGGAATAAGGATTATGTTGTCTATTGATAATAGACAACATAAGCCTTATTCGTAGTTATCGATTTATCAAACAATCGACTATAATCGTTTGCAATCGTGCATCGCATGTCACTGCTCTACCCGGAAGCGACGCGGCGCAGCGACCGGAAGTAATTGTTTGACGTCATAATTAGGTCACAATTATTTGATAATTTAATGGGATTTTCTGGAAAAGAAATCACAGATCGACTGCGGTTGGTGTTTTTAAGACTTATAAAAATTAGCTTATAAATTCGATGGAAGCTGCTTAGCGACCGGAAGTAATTGTTTTCGTTACAAATTGGTCTTTTTTTAGAGGGAGCAAGGGCTTTAATCAACATAAAAAAATGTATCAGAAACAATGCGGCTAGAATGCTGGACACACTGTCCTCTTAGTAGTTAGTGGGCGTCTGGATTATCTGTAGGTCTTAAATGGTCTATAGGTAATCGGTCTTAATTCGATTCTAAATATTTGATTATTGGCTGGATTATACTACTTATGCAGAGAAGTGTAATTAATTATAACAAGCTAAAAATATTTAAGTATGAACTTGGTCACTTAAAAAAATATATTTTAAAATCAGACCAGTAATTTGGTTTTGAAATTAAAATATGACTAATAAATTGCATTTATAAACGCCTGCTAAATTTTATTCTCGTTCAAACCCTTGAGAACTGGCACAATACACCGTGTGCGATGGTCAATTAAAAAAGAAGAAAATAAGTAAAGTTCCATGCCGTTTTCAGTATTTTCCAAGCACCATATTAAAAACATGAAAATCAAATTCCTATTTCGAATTTCGATTCAACATCGAGAGGGAGCAAGCGGCGTTGTTGATTCAATTCATTAGAGCGAAAAGGACGGAACTAATGTACTTAAACGAGATGGCAGATACACAGTCTCTGTGGCGGACAGAGATAGATATACCGGTGTCTGAGCGAGATGTGTCGATGTATAATTAGCGCGTTGGAAAGAGACGCAGCACGTCTGTTGACGTAGTTCTAGATGAGATAAGGAGCTATCAGCAAATGCTTCGTTTACACGTACTTACTTGTCAGTGTTACTGGACTAGAAAAGTGCAGAGAAACTGGTAGAGATAGTGCTAGACGCTACTGGTACTTGGTAAAGGTTCCAAATACTCGTACGAAACGCTATGCGTCTTATTTTATTCTATTTCCCTGTCACTATAACCAGATACTTTTCAAGTCGCGAGTGAATTAGTTTCTTCAAGGCAAGTGCGCTTCGTCATAACCATTTATAACCGATTGTGGTCTTTGAAATTTAGTCTCATAAGATAAAAAATAGGTAAAAAGTTTATCTATATAATTTTTATTATTACTTAATATATTTTTATTTATTAGTTGTCGATCTTAATTTAATATAATATTTTGCAAGTGCCCTCTTAATGTAATAATAATATCAATATAACTATAAGAAATGGATGAATGGAATCTTACGAACGCAACTTCGAATTAATTAAATTGGTCAAGAGCTTGTATAGGTATTTGAAGGTCAAGCAGCGCTATTACCTACAAAGTGCAATACGGTTAGACAATATAAATAAATGTCGATATGTCAGCATAAAGACCAAATAAATAAGTCAATTTGTAAATAAATATATCGAGACACAACACAAAACAAAAATCTCAGTTATTGAGCTATGTTGTCGTCATTGTGTCATATAGTCATCATCATCAGCCAGAAGACGTCCACTGCTGAACATAGGCCTCCCCCTTAGGACACCATTCTGAACGACAAGCTGCCAATAACATTTCATTTATAATGTCAGGCGGATATTATACTTATTGGCTAAATAATTATATTGGTTTCAAGGTATGATTGACACTGACACCAGTTCGACTGTATTGTTCTAGTAACTAGACTGACAATATTATCCAGGCGAGTAACACAGTGGTCAGTAAACGAGGCACCGCAGCACACAAGCAAAGGTATGCCCGCACGCACACTAGCACAGTTTATTATTATGACGTAGATATCTGCCGCGTAAGGCAAAAAAGGTCGTAAGTGAATAATGTAATTTTTTTTCCAACTTAAATTCTTTTGCAAAAATATAATCTACGAGTAACACTTTAAAAATGTGGCAATTAACTTCAATTCTGAAGGCGCTTATACAATTTTCACAGTTACATCAATTTACAATCAAAACTAGATTTTCAATAAATTATAACATGGCATCATCAGGTTTACTTACGCCAATTCGAAAACCTAAGAAGTAGGTAACTATCGCCTAAAAACTATTTTTGATACGGACCAGGCGTCTCCGAGATATTCGAGAATATATCTCTCAGGTAATAAAAAATATCGATGAATGATAACGTATAATGATTTTGTATTAATCGCCTCAACATTTTTATTACACATGTTATGCACTTTAAGCATCCATCTCAATACAATTTACATTTAGCTTATCAGGTTCTTTTTTCAAAAGGCCGCCCTCTGTTGGCTTGTTGTGGAACTTTTAACAATTCTCATTGAATTAGCTTCAGCGATTATCGTTCATGTTCTAATTCTTTAAAATCCCGCTGTAATTTGGACTCTTTCTAAAACCATACAGCAGAGCGATTATTATCATAGAAGCGAGTAATCGAAATAACTCATAGAGGTAAAATTCAGGAAACTTTAACAGCGCCTCCAGTGGATATAATAGGAACTTCGTATTGCCATATTTTGACAGATTTTAAAAAAGGTGTGTTAATTATATCTGATTTATTGAGAGACTTTTTATTTACTTTTGTTTGTGAGTATATTTCCTAGGTGACCTTGTATAAATTTGATAAGAATAATTTCAGTCGTTTAGATTTTAAATCAAATTAAGTAATTGACGAATTCGTATTGACGCCTGCCTAATTGAAGTATGTAGGTTATCACTCAAAAAAAAATTTAGCTTGAAATTAATACGTCAAATCGTTCACAGCGATAACATATTTTAAACCAAAAAAAATCCGTATTCTTTCCAAACAAAAAATATAGATTAAAACAGTATAACTATCACCTTCAACTTCTTGTCAATCGTGCGTCGATGAACTCACTCACACTAGCGCGCTAGCGTCGGTACGCATACGTGAAGACAATGTGCTTTGTATGTGTGCATGCTTATATTACGCCTTCCTGATTTTGATACTTTGTAAGTTTTTTTTTTAAATCAATTTTTATTTCTTGTCATAAATCGAGGAAAGTCTCGATTAAAATAAAAAATAAAAAACATATAAATAAACACGTTATTAAAATTAATTGTGCATAAAAAATCAACAAAACTTTTTATTGTGCCACAAAAACACGACATTTGAGAGCTAATACAAAGTAAAGCATCACCAACGGTCTCATCGCTGAAAAGCTATATCTTTCAGACAAATTTAAATATATCACAGTTATATTTAAATCGTTGTAAATTTTATGCAACATCACACCTGATTGGCGTTGTATCAATGAACTGTATTAAAAATCACTGCTTAATTTAGTACTAATATTTATGAGTCATGCAAATAAGACTCAAAATAGAATGGCAATGATCGATGACAATCAATCATTGCCATTCTATTTTTACCTTTATTTCATATAATCTTTATAAATTTAATAATGCAAATGTGGGTTTTACATATCTTATCAGTATTCTATTCCTTTCACTAATTGATAAATAAATTGTATGAATTAATGTTTATTGAATTCGTAAATTGTATTCAACGAAATAAATGAAAATTTAAATTTTACGGGCTTCGGCATAGAATCTTAGAAAACTTAGTTGTTTCGTAGATTTTTTTAAGTATACGTCCGTTTGTATGTTTTCTATTGTTACTAGTTTTTATTTAATAATTGCAGGCGCATAACGCTAAGATACAGATAATATTATGGAGTACAAACTTATTTAACGCTTTCCATGTTTAATATTGTTAATATTTTGATGTAGGTATGAGTTATCAGTATTTGTATCATTTATTATTGATCTGGATTATCTAGATATCAGTGTTTTAGAGGCAGTATAAAATGTAAAAAAAGTTTAAGCACACGTTACATAGAGAGACATGATAAAATACAAATATATTAATATGTGGCTGCTGTAAGCGACAAACGGAATTAAATTAATTTTGATTGCCAACCATACTCAAACTTCATCAAGGATAAGGATTTTTGCTACCAGCTGTGGTATAACAGCTATGACGTACATAATTTTAGGTTAAGCTCGGAATTCAGATGTACATGTTTACTAAATCCACATTTATTTATTTTAACAATTTCAAGTAATTCAAGTAAAGAAAGTTAGAGTTAACAATAAACTACAAACAATTACTAACAAAAATATTTATCAAATATTTTTTACATTAACAAGTATGTATTTTAAATCAACTGTATAACATGTTAAAGTATGAATCATAATAAAATGTGTTATACCATTTATTAGTAACTATTTTGCCCCTTTACAGCACTAAAAATTCTTCTCCGTCAAATATCATCGATTACAAAATTGATGGACCACGAATTGTGTCAAAATGAAGGGGAGACAACCCCAATAATAACGCTCCGTCTTTGTCACACTAAACAGCTGATGTATGTAGCTATCTTTGTCGGGATGCAAATGAAAAATCAATGGTTGCACTTGTCTTTATGATAAATGAGCTAGTAGTTCGTTTCTTGGCCTTACTATTTTGTTAAAAGGGTGAGTATTTGGACTTGTTAAGTAAGTTAACAAAGTGAATTTGTTACACGTTAAAAATATAGAGACGATGAAGATTTGGAAATTAATAGATTTTTTTTTAATTGCCAGATAAAATAAAAAGAAAATGCTGATCAATCTTACATTCTTATTCAGATTTTTAATACGCTCATTTTAAAGTATTTCTGGTGTTTATTTATGCATATATATATTTTATGTGACCCCGCGCGTCTCTAAAGGGTCACGCTGAAAATCAGCGCTGAGGAGCAATCCCCAGCATCATGCTGAGCGCTGACCTTGTTCGACGCACGGGACACTCACGGGCAACTCGACCTACTTTATTATTTTAATAGTTTGTCTACTTTTAAGTAATTAGTGTAGTAGTGTCCTGTGTGTACAAAATAAATGTGTTCTTTCTTTCTTTCTTTCTAATCTTAAATAAAATAATCAGTTAGAATAATTACGTAAAACACATACACACCAAATAGCTAACAAGCATGGTCAATATATTTCAATACAAATAACTTTTATACAATGATAATATCGAATCCAAGATGGATGTTACAAAAAAAAGGCCGAGAGTTTTTCTAAATTTTCAATTTTATTTGGTTTAAGTTTAAGTCTGCTTAGATAAAACTACTGTCTTCTGTGACTGGTATCAAACATGAGCCTCAGACTTCAGTTGTACAACTTGCCTAATCCTCGATAGGGTTGAATCATTATTTATAACTACCCAATTAAATATTAAATATCGAACGTACTATATTAGTTATCACTAGAACTTAGAAGAGTATTTGCTAGACCAGTCGCCAGGTGACACCACCTTAGCTCGTAAAATTTTATTTTTTTGTTGGCCTCAGCGGTTCTAGCTATTCTGCCGACGGTACGAGGGGTGAGCGGTCGATAGCGCGACCGTTTGGGTTTGATACATGAAAAAAAGTCTTACATAATATTTTTATCAATATTTTTTATTTACTTAAAAATGTAAAATTACTAACAATCTTTCGCGAACAAGGTTTTCGAACAGAAAATTGTTATTTTTTTATATCATCAGTATAAATGACACTTCACACTGGACATTGAGAAATAACAATCAATATTTAATAAAGTGTAAACCGAATTCATTTCGCAAAACTTACATTACGAAAACGTCAAATATATATAAGTAAGTACTCAAAAAAAAAGAGCATATTTTGATAAAAAAAAGTTAAGACCGAATTCAATATATCCAGCCATCTCTGAGAAATTTAGTAACATAAGAATTGAGAACCTCCTTGTTTTTTAAGTCTGTTAAAAAAGTAAATACGGTACGTGCTTTTTATAACTAACATTATTACTTATCGCATAGATTAAGAAACAAGTAAACAGAAATAGAAATATATATATTTGTAATGTAACAGAAAACACAACTTAAACAAAAACAAAATATGTAACATGAGTAAGTGCTTGCTGTCACAAACTGGTCCCAACTCAACACCGCGCCGGCTGAAGCCAGCGTTGATCTTCCGTTGGTACCGGGACGCGACGTCACGCACGTCACAATCCGCAGAGTTACTTCTGTCACTTCTGTCAGTGTCATAAACTAGGCTACGAGTAAAAGTCAAAGATCGACAAAACGAAAACAACAACAAATCAAACATTTTCAAGTTTTGTCAAAGACTACAGTTTATACAAAGATTTCCATCAAGCTCCCTAAATTATAATATGCAATAATAATAATAATATGGGACAACATCCACACAAAGGTGTTCAAGTCCCAAACTAGGCAAAGCCTGTGATATAGTAACCTGATCACTGATATACATACTTATATATATAATAAACACCCAGACGCAGGTCAAACAGACATGTTCATGCACACAAATGTTTGACCTGTCCGGGAATCGAACCCGGGACCAGCGGGGCAGAAAGCAGGGTCGCTACCAACTGCGCCAACCGGCCAGTCAAATAATAATCACTGTGGTTTTCAAGTGGTTGTTAGCAATTTGAAAAACCCCACCGTAAATTTATAGACCGCTGTATCGAGTAAAACCGCCGGATGCTACTAGTATAACTAATGACTAGTATATCTGCAGACAGACAGAAAGACATACTCACTTCGTACATCAAAATTTGGAGACAGTTTTGGACTGTAGAAGGTCATAAGTGTTAAACATACATACAAATAAATAAGTACCTACTCGAAAAAAATTACCCTGATTTTGGGCAGTTGGGTAAATTATAGTACTATTCTGTGATTAATTCATTACATACATTGTAGACGTAAAAAAACATTTAAGTAACAACATAAACATAAAAATCATGATAATTTATGTAAAATAAAACAGTTAATTTCGTGTTAATGTAAATAAAAACTAATAAGAATTAATTACAATAGTCGTGAATTTAATTGATTATTTAAGTTAATTTGAGTCAAATATCGTTTTAATGTGATAACACATTATTTCTGTCACCATAATAATGATAACACATTATTTCTGTCACCGATAATAGTGATAACACATTATTTCTGTCACCGATAATAGTGATAACACATTATTTCTGTCACCGATAATAGTGATAACACATTATTTCTGTCACCGATAATAGTGATAACACATTATTTCTGTCACCGATAATAGTGATAACACATTATTTCTGTCACCGATAATAGTGATAACACATTATTTTTGTCACCGATAATAGTGATAACACATTGTTTCACTTTGTCTCATCGCACTAATATTAGGAACGCGAAAGTTAGTAGTAATAGAATATATGTCAGTTACTCTTTCACGCAAAAATTTCGGGTGAAATTTAGTGCGAAGATAGGTTATTAGACCCTGGATAGGCTACTTTTTATCCTGTATTAATACTGGCAATACCACTGCATGTTTACAAATTATGAAATTAATTGAATGGTTTAAGATTAATTTTATTCGTTTAAAATATTTAGTATTTTAAAACGAGCCCTATTCTGGCGTCAAACTAAATATAAATACATAATTTTCATAACTTTCATATGACTAACATTAAATTACGAAAAAAATTTGGTTTTATGAATAAATTTATTTTTATGATTTTATTTATGATTAAACCGGAACGTATGTTAGACATACATTCATCTGTTAACAAATTTCTAACGTATTTCTTAGACGCAGTATTTACTTGCCTCACAGTTTAACGGTTAAAATATGAAAAATACGTCATGAAACTTAAAAAAAAACAAGTATTTACTACATCGAAAGACGTTACACAATAAATGCATTTAGGTAATAGATTATTCTACTGATACGCGGTACGATATTTAAAAAAAAAAAACTGTTTGTTTTTGGTAGATAAAATAATATAATTAGCCAAAACGTCAAAATTATCATATCACGTCGTGAAATTGGGGAATATACATTAAAATAGCGATAGAATCCGTAATCAGGATATTCGCAGAAGAACTGGAGTTGCAGACATACTTGTAGGATTTGCAAGCTGAAGTGGCAATGGTGTTGGAACATCGCTCGAAGAACCGACAACCGATGGGGAAGAAACGTTCTTCTTGAGTGGTGACCACGAACTGGAAGACGCAGCGTTCCCACTAGGTGGACCGACGACATAGTGAAAGTCAAAAATAACCTGGGGATGCAATTGGCAGCTTGTCGTTCGGAATGGCGTTCTAAGGGGGAGGTCTATGATCAGCAGTGAACGTCTTCAGGCTGTTGATAATGATGAAACAACGAATTGAAAACCTCCTATATTATAGAAGTCGTAGTTTGAAAAAATCTGACAAAATAATCCCAAGTACCAAGAGCTCATAAGCTACGAGAGGGTGAAGCCACCCTTGTTGGAACTATCGCGTATTCTGTGCCCCTGCCACGTGCTCTCCCCCCTCCACCCACAACGTCTAGGTATGTATAGGGCGCTTAAAATGTAGGTTAACTTGTCTGTCACCGACTGTAAGTATCGGATAGAGAGGTTTCTGACAGATTTTCACACTAAAATAATGAGCCTTTGCTCGCGATATAAAACTGTATATAAAGCAGTATCAATTTTTTTTCAAAGGAACCCCTATTTGACCCTCTTAGGGGGAATATATATCATCAATTTACGATGATCGTCTCTTAATACACATCTTCATTATAATTAATACACGCTTTAAATTTCATGTCTAGATTCAGACGTTTATTCCCAGCGAAAGGTGCTGTTGGATTTTTACGCGTCATAAAGTCGCTTGTAATTTTTTTTTTAAATTTGTATATAGTTAGTCTATGGAAATCTCTATAAGTGCATACGCTATCGTAGTTTAAGTTATTATTGGAAATCTCCATAGAAACTTCTAATAGAAGTTTTCAACATTCTACTACTGACCATGACATTATAACAACGGCAGTGAACTTGAAATTTTCCAAGACATAGTTTAGACCCTTTACCCGAATATACTTACCTAAATATATTATATAGAAACCATCAATTCTTTTTTTAAAATTATTGGGTGTTTTTATACTATAGTTTATAACTTTGTACTATAGTTTATAACTTTGTATGGTGTACGTTTTAGTTAAAATTGTATCATGTTTTATAAGTTTGTGCAATTAAAGAAATGGAACCATCAATTAATTGTGGCTAAATGCATCATCCGTACAAAGCTATATCTAAAGCAAGAAACATATTACATATATTTAATCAGTATAAAAATACATGTGCCATCATCACTAATAAGCCTAAATAAAGTTAGAAGTAGTGTTAAAAGTAATTAATAAATAAAAAATAGAGTCCGACCGAAACTGGTTATCCGGCCGAAACCGAAACTCACGTGGTCAAGTATAAAATTCCATAAAATACTGAAATTTGGTGCATTTTATCCTTTATTCTGCATTAATTGGGACATGAAATGAAAACACAGTATATTAAGTATGTTAAACCACACTGACTAAGTTTTGTTGCTACCGAGCTATCCGAACGGAGCACGACAACAACGAACAGAGCCGCCAGCGTCCGCCAAAGCGTTGAAGAAAGAGCGTGCACTACAACTTCCGAAGTCAGTTTCGGTTTTGGCAAAAGTTTCAGCCAAAATTGGCCGAAACTGAAACCGGCCTTCGGTCGGACTCTAAAAAAAATAAGTTAGTTTGGAAGACTAGATACTAGTTTAGTAATAAAAAAAAACTAAATAAGTTCGGTCGTTTCTGCGAAAATATTCGTTTAGATTTTGTTTATATATATCCAACGTGTGACAGAGAGGTGCGAATTATCGCACCTCTCTGTCACACGTCTCTCTCTCTCTGTCGTCTCTGTCTCTCTGTCTGTCTGTATAGTATTAACTATAACGGTGTTTCTCTATACATCAAAGTGAACCCATCTTAGAACAAAGCTGTCCAAAATTAAATAAACCATTATTGTGGTCTCCATTCAGCTGGGCCGATCACGTGGTTTTTTTTTTGTATGGAGATTCTTTTTTTTTTTTTTGTTCTTTTTTAAGTTCACTTTGATGGGTAGACTAACACCCTTAATTATTGTCACACATCTTATTGTTACACGTTGTATATTTATCAAATAAATTATATAACATTTTTTTTTAATTATTAGTCATTTTGTTTTGTTTTTATTTTTTTATAAAATAGTGTCTAATTGCAACCTTTATCTTTTTATAAGATAGGTTGTACAATATTTGTTTAGAGATAACAGTTTTCCTGCTACGCAGCATATGACTAGCGGTACTGCATAGCGGCGTTCACGATTTTTGAGTGTTCGTCGTCAAACAACATCTACCTAAACATTACATGATAATTGATAACCACACCATAAAAACAAAAATATTTTTCGATTTCTCACGCCGACATCAAGACGAGGCGGAAAAACACTAAATATCTTGTATATACCATCTTATTAAACATTACATGTTAAGTTTATTATGGCAACTTCATATTGTTTATGAAGACGGATCATCCCTGATGAAGTTCGGCGAATGTGAACGAAACTATAGTCGGACCTTTACAACAGTCAGGTACAAGTGACAACCCGTCTTCTTGAACAATATGAATAAAACACGCACTAGTTGAATAAAATATGGCCACTTCCTTGGCAATATATATATATATATATTATTTTAAACTGAGCCTGTATTTAGAGCTGCGCTTCGTGGCATTATCCACGGATCTCTAGTTTTTTTTTTGTAGTTAATAATATAGCCTAATTTACTCAGTGACAATGTAGTTAAAATCTGTCAAATCCCTCTTCTTTATAATATTTTTCCTTTTTATAAAATTATTGTAGACGACCAAAGATATTTTCGATCAGGACAAGTTAAATTCCACTAAGTATATGTGTATATTCATATTTCCATAACATGAAAATTCTGGGAAAACATTCAACAAGGTGAGATATAAGATTAGGGCTTGTAGATAACAAGTGGAGTACATGTTTTTCCTGCTGTAAAACAAAACGTTATTTACCTATTATCTATGCGTCATTGTTAACAAGATGTACGTGAAACATAGTTTTAAATGTTTTATTTAAGTATATATTGAATGTGAACATGAAGGTAAAATATAAAAAAAAAATTTGATGTAGGCATTAAAAAGGCACGCACCCTCAAAAGTTATCACGGTTTTTGATGTCCATATATTAATCTAAATAGATCAAAGCGTGATTTGTATCTTAAATGATACGCTCATTGTATTTTGTATTATAAACTTGCAAAAAAAATATTGCTGACCACTTTCGTAGAAGTTTTCGGCGTTATTTGCGTAGTGTAAATATTTTTTTTGCAATTATGGATTTAAATTACTTACTCTCAAACTGTATGTTACTGATGTTATAAATATATATAAAGTAAAAATAAATTAAAAATAGATCAAATAGGTGCACACTAATAACACACTAATTAATTTTACTTTATTTAGTATGTCTTAATTACTATAATTTTTTTCATTATGTTATGAGAGCATATGTGTTTTTGTTTGTTAGTGTGATCTGTATAGTTTGTAGTCATTTCTATTTCCCTATTATTTTTATTATTCGTGTTGCCCTTTAACTGGCTCTCTATTTTTATTTTTAAATGTCATTGATGTCAATGTCGTACGGCTTACCTGCCAAAGTCAATGTGTCAAAGTACCATAGTCAAACTTTTTCTTTTTTTATGGCACCTCACAGTCTGTGTTTGCCAGCGTCGTGCTTAACTTATCCGGAGATGACTCTAACTTAACTGCTATGTGACGTGCGTGACGTCACCACCCGGTTCCAATGAAAGATCAGCGCTGGTTGTTTTAGACAGCATTATGTTGAGTTGGAACCGGTTTGTGACAGAAAGCAGTCATTAAGTTATTATTATATTATTATTTTTAAGTTGTGTACACTATTGTTGTCTGTGACAAATAAATATTTATTCTTTTCTATTTTTATTTATTTACCTATTAGTTAGTATAAGTATAGCTGTTGGGCGACATATTATTATATAATTAAATAAATAAATAATTAGGAGTAGAAGCTGTCACATGTGACATAAAATGAATTATAAAGAAGTTACTAAGTTTGAACCTGCATTTGACCACCTTTGGGCTTGGATTTCCCAATAAAAAGACTTTCTTAGTATAACGGTGGATGCTGTAATAAATATAAATAAAAAACACAGAAATAATATATATATATATTAAAAATATAAATTTGATGTCTGTCGGTTCAGTGGTTTAGGCTCTAAATTGATTTCTAGCAAGTATCAGTCAGTCAAGACTTAATCCTTTATATATATATATATATCCTAATCCTAACTAATATTATAAATACTAAAGTAACTCTGTGTCTGTCTCGCTTTCACGCCAAAACTACTGGACCGATCTGAATGAAATTTGGTGCACAGGTAGATTGGACCCCGGGAATGGACATAGGATACTTTTGAACCGACTTCAAAAAAAGTAGTTCTCCATTGGATTATCTCGATAGTGAAATGCGGAACTACGCGAGTGAAACCGCGGAGCACGGCTAGTAGATATATATTTTCTTATATCAATAGGTCAAATAGGTACACAATACACGCTTTTAGTTCCGCGATTAATTGACCTCGCATGCACACACACTTTTACGTGATTTTGATAACCTCTTGACTGATTATCTTGATATTCAGAACTAATAATTTACTGGTTTTATTTGCTTTTGAATTCAGCTTGTAATAGTGACCATAGAAAACTTTTCTCCATCATCATCATCATCAACTACCAGAAGACGTCCACTGATCATAGGCCTCCCTCTTAGAACGCCATTTCTAACGACAAGCTGCCAATTGTATCCACTGGTTACTTGTTACTTTCACTATGTCGTTGGTACACCTAGTGGGAGGGCTACCTACGCTGCGTCGTCCTGTATGTGGTCGCCACTCAAGAATCTTTCTTCCACATCGGTTATCGATTCTATATATAATTTTAATTTAATATATTTTTTTTAATTTTGATTTATTTTTTATTTATTTATTTTAATTAAGCAAATGTTTTTTAATAGCAGTTCTTCTAACTTCATTTAATTTTTGAAATAATTGTTCTGGAAACCTTGACTTCATTTCATTGTTATCTTTATTTTTCTTACTGTAAGTGCCAAAATTTTGTCAGATCGTAGTTCTCGACGAGTTTTTAAACGACACTTTTATAAACAAGTCAACGTTTAAATCAAAAATATTAAAACTTGAGAAAGTTTGCTGTTGCGCTATTTACCGGCTGTTTTGATTGATCTTCGGCAGGGGCATGCCAAACACAACCTCTTCAAATATGTTGTATTGAAATATCTCTCAAACTTTATTTATCTGTATTTATATTGTTTCCACGTTTTTAGATTTTGGAGCACAACTAAATATAGTGTCATCATTACCATCACCACCTTTCCAACAATCAGGTACTAATGAAAAGTCGTCTTCTTATCTATATATATATATATATTATCTAAATCCTAAACAACATGAAACCACAATATCTGCTTATTATTCCAAAACAAATATTACGTCGCGTTCTGTAATTAATAATATAAATAAATATGATTATTTTAGCGAGTGTGAGTGTACCGTGCGTTTCACTCGCTGCACCTAATGTCACTTCAATGTGACATTTCGTCTGGCCGAGTCACTTTGGGAGCGAATCACTTCGCTCGCAGTTATTATACAGAATACGTACGAGTGTTCTGTGTACCTTAGTAACGAGATTAGATAAAAATATATAGTGCTTTTTTTATTTTAGGCGGATGCATGAGTAACAAAAATATATCTACTTTTACAATGTGTGAAATACAATAGAAGTGTGATTACATTACGTTAAGTTTCTGTTTAAGATGACAGGTTTTCACGCGTACCTGATTGTTGCGGAAAGGTCCAACTATATATAGTTTCGTTCACATTTGGTGAACTTCATCAAGGATGAAATGAGGAACGTGCGAGACGTGTCGTTGAAGACACGAACGACTTATTTCAACCCTGATGAAGTTCACTGTATGTTAACGAAACTATAGTTGGACTTTTCCAACAATCAGGTACACTTGAAAATCCGTCTTCTTAAACAATATGAATCAAGCACGCGTAAGTTTTCTAAGTAAAAGTTTCGAACTGTTGTCGTTATTAAGTTTAGCGTGGAGAAGACCACGTGCATTGCGCTGCGTTGTGTCGCAGCGTTTTGAGTAGGATGACACACCGGCCCTTCAACCTCCTTGGGCGGAAGTGCCTTCGTTATTGGTGACCCATACGAGAACAACTGGACATCCATACGAAATCATTTTAGCCTGACAGGAGATGCATTACTTATATAGTTTTGTCAAACAGCAATGCAAGACCCATAACGACTACCTTACCGTCCAACCTAACATCCCTAATCGAATGTTGGGTGTCAACATTAAAACTTGTCGGAGTGTTTGATCGATTCGACAAAACTTATTAGAAGATTCTAAATTATTACTTTAAAAATTGATTCTAGATCTAAACTAAAATAATAATCACTATTTTATAGTTTACGTAACAAGCTTCGCGTTATTCGTGTTGCAGTTTTCGAATCCGAGCGGAAACTCATTTTAAATCTGGGTGCTGAATGCCGGTTTTTATCTGGCCCAACTTATAAGCAATGCCATTCAGCGTGGTAATGAGGCTAGTATTCTCGGCACGCTGCCCCCTGATACCATCAGGGGGCAGGAGTTAGAGCATTTGTATTATCTGTAGATCTCAAATGGTCTATAGGTAATCTTCCAGCTATATTTTTTTATTGTTGTTAATAGTTATTTTAATTTTCGAGTTAAGTAATTAAAGCTTTACTTTACAGTTACCAATTCATTATTGCACTACCCTTTATGTGGGAAGTATAACGATATCCAATTTAAAAAAAATCACCCAAGTGCAAGTCGGACTCGCGCACTGCCATTTTCTGTACAATATTAGCTAAAGTATCTACCGTGATATAAATATCAAGCAAAAAAATATTACAAAACCACGTGTGTTGTATTAGGGCCCCCTTAAATATAAATTTTATTTTGCATGAGACTAGGTGAGAACATATTAGGTCTATTTACTAGCTTATTTTATTATTATTAACTTATAAAACAAGATAAAATTTTAACTAAAACTATACAAAGTTATTAACTATATAAATTATATAACTTTCATTTAGTTTTAATTTTTGGATATTGCTTTTGTACATATAGTTTATAACTTTGTATAGTTTTTCATTATACAACTAAATACTATGTAAATATTTAAACTATGTTAACATAGGCATTTGCCATCCATAAAAAATATATTAAACTGCCACGATTCATAATCCACAGCCTGGTGTTCCTACTAATATTATAAACGCGAAAGTTCTTAAGAATGTGTGGATGTATGTGTCTTACTCTTTCATGCAAAAGCTAAACCAATTTGGATGTAATTTGGTACGGAGATAGCTTAGATCCTGAATCCACACATAGGCCACTTATATCCTGTATAAACGCGGGTAAACCGCAACGCTCGGCTAGTATAAAATAAAAGCGATATACGTTTACTTTATCTTGATATTGTATGGTAAGGTATTGTTTGTGAAACTTTTATTTTGTATATTCACTGAAGTATGTAAGTACTTATTACCTACACAATTCTTCCTAAGCTATGCTAAATTAGCAAATTTTTAGTAAGTAATAAATTTTACAATCAATAAAATTTTGCTCCATATGTTTGTTATTACGAAGCCAAATCCTTCTTATATTAATAAAAAACAAAAACGTCAAAATTTCATTTCAAAATTCGAACGATTTTGATCGGGGCGCGCGGCAGACGACACTCGGGCCGGCCCGAACCGAGTGGCGTCTCACTCCACAATCTTTACTTATGTACGTGTACTATGGACCAGTTGGCCGAGACCTCCGTAATGTCACCCCCTGGCCCTTTTACGGTCGGTTAATGCGCGGCCGCGGGGGCTGCAAAGGATCAAGATACGTTGGGCGCAGCGGTACCAACAAATACATAGGTAGGTATAGATACGATGGAGTACGGGGTGGCGTGTACAGATAGCAAACGAATCAGTAGATTATTATTTTTGAAGTCAATTTATTTTTACTTATATTTTTTTACGCACAGGCTAAGTAGGTCACTCTAATATTTAGGCCTCTGACGTAGCCTGTGATTATTATCCTAGGACTTACAGACGGAGTAGATTTCTCTAGTATCAGAATTTTTGAAGCTACCGAAAAGGCATAGACGGTAATAATACTATGTCTAGAAGGGACACTTCTTAGCTTCTCATCCCGGCCGCGGCCGGTCCTTCTTCAGCATGCACCTGCTGCTATGGAGTCTAGTTTAAGGAACTTAACGCAGGGGCGGCGGCGTCGTCCTTCGGTCTTATCGCACGCGTATGTTACATTTGTCTTACTTAGGTTCAATAATAATGTAGGATGGCAATGAGTATGAAATTTTTATATCATTCTAAGAATCTAAATAAATTCTGTTTTTTAATCTAGCGAGTGAGAATTACTTGACTGCCAAACAAATACATAACTTATTCCGAATAAGTAAAAAAAGTTAATTTGTAAAAATAATGCACGTGAGCGTGGTTTTTCTATCAAACGAAAAAAACCTAATAGTATATCATTTTGTTATTGGCTAGTAGTTGCATACAAAAAAAAAGTCATCCAAATTCATTACCAACAACAATCCACCTGCTGACGCTACTCGAAATATATACGTATACAGTTCACCTACATTTATTTGTGCACGCACACATGCTCAGTTTTATAGCCCGCACTCACACTAGCGCAGCTTCGACGAGCTTTGGCTCACACACACTGGCGTCGTTTTATTTTATAATACCACATTTTACTCCGTGCTTCGCTCAGTTGGGGCATAATTTCGCGATTTTTACCGACACTGCGCGAGCTTAGATTATTTCGGATTGATATTTTATACATCGATGTGATGCTAACTAGCGGGTTTGTAGTGAAATATGCGTGTAGTCTTCAGATGGACTGTTTTTAAGGATTACCGTTATATTTTCAAAGCTTCAAACCCAAATATTTTAATAATTGTCTGCATAATCTTTTAATGCTTTCATATGTACCGATTATCCAGATTTTTTTAAGCTATCAAAAAACAAAAACTGTTTTTTTTTCTTCTGATTTCTCGGAAGTGTTCCCATTTGTATTTTATCGAAAGCCGTCCATAGGTTTGATTAATATTTCGAAATAATTGTAAAATTCGCCTGCCGATATAAATTCAGTTTTTTTTAAAGAACTTGCCACGTCTGGCGTCAAACGTTTAGTAGATTTTCTTGTGTAGGTACATACTTACTTATAAAATAAGAATAATTAATCAAGTTAATGTAGAAATTGGGAAGAACAGAATAAAAATCAACCTCCACAACAATTCAAGATAATTAGAAACTACTCATTCCCAAAATATGCTGTATTACTGGCAAAGAAATATTACACTATTAAAAAATAATTATAGTGTAATTTTAAATGAACAATTATTAAAAAAAAAAAACTACCGCCTTCTATTACGGCAGGAGCTGATAGAACATTTTAAGTTATTTCGATTTAATAATTCAAACCCTTTACTATTGAAATGGGACCACATACACCACAGGTATACTTTTTCAATCAAAAAGATCCGAGAAATACAGAGTAATCACGTAACAAACTAAAAAACAAGTCGAATTTAGACACATACATATTTTTGTAATTTTGGGACTTATGTATCTTCTAGGCCTTTATTAGGTCTTGCAATGGGTCATCCCTTGCTGAACCGCACAAATGCGAGTATTATATTACTAGTTCACGCTCAAACGGCTGAACGGATTTGAATGCTATTTAGCTCCAGGATAACTGATATCCTACATTGGCTACATTGTATCCCGGAGTCATAGTCATTAAAAAAAATAAAGAAAAAAAGCAACTGACCTGTCAACAGGCGGTGGTAGCGGCGCCATCATGTGCGGATGGGGCGGCATAGGCGGATGAGGCGCGTGCGGGTGAAAAGGACTCCCAGGCGGCGCAAACCCCGGCCCGGGAAAATGCTGCTGCGGCGGAGGCCCCGGCGGGAAACCTCCGCCGGACCCCGGCCTCGCCGACGGGGACCCGAAGGGACCCGGTGCGGCATACGGCGGACCGGTGAACCCCGGTGTGGTAGAGGGTGCCGGCGATGCGGCGAACGCCGGCCCGGCGGGGGAGCCGGCGGGCGGTGCGAAGGTCGGGAATGGGGGCTCGGCGTTGCCAGTCTTCCACGCTGGTGGGACGCCGCCCGTGGCCTCGTCCAGCGCGGGGACACGCCGCTGCAGCCCCACCGACATCTGGAAATTGATATTCTTATTAATTATTTATAGGTAATCTTTCTGCTATATTTTTTTTGATGTTGTATTTAGACTTAATGTTTATGATATTAAAGGCACTTGCCCTCCTAAATGGGAAAGCATACCATTCCTAACAAAATTATTGTTTTTTGAAAGTCTGTCAGTGAAACTGTGGAACTGTGGACTACAAAACTTCGACAATTTTTTTTTCTATATTAGTATTAAAGGTGTGTTCCACATGTCCATGTCACTAATTAAAAAAAATACCTTATATAATAAATAACAAGCATTATTGAGTAATATTCGGCCAGTAGGATAGATATTCGATGAGTAACGATTCTATATGTCGAAAAATAAGTGGATGTAGTTATATTTAAATAACACAAAAAAATACGTTAGTGAGGTCAACAGTTCGCAAATGTACTAAAAGAGGTAGATAATTATTCTCATATTTTCCTACCTGACCCTTAAGTGGGGCAGATGCGAATATTTAATTTAATTTAATTCTGACAAATTCTCGTGGTTTCTGACGCAGAAGTTAATAAAAAATTCCCACTCATACCGCATCAATAGAATAATACATTCCCGTATGTCAAACTTATACCACACCAATGGAATAGTACATTCCCGTCTGTCAAACTTATACCACTCAAATGGAATAATACATTCACGTCTGTCAAACTTTTAGTACTCCAATGGAATAGTACATTCTCGTCTGTCAAACTTATACCACTCCAATGGAATAATACGTTCACGTCTGTCAAACTTATACCACACCAATGGAATAATACATTCCCGTCTGTTAAACTTATACCACTCAAATGGAATAATACATTCACGTCTGTCAAACTTTTACTACTCCAATGGAATAGTACATTCTCGTCTGTCAAACTTATACCACTCAAATAGAATAATACATTCTCGTCTGTCAAACTTATACCACTCAAATAGAATAATACATTCTCGTCTGTCAAACTTATACCACTCAAATAGAATAATACATTCTCGTCTGTCAAACTTATACCACTCAAATAGAATAATACATTCCCGTCTGTCAAACTTATACCACACCAATGGAATAATACATTCCCGTCTGTCAAACTTATACCACTCTAATGGAATATTACATTCCTGTCTGTCAAACTTATACCACTCCAATGGAATAATACATTCCCGTCTGTCAAACTTATACCACTCCAATGGAATAATACGTTCACGTCTGTCAAACTTATACCACACCAATGGAATAATACATTCCCGTCTGTTAAACTTATACCACTCCAATGGAATAATACATTTCCGTCTGTTAAACTTATACCACACCAATGGAATAATACATTCCCGTCTGTTAAACTTATACCACACCAATGGAATAATACATTCCCGTCTGTCAAACTTATACCACTCCAATCGAATAATACGTTCACGTCTGTCAAACTTATACCACACCAATGGAATAATACATTCACGTCTGTCAAACTTATACCACTCCATTGGAATATTAAATTCCCGTCTGTTAAACTTATACCACTCCAATGGAATAATACATTTCCGTCTGTTAAACTTATACCACACCAATGGAATAATACATTCCCGTCTGTTAAACTTATACCACTCCAATGGAATAATACATTCCCGTCTGTTAAACTTATACCACACCAATGGAATAATACATTCCCGTCTGTTAAACTTATACCACACCAATGGAATAATACATTCCCATCTGTTAAACTTATACCACTCCAATGAAATAATACATTCCCGTCTGTCAAAGTTATACCACACCAATGGAATAATACATTCACGTCTGTCAAACTTATACCACTCCAATGGAATAATACATTCACGTCTGTCCCACCTAGCAAGGTAGCAGCCACATCTTGTAAAATGAAATAGTCTACGCCTTAGCTATAAAGGTAGCATTGTATCCCGTGCCTAGTTCGCGTTCATACTTGACTAGACTGCGGGTTTTTTTTAATATTTTTTATACTAAAAACGAATTAGTATCTTGATGCGGTTTAATTCGCGAAAATACATGTATGGAAACAATTTTTCCGAGGTATTAATTTTTAAACGTCTGCCCCAGTGGCGACAGGAATGGGACAGACGGGAATAAATAAATCCCATCTGCCCCATCATTTGGATTTAAAAAAATACTCGTAATCTACGCTTTACCTATAATATTATTATAGTTGTGTACCGCGTGCCAAGTTCGCGTGCATAACAGACAGGAGTGCAGGTGCATTCTCGAATGTTTTATTTTTAGACTTAAACATCACGCTAGTGTCTTCCTACGGTGGCGCTTGCCTTAAAGTTTTTTTTTGTTAACTTATGACTTATTATTAACCAAATTTAAACAAGGTTTTTATGACCCGTCGGAAACACTTATGTACCTATGCTCCCAGATTTTTCAGGAACAACTGCATCCCTATTCAGGTATAGCATTTCTGCGTGGATTCGAATTGAAATTATCTCTCGAATTACGCAAAGCTTGTCAAAAGATCCTAAATTATGATATTGAGAATAAATAGATAAATCAATTTTTCAGACACAAAAAATAAATACTAGAGATTCTAACAAAATATAGTGCTACAAATGGCGGCCTTATCACTAAATAGCTAACTCTTCCAGGCTACCTTAGGATGGAGAACATTCTGAAAAATAAAATGAAACAAGAAAAAAAAAATACAAAGAAATCAATCGTATTTATTAGTTTGAGGTTTTGTACCGAGCTTTGCGTAATTCTTGGCTCTAAGTTTTCGAATTCGGGCGGAAGCGCTACCTCAATCAGGCTGCAGAACTAATTAAAAAAAATTGATTTTATTAGATATACTTTATTTATTTCATATGACATCGAACAGCGTTACAATCACAATAGAATAAATGTATTAGATACATACAGCCAGTAAAACGACATCACGGATAGCAACATACTAAATAGCTCAACAGTTATGAACACACAGAGTACAATACGATATCTAAATAGAGTGAAGTTATTACGTACACAGAGTATGAAAAAATTAATAAAATGTATCTTCAGATAAAAAAGACGTATCCAAAATGGTTAGGCTGTAGTAGAGAGTAACAATGTGCTAGATATAGGTACATACTTACATACAAATATACATACAAAATACCGTACGATCATACACTCGAAAATTGTTACACTTCTTTTGGGCACTCGGGTAAAAGTAATACAGTAATACGATTTCATCCCAAAGAACTTTAAAAAGAAAAATGACGATTCCCGGAAGGAATGCATCAGGAATACATTTCCGACAGATTTTTTATTGCTATCGGATATTTAAGGCGTTCATTTTGCGTATATTTATTGCAAACAATCCGCCACAGTAACATGATTTTGTTATGTTATTATTTTCTTTTGGCTGAATGAGTGTAACTTACAAAGCCACCTTTAAAAAGTTTGGCACTTCCGGTGCAGTTTGACATTGATAATCTCGGGGTCGTAATGAGAATCTCTATAATTTTGGATTTTGGGATTTGATAATATAATATTAATAATGATGATATGTTTGTTTCATTCAGTATTATGTATGAATTGAGGCTGGTTTGTGACAGAAGCAGTAACAGTGGCTTAAATATGTTTAATTTAGCAAAATTTATTTAGAGCGCGATGTCTACAGATTGCAGCTGTACTAATTTTTATTCTTGGTTTAATGTCGTTGTCAAGTGTTATGGCCGGGATATAGTTTGCACTCGCTTTATAAGGCGATCCATATTTAGGATAGATACATAGTGCAATTATTTAAATAAATCGGCCGATTGCGAGCCGGACTCGCGCACTAAGAGTTCCGTAACATTGTCTATAACTCTATAATAAAACATTAGTTCGAGTTACTACCTGTTGTAGTAACTAATATTGAGCACAAAACGTATATTGTATGGGAACTACCCTTAAATATTTATTTTATTCAGTTTTAGTAATTGATGTTATAGTAGCAACCAAAATACATCATTGCTATCACGGTTCATAAGATACTTCCTGGTGACAGGAGGTCGGACGGACGGACAGCGAAGTCTTAGTAAAAGGGTCCTGGTTTAACCTACGGGCACGGAACCCTAAAAATAATAATACGGTTGATCTCATACTATAGAAAACAAACTAGAAAAGCAAGAAATTATTTTCCGTATCTCTTTTGGATTTATTATATCACGATTTACAGCAAACATTTTAGGATTTTTAATAGATAAAGATTTATATACTGAAGGAAATAAAAGAATTGTACAAAAATTAATGTAATAAAAATATACAACCGATTTTAATAAAAAAAATTATGGGTCATCTGAGAAATCGGGGAAAATACATAAAATAAAGAAAAATGATTTGACGAATTAAGAGCCTCTTCTTTTTTGTCCGTTCATTATTACAGCAGCCTTAAACATGGTACCTTTTCTTGGTAGTAAGTTTGAAGGTTGTCAATCAAAACTCCGATATTGAAGAGATAGGCACCGTGTCAAGGCTCTTCGCTGCACTCGTGGCGTGATCGCAGCCACGTTCTCTTGTTTAGTGTTTCGAACTTTTTTACTTCGGACTAGCCGTAAGTACGTAACGCTTGCTCGCCTGCCTTTCGTATAAGCTAAAAGATACTAGCTGACACGCGGGGCATTTGATCTACCAATTATTTAACCGATTTCAAAATGTATTATGCCGATAGCCTCATATAAAATTTAATCAAATTCAGCCCAATAGTTTGGTTCGTAAATCAAAATGACTAAAAAGTTTGTATGGAAGTTAGGTTTTAAAGTATTACTAGTAACTCTTATTATTTGACTCCCGAAGGTGCGTAAACACCATCCATTTGCTGACCATACCAGCCCGCAACTCGTGATTGATTGAGACAAAGGTGGCGTAACAGTATTTTGAGTATTACGACCATCGCTGGGCCACCAATAGCGAAGACTGGGCTGTCTGGAAGAATGGAAGGAATGCCTTTGTCATTATTATATTGTCCCATATGGCGAAACGTCAGTCGGTCACCAGCAAGATGGGTTAACGATATAAAACCTGCACAAGATTGGCACAGGACCGAGTTATATGGTATGTAGTGAAAGATACCTATAACCAACAATGGGATAAGCAAGATGGCGTTTAGGATATTATGGGATGAAATAACACCAGCCTTACTAAGAGCCCAGACCAAAGACATTACAGTTAACATTGTCGCCAGATATCAACTGTCACGTATTTTAATTGTTCGATCTCAAAATCTATTGGAGAGGGCATCAACTATAAAAAGACCTGACGTGGCTTTTGCACATGCAGTATTATAGCAACTCGCATCATTTGAGTAGTCTTAACACCAATCAGCTAGCTGATTTACCAAATGATGACGCAGAGTATTTCGTAGAAATCTCGTGTGATACTCGTAACGTCAGCGTTCAGGAGATAATTTTCAATATATCAATTTAATAGTAAAACCAGGAAGATCAGTGCTGATTGTTTACATTCAGCATTATGCTGAATTGGAGCAGGTTTGTGCCAGGAAACTAAGTTAGGTGTTAATTTCATTATGATTACTTTAAATTGTGCAGCATAATTTTAATGGAAAAAATACAATTTTCTTTTTTTTTTTTTTCTGAAAAAGAAAATGTATCTTTGTTACAATTCTAGCGCTGTAATGAATTTTGGACTTCAAAATAGCATTCCATGGCACGAATTATCCTAATCCACTAATATATTTCTATGAGTCTTGTGATTTTTTATCAATTTCTCTTTTTCCTTGGTGCATAGGCTGCTTGAGAGAGAGATTAACAAACTGTACTCTTTCAAACGAAATGAGTCTATCATGGATTGACCATAACGTTTTCCCCAAAGGTTCTTGATCTATAGAAAGATTTACGATTAAAACTAGGATAAGCAGACATCAGTTTATTAAAGTAAGCAGAGCAGATTTTAGTGCAGTAATAAGAGCGAGCCTGGTAAATTCAGAAGTAAATCATCATATTTTATTATATTACAACGAATATTAAATAAACCTTAATTTTGGCTTTCTCAAGAACGTTGAAATTGAACAGTCAGTCTTCTAAATTCTTCGAAATAGAAAGTAAAGAAATGGTATGACCGCCATTTCTTCTCAGATTTTGGTTGATAACAGTACACTCGACCATAGTGTTGTCTGCAGTCATCATTGTAATTGTTTTTATTTCTTGGATATCGCGTTACCAGATAAGTATGTACTTCAAACTTGACCACAATATTTTTTTTACATTTCTTTTTTAAATCTGGGACTTGTAAACCGTTTTCTCAGAAATTCAACTGTAATGTCATTTTAAATCTGGCGATTTGTTTGTTTACCTAACTGCGATAGAAGAAGTGTCATGTTTTTTGAGTGTATGTATATATTTGCGTATATTATTTCTTTAGCACGCCCTAGTGTAAAGTAAAGTAAAGTAAAGTAATATTTATTGACCTTTAAATAACGTTCGTTACAGGCAAGTCTTATTACATTTGAATTAATAATTACTTAAAAAATTTAACTTACAAATCTCATTCATATACGATTACTTAATATTAGTTCTTAATTTAACAGTTCTCTTGACAAATATTAACATTATGATTGCTTTGTTTAGTTATTAGTGATATTTTATTATGGTTGTTCGTTACACATAAACGATGATTCCACAAGCTTCATTGACATATATTCGCTGAGTTTTTAAAAAGGATTGCTTTCAAAAAATACTTCAATTTTTGTTTGAATGTAATAAAATTGAGATCAATGGATACAGTAATACTGTTGTACAATAAATTACCTAATAGTGTAATGACACTATTAGGTAATTTATTGTACATCAGTATTTTGGTATAAAGCCCCTGCTTCTTACATTTAGCTAATCTATTTATTGGTAGGATTCGCCCTTTTTTATTATTGCGTGAAATTCTTTTTTCCGGTATTTCCCTATCCTCGTGTACTTCTAATAAACAACGACTTCTCGTATTTTTATATGAGTGGGGTCAATAAATTCATCTTCACTTGCTGATAGTGATAAGCTATACTAGCTGCATCCTGCGATTTCAGTTGTTAAGGTGCGTGGGTGTAAAGTTCTTGCAGTCAGGTTTTTTAAAGTCACCTTTACTCGTAACTACTTGTTTCAGTTTTTTTTTTGTGATTCGTCTTAAGTGATTCTGACATCTTTGGGATGCCATTCGTTCAGCTAGTAGACTCAAAACGTCATTAGCATTTGTTGCAGAGAACCAGAAAGAATAGGGTAAAAGATAGTATGTAAAGGTTAATACTGGTATGGTTAGATTTAATTTATTTTGTCATTTATTTATTTGTTTCGATACTTTAAGGCTGGTGAATATTCTTCATATTCACGAAGTCACTCGCCCTGTTTTCAGAGTTTCCAGGCCACCCAAAAAAGTCAATTTTTATATGAGACTTTCTTATATAGTCATCGATACTGACATGATTCCATTATCTTTTGGTATGTCATAATCTAGGTTACGTCGGGTACGATCTTGAGCTATATTTTTCTGAGTTTGGCCACCCTGCCGAAATCCATGAAATTTAGGGATTCTAATCCCTAAACCATCTAACTGCACTCCATTATTTACCATCGACAGAAATGATTCCATATTCAGCTAGAAAAGCTATTTTTTTTATATTCTCCACTCACCAGGATCTGCCTTTATTATTTGAATCAATCTATCACTGTCTGAACTTGTGTTTATTTTACCTACAAAATTGTTACTGTGTTGTTTTTTTTTCTTGTTTGATATTGATATCTTTATTTACTCATACATATAATATGAATTATTTTTTATTTATTTATGTATTTTTTATGTTGCAGTACCTACATGTTTAGCACATAGGAAATTTGTTTGATAATGATATCGACACTAAGTACATACTGGTAGTATCCACCTACATTCACGCTAAGTATTATGTAATTATTCCATTCTTAGAAAGGTTGTCTGGAGCGATTATTTTTGTGTTTATTCTCTAATGTTGTATTTTGGTGGTGACAATAAATAATTCTTGTATTGCAATGTAGTAGGTTTAGGCTACCATATACTGAATCTTCTTGTCTTTTCTTTTCGACATGATTACGATGCATATCAACATAAAATTTTGTTAACATAACACGTTTTAGACATAATTATACCATATCTCAATAGAAATAAAGAACTTTGAACTTTTGTTAGCGAATTCCTGTGTAATAACAACAATGACATCTGATAACGAGAAAACGATTATTTAATTTTTAATCATTTTATGCAATTAATAAAGTTGCTGGTGTTCTAATCGTCTATTATCGATAGTTGAGCTGAAATTGTTAATTCCATCGAATTTTATTTGTACCCCACTGACCAAAGGAGAACTGTGTTTTTCTAGTGTATGTTTGTATATTTGTATGTATGTTGTGATCTTCTACAGGCTAAACCGTTTGATCAATTTTCATGTGCGAGGAGTCTTGGATTTTTCTTTATCTGCAGATAGTTCATAGGCTATACTTATTACAACCTGGAGTTTTACTCGTTAAGTTTCAGTGGTCCAAATTTTTTACAGCCGGGTTATTTTTTAAATCGATTCGCACCACTTGTTAATTTCTGCTGTTTTAACCACTTCTTAGTAACTAATTAGTTAAACTGCATTTAGCCTTATTCTCGATATCTTCGTCGTTAATATACTGCGCTTGTAGGTTATCTTTACGCTTGTCACTAATATAATTATTGTTTTGCAACATTGTTGCTTTATTTATTTAATTTGATCTCTTTCTATATATGCACCGCCAGTATGGTTCTCTAAAAATCTCAATGGTTAGTTATGAAATCGAGCCGGTATAGACAATAATTCCGATCATTAATGAAGGCTTAATACACTGCATATATTTATCGAACTTAAGGACTCAAAAACTGTTAAACTGAAGTTTGATGCCAATTGGATTAAATAGAATTCTGATCAAATTGATATCAATCAGTTATCGACGGCAAGATCGGTACTTGCAAAAAACGTTATAACGTTTTATATCGCCCGTAATAAATATACCTTGCACTGCTGTTCGTATGTATCAAACTAAAGCGTCCCACAGCTGGGCACGGGTATCCCCAATGAAGAGGGCGTAGGCGCATAGTCCACCACGCTAATCAAATTGCTGATTAGAATCTTCACTCATCTTCGAAAGCTATTAACCATCTCAGACAAGCGGGTTTCCCCAAGATATTTTCCATCACCAGTGAAAATTAATTTTAATATGCACATGGGTGAAAAACTGAGAGATGCATATACGACCCTCGCGGGATTGAACTCGCGCCCTTTCGATTGCGAGTTTACTGACAAGGCTACCATTATTTTTATTAATACTTCTCCGACAAGCGGGTTTCCTCGCGCGATGTTTGTCTGATCTTATCTTTAGAGAGTATACATCTATAAACTAATTCAGCTCTCTAATGACTAGCTACGAGCTTGCTACGGTCATCAAATGTATGCTAGTACTATAATTTTGAGTTATTATCCGGATTGTTATCCACGCATTTCTGTTATGTTTTGTTCAGTCGACTCTCCGAACGAATGTTAACGCATTTGATATGTAGTCCGTGTTTTTACAGAAACTAGGCTTAAGTTTGACCACATACTTAACGCTTGATGTGGATCAACGATGCGGCCTAAGATAGAACACGCTTATTCGTAAGAGAATGAACGAAAAATTTCACGACAGGCAGCATTCGAACCTGCCTTGATCGTTACGCCACTGTCGATATTCTGTCAGCCGCGTAATTCACGAATGCTCTCAAATTAAGGTATCTCGACCAGGTAGGTACTATTGCAATGCCATTGTTTTGTTTTGAAATATTTTGTCATACTTTATTGTGTTTGGTCAAATATATTTTTTAAATATTAAATTTCTTTATTTACGAAATAAATCATTGGTATCCAGTTTAATGCTTATTTTAAGCATCAAGCTCTTGTGCCATGATATTCTGCTTCAGTTTATATTAATCATGTAATATATTTTTATTGTCATGTTTATATATAATATTTTTGTTTTTTAGGTCCGGCATGGCCATGACTCTTTGGAAGCAGTGTACCTAAGCCATATTTCACCACGTTGGTCAAGTTGTGGACAGTAATTTCACCAGGTTTAACCAGTTAACACAACAATTGAACCTTTTAATGACATGTTTATTCAGTTTCAGTATTGAATATCGATTTTTAATGATAAGCTTTTGTCCGTTTTCTGTTGTATTTATGACGAGCTGTGTGTTTTTTTGAGGTGTACATAAGAAGTTTCTTAGCTGAAATTGACGATCGTCTAGACTTATCATTGCTATTAAAATAATGTCACAATATAAATATGTCTATGCAAATATCATGAATTAGAGAATCTTGATGTTCAACTGAAACTTTTCCTTCCTGAATCTCAATTCAAATAATTTGCAGTTTATTGAGTAAACTTTGGTAATTTTTCTTCCTGGGTTTAGCAAGACGTAAGTAATATAATATACTTACATACTTACTTAAATGTTGTATCATTTCTTTGTTTATTTTTGTTTCTGAGTGCTGTATCAATTCCTTTTGCTTTGGTTCATTTTCAATATGTTAATTGACAGGTGCAGATAGATCCTCCTCAAAATAGACATCCTTCATTGTTACGTTTTTCTGTCCAATTAGACATCATAATATTAGTGGTTAGTGTGTAGCAAATAATAGTTTCGCCATTACCTACCCAGTAGTAAGTAGGTACTTAGCTAAACAAGTTTTGAGGTTACCTAAACAGTCTGCTCTGCGTTCTAGTTTTTTTTAACTTGCGAAGCGAATTATTGATTTCTCGATTATTTGCAATAGCTATATATTCTGTAATTACGTTTTATAACTACAATCAACGGCTGTTTAAATTAAAAATTGATAGTATCGACTTAGTAAGAAGAACTCGGCATGATTCAGTGATTATTTAGCTCTAAAAGATCCAAAACCAGTTTATTATCAGAAATGCAAGCAGACACTCGTACGCGGGTACCAGGCAATCATAACCTACAAGGCGTATCGATTCGTAAACAAATCCCTCCAAAAAAATGCGAAGCATAAAAAAGGGGTTACGAAAAAGACCTGCTCGGGATGAGAGAAAAAAACATTGAGAATACGAGGGATAGACCTCCGTACCTCCGTTGCGATCAGCCGCCCCACTCGTATAAAACCTCCGGGCACAGGGGCGAGCTACCCCGCATTTCTGCTCTGACACAACAGAAATAACACACGCTCCACACTTACGATGTTTCGGTTGCTTTTCTTCCTCATACGAACATTGCACGGCGTTTATCCATTTAACTATTTTAAAACTACACTACACGGACACCAGGATCCTCACGCTCACTGACATCGAGATTTTAGTTTTTTTTTGGAAGCGTTGTCGCGTGCAGCGTCTGCCGGCCGGCAGTTATAAAACAAGGCGTGCACAGGCTCCGACGCACTGCGGCGTGTTTGTATATCACTTTAATATGTTCATTACATTATTTCACTGATAAATTGAGGAAAATATAAGCGTTCGTCTCATAACAACCGCGGAGCGTGGCGCATTGTATGTGTTGAGAGCAGGTACGCGCGGTTCGCGTCGCTCGATCGCACTGGGTTCGCTCGGGGAGAGCGGAGGGGGGTGGGCGCGCGCCGCCGCGGGGGGAGTGCTGCTTTACCGACGCGGTCGCAGTAGAGCGAGTGTGCGGTACCATCGACGGAGTAAGCGGACAGGTGGCGACCGGTTTTCTGATTATTTATGCGCATGTAGCGATCGTAATCACGTTTCTCAGCGATGCCAACAACGCCCTCTGTGTTATTCGTGTGAACTCGATTCACCTATCTAAAAAAAACCAGTGAAAACCGACGAAATGAAAAAAAAATAATTTCAACTTATTACACTTTCTCATTATAATGTCGATTTTGGCGGAAGTGGCCGCTATGGTAAAAAAACTCTTCATTATTGATTCTTAGGTCTCTTTACTGTTGTGTAAATGCTTACATGAAACGTGTATTTCCTAACGTAATATGAAAAAAAATACATAAGTTTTATTTATTTATATGACAAAGTTATAATAATAACAATTATTATTATAGAATTAAATTAAACTGAGATAATACCGAAATAATTAAATCGTTATTCGCTAAGCGCCTCTATCTTTAATGATGGCAAATCAAAATTTGACTTCATTCCGTGTCTAACCTATAAGGTGTCTAATATATGAGGTAGTGTTCTTATTTTGGAAGGAGACAAAAAAAATTGATAGTAAAAGTAGTATGCCAACAAATATCGAGGGTGAAAATAATAAAAAGAAAATTGCAAATTTGTTTAAAAATAACTTTAAGTTGTCAAATAATAGTAATAATGTAGTAAGCAGTAGTATATATTGTAATTGTAAACATCCCTCGTGTTTGCAATTACACGCGGATAATATGCAACCTCAAAAAGTTACAGTAACACGTAGTGATATTATGAAGATTATATCCAATATGAAGCGTGGAAAGAGCCCGGGTCATGATGGGTTAGTAATAAATCATTTATTGAATGCGGGCCAGTATATATGTGACGTACTTGCAAGATTGTTTAACCTTTGCTTGAGACACTGTTATTTGCCTGCGGAAATGGTACGCACACTTGTTGTACCCATTCCGAAGAATAAAACTGGGGATGTTTCGAGCATGTCCAACTACCGACCAATTTCGCTTGCGACTATACTGGCCAAGGTGCTTGAACGATATATACAAAAGAACCTTACACCTTTTTTATCCATTGACGATGGCCAATTTGGTTTCCGATCGCAGGTTTCGACAGACATGGCAATTTTCGGCCTGAAACAGATTGTTAATTATTATAAGAGAGGCCAGACAAGTGTCTATGCGTGTTTTTTAGACCTTAGTCGCGCTTTCGACACCCTTAATCATAACATTTTATGGCAGAAATTATACCGTACTACTGCTCCGCGGGATGTTGTCGGTTTGCTCAAATTTTGGTATCAGAATCAGACCAACAGCGTTAGGTGGGGGCAGGAAGTATCTGATGGCTACAGGTTGTCTTGTGGAGTCAGGCAGGGGGGGTTAACCTCTCCGGATCTATTTAATACTTACGTGAACGATCTGATCGTGGAGTTGAGCAGCACTCCGGTTGGGCTCAGATTAGATGACAGGTATGTCAATAATCTGAGTTATGCGGATGATATGGTGCTGCTCAGTCCCTCGATCAAGGGTTTGAGAAAGTTAATTTCAATCTGTGAAAGGTATGCTAAAGAACACGACCTCATATATAATGTTAAGAAAACAGCGATGGTAATATTTAGATCTGGTAAGGGACCTGACTATGTTCCCAATGTCTGTCTTAGCGGGCAGCCTGTAGGAATTGTAGATAGTTTTAAGTATCTTGGTCATGTCGTTGCATCGGACTTAAAGGACGATAAAGACATCGAACGTCAGCGAAGAGCATTATGTATAGTTGGTAACATGATTATAAGAAAATTTTGTAAATCCTCTCCGGACGTTAAAGTCACTTTATTTAGATCCTTCTGTCAGTCTTTTTACACCTGCCAACTCTGGACAAATTACACCAAAAAATCCCATGGTGGTATCCGAGTTGCCTATAACAATATCTTTAGGCAACTAATGGGGCTTAAGCGGAGCTGTAGTGCCTCTGGTATGTTTTTTGAAGCGCGTGTCAACTCCTTCGAGGCCATACAAAGAGGCCGAATAGCGAGTTTCATGTCCAGAGTTTTCAGGTGTAGAAACTCTATTATAAGGAGTTTGTCAGAAAGAATCTTCTGCACGACTATTTACAGACGATGGCTACATATTGCAGCCTGAACGTACTACATGTATACACATGTATATTTATTCTTATTAATCTTTAATTTTAAAAATATGTATGTTTTTTGACACAATTTTTAATCTGTTGTATTTTGTTATTTTTTTTATGTGTATATCAAATGCTATGGATCTCGTATCTGAAATAAAGTACTATTATTATTATTATTATTATTATTATAATGTTTTCAGGATTATTTTTTTGAAATTTGCTAAAAGAGGGTCACGATATTCATTTCTATTTCATTCATTATTATTAAGCAAAAAAACACTTTTGCTGTACGGGAGTCCCCTAAATATAAATATGTAAAATACAATAAGTAGGTACATTAATTCTTTATTGTAACCACAAAAATACAACACAAAAAATAATTAAAAAAACGAATACAAAGGCAAAAAATCCGGTCTTATCGCTAAAAAGCGATCTCTTCCCGACAACCTTTATAGGAATGGAATATAAAATAAAATTTAGCGTTGACGATACAAGTATTTTTAGTACCTATTTATATTTATATACAGACAACAGAAAAACATAATGTGTAAAATTTCAACTGTCTAGCTATCACGGTTCATGAGATGGTGACAGACGGACAGTGAAGTCTTCGTAATATGGTTCCGTTTTCTACGTTGGGTACGAAACCCGAAAAAGTTACAACTGATTTAATGTCAGGCGCTTACTGCTGACCTAACCTAACAATATTTTAGTTATTATGGTCTATAAACCAAACTACTGGCCTGAGTTTGATAAAAATTATAAGGGATAAACTTTTTTTTATCAGAACAGCTAGGCATTTGACCACAAGTTTGCACGACCAGGAAGTCAGCGATACTGTATAGCCTTAGATGGAGAATGTCTAAGTAGTCTGAATTACAACCTGCAAATAATACACTAATAAAAAAAAGGCACGTAACTTTTCATCCCACCTCAGCGAGGAAACGACTACGTACGAAAAATAAAAATAAAAATTATAACTCAGTTTAGTTTTTTCACTTATTTTTAACATAAGTTTTTTCTTCTTCTTCCGTCTTCGAGGGCTTTGGCTGTACACGGCTTGTGTATGTGCCATCAAGTACATAAGTCGTCAGCAGTTTAATAGTAGGTTTCAAGTTTTGAGAATACAGATTTTGTGATAATATTTACAAAAGTTTGGGAAACGTTTATCACGCAAAAAAGGATTGAACGATGTGCAAAAATAGAAAAGGATCAAGCGAGCATGAAAGAAGTCGATCAATACTTACTTATATACTTAATACAAAAATGCAGGTGATACAATATATACATACAATATATATGTGTATTTATTATGTACAATATTTACAAGTTTATGTTATTCAAAGAATTCGGCACCATAGAGGTAAAGAGGTTGAATGATGTTTTTAATTTACAAACTTAGTGCACACGATTTTCTAAATTAAAATTTACTTTACCCTCTAGCGGATAAAAACGGTTTTTGCACTCAGGTATCGAATAGCAAAAATATTCGTTCCGAGATGGTGGAATGAAAAAGTTATTAATTAGGTTTATTAGTTATTTTGAAATCAGGTGTAGTACGCGGCAAATAACTAGAACCAAAATGGCGGCATCGTCCCTTTCACTCTCACGGGTAGTTTGGTAAGTGCGAATAGTACAACACGTCTCGCGCAAGGTCAAGTTGTTTGCCGTGTATAGTACGCGGCAAATAACTAGAACCAAGATGGCGGCATCGTCCCTTTCACTCTCACGGGTAGTTTGGTAAGTGCGAATAGTACAACACGTCTCGCGCAAGGTCAAGTTGTTTGCCGTGTATAGTACGCGGCAAATAACTAGAACCAAAATGGCGGCATCGTCCCTTTCACTCTCACGGGTAGTTTGGTAAGTGCGAATAGTACAACACGTCTCGCGCAAGGTCAAGTTGTTTGCCGTGTATAGTACGCGGCAAATAACTAGAACCAAAATGGCGGCATCGTCCCTTTCACTCTCACGGGTAGTTTGGTAAGTGCGAATAGTACAACACGTCTCGCGCAAGGTCAAGTTGTTTGCCGTGTATAGTACGCGGCAAATAACTAGAACCAAGATGGCGGCATCGTCCCTTTCACTCTCACGGGTAGTTTGGTAAGTGCGAATAGTACAACACGTCTCGCGCAAGGTCAAGTTGTTTGCCGTGTATAGTACGCGGCAAATAACTAGAACCAAAATGGCGGCATCGTCCCTTTCACTCTCACGGGTAGTTTGGTAAGTGCGAATAGTACAACACGTCTCGCGCAAGGTCAAGTTGTTTGCCGTGTATAGTACGCGGCAAATAACTAGAACCAAGATGGCGGCATCGTCCCTTTCACGCTCACGGGTAGTTTGGTAAGTGCGAATAGTACAACACGTCTCGCGCAAGGTCAAGTTGTTTGCCGTGTATAGTACGCGGCAAATAACTAGAACCAAGATGGCGGCATCGTCCCTTTCACTCTCGCGGGTAGTTTGGTAAGTGCGAATAGTACAACACGTCTCGCGCAAGGTCAAGTTGTTTGCCGTGTATAGTACGCGGCAAATAACTAGAACCAAGATGGCGGCATCGTCCCTTTCACTCTCGCGGGTAGTTTGGTAAGTGCGAATAGTACAACACGTCTCGCGCAAGGTCAAGTTGTTTGCCGTGTATAGTACGCGGCAAATAACTAGAACCAAGATGGCGGCATCGTCCCTTTCACTCTCGCGGGTAGTTTGGTAAGTGCGAACAGTACAACACGTCTCGCGCAAGGTCAAGCTGTTTGCCGTGTATAGTACGCGGCAAATAACTAAAACCAAGATGGCAGCATCGTCCCTTTCACTCTCCCGGGTAGTTTGGTAAGTGCGAACAGTACAACACGTCTCGCGCAAGGTCTAGTTGTTTGCCGTGTATAGTACGCGGCAAATAACTAAAACCAAGATGGCAGCATCGTCCCTTTCACTCTCCCGGGTAGTTTGGTAAGTGCGAACAGTACAACACGTCTCGCGCAAGGTTTGTTTGTTTGCCGCGTACTATAACAAACAATTTAAAACAACCGTCGAATTGAGTACGCACGAATCAACCCATAGCGTCCCACAACTGGGCACGGGTCTCCCCTATGAGAGGCCATAGTCACAAGGCCACCATTTATAAGCTTTTCATTAGTTATATTTTATGTATTGATGCTGGTTTTTAAATAAAGAGTTGTTATCTTATCATAAGTCCACCACGCTGGCTTAAATTGCGGGTCGGAGACTTTAGATATCTTAACTTCTCCGACAAGCAACTTTCCTCACGATGTTTTCATTCACGGATTAAGCAAGTAGCAATTCATTATAATATGCAAATTGAGTACTTTTTTTATGGGAGAATTGACATTGCAATTTAATTACCCCCCAATTTTTATTACCATAATCGAAAGACCAATGATTAATGAATTTTGTAGCGATGATGGTCGAGTGTCTAGTGAGGTCGATTGCCGTGCAAAAGGTACGAGGTTCGATCCCACGAGACATGCAAAAAGATCCTATACCGTAGCATGGTGGTAGGTAGGGCGTTTCCTATCGCTAGCTAGCTAGCTAGCTACCCTCAAGTTATAAAAATCTGTCGCCAAGCACCTAACGGTGTGTTCCGGCAGGCTTCCTTGAGAGCCAGTGTATTTCAGACTAAGCATGCTCCATCTAGGGCTACAGTATCACTGACCTCCGTGATAGAGCGAACTTGATGTCAAAGGACTAACTGTTTAAGACAAAAAAAGGAAAAATATCGTCCACTTATTTTTTATTTTATCTAGAATAAAATAATTACGTTTTTAGAGAATTTTGAAAATATAAGAAAAGTTCAGCATGTTATTCTCGTCAAAAGCTCGTAAAGAAATGAAGTCATTAGTTGTCTGTATCGAAAATACAGATAATTAATGATTGTTTGTTTTGGTTCGGCTCGCGGATGACAGATACAATGTTTTTTTACAGGTGGCATCTGACGGTATTAGCATAAACACGAAAAAAAACTTTCAGTTTTTTGTAAATAACTCTGAAGAAAGTGAATATAAAAATCTGGTATTTTAATTCTGGAAATAGTTATCGAATTTCCATCACTACGCAAAAATGAAATATTGTCAGTTGGTAAAAAAAATAAGTAATCAAAAAACAAATATGTATGAATTAACAATTTATTTCTAATTACATTAACACTTGATAGAATACGCTCTAGGCAAGCTCTAGGCTAGGATGGAGCTCTTGTTACGCAGGGCGGTGTAAGCTACTAGAATAGAGATGACAGTAGCAAGGACTTCCGAGTTCACCCACGGACCTGAATAACCTGGAATAACAAGAGGAATGCATTTAAATAATTTATTAAAATTTTAATTTTATATATTTTAAGTCGATTTCGTTTTATTAAAGGCGCTGATAAAAACTTTTTCCGATATTTCGATTTTAATATGAAACCTTTGGACCTATAGGGTGTATCAAACAAAAAAGGATGTATTTAAATCAGTCTAACTGTTTCCGAGAAATCATTAGAATCCGACCGAAACTGGTTTTCCAAACCAGTATTCGGCCGAAACCGAATATTCGGCCATGGATGGCTTCAGTTTCGGACGAAACCGAAAATCACGTTGGCAAATATAAAATTCCTTAAAATACTAAAATTTGGTGCATTTCATCCATTATTCTGCATTAATTGGGACATGAAATGAAAACAGAGTATATTATGTTTGTTCAACAAACTTAAGCGATAACGCACTGACTAAGTTTTGTTGCTTCGGAGCTATTTGAACGGAGCACGACAACAAAGAACAGGGCCGCCAGCATCCGAAAAAACGTTATCGCGAGAAACGAATTAAGGCGAGCGGCACGACAACTTAAGAAATCAGTTTCGGTTTCGGCAAGTTAACCAATTTTGGCCGAAACCGAAACTGCAGCCGAAACTTTATTTTTGGCCGAAACTCTGACGAAACCGAAACCGAACTTTCGGTGGGACACTAGAAATCATGTAATAAACAAAATGACTGGCCGGTTGGCGCAGTTGGTAGCAACCCTGCCTTCTGCGCCGCTGCTCCCGGGTTCGATCCCCGGACAGGTCAAACATTTGTGTGCATGAACATGTCTGTTTGACCTGCGTCTGGCTGTTTATTATATATATATAAGTATGTATATATGTATTTCTAAGTACATATGTATATTAGTCATCAGGTTTAGCACAGGCTTTGCCTATTTTAGGAAATGAAGCGCTATGTGTGGATGTAAAAAAAAAGTTAATAATTACAGCCTAATTGAGTACCTACCTCCTCTTTTTGAAGTAGGTAGAAAATCGGCTAAGTGCGTATACGGCTCCATTGTACTATTATCTACAGGGTTATCCCTTACGAGTGTACTAAACCGAAATGGTCACTAAACTCATTATTACGATTAAGTTTATCTATGAAACCAACTCTGAATTTGTGGGTAAAAATCAGTAGACAAATTTAATTGTTACTCAACATAATGTAAGATATAGCTGTTTATTTTCTCAAATTCAAAGATTTTCCCATAGACAAGTTATTCCTCAGGATGATATATATATATATATTTAAATGTGGCGCTGCGTTCAATGCTTTTATAGCTTACAGTCTGTAATACTGATGCACATAGACACAAAGTTCAGCTTTTATAATAGTATTTATGAACTTTTACGTGAAAACAAGAGAGAGAGGGGGGTGCCTACTCAAATACTATGGGTGGTCACCAAGTTTGATGCCGGCAGGTTATCTGCACCCAGATTCACAATGAGTTTCCGCTCGTTTTGTTTTGCAATGTTTTCGAATCCGAGCGGAAACTCATTGTGTATATGGATGATGCAGAGACTAGACACCTGCAAAGCTGTTAAAGCTATCTCAGACTGGACTCCACAACAAAAGCAACCACAAGGAAAGCCAAGGAAAAAATTGATAATGTGTGTGGAGGAAGATTTGAGGAGGATGAACAAGTTGACATGTTGGAGAAAAGCAGCCAGAGACAGAGAAAACTGGAGAAAAATAATAAAGGAGGCCCAAAACTCACATTGAGCTAAGTCACCAAGGGGGGAAGTGGGATAAAACAATGAAGAAATTGTGATTTAGGTATGTAAACTAAGTATTAATACTCACTTCCTGGATGGTTCAGCTGGATAGCCAACAGTGGTGCGATGGCAGCATTGGGGTCGGCACGGCGAGCTCTGCGAAGAGACGCCCAACCTTCCTCGTCCAGGATGTGGATCTCATGAGTGCCAGAGCGAGCCTTCGCTGGCTCTTCTGTCCAGGATACCTTAAACCAGGACAGCAATAGTAATTATACGGCTTATTTGTTCCATATTAACAATAAACAATACAGATACATATTATTTATTAGGGCTGTAAAAGAAAAAACCAAGAATTTTTTTGTAAAGTCGTAAATCATACGAACTTTGGCTCAAAACTCTACACATCTTGACGAAATAAGACTAAGAGGTGACTTGATAGACTTTTAATATTTTAAATGGATTTTAAAACCTAACAGACGTTTATTATTGTATTGGATTGTGAAGACTTCTAACTAGAAATTTCTAAGGACATAAATTGAAAATCAACCTCATTCATGCCACCACAAATACTGCTCACCACATCCTCAGGATCAGAGTTGTTCCCAACTGAAACACTTTGCCTGAGAATGTGATCACTGCATTGTCCATTAATTCTCTAAAAAATCTGGACAAATGGCTAAATGACCATCTATTTTAATATATTTTTCTATCCTATAAAGACAATTTTTGTAACACATTGCACAATTAATGAATTCAGCACAACATAATATCTGCACATAAGCTTTACCTGATTGAATGTTATTAAATAAATAATAACAGGTTTATACCCCTATTTGGTCCTGTTGAGGGTTGAACTTCAAAAATCTTCTAAGTACACCCCTACACCGTACAATGAATACATTCTACAAATGTTATGTCTAGGTCCAGTGATTAAGGCTCTGTGTTGATTATGACCTATAAGTAGTCAGTCAGTTAGTCAGGATTTACTCTAATGTCGCACTTTAACAAATGCCTCGTTTGTCTGAGAGATAATCCGGCTCTGAATACTTACGGCGCTTTAACTAAATACTCCGGCTAAGTTCTTGTTGATTAGATTCTTCCACGCTTACCTGATATTTGTTCTCGCCGATGTGGGCCGCGCTGAGCGCTCTACCAGCTACCTCAGCGTATAAAGCGTAGTTCTCAGGCAAAGCATTATCACATTTCAACGTAAACTCTGCGATATACGCTATTTCTGTGACCACGGTGGCATCTAAACTTGTGAATGAAGACGCTTCAACCTTAGGGTTTTTACAGCTTTCCCCGTATGCACCACCGGCGAGAGCCACTGCTAGCACAGCAACGATGTATTTTGTGACCATTTTGAAACTATTTGTGACTTGAAAGTAAGTTTTTAATTTTTAAATAAGTTGCAGAATGCCTCCCGGGTCAACTCAACCTTTCTCCAATATCAAAAATTCCACGTATCGAGCTAACGTTCGAAAACTATCGAGCATGAAAAGTATTGTATCAAGTAGTGATATTTCGATTTTATATTTATCTTCTATTTCGTATGTAAGCTTTTAAATGTAATTATTTTAGTGATAAACTTACATAATCACAGGATATAATCGTGAATCAGGAAGTAAATATATGAGATAATAAGTAACTTAAAAAATATTTTTTATGTTGTTTCGGAACGCATTTTTTAACACTGACAATCAGAACGTCAGCGATGACGTGGGAGAAAAACGCCAAAGTTTTTCTTTATTAGTACAAGCGAAGTATCGCTGCCGATGAGAACATTTAGTCAATTCAATACACATCATTAACAGTAAATTAAGTTATGGAAATAAATAATATAAGCAACAAAGATGGTCTATTTTAAGAAACATTTTGGAAATAAGATCAGAATGATAATAAGGTATATTTATTGAAAATAAAGACATTTTATTAGTTAAAACATAACAGTAATATTCTTATAACAGTTCTACAATGAGTTGTTATAATAACATTGAAGGTTTATAAATCTTAACAGTCTATTAACAGATAGACGTTAACTACCTACCTACTTAATTAAAGATCTACTTGCCTTATTATAATTCATAACAAACAAAAATATTTCAAAGTTTGTGTTAACAGTCTTGCATCACCTGTTCACGCGCTGCGCGTGCGATACGATCGCCGTGAGTCACCGCGTCAACTACAACAACACGTACCGGCCGGGGCGTCGGCCGAGTGCTCTCCGCCGGCCGCTCGCTACACTATTGCCCTCACCTGTACGTATTTACTTGTTCTGCGCGTTGTTACAAGGCAAACCAACATGGATTGCGCAGCGTGCCGTAGCATAATATCTGTAAACGAGGATGAATTCATGCGCTGTACAGTTCAGGACTGCAACAAAATTTATCATGTCTTGTGTACGGGAGAAAAGGATTTTCCACAATCGCAAATTGATTCATGGATATGCCCTGAGTGCCGCTGCAGTTCTAAAAAAGGTGGAGATAACAGCTCGACTCCTGTAGGAGCGATGAAAAAACTCCGAGACGCAAATGTAACAGTCAGGGCCAAAGTAGCTAGGATCCAAACGAATCAAGATTCTGATATATTTCAGATCCCTCAAATAGTAGCTCAAGACCTAATTCATGAGATATCTCAGCTGCGTAGTGAAAGAATTTGGATGAGTGAGCAGTTAGAAAAATCCAATTCTCTATTGTCTAACTATGAAACACAACTGAAGCATTACGCGTCTATTGTTGAAGAATATGACAATAAGCTTTGTCGTTCTGTGTCAATAATCGAAGGTTATGAAACAAAGATTGAGAGTTATGCTAAACTGGTCGAAAAATGTATTGAGAACGTGAATAATTGCGAGTACCAAAAGAGATCCGTTGGCTCCAATGCAGCGAAGTACCGGCCCCCGGTTGCGCTTGAGAGTACCCTTGTGCCCGCTACGGCCGTGCAGGTTAACCCCCCGGCGCCAGGAACAACATTTAAAACTACCACGTCTGAACCTGCAGTCTCTATTCGTCTTCCAGTAGAAGAAGGACCAGTATCAATACCCGACTACATTACCATAACCGAGCAAACATCGCCAGTAACGATTACTGCAGACAAGACGGAACCTGGGTCTGCTGATGACGGGTGGACGGAGGTTCGACGCAGGAGGACGCGACAATCTTTATCACTGCGTTGCATAGCCGGGCCGTCGGTGACGTCACTAAAAGCTGCCGAGATACGCAAGCATTTTCATCTTTGGAATATGATGTCTGGTTTAGAAGAAGTTAAGGCCTATGTGTGCGAACTATGTCCACAGAGGATTGTCACAGTTGAGCAACTGAAGACCTCCAAATATTACAATTCTTTTAAAATCGGTGTTCCGGAGGATTGTTACGCGAAATGCTTCTCAATCAACATGTGGCCAGAAAATGCCCGCGTTAAGACGTGGATAAACTATAAAAGGCAGACTCGTGCCGATCCGCCCTCAGATGGACGGACGTTTCGACGTGGAGTCGGCGCACAATGAGCCGAGTACCGTTGAGTTTTCGGAAATAAACGTCTTCTACCAAAATGTTAGAGGACTGAAGACTAAGTTGTCGACATGGTATGCCAGCATGTTGCTCTCTGACCATCTGCTCGTCGCTGCAACGGAAACTTTCCTAGACGGATCTGTGGAGGATGCAGAAGTGGCGCCAGACGGCTGGACCTTACTGCGGCGCGACCGCACTTCTCCTTGCGGGGGGGTTTTACTCGTCGCGAGGCCAGGTATCACCATACACCGACGACAGGAACTGGAGTCTGAGCTTGGAGAGGACATGTGGGCATCCGTAACATTCCGCAACACAACTTTCATAGTATGCGTCGTATACATTAAGCCTCGGGCATCTGATGCTGTATACATGAATGTTTTTTGTAACATCGAATCCAATTTGACTAATATGAACAGTGATTTCCTTGTTTTGGGAGATCTCAATATGAACAGTGCATCAAATAATATTAAGAATTACTATTGTTATTTTTTATCGTTCTGTAATCTAATTGATTTTAATAACATTGTGAATTCCCACGGAAGCATTCTTGACGTAGTGTTGGTGCAAGAGTGCATTGAGTCGCGATCACGACGAGTACACTTGCGTGAAGCCACGGCTGGGTTCGTTCCGCTCGACGAATTGTATCACCCAGCGCTTGAAATAACGCTCGCGTTTCGTTCATTGCATAACAGGTGCGCTACTCTCCAGCCCAGTAACATTGATTCGTCCCGCGACTGGAATTTCAGTAAGATGAACATTTCATTATTTCAGTCGTTACTCTCTGAAATTTCTTGGGCACCGGTACTTGAGTCGGATGATGTTTGCGTAGCTACAAGTGCTTTTTATGATATTATGTATCAACTCTTTGATTTGTCGGTTCCGAAAAAGAGGAGGCGGGTATTTAAATCTAGCCGATATCCCGTATGGTTCGATGCTGATATCATCAAGGATATCAGACGTAAAACAAGATTACATAGAGCTTGGTTAAACTCTAAAAGTGATGTGTCTTATAAGCTGTTTTCTGACCTGCGCAATAGTTTAAAAATACGCGTTTGTCAAGCCTATCGATATTATATGACTCGAGTCGAAGACAATCTACGCGTACGTCCACATCTTTTCTGGGACCATGTGCACAGTATGAGGTCTAAGGGTGGTTTTGAACCTTGTGTCTCATACAAAGGTAGCTATTGTACTGGGGTTGAAGCTGCTGAGGCATTTGCTAACTATTTTGCTAGTGTATTTCTAACTGAAACACCTAAACTCGATGCTAATATGTGTTCTGAAATAGGGTTTAGTGGCGGATATGTGAGCGTTCCTATGATTTCCCCAAGAGATGTCGAGCTAGGTCTTAACAAACTAAAATCAAGTAGCTCAGCAGGCCCCGACAACTTGCCTAGCTCTGTTCTTAAGATTGGCAAAAAGCACATCAATATTCCACTCTACCATATTCTCAATCTGTCTCTGAAGAATGGAAGGTATCCAGCGCAGTGGAAACTATCTAGAGTAACACCAATACCGAAGAGTAGCAAAAGGACACTAGTAGAGGAATACCGACCGATAGCAATATTATGTGCTCCTGCAAAAGTATTTGAATACATCTTACACACCGATATTTATAGGCAGGTGAAACAGCAGATAGGTGAAGAGCAACATGGTTTTCGACCAGGACGCTCAGTCAATACAAATTTGCTATGCCTTGTTGATTATGTTTCCGCTGCCATGGACCGTGGTTCACAGGTTGATGTTGTATACTTTGACTTCCAGAAGGCTTTTGACAAAATTGATAACGATGTCTTGTTACACAAGCTGTCTACAGTTGGACTTTCTCCTAGTCTCTTAAACTTTTTCTCAGACTATTTGAGAGACCGGCGCCAGTATGTACAATATGGTGTGCATGTATCTGAGCCTTATGACACAAGATCAGGAGTAACCCAAGGTTCCATAACTGGTCCACTTCTTTTTCAGGTGATGATTCACGATCTGCCTAAAATATTAACGACTGCAAAATGCCTTCTATATGCTGACGATCTTAAACTTTTCCTGGAAATAAAATCTCCTCTTGACTGCTGCGGCTTACAAAATGACATTAATCTAATTTATGAATGGAGTATAAAAAATAAAATGATTTTTAATACAAATAAATGTAATGTTATGACATTTGATCGCAAAAGAAATTCTGTTAACTTTGACTACAAATTAAACAATGAAATTATAAAAAGAGTAAGTCTTATTAAAGATTTGGGTATAACTTTCGACCGAGGACTCACTTTTCATGAGCATATATCAGATCTCGCTAAAGAGACATACCGTCGTTTAGGTTTTGTGTTACGAAACGCTAGAGATTTTCAAAATCCGGAGGTTGTTAAGATCTTGTATAACTCATTGGTCAGAAGCAAGCTGGAATCGAGCGCATGTGTCTGGAACCCGTACCATGTCACCTACGCGCGAAAGCTTGAGAAGGTTCAAAAAGTCTTCTTAAGAGCCCTGTATAAAAAAGTATATGGCTACTACCCGTTTCTATACCCGACGAAATTCTTGCTAGGCCACCTTAGTTATACTTCCCTTGAAGTGAGAAGGATGCTCGATCAGCTCACTATCTGCTGTAAAGTGATTAGAGGGTCTGTAGACTCGTTACATTTACACAACTTGCTGTTTACTTTGTTCGTGCCGGACGAGCCCGGTGTCCCGGCAAACAGACGTGGTCGGCCGCAGAACCTGTTCTATGTGTGCAATGAACGAACGCTAGCGCGAACTATGTCCCCACTAAATCGCGCTCGTTGGCACCTCAATGAACTACTTGTTGCCAACCCTGATTGTGACATATTTTTTGACAATTGGAGAAAACTTAGCTTTGTATTTTTGACATATTGTGAGGGTCTGTTAGACCAGTGGGATAGAATCAAAAAGTCAGACAGCGAGGTGGACTCGTATAACAATTGTTTTTAATAATTTGACATTAATGTTTTAATATACCTACTTAATACTTTGTTTCATATTTAATTCTATTTGTGCATGCTATTTTTTTTTTTCTTTAGTTTTCTCTTGATTTTGTAGTATAATTAACTATGTATAATATGTGAGATAATTGTAACTGACATTTATAATCGTTTTTATCTCAATAAAAAATCATTTATCATTTATCATTCATAGATTTACATTTCTTATCTGTTATTTAATTGTGTTTTGTTACTTGAATATTCGATAAATATATTTTCATAAAACCATAATTTTCAAAAATATAAGTATATATTATGTTCATTATAATAATTATTATTGTGCTTATTGTGTACACACTCTACTATAACATAAATACATGAATACATAACTACATAATATGTAGTTATGTATTCATGTAAGTGTATAGTAGAGTGTGTGTATCAACTCATTTAACTTTTATAATATTATTTGCGATTCTGTTTTTTTTTTGTACCACCGTCTACGCTAAATCTAATTTGCCATACCTACAAAGGTTGTCTGGAAGATATCGTGCCGAGTTAGAACAGGCATTTTTCTGATGAATTCATGTCCGATGTTCTATTTTGTTGGGTTGACAATAAAGAGTTTTTGAATTGAATTGAATCAATACTTGAAGAATCACTAATTTTGCAATATTATTACGCCAGATAATATTATAAACTAGCTCAAAAGACTAAAACAAGACCAAATTGCATTTCTTGATTGCTGGATTCCAGACTACATGCCAAAAAACGCTTTTTTCTTTCACGTTATATAAGTTATCCAAATTAAGAAATAATACTATATAGGTATCGAAACTTTAATGAGGACTTATCTACTTATCGAAATGCACAAGCCGTGCAAAGCAAAACATTAAGGTAGAAAAAAATGGAATGTAAGGAACAGCTGATTGAGTCACAATGATTCAGTCTGTGGATTGAGCAGTAAAGTAGTTTTGAGGTTAAGCATTTTGTAAATAAATAAATTCGTTCTTGCAAAAATGACAGTCAAATCTCGAGAGCGGCCAGCTGAAAACGAAGAAGACCCAGTAGAAAATATGTTAAAGAAAACTGGTTGCATTGAATTGCACTACAAAGTTCAGGTAGGCAGAAAACATCTATTTGTATTTCTCAAGAGCAGCGACTTGCTCTTACTCAGCGATCGGGATTATGATTAGGCTGAATGCTACTAATTTCTGCTAGTGGCTAGAAAAACCTAAGTTAACTACGTTTATTAATTATTATCAGTGTAACAACCAATATTTACAAACAGTAGCAAGAACGGTAAATATGTATTTTTTATTCTTTCTTGGTTCTTTGAAAGGTAAATGAATTTACATTATATGCTGCGAGCTTCATATACATATATATATATATATATATATATATATAATATGGGGACAACTTCAAGAAGTTTCTTATACTTTTATAAGGAGTCCAACGCGCCTTGGGTAATAATACAATGGGGCAAGGCTGTCATATTCAAATATTTTGAAAGTTAGCGCTTATTTCTTGGATTGGCCACGCCGATAAAATAGTTCGATAGAAAAAGTTCTTCGCTAAAAACACAGATGTCGCTGTTTTTGCCGATTCCGGTCAACCGTCCATCTCCCAAGACTAGACTAACAAAAAACACCAAATTGTTTTTTTATCAGTGATACACTTACACAGTGTCATCTGTTAATTTTCTGGTAAATTATTCCAAAGGCTATAATATAGAGTAGAATTTAAATTTTATTTTCGTCAAATTAGTTCTTGGTGGAGGACAGTAATTAAAAATAATCTATGTTTTGTAGCAATTTTATTTGTGAATGTATTTAACACTGAAGTGATGTTTAGTTCACTATATTCTCTTTTCTTTCTTATAATAATATCCATCTTTTTTTAAAATCTTTATTTAAAGTGTAATTAATCTATTCGCAAACGTGTGGCTTCACTACAACTAGAATTCTTTTTGTCGTCTCTGAAATGGGAAGGGCTCAATATGAGTTACACAATCCTATCCAGGATTGTTAAAGATATGATTAGAGGATTCCAATGATATCCTTGTAGGCACTTAATGTGGCCTTTTTATATTAATATCACTTCTACTTAGAACTTGATGTTTAAAGGTATTAAACCTCTGAATATTATTTTAATTTATTTTCTTTTAAATGGATTACTCTAAAAACAAGATTAGTCTTACCCATAATATGTAGAGGTAAGACTAACAGTTTTGACCATTTCACATTTCATTTATAAAATCAGTTTGGAAAGCTTCAGCAGAAATAGATAAAAGCTTAACATATTTGATTGGACATTCCGTGAATGCTTACAAACTCTGCTTTATTAAATATTCAGGCCATAATTTTGATTCACAGGAATGCATAGCAATTACAAGGGATTGGAGAAAATGCCAAACAGAAGTCAATGAATTCAGAGACTGCATCAATAAGCATAAACAAGAAACAACAAGACAGATGAAGAGTTAATTTTATCATATAATAGTCAAGAATTTTATGTAAAAACCTATTTGATTTAAGTTATTAGTAGGTAACAAATTATAAATTATTTAAAACTCTTTTGGTTTATTTTATTTGTCCATTTAGCCGTTTCCTTCCAATACTGGGTGTTGCCCAACTCTCTTGCAGATCATCCTAAACAATCCTTGCTGGCCTTATTAATCAATAAATAAGTATTAAACTTATGTACCTATGTATATCAATATACCTATAAATGTTCTTGTCTTGTCTCGTCAAAACTCATGTAATAAAGTATAGTTGATGTTGAATGTCATTGTTAATCGTACCAAGACTAGGGATGGATGGGTGTATGGAAGATCGAGTCTATAATTATATCGATAATATATCGAGTAAAAAGATAATCTCCGACATGTTGTTACTTTTAAGACATAGGTACATTTAAATTACCAGTTATTGAGAAAGTCAAGTGGCTCAGAATCAGAAAAATCATTTATTGTATAAACTGTGTACATAAGGTGTAATAAAATTGTTAGGTTAGGTTAGGTAGGTTATCAACAGTCTGCTCGTTTCGAGCGTACAAAAAATTTACAACTAGGTAATTACAATTAAACTTAATCATTGAACTACTCATCTAATTTATAATACACCTAAGAGATAAGCCATATTTTTAAATGTCGATGATGTGAGTGTATTTAAGTCAATAAGCAAATGGTTGTAAATTATTAATTCAGAATAGAAGCAGCCATTTGAATACATTGCATTATTTGCCTGAGGAATAAAAAAGTTTATGTTGCAGTCTACTCGAACTCGATACATATTTTACTAGTTTATTTAAATCTCGGTAATGGTGATGTAATTGTAGTCGAATATTTGCAACATAATATGTATGTTCATGCTAAGCTATTAATAGAATGTGAATTTCATACCCAGAAATAATGCAGTACAGATATCTTGAGCCATAAAATATCTACAATATTTATCGATTATTTTTTGATTAAATAACGATGTATCGATATTAATCAAGGCAACAAAGAGAGTTTCTGACTTTGTTGTGGTCCTAACATAGGTTAGAATTTTTAAGCTAAAAAATGTTTAAAAATTTCAAATACAGCTATGTCTCATCTATATACTCGAATTATACAACCAGAGTAGCTATAGATGCTAACTTGAAGGAACAATTCGAAGCCAAACAGTTCAAACCCCGCAAACATCCTGGAACCACTAGAATAAAAATAGCATCTATACCACCAGATATCCAGAGAGCTGTAACGTTAGTTCTGGACGATTCAGATGCCAAATCTTTATTGAAAGAGAGTCAACAACTCGACAATTATCTCCGCTCGAGGTTGTTACCGCCAGAAGAAATCGACACAAAGGCGGCCAAATTTTACAACAGTATTTCTAAACGAGTCCTATCGAAAGTTAAGAGTGAAATTACCGAAAAAGACGCCGAAGAATACGATAAAAAAATAAAAAACAAAGTGTTTAGTGCTTTAAAGAAGAATGTATACCGTTGGGGTAGTATTTCGTTCGATAAACCCACTAGTATACAGTATTTGATGATTCGTTCAGCTCCTGAATATGCTGTGTTGCTTAGAATTCTCGATGAAATAAACAAAGCATACCCTGATTATAAACCGCGCAGTTTCTTCGACTTTGGCTCAGGCATTGGAACAGGTACATGGGCTGTTAATAAATATTGGAAAGAAGATATCTTTGAGTACTTCTGCGTCGACACTTCCCAAACTATGCATGACTTAGCTCGTCTTATACTTTGCCATGGAAAAGATAACGTAGAAATGCCATTGAAAGGTTATTTTCAACGTCAATTCCTACCAGCATCAACAGACTTGAAGTACAGCATAGTTTTATCTGCGTACTCATTATTCGAGCTACCAGATATGAAATCGAGACTAGAAACTATTCAAAAACTGTGGAATAAAACCGAAGACTTCTTAATTATAGTAGAGCAAGGCACAAATGCCGGGTTTCAAGTTGTGAATGAAGCCCGAGAGTTTGTTTTGAACCTGCCGGAGGATAAAAATAAGAATAAAGGTTATGCATTTTCCCCATGTCCGAATGACAATATCTGTCCTAGGTATATGGAGCATCAGACACCTTGTAATTTTCTTATGAAGTATGAAAGCCTCGCTTATGCGTCCAAAAAGGTAATAAATGCAGAATTATTTACATACATTATTCTAAAGAAAGGATCAAGACCAAATGACGATCCACAGTGGCCGAGGATCGTAAGGGCTCCTATAGTGCGTTCAGGACATACAATCTGTAGGTTATGTACTGCAAATGGTGAATTAAAAGAAATGATATTTTCTAAAGCTAAGTTTGATCAAACCACATATCGATGTGCGAGGTCTAGTAATTGGGGCGACTTATTGCCTGTGAAATAAAATCTGTATATAAATAGAATTATTATATGAATTTCAGAAAGCATAGTTGTTTATATCTACCTTACACCAACACTTGTCTGAAGTATTATATAATTACAAGATGGTATTCTACAAATACCTAAAAGATTTGTTATTTATTTATATTGCTAAATTATTTAAATTTATATGTGCTAAACTTATAGATGCCATTAGTGACAAGAGAGCTGACTCAAAGGATTTCTGTGGAAATTCAATGCAGGAATGCTGCCAGCGTTTTTGGGACTTTGCCAAGCGGACATTTTTTTCAGACTTAATCATTTTTACAGTTTAGGTTCATCATCATTTTTACTTTTTAGGTTATTTTGCATATAGTTTAGTTAAAGTGTTTTAGTTCCTGTTTTTTTAAAGTTTATGTATGAACAAATAATTAACAGATTTACGATTGGCTGATTGGTGCAGATTGGCTGGTTGGCACAGTTGGTAGCAACCCTGCTGTCTGCGCTGCTTGTCTCAGTTTTGATTTCCGGTCAGATCAAACATTAGTGTGCAAGAACATGTCTGCTTGACCTTTGTCTGGGTGGTTATTATGTATATAAGTATGTATATCAGTCATCAGGTTACCATAGCACAGGCTTTGCTTAGTTTGAGACCTGAAGACCATGTGTGGATGTTGTCCCTTTTTTTTTATAACGAAACGTCTGTTGCCTGATGTAAAGCGACGATGCGGCCCAGGATGTAGCATAGCCTAGGAAAATCCGATCCACATCCAACCTGAAAGACTGAGATGATTGCTATTGGGAATAGAGTACTCGACAGCAAATCTCACAACTTGGGCAGTTCTCACAATAACTGATGCAAAGCATTTTGTACAAGTCAAGCAAACCTCTACCATGAACTAAGTTATTTAATGAACTACGTTTTTCAAGTTTTATTATTGCTGAGTAAGAGTAAGACTTGCCTGTAACTAAGGTTATTTAAAGGTCATTAAATATTAAAAAAATGTTGGACTGACCTTCAAAACCTTTTCTCTTGTGCCAAAATGGCCGTTTCGATATAGAATAGATCAGAGTTAGTATAAAAAATTAAGTTTGTTTTAATACTAGCTGTGGCCTATTCTATATCAAAACGTCCATTTTGGCACAATGTAATTGTAATTCTTAGGCGATTCAAAATAACAGACATGGCAAAGAAAAAGTAGAACTCATGCACCAACTTTTATCTAGATTGGTTGAATACTACATATATGACTACGCACTTCAGGAGAAATACGAACTGACAGAAAAAATAACGATTGTCCATACCCAAAGCAGAGACACGCCACTCGGTCGGTCAACTAACAGTATAAATTCTTAGTCCCACTGCTAGGCACGGGTCTCCCAAAGGGGGTGTAGTCAATGGTCCGTTTTTTTAATTTAAGCTCATGGTAATTAATTCTAAATATATTCGAATGTATCTCTGCCCAATTTAATACACAATCCATACTTATATGTAGGTACTTACATATCATAAATGGAAAAAACTGCTAAACTTCACGCCTAAACCACAGAACCGATTTTGATGAAATTAAGCACTAAGAGACTAAGTCTTGAGAAAAGACATAGGCTATTCTGATTGAAAGGTTTGAAATACCTACGGGATGAAAGGTAAAAGTGTTCCCATGGGATGATCAATTATCCATTGCGGTTTATGTTGCAGAGTCTTCATACGAAGTGGGCAGGTATATCCTAGGCGTGGTATATGGAATAGGTGTAACATAGCAAAAAAATTCACAATATTTATTTATTACACACATGACATAAGTAAGGAATCGAGGTTTAAAACATCTACGCATTCAAATTATATTCATCGTATACTTAGAATACCTACATCTTTTTATCATGTTAGTTTTAGTTAGATTTTTATCATGTTTTATAAGTTTGTGAAGAAAACATATATACTTATTCGTATTGTATAAAACAACATTACAATATCTGTATGCTTTAGCCATGATACCTGTGCATGATACAAAAAGGGAAGAGATAATAAAAAAGGAAACGGAAACATAGACTCAAGACAAAGAGCTCAGCTCAGAATACGAGTAATATTCTACGATTTATAAACAAAGTTTGTTGATGGGATGGCTTGAATCAAACTATAGACTGATATTTTGGTGTACTACATTTACCAATAGGTAAAGTCGTGTAGCGCAGCGAGAATATCATAAAAACGTAATATTCAACTAGAGCTAATTATACTGACGCGGTTCAAATAGTGTATTTCATCATTGTTTTTTGTAGCTGTCCAATTAAGAATCAATTAAGTATTTGCCAATTAGGAACAATGCTTTAAACGCTCTAACCATCTCTGAAAAATTAAAAAAAAAAAACATATGTACCTACATAACAAAATTAAAATAATTACAAAAAAGTGAATCACGAGCGTGAGCGAGGGAATTAAAAGAGCACAAGGTGAAAAATCTTTGCATATCGAGTGCAACACGTTACTTTTCAACCCACCTCAGCGAGGAAATTACTACATACGAAAAATAAAAATACAGCCACAAGATAATTTTATTCATTTTAGGCATTAACTACTACATTATGATAGGTAAGTATTACAAAATAATCTTTAAATTATTCTGATAAATTAATACCTAGGTATAAATAAGAAAAATTTAAAGTAACGTTGGTACAGTTACTTACGCTGAGTGTAATATTTATGTTAGGTAATATAATGTTGGTGTTAGTGATTTGTGTACTGTTTTTATTGAGTCTGAGTTTTTAACAAAATAAAAAAGGTTTTAAGTATGATGAATTCGGCACCATAGAGGTAGAAGTAAATAGGTTGAATGAGGTTTTTAATTTACAAACTTAGTGCACACGATATTCTAAATTCAAATTTATTTTATCTATCCTCTTCCAGATAAAAATGGCTGTTGCACTCAGATATCGAAAAGCAAAAATACTCTTTCCGAGATGAAGAATAAATATTAATAATTATATTTTTAATATTTTTTAATAATAATTTATTTTACAACTTTTATTACTTAAATATATAAATAGTTATTTAATAATTATATATTGTTTCAAGAGACTAAGTTTGCAACTTCCAGTGCTACCGCAATGAGCTTCCACCAGAATCGTCTCGTAGGCATCCCCAGGACATCAATGTTGTGGTGTGAAGGCGCCAGTCTTATTTCACTATCTGGAGACTGCGGAACCTTGTCCATTGAATCCTCCAGCGGTTTTGCATTTACTGCTGTAATACAAACCAGTGTTTAGGGGCGACTTCAAAAAAAAAAACCAACAGCTATATCTTTATACCTGTGTATTATTTTTAATTTTGATGTACCCAGTGTCACTTTCACGACTAAAACGAATCTATTGACATCAGTCACATAAAAATACGACTAGCCGTTTAGGCTCTAAGGCGTGCCAAAGAAATATAGGTTAATACACTTGATAAACATAACCCTTCATCTTTCGCAGTCGGGTAAAAACGGTGCAATTTAAATGCTAACCTATATGTATGCATACCAAAATGTTTAATAGCTCACTCAATATTGTTTGACCATCCGGAGATCCTTTCGTTACAGATAAGACCGACGCGACATACTCGTAGCAGTAGGTTAAGGTTATTTTCTCCCGACTTAAGAATTACGAAGAAGAGTAGGTATTAAATAATGAGGAAAAGTATTTTTTTAACAACGCGTAGATTCTTTCGTTGAGAACCTAACATGGTCAGCGATAGCATTAAAATTAAGGTGATTTTAATGAATTATAAGTCGGTGATCCATTTTGTTAGATATTCGATTATCTGGTTTGCAAGCCATTTAAAAAGATTCTTTTTGCATTACTTCCTAGGCCGCATTGTTTTTTTACACAATTACGGACGATTGACAACATTAAATTTTTGGAAAGTGATGGAAATTCGTAAACCATTTCGAGATAATGTAATGAAGACTTACTAAAAATACCAGATTTTTATATTCACATTCTTCCAAGTTATTTACGAAAAACTGATGAATAGAAATATTTCGTATTTGTGCTAATAAGACCGTCGTCAGACGCCACCACTTAAAAAATATATTTGTTACTGTCATCTGTGAATCATATCAAAACATACAACAAAAATACCGATAATTACTGATGTAATTTTTACGAGCTTTTGATGAATCTTATATCCTTATATTTTACTCTAAAAACGTAATTATGAATTAAAAAAAAATTAGAGTACGTTGTTTTTAATTTGTCTTATATTTATTATTATCGTATTAAAAAGTTGTTCAAAAATGTGAGAATGATGTGTAACCTTTTCCAATGGTGATCCTGTAAATGACACATTTAACCTAAAACTATCCATAGACATAGTAATGTTTTACTTACAAAACGCCACGTACGAAAATAAGAAAACAAATAAGACGAACCACAATCGCATTATTAATAAAATAAAAAGCTTTTGAATAAGCTAAGAACGTGTGTATGTGTCGGGTAGGTACCTACTTAGTAAATAAAACGGATTTTTGCACATTCTTTTTTATATCAGATACAATTAAACTTGCGTAGTATCAAACAAGTAGTAATTATAATTACATGTTTACAATTAGGGTTTTTTTAAATTCAATTATAATCAGCTAATTTTCGCCCGGTTAAAAAAGAATCCATTTTAGATTTTTGTGTCAGTATTTAGTATTAGACGTTTATTACTTTCATATTAGATACTTATACTACGTGTTTTTGGAATTCGTAATAATTTATGACATGTCATGTGATGACATTAGTTTTATCCAATTTTAATGTGACCGAAGTTGGGTCAGGCCGCCAATTTTGCCACTTTTTTTAAATCTTTCGTGTCTCCTTTACATTTTTCGATTTATATAGCAGGTAGATGAATTTCAATAAATTGTCACTGGAATCCATTGTGTAGGCATACGAGACGATATGATTCCTTCTTTAGTTTAATGATAAATAAGGATATAAATAAATATTCTTAATCAAAAAGTCGTTATTTTTTCAAAAATCACCGTGTCTCCGTGCTGAATAACATAAAGTTTCATAAACCTATAGAGTTGTCTTTGCGTTTACAAACTAAGCAATTACTTCTACAAGTAGTTAAGAAGTTGGCTAATTATTTAGTTACAACTTTGTTACATTAATCTAATATTTTAAAGTTATTAGCATTTTTTTAATTTGTGTAACTAATTCACGTTTTGTGTAACTTTTTTTTATGTAACGGATTTTAACAGCTCATTTTTGAACGAATTGCTTGACAAAATATTTTTTCTTAAGCGGCAACACCAATGAACTGACATTTGTGACTTGTCAAAACATCGACCGCCATTTTGTTGGTTAGTCAGATTTTTTCATCGGCGAAGGTGGACATGGTCACGCCGTTACATAAGCTGTTTACGAAGATATTAACGTAAGTACACAAGATTTTTATCAAAAATAGATAAGACGCTATATTTGCAATTCTATATAATCACATTGTCTTCATTTTGTCAAGAAATACTCCAATTTGAATGACTTATGCTTGATTTTCGAGTAGAACACCGTACTTATGTAACGAGTATGTAACATAAATGTAACACGTTACTCTAAATTTTATGTCACGTTACATATAAAGCTGTGTAAAGCTTAGTTTACATCCACCAATGTGCAAACGCTTAGCAAAATTTGAAATAATTAATAAGTATATTAAACTGTTACATATTTATTCTATATCAAAGTTCGATTTTATTGTAGGTACCTGCCTATATTTTGAAAATGTTTTTTAGGTTTAACAATTTATTATTCGAGAGATCGCTAATGACGCTACACTTTTGCGCTTATTTTGAAAAGTGACAATAGCTTAATAAAAATAATAATATTTTCACTTGATTACTTAATCAAGTGTTATTCTACCGTAAGTTTGACCTACCTACCTATATGCATATTGGCAGGTTACACATACACATAATTTTATAGGAAACCTTACAGTAGATTAACACTATTATTATGTTACTCTAACCACTTCAGGTTTTATTTTTTATTTTTCTGTCGCTGATGGTTGCCTATACTTTCTATTTCTTCGTATAAGCCATCATTTAATATTTTCAGCTTAAGTTTTTCTTAAGTTTGTATATTCCATCATATCATCTTTAAAAATGTAGGATGATAATGATAGGTAGATACAGCAAACAGTCGTCTTAACAAGATATTGCTCGGCACATTTTGTTGTCCTATAAGGTTTTTAGACACTAATAAATAGTAAACATTTTTTTAAGAATAATCCAGTTTGTGTTTGTTTATAGATGCCTCCAAAAACAGTTGCCCAAAGGCAAAAGGAATACAGAGAACGACTCAAGAATACTAATCCTGAAAAACTACAAGAAATCATGAAAAAAAATGCTGATAGATCTCGAGAACATTATAAGAAAAAAGTTAAAAATTTAACCAAAGAACAAAAGAAAGAGAAACAATTGAAGAAAGAAGATACGACGTCTCACAAAGACACAAAAGAAAATAACGTACAAAATTCTGTGAAACAACCAGTCACTAGTGAAAACGATACCGATGCTATTCGTAATCTTCAACGCAGGTTCGACAATAAAATAAAAAAACACAATAAAGAAGTTCAGGATAAAGTGCAAAGTATATGGAGGGGATTTAAAAGCCTTCAAAAACGGTGTTCCAGACACCAGAAAAAAATTGAAACTTTGGAAGCAACTTGTGACGGTTTACTAATTGAACTACAGACACTTAAAAGTAAACTAAATGAATCAATACCTTTGAATGACACTACAACATTACCTCCGATTGAATACACACCGCTAAAAAAAGCTGAAGAATTTATTAAAGAAAATTTTAAAAATGTAGAAACACCACAGAAAACAATAGTTAAAAAGACTTTATTGGAACACAATGTGCTTAAAGAATCACTAAAAGCAAAATTCAGTACATCTACAAATGCAAATAAAAGTACACTAAAAGAAATAATTGACAACAATATAGTAAGAAAATATAAACTCAAATTAAGCTTGACCCAGTCTCTAGGTTTGAAATCAAATTTCAAAAAATACAAGAACATGAAACTCAAAAACAACAAACTAATACAAAACATTAAAAATTTTTACATCAGGGATGATGTAAGCCGGGCGAGTGCCGGTAAAAAAGAATACAAAACGATAAATAAAGTTAAAATACAGAAAAGATATTTACTCGATAAATTGAGTAATTTACACAAAAAATATGTCAGTGATGTGGAGCCAATAAGCTTTAGTACATTTAAAAAGTATAGACCGGGTTATGTTGTGCCACCCAATATAAAAAATTTGGAAAGCTGCGCCTGTGTTAAGCATTCGAATAAGCAGTTTATTGTAACAAATTGAAATCAAATTGGCATACTTAAGACTGATAACTTGAATGAAATAATTTCGAGTTTGGTGTGCGACAAAAATGACAAAACATGCATGTTAGGAGAATGCTCAAGCTGTGCAGATAAATTTATACATTGTGAAAATGACGACATGATAAAATAACATGTGACATGGAATTTATGGGCACTAACAACACACCAATATGGTGAACCTGAAAATAAAAAAACAACCAAAAAAATGTCTAATACTGTAAGGGAAGGTAGCGTACAAGATATGATAGATGTGTTTAATAAAGATTTTAAAATGTTCAAAAAACATGTATACAACGTCCAGCATCAATATATACAATACAAAAAACATTGGGAAGAAGTGCAAGCGATGCATTTTGGAGCAAGTAAAACTCAAGTGACACTACATACAGGAGTGTATTACACAAAAAATACAAGCGCTGCTTCATTTTGTACCATTTCGCCAGATAATCAACACAATCCGGTAGCTATTTGGGCACATTTGGAACCAATTCTGAACGAAATAAGGTCAACTCATCCAAATATTGACCAAATCCATTTTTTCTCAGATGGGCCTACCACACAATATCGACAAAAGAAGAATTTTTATTTGTTTAGCAAAAATGTTTACAAACTTGGATTTACATATGGCACCTGGAACTTTTTTGAAGCCAGCCACGGAAAAGGTGCCGCAGACGGAATCGGAGGCGCTGTTAAGAGAGCACTGGACGCAAAAGTAGCGCATGGCCAGGATATACCTAATGCTGAAAAAGTATTCGAAGTTCTCACAGCTTCAGAATCCACCATAAAATTTTCTTTATTCCTGCTGCCAAAATCGAAATTCTGATCCCCGATACCGATACAAAAATTACTCCAATGAAAAATACAATGAAAGTACATCAATTAATTACAGAAAAAAATTTGGAACTTGAAACATCGAGAACTCAGTTGCTTTTGTCAAAATTTGCAAGGACGTTGTGATTGTCACTCCCCTGATATGCATAGTTTCGAACAAACTAAATTCAATACTAAAACAAACAATGAAGATTATATTTTGGATGAAATATCAGGAGAAATACGACTGAACAATTTTGAAGGACCTAGGCTGGAAGATGTCTCAGAAGATATTATTCTTCAACAGTGTATCGCTGTTTTTGATGAACAAAATTTAACAGACCATAGCATACAAAATGTTGAAATGATTGAAAATTACGATTCAACTCACGAAGAGATACGTGCACAACATTACAAAAAGCAATTACAAAATGTAAAAAAAGTTCTATATGAGGACAGTGAAGAAGAAGATGAAGAATATTCAATTCATGATAGCTCTCATGGATCAAATTTTTTGGAAGAAACTTTACAAGATAGCAGTATAGATATTTTGACTGATACCGAGGACAATGACAAAATAGAAGTACTGGAAGAACATGAAGTTGAAATTGATAGTTATGTTGTGGTAAAATTTAATCTTGAAAAGCGGATAAAATAGGGCAGGTTACAGAAATAAATGCGAATAATAGTTATAAAGTAAAGTTTTTCTGAAATAAAGGAAGACATAAATTTGCTTTACCTAATATTGATGATATATCAATAGTGTTTAAACATGACATTGAAAAAATTTTACCCGGCCCAATATTTGAAAGAAGGGGGATCAAAACATTTGATTTGTCAAACATACATTTTAAAATTGAGTGATATTGATTTTAGTTAAGTTTAATATATTTACCTAATTCGTGTTACTTATTGTAAAGACTGATTTGATTATAATTGAACAACATTTAATCACTGACAGGCAAGCAGTTTCTTGTCCACTCTAACTGTAGGTAAATTTGATTTTCCATGAATAAAAAAATGATTATCATACTTTTTGTTTTATTATGATTTTAAAAATAGTTAATGAGACCGTAGCGTTAGAGTTGTGTGTAACGGTTTTATGTAACGTTTATGTTATTGTTACATATAATATATGTAACATTTTATCTCACTATGTGGTAAAATTGGCGGCCTGACCCAGTTATCGTATCGCGCAGGCAATAGGAGTCTAGACAAAATGATGAACCATGATTATTTGCCGCGTGGTTAAACGAAGACTACGGCGGAATGAATTCTCTCCAGCACTCTATATCTACTAGCTGATGAATATATATCGTTGTATGAGTATGAATGTTTGCCCTACTGTGAGATGATGGATTCTTGTTCTAGGTGTCGATTTAGTATTTAGGACGGCGGTGGGGCTGTGGGCTGACCGCTCCCGCGTGGTTGGTAGCACCTGAAATGCACGGTGGGGCAGTTGCCGTAGGGCACATCCACCGGGGCCTGATTGCCTTTGACTCCATGGTTTGACCGTCTCGTGGTCATATTACGCCCGCGGTGACACGGGAGGTATTCGATGGAGAAGTCGTATAACCCTTGAATTATTTATTGAACTACATGCTGAAGAATGTTGAACAATCCTATTACGTGTGGGACTTAGGGTGCAGGTGACCCGAGGCCCACATTAGGACACCTGAGCGTCAGCTGGGCTGCACCTAAACCATTAAGTCGTTTCGTGATGATTATATTATTTCCTACTAAGTATATTTTTTCCGCGGCATTTCTCGTCTTTTACTGAATGCTTTTGAAAGCCGCAAGTTTGTTGCAATTTAACTTTATAGGCTGAACCAGTGTCGGAGAGAGTTGGGAGAAAGGAAGAGCGAGACATTGAGCAGTAGACTGTGCTGAAGGACTTTACGATCATTGGACAACATATTGAACAAGATGATAATCGGGGTAAGCGACATTATACCTTGTTGCTAGTAATAAATTCAGTGTCGCCCCCTGTGACCATTATATACCCCTGTATAGCGAAGCGTGATTTTTCTGTGTTTCCATGTGCAGATGGTCTTGCCAGGAGTATAAAATAACATATTGTGGAAGTTACGTAGGGGCTGCGACAGCTACCAAAAATATATATTTTTCTAGTTTTCGTAACAGAAGAACTGAAAAAATAGTTATTAGATTTCTTGTTGCTGTTATACAGAAAACGCTTAATATTCCGGAATAAAGAGTAGCCTCTGTGTTAATAATAATTAGAAAACTTAATTATACTTATGTATACAACGTGTTTTGTTAAAATACTTAGTTTTTTTTAATTCTGTCTTGATTGGCCACCACACTTTATGTATTGTGCCAGTTCTCAAGTTCTTAAAATACTTAGTTGAAGGCTAACTTAATCAACTAATTGAGTAGATAATTACATTATTAAGGTCTGCAAAAAAGGTATAATGGATTCTTGTTCTAGGTGTCGATTTAGTATTTAGGAATTCCAGAAAAATATTTTACTTTCTTTCTTAGATTTTGTCAATGACCTATAAGTTCTTGAATGGAACACAATGATATTTTATTTTATGTATCTATAATGATAACTAGATGAGTGACTTTTGGCCTAAAATTAATCCTGCCTAAGTGTAATGGTCATCACAGTTGAGCCGTCAGTTGGCTTAGATGCCAAACACTAGGTAAGTAAGTTTCGTTAAACCGGGAATGCGAATATTATGTTTTCAGCTTTTTTTAGAACGTCACCTGTTTTTTTTTCAAATTAAGGTTTTGGTCTCGTAATAGAACTTGTTCCTAATTACGTCACAGACGGATAATGTTACGGAGCCCTACACATTTTGTGTAAAACCTCGCTTGATTTAAAAAGATCTGCGTATCGTTACACTGCTTGGTACGGGTCTCCCTATGAAGGTGGTGTAACCTAGATATATGAAATTTGGAGGGGGTAGTAATTATAGGATGTAGGGGTTGTACACCCCTCTATACTCAGCAGTAAGTAAAGGTCGATGATATGATGATTCTTTCCTTTCCTTATTATTTCGTAAGAGTTGTTTAATAGTGAATGTATTAACTAATAAAGTGATAAAAAGCTATAAGTTCATCTCTTTTGCCGTTGAAACTGGATCTTAGGCGTCGTTTGCGGAGGTGTAGGTGTGTCATCGACAAAAGTTATGAAGCAAATGATATTTTTTTCTTGAATTCAGAGTTTGTCCAATTGTGAAAGTTGTTCGTTAAGATGAGTATTGTAACCCCCTTTTGGCTCAGTACACCCCTAGCCGATAACCCTGTATTAAAGTTATAATAAAACCATGTATATAACATATCTGAAGCGAATAAAGAACTTTGAGCTTTGTGACAACGCTGCTAGCATTATGGCTACGTTTGGGCGAGGTGACCCTATAATTATGTCGTAGCCTTGTAAGAGTCTAGAATGTTTAATATTATATGTAGCTATATGTTGTATTTTGAGAAATAACTTTGTAATAAAAGAGATGTTTCAGTATTGTATGGACCCCTGCCAGGACAGTGTACATGATAGCACAAATACGTCAACGATTATTAATCTTTAATCTGTCAACCAAATTCAAAATAAAGTAACTTATCGCAGTGTACAAAATTAATTTAAAATCAAAATATTGCCACCTTGTTTACGTAAAAAGGCGATTTTCGCGTTTTTGTTGTGAATTTTGACATGCGTGTCAAGTATAATTGATGGACCAATGTGACCATTGGAGACGATCAAGAATATAAAAATCTGTCAGAATTCCACTATAATTCACAGAAATTAGATTATTCTTGTACACAATGAAATAGGCAACTGATGCAGGTTTCATTAATACATAATATTAAACACATCTTTAGGCATTTTTTGGTAGACATACACCGCCTTGGCCGAAAACAAGTCACTTGGCCAAAATGCGGGTTGCGTGGACCCTCTGGAATGCTAAACTATAATATTTTGCTCAAAATATAAGCCAGCATTTCTGTCAAACGCAGAGTCCTTCAGACAAAGTTGTTTTTTTAAGAGACTAATTTATTTTACACTAGCTGTGCCCCGCGATTTCACCCGCGTAGTTCCCCATTGGATTGTCGAGATAATGGTGGAACTACTTTTTTGAAGTCGGTTAAAAAGTATCCTATGTCCTTTCCCGGGGTCCAATCTATCTGTGCACCAAATTTCATCCAGATCGGTTCAGTGGTTTAGGCGTGAAAGCGAAACAGACAGACAGAGTTACTTTCGCATTTATTTATTAGTTAGAATTTTAATTAATTTTAATAAATAGTTATTTACTACTCATTTTGTTAATGTTGATAAAGGCACTTGCCTCATTTATAAGTACGAAAAGAAAAATTAATAGTATATTACTACATAAATATATTGTTTCAAGAAACTAAGCGTGCAGCTTCCAGTGCTACAAATATGAGATTCCACCAGAACCGTCTCGTCGGCTTGCCCTGTACATCTATGTTGGGGTATGAAGGCACCAATCTTATTTCACCAAGATCTGGAGACTGCGAAGACATGCTCATTGAATCTTCCAGCGGTCTTGCATATACTGCTGTAATTTAAAAAAAAAGGTGGTTAGCAGCAACTTCAAAAAACCCGAATGTTATGAGTATTTTTAATTTTGATGTATCCAGTGTCACTCTCATGACTAAAACGAATCTATTAACATCACACACATAAAAATATGACTGGCCGTTCAAGCTCTAAGGTGTGCCAAAGAAATATACATACACACATATATACCTACACGCATACACTGGGAAAACATAACCCCCTTTCTTTCGCAGTCGCGTAAAAAGGTGCATTTTAAATGCTAATCATAAAAATATATGTGTGCATACCAAAATGTTTAATAGCTCACTCAATATTGTTTGACAGTCCGAAAATCCTTTCGTTACAGATAAGACCGACGCGACATAGCAGTAGGTTAAGGTTATTTATTCTCTACCGACGTACGAAGAAGAGTAAAGGTATTCAGTAATGAGGTTTTTTTTAACAATGTGTAGGTAGATCATTTAAATTTAAGGCGATATTTATAAATTATAAGGCTTTTGGTAGATATTTCGATTATTTAGTTGGCAAGCCATTCAAAAAGATTTTTTCATGGTTTTTTTGAAAAAATCTTACACGTTTGTACATTTCATTTTTGCAAAGTTATGGATATTCGAAAACCATTTTGAAATAATGTAATGAAGTTCATACTAAAAATACCAGATTTTTATATTCACTTTCTTCCGAGTTATTAACGAAAAACTGATGGAAAAAAAAACTCGTACGTATGCTAAGACCCTCAGACGCCACCAATAAAAAATATTATTGTGACTGTCATCCCTGTCACTGCACCAAAACAAACAACAAAAATACAGATAAGTAATAACATAATTCTTTTACGAGCTTTTGACGAGAATAACATTATGCTGAACTTTTCTTATATTTAAAAAAAAAACACTAAAAACGTAATTATTACATTCTGAAAAATAACAAAAAATAGTAGAACGTTGTTTTTCATTTGTCTTTCTAAAAATAATTATCGTAATAAAAAGGGGAGTCAAAAATTTTATATGTTGTCATTCAAAGAGACATGGACCCCTGAACACCATTGAGAATGTGGTCCCATCACCCTTCGCAATAGTGATCCTGTAAATGACACATTTAACCATAAACTATCCATAGACATAGTAATGTTTTACTTACAAAACGCCACGTACGAAAATAAGAAAACAAGTAAGACGAACCACAATCGCATTATTAATAAAATAAAAAAGCTTTTGAAAAAGCTAAGAACGTGTGTATGTGTCGGGTAGGTACCTACTTAGTAAATAAAACGGATTTTTGCACATTCTTTTTTATATCAGATACAATTAAACTTGCGTAGTATCAAACAAGCAGTAATTATAATTACATGATTAAATTAGGGTTTTTTTAAATTAAATTATAATCAACTAGTTTTCGCTTGAAAGTGAATTTATTTTAGGTATATGGTACCTAGTAGTAATAATCATAAATGCTTTTTTTAAATAGCCGAAACTGAATGACTTAATTCGAGGTACCTACGGACGCTACCCTAAAAAATTCAGTAGTTTTCCTCCCAGAGGAACTGAAAACAATGTTTTAAGGTATTCTTGTTGCTATTCCACAGAAAATGTTTAGTAGTTTTGGAATAAAAAGTAGCATTTATGTTAATCCAGGTTTACTATACCAAATTTCATGAAAAAAACCTCAGAAATTGCATGCTATAATTTTTTTACAAGTTATGTCTGCGATATTCTGCAAGAAATAATATGTTTAAAAAAAGTATATGGAGAATTAATGCGCGAATATATTTAATTTATTATGTTCTAGCTGTACCCGCGACTTCGTTTGCGGTTGCTTACCTTTTATAATTATGTTAGTGGGACTTAAAAAAAATGTGAATTTATATCAGTTGTCCTTCTAAAAGTCTTATCATTATCTGAAATGCACTGGCTCTCAAAGGAGGCCACTGAAACACACCGTTAGTTGCTTGGCGACATATTTTTCAACTTGAAGTGTTATTCTTAAACGGTAGCTCAAGCTCTTCTTGCGTATTGCATGGGATGGAACCTCGTACCTCTCGCACGGGGATCTACCCTCTTTAACAAATCGGTCGCCATCGCTACAAAAAGTTGTGGACGCTATGATACACGTACAGTCATAATCTATGCCGCAGCTATAAACTCCTGATTATAGTATTTTGTAGTCTTATTATACGTTTAGTCTAACTGTTTCAAAGATACCTGTAAGATTTGTATGGAATATATTGTTTAGATTTCCATTAAAAAAACCTTGTCGATAGTTTATCGAAAATATGAACTACAATACCAATGTCGTTTTTTGTTGGTACAATAATTTCAGTACGTCCTTTCTAAAGAAAAAATAACTAACTATGCAAATAAACTTTCAATAGTAAAACCTTCTTGGCTACAACGTTCAATGAACTTAAGCGTCTAACAAAAAAAAAATGTTTTAACTACAAAGCAAAGGAATATTTATTTGGCATACAATAATATCAATATTTGATTTTCATAACAAAAATAACTTGCTACAACGTTTTATGTAGGCGTCTACCTCAATATTTTCATTAAAAAACCAATGACTTTTTTGCTGTACATTTATTTCCAAATCAAATCACACGTTACAGAGTTATAGTTAAATACGACTATTATCCCCTCGGTCACAGGTACCCAGGTAGGTATTATAGACAATTATTTAGTTCTAACAAAAATATATCATCTAAATCGACGCACCCGTTACGTAGCTACCGTCTCCCACGGGAACCTCCTCTTATTTTCGGGACAACATTTCAGTTAGACCTTTCCAACAAAAAAAGAATCATCCAAATCAAAGCACGCGTTACCGAGTTATAGTTAAATACGACTTTCATCCCCCCTCCCACAAGAACCCCCGCTGATTTCCGGAATAAAAAGTTGATAAGATCGTACCTCATTGTATAAACCTTAATCATACCAAGTTTCATTTGAATCTATCCAGCAGTTTCGGAGTTATGGAAAGTCCAGAAACAGACAGACAGACAAAAAAGAAATAAATTATAGATTCTTGGTCTGTATCGTTAATAACACCTCCTGCGAAAGAATTTTTTTCAAATATATTCAATGTACAGAATTTGACCTGTTGAGTTTTATTATAAGTAAGTATAGATTTTGGTTAGGTACACGAAGTAAATATTAACGGGTATAATTTAGACGGTCGCCAAATATTATTCTTGGTTCCTAAAATGGTTTAACGGTCAGTACATTATGACACTCCGATCACATATTAGTTTCAAAGTAATGATTTTAGGATCTTCTAAATAAGTTTTGCGTAATGCATGTTGCAAAGTTTTCGAATCCGAGCGGAAACTCATTGTGAATCTGGCGTCAGGTCATTTTTTTATGACAATCCGACTTTCGGCAACAAGGTCCGTTTTAGGAAACGTAGTTAGGTGACCATTTATCCATTTCGGTAACAGTTTTGGTTGTAAAATAAGTGTTAAATACGAGCTAATATCAACTAGCAAATGACAGTCGTTTAACTGTCGATTGACAGCGTCCCTGTGTGCGTTTTTGCTATTAAAATTGACATTATCCTATCACTAACATTTTTTTTATTCCTTGGACGCATCTACGAATGCCAGCAGCGCCAACTGGAAAAATCAAAATTGGATTCATTGTCTGAAGTCCAACCTGCTTCTATAATACAGAGGAATACGTTTATTGAATCAATTGCTTCAGAATTACGATTGCATTGTATCATATTATTTTGATAGATTTAGTAGTTATGTACTCTGTTAACAATAAGTTTAATAGTTATATATTTTTAAAATTTATTATTTAAGTCAATTCTAACTCTGACCTATTCTATATCAAAGCAGCTATTAAAGTTTTTTTTAATATACTTTAAAAGGTAGGATGTTCTGTTGTATTCCTTAGATATATTTTTTTACCGATTTTAAAATATTTTTTTTTGTTTATTTTTATACTTTTTTGGATAGTCCCATAAATAAGTATTTAATTTTATTGGTTTAGTAGTTTAGATTTATATTAAAAAAATATCCTAAAAATATTAAGACAATTCCACTTTTTTTAGAGCTAGGTAGTGGTTATAACTGGAACTCATTAATTTCATAAATTATAGCCTCTTTTAGAGTTAAATCAACAGTTTAATCGTGTTTTGACGCATTCACCCCTAATCTTCGTTAAAAATTATAAGGAAGAAGACTTGAAAAAGCTTATAAAAATTGCGCTAATTCAATATATCGGTGTTCTTTTGTTTATGTCAATTTTTTTCTTGTTTAACATTGAATCGTTTTTTTTAACCTAAAGAGAATAAAACAATTTTTCTACTCACTTTTCTGACAAAAAACTATCAAACAATTATTGCGATTCTCTTCGACAGTTTTATTTATTTGCAAATATAAAACATTATTAACACAATAGAGTCTTGCTTTCTACCACAAATAGGCCTCAACTCATTATGCTTAAAGTCACAAAACTCCTACGTCATCTATTGTCTGTGATAAACCAGCCATTCTGCATATTTTGGGCTAAATATCTTTAATATTAGACACATGCTAAGTGGTTCTATCGTACGAAGCCCCATAAAGAGGAAAAAACCTGCATGACCCACTTGATTCATTGATTTACCGATGTAGTGCCGTTACTCGTTAGTAGCAAACGAAGACTCGTAGCGTCTCTACATTGCTGTTTCATACTCAATTGTTAAAGTTAATTACATATAAATTATGCTGTGAATTATCCTACTTGTGGTTTAATTAGTGTAAAAATAAAAGTGATCAATTGACTCTGAGCGTTGTGTGCTTCGCGCCATTTTGTTTTTCGAAATGGATGCGTTCAAATATCTTTTATTTTTCTTTTTGTTTGTTTTGAAAACATTTGATGACGTTGAAGGCGGTAAGTTCGTAATTTTAATGCTGTGATTGTTTAAATTAAATTCCAACGTCAGGCTTTTGAATCACTTATAATAATGCGCCTTACATATTTATGTACCTGTGTCACCTCTACTTGACTCAATCAAAACCACAAAAAAAATGTTAAAAATTGACTAAGTAATACACAAAAGTCAGGCGTCAGCGAGTCGAAATCGCGCACTAAAGGTTCTGTACTATTCTCTATACATTAGTTCAAGTTGCTGCCTGTTGCCGATATTGAATAAACGCAAGAATCACGTTTGTTGTATGGGAATAAATATATATTTTAAAGTTAATATACCGATAGCTAAATATTCTGTGAATATTTCAACCGTCTAACTGTTGCCGTTGTTAATATCGAACAAAAACGGAAAATAAACAAGTTTGTCGTCTCTCGTAAATATATTAATTTTTATTTTGTTTTTAATAGTCAAAATATCTGGAAAAGTTCTTCGCTTTATTTGAAAATTATTATGTCGGATATTTTTATTTCATTCAAGTAATTTCATTTCTAATCTATAATATCGATAGTTTAGAAATGTGGCAAGTGCCTTAATGACTAACTACGACAACAAAAAAATATGGCAGAAAATAAATAAGTTATAATAAGTTTAGAAATTAAATGGATTATTGGCTCCTACCAAAATTTTGTCAATACGATTTTGTCTATCTATCGTCATCGAAGAGGAATTTACTAAGCCAAAGGAAACAACTTTTACTATGGGCCCAACCCGAATGTTGAAGAGAAAATCGGCTGTTCCATACATTTCGGAAACTATAAACTGGGAATATTAAATAGCCAGTCAATTCAAATCTAAAGAGGCTCGTATACCCTTTTATATTAAGTTCCTTTAAGTACTTGTACATAAACTGGTCACGTTAAAACATGATAAAAAGTTAATCCATGTGGTCACGTCTGTTATTTGAATCGTCTCAGAATTACAATTGGATTGTGCCAAAATGGCCGTGTTGGCCGTGTAGGCCACAGTTAGTTTTAAACAAAACATAATTTTTCATACTATAGATCTATTCTATGTCGAAACGGCCATCTTGGCACAATCCAATTATAATTGTGAGACAATTCAAATAACAGATTTGACCACCAATCTGCGTACAAAACTTCCTCCAAATCGGTTCAGCAGTTATTGCGTAACAAACATACATCCATGAATACATTTTTACAAACTTTCGAGATTATTATTAGTAGGATAGTAGGTGAGTTATTGTGTTTTAGGCAATAGAGTAATTACAAATTTTTGTACTTATCAAATGGGCGTTCATTAGCATTATTAACACAGATAACGGCACGGCCTGATGTAAAAATAATCTTAAATAAAAAAAGGTTATTATTTGCCCAATAAAATGTGGTCTCATCAACTTTAGTTCACAGATAGTAAATATTACAATTTTAAAAGTTTCGTACAAGGTCATTATTTTGTAGAGATAACTGCGAACTAAAAGTCAGATAAGTGCTAGCTAGTAATGTAATATTTTGGACACATATGAGACGATTTTAAAACGTCAGTTAATCTCGCTCCGAAACTATCCCGTGTGATGATAAATAGGTCAATCCTACTTAATATATTTTTTGATTATTGAATGATCCCTCTCCAAATAAAAGTCGTAAATATTATATCATATTACAAGAAAATTATTGGGTACTAATTTAGAAAGTGTTTACCGACCTCCGGTGATTAGGTCTGTTATTTGAATTGTCTCAGAATTACAATTGCATTGTGCCTAAATGGCCGTTTCGACATAAAATAGATCAGAGTTAGTATTATGTTTAAAATTATGTTTCTTTAATAGTAACTGTAGCTTATTCAATGTCAAAACGGCCATTTTGGCACAATGCAATTGTAATTCTGAGACAATTCAAAGAACTTTTTTAACTTTAAAGAACGTTAAAAAACAATTACATCTACCTATGTATAGACAAGGAAATCAAGAATTTTTATAAAAAAAAAACTACTACAATGCTTTAATATTAATTTATTATATCAAAAAGATATTTATTATGTCTAACAAAAGTTATTAGGTAAACAAAAACCAAAAAATAGACACTCAAAAATTTTGGATTTCGGGCAAAGTGCCCAAAATGCTTGCTGCGTTGCCCCGCTGAATTGCTAGACTTATTTTTTGGGCCAAATAAAAGCACACAAAAAAATATATACACTGGTTTTGTTAAAATGTGTTTAGGACCCATTGAAAAGTTTCCTCTCGAACAACAGAGTATTTTTTCAAAAAGTGCGAGTCGGACTCGCGCACGAAGGGTTCCGTGCCATTAGTTCAAATTTCTATCTGTTCTTGTTTCTATTATCTAATATCAAGTAAAAAACAAAAGTATATATTAAAAATCACCACCATATTATAGCGAATAATAAAATGACAATATTTCACCTTAATTATATTTTTTTATTTATAAAATAGATGTTTCAAAAATGTATGGAGCCCCGGCCAGGACAGTGTATTTGATACTATAAATACCTAAGGGATAATTAATCTTTAATCTATCAACCAAATTCAAAATAACATAACCTATTGCAGTGTACAAAATTGATTTCGAATCAAAATATTTCCAAGTTTTTTACGCAAAAAGGTAAATTATTTTATTGTGTTAATTTTGATATTTGTGACGGGCGGTACAATTCATAGACCAATGTTGCCATTGGAGTCAATATATGATGCATAATTCTCCTATCAGGGATGTAATAATTCCACTACAATTCACAGAATTCAGATATTTTTGTTTCATTAATACACAATAGAAATCACTTGTTTAGCCATTTTTGGTAGACGTACACCGTCCTGGCCGAAAAGAAACAAATCCTTTAAATATATTAGTGGTTGCGGAAACATTTCAGATTGCACACTCTCACTGAAAAACGACTTTGGCAAGCCGTCGCCGGTCTTCCTACGCAAGAGCTCGTTCCTAGCGCCGGATGACAGTGGCGCCGTGCGTGTGAGAAAGGATGAAACTATAACTGTTGCGTGTCCAGGAACAAAGATGCTGGTTGTACTCGGGAATGTTACAACCAGGTCTAACGTGCTGGTATGAGCCTATGTTTGTTTTTGTATAGTTTGTTATAGGTAACATAAAACAATATTTAAATATGTGGACGTCTACTCTAATGCTCATTTTGCATCGAGATCGCAGCTCGTACTTTTTGCACGACCCTACTAACTACTCGACCTTCATCGCTCAGATGGTCGAGTGGTTAGTAGGGTCGTGCAAAAAGTACGAGCTTCGATCTCACGAAACATGCAAAAAGAGCCTGAGCTACCGGTGAAGGAAAACATCGCGAGGAAACCATAGCATACCAAACCTAACGGTGTGTTCCGGCAGCCTTCCTTGAGAGCCAATATTTTTTTAGTTGGGTTTTCAGACTATGCATGCGCCATCTATGGAGCAGCATAGTCTGAAAACCCACCTAATAATATAGCGATGATAAAAGGCTCAGTATCGCTGACTTTCGTGGTCGTGCGAACTTGAGGTTAAATTCACAGAATTGCAGAGCTGTGCAGGATAAAAAAAATATATTGTAAATCTGTTTTAGGGTGAGAAAGTGATACTCGTAGCTAAATTCTTTTAATTATTAAATTACTATACTAATCTATATCAAGAAATCTAACAATCCCTGAAAAAACAACCGCTCGATTCTCTCGCCGATTTTTCCTTATTAAAACTATTTTAATGTTATTCGCCAAATTGTGATCCTGGATTTAAAATGTATTACATTCTACTAGACAGACACTTTCATTTGATACCCATATTAAGGGAGTGGAGAAAAAATATTAAATCCGTCATTTTGTGGCGGCAGCCATCTTGGACCGATTTTCATAAACATCGCTAAGAACATATTCACTTTACAAATTCGACGCGTGATCACAATGTCGGTTTTTATCTGGCCCAACGTAAAAGCATTGCCATTCAGCGTGATAATGCAGCTAGCAATCTTTGCAAGATTATCTGTAGATCTTAAATAGTCTTTTAGGTTTCTTTACAAATTAAAAAATATATCAAAATTGGTTCATCCGTTAGGAAGCTACGATGCCACAGACACTGACGCCAACACTTGACGACACAACGGCAAGGTGAGGAGGGAGCTTGAACATTTAAAATTGTACTAATCAATTACAGATACTCTATGAACTTGACCTTTTTGTTAGTTTTGTTCTAAAGCTGATTTCATTTGACCGCTTCATTTGATAAAAAATATTCTTATTCAAATTATATTCTACTTTAGTATAATACAACAAAAAAAAAACCGATAGGCGCAGTTTAATTTGTGAAAGTTTCTAGGTAGGTACTATAGATTATTTAGCTGTTCTGAACATATTGCTAACGCAGTTACATTTTTTAGGTTTCCGTACCCAAAAAGTAAAAACGGTAGGTACCCTATTACTAAGACTTACTATTACAATCACTAAACTCTTTAAATTGTCACCAAAAAAATAGAACATCGGATAATAAATACAACAGAAAACCGCACAAAAGGCCGTCTTTTCGCTAAAAAGCGATCGCTTCCAGAGAACTGACTTCATCATTATCCGTCCTTATTCGCCAGATTAGCCCCTTGCGATTATTTTCTGTTTCCGAATTTAAAGAAATGGCTTGAAGGAATAAGATTTAGCTCCAATGAAGCAATCATGCATGAAACCAACTATTTCGAAGGGTTGCCCTAAGTCTTATTATATGGAGAGGATCGAAAAGTTAGAGACACGCTGGATGAAGTACATTGAGTTAGAAGGAAACTACTTAGAAAAATAAATAATAATTGTTAAATAAATTTCACTCCTTGTTTAACTTTTACCAGACTTATCACTCCGCCCTCGTATTAAAAAAAGAAGACACTTGAACAGAACTAATGTTGAATGCAGACAATGGTACTGAACCCTTCATGTGCCTACTTTTCACTTAGCCGAATTTATTTGAAGAACAGCTGTGTGTCGACTTGATTGTAAAATGCTATCAAAATTATGATTATTTATTCATAACATTATTATTGTATATTATTTACTCCTAGCGTCTTCAATTAAAAAACAGCATCAAATATTATTCTGTTTAAAAATATATTGAATTAATTAGAAAGTGTGAAATCGCAATAGTAAACCGGTGTGAAGTTGGCAGCCAAACTCAGCGGCCATATAATGCGACCAAATTAAGGAGGAAATTTTGTGAAGTTAGCGGCCAACAATATTCTAGTCTACTGGGATACTAAGCTTCTTCTTGTTATACCTAATCAGGCTTAAACAAGTCTAATACTGCTCTACAAACAAGGAGTAACGAAATACCGTAAAAATAAAAAAAAATTTTTTTTCAATCAATTTAAAAAAAAAACAGTTGTACCTTGGACGGCTGTTTTGGACTAACTCCGTATGACAAAAGAAAGCTTGTATTTCATACTATATACCTGTGAAATTTCAACGCGGCAGTCGTACTGTAAGTAGTAGAAAAAAATATTCTTTTCTACCATTTTCAAATTTAAAAAAAAAACAAATGTACCTTAGACGGCTGTTTTGGAATAACGCGGTATGTCAAAAAAAAGCTTGTATTACATGCTATATACCTGTGAAATTTCAACGCGGCAGTCGTACTGTAAGTAGTAGAAAAAAAATATTCTTTTCTACCATTTTCAAATTTGAAAAAAATAACAAATGTACCTTGGACGGCTGTTTTGGAATAACGCGGTATGTCAAAAAAAAGCTTGTATTTCATACTATATACCTGTGAAATTTCAACGCGGCAGTCGTACTGTAAGTAGTAGAAAAAAACTATTCTTTTCTACCATTTTCAAATTAGAAAAAAAAAGACAAATGTACCTTGGACGGCTGTTTAGGACTAACGCGGTATGTCAAAAGAAAGCTTGTATTTCATACTATATACCTGTGAAATTTCAACGCGGCAGTCGTACTGTAAGTAGTAGAAAAAAACTATTCTTTTCTACCATTTTCAAATTAGAAAAAAAAAGACAAATGTACCTTGGACGGCTGTTTTGGACTAACTCCGTATGTCAAAAGAAAGCTTGTATTTCATACTATATACCTGTGAAATTTCAACGCGGCAGTCGTACTGTAAGTAGTAGAAAAAAACTATTCTTTTCTACCATTTTCAAATTAGAAAAAAAAAACAAATGTACCTTGGACGGCTGTTTTGGAATAACGCGGTATGTCAAAAGAAAGCTTGTATTTCATGCTATATACTTGTGAAATTTCAACGCGGCAGTCGTACTGTAAGTAGAAGAAAAAAAATATATTCTTTTCTACCATTTTCAAATTTGAAAAAAAAGACAAATGTACCTTGGACGGCTGTTTTGGAATAACGCGGTATGTCAAAATAAAGCCTGTATTTCATGCTACATACTTGTGAAATTTCAACGCGGCAGTCATACTGTAAGTAGTAGAAAAAAAATATTCTTTTCTACCATTTTCAAATTAGAAAAAAAAACAAATGTACCTTGGACGGCTGTTTTGGAATAACGCGGTATGTCAAAAGAAAGCTTGTATTTAATGCTATATACTTGTGAAATTTCAACGCGGCAGTCGTACTGTAAGTAGTAGAAAAAAACTATTCTTTTCTACCATTTTCAAATTAGAAAAAAAAAGACAAATGTACCTTGGACGGCTGTTTTGGACTAACTCCGTATGTCAAAAGAAAGCTTGTATTTCATACTATATACCTGTGAAATTTCAACGCGGCAGTCGTACTGTAAGTAGTAGAAAAAAACTATTCTTTTCTACCATTTTCAAATTAGAAAAAAAAAGACAAATGTACCTTGGACGGCTGTTTTGGACTAACTCCGTATGTCAAAAGAAAGCTTGTATTTCATACTATATACCTGTGAAATTTCAACGCGGCAGTCGTACTGTAAGTAGTAGAAAAAAAATTTCTTTTCTACCATTTTCAAATTAGAAAAAAAAAGACAAATGTACCTTGGACGGCTGTTTTGGACTAACTCCGTATGTCAAAAGAAAGCTTGTATTTCATACTATATACCTGTGAAATTTCAACGCGGCAGTCGTACTGTAAGTAGTAGAAAAAAACTATTCTTTTCTACCATTTTCAAATTAGAAAAAAAAAGACAAATGTACCTTGGACGGCTGTTTTGGACTAACTCCGTATGTCAAAAGAAAGCTTGTATTTCATACTATATACCTGTGAAATTTCAACGCGGCAGTCGTACTGTAAGTAGTAGAAAAAAACTATTCTTTTCTACCATTTTCAAATTAGAAAAAAAAAGACAAATGTACCTTGGACGGCTGTTTTGGACTAACTCCGTGTGTCAAAAGAAAGCTTGTATTTCATACTATATACCTGTGAAATTTCAACGCGGCAGTCGTACTGTAAATAGTAGAAATAAAATATTCTTTTCTACCATTTTCAAATTTGAAAAAAAAAACAAATGTACCTTGGACGGCTGTTTTGGAATAACGCGGTATGTCAAAAAAAAGCTTGTATTTCATGCTATATACTTGTGAAATTTCAACGCGGCAGTCGTACTGTAAGTAGTAGAAAAAAAATATTCTTTTCTACCATTTTCAAATTAGAAAAAAAAAGACAAATGTACCTTGGACGGCTGTTTTGGAATAACGCGGTATGTCAAAAGAAAGCTTGTATTTCATGCTATATACTTGTGAAATTTCAACGCGGCAGTCGTACTGTAAGTAGTAGAAAAAAAATATATTCTTTTCTACCATTTTCAAATTTGAAAAAAAAATAACAAATGTACCTTGGACGGCTGTTTTGGAATAACGCGGTATGTCAAACGAAAGCTTGTATTTCATGCTATATACCTGTGAAATTTCAACGCGGCAGTCGTACTGTAAGTAGTAGAAAAAAAATATTCTTTTCTACCATTTTCAAATTTGAAGAAAAAAAACAAATGTACCTTGGACGGCTGTTTTGGACTAACTCCGTATGTCAAAAGAAAGCTTGTTTTACATGCTATATATCTGTGAAATTTCAACGCGGCAGTCGTACTGTAAGTAGTAGAAAAAAAATATTCTTTTCTACCATTTTCAAGTTTGAAAAAAAATATTAAAAATTATTTTAATATTAGTATATAGCATGAAAAACAAACTTTCTTTTGACATACGGAGTTATTCCAAAACAGCCGTCCAAGGTACATTTGTCTTTTTTTTTCAAATTTTAAAATGGTAGAAAAGAATTTTTTTTTCTACTACTTACAGTACGACTGCCGCGTTGAAATTTCACAAGTATATAGCATGAAATACAAGCTTTCTTTTGACATACCGCGTTATTCCAAAACAGCCGTCCAAGGTACATTTGTTTTTTTTTTCAAATTTGAAAATGGTAGAAAAGAATATTTTTTTTCTACTACTTACAGTACGACTGCCGCGTTGAAATTTCACAGATATATAGCATGTAAAACAAGCTTTCTTTTGACATACGGAGTTAGTCCAAAACAGCCGTCCAAGGTACATTTGTTTTTTTTCTTCAAATTTGAAAATGGTAGAAAAGAATATTTTTTTTCTACTACTTACAGTACGACTGCCGCGTTGAAATTTCACAAGTATATAGCATGAAATACAAGCTTTCTTTTGACATACCGCGTTATTCCAAAACAGCCGTCCAAGGTACATTTGTTTTTTTTTTCTAATTTGAAAATGGTAGAAAAGAATATTTTTTTTCTACTACTTACAGTACGACTGCCGCGTTGAAATTTCACAAGTATATAGCATGAAATACAAGCTTTCTTTTGACATACCGCGTTATTCCAAAACAGCCGTCCAAGGTACATTTGTTATTTTTTTTTCAAATTTGAAAATGGTAGAAAAGAATAGTTTTTTTCTACTACTTACAGTACGACTGCCGCGTCGAAATTTCACAAATATATAGCAAAAAATACAGGCTTTTTTTTGACATACAGAGTTAGTCCAAAACAGCCGTCCAAGGTACATTTGTTTTTTTTTTTCTAATTTGAAAATGGTAGAAAAGAATAGTTTTTTTCTACTACTTACAGTACGACTGCCGCGTTGAAATTTCACAAGTATATAGCATGAAATACAAGCTTTCTTTTGACATACCGCGTTATTCCAAAACAGCCGTCCAAGGTACATTTGTTTTTTTTTTCAAATTTGAAAATGGTAGAAAAGAATATTTTTTTTCTACTACTTACAGTACGACTGCCGCGTTGAAATTTCACAGATATATAGCATGTAAAACAAGCTTTCTTTTGACATACGGAGTTAGTCCAAAACAGCCGTCCAAGGTACATTTGTTTTTTTTCTTCAAATTTGAAAATGGTAGAAAAGAATAGTTTTTTTCTACTACTTACAGTACGACTGCCGCGTTGAAATTTCACAAGTATATAGCATGAAATACAAGCTTTCTTTTGACATACCGCGTTATTCCAAAACAGCCGTCCAAGGTACATTTGTTTTTTTTTTCTAATTTGAAAATGGTAGAAAAGAATATTTTTTTTCTACTACTTACAGTACGACTGCCGCGTTGAAATTTCACAAGTATATAGCATGAAATACAAGCTTTCTTTTGACATACCGCGTTATTCCAAAACAGCCGTCCAAGGTACATTTGTTATTTTTTTTTCAAATTTGAAAATGGTAGAAAAGAATAGTTTTTTTCTACTACTTACAGTACGACTGCCGCGTCGAAATTTCACAAATATATAGCAAAAAATACAGGCTTTTTTTTGACATACAGAGTTAGTCCAAAACAGCCGTCCAAGGTACATTTGTTTTTTTTTTTCTAATTTGAAAATGGTAGAAAAGAATAGTTTTTTTCTACTACTTACAGTATGACTGCCGCGTTGAAATTTCACAAGTATATAGCATGAAATACAAGCTTTCTTTTGACATACCGCGTTATTCCAAAACAGCCGTCCAAGGTACATTTGTTTTTTTTTTCTAATTTGAAAATGGTAGAAAAGAATATTTTTTTTCTACTACTTTAAGTACGACTGCCGCGTTGAAATTTCACAAGTATATAGCATGAAATACAGGCTTTTTTTTGACATACAGAGTTAGTCCAAAACAGCCGTCCAAGGTACATTTGTTTATTTTTCTAATTTGAAAATGGTAGAAAAGAATATTTTTTTTCTACTACTTACAGTATGACTGCCGCGTTGAAATTTCACAAGTATATAGCATAAAATACAGGCTTTATTTTGACATACCGCGTTATTCCAAAACAGCCGTCCAAGGTACATTTGTTTTTTTTTTCTAATTTGAAAATGGTAGAAAAGAATATTTTTTTTCTACTACTTTGAGTACGACTGCCGCGTTGAAATTTCACAAGTATATTGCATGAAATACAGGCTTTTTTTTGACATACAGAGTTAGTCCAAAACAGCCGTCCAAGGTACATTTGTTTTTTTTCTAATTTGAAAATGGTAGAAAAGAATTTTTTTTTTCTTCTACTTACAGTACGACTGCCGCGTTGAAATTTCACAAGTATATAGTATAAAATACAAGCTTTCTTTTGACATACCGCGTTATTCCAAAACAGCCGTCCAAGCTACATTTGTTATTTTTTTTTCAAATTTGAAAATGGTAGAAAAGAATATTTTATTTCTACTATTTACAGTACGACTGCCGCGTTGAAATTTCACAGGTATATAGTTTGAAATACAAGCTTTCTTTTGACATACCGCGTTATTCCAAAACAGCCGTCCAAGGTACATTCGTTATTTTTTCAAATTTGAAAATGGTAGAAAAGAATATATTTTTTTTCTACTACTTACAGTACGACTGCCGCGTTGAAATTTCACAAGTATATAGCATGAAATACAAGCTTTCTTTTGACATACGGAGTTAGTCCAAAACAGCCGTCCAAGGTACATTTGTCTTATTTTTCAAATTTGAAAATGGTAGAAAAAAATATATTTTTTTCTACTACTTACAGTACGACTGCCGCGTTGAAATTTCAAAAGTATATAGCATGAAATACAAGCTTTTTTTTGACATACCGCGTTATTCCAAAACAGCCGTCCAAGGTACATTTGTTTTTTTTTTCAAATTTGAAAATGGTAGAAAAGAATATTTTATTTCTACTATTTACAGTACGACTGCCGCGTTGAAATTTCACAGGTATATAGTATGAAATACAAGCTTTCTTTTGACACACGGAGTTAGTCCAAAACAGCCGTCCAAGGTACAACTGTTTTTTTTTTTAAATTGATTGAAAAAAAAATTTTTTTTTATTTTCACGGTATTTCGTTACTCCTTGTTTTGTAGAGCAGTATTAGACTTGTTTAAGCCTGATTAGGTATAACAAGAAGAAGCTTAGTATCCCAGTAGACTAGAATATTGTTGGCCGCTAACTTCACAAAATTTCCTCCTTAATTTGGTCGCATTATATGGCCGCTGAGTTTGGCTGCCAACTTCACACCGGTCAATAGTAATGAGTCTTTATTAGATAATGACATCAAGGACATTAATTTAACATTGTTCTATGAAATTCACAATTAACGGTCTATAATGGGTAGAAAAAAAACACCAGTTCAACTTATGTAGCTGTGAGTCGACGAGCTGATTTTATTTTAGGAAAATCTGATTTTTAATTAATGTCAAAAATGGAAGAGTGTAATTTATATATTTGAACTGCCGAAGCAAAAACGACGACGAGATGTTAAAAATATCATGTCTGTGTATGTGTGTGTTATCGAATTATCGTGGTATCGTAACTGTCGAACGGATGAAGCGATTTGTTTTTTGTTTTGTTTTTAAGGTGAATTTGATCCAAGATGGCCGCTACCAAAAATGGCAGATAAAATAAAATTTTTCCAACTCCCTCAATATGGGTCAATCAAATGAAAAGTCTTTACTATTGAAATGCACTATGATAATTTCAAAGAGATGGCTACTACAACAAATGTCGGGATTTTTTTTACAATTTTACTTGGTTAATGTGGTATTTGTGTTTTGTTCTATCCGATTTCCAAGGGTCATAAACATATTATAGCCGGTTTTTATTTGGCCCAACGTAGTCGTATATTCATAGGCATTGCCATTCCCCGCGGTAATGCGACTAGCATTCATGGAACACTGCCCTGTGGTGGTGGGTTGTAGCATTTGTTTTATCTGTAGATCTTAAATGGTCTATAGGTAATTTATGTGATATATTTTATTATTGTTTTTGTAGTTAGTCATTTCGTTGGTAATATAGGCACTTGCCCATTAACATATTATATATCATAGGTTGACTGGTCGGTTGGCGCAGTTGGTAACAACCCTGCCTTCTGGGCCGTTATTCCCGGGTTAGATCCCCGGACATGTTAAACATTTGTGTGCATGCACATGTCTATTTGACCTGTGTCGGGGTGTTTATAATATATATAAGTATGTATATTAGTCATCAGGTTACCATACCACAGGCTTTGCCTAGTTTGAGACCTGAAGACCTTTGTGTGGATGTTGTCACATATTATTGTATTATTAGATGTAATTAATATTATCTTTTCAGGAAGCTCATTGCGTCCATGATAATATCTTCCGCCTGGAAGAATGGGCCGGCCCGTTCAAAGATATCAGATGCAATGGTCAACCGTGGTTCAGTACACAAGCGACAGAAAAAAGATGTTACCGGCCAAAACATGCGTTCAACAATGCTATCATGTATCGGTAAGTAAAATCATCAACGCTCTGCGTCGATTTTTATTGTGCGTGGTTGTGAAATTCGCTGTCGTGTTCTCTATTTTCCGATAGATATAATCTCGGTCTTTTCAAATAGTGCGTAAATCGGGTTCTTCTAAGCAAGCGTGCCACACCCTAAACCGCATTGTCAAGTGTCACGTCGTATTTTATTTAAAGGACTTTTTTCATTTTCGGCCAAGACGGTGTACGTCTACCAAAAATAAAAGATATGGTTAATATTGTGTATTAATGAAACCTGCATAGCCTACTATATTGTGTACAAAAATATCTAATTTCTGTGAATTGTAGTAAAATTCTATTGTAGTGAAAATCTGGCATCTTTTCGCATCCTAGGACTTGACTGCAATGGTCACATTGGTCTACTAATTATTCCATCCATAGCAAAAGTCAAAATTGACATAACAAAAACGCGAAAATCGCCTTTTCGCGTAAATAAGGTGGAAACATTTTAATTCGAAATAAATTTTGTACACTGCTGTTGCGGACGCCGAGCCCGACACCTGCACAGGGCGACGGAGGGACGCGGTGCGGGGCGAGACGAGGGCGGGGACGCGCAGGTGCGCGCCGAGTGCAAGCGCGGTGTCTTAGTGACTAAGTGAAATAGCGTGCCGACCGTATAGATATAAGTGATTTTTGTAAATAAAGGTAGTACGCATCTGGAGCTTGAACTGAACACACGTCTTTTGATTTTGCCTGACCATCCCTAAGAACGAGCCAATATACAGTCCACTAAGAAGATAGAAAAACAGAACATTCCTGAACCATCGAAGTGCCGGATTTGCAGAGAACCATAATATTTCTGGTCCTTCGACGTCGGATCTGAGGAACAACCACAACATTTCTGGTCCTTCGACGTCGGATCTGACGAAGAACCATGGTGGTCACAAGATCGGAAGCGGAAAAACTGAGCGCTGAAGAGCTCTTGCGTATCGAGGAAGAGAGGCAGCGGAGGCAAAGCCGATTCCCGCCGGCATCACCTTCAGCAAGAACGGGAGAGGAGATGCTGGATCAAGGCCCACCGACCCGGCCAAGCGGAGCAACGGCTATCACCATCGCCGCCAGGATGGAGGAGCGACCCAGCTCGCCGCAGCCTTCTAACCACTCGCATCGATCGCGGCGTACGACGAACTCGACGCTGCAAGTGCGATTGGCTGAACTAGAAGCTGCTGAGAAACTCGCCGCCATCAAACACAAGCAACTGGAAATAGAAGCGGATCTCGTCAAGAGGAAACTCGCCGCCCAGATCGCCGCGGCCGAAGCCGAAGACGAAGCGGAGAGAAGCTTGAGAGATGAACCTACTACGAACCCAGAAGAACGACGTCAGCGTATCAACGAGTGGTTACGCGTTACCACCATACGGGGGGAGCAAGAGGAACCATCGCGCCTGAACGAACATCGACCATCGCGTCCAGCAGTGCACGAAGTCCCACAGCGTGAGCGGCGAGAACGATCGATCACTCCCGGTCACACACGCAGCTACGGACCTCAGATCGCGGAAGCATTGGACCGAATGTCGAGACCTCAGCGGCGATATAACTGTGATTTACCTAAGTTTAGTGGCAACCCGTGTGAGTGGATACGATTCAAGGCAGCAATGAAGGAATCGACAGAACTATTCAGAATCCCGCCCGCCGAGAACGTGTTGCGCCTGCAAGCTGCACTTACCGGAGAAGCACTCGAAGCCGTCGCCTCTCGCCTTATGTCGGACAAGAACCCCGACCAGATCATGAAGGCGCTGGAGCAGAGTTTCGGGTCACCGGAGGTGATAATTGACAAGATAACTGAAGACATCAGAAGAGTGCCGAAACTTGGAACGTCGGCGAACGAACTCAACAAATTCGCAGTGAAAGTGGACAACGCCGTGGCCGCGCTTCAGTGCATGGACCGTCGTGGTGTTTTGTTCGACCAGTGCCTTATAAGAGAAATCATGTCGAAGCTCACACCGACACTGCGAAATAAGTGGTACGAGTACGCGCATGTGAACGACGGCACCCGTGAAGCGGACATAGTGATGTTGTCGGAGTTCCTGATGCGAGAGGCCACCATCGCACTTCGTTACGCCTACGAGCAGCGGGCCGTCGGGACTCCGAAAACAGAAGTGAAGCCAAACGCGAGTGCAGTTCCAAAGAGAAGACCAGCCGTCTACAACACCGAGCAAGAAAACAGTGAACAACTCGACCAGTGTGTGAAGTGCAGTGGACATCACAAGTTACCACAGTGCCCACAATACCGTGCGCTAGTGACTGAGCGGCGGTGGGAGTTTGTGAAAGAAAAAGGACTATGTTTTCGGTGCATCGTGAAAAAACATCGACGAGCTTTCTGCAAGGGAAAACTGTGCGGCGTCAACAAGTGCAGCCGCCCACATCACCCGACGTTGCATCAAGAGGGACCTGCGCCGGCCTCACCCGAACGTGCCGCGCAGTCGAACGAGTCAGCAAAAACAAGTCACGACGGAGTGGTACTGTCTGTAGCCGCATCAAACACTACTGCCGGCCCGCGAGAAATACTGCTCAAGGTATGTCCCGTCATTGTCTCTGGTCCCAAGGGCGAAGTGGACTCCTACGCGTTGTTGGATGAAGGCGCTACTATAACTCTGATCGACCACGAGTTAGCTGCGAGCATAGGCGCCGACGGACCAAATCAACCACTGAAAATGAGCGGAGTCAACATGTCTCAACGAGAGCGAGATAGCAAGCTCGTGACCATTCGCCTCAAGGGAAGAAACGAGACGGAGCAATACACAATCAAGGCCCGGACCGTGCGTGATCTGCGACTCCGAGAACAAACGACGCCACAGTCACTCCTTCAACATCGACATCTGCGAGATCTGGAACACGAAGTCTGCTACGATCGAGCGCGCCCGCTCATCTTAGTTGGTGCCGACTACTGGGAGCTCATCGTGTCCCGAGAGCTACGCATCGGTGCGCCCAACGAACCGGCCGCATCACGGACACAGCTGGGATGGGTGGTGCAGCTTCATATACAAGAACGAGAGTGTGTTACACATATACGCACCGGACCAGCGTGTACGTGAAAGCGAGACACACGACCAACGGCTTCATGCATTAGTGGAAGACTACTTCAAGATTGAATCCCTGGGCATATCACTCAAACCTCGAGTGAGTGAAGCAGATGAACGAGCACAGGAGATTTTCAAGAACACAATCAAGAAGATCGACGGCGCGTATGAGGTGGGACTACCGTGGCGCAGTGATGACGTCGCCATGCCTGCTAGCTACGGCGCCGCCCTGAACCGTCTGAAGGGGATCGAAAAGAAGATGGACCAAGACCCGAGCTTCGCGGCAGAGTACAGCGCGCAGATCAACAACCTGCTGTCCAAGGGCTACGCGACACTGTGTGACGGCACCGAGACACAGAGCGCCGTCAGCTGGTTCTTGCCTCACTTCGCCGTTAAGAACCCGAACAAGCCCGACAAGCGACGTCTAGTGTTCGACGCTGCGCACCGAAGCAACAACGTCTGTCTGAACGATCGACTTCTGGAAGGCCCCGATCTGCTGCTATCGCTGCCGGGAATCATCTTTCGTTTTCGAGAGAAATCTATTGCTGTGACCGCCGATATTAAAGAGATGTTTCTACGAGTCAAGATACGACCCGACGACCAGCCAGCGCAGCAGTTCCTGTGGCGAGGAGACGACCGAACGAGCCCGCCGTGCGCCTACAAGATGACGAGCATGATCTTCGGCGCAGCTAGCTCTCCCTTCCTCGCGCACAGTGTCCGGAATTACAACGCAAGTATGCACGCACGAACACACCCGCGGGCACACGCCGCAATAACGAAGAGTCATTATATGGACGACTACGTCGACAGCTACGACGATGAAGATGAAGCTCGCAACACTATTCGAGAAGTGCAAGACGTACACGCCGCGGCAGGCTTCACGCTACGAGGGTGGAGTTCGAACGCGCCGGCGGTGTTGAGCTGCGTCCCGGACACACTACGAGCGAACGCGCCTACTCTACTGGGGGGAGCCGCGAGTTACAAAATACTCGGGCTCTTCTGGAACGCCGAACAGGACGAGCTAGGCTTCAACACGAGCATGCATCGCGTCCCGCAGGAGGTGCGCACTCAAGCCCGCGCGCCGACGAAGCGGGAAGCCCTGAGCGCCGTGATGTCGCTGTACGACCCGATCGGTCTCGCGGCGATCTACACGATCCGAGGGCGCATACTCCTGCAAGCTCTGTGGCAAGAGCGAATCCAGTGGGACGATCAAATACCCGACGAGCACGCCGAACGCTTCACCGTGTGGCTACGACAGCTACGCAACGTAGAGGACCTGCGACTACGACGCAGCTACGCGGTGGAGACGTGCAGGAACCTAGAGCTACACATCATGTGCGACGCGAGCGAGGAGGCGTACGCGGCCGTCGCCTACTGGCGGGGAACGCGGTTGGACGGCACAATCGTCGTATCGCAAGTCGCCGGGAAGGCGAAGGTGGCTCCGCGACGAACACAGAGCATCCCTCGACTCGAGCTGCAGGCCGCCGTCATCGGAACGAGACTGGCAGCCATGATCCTGGAACAACATCGCCTGAAGCCCGCACGAACAATCTACTGGACAGATTCAACGACGGTGCTTCACTGGATACGGAATGACCGAAGACGCTACACGCCTTTCGTCGCTCACCGCCTCGGTGAGATCGCCGAGACATCGGAAAAGGCGCAGTGGAGATGGGTGCCTACAGCGGAGAACGCCGCCGACGATGCGACAAGGTTTTCGAGCACCGACATCGCCTGTGAAGACCGCTGGTTCCGCGGACCGAGTTTTCTACATACGCCCGAGACTCAATGGCCCGCCGAACGCCTTGGGAACGAAACTGAGGAAGAGGTTCTACACACCACCGAGACCGTCGAGGCGAACTACCACTGGCTGCCCGCACCCGATCGTCATTCACGCTACGAGACGCTTGTACGCACGGTGGGTCGCGTGCTAGCATTCATCGACATGTGTCGGCGCCGATCTACGCGCCTGGAGCTACGACACATTGAACGAGCAGAGGAACTTTTAGTGCAACAAGCGCACTGTGCCGCCGGCCACGGGAATCGCGAACGTGTCACAAACGATCTGCGACAGCGATACTGGGTGCTTCATCTGCGGCCTACGGTACGAGCAATCGAACATCGATGCAAGATCTGCCACGTGAGAAAAGCAAGACCGAACGCGCCGACGATCTACCACGGGCTCGTCCGGCGGCCTGCCGACGACCGGACCATGCAGCGAAGCCGACCGACGAACGTGGCGCGCCGGACAGGCGCTCGCCGACATCTTTTGGAAGCGATGGGTACGGGAGTACCTGCCGACGCTCACCGCGAGAGGGGAAGCAGCCGGGAGCAACAAAAGCATCGAGGCCGGAGACGTCGTCGTGGTTGTCGACCGAGCGCTGCCCGGCACTTTCACCGGACCCGATGGCGAAGTACGCATTGCAGACATCCGCACGAAGACTGGAATTTTCCGCCGTCCCTGCTACAAGCTCGCCGTCCTCGAGAGGATTCCAGAGGAGGGCTCCGCGAGCTGCGCCGGGGGGAGGATGTTGCGGACGCCGAGCCCGACACCTGCACAGGGCGACGGAGGGACGCGGTGCGGGGCGAGACGAGGGCGGGGACGCGCAGGTGCGCGCCGAGTGCAAGCGCGGTGTCTTAGTGACTAAGTGAAATAGCGTGCCGACCGTATAGATATAAGTGATTTTTGTAAATAAAGGTCATTCTGCTCCGAACTTTCGTTCTGAACAGATGTCCGCTTAGCTCCCTAAGCCGTCCTTTCCCATTGTGTCTGAGCTTGCTCCACTGGGTCTCCTTTGTGTCGAGCGCCGCTCCACTTAGGACGCTTCTTCCGAGAAGTTAAACGGCTACCTGCTAGCCGGCCACCTGCGTGGCAACCCGCATTCCGTACGTGGGGCGACTGTAAAGTTAGTTACGTATATTTTATACGTAATTGCATACAGTCGTGCACACGGGGATCTCACGCATCGTTCACGGGCCGATTGTAAAGTAGTTGCGTGTTTTATACACAAAACTGCATACAGTCGTGCACGCTGCGAGTGCGTGGATTCGCAACCGCTCTTCTCAGAGCGCTCTAGTTCTTCGAAAGGCGTTCTCGCAAGAGAGCGCTTTTCCGTAGAGGGCACACAAGTCACTTGCCACCTTCAGTGGAGATCGGTGGAAACCTACGGTGCCAACGAAGCCGATCGACGCAGCCCCGGAGCGTCCGCTTTCCTCCCTCAGGGGAACGCGCAATCCGGACGGGCCTGGTACCACCGACCTTGGGGGGTGCTCCTAGTCGACGCCAGGTATCTCCCTCCCACCCTACCCTTACCCTTTTCCTATTCCTCGGGTGTGTGTTTGGCTTGGAGGATCGGGCTTGCCCGGACTCTCTGTCTCTCCCCCGCAGGCAGCTAGGGACTGTAGGTACTCACCCGTCGCACATTAAGATTGGCGACGGTACATCGCTTAGGGCACACCTAGGCACTCACCCTCCTGCCTATACCCGGCAGGGGGACCGCGCTTTATCGTAACCTTTTGGTTGGAGGTGTCCCCCTCCATCCATCGACTCTTTCTCCGCCAGTTGTCCGCCTCCGTCACACGATGGCCGAGGCGTTCAACGCTTTCGTTTCTTCGAGGAAAAATGAACTCCTCGAGCAGTTCTTCCGCTCCCCCGCGGGAGCAAACCTCTCCCCCGCCGAAAAGAACGCCCTTTTGGGCATCCCGCCACCTCCACCCGCTCCTACACCGTCGACCTCCCTCCGCCCGGCGACCAAGCCCTCTAAGCTGGTCGCCATGTCCCAGCGCAAACCGCGCAAAAACCGCTCCAAATCCCCCTACCCTACAAGGGACAGATCCCCGGTATCTGCCCTCACTCCGGCCTTTGCACGCTCGCGCTCGCGCTCGCCATCGGCATCGGGCCACACGCGCCAGCGTTCCCCACCCCCTTCCTCTTCCATACCCGACTCTCCCATGTCCCCCGCACCTGCCGACCAGGCAGGCGTCCCACTATCCATGGATGACGACGGCTTCATCGTCGTCACCCGCAAACGCCCGGCGGCTTCCGAGCCTCCTAAACCTCCCGCCAAGACCGCTTGCCCCGAGGCAGGCACCGACGCCCTCTCTTCACGTACCATCCCTGGTACCAAGCCTCCCCCACCAATCTTTGTCAAAGACAAGGAAAGGTGGAACGCCCTTGCCAAGTCTTTCGCAGACAGAGGCATTGACTTCTCCGCCCGCAGCACCCAGCAGGGTATTAAGGTGGTCATCAAGTCCACCGACGGCTACCGAGCCATCACACAATACCTCCGCGACCGGGGCGTGGGCTTCCACACCTTCGCCTTGGAAGAGGAGAAATTGCTCCGCGTTGTAATACGCAATGTCCCCAAGGAGATCCCCGCGACTGAGGTCAAGGAGGATCTCCTCCGTCAAAACCTCCCCGTTCTAGAAGTCCACCGCCTCACCGGCGGCAGGACCAAAACCCCATTTGACCTCGTCCTTGTGGTGCTCGAACGGACCCCCGCTGGCAAAGCCATCTTCCAAGTGAAGACGGTCTGCGCCCTGTCGGGAGTCACGGTCGAGACTCCGCACAAGAGGACTGGACCTTCGCAGTGTCACCGCTGCCAGTGCTACGGGCACGCGGCCCGTCACTGCAACTCCCGTCCCCGTTGCGTCAAGTGCACGGGTGACCATGGGACCGCCGACTGCACTAGGCAGAAGGACGATCCCACCCCGCCCTCCTGCACCCTGTGCGGAACCGTCGGGCATACCGCGAACTATCGCGGCTGCCCCAAAGCCCCCCGATTCCCCAAACCCTCCGCCTCCAGGCCAGCCGGTCAGGCTTCCCACCCAAAACCTAAGCCAGCTAAGGCCAAACCCTCCGGGGCTAGGTCGAAGCCGGCACCTGCCCTACCTTCATTGATCCCGGAACCACCCGTCCTACCCACACCTGGCTCACAGCCGATCACTCCCTCAACCCGCCCGACCTCGTATGCCACGGCTACATCCCAGCCGCGTCATATCGCTTCCCCTCCTGCTCCCCGTCAGGTAACCCTTCATCCTTCGCACTTTGCGGACGATGAATGCATTAACGCAGTCCTAGGTATCTCCGCCCAGCTCCCACTGGGCGATTGCATCAATTTAGGTCGTCAGATCCTGAGCAACCGCGAACCGGCGGCGATTTTACGCATTCTTGCGCAAAATCAGGCCACCGTCGCGGCCATCCAGGCCTTCCTCGCCGCGACCCCGACCCGTCATGGATAGTTCAACCAAACGTATTAGGCCCCGATCGATCAAACTGGCATGGTTTAATGCCAACGGACTTCTTAAGGAAACGAGTGACGGAGGAAGCCAAGTGCCACTCATCGAACAATTCCTCCACGACCACCAAATCGACGTCCTACTAGTAAACGAGACCTTCTTAAAACCGGGCAAAAGGGATCCCAGGATCGCCAACTTTTGCCTGTTCCGTAATGATAGGCTCCACTCTGCCAAAGGGGGGACGCTTATCTATTACAGACGATCCCTTCACTGCATTCCTCTCGACACGCCTTCGCTTCGCTATCTCGAAGCTTCCGTCTGCCGGATCGCTCTAACTGGCCATCAGCCTATCACACTCGCGGCCTGCTACCACTCTGGTAACAGGCGTTTCGATCAAAATGACTACGAGAAACTATTCGCCTTAGGGGGATCCGTCATCCTCGCCGGCGACTTCAACGCCAAGACCCTCGAGTGGGGTTGTAACGAAACGAATAGCCACGGCAGCAAACTATTTAGTTTAGCGGATGACATTAATTTTGATGTCATTTCGCCCTCCACGCACACTTACTTCCCTCCTAAGTTAGGCTACCGCTCCGACGTACTTGACATAGCACTCCTAAAAGGCGTAACACTCCAGTTGCGCTCTTTAGAAGTGCTCCACGAACTTAGCTCCGACCACAGACCAGTGCTCATGCATCTAGGCCCCGACCCGACGGACAGACCGACCGCGACTAGGACAGTAGTGAACTGGCATCATCTAGGGACAGCCCTTAATGACATCAGCTCACCCGAACTCGACCCGATACCGGATGATATCCAATCCCCACAGGACGTCGAAAGATCGATCGACTCCCTCACTAACCACCTCCGCACCGCCATAGGCAAGTCGTCGCGGCAAGTACCAGTCGAAGATTCCCGTCGGCTGGTCTTGCCCGAGGACGCGAGGGAATTACTGAGAGAGAAACACAGAGCCACTAGGGCATTCGGTAGATGCCCCACCGATGAGAACAGAGCTACCTTGCGGCGTTACGAGCGCCTCGTAAAGGCCCGCATTCAGGAGCTCCGGGATCAAAAGTGGGATGACACACTCGCAGATCTCGCGCCTACGCACCAGGCTTACTGGCAGCTGGCGCGCAACCTAAAGTCAGACAAAACGGTCACCATGCCCCCCCTGAACCGCCCCGGTCAGCCCCCCGCGTTCGATGACGACGAGAAGGCAGAGTGCCTAGCAGAGAGTCTCGAGGCTCAATGCGCTCCGTCGCTCAGTTCGGTCCCCGCTTCCCATCTTACTATGGTGGACAGAGAGATCGAACATCGTAGCACCATTCCCCCCTCGATCCCCCTCGACCCTATCACGACTAGGGAAGTTGCGCTTATTATCCACCGCCTCCGCGATAGGAAAGCTCCCGGTGCCGACGGCATCAGTAACAAAGTGCTCAAGCACCTTCCCCCCGCCCTGATCCACCTCCTAGTTAGCATTTTTAATGCTGCCATGAGCAACGGCATGTTTCCATCCGCTTGGAAAACTGCCGATGTCATCGGCATTCACAAACCAGGCAAGAAGGCGTCAGAGCCCTCTAGCTACCGCCCCATTAGTCTCCTTAGTTCCCAGGGTAAAATTTACGAGCGACTTCTACTGAATCGCATGTGGGCCCACGTCACGGCCAACAACCTCCTTCCCAACGAGCAGTTCGGCTTCAGAGCCCGACACTCTTGCGTCCAACAAGTACACCGCCTCACGGAGTACATCCTAGAGGGTTTCAACACGAAACCCAAACACTTTGGCAACCCCCAGGGGACCGTAGCGGTCTTCCTGGACGTGGCCAAAGCCTTCGATAAAGTCTGGCATAACGGGTTGATATACAAGTTGTATCAATTCGGTCTGCCAGACCGTCTTGTCCACATCATCCAGGACTTTCTCCGCGACAGAAGCTTCCGATTCAAACACGAAGGTGAACGTTCACCTCCACACCCCATCAGAGCGGGGGTCCCCCAGGGCTCAGCCCTGTCCCCGCTGCTCTTTTCACTCTACACGAGCGATATCCCCCGCTACCCGGGGGTAGAGCTTTCCCTTTTCGCCGACGACACCGCCCTCTACGCCAGAGGGTGGCACGTGACTCGACAAATTGCTCTCGTCAACCGAGCGCTCCTCTCCTTGGGTAAATGGTTCCGCATGTGGGCCATTACCGTTAATCCAGAGAAAAGTGCAGCCGTGTACTTCACTCCGCGTAAAAAACTCCCGAATAGGTCCCTACGCCTCCATGGCCAGCCCATCTCTTGGGCCTCCTCGACCAAATACCTAGGTGTTACCCTGGATAATAGGCTCAACTTCGAAAAACACATCACCACGGTGCGTAACCGCGCGGCCTTCTTTCTAGGCCGTCTCTCCCCCCTCCTGTGCGCGAGAAGTAAAATGTCCCTTAGAAATAAGGTGACACTTTACAAGACCGTGATCCGCCCCGTCATGACCTACGCCTCTGTTGTCTTCGCACACGCGCCCTCTTATCAACTGGATAAACTCCAAGTCATTCAAAACCGCTTCATCCGTAGAGCGGTAGACGCGCAATGGTATATGCGCAACTCGGACCTCCACTGCGACCTCGAGCTCCCCTCCATCCGTCAATTTATGAAGGATGCCTCGCGTAGGTACTTCGACTCTGCTCCCCACCACCCGAACCCGCTCGTGGTTCAAGCGACGGACTATTCGACTGACCCGAACGGTCCGCCCCCCTTGCATAGGCGTCCTAGACACTTCTTGGATGATCCGGACGACCCCATTGCAGCCGTAGTATCGGCCGCCCTGGGGTCGCCCGGCCCACCTGACTCGTCTCCTAACACACATTCCGTTTTTGGTACTGGTCCGGGCCACCAGATTCGACATCCATTCCGACGATACAGAATGCGTCCTCGCCGGCGAGGACGTGGTCTCTTAGGACCCTTAGGGTCACCCAGTTGATTGATAGGGCCCTAGGTCTTTCCCCGTCTGGGAGGCCAGGGCAATTCGGTCAAATAATCAAACCAGTTGCCTAAATTAGCTAGGTTTAGGGTCCAGGCCTCTCCCCGGGATGCCATGGACACAAGTCGATCTAATGATAGGGCTCTGGCGCGGGCCAGGGCACCTCTCTCCAAAAAGCGTCGTTCAGATGCCAATCAAGTGTAGGGTCCTCGTGAACTCTGGACTCAGAGCTCCAGGACAATCAGGTCAAATAGTTACTCAGATTCATAGGGCTCATTTGTCCTCCCCCTCAGGGAGGTCTGGGCAAATTCGCTCTAAAAAGTTTTAGCTAGGATGCCACCAGTGGCTAGGGCCCTAGGCACTCCCCGTCTGGGTTGCCAGGGCAGTTCGTTAGTCCAACTCTGGGCGACGGCTCAAGCCGAGGTTCGTGCCGTCTGAGGCGCCCTTGTGCTTGTCGCCCCAAAACCAAAACCGCGGCCCAGCGCACTAGCGCTTGCCAAACGTCCGGTCAAGCTGTCCGAGGTCGTGTTCGACCAGCAGCTCAGTCCTTTCTAAAAAAAAAAAAAAAAAAAAAAAAAAAAAAAAAAAAAAAAATAAAGGTAGTACGCATCTGGAGCTTGAACTGAACACACGTCTTTTGATTTTGCCTGACCATCCCTAAGAACGAGCCAATATACAGTCCACTAAGAAGATAGAAAAACAGAACATTCCTGAACCATCGAAGTGCCGGATTTGCAGAGAACCATAATATTTCTGGTCCTTCGACGTCGGATCTGAGGAACAACCACAACAACTGCGATAAGTTACGTTATTTTGAATTTGGTTGATAGATTAAAGATTAATAATCCCTAACATATTTATGGTATCATGGACACTGTCCTGGCCGAGGCTCTATACATCGTTGAAACAACTCTTTAATCGTTTGAATTTATAACAACAAAACCTTTTATTCTGTACCACTACAAAAAAAAATAGAACATCAAAATAGTAAGAACTTATAACAGAAAACAAGCTCAAAAGGCGCTCTAAACAAGATTTTTTGCGTGTTACAGCGTGGGCTACCAAGTGAAGTTACATTTCTACACACTTTACGAAGCGTGTTTTGACGAAAACATGCTCAGTACAAGCTATGTGCAACACACGCTGACGCCACGCAGCCACTACCTACAGCCAGGCTCGAGTCGCCCGCAGTTCATTGGTACAGTATATCGCTTGACCGGAAGTGAGCTTTATTGCTATATTATTTAAGAAACAGAACCTATTCAGAGAGATGAACATGAACGATGAAGCGTGTTTTGATGTGGTTGAGTATGACTACGGAAATAAAGTCTATCTGTTACACTAGCTCCACGCAGTCATTACTTACAGCCTGGCTCGAGACGTCCGTCAATCATTGGTATAGCAATGATTGACGGACGTCTCGAGCCAGGCTAAAAATTCGACTAAAAATTCGATTTAGCGATATAAATGTATGAAGCGTGTTTCGATGATAACTTCCTTAGCCCAATTTACGTGAACCCTTTACGCTAACTTCATAATATAAAGTCAGAGTTACGTCGGTTCCTGTTCATATTCTTTATTGTACATACCTACTATTCTGATCATGTATTATATTGTTACTAAGAATAAATAAGAGTTATTCCCGCCGTCGCCGAAAAAATGGCGTCTCTGTGTGTGTGTTTATTGCAAAACTAGTTATTCTTCAAGTTCTTCAAGTGTAAAATTGATGAACTTAACAAATCGTATGGTGCCATATATCAAAAGAAAAAAAAACTATAATACAATTTTTATTTGTATGACGCCATTACTAAGCCATGAAATAAAAATGCTTAGTTTTGCATATGATACGGTTTCATAGGATTTCATTATTTATTTTCGGATAATTAATTCAGAACAACAGACATTACGTGCGTACGCATGTTTCGAGACAGGTTCACTGGCATAATCCATAACGGCAGCACTCAATAAAAAAACACTAAACGCGTGATTTCACGCAAAAATACATTAAACTGTTAGATTAGGGAGACAAATAGGAATAAATTTTTAACGGGCACGACTGCTGAAAAGCGTCATAGCATAGAACTTTAAAAAATATAAGACTCGGTACATCGAATGACGTTACAAAAAACATAGGTATGGGTATGGGTAGGTAATAGATTAGTCTAAAGATACTCGATCTTTTTTTTTACATTCTTGTTTATGATAAAAAATTATAATTAGGTAAATTGACCAAAAACGTCAAAATCTACACTTTCTAATAGACAAATTCGTCGTCATTGTTAAAGTTAATTGTATAAGATCAGCATTCCAGGCGCGGTAAATAAAAGCACGATGGTCTTCTTCACAGTTAGTTTTATTCCATAACTGGAGGCATACAAATAGAATTAAGCGCTCGCCGGAGCTGCGTTGGTAGCCGACTGCCGCACGAATCGAGTCGAACATTGACGACCGCCGCCGAAGGAGGCACGCGAAGAGTCGCGGAACGAGCCGAGCGGACCGATCGCAAGCGTCGAATGTTAGGCGCGGGAAAGAGATGGCGCATTCACACCAACGGATTATTATTGTAATTTTTCTAATAATCAGATCTATTAAAAAAAACTCGAACGTGTTTGTAGCCAATCTTTTTAGTAATTGTATATTTTTTGTAGAGCCACCAAACCGAGTGAATTATTCTTAATTCCAAAGTCGCAAATGCTAATTTAGCTTTGTTGCAGACTGAGATAAACTTTAACATAACAGTCAATAGTAATTTTATGAGAAAACACGACTGGTCTTCCCAAATTTTTGTGTTAAGAAAATCTTTCTAGCTATGGTATCAGCATTGTTAATTTACCACCATAATAATTACATGAGTAAGGTTATCTTATCACTCGACTAATAATAGATGTTACATGGTCGAGGAAAAATAGCTTCAATATATATAGTTGTTTTACAGTTATTTGAATTGTATTTTGCTTGAACTTGGGGTCTAGTGTAGGCATTATATTTTCCACAAGATATACCCATAGATAAAACATATGGCTAATATAACCTTCTTGCTGGGTTTTTCTATAAGGTTTTCATATGAAACATGGCTGTCCAGACAAAAACCAATATCAAGTGATTTCAAAAATTATGAATATCTTAATTCAACTGCATTTTTTTAAATATGGTTACCACATTTCTCAGAGACTCTTGAACCGATTTGGAAATTTTATTTTTTGTTTGATTTTATCTTGATTTGATCCAATGTCACTTAAAGCTAAAATACAGTTATTGCCATCGGGGGCATAGTGCCTAAATCTATGCCAGAGTTTAAGTAAGGATTTTAAGAATACCCCATACATATAAATTGATTTAGCTTTTTAGAAGTTATAGTGGACCAAAGTGTCTGTATAAAGTTATAAAATAATCAGTGTGATTATATTATCTCAAGAAAATCTCGAAAATATTTAAAATAATATTTTTATTTACAGAAGGCGACTTATTCAAGAAAATCAAAATGTCGAAGCTGTACAAAGTTGATAATCAAAAAATTAGATTGGACGAAATACTTGGCGCCAACATGTCAGCACAATACATTTCGAAAAAGCAGGTAGGCATAAAGAAAACATTAACACACTAAAAACTAAGCTAACACTGAGACTTACTTTGTATACATGGCGCTTTCGTATTGTTTTACACCCGACTGCGAAAGAAGAAGGGTATATTTTTCGAGTGTATGCATGTATGTTTTTTTTTGGCACACCCTAGAGCCTATTCGACTTGTCGTATTATTATGTGATTGGTGTCAACAGATTCGTCTTCACCTGCACATGGTCATAGGCTATACTAGCTGCATCCCGTGGGTTCACTTGTTAAGATGCTTGGCTTTAAAGTTCTTGCAGTCGGGTCTTTGGAGTCACTTTTAACCACTTGTTGAATTTTAATATTCGTTTGCATCATTTGTAGAATAAATAATAAACTCAATTGTACATTCATAGCTCCCAAATCCCTACTATGACGTTTCCTGTGTCATACAAATTGAATTGAGCCGGCTGGAAATTGAACCTGGAACTGCAGAATCTCGAAGAAATATGCTAACCACTAGGCAAATGTAGTTGAAATACTACACTATAGTGAACAAAATTCATTATAGTGAACTCACCAAAGTGAAATTTGTTTGTGGTGATAGAATTAATGAGTATCTCTAAGTAACACACACCACAAACCTAACCGTTAACTGGTAGTTTTGGTTTTTATAATAGTTTAAAATGTTTTTTTCCAGCTGTTACAAAATCCCTAATGACCTTTAATTCTTGAAATGTATTTTTGCCAGTTCCTTAACCGAGGGCACCTAGCCGCGCGAGCAGATTTCGTTCTTAAAGCTGAATCACGCGCCACCTTCCATTACGTGAACGCGGCACCGCAGTGGCTGCGCGGGAACGCAGGCGATTGGGCTGCTTTGGAAGATGTAAGTTAATAGTTATTTTATTTATTCACCAAGTAAACAGTAACATTGTAACACCTGCTCTTAACTTCTAAAGATGCCATTTACGTCACAGTCCACCAAATAAACTTATTCATTATTCATTTATTTCATTAATTTTTAGTTTACACGCCAATTATACGTAGTAAATTACAATATGTAACTTAAATAATCTTTTATTGCACAAACTTATAAAACATGATAAAATTTTAACTATAACTATACAAAGTTATAAACTATATGTACAAAAGCAATACCCAATAGTTAAAAGTAACTTAAATCTAAACCGCTGCCAGTTGGTAGAGTACTTAAGATGCTGGCGCCATTTCAATGAACGAACGCTAGCGCGAACTATGTCCCCACTAAATCGCGCTCGTTGGCACCTCAATGAACTACTTGTTGCCAACCCTGATTGTGACATATTTTTTGACAATTGGAGAAAACTTAGCTTTGTATTTTTGACATATTGTGAGGGTCTGTTAGACCAGTGGGATAGAATCAAAAAGCCAGACAGCGAGGTTGACTCGTATAACAATTGTTTTTAATAATTTGACATTAATGTTTTAATATACCTACTTAATACTTTGTTTCATATTTAATTCTATTTGTGCATGCTATTTATTTCTTTAGTTTTATCTTGATTGTGTAGTATAATTAACTATGTATAATATGTGAGATAATTGTAACTGACATTTATAATCGTTTTTATCTCAATAAAAAATCATTTATTTATCATTTATTGCCTCGTTGAATGGCAATACTAATGCGCTGACTCAGGTAGAGACCAGCATTTTGATCTTAAAGCTGAATATAAAATAATAGTAAATATAAAATAATAGTTTTAAATTGAAACTCAATTTAATAATTTACAACACATAAATATTACATTTATAGAATTCGTCGAATGTATAAACGAACTGCTCGATTAGCCACTTTCTCAAATTTAGCTTAAATGGTTGTAAGCTACCGGTGTTGATGATTGCTTTTGGCAAATGGTTGTACACTGTTGACCCCATGACGTGTGTTAACTTGGAGAATTACACCAGAGTTCGTGGGACTACGCCCAATTTATTTTTGTCGCGAGTGGAGTAATTTACTAAGATATTATCACCATCGTTAGCTTACTCTTGTCCGCTGCTTGACACAACCAGTGTGTTCGTCTAGAGATCTGTAGCTAAAAGATTTTTACCTTGTTAACAAGAAAAGCGGCATGACACTTAGCTACGCGCGGGGCAGTGTACTCGTCAGGACACGACCGGTGATACGTCAATCATAAGAATACATGAGCATATTGTGCCCCCACCACGTTACTTTAAGCTTATCACGTTTGCCGCTGATTATAACAATAAATAAGTTTTATAGTTTGTTTAGGCGATACGTCAATAATAAGAACACGTGAGCATATTGTGCCCCCACCACGTTACTTTTAGCTTATGACGTTTGCAGATGATTATAACAATAAATAAGTTTTATAAATTGTTTAGGCGATACGTTAATAATCATAAGAACACGTGAGCATATTGTGCCCCCACCACGTTACTTTAAGCTTATCACGTTTGCCGCTGATTATAACAATAAATAAGTTTTATAGTTTGTTTAGGCGATACGTCAATAATAAGAACACGTGAGCATATTGTGCCCCCACCACGTTACTTTTAGCTTATCACGTTTGCCGCTGATTATAACAATAAATAAGTTTTATAGTTTGTTTAGGCGATACGTCAATAATAAGAACACGTGAGCATATTGTGCCCCCACCACGTTACTTTTAGCTTATCACGTTTGCCGCTGATTATAACAATAAATAAGTTTTATAGTTTGTTTAGGCGATACGTCAATAATAAGAACACGTGAGCATATTGTGCCCCCACCACGTTACTTTTAGCTTATCACGTTTGCCGCTGATTATAACAATAAATAAGTTTTATAGTTTGTTTAGGCGATACGTCAATAATAAGAACACGTGAGCATATTGTGCCCCCACCACGTTACTTTAAGCTTATCACGTTTGCCGCTGATTATAACAATAAATAAGTTTTATAGTTTGTTTAGGCGATACGTCAATAATAAGAACACGTGAGCATATTGTGCCCCCACCACGTTACTTTTAGCTTATGACGTTTGCAGATGATTATAACAATAAATAAGTTTTATAAATTGTTTAGGCGATACGTTAATAATCATAAGAACACGTGAGCATATTGTGCCCCCACCACGTTACTTTAAGCTTATCACGTTTGCCGCTGATTATAACAATAAATAAGTTTTATAGTTTGTTTAGGCGATACGTCAATAATAAGAACACGTGAGCATATTGTGCCCCCACCACGTTACTTTTAGCTTATCACGTTTGCCGCTGATTATAACAATAAATAAGTTTTATAGTTTGTTTAGGCGATACGTCAATAATAAGAACACGTGAGCATATTGTGCCCCCACCACGTTACTTTTAGCTTATCACGTTTGCCGCTGATTATAACAATAAATAAGTTTTATAGTTTGTTTAGGCGATACGTCAATAATAAGAACACGTGAGCATATTGTGCCCCCACCACGTTACTTTTAGCTTATCACGTTTGCCGCTGATTATAACAATAAATAAGTTTTATAGTTTGTTTAGGCGATACGTCAATAATAAGAACACGTGAGCATATTGTGCCCCCACCACGTTACTTTTAGCTTATCACGTTTGCCGCTGATTATAACAATAAATAAGTTTTATAGTTTGTTTAGGCGATACGTCAATAATAAGAACACGTGAGCATATTGTGCCCCCACCACGTTACTTTAAGCTTATCACGTTTGCCGCTGATTATAACAATAAATAAGTTTTATAGTTTGTTTAGGCGATACGTCAATAATAAGAACACGTGAGCATATTGTGCCCCCACCACGTTACTTTTAGCTTATGACGTTTGCAGATGATTATAACAATAAATAAGTTTTATAAATTGTTTAGGCGATACGTTAATAATCATAAGAACACGTGAGCATATTGTGCCCCCACCACGTTACTTTAAGCTTATCACGTTTGCCGCTGATTATAACAATAAATAAGTTTTATAGTTTGTTTAGGCGATACGTCAATAATAAGAACACGTGAGCATATTGTGCCCCCACCACGTTACTTTTAGCTTATCACGTTTGCCGCTGATTATAACAATAAATAAGTTTTATAGTTTGTTTAGGCGATACGTCAATAATAAGAACACGTGAGCATATTGTGCCCCCACCACGTTACTTTTAGCTTATCACGTTTGCCGCTGATTATAACAATAAATAAGTTTTATAGTTTGTTTAGGCGATACGTCAATAATAAGAACACGTGAGCATATTGTGCCCCCACCACGTTACTTTTAGCTTATCACGTTTGCCGCTGATTATAACAATAAATAAGTTTTATAGTTTGTTTAGGCGATACGTCAATAATAAGAACACGTGAGCATATTGTGCCCCCACCACGTTACTTTTAGCTTATCACGTTTGCCGCTGATTATAACAATAAATAAGTTTTATAGTTTGTTTAGGCGATACGTCAATAATAAGAACACGTGAGCATATTGTGCCCCCACCACGTTACTTTAAGCTTATCACGTTTGCCGCTGATTATAACAATAAATAAGTTTTATAGTTTGTTTAGGCGATACGTCAATAATAAGAACACGTGAGCATATTGTTCCCCCACCACGTTACTTTTAGCTTATGACGTTTGCCGATGATTATAACAATAAATAAGTTTTATAAATTGTTTAGGCGATACGTTAATAATCATAAGAACACGTGAGCATATTGTGCCCCCACCACGTTACTTTTAGCTTATGACGTTTGCCGATGATTATAACAATAAATAAGTTTTATAAATTGTTTAGGCGATACGTTAATCATAAGAACACGTGAGCATATTGTTCCCTCACCACGTTACTTTTAGCTTATGACGTTTGCCGATGATTATAACAATAAATAAGTTTTATAATATGTTTAGGCGCTCCGTCGTCGAGTTCGATCACTCGGTCGTTCAGTGATAGTTCGCACCGGCACACACAAGACAATGTTCCTGCTCGACCACCGTAATAAGTACCAGGATATCTACTTACATACTGACGAGAACAACAATTTGGTGGTGCCAGTGCCGCTCTACTTTTATAAGGTAACATTCTAAATAATCCTTTTTTTACTGACTTCCCAAAATAGGCATTTAGTACTTATACAATTCGACTGTATTTTTTTTATATTTGTTAGTTACCTGATATGCAATTAAGGGTAAATTTTATCAAAATCGACGATCAACCAGGGCATGTTTCGAAATAATAAGTTTGAATATTGAAGGGTATGGTTTTGAAGGTCTGAGTGTATTTTTCTTTTGTTTGTAAATATTACATAGCATTTTCGGCATATGACACTTTCATTGAGTAATTAATGATAACTACTACTAAAATAATAATTATTATTAATTTTATAATAATTATTTTACCCCTATGTATAACGATAAAAAATAACGATTCCACTCCCACAGTCTATCATGAAGCGCAACTGGAATCTATTGCGCTTATGATGTCATCAAAAGCAGGTATTTCGCTTCCCTTTGTAGGATTTAGGCTAATTAGGCTATCTCTTATAAATCTTTGCTTTATATATATCTTTTAAAGTGCGCTTGAAATACATTTGCCTAAAGTTAATGCATGAAGTGATACGACATTTTTCAACTTAGGATTTCATGTCAATAACAAGTGGTTAAAAGTGACTTCAAAAAACCCGACTGCAATAACTTTAGAGCCATGTATCTTAATAAGTGAAATTGCGGGATGCAGCTAGCATAGCCTATGACCATCTGCAGGCGAAGACGGATCTATTGAAACCACACTTACAAAATTACGACAGGCCGTTTAGGCTCTAGGGCGTGCCAAAGAAATATACATACATAAATACTTACACTCGAAAAACACAAACCTCCTTCTTTTGCAGTCGGGTAAAAATATGAATTCACTTTTTCTTTTTACAGGTGGTCTACGACCCGAAAAACAAGACAGCAACAGCGTTCGTTTCTATAAACTCTACATTTTACAACGCTACCACCATTCAGAAACTAATATTCTGCAACGACGTGTGCGAAGACAATCCCAATTTTTCTTGGTTGAAGTGGCGATCAAACGATGGCACATTCAGCTTTTGTTGCAATTACGATGATTTTACAAAAGAGGTTGATTATTTAAATAAACAAGATGTCACAGGGTTGTTCTATTGATCAACTATGCTAGTCAAATTGATAGTCATTTAAATCAAATGACGTACTATTTATATATAAATAGAAAAAATATATTTAATTAATTTTATTTTCACATACCTAATTATAGTCTGACTTATTTAATTTATATCAAATATGTCTCGTGAAAATTATGTCTGTAAATCTTGCAATTTCCACGGTGTAAGTAAGTTCTGTTACTACATTAGTAACTTTGTTCAATATTTAGATAATAATTTTTTAATTCTATTTTCTTTTATCATAAACGTAATTATGTTAATAAAATTATTTCGTTGTTGAAATGTTGTTTTTTTACCTTAACCGTTTTAACACAAAATATTTGGACATGCTTTTAACACGTATTGATCAGATGTTTTGGTTAATTTCTTTCTAAAATTCGCGACTAGGGCTTGTTAAGAAGAACACCCTTTTTAAGTAAATAGCCACATAGCAATGTATCTAGTATCTTGTTCTGGTAAAAAAGTATTAACTTTATGACTGTCCTCTTTCAAAATTATAGTTTAGACTATGTTAAAACATATTTGTCGTGATTAACCTGTACTTAATGTTTTCGTACATAATCGGGTGGTCAATTCTGTTATTTGAATTGTCTCTTTTAACAAGGAATAGGCCACAGTTCATATTAAACAAAACATAATTCTTCATACTAACTCTCATCTATTCTATGTCGAAACCACCATTTTGGCACAATTGCAATTCTGAGACAATTCAAATAACAGACTTGACCATCGGATTGCAAAGAATTTTGCCAGTCCATCCATTGACTGGCAAAACTTTTCATCAGTTCAACGGTCACTTTTTATTTACTGTCATTATCAATGTCAAAAACAAAAAGTGCCGCTGTCAGTTGTCATGATTGTTTGTTGATGAACCGTGGGAGGCGCTGTCAATTCGTATCGATGCGATTAATTTGTATCTTAGTATAAAAAACTGTGAATAACTTCGTGTAATTTTTCCCCTGAATTTTTTTTAAATTCATAAATGATTATCGTACATTTCTTATCAACATGAAAACAGGTGCCTGTGATATCCAATTTCATGAATGGTGTTGAATCAATACCGATATGGTTCATGCTGCTACGTACATAGAATAAATGATTTTAACTGTAAATAGATACAGAACGTATTCTAAGGTTAGTATTTACAGATTTATTAGAGTTAATCACCATATATTTCATACGTCTCATTTTTGATGAACAGTGAATTAAATTACAGACTAAGCAAGTAACTTACGATACTATATTTTATATTTCTAAAACACAAAGCATAAAGAATCTATATTTGTAGTAATGCCATTGGAAGGTTATATATAGAGTGTTATTTACAGTCATTATTTTGTTATACTACTAGATTTCATCACAAGATCATTGTTAGTTTTACTCAATAAGATGTGTAAAACTAAAGAAGAGGAATTAAAGAATAAAACTGTGGCAATATATAGTATGTGCAATATCTTTGAGTTAAAGCCAACTTTATAATGACTAGTTTCATAATTTAATTTCTTTTCCATGAAAAGGTTGTACTTAAATTTACACCTTTATTATACATAATATTTTTGTGGTTATTATCCACCATTCAACATTTGTGGCTACCTAGGTGAACCGAGAAAGAATATTTTACATTTGTTTACCAGTTTGTATTCATTGGGAAGTTGTGAATGGGTTCTTTGTGCGCAATTAATGTAACTAAAACTTTCAAAATTGTTCTTTTCGCATTTCTTATATTTATAGCTATCACTATTTCTTTGACATTTTCCTCCTTAAATACCTATCACTGAAGAAACGTCCTACCATTTTATGAATAACCTTTTGACTGCTAAAGTCACCCATACTTTAAAAGTGCTAGCGAGCCTAAAGAAATGTCCTACCATTTTAAGAATAACCTTCTGAAGCCAAAGTCAACCATACTTTACAAGTGCTGGCGAGACTTATTTACCAACAATGTTTATGGTTGACAAAAAGTATTGAAATAGGTATCCTGATAATGTGATCACTGCAATGTCCATAAATTGTTTTAAAAATCAACTGGATAAATGGCTATACGACAATCAATTATCTCTTGCAAACATTTAAAGACAATTTGTGCAATGCATTGGACAATTAATGAATTCAACACAATATTTTATAGGCACATCAGCTTGAAGCTGCTCGCCTGTTATTTTTAAATAAATTAATAACTAAAAAGTGTTTTTAGGTATATAGGGCATGGCAATGCAGTTTAGTCCTGGTGCTCAAAACACCAAAAGAAGTGTTGTGATAATTATATTTATTGATAGTAATTCATTAAGCATGTGTTCCAGGCACCATGATGTCAGAAGACGGAGTAGAACCCCGGCACGGGCCTCCAGGTGTCAACTCCAGAGCACTGAGTGCTGCTCACTCGGCAGCAGATCTAGAGGTGACAATTGCAGTTATTTTTAATTGGCACTCCTGTGTTGTTTTCTCTGAGGATACATGGATTGATTTTGGAAATTTTTGCTTGTAATGTAAGACTTTGCAGGGGAGTTGATTTGACTTATTTTTATTTGTCTCCTGGGCAGCTTACCTCCTGTTCCTGGGGGTTCGGTTTAAAGACTTTTATTTCTCAAAGGAAATTTACATTTCGCTTATATGAGAAAAATATTTTTAAGTTAATCTAAGCTTTGATACAATCAAAAGGAAGTAATAGTTAAACAAATAATTATTTACTAAATAAGTAGTACCTACGTATACTTATACACACACTACATACTAACACACTAAGTGAAACTATAATAATGATTTAAAGTGTAAATATGTTTGCACCTTACCCCACGTGCCTACAACTAAATATTATTTGTTCATTTAACTTGGTCCGGAGTGAGCAGCGGCATGCATCGCTCGCTGCGAACAACTGCAGAACCGGTTAGTGGGGGCAGTCGGTTCGTATGTCACAGTGTAGTTTTAACAGACAGAAATCAATATTTAAATTATAATTATTCTAAAAGTTTGCAGTCGTTTAAAATGTATTGCTTTAGTTTGTTTTTGAAATTATTAAAAGATCCGGCATTTTTCACCTCTTTATGTAAGTTGTTGTAAATTTTTACTCCCGCAAATGTAATGGATCGCTTAGCGAACACGGAAGGATAATATGGTCACTTCTATGATGTGATATTCTGCTATGAATTTGACTTTTTTTTGTAAATGTGATATTTTTAACATGTATTGATTTATTTAGAATATTTTTGATAAAAATACAAGTGCTGTAATGGTGTATTTGTTTTATATTCATGTATTTACTATCTTTATATATTTTAACTGTAGATGTTAGGTAGTCGTAATTGAATAGGGTTTTTATAAGTTTATTTTGAGCAATTTGGAGGCTTTTTATATTTGTTTATGGTGCGTGACCCCATATTTCAATTAACTTAACTAGAGAATATTCCGTATATACCGTGTGACATATTTTTCGAGGTAGGCATCGTACTATACCACGAAGTGATCCGAGTAGGGACGATAATTTGGAGTGAATATGTTCCAAATGTATTTTCCAGTTTAATTGACAATCTAAACGTAAACCTAGATATTTTTCAGATTGTTTTTCAAGAAGTACTTCTTGACCTACTTTTAGGATTACCACCTATTCCTGAGGCTAACATCATTTTCCTGGGGGCTAGGTGAATAGGTAAGGTAACCTCATATTCCTGGGGGCTACCACCTATTCCTGAGGATTACCTCCTATTCCTGGGGGTTACCCCCTGTTCTTGGGTATTACCTCCTGTTCCTGGGGGTTAACCTCCTGTTTTTGGGGGTTACCTCTAATTCATGGGGTCACCTCCTGTTCCTGGGGGAGAAACAGGAAGTGACCCTCAGAAAAAGGTGATCAGCCCCATCTATTCCTTAGGGTTACCTCCTGTTCCTGAAGGCTACCTCCTGTTCCAAGGGCTACACCTATTCCTGAGGGTTACCACCTATTTCTTAGGGTTACCTCCTGTTCCTGAGGGTTACCTTCTGTTTCTGGGGCTTACCTCTTGTTGCTGGGGGCTGATCACCTATTCCTGAAGGTTACCTTCTGTTCCTGGGGGTTTCCTCCTGTTCCTGGGGGTTACCTCCTGTTCCTGAGGGTTACCTCATATTCCTGGGGGCTACCATCATTCCTAAGGGTTACCTTCTATTCCTGGAGGTTACCCCCTGTTCTTGGGGGTTACCCCCTGTTATTTTGGGTTACCCCCTGTTCTTTGGGGTTACCTACTGTTCCTGAAGGTTACCTCCTGTTCCTGTGGGCTACACCTATTCCTGAGGGTTACATTCTGTTCCTGGGGGTTTCCTCCTGTTCTTGGGGTTTACCTCCTGTTCCTAGGGGTTACCTCCTATTCCTGTAAGCTACACCTATTCCGGAGGGTTACCTCCAGTTCCTGGGAGTTTCCTCCTGATCCTGGAGTTTACCTCCTGTTCCTGGGGTTTACCTCCTGTTCCTGAAGGTTTCTTCTTGTTCCTGGGGGCTGACCACCTATTTCTGAGGGTTACCTCCTGTGCATGGGGTTTACCTCCTGTTCCTGGGGGTTACTTCTTGTTCCTGGGGGCTTACCACCTAGTCCCGAGCGTATCCTCTTATTCCTGGGTCCTACCACCTTTCCTGAGGGTTACCTCTTATTCCTGGAGGTTACCCCCTGTTCGTGGGGGTTATCCCCTGTTCTTGGGGGTTACCTACTGTTCCTGAAGGTTACCTCCTGTTCCATGGGCTTAACTCTTGTTCCTGGGGGTTACTTCTTGTTCCTAGGGGTTACCTACTGTTCCTTAGGGTAACCTAATATTCCTGGGGGCTACCACCATTCCTGAGGGTCACCTTCTGTGCCTGGGGTTTATCTCCTGTTCCTGGGGGTTACTTCTTGTTCCTGAAGGTTACCTCCTGTTCCTGGAGTTTACCTCTTGTTCCTGGGGGTAACTTCTTGTTCCTGGAGGTTACCTCATATTCCTGGGGGCTACCACCATTCCTGAGTGTTACCTCCTATTTTTGGAGGTTACCCCCTGTATTGGGGGTTACCCCCTGTATTGGGGGTTACCCCCTGTTCTTGGGGGTTACCTACTGTTCCTGAAGGTTACCTCCGGTTCCTGGGCCTTCTTGTTCCTGGGGGTTTATCTTTTTCCTGGGGGCTTATCACCTGTTCCTGAAGGTTACCTCCTGTTCCTGTGGGCTACACCTATTCCTGAGGGTTACCTACTGTTCCTAGGGGTTACCTCCTGTTCCGGAGGGTAACCTCATATTCCTGAGGGCTACCACCATTCCTGAGGGTTACCTCCTATTACGGGAGGTTACCCCCTGTTCTTGGGGGTTACCTACTGTTCCTGAAGGTTACCTCTTGTTCCTGGAGCTTACCTCTTGTTCCTGGGGGTTACTTCTTGTTCCTGGAGGTTACCCACTGTTCCTGAAGGTTACCTCCTGTTCCTGTGGGCTACACCTATTCCTGAGGGTTACATTCTGTTCCTGGGGGTTTCCTCCTGTTCTTGGGGTTTACCTCCTGTTCCTAGGGGTTACCTCCTATTCCTGTAAGCTACACCTATTCCGGAGGGTTACCTCCAGTTCCTGGGGGTTTCCTCCTGATCCTGGAGTTTACCTCCTGTTCCTGGGGTTTACCTCCTGTTCCTGGGGTTTACCTCCTGTTCCTGGGGGTTACCTCCTGTTCCTGGGGGTTACTTCTTGTTCCTGGGGGTTTCCTTCTGTTCATGAGGGTTTCCTCCTGTGCCTGGGGTTTACCTCCTGTTCCTGGTTGTTACTTCTTGTTCCTGCGGGCTGACTACCTATTCCTGAGGGTAACCTCTTGTTTCTGAGGGTTGCCTCCTGTTCCTGGGGGTTACCTCCTGTTCCTGAGGGTAACCTCATATTCCTGGGGGCTACCAACATTCCTGAGGGTTACCTTTTATTCCTGGAGGTAACTTCCTGTTCTTGGGGGTTACCCCCTGTTCTTGGGGTTTACCTACTGTTCCTGAAGGTTACCTCCTATTCTTGGATGTTACCCTCTGTATTGGGGGTTACCTCCTGTTTCTGGGGCTTACCTCTTGTTCCTGGGGGTTACTTCTTGTTTCTGAGGGTTACCTCCTGTTCCTGTTAGGTCCGCAGTAGGTTCAGGTTATTGTTTTTGGAGACCATTTATCCATTTTGGTTGACGTTTAGAATTTTTTGGTCGTAAAATAGGAAATTTTTGGGCGGTTTTTAAACACAAGCCTTATACTTATGCACGAGTGCTGTCACTACCCTCAGTTGTATTATCTTCTCGGACATGGGTCTCCTCTAGTGATCATCATCTACTTCTGTCTTGGGCTCTGTAATCTAAATCTAACTCCTGGCAATTGTTGTCAATTACAGGTGCTCCGTGAAATAGATCACGTGTACTTCTCTCCACCGTCAGAGTTCGACGCGGCGCGGCACGTGCTGCAGACCGCGCCCGAGCACCTGCAGCCGCACCAGATAGAACAGATGTTCACCAAGCTCAAGCGACATCATCAGGTATGGATATTCTCACGTTTATTTGAATTTCATTTATTAATGCATAACATGGGAGTGTTATATATTAATAAATACATGTAGATCAAACAATAACAAAAGAACAACATGTTCAGATTTACAGCATGCATTACATTATAAATAAAGATAAATCATGATCTTACAATACTTTAGCAAAAAAATATGTCCTTTTCATTAGGTTGTCACAGAAATATTGTTTAAGAACATCAACAACAAACGTCACAGCAAACAAACAATAAACAAAACGAGAAATATGTTATTATTACACAAACACTAAGTTTTTATCACAAATAATTGATCAGCCATAGAATTAAAAACTACGCATTACTTCTCTTTAATCTGTGGACAAAACAATATTTTTTATAAATAAAGAATACTATTAATTGCCTAACCACATGACAGTTGTAAATTATTTAGAAAACTAACCTGTGTTTCATTTTGTTTAAGAAGACGGGTTAATTTCATCCCTGATGAAGTTCATGTGAACGAAACTATAGTTGGACTTTTACGACAATCAGGTACAAGTGAAAACCCATCTTCTTAAACAATATGATTCAAACTCTCATGATCAAGTGATCTCTAGTATTATTGGTGTCAAGTAATATTTATTTACCGAGTTCCATTAAGGCAGGCGCTGATAGAACTTTTTCAGTTGCTTTGATTTAATAATCAGTCCTCAAGACCAATATTGATAAAATTAAAATGCGACTACTCTAAAAGTATAATATACCCTTTCAAACAAAAAAAAAAGAAATGATTTTTTTCATAACGGTCCGCCGTCTCTGAGGAATCAACATTTAACAACAAACAACCATTTTCAAAAAGTACCGCTAAAAAGTTTCGTCTAAGTACCGCTTTGTATGGAAAGCGATAGAATATTATTATAACACGTGTATTATTATTGGTTTGCACAGGTAGTGTCAAGCAAGGCGTTACATCTAATATCGCAACAGCGCGACAACTGTGATCGCGAATTTAACCAAATGCAAAACATACGAGAACAACTCTCAACAACTTTACAAACTTGTAGATTAGCGAGAGAAAAACTACGCTCAGCCTCCAACCATCTAACCATGTCCACTTTCGTTATCTTAGCTAACTTTAGAAAACGACAAATCATCAGATCTGTACTAAAGTCTTTGGAGTTGCTCAGGAGCCTCCGCAGCGTTGAGTTAGACGTCGCCAATTTGATTCACAAAAAAGAGTATTTCGAAGCTATAGAATTGATTTTGAAAAGCAAAAAAGCGGCGGCGCTACATAAGGAGTATACTTGTATAGGAGATTTGGCGAATAGATTACAAGATACTTTAGATATGACTGAGGAAAAGCTAGATTCGGTTTTGGCTAGCGTCTGTTTTTGCTTTAATGATGACGTTTTTAATAAATTGAGAAAGGCTTACGCTCTGTTAGGTAAAACTCAAGCCGCTATGGAGCAATTGCATATGCATTACTGTTCGGCTGTCAATGAGACAGCTTTAGATGCCGTCAAAGAATTCACAAGCGGGAATTCAGATGGGAAATTCCAGGAGTTATGTCAAAATGTGCCCGCGGAAAAAGCGCCGTTATGTCTATTGACATTGTGCGAAAAATTGTTTCTCATCATGCGCAGTTATTACCTTTTGGTTAATTGGCACACAAAGCACGATGTGGATGAGGCACCGTCGACAAACAATGTGTTTGAGATCGAGAAAAATGTTAGCAGGGAATATATTCGGCAAAAATTAAAAGCGGGCCTCGTGAGAATCTGGCACGACGTCCAAACGAAAGTGTCTACGTTTTTGAAAAGTTCCGGATTGGAGCAATGCGCGTTCGAAAAATTTATTCAAATGTTGGGCATATTGAGAAAGTTGACGCAGGTGGCGGAGGTTTTTTGCGGCGATAAGTCCGATTTGCTACAAGACTTTATTAAGACTCAAAGCGTGTCGTATATAAAAAACTACCATCGAGGTAGAATGGAAGAGCTGAAGTTGTTTTTAGAGAACGAAGGCTGGGAGCAGTGCCCAGTAAAGTCGACCTTTACTTTGCTAAATTTGCAAGAGTTTAAACAGTTCAAAAAGTATTTAATATCCAAAGATACGACAGTCTTATCCAAAACTCAGTCTGACGGTACATCTTCTGTTCACTCGCAAGATGACAGCGTTTATATAACCAAATATTTCACGGAAAAAACTAAACACACCCCTTTCGAGATATTCCACAACGAAAACGTGACTAATGATGATATATTCGGTTTGGAGCCAGAATTAGAAAGCGATGTTGAATCTGATGATGAACCGGAAGAATTGAAGAGGGAATATGTAGATGATAACGATAGGTACTCTGCAATCAATAAAAAAGTCGTCGGGAGTCCGTCAAAAAACAAAAACTGCGTTATAGTCACAAATACAACGCTTTCAGTTTTAAGAAACTGCGGCCAATATTTACAGATCTGCCGTTACTTACCGCAAATATCTCTAGAAGTAATCATGCTCATGAATCAGTTGTTCGACTATTATTTCTATACGGTTCATTTATTCTTCACGTCAGATCTGGACGTCGCTTCCACTACGCTATATACAAATAAGTTGAACTTAGTTCTGAAACGCATATCGAATAATATAGACAGTTGCAGTACTGAAAACGATACTAAATTCCAAAGCCCAGAAATGCCCGAACTCAACCTCAAATCTGAAGAAAACCTAAATGGATTATCCGAGCGTATCGTAGCCGTTGAAAGCGTGATATTTTTGGCGAAGCAATTTGAGCTTTTACATCCGTATTTAGAATCGATAATCGCGCCGCATCAACGTATGATCATAGAACATTTTAGAGATAATACTCTGGCGGTTGTGACAGATTTACGAATGCCAGTATACATGTGTTCGGCTAGCAAAGCGGTTGACGCCAGATCGACTTTAATAGCGATGTCTCAAGTAAAATGGGACGTGAAAAACGTAGCAGTTGAACACAGCCCTTACGTAGATATGATCACGCGTAAAATACAAGTTTTTGCACTTAGGTTAGAAAATGTATCTGTCAAAGTTTCGTTCGGTGTGGACGTTCACAACTCTATATGGTCTATGGTTTCGAAATTCATTGTACATTTGTTGGTTGAAGGTTTTTCTAACGCTAGCAAATGCTCGAACGGTGGTCGAGGTTTAATGCAATTGGACTATAGACAATTATTTGTAAAACTAGAAAAGATTTCGTCGCTAAAACCTGTCCCTTATCAAGATTACGTGGATAGGTACGTTAAAGCGTATTACCTGCCTAGGAAGGAATTGGAAGAATTCGTCGTGGAAAGAACAGAGTACTCCAACAAGCATTTGTTTGCTTTGATAACATGCTCTTGTGAAAATAAGAAAGATAGACAAGCGTTAATAAGTCTTGTTGAGGCTAGAGATAAAGAAATGACTTAGTGTTTCCCAGTAGTTTTGGACGGGAATTTTGTGGAAGGGTAGGGTTTGGTTTGGTTTTGCGATAAAGCCTTCTTGTGTACGAGTAAGGCGCAGAATTTGATATAAGCGCTATCCCGCCCGCACTTTATGTCAAAAGAAAGATATACATTGAATTAAATATGAATTAGAGCTTTCAAGCTAAGGCAAGAACACTTAAATACATGTAACCATTGTCCCCAGAAAGTAAAAAAAAAACGGATGTTTAGGTTCCTGTAGAATCTTGAACCCCAAGTGGGATAACACCCTTTTAACTCGGTGCGTCTTGCTCTTTATTCGCAACGTTCAGCGCCACCTGGAAGATGTAAAAACTAAATCAATTAAATCAATAAGAATAGTAATTGTAAATTAATAAGTGTAACATAGTTAACAAAGTAATTTGATTTTCAGTATGAGATACAAATTCAGTATGTTAGTATTAAAATTTAAAAGATTAATATTAAACATGATGACATTTTTACTTACAGTGTCTATTGTATAAAGCTTGCAGTTCAGTGTAAAAAGCTATGAGGTTGATTTGAAGATTTGCCATTTGCTTTACTCTATGTACCCGAAGACGATAAGCCGCAATGTACCTTCCTAAGTGATCTCAAATGATGATGATGAAGTTTAATTTATCCAGTAAAATTTTCGAATCGTGCCAACTCCAGTGTTCTTAAATAATATTTGGATTGAAGTCTTGATTTGTCTGACTTTTGCTTCTTTCATTATATTTTCCAGATTATGTCTAAATATTCTAGACGTTCGTTTGACTTTTCGAATATTCTAAACGGTGTAGTTCTCGAATAAGAAATGATACCAACTCTTTTCCAACTTTCGGATTTTGGAATGAGACCTTAATTTTTATTTTAGGTTTTTTATCGGAAGGTATCTCGTATGCCGAATATCCGAACAATCTGCCATTTATTCTGAAATCTTTTTCTTCAGGTTTCTATAAAATATCTCTGAATTCAGAGTGCTTTTTGGCAAAAGCCTTCTCCAACTCTTTCTACTGTTGTCTAATCAGGGCCAACCTTCTCCAATTGAGTCCAATAGTTAAGGTCAGGTCTTCAGGTCATCTTCCCATGTCTTCAACTGTCTGCCTCTTTTTTGCTTTCCATCCCTTGGTTACCAATCTGCGACAGCCTTGCACTATTTTCCTCTGCGATCTCTTAACATAAGGCCAGTCCATCTCCATTTTAGTTGGTCTATTCTCTCATCAATGTCTTTAAGCTTTGTCTTCTTTCTGAGGTTATCACATCTAATTCTGACGATTTTCTTGATACCTGTCAAATGTCTCTCCATGGCTCTTTGATATTTGGCAAGTTTATTTATTTGCTGTATGGTAAGTGCCCAGGCTTCACAACCATAAGTAAAGCAAAGGAGAATACATTTGTTAAAGGTCTTCTTTTTAATTACCATGGGTAGAGTTCCGTAGAATTCATAATTTTCTTCAGAGACCAGTATCTTTTCCATCCATTTGCAATGCGTGTGTCTATTTCTTTGTTAGATTGATCGTCTGGTGAAATATTCTTATTCTTCTTAAACTATTCTTATTCTTAAGTTTGCTGGATTCTCCTCAAACAAAACTACTTCAGATGATTTAATGATCCGTTATGTTTAAACCAAAATTTTCTCAATATAGCTCACGGAAAATATTTTCCGTGACTGCAGAAAATAGCATTGAAGATAAAGGATCGCCTTGTCTGACACCTCTTTCAAAAGGGAATTCCTTTCCTACTGATTCCAGTTGTATTTTGTCTTCACTGCACTCATAGATTGTTCTAATACATTTGATGTATATCATAGTAGATATCCCTTTTTGCTATAGGAAACCTTTCCTAAATTAATTTATGGTCCAAACTGTAATAGTGTGCTCCTTCAGCCTTACTAATGGCGATTATTCCCTGTAAGCTATTGTGTAACTGTAACTCGATAAAATCTTTCGAACAGCTAGTGGAGCTTTTATATCCTCTCATTTCATTTGATGAAACAATAACTGGCCTGCCATGTCATGTTTTTTACCTTCTTTCCATTGACTTAGTCCTTTTTTGTTAATAGATATTTGATATCTCGTTGGAGGTAGCGTTGCAGAGCTTATTAGTTTTGGTGGGTCTGAAAGAAGATTGCTTGAATCTATTTCTATGGTCATATCTTTTTTCTTTGTAGTTACTTTTTGGACAGGACTTTGCCGTTCTATGATGCGTTTTTTTTAAAGGGAAACTTGTGTTGTTCTTCTACCGTTTAGAACGGGTTCTTTTAAAAAAAAGTGGCAATCTGTAAGCGGAATGCTGTGAATTGCTTCGATAAGTACTTTCTTATCAAAATGGCCAAATCCCAGTGCTTTTAAATCCGTTACAACCATTTTGCACTGTAGCTGCCTTACCATAAGCTTCTTTGAACAGGCCAGCAATTTGAAACAGTGTTACAACGCGTCCTGGGTGTTGTTTAAGCCATTTGAATGTCTCTTGGTTAAAATATGTCGTCAAAGATGCGAAAACTGAGACATCCAAAGGCTGGAAGCGATGAGTGCAATGTGGAGGTAGACACAGAATAATAATGCCGTTTTGTTTCGCATATTCTAAAGTTTCCATACCTTTGTGGCTTACATGCCCGTCGAAAATCAATATTAACTTTATCATCTATTAACAAAACGTTGGAAGTGTTTGAGCCATTTCAGAAACAAATCTGTTGTCACCCATCCCGATGGTTGAGCTACACCTAAAGTACCAGGAAAACCTAAAGTTTTTCATCGACCAATTCATTTTTCATATTTTTCCTGTTTGATATCATTATTGGTAGAATAAACGTACCAATAGCATTAACACAACAAACAACATTGGTGTTAGTTCCGCGTTCTGTGCTAGTTATTACGCCAACTTGTTTCCTACCAGTAGTAGCCAATATCTTTTGAGGTTTTTTTACAGAAGACAGGCTTGATTCGTCAGTGTTATAAATTATGTGTGGCCCAATGTTCTCAAATTCCAGCAGATGTCCGTACAACGGACATTATCCGTAGTTTACACATAATTTACCTTGAGATCTACGGACTCCGTAGATCTCAAAAAACTTTTTGACTTGTGGTCTGTTAAAAGCCTGAGCACGAGCAGCTGCAGTAGCTCCTGGTTTGCGTAAAGATATATCTTTATTTCGCCTCAAAAACCTTTCTAACCATTCTTGTCCAGCTTTTTGTTGCTTTTTAAATTTGTGAGCAAAGCCGTTTCCTTCAGCCATCTCAAAAGCTTAGTCTTGAACAGAAGTTTGCGTCAGTCCAAACATACGAAATTCATGAAACTTCAAATGCTCAACTAATTTTCTTTCTACATCAGGTGTAAAAGGAGCTTTGCAACATCCTAGACCCTTTGCAGAGGACTCCAAAGTTTTGTTACTATTTGATGCATGTCTTCTTAATGTTGCTTGTGGCACTCCAAATGTCTTCGACGCCTTACTCCGGGATTGATGATCAACCAAAATGCCGCGTAATTATAAGCTTATTTAAAGCCGAAAGTTTTTAATAGCATTTTAAAAAACAACTTTCGGCATTATTAATAAGTAGAGCAAGTGTACAGTTTTATACTCTACACTCATTATCAAATGACAGATGCACGCTTTAGGGACAGCTTAAACATTTTCAAGACATGATTTCGTTAACTTTTAATCAGGCACGAATGTATGGTGTAGACGGTACGCAGTGCGAGAACCGTCGATTAGGACACGCAATCACGTACGCCCCACCCGGTAGCGCCGGAATTTGGATGACTGATATCGCTTCATTTGTCATTCTTCGTCAGCAATTTAATATTTTTATTTTATTATTATTTTTGGATGGACTGTGCTTTGTCAGCTATGCTGTCTTACCTTTCTCATTTATTGATTCATAATAATGACTCTATGGTCAGTTTCACTAACAACGGATGAATGTTGATAAGTGATAAGTGTCTTCTGTCTCCACGATACTGATGCTGTCAGGCTGATATGAAAACACATTATTCGTTTTTTTTAGATATTCTCAATTGTTTCATTTTGATCTGTTTGCATTTTGATAAGTTAATTGAAAAGAGTTGATGAAAGAGTAAGACAACCGATAGATATAATTTCGGTCGTCTCCTTTCAAATCGCATTAGTTAGCGAGTTAATCGGTTTCTTCAAGGCAAGCGTGCCGTCTTGGGCCGCATTATCGCTTTACACCAGGCGAGCGGTTTAGCGCAAGCCTGTTAGCTATAAAAAAGAGCAAGTCGTTTTAAGTTACAAAAAAGGTATCTCACTTGTGTTTCAAGCAAAGTTACGAACACCTAAAATATTGAAAATTTATAAAAAAAAACAGCTTCGGGCTTTGTATTGAGATCTGGGGGCACGAAAGTGTCCCCGCCAATTCGAGTAAAACAAATGCACGGCCGTAACATCCTTTTCTCGAAGCAGTTCGAGCCATTTTCATCCCTGTAGCTTCGTTGCTGGAGTAGATAGAAGCCCAAATTATTTGTGACTTTTGTTTTTTAAGCCGTTTCTAATCTAACCATTTATTGTTACTTTTACGACTTTGTACTCGACAACCTCTTGACCGATCGGTTTATATTTTAAATTTATGTTAAAAAATTACTTAAAGAATGGAAGACGCCTTTTTTGGAGAAATACCCTCAGTCAAAATTTCCAGTATTTTTGTGTACCTATGATATAAGATTACAAATTAAAAAAAAAATGTTATTTCTTACAAAGTTCATTGTACTTATCGCTTATGTACTAAGAGGTTAATCCAAATTAGTTTAGCCATTTGGCTACATAAATAAGGCACAAACAAAAAAAACTATACTAAAGGTGACATGTATATACAACTATATTTAAGTAAATTACCTATAGTTTTAAGTTATTTTTTGTGGAAATATAATCTGAATTTTATTTTGGACTTTGATTATTATTTAGTTTGGGTATTTATGTACTTAATCCCAGCAAAAAAAAAAAAATGCCGTTTGTAACTAAATAGAGATGTATTAAAATTAAATTGTTTGTTAACAAAGAAATATCAAATGTAACACAAATTTTCATAAAAAATATACCTACGTAAATTCAGGAGGTAATATTCAAAAGTGGTCATATCCAAATCCATAGATTTTAAAGTAACTAGCCAAAGCCCTAAAAAAACTAACCTTAGTCTAACAACATACCTCATGACGGTATACAAATGTACACTTTTCTCAATATGGCATAAAGTGGATTTGACTGCTGTTCAAAATTACCTCCTTAATTATTGCAATTATTGTGTTTTCATTGTTTTATTCTAATATTATATACTATAATTATTGACAGAATTTAGGATTTATAAATCAACTAGTTAGTTCTAATCGTTTAAGATTACGCAACAGAAAGGTGTGACAATACTTAAAGGTGTGAACCCTTAAAAGTGAACCTTGCGTAGAACAAAATTTTGCAAAATTCTAGATAAAATTATGGCGTTCTCCATACATCTTGACCTATCACGTGACCAATTTTTGTATGGAGAACCTATATATTTTTTTTTTGCATAATTTTCTTCTAAAAATTCGCCTTATACTACCTTATACGCCTTATACTTTATGATGGGTAGACTAACCTTTGATGCAGTTGGGGTTTCTTCAACTAGTTTTTGGTTTATTAGTAGAACTATGGAACTAAAGTTCTGTGGTCAAATTTATTCTTGTGGTCCAACTATTTTAAAAGTTGGACTATGTTTACTTACTGGGTTGGTGCAGTGAACCCAAAGTGGATTTTGGGATATGACAACAAAAAACGTCAATCACGCCAGTCTTGCACCTGGAGATCGCGCAGCTCCCCGCGACGGCATTGAATCAGCGGAACTATTGGCAGAATGATTAGCAGAAAAAGTTTAATAATTATTGGTGTAAGTTGTAATAATGTACATGCATATAATGTACTCGTATTGTATCACACTGCAATGTTTATGAGTAGATAAATATATTGGGTCGGTCTACCGGACGGGTCCCATCGGCACTCTTTCGAACTCTCAACCGCTCTTCTCACAGTTCGATTCTCTTTCATCACAAGGAAGGAGGGGGTGTAGTTAGATATGACGTGTAATTATTTTTTCGTCCAACGAGCGACTTCTAAACCGAAAAATGACTTGGAGTTTTCTCACGTTCGCTGAATATATATTATATAGGTATTTATTGCAAATATAGTGATTCTGCAAGTTTTAATGTGTAATATTGGTGGATTATTAACCATTATTATCTCGTTTGTGTGCACAAATGTGGGCAAGCGATATATAGACGGAATAACGTGGTTTTCGTGTTCGCGGGAAATCTCCACAGAAACCCTGGTAAAGTCATCACCGCTATACGAAGATGTACTTGATATGACTTTAACTTGACCACGATGACTTTACTTTATATTTGACTTAACTTTATTGATTAATGACTCGAAAATTGATAAACTTGACACTGGCAAATCCAAATATAAATCAAATCGTATGGTGCCGTTAATCAAAAGAAAAAAAAAGCAAGTTGCAGTATGATCTTGAATCGCCGTTGCCAGGCAACGAAAGAAGTCCTTGCGTGCCACGCCCCGTGCTTGGCTTAATATTCTTAAAAAGTTTTTTTTGTGGGTTATAAAAATACATTTGGCCTTCTCCCCGGTTTAGTCATAAAACTTACCACGAATATATAAGGTTATCGGTTACGGGCATTGACGAGCAGCTTAACTTCGGTCCTAAGCCAAAAAGGGGTCACTATACTCATTATTACATATAACTTTCCTTATGGGGCCAACCCATATTTCAAGAAAAAAAGTTTTTCCGTCGTCGACACAATGTATGACAGATGATTTTCCCTCAAAGGTTGGTTACATAACTAGTAAAAAGGTTTAATTCAATAAGGTTGTATTGTACTAATAATATTACGGTCGTTTCAATTTCACTAACTTCGGGATATCGGAATAACAGAAATAATACTCAATAAAATTGTTTTTAATGTCTCTATTTTCATACACAAGCTCAGTAGGTATAGATACTCGCATCAAACATGCGCGCGGTCAATAATTTTGCGCCCATAAAAGTACCTAAATATATTTTTAATAATGATAAATAATAATAAATGTAATTCTACCTTATTGTTTCTAAATTGATTAAAATTACAACAAGGTAAGTTTAATTCTAAACAATCATTATGCCAGTTCCCCTTCAGCAAGAGATAGCTTCTGTTTAATAAAATGTTCGTGTTTCAATATCTGTGTGAAGGCGAGGTACTTAGAACACGACATGTCATCGGTGTGATCAATGGCGGCTGTAGAGAGTACTCCGCGGAGGTAGAACCTAATGACCGCCTTTTCTGTCGCGGGGAACACGAGGCCGCCGCCGGCACCACCTCGACACATCTTCTGCGATGTATCTGTAGAAAAACAAGCAAGAAAGTAAAGTAAAGAAATATTTATTGACCTTTAAATATCGCTCGTTATAGGCAAGTCTTATTACATTTGTAATTATTTAAAAATTAGACTTATAAATCTCATTTATATACAATTAGTTAATTAGGTCAGGAAATCGGAGGGACAATCTAATTTGCAGTGATTATTTTGCTTATTTAAGTATTAACGTTCCTATATAAAAGCCGTGTAATTGGATTTTTCGGCTGAAGCGCAAATAAGGGTGGTTATATTATTACCAACTTTCCCTAAAAAGGGAAGAGATACGAATACATTCTACATTAGACTGCATTTCGTAAAAAAGTAAAAACATTAAATCTGAAGATGTTAGATTATTACACAAAGTAGGTACAATATGTTATATAAGTATGTTAGATATGTAATATCGCTACCTATGTTTACTGTATTATTATAGTCTGCTAATGCCTACGTGCGGTTAACGGCACGTGATGTTTATCTTCCACATTATAGTTACAAATCTAAGAATAAAATTAGTTGCGTAGGTACTAATTGTTGGAGTATTATTTCATACGGTGCCTCTGAGAATTAAATGAAATTTAAAATGCGGTTCAGCCGTATCCGAGAAATCAAGAAACTTACATTTTAATGATAAATTAAAAGCTAAGCCTAACTTAACTTAACTATTTTTGTATATCAAAAAAAATATATAAAAAAAAGTTTTAATTTATTTATAACTTACTTAATACTTGCTAATCTGATCCCTTTGTATCAAATATCTTGATAACATCTAGTAATTTTTCTAAGGTTTGTATCACAATTAATCAATCCTATTTTTTCACGTTATATACGTTTCCCTAATTTTAGTAAGAATCATCATAAAACCTTCAAAAACATTCGCCATACTATCAAAATCACCCCGAAGACGTACTTGAAGATGGCAAATACACAAGTCGTGTAAAGCCAAAGCCTTTGCAAGATGACAAGAAGAAAAAACTTACCATTCCCATAAGCGCAGATTTTATCCGAAGTGATATGTTCTCTAAAAGTAACAGGTATCTCCTGAATGCATTGCTCTATATCGACGTACGGGAGATCATGCACTTTCAATACAGCACTCTGATTGAATGAGTCATGGAACGCATCAGTCCAACTAGCTATCTGTAAGAGGGACGAGGTATACAAGTGGTCAAATTAACGTATTAATTAATGTAAATATTCAAATGATTCAAATGAGTCTGAGACTAGTGTTTTAATGTTGAACGTCACTGCCTGGAATATATATATATATATATGTAAGTATTGTATAAAGCAAAAAATATGGATCGCAATAAATATGTGTATAAACAAGAGTTACTGATAAGCATTAGCATCTTCTGAAATGGATTTCTAATAACCATAAACTTCATATTTTTTTCATTAAATTTAAAATTTGACAAGAATATTATTTCATGCTAGTGAGTAAATGTGACATCAAAAAACCCGACTGTAAGAACTTTAGAGCCACGTATCTTAACAAGTAGAATCGCGGTATGCAGCTAGTATAGCTTATGATCATCTGCAGGTCAAGACGAATCTATTGCCACCACTCATATAAAAATACGACAAGCCGTTTAGTCTCTAGGGCGTGCCAAATAAATATACATACATACTCGACAAACATTAACCCTCCTTCTTTCGCAGTCTAGTAAAACAGAGACAATCGATTTCAATTGAAATTAAATATACCAACAAGGACTGGACCGACTGTGATAAAGTTTGGACGTACAAAGATACCCTTTCAAACAATAAATATTTAATTCAAATCGTTCCCAGCGTCGTCGTTGATAAATCAGAGACTTAAAGTCTACTAAGGTCCTTACATATGAAATTAGCGTTTTGTCGTACTGGCCACTTTGATCTCAAATATCTCTTCTTTGGTTAGGGATTCCAATTTCAAATTTATATAGCTATTTATTCATACATTTGTAAATCATTTGTTTTGTCCTCGTTTGGTTTTTTCTTTGCGTCACGCAGTTTACAAAATGGAACACCACAAAAAACAACTTTCGGCATTATTAAGAAGTAGAGCAAGTGTACAGTTTTATACTCTACACTCATTATCAAATGACAGATGAACGCTTTAGGGACAGCTTTTACATTTTCAAGACATATTTCAAGTTTTCCATTTTGTAAACTGCGTGACGCAAAGAAAAAACCAAACGAGGACAAAACAAATGAATTACGGTTTTCGAAATACAAATGTATGAATAAATAGCTGTATAAATTCGAAATTGGAATCCCTAACCAAAGAAGAGATATTCGAGATCAAAGTGGCCAGTACGACAAAACGCCAATTTCATATGTAAGGACCTAATATTTGAATTGTTTATAATAGTATAGTAGAATGATATACATATTTCAAACCCAAGATAGGAGCCACTACAAAATAGCAAATTAAATTTTATTTATCATCCTTATTATCAATTAACTACTTAACGGCAACCCTGATTGTGACTTAGTTTTTTGGCAATCGAGAATAGTTAGCTTTGTATTTTGTGACTTATTGTGAGTGTTTGATAGATCAGTGAAGCAAAAAGCCAGACAGCGAGACGGACTCAGAGATTGTACCTACTAAGGTATTATTTAATAATTTGACAGTAATTTTGTAATCATTTGATAGACAAGATGTTTAATTCAATTTGTGCATGCTCTTTTTTATTTCTCTTGTTTTAGTATTGTATATAATATGTGAGATAATTGTTACTGGCATATAATCGTCATTACGTACTTCAATAATGAATCATTTATTATTTAGTGAGGGGGCTGCTTCATTTTATTTATTTACCTTCCCATTATTGCCGGTTCGCAGTTGATATCTCTCGAAGTTGAAGTCAAAGTCGAGACAGATGGGGCGGACAGCTGTGGTGTAACGTATAGGAGATGTCAGCGTTAGTACTGAGATGTCATCCTGGTAGTTTGCTGCTGCGCCGAAGAACCGCGCCGGGATGCTGATCGTACGAATCTGACGACATGAATTTCTCATATTATTTAAGAAACTACAACGATGACACGTCTCGCACTCAACGAGAAGACACGAGCTATTCATTTCATCCCTGATGAAGTTCACCGAATGTGAACGAAACTATAGTTGGATCTTTCCAACAATCAGGCACAAGTGAAACCCCGTCTTCTTAAACAATATGAATAAAACACGCGTTAATTTTCTAAATGAATTTCTCAGTTATTAAGATTTAAAACTTAGACATATAATAGATCGGAGTTGTATTAAAAAAATATGTTTTGTTTCATACTAACTCTGATCTATTCTATGTCAAAACGGCCATTTTGGCACAATCCAATTGTAATTCTGATTCAAATTCAAATAAAATACTTGCCCTCAAGCACTTGTATTGCAAAAAGAATTGATAGGTATTTGTTAAAGCGGTTTTTTTTTTGACTTTTCGCCCGCGTTACTCGCGGCAGTGCGTAATAATAAATGAATAATAAATAAATAATACCCCAGTCAAAAATTCCCTATGACTAAAAAATTCGAACAAAAACACACCGAGTTTCATCTTAGTCGAATGGATGAAAATTAAGACTTGTACGCGAATACGAAATGTTATATGTTAGATAACATCTACAAATATCCGATCCGATGACAGACGAAAGTTGTTCACAACGAGTTTCCGCTCGGATTCGAAAACTTTGCAACTCGAATTACGCGAAGCTTGTTACGTACTTAATCTAAATATTTAAATAGTGATTATTATTTTAGTTTAGATCTAGCATCGATTTTCAAAGTAATAATTTAGGATCTTCAAATAAGTTTCGGGTAATTCGTGTTCAGAGCGGAAACTCTGGGTGCAGAGATCCGCTTCGCTCGCCTGGTCAATAAATTTTAATGATTCTTTTCTAGAATAAATAAATTTTCTTTTTATCCTACACAGCTAGGCATTTGACCACAAGTTCACACGACCACGAAAGCCAGCGATACTGTAGCCTAAGATGGAGTATGCCTAGTCTGGAATACACTGGCTCTCAAGGAAGGCTGCCGAAACACACCGTTAGGTATTTGGCGACAGATTTTACAACTTGAGGGTGGCAGCTAGCCAGGCGAGCGATAGGAAACGCCCTACCACCATGTTATGGTTTCCTCACGATGTTTTCATATGAATGAAAAGAGCCTGAGCTACCGATGACGGTAGCTCAGGCTCTTTTTGCATGTTTCGTGGGATCGAACCTCGTACATTTGCACGGCAATCGGCCCCACTAACCACTCCACCATCGTCGTTGCTTTCTCTATATGTGTTATCTTACGTCAGATTTCTGTGCTTGGTTGTCGATTGGGTTATCCCAGTGTCGGTGCAACTTGCCGGATGCTACAGCGTATTTAGAAGCTGGTGCTGCCGCGTTCTTGGTATGATCCCAGAAGCAATGCGCCGCTGAAATATTGACATAGTTTATTTCAGACCCCCAAAAGAAAAAACAGCGTATTATTATAAGTAGGAAATAACCATGTGTGTGTATTTGTCTATGGCATCGTAGCTCCTGAACGGATGAACGGTTTTATTTTGTTTGAAAGGTGAATTCGTCAGGAGTGTTCTTAGCTATGTTTGATGAAAATCGGACCTAGATGGCCGCCACAAAATGGCGTATTGAATATTTTTTACAATTCTCTCAATATGAGTATGGAATGCAAGAACTTGACTAGTATAATACACTATGATATTATCATATCCAAGATGGCCGACACAAAAAATGTCGCGGTTATAAAAAAATCTCTCTCGCACTGAGTGCAAGACGTGTCGAACGAAACTATAGTTGGACCTTTCCAACAATCAGGTTCGCGTGGAAACCCGTCTTCTTAAACAATATGAATAAAACACGCGTTAGTTTCCTATATAAAATTGACTTGTTTTCTTTCTAATGTTACCAGAAATGACGACGTTGGTGCTGACTAACGTTCCCCCGCAGATCTGTCTGTATGGTTTATAGTTCTTGGAGTAAATACCGACGTGCCACGGCGCCCGCGTCTCGACTCCTCCTGCGTTGTTCGCATCTATTGACAGCTGTACGCCTTGAGATGAAACTCTACCGCATTCTACAAAATATAACACAATATATATATATATATATATTGTCGAAATCATTGTTTAATTAAATCAATCAATAAATCATTTATTTACTAAAAGTACTTTACAAATAAATTGTGTCACTATTCTACCAAAACTAGATGCAATAAAGCACCAGCAGATACAGGTCTTGGTGTTTACACCTTCCAGGTATTTATTTAGTATTTATTATTATGTAGATATCATTAAATTGAAAACATTTATTTATTTATTAATTCAAAATACAAAAAATTACGTCACAATTAATCACTCTAAATCAAATAACCCACCCCTGACCGTTCCTGGTGCAAAAGTACCCATAACACTCGCAGCATCGCCACGTTGAATAGCAATGGTCATCATCTGCACCAGGAACGAACCGGATGAAACGGAAGGAATGAATGTTTAAATTAAAATAAAAATATGAAATTGAAAACTAAAAATTAAACATTCCAACATAATAAATTTTAAATTTATGTGTCAGTTATTAGAATTAACGAATTTGAACAGGCAGCCAGGCGCAGTTTCAGGCTAAATAACAACTTGTCCACTTACCTGGTATGCAAGTAGCTATGTAGTCCCAGCTGCCTGATAGACAACGCATCTGTAGTAATGGCGTTGGACTGTAGTAGATAGGAGATTTACAAGATGGCGTCACCACCGTCCCGTCCGGTTCCAGCTCGTTGCATGTTCTTTTAATGGAGCGATCTATACAGTTGTATTCAACGCTAGGATGACTGGGCAAACGACATTGCTTTGCGCTGTCATTGAAAAAAATATATTTTAATTAACATAAATAACATTACTAACTATTACAATTAATGGTAGAAAAAACGTAGATAGTCCTGAGATATTACACTTAAAAAAAGATAAAATAATTACTGTTATATCACTTCATATTTATAGTTGTTTATTAGAAGTACACGAGGATAGAGAAATACCGGAAAAAAGAATTTCACGCAATAATAAAAAAGGGCGAATCCTACCAATAAATAGATTAGCTAAATGTAAGAAGCAGGGGCTTTATACCAAAATACTGGGGCTTTATACATTATACTATTAGGTAATTTACAATAAATTACCTAATAGTATAATGGATCTGAATTTTATTAGATACATTCTAACAAAAAAATAAGTATTTTTTTAAAGCAATCCTTTTTATCAACTCAGCGAATATATCAGGGAGGGGCGGGGAGGGGAGGAGCCCTTTTTTATTTTTTTATTGGTGTATTTGAACTATAATTTTAACGAACTCTATTAATTCTAATCCAATTTTATTTCTATTTATATTATAATAATTGAGAATCTTTTATAAATTACTTGTAATTTCATCCTAATATGAACATTTGTATGTTCAACTAAAAACTAGCGTAATTCCATCTAAAGAAACTGTGAGCCAGGGTGTCCAAGACACAGGCTCTGCCAAGTTTGGGACCCGTTGTAAAATGATAAGCTGACGTGCAAACGATTTCTTTATTTGAGCCTCATAATATGTATACCTACTTACTTAAGGTATATATAACTCACGTTTTTGCCAATAAACTGTTTTACTTTACTTACGTGGAATTCAAAGGAATAGCAGTAGTGCCGGCAAGACCGGTTGTCACTGAAAAAAAAACATAAATTTCAAATGATGCAAATTCATATGTAATCACAACTATAGGTAGGTAATATGCACATATACCTTATAATTAATTTTCAGTTATTTATTTTATTACATACAAATCTTACGAAATAATAACTAAGAATAACAAACAAGGTACACCTAACTTAGAAATGTAAAAATAATTTAAAAACAAAAAAGAGAACCTAAACTGCAAAATAAAACTGACATAAATTGATGCACATGTGGCATTGTCCCAAGAACGCTGGCTGCATTCTCGCGTTGAATCCACAGAAATGATTTGAGCAAGGAATGAGCCAGCTCTCTTGTCCCTTGTCTCTTGTCGCTCCCCAATAGCATCAATAAGTTTACAACATGTTTTTTTCTCATTGTAATGATTTATCAGAGACGGGTGAGCTGATTCGAAAAATATTTTTGTTTGAAAGGGTGTACCTTCCATGTGATCAAAGGTTTGTCTGAAATATCGACATGACTGAAAAAGTACAAACGGCGCGCCTGCCGTGCCTAATGGATATTGGTATTAGGTAATTTTGTTTTTAAACATATTGTTATTTTAATCTTATCCTTTCTAAGCTTAATAAATTCAAGAATAAACTTACCGAATACTATATATAAAACACTCTTCAACATTGTCACGTCAAAATATCACAGTTTGCTGTAAATGATAGTACTCATATACTTCTGCTTTGGTAAACGCGGCACTAAGCTCTGAGGTATTCATCCTTAACACATAAGCAAGTAAAGCATCTATACGTAAAGGATCATTTTTTCCTTTTTGTAGGAATATCCCGAAATCACCACCATTCAATCCCACTAGGTGTTATTTGAATTGTTTTATAATTTTATTACAATTGCATTGTGCCAAAATGGCCGTTTCAACATAGAATAGGTCATAGTTAGTAATAAACAAAACATTAACTTTTAGTTTAATATTTTTTTCTCTAATTCCGAGTTGGAATTATTACTTTATTGGATGTTTTAAACTGCCATTGTTATAAAAAAGTCTTTACCAAGTGTTTTTAAAAAAGTGGTTGTTATTTTCATTACGGCCTTTTCAGTTATTAAGATTTACAAAACAAACCTTTTGAAAGACGAAAGAAATAGAGGAAAAATAACACATGAACACTGTACTTATACAGAAATATCGAATCCGTACTAGGTAAGTATGTTCAATGAATAGTTAGCAAAATGAGGCATTCGGAAAATTAAGAATTGTAAAATTCGATTCACAATAAAGAATTCGTCCCGATATTCATTTCAACTAATCGTCGACTTCGGTAGATATGCAGGGACTAACTAAGACTTTCAAACAAAAATAAGTTTTTTTCAAATCGGTCTAGCCGGCAAACAAAAGAAATGGCTTCAGTGCCGCGTCTCTCCTGGAATCTCCTTGAGGGGAGAAAAAGGGATACTGGGATAATAGAGTCTGTGTCTTACGCGGGGGAGACAAGGACCTTCCATTTTAGAACCGTTTTCGGGTGCGATGTCTTCATGAGGAGACATGGGGATACTAGTAGTGTCCGAATTGAGTATATACTTACCTCTTCTTTGGAAGTCGTTAGAAAACGATAGAATTGCCGCTTTTACTTCTAGATATACCTAATGGTGGAGGTAAAACATTCTCGATATCCCCACTGGTGAGATGGTAAGTGGGGATTCTAGGAATGTTCTTTTAAATACCTACCTATGTAGGCAAGCAGCTTTTAAGGAAAATAATTCCGTTTATCTACCGGTTTGCCGAGTGGAGGACATTACACTATCATTTTTACCTGTTTTGAAAAGCAATCAGGAGGCTAATAATAAGTTCTTTTAAAATAATATTCCTCCATTACGACAGGTAACTACAACTTTTTCAGTTATTTCGATTCAATTTTAGATTTTGATTTTGATAAAATTTCAATGTGACCATTTTTACTTTGGGAATTGGGACTCGAAAAACAAGAAATTTCCAGTTCATTAGGTACCTAGGTACTTACCCACTTCTTTATGGGAAATCGATAAAATTATGATTGCATAATACCTACTCGTTTTTGAAAATCCGCTACCATTAATTGTGATACCAGCTCTGTTAAATTGTAAATTAACTTATTGGGAAATACTTTATATTTTATTTATTTATTAACTCTGTCCTATGTCTGAATGACAACAATCACGTAATGCAACTTAAAGAGCAGAGACTTGGGCCCCGCCTGGACAAAATTCAGGTTCTCGTGGCATCTTCCAGGGATCTTAAGTCCTGGAATAACTTATTACATTTCTTTGATAATAGCCGTGAACGATCTCGTGTCCTGTATATGTATCAACCCATAGCTTACCTGGGCACGGGTCTCCCTTACAACGAGAGTGTAGGCCATAATCTACGCTGCCCAAATAGCGGGTTATACTTCACTTTTAATCGAAATCTAGCCCTCTCCGACGAGCAGGTTTCCTCACGATGTTTTTCTTCACCGTTTAAGCAAGTGGTAATTAACTATTATATGCACATGAGTGTGTGTAGTGACATAAGATAAGAGCATCGGCAAGCTACATCGGAACGGAGACGAGCGCCGGACTGAGCGGCAGGCGTCGAGTGCAAGAATATAGGTGCTGCCGCGCGGCGATCGTTCTGTATCTTTATATTCGTGCGAGAAAGAGGTGGGACACTCTGTCGCTCTCGCACATCAGCTGATTTGTGTTTTGATTTATAACCTGCGGAGTACAACAGGTACTAGTAAAAGTGTAAATATTAGAATATAAGAAAAATAGAAATAAATATTATTTCATGAGTTCCACCAGATTGTGAGTTTCCATAATCCTTCGAAAAATCACCTCAGTTAGGAGCAGCTACAAATGAAAATCTCAGAGGTGCATGCCTGAGCCTAGGATTGAACCCACGCCATTTCGATTGCGAGTCACAGGGTTTACAGACTAGGCAACCACTAACTAACGTAAAACCAGCGCTGGTTGTTTACAACCAGCATTATGCTGAGTTGAAGCCGGTTTGTGACAAGAAACTTAGATATTCATTATGAAGCTCTGTTAGTCAAAGTAGCTTATTGGTACAATTTTTTTAATGACTAACCTATAAATTGTCTTGTATAATTACACTAGCTGCGCCCTGCGGTATTGCCCGCGTTAATACAGGATAAAAATAGCCTACGTGTTTATCCAGGGTCTAAGCTATCTCCGTGCCGAATTTCATCCAAATCGATACAGTAGTTTCGTCGTGAAAGAGTAACAAACAAACACACATACATTCTTACAAACTTTCGCGTTTATAATATTAGTAGGATTAAATCCAGTCGTTAGGGACGATACCATAATCATTAGGGAAACGATAAAATAAAAAACGTTCTAAAAAAGGCATACATATATTACACAAGCAAAAACGCATCTGACTCATACAAACTACACTACCCGGCCGTGAGTTATACACATCCATGTTTAGAAAGAGATAGCAATACAATACACAATATAATTTAATTTCTTCACTAACAATCATTTATAAACCAAACTACTAAACCGATTCTATTAAAATTTTGTGGGGAAAACGGAAAATTCTCAAGACAAAAGTATCATATAAATCGATCTCTGTAAAGTTGTCTCTGAGAAATCGAAAAGAAAAAATTCCGATGTGAATCTCTTTTTATTTACACTAATCTCAACGTCTTTAATGGATTGCTATTAGGTTGTAATCGTTACAACATATGTACAAATGTAATTTATTTATTAATTTATATATAAAAAAATACAGTTCTTACAATATGCAAGTCATAAGTCTATTTTGACCCACATGAAGTCACGTTAACATTAATTTATATTGCATTATTACATAACCCCCGAGCGTTTTAATGGATGACCGACATATTAAACAGTAATTAATCCCTTAATAATTGTAACATTAATAACTTAGTGAAACAGTTGTTTCAGACCATATATTATTTAATCTAGCAAAACAATACTATGTAGGTATGAGAGCTGTTTTTTGTCAGGAACATATTTTGATAAAAATATAATTTTAGGTTTTCACAAGTATTACAGCAAAAGTTGTTAAAAAGAACAAGTAAAATATTCTTTAAAAGTTGTTCATTGTCCATCTAAAAATTGTATATATTTATTACTACCATTATTTGAAGGCAATAATGATGTAAGTGCAAAAAAAAAATGTTATATTTTATATCATTTGGCCACATGACATCAAGAGACAAATATAACATTTACAAAAAAAAAACAATTTTTTTGTGACCACCAATCATAACAGCAGTGATGCCTTAACTTTTTAAAATCTTGACAACAACTCCTTGTATATTATGATAAGAGACAATATTATTTCAAAATAATGCTATCTCTTTCTACAGCCCGACGTGTACATTTCTCGACCGGCCACTGTACCTAATTTATCAATTAATTATAATTACACTACTTAAAATAATTACACAATAAAATTAGTGCCTAAAATTTTTTTTATCGCTTTATATTACAGATAAGATTTCAAACGATTGTTTCATCTCTCTACACATTATTATTTTAAAAATCTAGCAGTTAACTATTTATTTATTTATACTTAGGTCCAACTTTTCATTGCTAATAATTTTAGCTTTTTTTTTTATCCTACACAGCTAGGCATTTGACCACAAGTTCGCACGACCACGGAGGTCAGCGATGTGTGGAACTAGATGGAGCATGCCCGAGTCTGAAATACACTAGCTCTCAACTAGCAAAAGTGCAAGTTAGCTAATATTTCTAGCAAAGAAAAGAACGGGCCCTTAAACGATACAAAAAATCTTTTTAGATTCGATCTAAATTCTTGTATGATACATTTTTGTATTATATAAATATATACATTGACATGTACACGTGCCGGCAATTTTTAATGCACATCGACAATATCAGAATTAAGTCTGTCTGTCACTATTTTTACCCAACTGCGAAAGGAGGGTTATGTTTTTCGAGTTGTAAGTATGTATATTTCTTGGGCACGCCTTACAGCCTCAACGGCTTGTTGTATTTTTATGTGAGTGGTGTCAATAGATTTGTCTTCACCTGCAGATGGTCATATGCTATACTAACTGCGTCCCGCGATTTCACATGTTAAAATACGTGGCTCTAAAGTTCTTGCAGTCGGGTTTTTTGAAGTCACCTTCAACCACCACTTTTGCTATAATATTCTTGACAAATTAGTAATTTTCTTTCGATTTAAAAAATATGTCGTTTATGGTTATTAGAAATCCATTTCAGAAGATACTAATGCTTATCAGTAACTCTTGTTATGCATATTTATTGCGATCCATATTTTTTTCTTTATACAAGACATATATATATATACATATATATGTCTTATATATATATATATATATATATATATATATATATATGTCTTATATATATATATATATATATATATGTCTTGTATAAAGAAAAAAATACCCTGGTATAAAAACCTGGTATATATACATATAGTGACGTTCAACATTAAAACACTAGTCTCAGATACAATGAAAGAATAAACTATAAATAGTTACTAATATTTACATCCATTTTATCATAGACACAATGGCCGGCAAAAATCATGACCTCGATAGAGACGTGGTGGGAGAAAGTTTGCGCATGAGCAAACCCTGCAAAAAAACAACTAAAAATTGTCACCGCGCAAGTAAGGTTGCACAATTGACAACGTTTCAAATTATTTGACCCCCCATGTTTATTACGTCAATGGAAGGATAAATGAAATATTACGCATTCCTATTTTTTTTTATTGCACTAAGAATGTAAAAATTACATTTTTAGAGATATTTGAAAATCTATGAAAAGCTCCGCATAATGTAATTCTCGTCATAATGTTAGCTCGTAAATTCTTACGAGCTTCTGACTTTTAGCTTTGCTTTTATAATTATTATCTGTAATTATGTTGTTGATAAAAATAGGGGATCAATAAATGTGAAAAGTTGTCAAATGACGAATCACAGATCACGTCTCGGCGAGAACTTTGCCCCGCACTCTACACACACAAAAATACCTGACTGACGTCACTGCGCAAGCTCACTGAGCAGTCAAGGTCATTTGTTCAAGTAGTTTGGCGATGATTGTATTTGACGACACATAAATCCACTTTAAATGTCTAAGGTCTAGGGGATAAGGCCAAAAATCTTTATTTTAACCCATCCTCCCGATTAAACTGCCATACTAGGCCTGCAAGGCTAACTAAGGGAAGTGGATAAAACGGTTTTTCAAATGTCAACCTTCTATAAGAAAAATAAATAGAATTCCAACACGTGTTGCTCAAATTTATAAAATTTTGCATGCTACTCAGGCAAAATGTCGTTTTGTCATTTTAAATTAGCCGTATAGCCATTGAGTCTCACTCTTTCCCTGGGTATAAACTACTCATCTCGACTTCTTAAAGGACGTGTAGCTTTAGTTTGCCGGCAGGCTTGCACTTTACGTATGGAAATATGACCCATAGCGTCCCAAAGCTGGGAAGCTTGTTGCAACTGGGGCCTAAAGTTTTGTTTAAATTGTTTCACAGATAAAATTGCCTTACATTATAATGGTCATTTTGAAAAAGGTCAGAGATAATATCAAACTCAACGTTAACAGACTACAAAATCTTTCAAAACCGACCATTGTGACGTAACGCAATCGTAATTCAGACACAATTCAAATAACATACATTGGCGGCTGGTGAAGTTTATTGCTTTAATATTTCCTAACATTTTGCAGCATACGTGTTCAGAGCAAAGGTACAGTTGCTGGCAAATATCTTGAGATAAAAGCGACATGTAGGGGGAAATAATGCGCGTGTGCAATTCTTATTTACTGTACACAGATCGCGTCTCTAGGAGTACTCTGCCCACCATACTACATACACATACACACAAAGAGATCTAACAATCGTCACTCAGTCATTGCGCAGTCAACGTCATTGGTCGAAGTTGTTTACAAATTGGTACAAGTTGTTTGCTGATTGGTTCAAGTTATTTGCCGGTTGGTTCAAGTTGTTTACCGTTTGATTCAAGTTGTTTGCCGATCATTCTAACTATATATTTCTCTCTAATGTTGTCTATACGTCAGGAAATAAAATGTATGCAGAACAATTTTATAATCTTATATATAAAAATCAATTGCTGTTCGTTAGTCTCGCTAAAAATCGAGAACGGATAGGCCGATTTAGCTGATTTTGGTCTTGAAATGTTTACCTTACTCCCGGGAAGGTTTAAAAGGTCAGAAACATAAATAACTGTTTGGCGGTACGAAGTTCGCCGGGTCAGCTAGTTATAAATAAAATTATACACGGCTATCGATTATGGGTGTACTAAGCCGAAAGGGTGTAACTGTATTCATCATTACGAACAAGTTTTATTATGGAACCGAAACTGAAAACTAGAATAAAATAAGCTGTTTCATAGAAAATGTTCAACGAATGTATGAATCAGCTAATTTTTTGCCTCGAATTCAGAGTTAGTACCATAGTGAAATTTGTTCATAAGAGTTGTGGACACAGGGCCCTTTCGGCATAGTACACCCCTAACCAATAACCATGTATAATGACAAATAAAACTCAGATTTATATGCATGCGCCCTCACGCTTGCACTTTCTTAATTTTATTATGTTACTAGTGGCTGTCACCCGCGGCGTTGCCAGCGACAAATTTGAATAATAAAAGGGTTCTAACTTTAAACCCTCATTTGAACCCCTTAGGGGTTGAATGTCCGAAAATCCTTGTTTAGTACACCTCTACACTCTGTAATGAACACACCCTCCAAATGTCATGTCTCTAGGTACAGCGGTTTAGACTCTACTTTGATTCCTAGAATATATCAGTCAGTCAGGAGTTACTCTATTATTTTATTTAAATTACTCAATGACAAAAAAAAACGGGTTCAGGCATCGAATTGACAAGTTTATAACATTTTTACATTAAAAAAGAAGTAATTCCTAACTAAGTTTTCATACATGAAAACCATAAATAAACACATACATTTTGCAAATGTCAATTTTCATGTATGAAAACTCTATACATTTAGATAAAAAAATAATCGACGATGTTATGCTCAAAACGGTGCCCGGAGCCGTTTTTTTAAAAATTAAAATTCAGTAATTTTCTAACTTTTTATAAAAATTCAAAAAGTGCGAGCGAGAGGGCGAACAAACGAAAATTCCGTCCCTTTCACACTATGATAAATATGTAAAATTTAGAACTGTTCTAAACCATCTGCTTTTTGACCAATCAATTGATTAAAAAAAAACAATTTATTACTTCCTCGTTTTAAAAAAAAGCGCTTACTACGTCGCTTTTGGGGCATATAATTCTAAATTTTGCAAAACTTTTTGTAACGCAAAAAAAAATATGTTTTTTTTTTTCAAATTTACAGATACATATATTCAATATCTAAGGCAAATCAGTAGATTGAAATATTTTGCAATTTCAAAACGGCCACATTTCAAACATTCATAATTTCAAAAACAAAATATTCCTATGAACAAAAGACACAGTTTTATGTATTTACTAAAACTCATCGAAAGAGGAACGCATCCTTTTTGAAATCTCACAAAAAAAGGATAAAATAAATAAAATAAATTTAATGAATTGTGAATTATTTTTTTTGTTCTACGCGTGGTTTACTCTGATGTGTAGACTTACACCTTTAAGTATTGTCACACCTTTCTGTTACACCTTGTATGAAACAGGTTAATTATTTCTCAGATTTATTGCTATTAAGAGTAGGTAATATAGCAAAAGTCGTTCACTTGCATGAGTATAGTAACCCCCTTTCGCCTTATTACACCCGCAATCAACAACCCTGTATACAGGATAGGTGTAACATTATTTGCGTATCAGACAAAAAAACTTTGTATGTCCCAAAACCTTTTTTTTACTCATGTACCCCATTACTTGCTCTTATAAATGAACGCTTATCAACATTTTGTCTCATTTTATCTGACAAGGAACATCACGCAACAAAAAAAAAACGCTCAACTTTTCAGACACATTCATTAATAAGGCCAATAGCTCATAAACTATACGTTTGAAAACTGATTGGAATCGTTCCGCCTTACGTGACCAATTAAAAAAAAAAAAGCAAAAATATTAACAACACTATGAATCTGTGACGTCATATTCGCGCCATCTCCGTCTTGCGCATTCATTAAAGTGGGTGCGAACGAGATGGCGTTTATTTAAGTCCTAACATGCCATTCATAAGCCCCACAAGCTTAAGTCGTACCTAACAAAACATTAATAAAATTGCAAAATACTAACTCTACTGACAACCTGTTTAACCTTCATTTATACATTTTAATTACAAAATGAGAATCACTTATTCTAAATAACAATAATAAATTAAGTTTACGATCCGATATCGCTATAGGCATGATTTCTCGACCTGTCAGACTTACGACCTGTCATCTGTCAATACATTGTCATGTGGTAAAATTCACATTTCTCTCGACTAATCGCATTTTGAACTTAACACTAATTTGAAAACTATCTCAGTCTCATTTTGTTGAATATTTATGAAAATTAAATAAATATTATATGTTAAGGAAAGCGACCAACGATATCAACTCCCATTGACAAGAATTTGAGAACTGGCACAATACGCAGTGTGGTCGCCAGTCAAGAAAGAAGAAGAAAAAAATCCTATAGACATGTGTCAAAATGTCATTAGTATTTCGGTTAATTTTTTACGATGCATTTAAGTCTATGTTTTCTATAGCTCCCTTACACCTAAATCGACGATTTCCATACACTTTAATATTCAAAAATCAAAACGAAATGCGACTGAGCCAATGTTCAATAGATTAGTTCTGTCTAAAGTATGATTATAAAAATCACCTACAAGTGTCATCTGTCAAATATTTGTCAAACATTGGTCATGCGTACTAAAAATCACTAATATGCGTCATCTGTCTAATATTTGACAAACATTCACTGCTGGCCGCCGTATGTCAGACGCGATTAAGTACCGATAGTATTGACAGTGTGACGTTTGTTGGTCGTTGACGACTGAACTGTCAACTGTCAGCCGCTGTCAGACGAGCGACGATGGTCGCTCAGTGATTATTCTGTAGTCTCATTATGGTCTTGTATATTTGCTACCTGGGGAGAGAGAAATACTGTAAGAAATATTTATGTAATTACCACTACCATTGTCCATTGATTAGTTTGTAGATAAGTGTGTGTATTGTAGTGTGAGCAGAATGGAGTGTGAGATTGGTACACGCCTGAATAATTATGTCGGTAAAGACTTCACAAGTAGTTTAGTGTGAGTTAAGTCAGTAACGTGAGTGAAGTGTGAGTTTAGTATAGTAAGTGTATTGAAGTGTGAGTTTAGTATAGTAAGTGTAGTGAAGTGTGAGTGTGGTATAGTAAGTGTAGTGAAACGTGAGTGTAGTAAAGTGTGAGTTTAGTATAGTAAGTGTAGTGAAACGTGAGTGTAGTAAAGTGTGAGTTTAGTATAGTAAGTGTAGAGAAGTGTGACTATAGTATATTAAGTGTAGTGAATAGTGAGTGTAGTGTGAGTGTGGTATACATAGTAAGTGTAGAGAAGTGTGACTATAGTATAGTAAGTTTAGTGAAAAGTGAGTATAGTGAGTGTAGTGTAGTGTGAGTGTGGTATAGTAAGTGTAGAGAAGTGTGACTATAGTATAGTAAGTGTAGTGAAACTTGAGTATAGTGAGTGTAGGGAAGTGTGAGTGTGATATAGTAAGTGTAGTGAAACATGAGTGTAGTGAAGTGTGAGTGTAGTATAGAAAGTTAATTGAAGCGTAAGTGTAGTGAAGCGTATGTAACTCGCCTAATCGTAGAGGTCGATGCCGGGCTCCCGCGCGTCCGTGTCGGGCGGCGGGCGGGGCTGCGGCGCGGGGGGCGTGGCGCCGCCGTAGTTGAGGAAGTCCCACACGAGGATGGTGTCGTCGTGCGACGAGGAGACGATCTGGAACTCGTCGAACTGAAGCCGGAACACTCGGCCGGTGTGCTCCTGAGGAGTATTCCAAGGATTCTACTAGTGTTTTGTCGACCACCCAGCACTGCTTACGTGTTTAATGTGACAATATTATATCGAGGCGACTAATGCAGGTTAAATTAATACACAATATTACTCAGTTTATAATCTCAAGGCACGGAAGAGATTAAATAATCCAATACATAAGATTTTGTAAAAATTTGGGTTCTAGCTTCTCCCACACCAAAGCTACAGGGAGGTCGAAAATGGCTCGAACCGCTTCGAGAAAAGGATGGTACTGCCGTGCCTTTCTTTAGGCATTTTTGTGGAAGACGTACACCGTCCTGGCCGTATATGAAACAAGTCCTATGAAACAGACTAATAAATCATTCATTCATTCCTTTTGACAAAATATATATATATATACACATTATTGACTGAGCGTACGTCTCGCTTCGAGTCTGGCAAAATGTTGTTTCGTCTGTATGTATGCATAGATGTTAATCCGCTATGTCGTGGTTTCCAACCAATCTTGCTGAAACTTGATGCATGGGATGTACTTTTTTTATCGTCCCTAATTTTTGACTGGTCGGGTATTTCTCTCGGAACAGCTTCGTTGAAAATGCAAATACCACGACGAATTTACAAACCTTTACAACAATCAGGTGCATTTGAAAACCCGTCTTGTTGAACAATATGAATGTGTACACTCACCACTAGAGTCCTAAGACAGAGGTCCTGGTGTGGTGTCCGCACGTCCAGCGCCGCGGGGAGGTCCCACACTTTGATCTTGCCGTCGTACGCGCCACTCACTATCCGTTTGTTGTCGAATCTAGCGGCAATATATTATACTTGAATAGTCTTCACAAAAGGTTTTACAAAGTGCCGTCTCAAGGCACGGAAGAGATAAAATATCTAACGAATAAGATGTTCTAAAAATTTTAGCTTCTAGCTTCTCCCACACCAAAGCTACAGGGGGGTCGAAAATGGCTCGAACCGCTTCGAGAAAAGGATGGTAAGGCCGTGCGTTTGTTTTTTTCGACTTGGCGGATATCTAGTGTTTACTCGCTTCATTCGTTACATCTTATTATAAAAGACTTAGTGTCGCTTAATTGTCGCGAAAAATAACAAGCACTTCTCCGTATTCCTCTATCGCTTTACTACAGATGTGTGTAGTGGACCGATTTCGGCGAAACCCGAACTGTCGGCCACAGAGGAGGACAATCGCTTCCAGATACGCCAGGACCCCGTGGTTCAAGACACGTTGTATACTTTTTCAGAGTATGGCCGTAACTGAAGCAGGCCTGTAGTTAACAGGATGGCTACGACTATACCGTGCTTAGGCACAAGTTGCACGTTTGCAAGCTTCCAAGACTTTTTGGGTTTTGGAATCTTGCAACCTGAGCAGTCTCTAGAGAGAGCCGAAAGAGACGAGTCAAAATGTAGTCGAAATGCAAAAATCTGTTGTATCTCTAAGAAGGCGTCATAGAGAAAACCCTGGAACTGGGGTAATTGAATTCGGTTTTGGTATTCCCTGCCCCTCGTATGAGGCGAATGCAATGGAGTCTTTGAGGTTGCGGGTGGTCAAAGTGTTCATCATTCCAGCAGGCTTAGGGGGACGATAGCGTGGTGTGGCTAACACTGTCCTTCAAAATAGTGGCATTATTTTCCAGGCCGTGCCTGTTAGTGTAAGAGGATTCTGGTGCGTCCATAAAGAGGTCCTGAAGCCCTTAGGTTAGCACAGGGACAGGCCACCGAGAGGGTTTTTGTGGGTAAAATCCCGTCTAGTCTGTCCCGTTACTGTACATGTACTACAGTACGATGGCTCACTGTACAGTCGCTGCACTCACCGTATGCACCGCACTAGCTCCTCGTGTCCCTCCAAGACTCTAATGCACTGTCCGCACTCGATGTCCCACAGCCGGATAGTGTTGTCCGAGGAGCCGGACACCACTAGTCTGTCCCGGTACTGTACATGTACTACAGTACGATGGCTCACTGTACAGTCGCTGCACTCACCGTATGCACCGCACTAGCTCCTCGTGTCCCTCCAACACTCTAATGCACTGTCCGCACTCGATGTCCCACAGCCGGATAGTGTTGTCCGAGGAGCCGGACACCACTAGTCTGTCCCGGTACTGTAGGCAAGCGATGCCTCGTTTGTGACCGTTTAGTGTGCGAACGAATTCACACGATGACGTGTTCCACACCTGCGAAATGTTAATATTGTGTTTAGAAAAGAATAGTGTTTATTCATGAGCGGGGCGAGGGGAGCGAGGGGCGCGGGCGCCAGTCGGGAACCAGCTTTGGGCCGATTATACCCTGATGAAGTTCACCCAATGTGAACAAAACTATAAGTGGACATTTCCAACAATCAGGTACATGTGAAAACCTGTATTATTAAACAAATTTAACAAACTGTATTTTAAATAAAAAAATTTTTTTTTTTTTAATGACACCGAAAACGTTATTCTGATTATTATTATTATTCACGCCCTATATCCGACGATTACTGTGTAATCAATATATTTAAAAGCTGCAAGTAGACCTGGCGGCCCTCGGTCATTGCAGCAGTGAAGGACATAGGCGAGACCTGGAGTGAAGGACATAGGCAAGACCTGGAGTGAAGGACATAGGCGAGACCTGGAGTGAAGGACATAGGCGAGACTTGGAGTGAAGGACATAGGCACGACCTGGAGTAAAGGACATAGGCGAGACCTGGAGTGAAGGACATAGGCAAGACTTGGAGTGAAGGACATAGGCAAGACCTGGAGTGAAGGACATAGGCGAGACCTGGAGTGAAGGACATAGGCAAGACTTGGAGTGAAGGACATAGGCACGACCTAGAGTAAAGGACATAGGCGAGACCTGGAGTGAAGGACATGGGCAAGACCTGGAGTGAAGGACATAGGCGAGACCTGGAGTGAAGGACATAGGCAAGACCTGGAGTGAAGGACATAGGCAAGACTTGGAGTGAAGGACATAGGCACGACCTGGAGTAAAGGACATAGGCACGACCTGGAGTAAAGGACATAGGCGAGACCTGGAGTGAAGGACATGGGCAAGGCCTTGAGCGAAGGACACAGGCAAGACTTGGAGTGAAGTGAATATAACTCTGCCCGACATGAGGTCTTAGGAACCGAAGAGAGAACGTCATATTACCTTTATAGTCCTATCCCCGGACGCGCTCACGATGTATTTCTCGTCGAAGTCGACGACATTGACTGCCGCCCGGTGTCCCACTAGGACACGTCGCAGCATTATCTCCGTCGTAGACGTCATGTCCCATACAGCTATGGAACGGTCCTACATTGACAAAGAGTATTATTAATTATGCTTATTTTTAATAATTATTTTTAACCCAAAAATAACAAAACCGATTTTGATAATGTTTTTATTTACCAATTGGAAAGTATATCTGTCAAGTTAACAAAATAAAACTATATGGCTCACGTCTAGCTTAGAAACATACGTAAAAATCTCTCCATACAAATTTATTGAAAGTGTCTATGTGTAGTCCATTAAATTTTTTTTTTCTATTTATTAAGTTTACAACCATCTATTTATCTAGCTAATAAGTAATTTTAATGTAGCTTAAACTTCTACATAAATAGTGTATCTAAGAATGTGTCCATTAGCACGAATATTAAAATCTCTATTATGGGGAAGACACTTTGTTCATGTGTTTTTTATACTTTGCACTTGCACAAAATTTCGTTCTATTAAGTCTTCTTACAATGTCCGTGTGGTCGAATACATGATCTAACAAAAAAACGGCAGAATTGAAAAGTTTGTTGCATTAGTCTATGATCCCGATATACAACGATCTTCACTGATCACGATGTTTATTTAATAAAACTTATTTTATATTAAACTATCTGACCCGCCGAACTTCGTACCGCCTAACAGTTATGTATGTTTCTCTCCTTTTAAACCTTCTTTGGAGTACGACAAACATTGCAAGACTAAAATCAGCTATATCAGCCCAGCCGTTTTCGAGTTTTAGTGAAACAAACGGATTTATTTTTATATATTTTTTTTCTGTCATAATAACATTCTCCAGACAATAACAAACACAACAAAAAAAAAAGTAGTGAAATCGGTCCAGCCGTTCACGCGTGATGGCGTGACCAAGTGAAGTGGCGTGATATAGGTCTTCATATATATATATATATATATAGATTTATTATGCCATTAAATGTATTGTATATGGGTCGCCTATCAAATTTAGTCCAGGATATGATTAATGAATAATTAAAAAAAAAAATGTTAACATTTCACCAGTTGGATTATTAGACAAAGTTAATACCAATGGAAAGTATGTTGTTCTATGAATTGTACCGCCCGTCACAAATGTCAAAATTGACTCGATATAAACGCGTATATCACCTTTTTGTATAAATAACGCAGCAAACATAGTGATTCGAATTCGAAATAAAAATTAATTTTGTACTCAGCCATAAGTTATGTTATTTTGAATTGGGTTGATTAATAATCCCTAACGTATTTATAGTATGTACACTGTCCTGGCAGAAGTCCATACATTTTTGAAACATATCTTTTTGTATGTACTTTACTGCAAGTGATCATCATCCTGTTGCAGAACCTCAAGTGTAACACAGCCTCGCAGTGGTGTATGAGTGTGTTCATCATCTCCCCCGTGTTGACGTCCCACACTCGGACCATGCTGTCTGATGAACCAGAGATGATCGCTCGCTCGTCGTACTGGATACAGAGGACGTACCTTGCTGCAAGTGACCATCATCCCATTGCAGAACCTCAAGTGTAACACAGCCTCGCAGTGGTGTATGAGTGTGTTCAACATCTCCCCCGTGTTGACGTCCCACACTCGGACCGTGCTGTCTGATGAACCAGAGATGATCGCTCGCTCGTCGTACTGGAGACAGAGAACGGACCCTGTGTGGCCTTGCAACTCCTGTGGACAACAATTGTAAAATTATTACAATTGATTGTTAGTTATTTTAATTAATGACGTACACAATATACATTTTAATATGGACACTTTCTAATGTAGGAGTTTGACATACAATCGACACGATGACTTTGTGAAATACAACGGACGCGAAGTCGCGGGCAGTAAGTACCAATCTAATGGGCAAGTGCCTTTATTACCAAAAACAAAATGACTGACTACAACAACAAAAAAACATAGAGCAGAAGGATTACCCACCACCAGAGGGCAGCGTGCAAAGCATGCAAGCCGCATTGAATGGCAATGCTTATACGTAGGGCCAGGTAAAAACGGGCATTCTGGTCACGCGTAGTAGTAATTAACATTTCTTACCCTGACACATTGTAACGTCTTCCTGTCCCATATTTTGATAGTGTTATCCCTTAGTCTGGATTGATTACTTACCCTGACACATTGTAACGTCTTTCTGTCCCATATTTTGATAGTGTTATCCCTTAGTCTGGATTGATTACTTACCCTGACACATTGTAACGTCTTTCTGTCCCATATTTTGATAGTGTTATCCCTTAGTCTGGATTGATTACTTACCCTGACACATTGTAACGTCTTTCTGTCCCATATTTTGATAGTGTTATCCCTTAGTCTGGATTGATTACTTACCCTGACACATTGTAACGTCTTTCTGTCCCATATTTTGATAGTGTTATCCCTTAGTCTGGATTGATTACTTACCCTGACACATTGTAACATCTTCCTGTCCCATATTTTGATGGTGTTATCCCTTAGTCTGGATTGATTACTCACTCTGACACATTGTAACGTCTTCCTGTCCCATATTTAGATGGTGTTATCCCTTAGTCTGGATTGATTACTCACCCTGACACATTGTAACGTCTTCCTGTCCCATATTTTGATGGTGTTATCCCTTAGTCTAGATTGATTACTTACTCTGACACATTGTAACGTCTTCCTGTCCCATATTTTGATGGTGTTATCCCTTAGTCTGGATTGATTACTTACTCTGACACATTGTAACGTCTTCCTGTCCCATATTTTGATGGTGTTATCCCTTAGTCTGGATTGATTTCTTACCCTGACACATTGTAATGTGTTCCTGTCCCATATTTTGATGGTGTTATCCCTTAGTCTGGATTGATTACTCACCCTGACACATTGTAACGTCTTCCTGTCCCATATTTTGATGGTGTTATCCCTTAGTCTGGATTGATTACTTACTCTGACACATTGTAACGTCTTCCTGTCCCATATTTTGATGGTGTTATCCCTTAGTCTGGATTGATTACTCACTCTGACACATTGTAACGTCTTCCTGTCCCATATTTTGATGGTGTTATCCCTTAGTCTGGATTGATTACTCACCCTGACACATTGTAACGTCTTCCTGTCCCATATTTTGATGGTGTTATCCCTTAGTCTGGATTGATTACTCACCCTGACACATTGTAACGTCTTCCTGTCCCATATTTTGATGGTGTTATCCCTTAGTCTGGATTGATTACTCACTCTGACACATTGTAACGTCTTCCTGTCCCATATTTTGATGGTGTTATCCCTTAGTCTGGATTGATTACTCACCCTGACACATTGTAACGTCTTCCTGTCCCATATTTTGATGGTGTTATCCCTTAGTCTGGATTGATTACTCACCCTGACACATTGTAACGTCTTCCTGTCCCATATTTTGATGGTGTTATCCCTTAGTCTGGATTGATTACTCACCCTGACACATTGTAACGTCTTCCTGTCCCATATTTTGATGGTGTTATCCCTTAGTCTGGATTGATTACTCACCCTGACACATTGTAACGTCTTCCTGTCCCATATTTTGATGGTGTTATCCCTTAGTCTGGATTGATTACTCACTCTGACACATTGTAACGTCTTCCTGTCCCATATTTTGATGGTGTTATCCCTTAGTCTGGATTGATTACTCACCCTGACACATTGTAACGTCTTCCTGTCCCATATTTTGATGGTGTTATCCCTTAGTCTGGATTGATTACTCACCCTGACACATTGTAACGTCTTCCTGTCCCATATTTTGATGGTGTTATCCCTTAGTCTGGATTGATTACTCACCCTGACACATTGTAACGTCTTCCTGTCCCATATTTTGATGGTGTTATCCCTTAGTCTGGATTGATTACTCACTCTGACACATTGTAACGTCTTCCTGTCCCATATTTTGATGGTGTTATCCCTTAGTCTGGATTGATTACTCACCCTGACACATTGTAACGTCTTCCTGTCCCATATTTTGATGGTGTTATCCCTTAGTCTGGATTGATTACTCACCCTGACACATTGTAACGTCTTCCTGTCCCATATTTTGATGGTGTTATCCCTTAGTCTGGATTGATTACTCACCCTGACACATTGTAACGTCTTCCTGTCCCATATTTTGATGGTGTTATCCCTTAGTCTGGATTGATTACTCACTCTGACACATTGTAACGTCTTCCTGTCCCATATTTTGATGGTGTTATCCCTCAGTCCGGATACAATCTTGTTGTCATCGTATTGCAAACAGTAAACGCCTTTAGAGTTCTCCGATCTACAGTTGATTCGCTGTAACAATTAAATTTCACTTATTGAAATTACATATCCTACTAATATTATAAACGCGAAAGTTTGTAAGAATGTATGTGTGTATGTTTGTTACTCTTACACGCCGAAACTACTGTATCGATTTGGATGAAAAGTTGGTACGGAGATAGCTTTGACTCTGGATTAACACACAGGCTACTTTTTATCCTGAACTAACGCGAGTAACATCGCATCGCGCTGCTAGTTATGGATATGTATGAAAACGAATGGTTAGAAGCGAGTTCGAAAAAACCGGACTGCTAAATCGTTTAACCTAATATATATATATATTTAATTTTGATGTACCCAGTGTCACTCTCACGACTAAGACGAATCTATTGACACCGCTCACATAAAAATACGACAAGCCGTTTAGGCTCTTGGGCGTGACAAACAAATATACATACATACATGTATACATTCATATAAATATACGCATATACATACACTCGAAAAATATAATCCTCCTTCTTTTGCAGTCGGGTAAATTTATCCTAACTAATATTATAAATGCGAAAGTAACTGTCTAAAAAAAAAAAAAAAAAAGAAAAATATTTATTAGAAACAGAAAACAAACTCGATTACAGAATTTATAGTCAGACTGAAATTACAACTTAATGTTTTCTGTCACAAACCGGTCCCAACTCAACATAATGCTGGTTGAAACAACCAGCGTTGATCATCTGTTGGAGCCGGGTGGTGACGTCACGCACGTCACATTCAGTAGGCACATTATTATGTAAATATATAAAGGTACACAATATTAAAATTAATAATCATATATAAAACTCACACAACATTTTAACAAGCATTAAAAACAAAGAGTCGAATATAAACTTATGTAAAAATATAGTGTCATGAGACTATCTTTGAAAAAATTAATTACAACAAATTTGACAAATATTTTATGACCAACAAACAGACGAGAACAATAAAGTAGAGATAACGTTTAATACTTTTCGTATATATAAAATGAGTGATTTAAGTCAACACTTTGAAGGCGTATTTAAAATTCAGAAGATAAGTGTTACATTTCATTACACATAATTTTAAATTGCACTTGTGTCATTAACTAACAGTTCTTCATTTTTTTGGTGTAGGAATATAAATTTCTTAAGTTTATTTCTAAAGTTGTTCAGACACTGCAGGTTCCGTATCGGTGGTGGGATATTATTCCAGCATTTCGACGCAGCATAGCGGAAGCTACCCCTAAAAGCAGCAGTAGCGTGTCTCTCTGTGAGGAGCTGCAAAGTACATGCGCGGGACCCAAGAGAGTGGCGACTCGGTTTCCACTTAAATTTCTCATACAAATATGAAGGCTCTTTATGTTTTATTACCCCAAAAAGGAGGCAAGCCAGATGAAACTTGCGGCGATGCATCATTTTGAGAAGAGCGTACTTGTTGAGAAAAGGAGTGACGTGGGATCTCGGTGGGATCGAAAAACAAAAACGAGCACATGCGTTTTGAACCCTCTGCATAACTCTTTTGGTTTTTGCAAGCAACCGCGGGTGAATGACAGTGTCCATATAGTTAAGCTTGGATAAAACTAAAGACTCAGTAAGCTGTACCCGCAGAGCTGTCGACAGATAAGGTCTCATCCTATACAAAATTTTTAGCCTATAAAAGCAATTTCTCATGCAATCACCCACATGGTTTTCATAACGAAGTCCACTGTCCATAATTAGTCCTAGATTGCGAGCTTCATAGACACGTTCGACAGGCTTACCCATTAACATAACACATTTCGATAGATTCAATCTGGCTAGTTGATGCTTACCACCAAAGATAATATACTTGGATTTTAAAGGATTCAGTAACAGACAGTTGTCTGTCTGTCTGTTTCGCTTTCACACCAAAACCACTGAACCGATATGGATGAAATTTGGCGCACTGGTAGATTGGACCCCGGGAAAGGACATAGGATACTTTTTAACCGACTTCAAAAAAGTAGTTCCCCATTATCTCGACAATCTAATGGGGAACTACGCGGGTGAAACCGCGGGGCACAGCTAGTTACCTATATTTGTAAAAGAGTAAGTCCTGATTGACTGATATTTGCTAAGAATCAACGACGTAAAATTTGGAGAGTTTAGGTAACCTTCTTACATGTTATAAATATTGTGTTTTTTTATATATTACTAGCTGACCCGGCGAACTTCATACCGCCTAACAGTCGATTCTTTATTTTATTTATTATACTTATTCTGCTATTCGTGACGTTCCGGGTCAGTGTATATTGACATTGATATTTATACGATACTAACGTCACTCAATTATATTTGCCTTCCTGGAACCTCTCCACTAGCACTTGAACTCTATCATATGGTATTAGAGTTCAAATTGTCTATTAAGTATTATTACGAATTGATTGTAACCTTTTCAGGCAATTTTTTACAATTTTCTCTCCGTAAGAACCATGCTCGTACTTCAAGGAGTATTCTAAAAAAAGAACGAGGAAAATTGGTGTTGCTGCTCGCGAGATTTGCGCTTAGCAACACATTCAGCGATTAATTTTTATACTATAGAAGTTAATGTAAATAGTATACCTGCAAATTGTGTTTCCCCATCCGCCAGTTGTCTTCTATAGATTGTATATCCTTTATGATCTTGGGGTAGAGATGTCTGTAGAACGAGTGCGAGGGATGCTGCGAGCCCGGCTTCGGCTTGAACAGGTATTGTATCCTGGAAATAAATTAATATTGTATATATATATATATATATATATATTGTTAAAGTATAGTTTTTTTTTTTATCCTACACAGCTAGGCATTTGACCACAAGTTCGCACGAGCACGGAAGTCAGCGACACTGTAGCCCTAGATTGAGCATGCCTTATCTGGAATACACTGGAACTCTCAAGGAAGGCTGCCGGAACAGATTTTACAACTTGAGGGTTGTAGCTAGTCAGGCGAGCAATAGGAAACGCCCCTACAACCATGCTATGGTTTCCTCACGATGTTTTCCTTCACCGGTAGCTCAGGCTCTTTTTGCATGTTTCGTGGGATGCGAACCTCGTACCTTTTGCACGACAATCGACCCCACTAACCACTCGACCATCATTGCTACAATGTTGTGAACAGCTGTTTTTTTTTCTCGAATTCAGAGTTAGTCCAATAGTGAAAGTTTTTCATGAGGGTGTGTATAGTGACCCCCTTTTGGCTTCATCACACCTAGCCGATAACCCCATAGATGATGGTACGATACCCTTCGAGCGCGAGACCGACTCGCACTTGGCCGATTAATAATATAATTTTCTACTGAAATAGAAATATATATATTTGTAACAGAAAACACAACTTAAACAAAAATAAAATATGTAACATGAGTAAGTGCTTGCTGTCACAAACTGGTCACAACTCAACACCGCGCCGGCTGAAGCCAGCGTTGATCTTCCGTTGGTACCGGGACGCGACGTCACGCACGTCACAACCCACAGAGTTATTTCAGTCACTTCTGTCAGTATCATAAACTAGGCTACGAGTAAAAGTCAAAGATCGACCAACAACAACTGCTCACCATCCTCGTCTCTCTGCCAGTCCTCTCCACAGCGAGTCAGTGCGAACCTTGCGCTCGACCAGTTTCTTCCACAGCATGCCTTCTGATATGACCCGTTGCCACTCGCGGCAGACTAATTCGGCGGCGCATAACGAACTCGCGTCTAAGTATGATAGTATGTTCTCTGCGACGTGATCGAGGCCTTTTTCTGGAATAATAATTTAAAATTGTCAATACACTTGATTGTGGTTGATTGACGTTAATGGTGGCTCTAGCTTTAGTTAGTTCTTGATGCAAAAGTTATATATTAGGGGAGTTGTGTTCATTCATTTGTGTTAATTCATTAATTGTCCAATGCATTGCACAAATTGTCTTTTTATCCCTCCATCCCATCAGTATTTTTGATTTTCGCAAAAGCCGTTTTTATTCGCAAGAGGGATGAAATAAATTGAGTTTAGAACATCGTGTGCATTAAGTTTGTGAATTCAAAACCATTATTAAACCTATTTACTTCTACCTCTATGGTGGCAAATTTATCATACAACCTTTTTTAATTAAATTTTATTTAAGTCGCTCTATAACTATACAAAGCTATAAACTATATGTACAAAAGCAATACCCAATAATTAAAACTAACTTAAAACTAAACCACTGCCAGTTGGTAGAGTACCCAAAATGCCTACATATCTTTTTTAATTTGTTTTATACTCGAAATCTTTATACTGTTATTTTTTTTGGATTTATTTTTTGCATTTTTCCTCGCTGAGGTGAAAAGTTACATGTAGCACTCGAGAGCAAGGATTTTTCACTCGTGCTCTTTTGATTCCGCGCTAACGCTCAGGTTTCTAATTTCAGATTCCTTCGCTTTCTCGGAATTGAGCAAAGTTGCTTTTTAACCGCGTGCTCACTTTTGATGACCGAGCAAGCGAAGGATTCTAAAATTAGAATCCTGAGCGTTAGCGAGGGAATTAAAAGAGTATGAGGTGAAAAATCTTTGCACTCGAGTGCAAAACGTAACTTTACATCCCACCTCAGCGAGGAAATGACTACATACGAAAAATAAAAAATTGAATCACTCATTTTAGTTTTTTCACTTATTTTTAACATAAGGTTTTAACAATATGACGAGAAAAGATGAAGGCGGGCGCAACGCGCGGTTGTAGGATGAATTCGGCACCATAGAGGTACAAGAAAATAGGTTGAATGAGAATGAAATCGTCTGGCGCATAAAAACAGCTTTTGCACTCCAGATATCGAATAGCAAAAATACTCTTTCCGATGAAAAATAAATTTAAAGTATAAAAGCAAAAATACACGCGTTTTTATATTACCGCACTGGAGAACATGTTTGTTATTTAAATTGTTTTAGAATTACTATTTCAGTGTGTTAAAATAATCGTTTCGATATTGAGAAGAGGTTTGAGATGGTATTGAACAAAACATAAGTTTTTAATTCTAACACTGTCCTAATATATGTCTATGCAATTGTAATTCTAAACCCATTGAAATAATACACTTGGTCCCTTGAATAATAGCAATAATTATAATCCTAACTAATATTATTAATGCGAAAGTAACTCTGTCTGTCTGTCTGTGTCGCTTTCACGCCAAAACCACTGAACCGATCTGGATGAAATTTGGTACACAGGTAGATTGGACCCCGGGAAAGGACATAGGATACTTTTTAACCGACTTCAAAAAAAGTAGTTCCCCATTGGATTATCTCGATAGTAAAATGGGGAACTACGCGGGTGAAACCGCGGAGCACAGCTAGTACTATATAATCGTTAATCTTAGATACTGATACAGATACGGGATTAAACTTTATTATATTCATTTTATTTTAATATATTTAAAATATCGCATTGTCATTGGTCCTCGACAGATCTACCGAATTTCAAATCAAACCGAAGTTTTAAAGAGGGCCATAATAAATGTTCAAAGATCCGTTACATGATATATACAGAGCTAAAAAAATCTAGCAATCGCTATCCTATACTCACAAATCTATACTAAAAATATATCTGTAATTCAAATCTCTCCAGTCAGATCTGAAACGATAGAATAATAATTTCTGACGCTTGCCTACTGCTATTACAAATTCTAATTCGTCTATATGTGAATGTGGTTACAGATTTCAACATTCTGTAAGAATATATATATATATATAGGATAAGATAGGACAACTCTTTATTAATAATCAGCTTAAACAATATAAAAACATGCTAAATTTAAATAAAACATGCTTGGTTTTTAATAGCGGCCTTATCGCTTAAAGCGATCTTATTCAGGCAAGCATGCACAAAAAATACGCACAGGCCCAGAAAGTTGAATTCTCATAATATTATATTATTTATATTTTTTTATAATATATAGTTTTTTTCATTTGATAGGTGATCTCCTTTCCTACTAGTCTGTTTTTTTTTAACTCTGGATGCATTTACGACGAGTTTATTTTAGTTTGACGTATCTTTGTCTATGGTATATATATGATATCGTAGTGTGTGTCGAAAGGGCAAAAACCAATTTAAATATTGGTTGCCACGTGCGTTAGTACATTTGCTGCGTGCCATCTGGTTGCTACTCAGCGGGAAGATGGTGCTGGCGCGGAGGCAGCGGCCAGAGCTAAGCGGCTTAAGTACGCCTGCCTTCAGCCACAGTACGAGTTCGTTCCGTTCGCCGTCGAGACGGCGGGATCGTGGGGCTCTGAAGCCAAGATATTGGTGTCTGAACTGGGTCGGCGTCTGAAGGAGAAAGGGCGTGATCCACGTTCTGGTCTTTTTCTCGCCCAGCGCATTTCATTAGCGATTCAGCGTGGTAATGCCACTAGCCTTATGGGGACGTTTGGACGAGGGACTGATATAGGTTTAGATTTTTGACTATATTATTCTATAAGTAACATTTTTTTTTTAATGGTGAATTAGTTGTGAGTGTTGTTAGCTATGTTTGACAAAAATCAATTCAAGATGACACCCCTACCACAAAATGGCGATTTAGAAAATTTTACAATTATTAATTTAACTTGTATTAATTATTACTATTGTTAGTTCGTTGATTTCTCAAATAAACCTCGATTGTTTGAGAATGTATATTTAACAGGCGATTCTGTATATTATATATGATCTTTATTTTTTTATTTATCCATCCTTTCCAACATGTAGTGGCATTGAATCAATTTAAATTAAACTGTATATATAACAAAACAATTAGTAAAAAATATATATATAATTCTATTAATTATTAAAAATTATATTCACATCTTAAATTTTATTTGGTACCTATCTATTTATAATAATTTATTTAGTTGATATATATATATTATAAATATATGGGATTATATATATATATATATATATATATATATATCATCCCATATATTTAACTTTTGAATGGCTCTTCATTATCACCATATCCGGCAGAGTATACAGGGCCCTTATTCTTTATCAAACAATAATTCAGAGAGAAGGAGTTTCCTCGCCGAAAACGCGTGACGTGTTTAAGATTGACACAATACGTTATTCACGACGCGAAACGAGCGCGTTCCTTACCAAGGCTTTATATAAAATTTGACATTGGCTTAGTGAATAACGTGTGTTCTACGTTTTTAAAACAATGCAAATAATGTAATACAATGCTGACAACATTTCAAATGTTTGATTCTAAATTTTAATTACAATAGTCGAGAAACTAATGAAAAATAATGTAGGTACTCTAATTTTTTTTATTTCATTCAGAATGTAATAATTATGTTATTAGAAATTTTTAAAAGTATAATATAAGTTCGGGAAAATGTTATTGTCGTCAAAATCATTTATCAAATTCTCATTCATCAACTTTTTTTATATGAACTCTTCATTATTTTGTATATGAACTCTTAATTATTTTTAATATGAACATTTCATTATTTTTTATATGAACTCTTCATTATGTTTTTATATAAACTCTTCATTATTTTGTATGCGAACTCTTCATTATTTTTTTATATGAACTCTTCATTATTTTTTTATATGAACTCTTCATTATTTTTTATATGAACTCTTCATTATTTTGTATATAAACTCTTAATTATTTTTTATATGAAGTCTTTATTATTTTTTATATGAACTCTTCATTATGTTTTTATATGAACTCTTCATTATTTTGTATATGAACTCTTAATTATTTTTTTATATGAACTCTTCATTATTTTTTATATGAACTCTTCATTATTTTGTATATGAACTCTTCATTATTTTTTATATGAACTCTTCATTATTTTGTATATGAACTCTTCATTATTATGTACATGAACTCTTCATTATTTTTTATATGAACTCTTCATTATATCATCTCGAAATGGTTTTCAAATTTCCGTCATTTTCCAAAAATGAAATGTTGTCAATTTTATGTTCGTAGTGTATGTGAACACAGAATAAATCCTAGTGGAGTGCTAATACTTACTGGGCAGCATGCTTATGAAGTCTCTCTGCAGCATGGGCTTGAGGTAAGCATTGATGTGTCCGTGCTGATAGTGACACATACGCGCTAACAGCTGCTCCACAAACTCCACCTGAAAATATGCGTAAAATACATATTAGTTATCTTCTCTATAATATAAAAGTGAATGGCTGAATGTGTGAGAGAGCAGCTGCAATGATTTTGATAATATTTTTTTTAGAATATTCCTTGAAGAACGACGTTAGTTCTTACAGAGAGAATTTTTATTAAAATTGCCTGAAACATTCTATAAACAAAACTTTTTTACACAATCCATTCGTAATAGTACTTAAAAGTCAATATGAACTTTAATACCATACCATAAAGTTTAAGTGTTAGTAAAGACATTCCGGGAAGGCAAAACAATTGAGTGACTTTAGTAGCATATAAATATTTATGTCAATATTTGCTGACCCTGCGTACTAAATAGCAGAATAAGTATTAAAAAAATAATTAAAGAATCAACTGTCAGTCGGTACGTAGTTCAACGAGTCAGATATTAAATAAATGAAATAGCTTTTATTTCTGAGATAAGGTTATGTACAAAAATTACTAATCACTACAACTATATCTAAAATATGTTAATTATTTTTTCAGTTTACATGTAAAATTTAGGTGAATGCTATAAAATATCCCACAACTCAGTGTATACGTCTCCTCCAAATGTCTCCATTGAGCCCTGTCCTGTGCAAATCTTAATCACTACGGCCCCAAAGTCAGTCGTATACTGACCTAATTATGTTGGAATTTGCAAAGACCATCACACCATCTCGTGGTCGGTCATACATCCTTTCTAGTATTGTAAATTTCTATGTGCTTTGTTACATGTAAGAGATAGCTTAAAGCTATAAGGCCACTTTTATGGGCTAGAATTGGTAGCATAACATTGTCCCCTTGTCCATTTTGCTGAGTTGTGAGAAACACTTACACAAAATTATTTACTTATCTGTAATTATTTTAAATATTTTTTAACATAAATTTTTGTGGTTGTATTATGTGTTTGTTGCAATATAAAATAATTCATTAATTCATTCATTCTTGTTCGCAATATCTCATTCTTATTAAGATATACCTGGTCTGTCTCGTTCCATCGTGCAAAGTAGTTGAGACAGGCGTCCCGCTCCGCCGTGTAGGCGGCGCTGCTCGGTGTAGGCCGCACGCCCGTGTCCAGGCATGTGATCGGCGTCACCTGGTGCCAAAGCATACTTAACAATTAGGAAAGAAAAAGAAAATAGGAGGAAAATTTAAAAACAGTGTTTTTAAAACGATTTGATTCAACTTAAGAAAATTGTGGTTCACAATATGATATAAGCTTGAAGCTGCTCGCCTATTGTTATATGAATAAATGAATAAATTTAACTGGAAACTTTACTTAAACAATTATTTAATATAAAGTGTATGTTACCTGGGAAGCATCTGATCTTCCTTCTTTCTCTTTAAATTCAAACAAGATGTTGAATCGTTATAAATAAAGACCAATCCAAATATGTATATAATATACCAGCTGCGCTCTGTGGTGTTACACATGAATCTAATGCCGCGCTCTGTGGTGTTACACATGAATCTAATGCTGCGCTCTGTCGTGTTACACATGAATCTAATGCTGCGCTCTGTCGTGTTACACATGAATCTAATGCTGCGCTCCGTGGTGTTACACATGAATCTAATTTTTTTCTGGTATAAAATATAACCTACTAAATGACAATGTACATCAGAATCGAAGCATGCAATACTGAGTTAGCATTTACTACTTTGATAGACAGTTCTTCCCCTTATTCCCATATTGGTTGATGTGTATAGCCTGTTCCTAACTTCTGATTTAACTGAGGTTTGCATGTTGTTTTCACTTCTGATGTTCATGTGCTTTCTTCCTTAATACTGGAGGGTCTTGGTCTGCTGTAGTCTTAATAAAAATAAATATATTTACTGACAAAATCTGTTAATTAGAAAGCAGATAAACTCAAGTCCAAGACGACAACCTGATACACAACTGAGGCTGGTGTCAGCATTAGTATATAAGTATAAACTGTAATATTATCAGTGAATAAAGGCTATTTTTATTTTATATAATAATTTAAGGTAATTTTCAGACAAATACACATTGTTATGATATCATTCCCAGTGATTACTAAACCTTCAATTTACTGAGTCAATTATGCAGTTATAAGTCTTACTAATGCATACATGACTGTGATGCAACTATTAAACCTGAACATTTAGCAACATGATTACATGTAGATATAAAAACTGTCTACAACTTGATGTTATATCATAACATGCCTTGTTCACAGCTTAGAGGCAGACAGTTGCGAAATTAGTGGTAAAGAAAGTGGCACAGCAAAGTTTGACATACAAAACATAAGTTTATATCAGCTTTTTAAGTATGTTCAGGTAGGGAAAAGAATGAGTAGCCTTTTATTGGATTTTTTGTGCTCAAAACATTCCTTTCAAGAGATAGAAGATCAATGAACTAATAGATAGAGAGGGAAACTTTAATAGAGAGGGTTTTATGTGAAAAACTGATATAAATAAGCTAACAGGAAATTTTTACGGTGAAGAAGGAACACTGTGACAAGATGACTAAGATATTATTCAAAGAACAGGCCTAAAACAGTTCTTTTTTTGTTCAATCCGCAATGCAGGAGGACAAAAAATTTGAGCCTCATCATGCATGTAACCAAGAGAACTTTTCCTTTTAGCTTGACTTAAATAATGTAGCGTTTGAAGAATATTATTATATTAATCGAAGAATATAATCAGATACTAGAGCGGGCATAAAAACACAAGTTATTCAAATCGAAATGGGAAGAAGAAAGATGGCGGCGGGCCATGACATTACGGGTCTTGCTCTAATTAAAATTTCCGGGCGTACCTGAGGCGCTTTAATATCTTCTACAACCATCTCAGTCTCCATTTTTACTATTTCACCAGTAACATTAATCACTGTTCACGTAAAACACCACTAAACAAACTAAAATCACAATCGCCAGTAACTCATCTCTCGCATGACGTCAAGTAACTTTAACTTTTTAAATCTGGCAGTGTTTCTTGGCAAAGGTCGATGTACCGTTATTCTTATTCTGCCACTACTTTCATTTTTACCAATTAATAATTTAAAAAAAACTGTATGTTGCGACAAGTTCATTGGAGTTTTAAGGTTTCTATTTTTGACTATAAAAAGCTTCTATATTAAAAGCATATTCCGCAAATAATTTATAGCAGTTTTCTTATGATTGCATTCTTTGTTATTTATGAACGCAGCAATTGTGTCATCAATTTTTTTTTCTATTTTTATTGGCAATTGGATACAAAGTCCTTAATGCCTAACTTATTGAACTATTTACTTAACTATTAATATACAATGTTACAATTTACCTAAAGTAGTACTAATAAACTTATATATATAGGAATAAAATTTACAGAGTTGCTAAGAAGTTTTTGCAAATCATTCGGTATCACACTTTTACAAATATTCTGCAATTCTGCAACTAAAATTAATCTTTCTAAGCTAAATTTCGGGCACTTCATTACAATATGTTGCAGATCAGCAACTTCACTGATACAAAATTTGCATTTATCACTTTGTACAATTTTGAGTCTTGCAAGATGAGCTGGTGTTCTGCAGTGGCCAAATCTTAGTCTATTTATTGTAGTTATAAAATTTCTGTTTTCTATGTCCTTTCTTTTGTGGTACCAAGGTCATTGCGGCGGGGCATTCTGAATTGATGCATACCATCTACCTTTTCTCTCAGATACTGATCTCCAGAATGAATGCCATAAATTCATAATATTTTCTGTTAGTTTCTGTTGATAACCAGTATAAGGTATATGTACTATTTTTGTTCCAACTATGGTTAAAGATCCTGTGTTTAGAATGCATAGATCACACTCGTCTAGTAAATTATAAATACTATTACCTCTGGAGTTCGAAGAACGACAACCAAATGAAACATGATGTGCATTAAAATCACCTAAAACCATGATCGGCTTAGGCAAGTTATTAATTATCTGTTTTAATTTTATGCATTTAAAAATTCGTGTACCTCGATTTGGTGGCGCATAAGCACACAATAACGTCAGATTACCATAGTTAGTTTTTAATATAATTGCGACTGATTGTAGAAAATCGTAATAAGGAGTCTGAAAAAATGAATACTTAAAAGAATTTTTAATTAAGATGGCCACGCCTCCATGACCATCTGGACCGTTTTGAAGTATAGCATTATAATTTGGAACACTGAAAGAACTTCTAGACTTTAACCAAGTTTCATTTAACAAACAGATATCATTTTCATGAAGAAAATTAATCAGCAAAGGTTTTTTACTGGTAACACTCTGTACATTAAATTGGGCTAATGTTATGTGTGTTTTTCTGTTTGATAAATTATTACAGGACCTATTATCCATAAAATTAATGTAAATTACTTAAAAATATGTCTTTTATTCTATTAGATGTCATGACTTCGGTAGATTTAGAGTTTGCTAGAGTAATTAGCGATTTAACAATAGCATTAAGAATTATTTCATTGTTAGCAATTTGTTCTACATCTAAGTTGGACTTTGTTTCGGTTTTTTAATTTTTAGTTTCTGATAATAAGCTGTTCGAGGCTATCGATTTTCGAGCTAAAAGTACACTCTTACTATCTGACACTATTAAGAAATGAGTTCTATTTACATTATTTATATAAACTAACGCACAATAAATTGCATAACACTCTGCTGTGAAAATGCTGCAATGAGTGTCTAATTTCACACAAAAACTATTCTTTGTCTGCGAGTCATAAAAAGCTGATTTTACATTGTCCTCAGTTTTAGAACCGTCCGTATACAGAATGTAGGTAAATAAAGGTTGATTGTTTAAATATTCTGAAAATTCAACTTGGTCACAAATTTGATCTTAATTGATATTAATATCAGTTTGGATCATGGCTTTATAATCTGCACAGAATATAGGGAGAGGATTGGAAGTGTGCATGTTTTTACAAAGGTTCTTAATATTTAAAATTATTTTTAATGGTTCTGGTAGGTGTTCTGAAAGGAGTTCTTCTGCGTTTATATCTAAGTTATTAGTGAAATCTGAAGGAAGGTCTTGAGTAGGTAAAATTCTATTCATTACAAATTTGTTGTCAGTTGCCAGTAATTTAAGACAAAGGTTTTGAGCAAGTTGTAGCCGTCTCAAATTTAGTGGTATAATGCCAGATTCAGCTTCCATTGCATTTATTGGTGTGGAACACATTGCTCCCGTGATAATACGTAATGCTCTATTTTGTATTACATCTAATTTTCGTAAATTAGAAACATTAGCATTCATATAGGCCAATGAGCTGTAGTCAAAATGGCTTCTGACAATGCTTTTGTAAAGCATTGATAATATTTTGGGATCTGAACCCCAATGAACACCAGCCAGAGAACGCAATATGTTCAACCCTCTGCCAGCATTCTTTATGATGTAGTTGATGTGAGTCTCAAATTTCAATTTACTATCTAAGTAAATTCCTAGAAATTTTTTCTCTTGTAACCAGTTAAGATTATTACAGGAGAGAGAAACAGGTGAAATATCGTCTAAGTCTACACACTTCTTGCTGAATATCATAGCTCCACTTTTATCTATATTTATTACTAAATTCAAACTGTCATAAAACCTCTTAATCTGAGATAGGCCATTATTTAAGTTTCTAATAGCAATATTTACATCTTTATTTACACTATATACAACGATATCATCAGCAAATAAAAGACATTTGACTGACGGATCAGTCAAATATCTATTTATTTGAGATGTGTACAATCCAAAAAGTAGTGGCGAAATTGTGGAACCTTGCATTGTTCCCATGAAAACTTCTCTAGGTCCATGTAAAATATGATTAAATTTAACAAGCATTGTCCTATTAAACAAAAAACTGAATATCCATTTGCAAACTTTTCCAGGTATTCCAAGTTTCCATAAAATTTGCACAAGTATTGTGGGATTAACATTATCAAACGCACCGCAAACATCAAGGAAAGCACAAGCTGTATATGAATGACTATGAAAAGAATTTTTTATATCAGTAATGAGAGACATGTAGTTTTCAACTGCACTTTTACCTTTTCTGAAACCAAATTGTTGAACAGGTAACATGTTATTCTTTTCGCTATAAAATTCTAACCGTAATTTAAGCATATTTTCAAATAATTTGCCTATGCAAGAAGATAATGATATAGGTCGATAAGAATCACATTCGTTATCGGGTTTATCTGCTTTCAGAATTGGTAAAACACATTGCGTCTTCCAAGACGTAGGAATATAATTGTTTTCCCATAACAAGTTATAGATCTTAAGAAGAATATTTTGAGCATTTGGATGAAGTTCACGAATTAATTTGTACGTAAAGTCATCAAGTCCTGGTGTTGTATCTTTCCTTGATTTTAGGGTTGATTTAAATTCATGTATTGTAAATGGTTCATTCAAAAAGTATCCATCAGTGTTACTTATTGAGACAAAAATAATATTTAATCTTTTTGTATCTACGTCTTTTTCAGGAGGAGATTGTGGAGCATATTTATCTAAAAAGGAAGGTATCCACTCATCGTTTTTGAATGTTTTTCTAGAACCAGCTCTTTTAAATCTTCTGATATAATTCCAAATCATACTCACCGGTGTATATCTATTAAATGCCTCACACAAGGATCTCCAACCATCCTTCTTTTTTTGACTTAACAATTTCTTTTTAAGAGCGTCAATGAATTTTTTCAACATCTCTAGTATACGTTATATAGTGCGGGTTCCAAATAGTACTGCAATATTCAAGTATACTTCTGACAAAAGAATAGTAGAGAAGTTTTATACAAAAAATATCTGAGAAAGGTTTACTCACTCGTAAGACAAATCCCAAGCTCTTATAAGCTTTATTAACAATTGATGCACAATGATCTGAAAATGTAAGTTTTTTATCTATTAATATGCCTAAGTCACGAACTTGTTCAACTTTATTGATATTTACTCCGTTTACTTGACAAATGTGATTTATAGGATTATTCTTACGCGTGAAAGAGACAAAGCAGCACTTACTAACGTTGACACCAATACTATTTAATTTATAGTATTCTCCAAGCCTATCAAGATCATCTTGAAGTCTTTTACAATCTAAATGATTTTTAATTTTCATAAATATTTTTGTGTCGTCTGCATACATAAGAAATCTTGCATAATATAAACATTTTTTAATATAATATAAATAACAGGCATATAGAAGTGGACCTAAAATAGAACCCTGTGGGACTCCTGAAATTATTTCAATGAAGTTCGATCGAAAACCTCCCACAACAACAGCCTGAGAACGCTTCCACAAATAAGACTCAAACCATCTTAGCAGGTTACCTCGGATGCCCAGCGAATAGAGCTTGCGTAGAAGTATAATATGGTCAACCCGATCAAAAGCTTTCTCAAAATCTGTATAGACTACATCAACTTGTGAGCCTCCATCCATGTTTGTAGCTACGTAATCAATAAAAACGCCCAAGTTAGTAGTAGTCGAACGTCCTTTCATAAAGCCATGCTGCTCAGAAGGTATTGCCGATGATATTATCGGGTAAATATGCGTATGAACAACTTTTTCTATTAACTTACTGAGGACGTTAAGTATTGAAATCGGTCGATAGTTTTCTATCGATGTTTTTAGGCCTTTTTTATGAATAGGTACGACATGAGCTTGTTTCCAAATATCCGGAAACAAACCTTCATCAAAACATCTGTTGAACAGTAGGGCGATAGGAACAGCAAGTGTTTTTGCACAATTTACAAAAAGATTAGTAGGTAAATTATCATTGCCTTTGCCTTTGTTTATGTCAAGATTACAAATCAGCTTATGGACCTTACTTGGCGTTGTTGTTATGCAATTTATAAGATTTGAGTGTAAGCTATCTTCGGTGTACGGATTATTATTACGAGGGTCAGGTAAACTAAAATTTGCTTTGAAAAATTCATTGAATGCATTACATATGTCAATAGGACTAGAGAGAGAACAATAACCATGTGTCATCTGCTGGGGATAGTTTGTAGAATGTTTACGTTTAGATTTTACATAACTCCAAAATGTTTTAGGGTTTGATTTAATTTTATCTTGGACTAAATTTATGTATGATGTATAGCATTCTTCTTGTAGTATTTTCTGTCTCTTCCTTAATTCTGAGAAATCAGCATAGTCAGAAGGATTATTAAATTTTTTCCAAACAGCATGCACTTTACTTTTTTCCTTAATTACGTTAATTAAAGCTCTACTGTACCATACAGGGTATACATTAGTGCCACCAGAGCGTACTTTTGGGATAAAATCATCAATAACGTTGTTAATTACTGAGTCGAATTTCCTTATAGCATCTTCTAAGTTAATTTCGGAATTAATAAAGAACCAGTCATGCTCTGAAAATGAGTTATTCAGATCAGAAAAGTTAGCACGGTGGAATTGGTATTTAAGCCGAGATCGAGGTTTAATAGGAGGCACTAATATATCAGTTGCAGTCATAGACAAAACTGTATGGGCCTTGTCTTCACGAACTAGTGCGAAACTAGATTTTTTAATACGAGTATCTATAGGAGAATCAGAAAATATCAAATCTAGGTTATTATTACTAGCATTAGTAAATATATTATATTGAGATAAGCCGATAAAATTGAAATATAACAAAAGTTCTGATGCCGCATTTTGTATTTCTATTGGGCCTTTTTTAAGAATTTTAGGATCACCGGTTGACCACTCTATACACGGAAGGTTAAAGTCACCCGCAACGATGAAATGATGGCAACCACGAACATAAGATATAGTCTCAGTCAATGAACGTATTCTAGATGGTCTCAATGAATCAGGAGGTATATAAGTTAAAGCAATGTGAATGTCATTAGTTGAACCTACATTCTTAGCTGGTATTGTGACCCAAATACATTCCGGGTTCCCACTCTCCCATTCTGATCTAACGCGTACTTGGAGCTCCGTTCGACATAAAATCATCACTCCACCCCCCAGTGATCCACGGTCACTGCGGAACACAACATATTTACTATTACAGATTTCAGCGTTAAAAATTCCATCATAAAGCCAAGATTCTGTTACCATAACTATGTCAGATTCACACAGTAAAATGTTCTTGTAAAATATATCTAGCTTTGTTCTCAATCCTCTAACATTTTGATAAAAGAGCTTTAGTTTTTTACCCATGTTGGCCATGATAAAGATAATCTAAGTAACAAAATTGATAAATGATTTTTTTTAAAGAGTTGTCCTTAGACATGTTTTCTAGTAACTTACACAAAAATATTGTTGGCTGAGTTAACAGTTTATACACAGTTGCTGTATGTATCAACATATATAAGAAAATTACTGAAAAATTAAATTTAAGCAAATATGTGTACTTATGAACATTTGAGGTAAATACAGTTATAGTGTGATAAAATGCATTGAAACAGTAATCTAAAGATTCGTCGTTCATTAAAATTATTAATGTGAATGCTATAGGTGTCGATATAGGTATGGGTTGAATAGGTACGGGTCCAGCGCAAAAGCAATAAATAATCAAAACTACACAATGTTGACTATATCGGCGGGCGACGATATCGGAATGGGAGGCGAGTTTTCGTTTCGTCGAACGTAAATGCGACAGTTTTTTGTCCACACAAATTTATAATTCGCCTCTCTAGCTTACTATAGGTATTGTAGACTACACGGCAAAGAATAATATGATCTTTAATCTGCAGAGTGTGTAAAGTTTTGGGCTTCATTATCGTCTTTACTACAATCCCGTTTTATCAAAAGCTTCATGTGCTAGCGAAAGAGTATTTTCATACTTTTTCATGTTCCTTAAACCTCGTACTTTTATTTTACTAACACGGGAAATACTCACAAACATGGTAATAACCACAAAGTTCTCCGTCTACGGTAAGAAAACTTTACCATAGAGAAACTATTATTACATTAACTATCTGTAACTATACTGCGATGTTACATTTCTAAAGTGCAATATCACAGCATGAGTTTTGATTTGTAACACACCTGATCGCAGGAAAGCGGGACCAAAGATAAATATGCTTCAAAGCATAATCGAACTCTTAATTATAAAGTTTATTGACTTTTGTTTATTATGTTGGTTGTGAATTGTAGGTTATTTTTAGAATTACTATTGAATTATATTTGAGCGTAGATAATTTTATTGCAATTTCTCTGTGTTAAAGCTCCAAGAAAAAATTTACAATGTCCGACTTAGATGAACCTCCAGCAAAAGTGCTAAAAATCGATGTAAGTCCCGTGTTTTTTTTCAAAGTTATTTGTTTGCGGTCAGCGATTTTACCCTCGGCGAACATTTTATCATCCCGTTGGGAACACTTCAGTTTACTGGGATCAAAAGTAACCTGTGTGTTACTCCAGAGACAAGCTAGCTTCGTCATAAATTGACATTCTAATCCGTCCAGCCGTTTGAGCGTGAAGGAGTAACAAACATACACACATACAAACTTTTGCTTTTATAATGTTAGTGTGATTAACTGTTCTATCTTGGCAAAATGAGAGTAGCAGATGACGATTAACAGAGGAAGAAGGTGAGATATCGTGAGGCTTATTATAGTATTATTGTATAAAAGTATGTATATCAGTCATCAGGTTACCATAGCACAAGCTTTGCCTAGTTTGGGACCTGAAGACCATTGTGTGATTGTTGTCCCATATATATTTATTTATTTATCTGCGCGCAATTATATATCATGATGATCACAACCAATCTATGAGGAAAGAGAATAGAAACAATAGAAAAGCAGAACTATTTTTTACTGATAAAGTGCAGTCACTTTTTAAAATTTGTATTGATTATTTCAGAATATAAATGGTGTGACCCACGTAACAGAGCTGAGTGGTTTCCCCGAACCTTACGAGGGGGTGGTGGAAGGAGAGTTATTGGGAGAAGAGTCGGGAATCATAGAGGGGGGTGCTGAACCGGAAGGCCAGGAGGAGTGGCTGAGTGAGGGTATACTGACTGATGATGATTTTAATCCAGCTGTGAGTGCTCAATAAAATAAATTTATTTATTTATTTAATAATGGACTAGCAGCTGAAGTTGTTGTTTTTTTCGCATGACCAAGGATGTCAGCGATATTGTAGCCCTAGATGGAGTCTGGCTCTCAAGGTAGGTTGTCGGAACACACCATTAGGTGCTTGGCGACAGATTTTACAACATGAGGGTGGTAGCCTATATAATATTGTGTTGAATTCATTAATTATCCAATGCATTTCACAAATTGTCTTTAAATGTTTGCAATAGATAGTTGATTGTCTTATAGCCTTTTCCATGCAGTTGATTTTTAAGAGAATTTAAGAACATTGCTGTGATGACATTCTCAGGCAACCTGTTCCAGTTGTGAACGACTCTGTTCTCAGTACTAAAGTTGCTATTGTTTAAACTATTATTCTAAATCATTTACTAAACTATAAATATTATGAAGTTTCGGTAACGGCCAAATTTGGCCGAAACTTTTGCCGAAACTGAAACTGATTTCGGAAGTTGTAGTGCACGCTCGCCTTAGTTCGTTTCTCGCGGCAACACTTTGTCGGACGCTGGCGGCTCTGTTCGTTGTTGTCGTGCTCTGTTCGGATAGCTCGGTAGCAAAAAAACTTAGTGAGTGCGTTATCGCTTAAGTTTGTTGAACAAACTTAATATACTGTGTTTTAATTTCATGTCCCAATTAATGTAGAATAGTGGATAAAATGTACCAAATTGTAGTACTTTAAGGAATTTTATACTTGACCACGTGAGTTTCGGTTTCGGCCGGAAAACCAGTATCGGTAGGACTCTAATATTATGTAATTTAGTAAATATATGCCGCGACACCGTCTGCAACGCCACATTAAATATCTGCTTTGATTTTGTTAAATATTATTAATTTTTAATATTTTTAATCTGGACATCACGAGTGAATTTGTTTCTTTTAGGCAAGTGTGCTAACTATACTTGGTGGTTTATTTTATTGTGACTTTGGTAATGGCAATACGCCCATATCACCTCCTAAAATTGAGAAGTTAGCAGTGGCACTATTTAATGCCAGTTTTCAAAAATATTAGCTAGGAACAAGAACACAATCTTAAGTAAATGTTCTGACAACTGGTTAAAAGTGACATTACAAAGCCGACTGCAAGAACTTTAGAGCCACATATCTTAACAAGTGAAATCGCAGGATGCGGCTAGTATATAACCATCTGCAGGTGAAGACGAATCTATTGACACCACTCATATAAAAAACGACAAGCCGTTTATGGTCTAAGGCGTGCCAAAGAAATATACATACATACACTCGAAAAACGTAACCCTCATTCTTTCGCATTCGGTGAAACAGAAATAGGCAAAATCATTAGTTTCATCAGTTGGCAGACTTACTATAAATAATTTTTTATTTAAACTATATTTTAACTGTTTTGCAAAAAAATAATTATTCATGATTCTTTATTAATTTTTTATAATTAATTTTTCAGTCCCAAGAAACTATTAATGATAAAAATAATTATCAACTGGGTACTAGCCATGAGGAAGAGCATTTGGACTCCACAATCGACAGCGAAGCAAATGCTGCTGAAAATGAGGCAAACTTAACAGAAAATGAGGCAAACTTGACAGAAAACGAGGCAAACATGACAGAAAATGAGGCAAACTTAACAGAAAATGAGGCAAATTTGACAGAGAACGAGGCAAATTTGACAGAAAATGATCCGGACTTAACAGGAAGTGACCTAGCGGAAACAAGTATGGTAGAAAGTGAACAAAATGGAATGGAAATAGATGGAAACATAAGTTTAGAGGTAACTTGTTTTTTTTACAACGTTTTTTTTAATGAAAGCGATTACCGTCTTCCATTAAAGCAGGCGCCGATAGAACTTTTCGATTTATTTCCACTTCAGTTCAGAATTGTTGAGAGTAAGTTGAGATCAAACAAAATAACTGATGTTTCAAATGTGATTTCACATGTCGCGGGCAACTACTAATATTATTAAGGATAACGTTTGTAAGAATGGATGTATGTTCGTAACTCTTTCACTTAAAAATCTGCTGAACCGATTTCGATTAAACTTGGTATAGAGATAGCTTAAACCTTAGGATTAACACATAGTCTACTTTTTAATCCTGTATTAACGCTGGTAGTAAAATATATTTTTCTATCAAACAGGATCAAAATCAAACAAACAACGAAACAAACTTGTCATTCGGAGAAGAAAATATATCAACTACTGAAGCAAACATCACAAAAAGCGATACAAGCATGGCGGACAGCGTTACAAAGCTCATGGAAATGTCAAACTTTGACACTGACATATGTGAAAGTCAAACTTTCACTCAACAGTCCGAAGCTAATTCCGTGTCTGGTACGGCTTCTGACATAGTCATACAACGAGTGATCACTGTGAATAAGAACCCTATCGTTAAGGAAATAGAGTCTAAAACTGAAATGAATATTGAAGAGACCATGAAGAATTTTGAACGGGATGATTTTGATAGTCTTCTGAAGAGGTTTGTGACTTTAAAATTGCCTTATGTGTCTAGTATAGGTAGATGTGTCCCGTGGCCCGCATTTGAAGGTCCCATATTGACTCTATTAGAAGCAGTTCAGCAATTGACAACATTTCATTTATGCAAGGTGATGGAAGAGTTCATACTAAAAATGCCAGAATATATATATATATATATATATATATATATATATATATATATACTTTCTTCCTAGTTATTTACAAAAAAGTGATGAAAAAATTCTCGCATTTATGCTAAGACTGTCAGATGCCACAAATAAAAAATATTATTGTTACTGTCATCTGTGAACCATACCAAAAGAAAAATACAGATAATTAATGACTTTATTTTTTTTCACGAGCTTTTGACGAGATAACATTATCTCGTATATATGCTGATTTTTTCTTACATTTTTTTTACATTTGTAATAAAAATGAGATCAAAAATTTTAATTGTTGTCAATTGTGTTTGACTACATTAATAATATTATATATTTCAATTCGGCAGTTTGAACTTTTTTCTAAAGTACTGTTGCGTCTATTTTTATTGTGCGAACTGCCAGGTTGTTAACAGCTAGTGAGTTGTATATTTCCTGGCAGTTAAAAGTATCGGTCTTATCAAGTCATGAGTGAATCAGTTCCTTCTAGGCAAGCGTGCTCTACATCTTAGACCGCATCATCGCTCTACATCATTCGAGTTGCGGTCAAGCGCAAGTATATTAATTAAACAAGTTGTTAGAAGCGAGTTCGAAAAAAAACCGACTGCTAAATCGTTAAACACGTGTATCATACTTTTTTATTTAATTTTAATGTACCCAGTGTCACTCTCACGACTGAGACGAATCTATTGACACCACTCACATAAAAATACGACAAGACGTTTAGGCTGTAGGGCGTGCCAAAGAAATTAACGTATCGAAAAACCTAACCCTCCTTCATTCGCAGTCGGGTAAAAAAGTACAATTTACAAGTTGTGTATAATTTTTTCAAAATCAGACTTGTGTTGATTTAATTTCATAAAAATCAAAATAACTAATATATATATATATAATAAATATTTTATACGCGCCTGCTTTTTTTTTTTGTCCGACTGCCCAAAAGGAGCGCAATCACAATAATGGCAAAAGCTTGTGTGTGTTTGTTTGTGCCACCTTCACGCTAAAACGGCTGAACGGATTTGAATGAAATGCGGCACGCTAGATAGATAGATAGATCAACGCTTTATTGTAGACACACAAAATATAACAACACAAAAATATTAATTTACATGTAGTGCCACAAGTGGTGGCCTTATCGCGATCTCTTAAAAGCGATCTCTTCCAGGCAACCACAGGATGGATACCTTTGTGGAAAAAACATGTATAAGACGGAAGTGTACTTACAATAAAGAAAGTAATCTATACTTAAAAACACATACAAATATACACAATTACATTCTATTACATTAACTAAATATAAATATATACCTATATAATATACATATATGCTAATGCATACATACTAATCTTAATATATATAAATCTCGTGTCACAATGTTTGTCCTCAATGGACTCCTAAACCACTTAACCGATTATAATAAAATTCGCACACCATGTGCAGTTCGATCCAACTTGAGAGATAGGATAGTTTAAATCTCAAATTATAGTCGCAATTTTAATTTATTGCTAATTATTTGTCTGTTATTATTTGACAGTCACAATTATCTGTTAACTCCAAATGATTCTAACAGATGTCGATACCTTTCGACTGGGCTGAGTAAGTAATCAATAGATGGCGCTGCTATGGTAAATCTACGAACGTGTCATATAAGCTACATTTTAACAGCATAATTACCACGTGTTGTTGACGCTATAAAATAGCCACAGCAACGCGTGGCCGGGTCAGCTAGTAAAACTATAAAATCGGATACACGCTATAGACGTTAGATAGCTTATATTTAAGATTAACACATACTAGGCTACTCTTTATCCCGGCAAATTGAATGAAGTGTACCCGCGGAATGATCAAAAAAAGTAAAACCGCGGGGTGAAGCTAATGTGTTTTAATTTTGACATGGCTTGTGTATCTATTGTAGGAATACAGATGTTAAGGGCAAAGTGGGTGTTAAGGCTGAGGCAAACCAAGAACAGGACGATGGTAACGACACGGACGACCTCTTGGTGAGTTATTAAATCTTCTATAATATAAAAATGAATTTTATTGGTGAATGTGTTGCTGAGCGCAAATCACGTCTTCTTTCATTCTTTTTTTAGAATATTCCTTGAAGTACGTTGATGGTTTATAACGGAGAGAAAATTTTTAAAAATTGCTTGTAAAGTTCTAGAAACAACAGTTTTATATACTCCCATACAATTGATTCTTAATAATACTTAAGTCAATTTTAACTTTAATTCCATACTCTAAAGTTCAAGTTCTAGTGGAGAGGTTCCGGGGAGGAACAACAAGTGAGTGACGTTAGTATCCTATAAATATTAATGTCAATATTTATACGATGGTAACATTACTCTTAAAGAATCGACTGTTAGGCGGTACGAAGTTCGCCGTGTCAGCTAGTCTATATATAAAAATCAATTGATGTTCGTTTGTCTCGCTTCGTAAAACTCGAGAACGGCTGGGACGATTTAGCCGATTGTAGTTTTTAAATGATTGTGTAAGTTCAGGGATGGTTCAAACGGTAAGGAACACACATAACTGTTAGGCGGTACGAACTTCGTCGAGTCAGCTAGTAATATATATAAAAAAAAGTTTCAGCATAGAAACAGAAAAATACGTATTCATTTATTTATTTATTTTATATTTATTTATGTAGGGTTATCATTGAAAATTGCACGATTACAAACACCAAATCCATTAGCAACTTATAACTAAGTACGTTATCTATTAAGTTAAGCACAACATGCAAAACGATTATGAACCAAGAAGAAAATCTTAAAAACTATTACATTATTTGACAAGCATTATAGCAATAACTTAAAGAAAAATAATATATGTAGTAAGAGGATATAGAGAGAGTTTGTTTAGCCTTGATTATAGAGTTTAATTTACGTTTAATTTTCGATAAAGAATCACCAAAAAAGTCCAAAGTGTGAAAGTGATATCTGTGCCTCCAGTGATGAGTGAAGTCGAGTTGTACTCTTTTCGTGATTTTAACAAAAAAATTATGAGAGAAAAATTGCGATTTTTTTGGTCCAACTCACGTTTGTCTATCTGCTATAGTTTCGGAATTCATACACATATTAAGAATTAAAAAAGTTACATCTTACAGATTTTTCATGAATTACTTTAAAACCATAACATCTTCTTATATATAAAAATCAATTGCTGTTCGTTAGTCTCGCTAAAACTCGGGAACGGCTGGACCGATTTAGCTGATTTTGGTCTTGGAATGTTTGTCGTACTCCAGGAAAGGTTTAAAAGGTGAGAAACATAAATAACTATTAGGCGGTACGAAGTTCGCCGAGACAGCTAGATTTAAATAAAAATAAAAATGCACACTGAAAGTGAATGTTTTTATCTACAAAAGAAGGTACTTAAGTGTAACCCAGCCCACTTAGTTCACGAACTAGATTTTTTTAAATCTTGTTTTTGCGCTCCTGTAAAGTGTTAATTTTTGACTTGTATCACTCATCACAGGAGGCACAGATATGTATTGATTAGATTAGTGATTCTGGGTACAGGTGAGTTTGTACCTACTTGTTTTTCCGACATACAAAAATACTAAAAAACAACACAACTCGAAAAGTCTTGTCTTCCTTATGTACAAGGTATAACAGAAAGGTGTGACAATACTGGAGGCAGTTAACACTTATCAATCAAAGTGAACCCATTGCGGAACAAAAAATTTGCAAAACTTAAATAAAAAATTATTGCGTCCTCCATACAACTTGACCGATCACGTGACAATTTTTTTTTGTATGCAGCACCTATGTTTTTTTCTAGAATTTAGTATAATGTTGTTCTACGCAGGATTCACTTTGAGTAGACTAACACCCTTAAGTATTGTCACACCTGTTCTGTTACACCTTGTACATAAGGAAGATAAGACTTTTCGAGTTGTGTTTAATTTATGTTGTTAGTTGGAAATACGTATTTTTCTGTTTCTATGTAGACACATTGTATTTATATGGATTATCACGCCGCGGGTGTCAGCCACTAGTAATACCTTCGTATATGGCTTAACTATTGCTATCATAAGTATTTACTGACATAAACAGGGGGTATTCAATTCGATGTTTTTTTTTAAATGTTGTTAGCTTATTTCTCGAAGATGAATAGACCAACATAAAAAAAATTTTTTTTGAAAGTGTTATCCTCCCTTTTACTCTCATATTAATTTCATCAAACCTGTAAAGAGGTTTTATTGTTAAATCGAAATAACTAAATACGCCTGCCGTTACACACCTCGGTTGTCACTTTATTATTACAGAAAATGACATGTTTCGAACTTTAGGTTGAGTATATTGACCCCCTTTCGGCTCATTACACCCCTAAACATCATCTTCCTGTGTTTATCCCACCACGTGGGGTCGGCACAGCGTGTCTTCCTCTTCATTCACACAACTGATCCACCCCTGACAGATAACTCTATTTTTGATTCAGAGGATGCTTGAAGAAGATGACAGCAAGAGTAAGAAGAAACTTACAAAGAATGTTAAAGACATACTGGTCAATGCGCGCGATGATGACTCCACTGATGATGATGATGATAACTTCGTTTACCAGGTATTTAAGTAAATAATGAATTAGTGGTAGCCTAGTGAGTTAGTTGTAGCCTAATGAGTTAGTGGTAGCGCAGTGAGTTAGTGGTTGCCTAATAAGTTATTGTAGGCTGGTAAGCTAGTGGTAGCCTAGACAATTAGTTGTGGCCTGGTAAGTTTCTTGAAGCCTGGTAAGTCAGCATTAGCCTAGTGATTTAGTGGTAGCCTAGTAAGTTATTTGTAGCCTAGTGAGTTATTGAAAGCCTAGTGAGTTAGTGAAAGCCTAGTCAGTTAGTGAAAGCCTAGTAAGATGGTTATAACCTAGTAAGCTAGTAGCTTGATAAGTAAGTGGCAGCCAAGTAAATTATTTGTGACCTTGTAAGTTAAATCTGGGCCATCAAGCCTGTCTAAAATGCCTTAGATGCTTAAACTAAAATGCATCAAGAAGCCTGTCTAAAAACTTACCACTCTCTGTGCTAAATCGCGCATTGAATTTTATTTTAGCGCGCGTTTTATTCGTAACCTTCGCCACTCGCGACCTAGACGTTGTATATTGTAACTTATAAAACATGATATGTTTAACAAGACGGGTTTTCACTTGTACCTGACTGACGTAAAGGTCCGACTATAGTTTCGTTCACATTCGGTGAACTTCATCAGGGATGTAATGAGTCGTTCGTGTCTTCGACGATGACACGTGTTGCACTCACCGCGTCACTAAATGTATGTGTTCTACGTTCATCATTGTATTCTTTTATTTTAGGTTTAGCTCTATTATCCAAAGAGGTAACAAGTTAGCTGTAGGTTATTAGCATGCAATTATTTTTTTTCAAATCATCATCGTCATCCACAGCCTTCCTTATCCCACTGCTGGGTATAGGCCTCTCTCATACGATGCCATCTTCCGCGGTCCTGTGCCATCATATATTTTAATCAATTTTTACTTTTTACCCGACTGCGAAAGTTTTCGAGTGTATGTATGTGTGCATATTCGTGTTGGCACGCTTTAGAGCCTAAACGGCTTGTCGTATTAATATGTGAGCGGTGTCAATAGATTCGTTTTAGTTGTAAGAGTGACACTGGGTACACATCAGTACTAAAAAAAAATAAGAATAATACACAGGATTAACGATTCAGCAGTCGGATTTTTTTTCATTCTTCTAACCACTCGTTAGTTCAGTTAACTGTATTATTAAAAACTATATTATAATTTTCTATTCAGGGATCAGGAATCAAAAGCTTGAAGGCAGCACACGCTGCTCTAACGCGGAAGCAGCCCGCGTCGAAGGCAATACCTGAAGACTCTGACGGGGACGATGAAAGAGAAGGGGTAAGTACTTCATTCATTCGTTCATTCTTCATCGTTCTTCGTTAGAGTGAAGCTGAATGGAGGTGACCGAATCTGAAAGTGGCTGAATGAAGCTGAACGAGACTGGAAGTGACAAAATGAAACCGAACAAAGCTTATTCTCGTTCAATTAGTCGCTTGAGCGCAATGAGTTCAGTATCAGAGATAAGACTCTGACGGAGATAATGAACGGGAAGGCGTAAGTAAGTCATTCATTCCTTCCTTCGTTTTTCTACGATCTTCCTTTAGGCAACGAATGGGGTTGAACCAAACTGAACGAGTAAGAACGAAACCGAACGAGACAGTAAATAGCCGAATGAAAATGAACGAAGCCGTTCTCGTTCATTTCTGGCAGCGTATTATATCAGTCAGACGCTTTAGTACAAGAACTCTAGTATTAAATGCATGAAGGTAGCTCATGCTGGTCTCGCGTGGAAGAAGCCTGCATCTAAAGCAATACCCAAAGACTGACGATACGATGAACGAACAGGATTGAGGACTTCAATTCTTTTTCAACCTTCGTTTAGACATAGAACGGGGATAAACGAAACTGGACGAGACTGGAGGAGGCTGAATATGAGCTAAGACTTAGCATCATGCATTGTGTAGCGATGATGGTGGAGTGGTTAGTGGGATCGATTGCCGTGCAAGGGGCACGTGGTTTGATCCCACGAAACATGCGAAAAGATCCTGCGCTACCGGTGAAGGAAAACATCGTGTTGAAACCATAGCATGGTAGAGCGTTTCCTATCGCTCGCCTGACTAGCTAACACCCTCAAGTAGTAAAATTTGTCGCCAAGCACCTAACACTGTGGTTCGGCAGCCTTCCTTGAGAGCCAGTGTATTCCAGACTATGCATGCTCGATCTAGGGCTACAGTATCGCTGACTTCCGTGATCGCGCGAACTCGTGCTCAAATGCCTAGCTGTGCTGGATAAATAGATAAATGCTCCATCTAAGGTGAAAGTGTCGCTTATTTCCATGGTTGTGGGAGCTGGTAGCGAACAGCCAGGCAGACCTTAATGAAAAAACGTATGCTGTACGAAACGTTTTATATCGTTTAAATTTGTGATTATTTTTCTTGTTTGACCATTTTCCAATGTCTTTGAAGGGCTCCGAGAATTATTTCTTTAGAAGGTCATTAAAGTTGTAACTGTAATAGTTTTATAGTCTACTTGCGCCATTCTTTCACCAGTATCATATAAAAATATAAAAGATATGACGTGTTCACATAATTTATATCCATCTCAGCAAAATATTGCGAACGAATTTATACAATGTCGATTTTATACAATTCTAAAAGTGACAATTTAATTATATTTGTCAAATAAGTGTAATTACATTGCCAAGGTGCCTCAAGTGTCCCAATTTCTTCACTTTTGTCGCTCTATCCTTAGTGACCGCCCGTTATCATTGGGAAGACCCTCTCCTCCTCTAATTTTCACGTATATTCATAAATACGGTTTTTATATTCATATTTGCTCGCAAAATAAACTGCGCAGTGCGCGATATTCTAAAAAGAAAGATATTCAAAAAAGAAAAGGCGTAAATTCACTTGAAGGACATTGTCTACGTGACTGAAACCTAATCCTTCTTCCTGTTGCCAAAAGTGGTATTATAAAAACCTACCCCTTCACCCCTGAATTGGTCACGTAATATGGACACATTCACTGGAACGTTAAAGTCCATATTTTCTTTTACAGATTATTTATCATTCATTCATTCCTTGTTTTGTCCACAGACTGTCGAAGAAGCGAAGACGGTTCAAAGAATGTTCGGCTTCAAGTCAGGATCAAGCGTTCTACGTCAACAGAAGCCGGTGCCCGCTAACATACTCAATATAGTGGAGAAGCCGCAAACTGCAGGTCGGTAAAGCTTTTAGTAAATAGATCTATTACAAATCTTCAATATAATCACCGCCAACCATCTTGAACCAACTGGCAAACAACTTGAATCAACCGGCAAACAACTTAAACGAACTGGCAATCTATTAGAATCTACCGACGAACTACTTGAATCAACCAGAAAACTACTTGAATCAACCGTTAAACGACTTGAACCAATCGGAAAACAACTTGAATCAACCGGCAAACTACTTGACCCAACCGGCAAACAACTTGAATCAACCGGCAAATGACTTGAACCAAACGGAAAACTACGTGAATTAACCGGCAAACTACTTGAACCAAACGGCAAACTACTTGAATCAACCGGCAAACTACTTGAACCAAACACTTGATTATCAATTTTAGACCCACATTATAATAATAATACACGTCAGTGATTAGATTATAAAGAAAGGACTTGTATTATTTTTGGCCAAGCCGGTGTACGTCTACCAAAAATGCCTTAAGATGTGGTTAATATTACATATTAATGAAATTTGCATCAGTTGCCTACTTGATAGTGTACAAAAATATCTAGTTTCTGTGTATTATAGTGGAATTATGGCATCCCAGGGAAATTTTTATAACCTAGGTTGACTCCAATGGTCACATTGGCCTATGAATTGTACCACCCGTCAAAAATAACAAAATTGACACATCAGAAACGCGAAAAATCACCTATTCGCATAGATAAGGTGGAAATATTTTGATTAGATTTGTTTTTCGTGTAACTTTTGCTGTTGCGTAAAAATAATCTTTTATTGCACAAACTTATAAAACATGATAAAATTTTAACTATAACTATACAAAGTTATAAACTATATGTACAAAAGCAATACCCAATAGTTAAAAGTAACTTAAATCTAAACCGCTGCCAGTTGGTAGAGTACCCAAGATGCTGGCGCCATTGCCTCGTTGAATGGCAATACTAATGCTCTGACCCAGGCAGAGACCAGCGTCTTGGTCTCTAGTAGCGTCTAGACGCTTTGTTAGGTCTTTGAAGAGCCAAAAGGCTCAAACATATAACCGCTATCTAAATTACTATATTTGTGCCTTTTGAGGCCTTCAGCTGACTCTGCCGCGGCACCAGCCTTGTTTACTAGTAACGGGAAGATGTGACGGTGAAAGAGTGTTGACGCAAGTAGCGTCCCACACTAAAGGCCGCTCCATCTTCCAAGGAATATGTGTCATGCCGTCGGGTCTGTTGCCATCGCTACGCATAAGAACTCGGTTCTAGTAGCCGGCCACAGTTAGCGGTGGTAAGAGCCCGGCAAAGGATATCGTTAAAGCTAGCGTGACGACCCTGCCCGCACTTTTCGAGCAAGATAGGCCATGGTGGCCGAGCTGGTCGACATAGAAATGAATTTTTACACTGCGATAAGTTACGTTATTTTGAATTTGGTTGATAGATTAAAGATTAATAATCCCTAACGTGTTTATGGTATCATGTATATACACTATCTTGGCCGGGGCTCTATACATTATCACGTCCAACGGAAGATCAACGCTGGCTTCAGCCGGCACTGTGTTGAGTTGTGACCAGTTTGTGACAGCAAGCACTTACTCATGTTACATATTTTATTTTTGTTTAAGTTGTGTTTTCTGTTACAAATATATATATTTCTATTTCTATTATCGAAACATCTTTTCTTCGTTTTTTTTTTCAGAAAAACCCAAACAGTATCACAACAAGAGAATGCCCCAGTCGCTCCTGAAACCCACCACGCCGTCCGCGGCGCTCAAACAGGTCAACACCATCAGGACATTTACGAACGTGGCGAACCAGGGAAGAACGTGAGTACATACCTACTGGTAGTAGTATGTTGTATTATAAAATGTATAAATATTAAATAAATGAGACCCCAAAAGCAGGGACTATTGTCGATAAATCAAAAATATCGATATTAATACACGTAAAAAATTTCGATGTATATATCGATATTTTTATAAATTATCGATACCATTTTACTAATTATTAATATTTTATATATATATATATGTATCAGTAATCCATACCGATATGCTGCAAACGCGCGGCGTTGCCAGATATCTCTGCTAAACTCAAAGCGGCAACGTTTCACGCTATACCCCCGCGCGCAGCGGCCGCGGGGCCCACGGGCGGCGCGTGCCACGGTGCGCGGCGGCTGAGGTAAGCGGGGGTATGGAGTTTATCGATAATATACCGGTATTTATGTATAGATACCAATTAAATAAATACACATTAAAGTATTAATATCAATGTATTGAAAAAATATATGTCAGTATTCATACCGATAAAGAGATAATCCATTACCAATATGTTTATCGGTATTATGATATCGATACCAAAATTATATCGATATTACAGTCCCTGCCCAGAAGAGCACTAGGTACCGCAACACAGGGGATCCTACCGCTCTAGCTAGTGAACATAACATCATTAGGAACAATTACGATATAGCGATGTTAATAGCACAAGTTTTATGTAAATTAATTTATTTAACTATTAACACTAATATAATTGTTACAATTTTCACTCATATTTTTGTGTCAAATAAATGATTTATTATTAAAAAAAAAGTACTGCGCACTGTTGACCGTGAGACCGAAATACCTCCCCACTGTCGGCGGTCCTAACTGAAGATCAGCGCGAGTTGTTTACAACCTCCATCATGCTGTTAGGATCGGCTTGTGACAAAAAACATATCCTACTAAATTTTTTTCTATTCTTGTTCCAAATTGCTTTTTGTTTTTTGTCACAAATAAACCATGTTCTATTCTATTCTATGTAAAGATTAATTGGAAAAAAAAATTGAAAAAAAATTAATGTAGATAAATAAATTAGGACTTAATTGATTTATGAGTAAAAACGCATTGGGAATCATGTAAAAAAAATTACCGTTTTTTTTCGAAAAAAATTTTTTTTACTTACTTCCAAAAAAGAGGAAGAAGTCGATTCGACTGTATTTTTTTTTAAAAGTCTATATTAAAGACGTACTAATGTAATGACTAGGGGTGTACTAAGCCGAAAGGAGGCCACTGTACCCATCCTAAGGAACGACTTTCACTATGGGACCAACTCTGAATTCAAAAAAAAATCATCAGCTTTTAAACATTTAGTCGACAACCGATCAACTTTTTGTATGGAACTGTTGTTTTTTATTTCTTATTATAATTTATAATATGAAAATTGATAAAGAAAATTGTTCCTTATGATGAGTATAGTAACCCCCTTTTTCCGTTTAGTACACCCCTAGCCGATAACGCTTTATTACAAACTAGCTGTGCCCCGCGGTTTCACCCGCGTAGTTCCCCATTGGATTGTCGAGATAATGGGGGAACTACTTTTTTGAAGTCGGTTAAATAGTATCCTATGTCCTTTCCCGGGGTCCAATCTACCTGTGCGCCAAATTTCATCCAGATCGGTTTAGTGGTTTTGGCGTGAAAGCGAAACAGACAGACAGAGTTACTTTCGCATTTATAATATATAATAATAATTTTATCATGATTTATATGAATAAAAGACATTTGTTACAGTAATCTCAAATCTGCTGAAACGAGAACACAAACTCCATTAAAACCCGCATTTTCGCAAAAGAGCACAGAAAAAAACACAAAAGCGAAAACATTCGGGCATCAACAGATAAAAACCGAAATAGTAACTTTAAAAACAGACCCGGGGAGTATGAGGTCTGGACAGGGAAAGATAAGAAACGAAACGAGTAGGATGAGAAACGAAACGGGTGGGATGAGAAGCGAAACGGGTAAGATGAGAAGCGAAGCGAGGAAGATGAGATATGAAGCGGTGAAGATAAAGACTGAAGAAGGTATGATTGCAATTGAACCGGGAAAAATGAGAGTCGCGCCGGAAGAGATTATTGACGAGGAAGAATATTTGGACGAAGTGGATTACGGCTTGGACGAAGATGTAAGTACTATTTTAAACCCGACTGCGAAAGAAAGAGGGTTTTGTTTTTCGAGTGTATGTACGTTCGTAATGGATATGTCCTTGGCACGTCCTAGAGCCTAAACGGCTTGTCGTATTTTTATGTGAGTGGTGTCAATAGATTCGTCTTAGTCGTGAGAGTGACATTGCAACATAAAAATAAAAAATGTACGGCGGTACGAATTTTGTCGGGTCAGGTTGTGGAATATCAAGAAGTTTCAAACTTTGAAACCCCTGTTTGACCCCTTTAGGATTTTCAAAGATCCTTTCTTAGATCAGTACACTCTTTAACGTATAGGTACATTCTCCAGATTTCATGTTTCTGGGTTCAGCGGTCCAGGTTGTACGTTGATTCCTAAAAAACATCAGTCAGTAACTCAATCAGGAATCAGGATTACTCTTTTATTTATATATGCCCTTAAATAGTACCTACACATTGCTTGTATAAAAATTTTAAGCGGCATAAAAACTCATTAATGCATGTTGTGGTTGAAACTATATTAGTAAAAAAAAAACTAACTATTGTGGTTCTCTGCAAATCCGGCACTTCGAAGGATCAGAAATGTTCCGCTATCTTCTTAGTGGACTGTATTGGTTTGTTCTTCGGGATGGTCAGGCAAAATCAAAAGACGTGTGTTCAGTTCAAGCTCCAGATGCGAACTACATTTATTTGCAAAAATCGCTCATATTTACACGGTCGGTACGCTACTTCACTTCGTTGCTAACACATCGCGCATGCACTCGGCGCGCACCGCGCTAACACTAAACTTTGCAATAAAGGTAAAGTTAATTAGTCGAATGTGCGTAATGTGACGCATTAGGCAACTAAAATCGATATGACAATAAGAAGCCTTTTACGAGGAAGTGTGTTGAAAAATTAATTATTTAAATCTGGCAAAGACATTAATAGTACGTGGTCTCCCGCAGGAGTTGATCGAGTCTGACAACGACGTGTCCCAACACAGGCAGCGTATCATGCGTCCAGAGATGATGGACGAGGAGGTGCCCAGCGACGCTGACAGCGCTAGCGAAGATGCCAGCTTATATGACGTATGTGTATATATATATATTTATTGACAACAATTTTTTTTTTAAATGATGGAAATTTGAAAACCATTTCAAGATAATGCAACGAAGAGTTCATATAAAAAATACACACAGATTTTTATATCCACTTTCTTCTGAGTTATTTACATAACAATCTTTATAAAACAATCTCGTATTTATACTAAGATCGTCAGATGCCACAAATAAAAAATATTATTGTATCTGTCATCTGTGAACTATACCAAAACAAACAACAAAAACACAGATAATTAATGACATATTTTTTTTACGAGCTATTGACGAGAATAACATTTTGTTGAATTTTTTCTTAGATTATCAAAAAATCGTAATAATTGCATTCTGAATAAAATAAAAAATAAGGATTACGTTATTTTTCATTTGTCGTAATAAACATGGCGGGTGAAAAATTTTAAATGTCGTCAAATTCTTGGCCCACGCTGCCAGTGTGGCACTGCAGTCGATCAACTCGGCCAGCATGGTCTGTCTCGTTCTAAAAGTGCTGGCAATCCATTCTGGATTACCACGCTAGCATGAATGATATCATTCGCCGGGCTTCTTCCACCGCCAATGTTGCGCTCTTGCGCTTCCCGATGGAACGGCATGACGCTTGTGCATTGGAAATAGAAATTGAAAAATATTAATTTGAAACTGGAAACAAACTTAACTACACAATTTATAATCAGACTAAAGTTACAAATTACTGTTTTCCGTCACAAACCGATCCCTTGGCTGTTTTTTTTAAATTTTATTTTATCACTAGGTAAAATGACTGACGTGATCGACGAAGTTGTATTTCAGACGCAATGTTTTATTTCTCGAATTTAGCATAATGTAGTTCTACGCAGGGTTCACTATGATGTGTAGACTAACACCTTTAAGTAATGAAATGAAAGGTAATGAAATTATTTATTGACCTTATAACCAGACCTATGTTATACTAGGCAAGTCACATTACAATATTTAATTTAGTAAATTTCAAATGTATCTATGTCAAAAACTTTACAATTCACTTAATTACAAATTTTAAATAACATTACGTAGTATTGATAAATAGATAAATTACTAATATAATAATACTTCTAAAATAGTTTACAATAATGTGAGTACAATTTAATAAAGTCATTATATAATAAGATACTTTAATGTCATTATTAGTTTGTGAGTTTTGACTATAATTGTTTAGTTGGATTTGACAATACAATATGTTATATAAATTAAGTATTAAAATATAGAAATTGTTAATAAGAAAAAACAATGACGTTAAATCTTATTGAAAAATTTGGTTAAATTTAGTTCAGTTTAGTTCAGTTTAGTTCAATTTAGTATAGTTTAGTTCAGTTTAGATCAGTTTAGTTCAGTTTAGTTTAGTTCAGTTCAGTTCAGTTCATTTCAGTTTAGTTCAGTTTAGTTCAGTTTAGTTCAGTTCGGTTTAGTTCAGTATTGTCACACCTTTCTGTTACACGTTGTATATATACGTATATATATTTATCTGTATGTTTGTATTCAGGAGATGCCATCGTCAGATTCAGATGACATGGAGGATTGGTTCCAACTGGACATTCGATCGGAGAAGGCGAGCGACTACCTACCTTTACTAGGTAAGCATTTTAAATTGCAGAAGCAGAGAAAAAATATTTTGAAAAACATTGTTAAAAAAATTACGGCGGGCTTCGATAAGATAAGATAATCATTAATTAACATGTTACACTAAACTAATGTCTTAATCTTATTCTTTCTTATATATAACAATCAATTGCTGTTCGTTTGTCTCGCTAAAACTCTAGCACGGCTGGGCCGATATAGCTGATTTTAGTCTTGAAATGATTGTCGTACTCCAGGGAAGGTTTGAAAGGTAAGAAACATGCATAACTGTTAGGCGGTACGAAGCTCGCCGGGTCAGCTAGGAAAAAGATAAATTTCAATTTCACGGTCATCATTTATACTCGCATTAGGTACTAAATGAATAAAACAATTGTTTACTAATGTATCGTCACACATTTTATATGGCCTTAGTCATAATTCAAAGCGTCTTGTCAAGGAGGAGAGTACACATGTCTCAGTTCTTTCGATTAAAAAATTAAACCACTGGACGGATTTCGACAAATAATTAAAAAGTTTTTGGTCGGTAATAAAAGAGAAAGAAAATTTGAGGAGCATGTAAATCACACAAGCTGAGCCTGAGCTACCGGTGAAGGAAAACATCGTGATCAGATCATAGCATGGTGGTAGGACGTTTCCTATCGCTCGCCTGGCTAGCTATTACCCTCAAGTTATAACATCTGTCGCCAAGCACCTAACTGAGTGTTCCGGCAGCCTTCCTTGAGAGCATTCAAGACTAGGCATGCTTCATCTAGGGTCACAGTGCTGAATCAGATCAATTAATTGTTAGAGTCTATCCTCTTAATACGTCGAGTTGATTAAAACTTTTGTATTCTTATCAAGGACAATGCAATAATTTGTCCCAATATGTTAAACCGGGATCTTCAAAATCAGCATCCGTACAGAGTGGGTAAAAACGGGACCCTATTACAAAGACTGCTGTTCGTCCGTCTGTCTGTCACAAGGCTATATCTGATGAACCGTGATTGCTAGGCAGTTGACATTTTGACAGATGATGTATTTCTGTTATCGCTTTAACAACTGGAACAAGTGCTGGAAATATAATAAAATAAAAAATAGCGGCGCTCTATAATAATTGATAGATAACGTACGGAACCTTTCGTGACCCGAGTCCGACTCGCACTTCTCCGTTATTTATTTTTATATACTTTTCAATTGTTTTTTTTACTTTTTTTTTCTATTTCTGAGAAATTTTAATTTATTTATATCTCTTAGGACCTAAAGCGAAAGAGCTCCTAACGGAAGAGAAGCGCCGAGTTGCCGCGCGATTGTCGACCTTAAGACAAAGTCATACGGCGTTGTCAGCGAGCGGCAAACAACAAGCGGCGATACTACGGCGAGCGACCGCCGCACTCGCCGAGATAGACGACATGCTTAGAGCCGCTTGAATATATACATATTGGGCAAAAGTGTCGTATTATTTAAAAAAGTCATAAATTTTGGAAAAATAAAATTTCACCTTTACGAAATTTTACGCAGTGGGACATTATAAATATATTATTGTTATTATATTTTTAGGAACCAGAAGCGGTTTTACTTTAAAAAAATACAAAAGTACACACAATTTTATAATCACAATAACAATTTAAACAAATCAAGGAAATCACAAGAAACAACACTGATTGACACAAAAACACAATTAAACAATATCGTTCAACACAAAAATGGCTCACGTAACCGTCGTGGGATGTCTGCACAGCGCGAGCGCTCGGGATCAAATGTGCCGGCGGGCGCTGGCGCACCGCTTATATAGGCCGGTCTAGACTATTTATTCTCTTACAATATATTATTATTATTATTGACATTATACGCTTTGCAAAAAAATATGGATGATGGAATATAGTGGACATAAACGTGCACAAAGATCCATCAATGGATCTTTACAATATATTTTAAGACACGGGTTAGTTTTAAAAAATCCACTTTGCAAAAATATATGGATAAAGGATTAAAGTGGACATAAAGGTGCAAAAAGATCCATCAATGGATCTTTACAATGGATATTAAGACACAGTTAAGTTTTAAATCCACTTTGCAAAAATATATGGATAAAGGACACAAAGTGGACATAAAGGTGCAAAAAGATCCATCAATGGATCTTTACAATGGATTTTTAGACACAGGTTAGTTTTAAAAAATCCACTTTGCAAAAATATATGGATAAAGGATTAAAGTGGACATAAAGGTGCAAAAAGATCCATCAATGGATCTTTACAATGGATTTTAGTGGACCGAGGGATGAATTATATTTTATCCTTTAAAAACGTAGCGTTGCGTCGCAGCGTTATTGTCGACCTTGAGACAAAGTCATACAGCGCTGTCAGCGAGCGGCAATGCTTACAGTCGCTTAAATGCTTATATAGTTCAAGCATTCGATTATTTTGTAAAGAACTGGCTGATATAGACGACACGCTTAGAGCCCCTTCAAGACATAATTATGGGCAAAGGTTTCTCATATAGAATAAAAAAATTGAAAAATAAAATATCACGTTCACTTCAAATGGGAGTATGACATGATAAATAAATTGTATTTAATGCTATATTTGAGTGTTTTATGTGAGGAAAAGAACTTAACCAAATAATAATTGTCGCTGTTAGAGCTTGTACACAAAACTGCGATGCAACGCGATGCGAATTCGCAACGCAGAAAATGACGACACGAATTGCTGCGATGCGATTTCGTGCGGCAAGGCGTCTCCCAGGGTGACGATTCCTTCGACGACCGTTAACCGTACTTAACGTATTTTGAATTGAAAACTAGGTCGTGACATGAATCGTAAAAAGAAATGTGCACTTTTATTATTGCTTAGGAAATACAGGAAAAAGAAACAAAGAAGATTTTTGGTTTATCCGCGATGCGAATCAATTCGCAAGTTCTTGCGATGCGTAAAGGGAGCTCGCAGATTTTTGCGATGTGACGTCGCAACGCAGTTTTGTGTACAAGCCCTTACTGAGTTATAAAATCGATCTGGTTAACTTCCTATAACTTTTCAGCTCCACTACTATATGGTTAAGGGACGTTTATAAAATGTGTTAATAGAGAGGAATATAAGAGAATTATAATAAAAGCTTACCACGCGATTGTTGACCTTTTTTTTATAGTCGACAGGCTTGCGCTTCACCGCAACTTACCTGATGTAAAGTGACGATGCGGTCTAGGATGTAGCGCGCTTGCCTAGAAGAAATCGATTCACTAGCGATTTGAAGATACCGAGATTATAGCTATCGGGAAATAGAGAACTTGGCAGCAAATTCCACAACCTGGCAGTTCGCACAATAAATGTAGACGCGAAGCGTTTTCTGCGAGTCCGTGGAACTTCTACCATGAACCTTAAGACCAAGTACGACGGAGTCAGCAAGCGGCAACACTTATGAGATACTTGAGTACTTATATTCGACTGGCCGGTTGGCGCAGTTGGTAGCAACCCTGCCTTCTGCGCCGCTGGTCCCGGGATCGATCCTCGGACAGGTCAAACATTTGTGTGCATGAACATGTCTGTTTGACCTGTGTTTATTATATATATAAGTATGTATAATATATGTATTTCTAAGTATGTATATCAGTGATCAGGTTACTATAGCACAGGCTTTGCCTAGTTTGGGACCTGAACACCTTTGTGTGGATGTTGTCCCATATTATTATTAATTTTCGTATCTATTTTATTTCTTAAATTTAAGTTTTTTACAATATGAATATAAAACAATAAATATTATAAAATACCTAAACCTAGAGTGCCACCAGCAACGTGGTAGGAGCCAAGCTACCGATGGTAGGGACTACAGAGAGAGGAACCTCACTACAATACGTGCTGTATCAAAGAGAACAGCCCTCTGTATCCGACCCTTGATCCAACCATCTAGCGAGAGCCTCTTAAGATGTTGATTGAAACTTCTCGCTATCAGTCCGTTTGCCGAAACGACTATCGGAACAATGATCGTCGAATCAACATCCCACATGGCGGTTACCTTATTATTATTATATTTTATTATTAATTGTTTTTGTTTGACTTTAATTTAGTTTTTTTTTTTACCTTTCTCCACATAACTTTTTGGTATAAGATTATTTTATTCACTATGTAGATTTCAACACGTGCCTTATTAAGCAGTTAGGATTCCCATAGAACGGTGTTCACTAAGCCAATGTCAAATCTATATATCGTACCGTGGCACAGAACACGCACGTTTCGCAACATCAGAATAACTTATTGCGTCTATGTAACGTTAAACTCGTCACGTGTTTTTAGCAAGAAATTTAAAATTAGTTTGTTCGTTACAGAATAAGGGGGCTATACTGAAATAAAATGGAAACTTTCTTCACATATTATCCTAACTAATATTATAAATGCGAAAGTAACTCTGTCTGTCTGTTTTGCTTTCACGCCAAAGCCACTGGACCGATCTGGACGAAATTAGGTGCACAGGTAGATTGGACCCCGGGAAAGGACATAGGATACTATTTAACCGACTTCAAAAAAGTAGTTCCCCCATTATCTCGACAATCCAATGAGGAACTACGCGGCTGAAACCTAGCACAGCTAGTTAAAAATATATGTTGCGGACGCCGAGCCCGATACCTGCACAGGGCGACGGAGGGACGCGGCGCGGGGCGAGACGGGGGCGGGGACGCGCAGGTGCGCGCCAAGTGCAAGCGCGGTGTCTTAGTGACTAAGTGAAATAGCGTGCCGACCGTATAGATATAAGTGATTTTGTAAATAAATGTAGTACGCATCTGGAGCTTGAACTGAACACACGTCTTTTGATTTTGCCTGATCACCCCTAAGAACGAGCCAATATACAGTCCACTAAGAAGATAGAAGAACAGAACATTCCTGAACCGTCGAAGTGCCGGATTTGCAGAGAACCACAATATTTCTGGTCCTTCGACGTCGGATCTGAGGAACAACCACAACATTTCTGGTCCTTCGACGTCGGATCTGACGAAGAACCATGGTGGTCACAAGATCGGAAGCGGAAAAACTGAGCGCTGAAGAGCTCTTGCGTATCGAGGAAGAGAGGCAGCGGAGGCAAAGCCGATTCCCGCCTGCATCACCTTCAGCAAGAACGGGAGAGGAGATGCTGGATCAAGGCCCATCGACCCGGCCAAGCGGAGCAACGGCTATCACCATCGCCGCCAGGATGGAGGAGCGACCCAGCTCGCCGCAGCCTTCTAACCACTCGCATCGATCGCGGCGTACGACGAACTCGACGCTGCAAGTGCGATTGGCTGAGCTAGAAGCTGCTGAGAAACTCGCCGCCATCAAACACAAGCAACTGGAAATAGAAGCGGATCTCGTCAAGAGGAAACTCGCCGCCCAGATCGCTGCGGCCGAAGCCGAAGACGAAGCGGAGAGAAGCTTGAGAGATGAACCTACTACGAACCCAGAAGAACGACGTCAGCGTATCAACGAGTGGTTACGCGTTACCACCATACGGGGGGAGCAAGAGGAACCATCGCGCCTGAACGAACATCGACCATCGCGTCCAGCAGTGCACGAAGTCCCACAGCGTGAGCGGCGAGAACGATCGATCACTCCCGGTCACACACGCAGCTACGGACCTCAGATCGCGGAAGCATTGGACCGAATGTCGAGACCTCAGCGGCGATATAACTGTGATTTACCTAAGTTTAGTGGCAACCCGTGTGAGTGGATACGATTCAAGGCAGCAATGAAGGAATCGACAGAACTATTCAGAATCCCGCCCGCCGAGAACGTGTTGCGCCTGCAAGCTGCACTTACCGGAGAAGCACTCGAAGCCGTCGCCTCTCGCCTTATGTCGGACAAGAACCCCGACCAGATCATGAAGGCGCTGGAGCAGAGTTTCGGGTCACCGGAGGTGATAATTGATAAGATAACTGAAGACATCAGAAGAGTGCCGAAACTTGGAACATCGGCGAACGAACTCAACAAATTCGCAGTGAAAGTGGACAACGCTGTGGCCGCGCTTCAGTGCATGGACCGTCGTGGTGTTTTGTTCGACCAGTGCCTTATAAGAGAAATCATGTCGAAGCTCACACCGACACTGCGAAATAAGTGGTACGAGTACGCGCATGTGAACGACGGCACCCGTGAAGCGGACATAGTGATGTTGTCGGAGTTCCTGATGCGAGAGGCCACTATCGCGCTTCGTTATGCCTACGAGCAGCGCGCCGTCGGGACTCCGAAAACAGAAGTGAAGCCGAACGCGAGTGCAGTTCCGAAGAGAAGACCAGCCGTCTACAACACCGAGCAAGAAAACAGTGAACAACTCGACCAGTGTGTGAAGTGCAGTGGACATCATAAGTTGCCACAGTGCCCACAATACCGTGCGCTAGTGACAGAGCATCGGTGGGAGTTTGTGAAAGAAAAAGGACTATGTTTTCGGTGCATCGTGAAAAAGCATCGACGAGCTTTCTGCAAGGGAAAACTGTGTGGCGTCAACAAGTGCAGCCGCCCACATCACCCGACGTTACATCAAGAGGGACCTGCGCCGGCCTCACCCGAACGTGCCGCGCAGTCGAACGAGTTAGCAAAAACAAGTCACGACGGAGTGGTACTGTCTGTAGCCGCATCAAACGCTACTGCCGGCCCGCGAGAAATACTGCTCAAGGTATGTCCCGTCATTGTCTCTGGTCCCAAGGGCGAAGTGGACTCCTACGCGTTGTTGGATGAAGGCGCTACTATAACTCTGATCGACCACGAGTTAGCTGCGAGCATCGGCGCCGACGGACCAAATCAACCACTGAAAATGAGCGGAGTCAACATGTCTCAACGAGAGCGAGATAGCAAGCTCGTGACCATTCGCCTCAAGGGAAGAAACGAGACGGAGCAATACACAATCAAGGCCCGGACCGTGCGTGATCTGCGACTCCGAGAACAAATGACGCCGCAGTCACTCCTTCAACATCGACATCTGCGAGATCTGGAACACGAAGTCTGCTACGATCGAGCGCGCCCGCTCATCTTAGTTGGTGCCGACTACTGGGAGCTCATCGTGTCCCGAGAGCTACGCATCGGTGCGCCCAACGAACCGGCCGCATCACGGACACAGCTGGGATGGGTGGTGCACGGAACCGCGCCGCGCAGCTTCATATACAAGAACGAGAGTGTGTTACACGTATACGCACCGGACCAGCGTGTACGCGAGAGCGAGACACACGATCAACGGCTTCATGCATTAGTGGAAGACTACTTCAAGATTGAATCCCTGGGCATATCACTCAAACCTCGAGTGAGTGAAGCAGATGAACGAGCACAGGAGATTTTCAAGAACACAATCAAGAAGATCGACGGCGCGTATGAAGTGGGACTACCGTGGCGCAGTGATGACGTCGCCATGCCTGCTAGCTACGGCGCCGCCCTGAACCGTCTGAAGGGGATCGAAAAGAAGATGGACCAAGACCCGAGCTTCGCGGCAGAGTACAGCGCGCAGATCAACAACCTGCTGTCCAAGGGCTACGCGACACCGTGTGACGGCACCGAGACACAGAGCGCCGTCAGCTGGTTCTTGCCTCACTTCGCCGTTAAGAACCCGAACAAGCCCGACAAGCGACGTCTAGTGTTCGACGCTGCGCACCGAAGCAACAACGTCTGTCTGAACGATCGACTTCTGGAAGGCCCCGATCTACTGCTATCGCTGCCGGGAATCATCTTTCGTTTTCGAGAGAAACCTATTGCTGTGACTGCCGACATTCAAGAGATGTTTCTACGAGTCAAGATACGACCCGACGACCAGCCAGCGCAGCAGTTCCTGTGGCGAGGAGACGACCGAACGAGCCCGCCGCGCGCCTACAAGATGACGAGCATGATCTTCGGCGCAGCTAGCTCTCCCTTCCTCGCGCACAGTGTCCGGAATTACAACGCAAGTGTGCACGCACGAACACACCCGCGGGCACACGCCGCGATAACGAAGAGTCATTATATGGACGACTACGTCGACAGCTACGACGATGAAGATGAAGCTCGCAACACTATTCGAGAAGTGCAAGACGTACACGCCGCGGCAGGCTTCACGCTACGAGGATGGAGTTCGAACGCGCCGGCGGTGTTGAGCTGCGTCCCGGACACACTGCGAGCGAACGCGCCTACTCTACTGGGGGGAGCCGCGAGTTACAAAATACTCGGACTCTTCTGGAACGCCGAACAGGACGAGCTAGGCTTCAACACGAGCATGCATCGCGTCCCGGAGGAGGTGCGCACTCAAGCCCGCGCGCCGACGAAGCGGGGAATGCGGTTGGACGGCACAATCGTCGTGTCGCAAGTCGCCGGGAAGGCGAAGGTGGCTCCGCGACGAACACAGAGCATCCCTCGACTCGAGCTGCAGGCCGCCGTCATCGGAACGAGACTGGCAGCCATGATCCTGGAAGAACATCGCCTGAAGCCCGCACGAACAATCTACTGGACAGATTCAACGACGGTGCTTCACTGGATACGGAATGACCGAAGACGCTACACGCCTTTCGTCGCTCACCGCCTCGGTGAGATCGCCGAGACATCGGAAAAGGCGCAGTGGAGATGGGTGCCTACAGCGGAGAACGCCGCCGATGATGCGACAAGATTTTCGAGCACCGACATCGCCTGTGAAGACCGCTGGTTCCGCGGACCGAGTTTTCTACATACGCCCGAGACTCAATGGCCCGCCGAACGCCTTGGGAACGAAACTGAGGAAGAGGTTCTACACACCACCGAGACCGTCGAGGCGAACTACCACTGGTTGACCGCACCCGATCGTCATTCACGCTACGAGACGCTAGTACGCACGGTTGGACGCGTGCTAGCATTCATCGACATGTGTCGGCGCCGATCTACGCGCCTGGAGCTACGACACATTGAACGAGCAGAGGAACTTTTAGTGCAACAAGCGCACTGTGCCGCCGGCCACGGGAATCGCGAACGTGTCACAAACGATCTGCGACAGCGATACTGGGTGCTTCATCTGCGGCCTACGGTACGAGCAATCGAACATCGATGCAAGATCTGCCACGTGAGAAAAGCAAGACCGAACGCGCCGACGATCTACCACGGGCTCGTCCGGCGGCCTGCCGACGACCGGACCATGCAGCGAAGCCGACCGACGAACGTGGCGCGCCGGACAGGCGCTCGCCGACATCTTTTGGAAGCGATGGCTACGGGAGTACCTGCCGACGCTCACCGCGAGAGGGGAAGCAGCCGGGAGCAACAAAAACATCGAGGCCGGAGACGTCGTCGTGGTCGTCGACCGAGCGCTGCCGCGGAACGTGTGGCCGATGGGAATCGTCCAGCGCACTTTCACCGGACCCGATGGCGAAGTACGCATCGCAGACATCCGCACGAAGACGGGAATTTTCCGCCGTCCCTGCTACAAGCTCGCCGTCCTCGAGAGGATTCCCGAGGAGGGCTCCGCGAGCTGCGCCGGGGGGAGGATGTTGCGGACGCCGAGCCCGATACCTGCACAGGGCGACGGAGGGACGCGGCGCGGGGCGAGACGGGGGCGGGGACGCGCAGGTGCGCGCCAAGTGCAAGCGCGGTGTCTTAGTGACTAAGTGAAATAGCGTGCCGACCGTATAGATATAAGTGATTTTGTAAATAAATGTAGTACGCATCTGGAGCTTGAACTGAACACACGTCTTTTGATTTTGCCTGATCACCCCTAAGAACGAGCCAATATACAGTCCACTAAGAAGATAGAAGAACAGAACATTCCTGAACCGTCGAAGTGCCGGATTTGCAGAGAACCACAATATTTCTGGTCCTTCGACGTCGGATCTGAGGAACAACCACAACAATATAGTTCGTAAATGTATACATTTGTCTTGCTGCATCTTTTCATCTTTTGTTAATAAAGCCATATTCATTTATTCATTCATCTTACATTATAAATTTAAGTTGTCTATTATAGTCATCAGTTAGGGGTAGACTAAACCGAAAGGGGGTGACAATGATCATCATTACTGACAACTTTCACTATTGCACCAACTTTTAATTTGACAAATATAAATTAGGTGTTCTGTACAAAAAGTTTATATTTTTTCTCGAATTTAGAGTTGGTTTCATTGTGAAATGTATTCTTTAGGATAAGTATAGTGACTCTCTTTCGGCTCAGTACACCCCTAATTGGTCACAATGTATATTTTGTTTTGTTTATTAAAGGACTTCATTTTCGGCCAGGACAGTAAAAATAAAAATATGCCTAAAGGAGTGGTTAATACTGTGTATTCATGAAAACTGCGCCAGTCGCCTCCTTCATTGTGTACAAATATATCTAAATTCTGAGAATTGTAGTGAAGATTTATGTAACCTAGGTTGACTGCAATGGTCACATTGGTTTATAAATTGTACCGCCCGTCATAAATGTTGAAATTCTATAAGTGCGTAAACCACCTTTTTGCGTGAATAACATAAAAATACCTTTATTTTGAAATTAATTTTGTACCTACACTGCGATAAGTTACGTTATTTTGAATTATGGATTCATGTAGGTACACTTTTCTGGCCGGGGCTCCATAAATTTTTTAAGTAACTCCTTTAAATTGCGTATTTTAGGTATGTACTTAAACCTAAATCAATTTTTAATTTAGATTAAGTTTCTGGTTGTAAATAAATATATGGTAGTTTTCACTTGATAAATATATGATTATTATTAAATTAAAATTGTTTTAATGTGTTTTGAAAACTTAATATTAATATTTAATAATGGCCGTTAGTGGGGGGCCGTTTATTAGTTGGTAAGTTAGCATCCGCCGCAATATTTTGAAAATCGGCAGAATTGGAGGGTGCCATACCTCTTTCCATAGCCAAGTCATAAAAAATTCATTATACATAGCCTAGATTATCTTCCATAATATAAAAATGAATCGCTGAATGTGTTGCTGAGCGCAAATCTCGTGAGCAGCTGAACCGATTTTAGCTAATTATTTTTTAGAATATTCCTTGAAGTAGTTAGATAGTTCTTAGGGAGAGAAAATTTTACAAAATTGCCTGTAAAAGTCTAAACACAACACTTTTCTATACTCCCATATAATCGGTTCGTAATAATACTTAAAAGACAATTTGAACTCTAATACCATACCATAAAGTTTAAGTGTTAGTGGAGAGGTTTCGGGAAGGGAAACAAGTGAGTGACGTTAGTATCGTATAAATATTAATGTCAATATTTGACAGTTGTACGATGGTAACTATTACTCTAAGTATATCGACTGTTAGGCGGTACGAAGTACGCCGGGTCAGCTAGTTCATCATATACATATTTCACGCCTTCCGTTTATACCTTTTATATTATATTCCTGTATTTTTGTAGATATTTTTATTTTCAAAGGCATGTCAGTGTTGGCCACGGCCCACTAATGCCTCAATAAAGCTCCGGCTTTGGGCTCTGTTTAACAATAAACATTGAATCATACACGTATTATTTGGTCAAATATTACAAGGAGTTCTGCGAACTGTTGACCTCGCGAAGCAGATATGTTTAGGTTAGCGCCTTATAAAAAAGTTACAGCCGCTATACCGATTCTTGTCATATTTAAAGTACTTAATGTATCAACCCATTATGTCAAACTCGGCACGAGTCTCCCTTAAAAAAATTTGACCATAGTCCACCACGCTGGCCAAATTGCGCGTTGAGTGTCCTTACTTATCTTCGAAAGCTATTAACTTTTTCTGACAAGCAACTTTCCTCACCAGGTTTTCCTTCACGATGTTAACGTTCTCTGTGTTTTTTAAATCAAGTGAAGGCTCGATTTTGTTTGAACCAGCCTTTAGGCACAAAGCACTGACATGTATTGGATTGACTAAATGTCATTGAAGCCTTTATCCTAATTTGGGTGCCCAAATAGAATACAGTTAATATATATATTTCTAATATTCTTTTCTTATATACCTATATACCTACATTTAGTAAATAAATAAATCATAACTTATAAAATGTAATTAACTTATTAGTAAATAAAGGGTATTTAGTTTAATTTATTTCTTTATTAATATCGATACTAAAATTGACGTTATCCCATCACTAATACCTAATATTAGTTCTATGGATTCACACTGGACGCTTACGCTCATAAATAAAGTTAAAACCTTGTTTTTACCTATACTTCTTTCAAATAGTAAAAACGAAACTGTAGTTTTATAAGTATTTGATAAGAACTTGAGAACTGACACAATACACAGAGTGTGGTGGCCAATCAAGAAAGAATAATAAAAAAAAAAGTATTTGATGTTTTTATTTGACAATTGATTTGATTTATGACCAATGGAGTAAGTTCTTCTTGTTATGGACATGTCGAAATAAAAATGATTTCTCACGAATATAGTAGGTAATATAATTAGTAAAGATAAAACACGGGAATAGTTATTTGTTATACAAGAGTGCAAAGTTGCTTTTTAACCGCGTGCTCAATTTTGATGACCGAGCAAGCGAATGATGCTGAAAAATTAGAAACCTGAGCGTTAGCGAGGGAATTAAAAAAGCTCAAGGTGAAAAATCTTTGCACTCGAGTGCAACACGTTACTTTTCATCCCACCTCAGCGAGGAAATGACTACGTACGAAAAAGAAAAAAAAATAATCACTCATTTTAGTTTTTTCACTTATTTTATACAGGTTTTAACAATATGGCGTGTAAAGATAATGGTGCACGCAAAACAAATTAAAAAAAAGTACAGCAAAAAGGTTACGAGTCTGAGTTTTTAACAAAATAAAAAAGGTTGTATGATGTTTTTAATTTACAAACTTAATGCACACGATATTCTAAATTCAAATTTACTTTATCCTCTAGCGGATAAAAACGGCTTTTGCACTCAGATATCGAATAGCAAAACTACTCTTTCCGAGATGGTGGGATGAAAAATAAATTTCCAGGCTTGTGCTTGATCTTAGCTCACGCTTCTATCAACGACAAAACGATGGAAATCAAATGTGCCTATTCATTGTCACTGAATAACTTTACTTTAGTTCGAAACTTTACTTAGATTTACAAAAATCTCTAAAGACGTCATTATTTCTAAGTATTGTTTATTAAGTACCTATGTAATTATTCTCAGTAAAATAAAAATAAAAGTGATACTTTATTTTTCACTAGCTGTGCCCCGCGGTTTCACCCGCGTAGTTCTACTAAACCTAAAACAAACTAAAACTAACATCGAACTACTTTTTTTTAGAGTCGGTTATAAAGTATCCTATGTCCTCCTCCTGGTTCTAAGCTACCTACGCAACAATTTTCAGCCAAACCGGTTCAGCGTTCTTGAGCTATAAATAGTGTAACTAACACGACTTTCTTTTATATATAAATATATAGATTTACCTTTCTTTAGATGATGTAAAACGAGCGCGTTCCGTGTTACGGCAAGATACAAAATTAGATATTGGCTTAATGAATACCATATTTGCATAGTGAATAAGTGTCCGATGGCCTATAATAACTTGTCTGTCCCATTAGGACTATCATTGTTCTACTCTCAGTATATTGAAAACTGCCAAAGTAACTGATACCACGAAATTAAAGATAACGTTGCCATAGCAACCACGGCTCCTTTCAAAGTTATGTCAATAATTTCAAGTTGTCAAAAGTGTTGATTTGTTATGATTTTGCAATGAAATGAAATAACAAAATAATCAGATTATTACAAGAATATATTCTGAAAGAAACAACAATAAATTGATCATTGAATAAGGATTCGTTAACAGAATGAGCAGTGCATCGGTCTGTGATCGTCCTAAGAAACATAATGTTGCTAAAGTGCGAGCCCATGACTATTTATATGGTAAGTAAGCGAGAAAGACGTAAGCCTTCCTATAGCTATACATACAATTCTGTCGGTCAACTTTATTGCTATACGTGCGATAGGGTCTTTAAAACCAAGTTTGGTCTAGCGAGCCACAAAAGGGCTCATGCTAGAAGATAATAGTTTATGAGTCGCCGTCATCGAATACGATGAGGAGGGCTACAGTATATGGTAAGTACATATTTACATTTTTAACCGACTTCAAAAACGAGTGACCGTAACAAACAATAAATATTTTTTGAATTAAAACCACTCGTCTATGAGATATCAGGTGGTTAACTCTGTTATTTAAATTGTCTCAGAATTACAATTGCACTGTACCCAAATGGCCGTTTCGACATAGAATAGGCCACAGTTAGTATTAAACTAAACATAATTTTTTGATACTAACTCTGATCTATTCTATGTCGGAACGGCTATTTTGGCACAATAAAATTGTAATTCTGAGACAATTCAGATGACAGACTTGAACACCAGGTCACAAACGTAAAAAAAACCTGAAAACATACCAGCAACTCCTTCTTTTTTGGGAAGTCTGTAAAAAAAAGCTAAAACGATAAGATAAGATAAGACAACGCTTTATCAAAACCAGCTAATAACAACACTATTTAAAAAAAAAAACACAAATGACATGTTATATTTCAAATGGTGGTCTTATCGCTAAAGCGACAATATTGATGCCAAGTAGAATTTCCGTACAGCCTACTTTGCCTAGACTTGACATTAGAAAATTGCAGATAAAAATTTAAAACTATATGGTAATTATCTCAAATATAATACAATACTACAGTTTGCAAGTCTCGACACGCTCTTGACTGATTTATTTGCACTCTGTTACAGACTCTGCTTTTATTGTGTCCGGTGCTAGAGATTATGCCAGAGCAGCCTTCAAAGCCGCCATGACGTCAGCACAATTGGTACATATTTTATCTATGCTTCTATATTCTACATTAAAGAGGAACCGCCATGACGTCAGCACAACTGGTACATATTTTATCTATGCTTCTATATTCCACATTAAAGAGGAACCGCCATGACGTCAGCACAACTGGTACATATTTTATCTATGCTTCTATATTCCACATTAAAGAGGAACCGCCATTACGTCAACACAACTGGTACATATTTTATCTATGCTTCTATATTCCACATTAAAGAGGAACCGCCATGTCGTCAGCACAACTGGTACATATTTTATCTATGCTTCTATATTCCACATTAAAGAGGAACCGCCATGTCGTCAGCACAACTGGTACATATTTTATCTATGCTTCTATATTCTACATTAAAGAGGAACCGCCATGACGTCAGCACAACTGGTACATATTTTATCTATGCTTCTATATTCCACATTAAAGAGGAACCGCCATGTCGTCAGCACAACTGGTACATATTTTATCTATGCTTCTATATTCCACATTAAAGAGGAACCGCCATGTCGTCAGCACAACTGGTACATATTTTATTTATGCTTCTATATTCCACATTAAAGAGGAACCGCCATGTCGTCAGCACAACTGGTACATATTTTATCTATGCTTCTATATTCCACATTAAAGAGGAACCGCCATGACGTCAGCACAACTGGTACATATTTTATCTATGCTTCTATATTCCACATTAAAGAGGAACCGCCATGACGTCAGCACAACTGGTACATATTTTGTCTATGCTTCTATATTCCACATTAAAGAGGAACCGCCATGACGTCAGCACAACTGGTACATATTTTATCTATGCTTCTATATTCCACATTAAAGAGGAACCGCCATGACGTCAGCACAACTGGTACATATTTTATCTATGCTTCTATATTCCACATTAAAGAGGAACCGCCATGACGTCAGCACAACTGGTACATATTTTATCTATGCTTCTATATTCCACATTATAGAGGAACCGCCATGTCGTCAGCACAACTGGTACATATTTTATCTATGCTTCTATATTCTCTAAAGAGGAAATATTTGCATTTTTGTATAAAACGAATAAACATAAAAACTACTGGGATTTCAAAAACTCTTTTGCTGTTTGAGAGCTCATTATGATAGATTTACTAGATAAAAATTGATATCCACGGATCGCAGATCAACAGTCGTCAATAAGCTAGTTTAATATTTTTTGTTATATAGCGTGTTGTAATTTTATTAATTCATTTACTTTTAATTGATTTGTATAATTTTTCTTTTTGCCGTTGTTTTTTTTTTAATGTTCTGTAGGTATAGACCTAGTTAAGATTTTTTTGTAGTAGGTATTTAGAATATAGGTTTATTAGCCTGAAATAAATTAATTTTGATTTGGATAAACACTGATTGATATTTTGATATTGACCGACAAAAAAAAAGTAGTACTTAATTACTAAGTTTCGAATAAGATGGTATATACAAGATATCGAATTTCGAGCGAGCGCTTGAAGAGTCAACATCTCCTGAGGACGCCTTGTGCTAAGGCGAAACACGTGTCGAGGCAGTCGGATACTGAGAGAAAGAGAAACAATAAGGTGAGGTCTGGCGGTGGTGAGGAGGAACCACACCATAAAAACAAAAATATTTTGCGATTTCTCACGCTGACATCAAGACGAGGCGGAAAAACACTAAATATCTTGTATATACCATCTTATTATAAATAGATTTCCGCAAAGTAACGCCTGACTCCGTCAATTACTAAGTTTCGTCAAGATTGGTCCAACAATTTCCAGACTCAAAGCAGAAACGCGTTGTTGTAAATTGAGTGCGTATGTTTTGGTATGCTGAAAAAATAATGAAAAATAAAATACCTGGGTTTTTTGTTTAACCCACTTCAGTACAAAAAAGTGAACGCGAAAGTCATGGTCACCCTAATCCGCGGCGCCGAACCCGGCGCGAAACTATGTCACGGTGAAGTCTAGCGGCTTCGCATCACCCAGATTTGTGTAATCGCGCTTATGTGAAAATATTTCGCAGATTTTTGTAAACAAAAATTCAAACAAAGAAAGGTTTTTTAAGCGAAATATATTACACAGGGTTATTGGTTAGGGGTGTACTAAGTCGAAAGGGGGTCACTATACTCCTAATAAAAAATGCTGTTCCATACATTATGTAGACGACCGATCAACTTTTTGTATGGAACAGCTGTTTCTTTTTTCTTGAATTCAGAGTTGGTCCCATAGGGAAAATCGTTCATGATAGTGTTGTAAAAATATATGCAGTCCATTTAGAATCACAAAAACATATGAATATTATGTATATTTTAGCATTTGCTATGTTTATTTCAGAACATACAGCCAAACTACCGGACCATGTTCTCTGAACTAAAAAAATATCCAAGAGCGCAGTATGGTAACACATTCCTATACTATTATTATGTTTTTATACATTTAAATATTATGAAACAATAATATATACATACTCATATATAGAATAAACATCCAGACACATGTCAAATATGTTCATGCACACAAATGGACCAGCGGCGCAGAAGGCAGGGTTGCTACCAACTGCGCCAACCGGCCAGTCGAAACTAAGTAACTTTGTTACAATTCTTTGGCAGTCAGATAATAATAAGTTAATTTATTCAAGTATTAACAATTCATTCTCAATAAAAATCCATAAGTACATGACAACAAAGAAAAACTATTACAAATTCCATACATAAAGTTGTTTTATAAAATGAAACTGTAGTAGAATGGAAACATTCGGTCGGGTGAGATTATTAATAAATAAATCTTTAAAAATAAAAGAAAATTACTACCGACTGCAGGCGCCGATAGAACATTTTAGACATTTCGATTCTTCGAGAAATAAGGTAACAATCTAAAAAATACAGTCGAATTGAGTATCTCCTAATTTTGGGAGCTGATAGAAAATAGATCCATTTTTTTCATGAAACCAAAATAAGAAGGAGAAAATTTTAAAACTGATTAATTAGGTTACTTTCTAAGGGGGTCTAGAGGGTCCGAACATGTCTTATAACATGTTTTAGTTTACTACCCGAACTGCCGCCTTCCTGATCACGTGGACCGTTCTTACGCTGGATACGTTGCCAAAGTGCACGCGCAGGGAGACGGACCTCTGCCGCAACTCACTGGGAAGGACCGCTTCAAATTCACCGCTTTGTAAGTATTGATCTTTTTGCTAATTACTTAATAGTACAAAAAAAAAAATTTAATTATTATTATTTTTTCTTTATTGACTATATCCATACAAAAGAGATGTGTCAGATATGTATGGAGCTCCGGCCAGGACAGTGTATATGTAACCATAAATATGTTAGGGACTATATATATTTAATCTATTAACCGGATTCAAATAACATAACTTATCTCAGTGTACAAAATTTATTACGAATCAGAAAATATTTTCACGCTATTAACGGTAATAGGAAATTTGCGCATTTTTGTTGAGTCTATTTTAGACCAATATGACCATTAGATCCTAGAAAACAAAAATTTCCAGTGATGCCATAATTTCACTACAATTCACAGAATTGAGATATATTTGTACACAATAAAGTAAGCAACTGATACAGGTTTCATTGATACATGACAACAACGACACCTTTAGGAATTTTTGCGTCGACGTACACCGTCCTGGCCTAAAATGAAACAAGTTCTTTAAACAACTTGAATCGCAATCGTAATAGTAATTGTAAAAAAAATAATATGACAAACTTGAGCAGAGAATATATGAATGTTTCCCAATTTTTCAGCGATATATCGATAGTCGAGCCGGCATACCTACTCGTAAACACTCAAAAACCATTAAACTGAAGTTAGATATCAAACGGAAGAAATGGATATCTAAACAAATTGACATCAACCAATTATCGATGGCAAGCTTGCACTAAACGTAATACATAGAATAACGTTATATACCGGCCATAATAATTTGCTTACTGGCTGGTCCTACTTATTTACTTTTTGTCTTTTTTAAAGTTGATTCCAATTAGCTGCATCTTATCAAAACTTATCCAAATGGTGAAAATATAATTATGCACATTAGATAGAAATGAATAGAGGTGTTTCTTCAGTATGTTTTTTGTTAATATTGTTTCTATTGTATTTATTATTATAAGTGTGTCCTACGAGTATATCGTAATAATGTAGCGTCTCAGTGAATTTCCATTGCTGTCAAGCTATGTTATTTATCGATAAAGCTATGTTATTTATCGATAAAGTTTTTTTTTATGCTGAATTAGAGTTTTCATTCGTATCTTCAACGATGACACGTCTCGCATCCGACATTGTTGAAGACAGGTACGACTCATTTCATCCCTGATGAAGTTCACTGTATGTGAACGTAAATCTATAGTTGGAACTTTACAACAATCTGGTACTAGTGTAAACTGTCTTGTTCAAAATGAATCGTACACGCGTTAGTTTTCTAAATCGAAATAGAGTTATTTATTTCGTTTTAATAATTTTATAAATAGTTATTATTACAATATTTTAGGCCTAAGAAGGTTCTGCCGCTGAGTAGTGCGTCCCCTGACTTCCACCCCCCGACGCCGATGCCCCACACTGTGGGAGACTCCAGACCTAAGACTCGCGGCACACAGAGCGTTTATCGGTGAGACATTACGTAATTATTATTTCTCCTTTATTTTTACCCGAATACGAAAGAAGGAGAGTTTGTTTTTCGAGTATATGAAATGCCTTAGAGCCTAAACGGCTTATCGTATTTTTATGTGAGTGGTGTCAAACAAATAAATCATTAATTCATGCATTGAGAGAGTGACACTGGGAACATAAATGATACACAAGGTTTAACGATTTAGCACAAATTGCATCGAAATGAGTTCAGCCGCTTGAGCGTGAAAATTTAACAAAGGTGCATACAAACTTTCGCATTTATAATGTTTGTAGGAACGACATTAAAAAAAGATGGTCCATTATTCAACTGCTTTATTTTGCTTACTATGAAAGAACGAAGTCCGTCGGCTCAGCTATTTTTCATTTAATAGTTGTTTTAAGCTTTGTATTTCTTAAATATAATATTTGTTGTACGAAATCACGATACTTAATTTATGTGCCTGTTATATTTTCAGTGAATCATCAGCACAGACACAGCCGTGGCAACCAGAAGCGAAGCCTGCAGGGGGGTGTGAAACCACCCCAGAAGTGCTGTTCCTTGACAAGCTAGAGTGGGGTGAGAAGTTATACAGGTCTTTTTGCTAGGGGTTTGCGTTCTGAACTCAAGAAAAAAATCTGTTGATTTTGTCGAAGACTGTTAAACCTTTTCTATGGAACAGTGGATATTTTTTTCTGGATATCAGTTCTTTTTTATCAGGTTAGTCCTATAGTGAAAGTTGTATTTAGTTATGAGTATAGTAACCCCCTTTCGGCTTAGTACACCTGTAACTGACAACGCTGTAACTTTTGCTGTCATAGGTGCCTGAAGAAAGTATGGAAAGATGTGTTTTTTAAAATTTATTTCTCAACAATTAATTTTATGATATACTAAAGTTAAAGTTGGATTTTGGTAAAAACATAATATTTCGTAGAGTATAAGTTTATAAGTAGTAGTAGCACCGTTGGTAAATTATTAAATGATTATATAATTTATGTTTTAATACTGGATACACGGTTGTGTATCTATTTGCCAATAAATGCAAGTACGAGACCGAGCTATATGTCTATATAGCGCTATCTCTCTCTTACTTCTTGGCCCGGACGTCAGAGCCCGAGCAACCCGCCGACGTTCAGTTCTGAGCTAGCTCTCCGACAATTGACAGCATTTAAAATATATATTCTTGTCAAAAGCTTGTTAAAAAATTATGTCATTAATTATATGTATTGTTGTTGTTCGTTTTGGTTCACAGATGACTGATACAGTATTATATTTAATTCGTGGCATCTGACGGTCTTAGCATAGATATGAAAAAAAAAAACACTTCTTTGTAAATATTTCTGAAAAAAGTGTATTTACTGTGTATTTTTAGTAAAAACTTTTCATTACATTATCTCGAAATGGTTTTCGAATTGCCATCACTTTCCAAAAATGAAATGTTATGTAAGATATAAGCTAGTATAACTCGGAGGCAGCTGTCCCCCAGCATAACACCCGCTGTGGAAGACACTCTCCACACTACCTTTTCTTTCCTCCATACTAGAAAGATCGGATATTATTTTAAAAAGATTAATTGATAAGTCAAGAAAGGCAAATATTTATTTTAAAGCTACTTTAGTATTAAACAACACAGAAGTGCTCAGATAAAAAGAAGCAAAGATTTTTGTTTGCAGTCAGATTTTAAAGCAATTTCTTCGAGGCACGTTTATAAAATTTACAATATTAGAGAGACCTACAGTAGTAAGGGTACAGAGGGTAGAGAACTACTTTTAAAACCATATTATGGTGTCGGGAGCCGGCAAAGTGGAAGAATGCACATTCAAGATATTAACTGATCATAAGCCCTTGTAATTCACGTTTGTAGGACCTGGTAAGCCGTTCAGGACTGGAGACTTGCCGGCTGACTTTCATACCACTGAAATAATCAATAAGTGAGTGTCAATTTCATTATTACCGACTCAAAAAAGATTGAGGGTTGTTACTTGTTGCAAATTTTTTATTCATTTTCCCCGATTTGTAAAAGTTGCCCGAACGAATTCGAAAAATTATTTATTTGTTGAAAAGTGTTGCTTTTATTGTTCCACTTAAATTCATGCATTACAAGAGAAATATCAGTTAAAAAAGGTTCCGATGTTAGTCGACAAAGAAAACATATGTGCCAGTGATAACCAATTGGCCGTTATGTTAAACCGTATCTTAGAATTTTTATAAACTTAACAAAATTGACGCTAGGTTCTTTTGTCAAGGATGCGTCACGCGCGCACATGGCACGGTCTGGTAGAGGGGCTGGGCGCGTCGCGCTGGATGAAGAAAGGAGACGGGATCATAGCTGACGTGGAGACCAGGGACTGGATTTTTAGAGAGGCGGTATGTTCTTGAAAATTATTTATTTACTTTGGGCGCGACCTTTGCACTATTGTCTGCAGATAAACGATGGCTTCATAGTTGATATGAAGAACAGGGTTTGGGTCTTTATAGAGGTGGTTTATAGTTGACCGAGCGAGCGAAGTGAGCAAAGAGTCTCAACATTAATTCGCCGAATTTGCTTTCATCTGTCCAAATGTTTTTATGTATGTATGTATGTATGTTGGTTCTCGCGAACAGGCCGCAATTTTGATCCGCTCTTGACAAAACTTGGTATACAGGTTCTTTGATTTTTTTGTCGTCGTAGATTTTTGTTGGGGGGGGGGGGGGGAGTAGCCATAAAAAGGGGGAAAGTTTACCACTGCACTATTTACCAACCGATTTGCATGAAATTCAGAATGTAGTTTAAATACATTATTATCACAAAATCTGCCAAATATAACAGAGTCGGTCAAGTGGTTGTCAAGATACTAAGGTTTTCGTTTCTGATTTTGGTAACAACTTATCGAAGCAACCTTCGTCGCGGTCAGGTCTTTATTGGGTGACCGAAAGTGACATTTAATGACTGGGTGTTTCCGTGGGTCGGATGACCCGTTAAATTGTATGTCCCGGCTGTTAGTCATAGTAAAGCAGTCGTTAAGCCATATCAGAAGCCCCTACGGCGGCTTAATACTCTTGACCCGAGAGTACAACACTTCACTCACACGGAAAGAAAAGAAAAATGAAGAAGTAGGTATTATGCATGTACTGACCAGTTACAATATTATTGATCAAAGTACGTTTGCACTTTTTTGGTGGTTTTATTATTTCTTAGAAGTAAAATCTCTTAGAGTTCGCAATCTGGGAAAAGAGAGACCTCTTGCAGCTGTGCGCTCACAAAAAAATATTGAATGTGATGTCGGAAGAAACTAAAACAGATTAACTAAATTCGGTAACACGAAGTTATTGCTCTTGAGAATAGCAGAAGAACAGCGACTACATCGATTAGCAAAAAGAAATTAACTGATTCAGTTTTTGTTAAATTAGGTTGCTCATCCCTATGGATGGCCATAGGGATGAGCAACCGCGAGCCCGCGCCGGGGACACAGAAGCTGAAAGATCAATATAACACGGGTGATTTACATGCGATCAAATACATATTTCGTATGTTTGCCGACCGCCGTAGTCTAGTGGCTAAACACGCTTAGCTTTTAACTTGTTCGGATTCCATTTAGTAATGTTTATTTCTTTTCGCGTTAACCTGACTAGGAATAAGACGACACTGAATGGTGGCCATGAAACGGGAAATGAATACCAGGCAGTCCACCTACTAGATGGGTGAAAAATTAAATGTGGCAAGCTCAGTAGGATCTTGGTGGACGAGATTAGCTTAGTACCGGAAAGGATGGTGCGCGTAAGAGGTGACCTATACTCAGCAGTAAGTAAGTAAAGGTTGATAATGAAGATGAATGTCTAATGAATGAAAAGGGAGAGTTTGAATACTTGTCTTCGAGGTTAGGTGTTGTTGTGGTGCATTTTTTTTTATAGGCGATAGGCTTGCGTTTGGCCGCAACTCGCCTGATGTGAAGCAACGATACGGTCTAAGATGGGGCACGCTTGCTTAGGAGAAACCGTATTATTATTATCAGGAAATAGAGAAGCCGGCAGCAAGTTCCACAATCTAGCAAGTTCGCACAATAAAAGTAGACGCAAAGCGTTTTGTGCGAGCCTTGGGTACATCTACCATGTACTGGTAGCGTCCGCGTCTGGCCGTATCTCTACATGTACGATGGTGAAATGGGGATGGAGGAATCAAATTGTGTAATTCCATGGTACACTCTCCGAAATGTATCCAAAAAAAACCGATAGGTTTGCCACTTTCCGACGATGTACAAGACTTTACATGTGTGTGTGAACATCGCATCCCCGACACATGAGAAGTCTAAGTGGGAAGCTATCAGTTTTACACGTTAATTATGTCATCATCAGCAGCCAGAAGATGTCCACTGCTAAACATAGGCCTCTTCCCTAGAACAACATTCCTAACGACAACACTGGATATTACTAATTATGTATACTATTAAGGAAATCGACGAGCTGCAAGACATACGTCTCGAGCTGCTGCACCGAATGCAATCCATACAGCGTACCAAGTTGAACTCACGTAACAGCTGCAAGCTAGCCAAGCTGTGGGAGAACAAGAAACAACAGCTGGAGAGGAAGATAGAGAACATCCGCCATACGAGAGACAGAGGTAAATACATCGAAAGAAATATGAGATGCAGAAAGGGTTTTATGAAAGCGAATACGGAATTTAGTCTAGAGGGGCTACAAACGGTTTTGCTTAAACATGAGTAATGTGGTCATTATTTTGATAATATTCTTGGAACAATGTCGTCGTTGCTGGTCTATTTCAAAAGCGGCTGGCAAAATTGTATCTAATTTCATTACTGTCTTGTTTTAGGAGCCAGTAATTTCCTTTGAAAATTCATTATTATCGAGTTATTTTAATTAACCTTACTCAGCAATGCAGTTCTTGCCGTTTGCACCTTCGTATTAGCCTTATTCTATAAGGCGAACGCTTGGTCATCGAGAACTGTGTTGCTGATCGCGCTGTGATGGTCTGGACCTGCGCTATGCAGCGCTCATCGAACATCATAATGCAATTCTTTAACTGCCATTATGTGCCATTACTTTGAAATGCATTTCTATAAAGTTCAACTGAAAAACTGCTGTCTTACTTTTGTAATATACAACGTGGAACAGAAAAGTGTGACAATCACCCGAATTCGGTCAGTCACACTGACTAAATTAAAAGTTCCTATAATGATACCCATCCTTTTCTCACTTTTGGAAAACAAAAAGAGAGGAGATAATTTTAGAACTGTCAAATTAGGTTAGTTTACTAAGTTTGGCCTAAACGAATCGGGGTTAATACTTAAGGGTGTTAGTCTACCTATCAAAGTGAACCCTAGTTGAAATAAATTTTGAATTCGAGAAAAAAATATTGAGTCCTCCATACAACTTGACCGATCACGTGACCTAATTTGTATGGAAAACCAAAACGAAAATATCTTACTTTATTTTTACTTATTTTATTTTTTTATTAGAACCTATACGTTTGGTTGCACCAATCGTTTTTTTTTATAAGTTCTATCCATCCAAAGGTTGCCTGGAAGATATTGCTTTTGGCGATACGGCCGCTCCATGTACTACCATTGTATAAATTTATCTTGTTGTATCATTTTATATTTCTTTCAATAAAGCTATATTCATTCATTCATTCCATATCTTTTTCTCGATTTTTGCAAAATGTTCTTGTATTGTCGGTTCACTATGATAGATACACTAACATTCTTAATTATTGTCACACCTTTCTGTTACACGTTATTTTGAACAGAACTACGGAAACTGGCTGCATTACACAGCGGCGGCGGTCGCGTGGGACTAGTGACCCGCATGCGTGCTATGAGAGGTCACGGGTCAGTGACCGCGGCGGCCAAGGATCCCACTTCTGATATGTACGCACCGCTCGCCAGGCACGGGTACCAGGCTCGCAGAAGACACGCGGCGATCACTTACGATCCTACTCTGCTATGTAAGTATCGTCTCATTGCATAAGACCATGGGACCTTGGTTATTAGACCACGACGGTTTTACATAAAGGGCTATCGGCTAGGGGTGTACTAAGCCGAAAGGGATACCCATACTAAGGACCAACTTTTAATTGATGGAGTCAGGCGTTACTTTGCGGAAATCCATTTATAATAAGATGGTATATACAAAATATTTAGTGTTTTTCCGCTTCGTCTTGATGTCAGCGTGAGAAATCGAAAAATATTTTTGTGTTTATGGTGTGGTTCCTCCTCACCACCGCCACACCTCACCTTATTATTTCTCTTTCTCTCAGTATCCGACTTCCTCGACACGTGGTTCGCCTTAGCACAAGGCATCCTCAGGAGACGTTGACTCTTCAAGCGCTCGCTCGAAAGTGAGCTATTGCGCCTCTGCGAGCTCTTTATATAGCGGCCGGTCGCGTCACGTGTTGTGCGTCACCAACTTTTACTATAGAACCAACTTTGAATTCGATAAAAAAACAGCTATTCCATACAAAAACGCGACGAAATTAATAGAACAGCTGATTTTTTTTCTCGAATTCATTCCCATAGTGGAAGTTGTTCTGTAGGCTGAGTATAGTGACCCTCTTTCGGCTTAGTACACCCCTAGTCGATAACCCTGTATATATGCACATTTTTCTTTGGCACGCCCTGGAGCTTAAAGGCCTTCTCGTATTTTTATATGTATTGTGTCAGAGCTGTCAATAGATTGGTCTTAGTCTTGAGAGTGTCACTGGATAAATCAAAATAAAAAATAATAATTAAGGATGACAGGTTGAAAGACTGTCTTTCAACCTGTTTATATATGATTAAATAAACTTAAATAAAAAAATGTTGCATACTTGCTACTTATCGAGATAAAGTCAATTTATCTTGAGTTGAATAATGGCGTATGCATCGATATCCCACCTCCCGCAGACCTGTAACCCGCGGCCGATCTACTACGAGTAGTTAAGTCATATGATACCAACTTTTTTTTTTCTTTTTCTTGATTGGCCACCACACTCTGTGTATTGTGCCAGTTCTCAAGTTCTTATGATACCTACTTATGTGCTTACATTATAGGATTTTTTTTTCGTTTTAAATATGGCACCATACGATTCGTATATTTGCCAGCTTCAAGTATACCAATTTTCAAGTCATTAATCAATCAAGTTAAGTCAAACGTAAAGTAATAAGTCATTGTAGACAAGTGTAGATCTCATTATGTAACCTTGTGAAGCGGTGGAAATTTTACCAGGGTTTTCATGAAGATTTCCCGCGAACACGAAAACCACGTTATTCCGACTTTATATCGCTTGCCCACACTTGTGTACATAAACAAGACAATAATGGTTAATAATACACTAATATTACACATTAAAACTTGCAGAATCACTAGTTTTCTAATAAATACACAGACAGAGACGCTATATTTTCAGCGAACGCAGAAACACTTAGTTTTTAGGATATTGCATTTATAAAGGCTTTATGTTGAGTGGATAATTTGCCAGCGTCAGAAGATCACGAACAGTGCGCGCAGCCCCCGCCGTGGTTGAACCAGTGTGGTCAGAATCTGAAGAGGTCGTGCTCCGGACACCACCTCCCGCGCGACGAGGCGCAGCTCTGTCAGCGAGAGACCAAGTGGACCGAGGAGTTCTTGGAACAGCTGCATGATGAGCTGAAGAGTGAGTTTATTTTTTAATATGTACGCTTTTTACGTTTAATACATTCAGCCACTATCAAGCATTAAGGAGTGTCAAGATAGATAGATCGATAAACGCTTTATTGTAGAATAGAATATGGTTTATTTGTGACAAAAAAAACAAGCACTTTTTGTCAAAAATAGAAAATAGTAGGGAAGCATTTTTTATCACAATCCCAACTCAGCTTGATGCCGGTAAAGCACAAAAAAATAAAATGAATAATAAAGTAATTATAAAAATTATTAATTAAAGAAATATAATTTTACATGTAGTGCCACAAGTGGCGGCCTTATTGCTAAAAGCGATATCTTCCAGGCAAGACAGTCAAGACCTTTAAACGACTACAAAAAGGAAAGGGTGATTATATGCATATCTCAGAGATCGGTCCACGCTTGATATTATTTTATAAAAATCTAGCAGTCTTGTTCATTAACACATGTAAACTTTGAACGTCAATTTATTTCTATTTTTTTTTCTTTTTTCCTATATAGAACGTTACGCGCCAAGACAAAGACAAAAGATTTCAGACGCATTTAAAAATTTGAGACTCATTTATTAATAAGACCGTGGTAATAAATTTTTTTTTGCTTGTCCAATAGACTTCGGTTTATTATAATTACTTTATTGCCTCGAGATCCGACGGTCCCGGGTTCAATACCCGGTCGGGACAGGTGTTAGTATGATGAGTTTGAACATTTGTCTTCGGATCTGGGTGTCTTTGTGCGTATGTTTGTGAAGGTTTTATGGCATCTCCGACACAAGAGAAATCCTAGTGGGTAGTAATGAATTGATAAACGTTTATTTATTTATTATTACTGTGTTATACTCAACAGAAGCTCGCCTAGGCGCCGCAGTAACAGCAGCCGGTCCACTCCGAGTGCTCAAGCCCCGTCGTGTCGTAGACGAGCCGCGTCCGGCCACACCTGAAGTGGACGTGGTGGACGACGCGCATGAAACTGACCACCAAGCCGCGCTGGTGCTGCAGCGGCTGCTCAGAGGACGCGCCGTGCAGACACTGGTATAATCACCGGCAAACCAGCAAACTAATTGAACCAATGACCTTGATTGCCCAAGGTCATTGGTTCAAGTTGTTTTGCTGATGATTTTGTGCATGTGCATGTCTCTTTTTACCCGACTGCGAAAGAAGGAGGCTTATGTTTTTCAAGTGTATGTATATATTCAAATGCGATTTATTAAATACCTGTGTTATCGACTCAAAATAACATATAAGTCTGAACATTATTTAGAACGATGTAAAAAGTTTCACCTGCTACCCTCAACCAATAGAAGAGAAATATCTGATACACTGTTATTATTCTAAATAAGTAATAACTCAATTGACTGGCCTGAACTTGTCGAAGGATTAATGTTGAACTGTAACCCTTTCCGGGAACGGTTCAATCCTCTTATTTATGTTCCATTCAAGCACACGAATTATACGAGCAATACCTATCTAGTGAGAGCGAGTAGAAGTTATAACGCAGCAGACAAGAGACTTGGGTTGGATCTCTTTTCTACAAGTGTTGCATCGGCGGGGCGACGGCTGAGCACAGATGTTTTTGTTTCGACTTAGGTTTACTTTATTTAGTATGTCTTAATTACTTTTTTTTCATTATGTTATGAGAGCATGTGTTTTTGTTTGTTTGTGTGGTTTGTATTGTTTGTAGTTATTTCTATTTCCCTATTATTTGTTATTACTCGTGTTGCCCGTTAACTGGCTCTCTATTTCTATTTATTTACTTATTAGTATAAGTGTAGCTGTTGGACGACCTATTATTAAATATATAAATATATCTTTGTCACGCCCTAGAGCCTAAAAGGTTTGTCGTTTTTTTATGTAAGCGATGTCAATGGATTCGTCATAGTCGTGAGAGTGACACTGGGTACAACAAAATTAAAACTAAAACTAAATTATGTATGATACATAGATTTAAAGATTAAGCAGCCGGGTTTTTTTTTTTTAAATTACTTCTAACCATTTGTACATTTTCATCATCTGCAAAATGCTGGTTTGAAATTGATTTGAATCTTATCACAGTTATTAAGAATCGTGGTTAATATCATAAATTTTTCTACGGTTTATTTCTATTATCTAATAAAGCTAATGTTTTTTTTTTATAATTCAGAATATTTGTTACATTAGTAAATGCCTGTAATCCAACAGCTCTTTTCACCCCCGTCATTGTTCTAAAATCGTTCTCTTCGTTGTCCAGATGTACGAGGGACGCTCCAGAGCCGCTGAGCTCACTGAGGAGTTGAAGACAACCCACGGCCTGCAGAGAGAGGACCGAGTGAGGATCGCTAAGGAAGAAGCGAAGGCACGCGAATATACCTCTCTCAGAACCGACGCCGAGCAGAAGGTAAGGAACATTGGAATTTGGAACCTGGTAATGGAAACTGGAGTTAGAAAAGAAGAATGGGCTGTATAGCGGAAAATAGGAGTGAAGATCAACTCCAAGGCGCCTGAATACACAGCATTCAAGCAATCAATATATTTTATTTCATTTGTAGACTGACGCCGAGGTACGAGTAAGGAACAAGTACTGACCATAACTTATCATGTCTTGAATTACAAAGATGATGGAATATCAATACCTTTGCATCTCAAAAATAAAGCGCTGTCATAATCGGTATAAAAAGAGCTTTCAAGTGGACTATATTTTATTAAGCGACTGTCGTATCAAATTAATATTGATAAATATTTTAAAAAAATTTTTTGTCAGGACGATGCGATCTCGGCACTGGTGGAGGAATTATGCGGCGGTGCTGTGTCCGCGGCACTCGACTTTCTCGAGAAGGAGCTGCGGCGGCTGAAAGACGAGCGGAGACAACACGCGTTTATTATAATTGCTCGTGAGTCGTTGTTATTATTTGTGTGTCATTGTTATTTGCTTATGAGTTGTTAATATTACTCGTAAGTCATTATTATTGCTTATGAGTCATTGTTATTTGCTCTCGATACATTATTATTGCTCGTTAGTCATTGTTATTACTTGAAAGTCGGTGTTATTTGCTCCTGAATTCTTATTATTGATTCCGTAACTTTCTTATTGCTCTTATTCATTATTATTGCTCATGAGTCATAGTTAATGCTTGTAAATTAGTATTTTTGCTTGAAATCAAATTTATGGTAATGTTTGGTATCTTTAAAATAACACAAACCTTGGTTTCAAAAACTAGAGAGAAATATGAGGAATGCATTTAAATGGAAGTACCTACTGTTTACTCGTTAACTATTAGTTAACAGGGTTAATTTTATTACATTTTCAGTTCGTGAGAAGATAATGCGAGAAGCGGCGGAAGCAGGTAGGAGACAGAAAGAGAGCCACCGACTGCGTGAACACGACGAGATGTTTAAACAAGTAAATAATATTGAACTCAATTAACTTCCTTTATTTAATTTAATTTTTCCTCAACCTGCTGTGTCTCATTGTTGGGCAAATCTCCCCCGTATCTCTCCATGTATCCCTATCTCCCGCAAATTCCGACCAATAATTATGTTGGAATTCGCAAAGATCGTCACGCCACCTCTTGGGCGGCCGACGTCGGGTCTCTGTAGGCTCCCATTGAGTAACGATCTTTGCCCATATTTCTTTAAATTAACACTTAATTATCTGCTAGTGGTGTACTAAGCCGAAAGGGGGTCACTCTGACTAGTCATAATGAACATCGTTCACTAAGATTCCAAATCATTATTTTCTCTAGTTTCGAGTTGATCCTTATGTTAAGGTTGTTTATTAAGCATATTAGTACAGCCCTAACCGATATCCCCATAAGTGAACGTTATACTTTTGCAAAATACTTATTTACGTAAAATTATGTGTTAGATGTCTTTCTCTATTGTAAACCCCGTCTAAACTATTATTTAGTCAATAGTACCTATACTAATTAAAATTTTGCCTGTAAAAGATCACTTACATCAACAAGCCCACTATTACGTGACATTTGAGATAATCGAATCTCTTTCTATTTTATGTTTTGTATGCCTAAAAATACAGAGTTCATTTATCTATTAGTCTGTAATGCACAGTAACGTAGGTACTAGAAGCGACATATTGAGAGAAAATTATCATTAGGCACTTCTAATTGACAAATCATCGGTCGGGGCTCGGCGAGTACCCTTCCCTGCAAGCTACGCTACGACACGCCTAACAGATAACATTATAAAAATCATCATGCGCAGTGACGATTTTTATATGTTATCTCTTTGGCGTCTCCAATTTTTGGTCGATTTTTATATGTCATCTCCCAAGGTCATTGGTTCAAGTAGTTTGCCGTTCATTAATCGAAGTCAATTCTCCAGATACTCGGCGTGACACAAAACACCGTGGATGCGTACCTTCACAACATTATCCAAGATGGCGTCGAGCTAGCCGCCGAGCAGGACGCTGTGAAACGAGCCAAACAGCGTGCTGATGACATCGACGCACATGTCAACGTCATCGAATCTATGTACATTATTTTTCCTCTTTTCAAATATGGCATCTTAAAATTTAGTAAAGTAAAAGTAAACATATCGTGTCGAGTTTTACGTTAACTGTTATGACAGTTTTTTATCTTTTTAAAGTTTCAGTTTGTAAAAAATTGGGTTGTACTACACTGAAAAGGGATTCTAATTAATTTTGAAATAGCTGATTTTGCAGAATAATAAATATCAATGCTTTGGGTTATATAGGTCTACTGCAGAGCAACATGAGACCGTGGCGGAGCTGGTGCAACAGTTTCTACTGCCTGAGGCGCACCGGGAGGAGGCGCGCCGCCGCGTGTGTGTCACACAGGTATTCATGAAGAGGCTCTACAGAGTCTGTAGCCTCTGTAGGTCTACTGCAGAGCAGCTTTTTCAGCGTAGACAGAGAAAGCCTTATACAACGGGTACATGCCATCTCAGTCACACTATAACAAGGAAGGAGATATACAATGTCCATAGAAATGAAAGAGACAGAGCGACCGATTTTTTGATCCGTAGGGTATGGCCGGTTTTTACATTGTGTAGCACATCATGTGCTAAACAAACTCTTGAGATTAACTCATTTATTTAATGTAAAATCCCTATCTATAAAATATTAGTGAAAAAGTGTTAGGATCTGATGAAACTTTTTGTAGAGAATCGTTGGATATTATTTTAGTGGCTGCCATGGTAAAAGTGAAGAAAATGTCTCCCATGCTGCTGTAGTAGTTCCTATTGCCACCATAGCAGCCATAGCTAGTAATAGTAAAATTATATTAAAATCGTGAGTCGACGCCTAGACCACGCATCGACACGGTGCACCCGCGTGCTTCAACATGGAGCCGCAACCCCTCCCAACAAGGACACAGAATACGACGTACCTAACTTATATAAAAGACATGCTTGCGCGCTGCCTCGTCCTATTCTTCCCTCGCCAACATTGTACTAATAACAAGTAATAAACAGCACTATTCATTTTCTAAATAAAGCATTTCAATTGAACCGACTGCACTAAGTCAGATGACACAGATCCTCGATAGGAAGCAAGCGAAGAGTCGAAAACCCAGCGAGCTTCAGCACGCGCATCGTGATTATTTTCTTAATAAAATGTACGAAAAAAAATTACACGAGTCTAATTAATTGACGAACTGAAATCTAATGTCACTTCTTAAATAATACCAATTGGAATAAATAAATGATATCGTTCCACAGGAAGCGCGGGCGGAGGCCGCTAGAGCTGCCATATTCAATCTTCTGGACGATTCTCAGATAACTGACAGTAAGTATCAGTTCCACTATGACGTAAAAAAAGAATGAATTAAGTCCAAAAACCGGTAAAAATATAAAAATAAAGTGAAACATGGAATTTAAATGGACGGAGAAAGTTGTCGCATACTTATGCTCTTCTGATTGACAATACTGGTCACGTCACGACGATTACCTTGTCCCGGACACTACACACACACAGAGAGACGTAAACATCATCGCAGTGATGATGTTTACGTCTCTTGCTGCGCACTCTTCTCTCTTGCGTTTTTACGTAGCCAAAGTCATGGGTTCAAGGTTATTGGTACAAGTTGTTTGCCGGGCACTATATCTATTTAATGTTTTAGAATACTGTGTCCGATGCGGCGTGCCCGCCAGCGAGAAATGCAAGTGCGCGTCGTGTCCCATGGTGTCCGGGCCCGTCACAACTACCGCCAGGGACGACCCGCGGTGGAAGTTCACCAGGCGTAAGTCATTTTATTCTCTTTGGATTCGTTTTGCACAGTCGTTAGCCAAATACAAATGTAGAAACTCAGATCCTGCTCTATCTGTCGTGCGTGACGTCACCTGTAGGTTCCAACTGAAGAACAGCGCAGGTTGTTTACAACCGGCATCGTGCTGAGTTGGGATCGACGCGTGACAGAAAACATGCTACCCTACTAATTTACCATCTATGTTCAAAATTGCTTGTGATTTTTTGTCACAAATAAAATATATTCTATTTTATTTGTATTCTATCATTATAAATCAAATGACGGATTGTTTATTTGATTCTCGCTACCACTATATTTACGTGACTTTAAATAACAACCTCTCAGCCTAAAATATGTTTAATTTTTATTAGATAAAATTCTCCAAAGTTAACCAGCATTTACTAGATTTGCATTGTCATTTTCAACCGATTATTTTCATACTTCTTTCTTTCATTCATTTTGTCCATACATTTGATTTTACATACGATGACAGATACGGTGCGGTGTTTCATATTGAGGGCTCATATATACATACGTTTTTATGAACCCTCGTGCAAAAATAGTAAGGTTTTCCTTATCAAAGGTTATGTTCCGCCAGTCTCAGCCAAATATTTTTTATTTATATTTCTTTATTTTCGCCGGAAATACTTCCTCAGTAAAAAAAACCGCCGACGACTCAACGATTGACAACATTTTAAATTTTTCGACCCCTAAAAGGAAAGATAAGTGTGAAAATAACGTATCCCTATTTTTTATTTTACTCAGAATGTAATAATTATGTTTATACAGATTTTTGAAAATCTAAGAAAAGTTCCGAAAAATGTTTTTTTCGTCAAAAGCTCGTAAAAAAATTGATGTCATTATTTATCTGAAATGTTGTCAATTCTAATATTTACAGAGCCTCTTACCACGTTTCCTCATGATTGGTTAGAAACTACGACCTGTACGAAAGTATGAAATTTCCTGACAAACATCCATACAAACAAACAGACACAAAAGTAAAATTTGCCAAACTCATATGCAGACACTAAACTGCAATAAAAATGTAATTTACAGCGTTATTGGTTAATTCATCTAAGTGATATGATGACCTGATGATAATCTAGTGTTTGTTGAAAAAAACTCTAGTAATAATTCTTATACATCTTTTTTCTCAAAGGTTTCCATCCTAAGAGATCGCTTTTAGCGATAAGGCCACTTGTGGCACTACATGTAAATTAATATTTTTGTATTGTGTACTACTTGTAAATTAAGGTTATATTTTGTGTGTCTACAATAAAGCGTTGATCTATCTATCTATCTTTAATATTAATAAAGGGATATATAAATAATAATCATAATATATAATAACTAGCTGCCCGTCCCGGCTTCGCACGGGTTGACATATATTGTTAAAACATTTTACGATAATTGAAGATAATTTTCCTATATGTATGCTAATTAACGTTCGATAACTTAATTCGTCAAAAGGTGCAAAATTATATACAAAGACCCTTAATCAGCTATTAAACAAATTTTTGTTGAAATTAACCGCTCGTGTAGCTGCGATGATCTTGCATTTTGTTCTGCAAGACGAACTACACGTTCGGCGCTAGATTCTCTGGCACGCGATTGCGACGCGTACTCTCTCATACTTCTGAGACGATCTGTATTTCTAGAAGAAGATTCTCCATCACGAGTAGTTTTTCTAATCTAGCTTGGGAACTATGCTTAAATAGTTGCGATTTTCTTTTTCTAGGCATATTATTTGAAAGGATTTTTCAAATCAGAGAATAAAAAAATAAACTAAGAAAATTGACGTAAGTTAGAAAAAAGGTTGAATAAAATAATGTGTAAGTAAGTTTGAAAAAAACTTTTTATCTGGACACAAAAATATACTATGAACAAAATTTAAATATTCGATGGCAGTTATGAGCCGCGCGGCTACCTATTTGTAGATGAGCACACCTCTCCCGGACTCCGGCGCCCCCTTTCCCGTGGTAAGATACCGTTGTCGGCGGCCGACGCGTTGCCATCGGCGTTCATATTTTGATTTCGTAATATCTTTTTAATAAAATATCCGATTTAAATAATTATATAAGTAATCAACAGGTACTGAAACATTCTTGAATACGAAATAATTTATTTGGATAAGACTACTACAAAGGTAATGAATGAATAACATGGTCTGAGTTTGATCGGAATTTATATTAACTTTTAAAATGTAAAAAAGTTGTTAAAGTGACATAACTACAATAGTTAGACATATGGTCTCCTGAAGTTTTTGTAGATATTAATATAATCTATAATATTGTAGTTTTTTTTGTTCTATTATAGATATTTTTCGCAGCATTCGATGAGAGACAATTTATGGCTAATGTGTTGACACCTTGAGTTTGTTTTAGTAGGGATCTCTAATGTTAAATATAATGTTGTATGTTACTGAGTGCCAATGAAGCTTTCCACCAGCGAAAGAATTTTTGAAATCAGCCCAGTATACAAATCTTTCTAAAGATAACTTTTAATTTCCTAAGAGGCCATTATAGGTAACGTAAGTTTAGCGAGTCGAATGGAAGTGTTTATCACTTTTTTAGATATGACTTGTTATTTTTTAATTTCGTAATATCTTTAGAATGGTACATCCGATTTTAATAATTCAAACAGTTATTAACAGGTATTGAAACAGACTTGAATACGAAACAGTTTATTTTGATAAGAATTAATACGAAGGTATAGATAAATTGGTCTGAGTTTGATCGGCATTTCTATCAACTTTTAAAATGTATAAAAGTAGTGACATAACTTTAATAGTTGGACATATGCTATCGCGAACTTTTTTGTAGATATTGATATGCTCTATAATATTGTAGAACATTTTTTTGTTCTATCATCAATACTTACCGCAGCGTAAGCGATGAAAGGCATTTTATGGCAAAAAAAATTACACCTTGGATTGGTTATAGTGGAAATTTGTAAGGATCTCTAATTTTTTCTATTATTAAATATAGCCTATGTTACTCCTGGATAATGTAGCTTTCTAACGGCGAAAGAATTTTTGAAATCGGTCTAGTAGTTTTTGAGTTTATTCGTTACATACAAAAATACAAAAATACAAATCTTTCCTCTTTATAATATTAGTATAGACTAGTATAGATATACAAGGTGTAACAGAAAGGTGTGACAATACTTATGGGTATTAGTCTACACATCAAAGCGGACCCATTGCTGAACAATATATTACAAAAATCCAAAAAATAATATTGCGCCTTCCATACAACTTGCCCGATCACGTGACCAATTCATGTAGGTACCGAGAACCTAATTTTCTCTTTTAATTTTTAAAAATTTTTGTCTAGCGCTGGGTTCAATTTGATGGGTAGAATAACACCCTTAAGTATTGCCACACCTTAATGTTAAACCTTGTATAGTTATGTATATTAATATCACTTTAATATAGTAATAGTCAGGTCTTTCTTCCCAGTCCGTCCCGCGGCACCAGAGACGACAGCTGGAGAGAAGTTTCCACCTTACCACGACTTCCGCTGTATGCTTAACTCACTTCTCGACGATGGTTGGTCAAATTTATATTTAACTTTTTTAGTTTAGATGCATTTAGAACATGTTACTTATTAATCACATGTATTTTAAAATTAATATATCGTTTCAATCGGCGCAAAGGTTGGCTATTGCCATCCAGGGCTCTTATTCTCTGACGAAAAATGAGATTCCTTGCTGAAAACGCGTACGTTACTCTGATGATGCAAAACGAGAGCATTCCGTGTCACGGCAAGATATAAAATTTGCTAATGGCCCCATTTCGTGCCAGTTACACTAACTAAACTAAAAGCTACTAAAATTATATCCATCCTTTTCTCACTTTTGGAAACAAAAAAAGAGGATACAATGTTAGAACTGTCAAATAGGGTTAGTTTACTAAGTTTGGCCTGACAGAATCGGGCTCCTTGCTAAATACCGTTCCACATGAATTCTACGCTTTACTTTACTTTAAATAACAATATATGATATATACAGTGAAAGTTGCTCCTTAGGCCGAATATAGTGACCCCCTTTCAGCTTAGTACACCCCTAGCCGATAACCCTGTATACTTAAAAATATAATTTTGCAGTAGTGTCAACATCTCGAGAAGCGAGCTACGGACGAGAGACGGTGAGACGTGACGTAGGACAAACGTTGAGGAGACAACTGGATACAGACATCGAGGCCAAGGAGATCGTTAATTTGGGTTCGTAAATATTCCTCTTTTATTTAGAAAGAAAGAAAGAAAGAACACATTTATTTTGTACACACAGGACACTACTACAACAACTAATTACCTACTTAAGAGTTGACAAACACTTCAAATATTAAATTAGGTCGAGTCGCAGTGTACGTGCGTCAGAAAAGGTCAGCGCTCAGCATAATGTTGGGGATTGCTCTTCAGCGCTGATTTTCAGCGTGACCCTTTAGAGACGCGCGGGGTCACAAAAAATATATATATGCATAAATAAACACCAGAAATACTTTAAAATGAGCGTATTAAAAACCTGAATAAGAAAGTGTAATTAGTACATTGACAATAATATGAAATAATAAACAAATAGAGAGTAAATAGAGAAGAAAAGACTAGCAACTAAATAGATTATTATAAATAGATAGGTACCAAATAAAATTTAAGCTGATGAATATTATTTTTAATAATTAATAGAATCATATATATTTTTTACTAAATCAGTTTAGTTATATTTATAGTTTAAATTGATTCATTGCCACTACATGTTGGAAAGGACAGATAAATAAATAAATAAAGTTCATGCAGTAGCACCGGATGTGGAAGAGAAACTACTTATTCTACGAGGATTTCTGCATCCCCAGCAGATACTTACTACACTTGATTCTAAAAGTATATTTATTTTGGATTAAGCGTAATTGAAGAATTACGCTTAATCCAAAGAGTAAGAGAAGAGAATTCCAACATTTAGTGGCACTGAACCTGAAACTGCCTCGAAAAGCAGCAGAGCCATGTCGCGGGGTGCGCATCAACAACTTACAAATGTTTCTGCCTGGTTAGTAAAGTAAAGTAAAAGTAAAGTAATATTTATTGACCTTTAAATAACGTTCGTTACAGGCAAGTCTTATTACATTTGAATGAATAATTACTTAAAAAATTTAACTTACAAATCTCATTTATATACAATTACTTAATATTAGTTCTTAGTTTAATAGTTTTCATGACAAATATTTACATTAAAATTGCTTTGTTTAGTTATTATTAATATTTTATAATGGTTGTTTGTTACACAAGAACGATGATTCTACAAGCTGCATTGACATATATTCGCTGAGTTTATAAAAAGGATTGCTTTCAAAAAAATACTTCAATTTTTGTTTGAATGTAATAAAATTGAGATCCATTACACTATTAGGTAATTTATTATACATCAGTATTTTAGTATAAAGCCCCTGCTTCTTACATTTAGCTAATCTATTTATTGGTAGGATTCGCCCTTTTTTATTATTGCGTGAAATTCTTTTTTCCGGTATTTCCCTATCCTCGTGTACTTCTAATAAACAACTATAAATATAAAGTGATATAACTGTCATTATTTTATCTTTTTTAAAGTGTTTTCTCGCAGGACTACGTTTTTTCAAACCGTTAATTGTTCTTATAGACTGTTTTTGACATTTTAAGACTTTTATGATATCTTTAGCATTTCCCCAAACAGTAATAGCGTATCTTATAATAGAATGCACGTAGGCATAATAGACAGAGATGAGCGACTTTTTATCTAGTAATGGCTTAAGTTTAAATAAAGCATAATTACCACTTGCTATTTTCTTGCAAATTTTATCGATGTGCGCATTATGGCTAATTGTATTATCTATTGTATAACCTAGAAATACATTTGTTTTACTAATGGAATTCCCGAAAATACCTAACTTTGACTGATACTGCATAGAGATGGTTTTATCAGAGTTAAGAACAATTCCATTTGCGTCAAACCATTCCTTTAACAATTCCATAACGATACTAATTTTATCTTCTAAATTATGTATACATTTGTCTCTGATACCTACATGTGTGTCATCTGCAAATAAATTTATGTGAGCCCAACTTGGCAATGCATTGGTAATATCATTAATATATATCAAAAATAAGACTGGGCCTAAAATAGAGCCCTGTGGTACTCCAATTGACATCCTACTTTCTGTAGAAATTTGTTCATTAATCGAGACAATTTGACTACGGTTCTGTAAGTAAGTTATCATCATATTTAATTCATTGCCTTGAAATCCGTAATATTGCATTTTTAAAATCAATATATCGTGCCTCAAACAATCAAAAGCTTTTGAAAGATCACAAAAAATACTTGCACATTTATTTGACGTATCTAAGGATTCTAGAATGTAATATACTACTTTTCTTATAGCCATTTCTGTTGAGCGGCCTTTTCTGAATCCAAACTGTGACATTGTAAATAAATTATTTTCTTCAAAGTATTTAACGATTCTCGATTTAATAATAGCTTCTAAAATTTTTGATAAAGTTGGCAAAATGCAAACGGGTCTATAATTACTAATATCCTCTATATCCCCTTTTTTAAAAAGTGGGATTACCCTACCCGGTTTCAATACGTCGGGAAATATTCCGTCAGTTAAACATGAGTTTAAGACAATTAATATTAATTCAAATAAATTATCGTTATTTATTATTAGGTTCCGTAAAGTCTTAGTACTCATATCATAAATATCTAACGTAGGTTTTTGCTTCATGTTAACTACTACCTTTTTGAGCTCAGTATAATCTACTGGTCCGAATGAAATAGATGTCAACGGTTTACTATAGTAATTTAAATACTTTTTGCAATCATCCGCGTCAATTTCTAGATTACAAGTTAAGGTATGAGCTATGTTGCGAAAAAAATTATAAAATAGAGTAGCAATTTTTTTAGATTCTGTAATACTTGCTCCGCTTTCGGTTTTTACTGATTTTATTCTATTACTTGTATTGCGTCGCGTATTTTGACCTGACTGTTCGTTTATAATTTTCCAAGATTCTTTAATTTTATTTTTTGATTTTTTAATTCTATCTCTATACTGTATTTTTTTTGCTACGACCATTGTTTTACGTAATATTTTTCTATACTTTTTAATGTTTAATTTTCTTGTTCCGCTAGGGTCAACCTCTTGAAGGATTTCCATTTTGGCTAAATTTTTCTTACTAGTTTCTATACCTAAAGTCGACCATTTTTTTTGAACATTTATTACTTGTTTTTTCATTTTTGGAAAAGCTATGTTATAGTAGTATATCAAATCATCGTGTAAAATCCTCGTTCTTGCGTTCGCGTCACTAGTCATTAGTATTTCTGTTTTTATTGACATATAATTTTTGTTAAACAAATAGTTAAAATAATTAAGGTTATTTTTTGAAAAATTTCGAGCCATATAGGCTGTATTTTTACTATTAACATTTTTGGTATTGAACAATTCCAATTTAATTACATTATGGTCTGATAGTTTACATCCTAAAACTGATCCTCTACAACCACTAAAATTTACAATAAAGTTATCAATGCATGTTGAACTGGTTTGGTTCCTTTTATTTGTCTCGGTTCTAGTAGGTTCATTTAACAACCATTTACAATCAAATTTCTTTAGTATGCCGTCAAGTTTCTTAATTTTTTTATCTACTTTTAATACATTTAAATTGAAATCACCTGCTATAATAATTTGTTTCTTTTCTTTGCAAAGTTTATTTAACAGTTTTGTCAATAATTCAAAAAATAAATCTATATCATATTCTGGACGGTAAAGAGCCATAATTACTATTTTTGACAACCTTAACTCTATAGCTGCTAATTCAAAATTTGTTTCAAATGACATTTTATTCAAATCGTTTCTAATTTTAAAATCTAAACCATTTTTAACATATATCGCGGTCCCGCCATGTTCAAAAAATATTCTGTTAAAGTAAGTCGCCAGTGTGTAGTTCTCGACATTCATCGCCTGCATCTGATGATCTTTTCCCCAGGTCTCTGTCAAGCATAACACATCACAATCTTGCTCATTTGCTAAACTTTCAATCTCTAAGTACTTTTTGTGTATACTACGAACATTTGCATGAAGAATTATCGTTCTAGAGTCGGTGTTTGTGTAATTTGAAAATTTGAATTGTCCGGATTTGTTGTGTTGTATTGGCACCGAATGAAACGCAGTGTTGAAGAATTATTAAATTTGCTGTCTACGCATGCTACAACATTTTCCATTACAAAGTTCTTCAGAGTATTGTAATTTTTAATATTTTCGTGTCGCACATTCGGGTCGAGATATTTGACATTTTCGTTATTTTTTGCTATATTAGCTATTTCACTGTTAATATTGTATATCTCTTTGTCATGTGTGTAATTGTAACGCAGGCCAGTGATAATAACTTTAAATTTCCGCTCGGGACTAATTACAATGTTATTCAAAGTTTTTATGTACTTTTTAGGATTATAGTACAGAGAGTTTTCATATTTCGTAATTAATACTGCTACGGTATCTTTTCTAGTTAGATTTTGAATTTTTTTAGAATAATTTTCCAATATTTCTTGATAACCAGCCGCTGGTTTGCAGTTGTTGGTGGCTTGGCAATTCGTTTTTTCAATAATTTTTGAAGCTAATCCTTTACCGATGCTGTCTGAAAATATTACAGTATTTGAGGTTATTTTGGTTCTTGAAGTTTTGGGCGCTGTGGGTTTGTTTATGTTTTTAGACTGGGATTTTTGCTCTAATTGTTTATTATTTTTTCTGCTACTAGGCGGTAAAGGAGTTTTTACGACGCTACAATTTTCTTCGTCAGACTCTAATGAACGTGTATTATTAACAAGTTTCTTTTCGTTTTTCTTTTCCGAAATAATTTTCTTTGAAAAAGAACCTCGTCTTTTAGGCGTACTCATCGCTTCTGTAAAAAGTTTCTTCCACTTCACAGTAAGCGTCTCTTTTTCGGTAATCTGTCTCTTTAAATCAATATTTTCTAGTGACAATTCATCCACTTGATTATGGGCTATTTCTAACTCTAATTTTAAACGGGTAATTTCATTTAACAGTTCTGCTTCTCTTTCATTAATTAGATAGCTACTAGTGTCAGGTAGACTATGCGGTTCATCATCGGAGCTGGTCATCTCCTCCTCTACTAACTCATCAGACTTGTGCAATGGTGTTAACGGAATTGCTTTAAGTCTGGGGTTGCGTTTTGTGATGTTCGAAGTGGAGGGAGTGACGGTGTATTCACTCGAGACCGGCACATTTGATTTAATATTGTAACAGGCCTTGCATTTCCAGCTTTCTTTTTTCGCCTTTTCCATTATATTATACCTGGTGCTAGACACTTCCGCACAAATAATATCATAAAAATGCTTGCATGATGAACAACATAAAATTTCTCTTTGTTTAATAATTTTCTGGCATTTAAAACAAGTCTTGGCAGTCGATGTCTTTCCCATATTGTTGTCAAAAATAAGACAAAAAAAAATATGCAAAAAGAGACTTATCTGTATGAGAACCGAAACCAGCTTCCGACGGCACGTAATCTGGGCGCTTTCCTGCCGCGCCAACTGGCTTGTACAGTAAGGCGCGAATTAGCGAGATATATCGTAGGCCGTAATGTTTCTAGCCGCAGCGGTGCTGATGATGTCTTTGAATAGAAGACAGTGAGTCTTCTATAACAGGATAACAACACACACTGCACAAAACGTTTGCGATTTGGTTCACTTTTTTTTTTTCTTAAAATGAGGGTGGACAAATTTTAAGCTGATGTTTTTTTAGTTATTTAATTGTAATTTTAAGTTTTAAACACTATTCCCTCATGTAATATATTAATAGTTTTATCAATTAACTAACAGTTCTTTCACTTGGTTTTAGTTGGATACGCAATTTTGGCGCATTAAAAGTAATGCCCCGAAATTGCGAACTCACAAATTTATTTTTTGATATTCACACTATTTAACTGTTTGTTTACGCGAGATAACACTAACACAACTTTTTTCAACTTAGATTTATGGAAACCACAGGTTAAAGTAGTTAATTATTGTGAAACAATATTTTTAAATTGTTTTAAAGCACAGAGCCGATCTAATCGTGTTTGCCAAGATGGCGGAAAGTTATTATCACGTATCCAGATAAGTTTGGTGTACAAATATTGGGGCAATTAATACTTACTTGGTTTAAGTAAGTGTTAGTTAATAATGGCCATTACTTGGTGAATGATGGCCATTGTGTGGTTTATGGTGGCCATTACGTGATTAATGCTGTAAATATTCCCCTTCTGTTTAAATATGTTTTTGTTAATAATGGCCATGGCTTAGTTAATAGCGATCTATTTTTAAAATGGCCATTAAGTTGTTAATTATGGCCATTGCGTGCTAAATGATGATCATTGCTTCGTTAGTAATTGTTAGTTCATAATGGCCATAATTTATTTTGAATAAGGACTTATTTCAGGACGTGGTGTATTCAGTCAATTGTTCTCGTAGTATAAATCGGTATTTTAATATTTACAACATTATACTCGTACGTTGAACAGGTGGTTAAGTCTGTTATTTGAATTGTCTTAGAATTACAATTGGATTGTGCCAAAATGGCCGTTTCGACATAGCATAGATCAGAGTTAGTATTAAAAATTATGTTTCGTTTAATACTAAATGTGGCCTATTCTATGTCAAAACGGCCATTTTGGCACCACACAATTGTTTTTCTGAGACAATTCAAATAAAAGACTTAAACACCAGGTATACAGGTAGGTATAGCTTATTTTCAAATTTAAATTTATTTTAATTATTAGATTTAGTTAGTTTTGTTTCATGTATGGTAATATTTTTATTACTATTAGTTTGTTTGCACCAATCGTATTTTTTTTTTATAATACGATTATTAATTCTCTCCATCCAAAGGTTGCCTGGAAGAAATTGTTTTAGGCGATGAGGCCGCCCGATTTATCCACCATTGTATAGACTTCTTGATGTATCTTTTATCTTTGTTTGATGTGCAATAAAGCTATATTCATTCATTCATTCATTCAAATGTGAAATGACACTACAACAATAACAACAAAGATAAGAAAAATAAATACGTAACGACATCAACATATAACATCAAGCAGTGTTTAAACATCAAGCAGTGTTTTAACATCAAGCAGTGTCTTAACATCAAGCAGTGTTTTAACATCAAGCAGTGTTTCAACATCAAGCAGTGTTTTAACATCAAGCAGTGTTTAAACATCAAGCAGTGTTTTAACATCAATCAGTGTTTTAACATCAAGCAGTGTTTTGACATCAAGCAGTGTTTTAACATCAAGCAGTGTCTTAACATCAAGCAGTGTTTTAACATCAAGCAGTGTTTTAACATTAAGCAGTGTTTTAACATCAATCAGTGTTTTAACATCAAGCAGTGTTTTAACATCAAGCAGTGTTTTAACATCAAGCAGTGTTTTAACATCAAGCAGTGTTTCAACATCAAGCAGTGTTTCAACATCAAGCAGTGTTTTACTGACTTCAATTCAGACTTCCTAAACTAACCTAATTTGACAGTTCTTAACTTGTCTCCTCTCTTTTCGTTGCCACAAGTTAGAAAAACATGGGGTATAATTTTAGGAACTTTTAGTTTAGCCGCTTCGCATTAATCGCGGGTTATTATCGCTGTAATAAAGTTTCATTAAGAATAAACCTATATTATGTCTGACCTGTGTACATAATAATCATTTAGAATGCATTGATGAAATAACTTTTACTTTTTCTATGTTCATAGCGGTAGACATAGCGAGTGGCGCGGCACCGTCGATGCCGCCTCGCTCCTCCTACCATCACTACTCGCGACGTGACATCAAGGACGCTATCTCACACCCGGTACACGACAACAAAACAATATGTAAGTCTTACTAAATAATCTACTTGTAACTCAAATTTATACAGCACCGTCGTTTTTGACGTGACAACGTCTTATAATTCGATGGAGCCGGCTGAACGCACGAAAAATCATTACTCATGCGGCGTTACCTCGGTTTGTGACGTTCCATTTAAGGCTTGAAGTGCAAGCGAGAGCGAGGAACGAGCGTCAAAGAGGCACAATCGGCCTCCGCGTTCGGCAGCGATCGACATCTGTCTCTCTCCTACTTGAATGAGCGATGCGTCCGCGTGGACAGCTGCTATACAATAATACATTTACATGTTTTCGTCAAGTATGAAGTGCAGTGAAAAGTGAATGTGGTGTCAAACGTTTATAGCGACGATAATTGAATAGAATTAAAATTTTCTTTTGGAAAATGAAACAATTCCATCAGTATTATGTTATGACGTTGTCACGTTCAACTATCGTCAGTAAACCGACTTTACAGACAACCGTTTTTTTTTTCTTTGGTTAGAACATTAGGTTATAGTATTTGTGAATATGTATTTTGTATATAAAAGTTCATGTTTTGTAAAACAGTTTAGTGTAGTAACGCCTTTGTTTTTACTGTCGCAATACGCTATTACTGTGTATGACCAAATAAATAAATAAGTATATTTCATGAGTCCACATGGAATGCCTTTTCCAAGATAAATCTTGACTCGAAGCAGAAACGCTTCGGTCGTTCGGTCGAGTTCCTCCTTCACGTTCAAACGGCAGACTTAGAAGATAGCTTTGGATTAACACATAAACTATTTTTATCCCGGCAAATTGAAATGTTCCCATGGGATGATCAAATATCCAAGGCGGGTAAAACCGCGGAGCGCAGCTATCCTCACGCTGGCAGCCAAACAAAAAGGGGCAATACAAGATATTCGATAAAACGTCTTATTTGGTAGGTCCTCTGGAACTGCCCTCGGAGGTGCGACGTTGGGCGGAGGAACAGGTTACGAATGACCCCGCTTGCTACTGCGAGCCTGCAGCACAGCCCCCAGGCTCCAGGGTGCAGTTCCAAGCTCAAGGTAACCAATAAATACTTAGGTACCTTATAATGATATGTATATTTTTTTTATATGGGACATCTTCCAGTAAGAAATCGGCGATAAGGCCGCCCAATGTTCTATCATTGTATAGATTTGTATTGCTATATTTTTTTAATATATTGCTTTGTGTAATAAAGCTATATTCATTCATGGTGTGTGTTCAAACGAATTGAGTGTGGTTTTACGGTGTTTTATGTAATTAGGTACTTCAAAAATCACCATTCAGGGGCCCATGAAGTATATTTGAATTAGTAATTATAGTAATTCTGAAGCAATTCAAATACCAGACTTGGGATACAATTGACGCGACGCACAGAAATCTGGCAAATATGAATTATTGAACGAATTAATGAGCTTTTTATTGCAGCCACACAAATATCAAAAATCTTACATCTAGTGTCACAAGTCCTGACGACGGACGAAGTAAGGTGGGACAAAATATTCGGATGAAAGAAAAAAAAGAATTTATTTAGAGTGAGTTAATAATAATTTGTTTCTGTGTTCAGAGGCCGATGAGGAGGATAAGTCCAAGCTGTTACCATCAGAGCTGCGGCTGCTCGAAGAGATGCGTCGATGCAAGTGCGACACGGACATCTCGACCAGCAACCAAGGTACCTGTACATCTTATAGAATAGAATATGATTAATTTGTGACAAACAAGCAACTTTGAACAAAAATAGATAATACAATGGTAGGGAAGCATGTTTTTTGACATAAATCGTTCTCAAGTCAGCAACGGTATTTTCGGGCATGTACACTTCTAAACAACGGTGTCGTACGGTCACGGGTACTCTGCCTTCCACTCAAGGTCGTTGTGGTTCAAGTTGTTTGCCGGCGTCTGTGGTCATCTTAAGGAAGTGACAATTGTCTTTAATCATGCAAGTGCTTGTAATTCTTTTTCTTTTGTAATTTTTTCAAATCTAAGTACTGCGCCGAATATAACGTAATTTTTTTGTTTGTCTTCATTGTCAATAAACTATGAATTGTTTCTTGAGCTGCTGACTTCTTTTTGACTTTATAGGAAAGAAAGAACTCATTTATTTTGTACACATAGGACACTACTACATAAACGACAACCATTTGATATCGGTCGTTTTTGAATAAAATGTTTGGTTTTTTATCCACTATCTTAATCACATCTTAATTATTGATATCTCTTTGTATATATAAATACACACCCCACCCCCATAACAAGTAAAGACGAGACGGAAAAATGTAGAGACTAAAATTTTCAACTATGGCTGATGTCAAGTACTTATGTCATGAGCATGTCTCATCATCATCATCAGCCAGAAGACGTCCACTGTTGAACATAGGCCTCCCCCTTTGGAACGTCATTCCGAATGACAAACTGCCAATTGCTTCCACTGGTTATTTGTGACTTTTAATATGTCGGTCCGCCAAGTGGAAGGTCTACCTACGCTACGTCTTCCGGTTCGTGGTCGCCACTCAAGAACTTCTTCCCCATCGGTCTTCCTTCATGACTCATGTTGTTTATTATTGTTATATCTTATCTCCGCGTGTTGTTTCAGGCGAGGAGTCCTCTGAGACGGAATACAGCTCCGGCGTGGTGACAGGCACTGACACTGAGGACTTTACTGAACAACCGCAATAGAAGCCGTCACACTATTTCGTATATAATTACGTATTTGTGCAATGGCCGGCAAAGAAATTAGTTACTTTTTTAAAACACAAAAGCAAAGGAAAAAAAACTAATCTAACGATATACCGAGTCGAATGGAAAGTTCCAAGAATGCTGGCAACTTGCCACGTTGAATGGCAATTGCAATTTTTTTAACCAAAAAAAAAATATATGTTGTATGCCGGCAAATATGTTGATGTGGTGGCGGAAAGTTTGCCCATGTGCACTTCTGTTGACGAATCACTTATCGCGTCTAGTCGAATCCCCAGAATATGTTATGTCACTCGTCACTGCGCGCTGCTGTCGAGATCATTGCTTCAAGTTGTTTTGATGGTGATTGTATTTTTCTATGCTATCTACTGTACCTTATTAAAATTATTAAAAAATCTGATTGTTTTATTGATTTAGTACTTGTTCTTTATTCCTTTAAATTTTGTATAATAAACATTTATACTCGTAACAAGTGGTTATATGTATAAAAAGCGAGTTCGTAAAAACCCGACTGCTAAATCATTAAACCTGTGTATCATCTATCATTTGTTTTTTTTTTAATTTTGATTTATCCAGTATCAGTCGCACGATTAAGATGAATCTATTGACACCACTCTTAAAATTCGACAAGCCGTTTAGGGTCTAGAGCGTGCCAATCAAAATACATACATACACACACTCGAAAAACATAACCCTCCTTCTTTCGCAGTCGGGTAAAAAGAAACAATGGCTTGTTGTATAGGTCAGAATTGACCCTATTTCACATATCATACATAATATCCCCATTAGTAGGGATACTATGATTTTTCTTCTTCTACTCTCTACATCTCTACTAATTCTTACTGGTTAGATTGTATTGATAGTAGGATTTTTATTTCCATTGTAAAAGTTTCTTTTCAGTTATCAGGATACTCCAAATAGATGTCACGTGTTTTTTAAAGAGTATACTTACTTTTGAGGTAGTCTCATACAAATATTTAAACGATCCCGAAGTTTTATCTTCTTATATATAAAAATCAATTGCTGTTCGTTTGTCTCGCTAAAACTCGAGAACGGCTGGGCGGATCAAGCTGATTTTTGTCTTAAAAGGTTTGTACCCCAGGGAAAGTTTAAAAGGTGAGAAACATAAATGTTAGGCGGTACGAAGTTTGTCGGGTCAGTTATATAAAAATAACTGAAAATTTTTTGTCGGCTCCTGACGAAATTAAGTTATAGAATAGGTACGATTGGTGTGTTGTTTGATGAGTCTATGTAGCGTCGCTGGATAATTGTGCTGTGTTAGGCTTGCTATTTATTGGAGCGCCAGCGAGAGACTGGTCTGACGGTGCGTGAAACGAAATACTTAATATAAATAAACTAAGTCTAAGTATGTGTGACGTAGGCGTGTGCCGCCTGCCATACAAAGTATCTTCATAGTGATCGTTTGTAGAAAGACGTGTTATTTTTATTCTATTTGTGGGACGCTCTCTTTATCCTTAACTTCTCTCTTACACTATCAACTCTTGGCATCTAGAGTTGGTCGTGATCATATCTAATCGACTCGCCGCAGATAATCGAATCGAAATAACAAAATAAAACACCAAATGGTTAATATCAACATTATTTATTAAATCTTATTATTTACAAATGTCGTACCTAACATCGATCTCGTGCTTATAAAATTGACAATTCTATACAAATATATAACTACGGTAAGCGTGTATAAGTATTGTAAATATAGAATATTAATTTATTTGGTTGTAATAAGTATTAGGACTAGAAAAGAATCACAGCCAAGCGAAAGAAACATTTGTTTTACAATTTTATTATTTACACTTAGGGATAGTCACTACGCGAGACATTTGCAAAATAAAGTTATTTTGAATAGACTATAATAAAAATGGAGGAGGTTCTTAACTCATTGGAATCTGTTGAAAACGTAAAACACCGGTAATTTTTTTTTCCTCGCTGTCGAATTTTCGTACATTCGTTACCAGCAGGCCGTTTGGAACCGTGGGCGTTTATCGCCGGTGAAAGGGAAAGACAAAATAGAACACGGCTAAATTGAAATGTCACCACTACACATGCTCGGAGGCTTAAGAAATAACGTTATAAATTCGAAGTAGTCAAATTTTGTCTCTCGAAAGTGAAATAAAACTATTGTATACAGCCCATGGCAGCCCCGCTCAGCTTGGCCGTGAAATTTGCCCCAGGGCGATAAAAAGAGATATAAAAATACGGATAAAATGAAATTGATGAATGAATTCCAACACAAGCTAAATGCATCTCATCATTTTAAATCTACCGAAAGTATTTGTTTTCTATAGTATGTTTTCCCTTTCTCCGGATTGAACAGCTCATTATTAATTAGATTTTTCTACAAATGCCTCATTAAATTAGTACAAGTAGATATAACAGAGCAACTAATTGTAAAAACTTTAAAAATATTAGGCGCAAGAATATAGACAGTCATAGATTACAAAATTTTTACGTAAGTAGGTAACTTATTCTATGATTATGTATCCCTTATTGCATATAAGACTTGCTCTTTTATTAATATTTTTTTAAGTAATTCCAATTTACGTGCATTTGATTAGTTTCTTCCGAAAAAAAACGGCAAACCAATAGCTGGGTATTGATTTTTGTTACAGGACGCAATGTAATGATAAAACTGTTTAGCCAATAATAAATCGAGAAAAATAATAATCAATGAATTTTACATTTCCTGTGTTGTCACGGAAAACGGCGGCGGTTTTTGAATACGCACAAACGGGCGTCTTGCTAAGCGTCTAGAGCCTAGTGACATAAGGCATTTCTAGGTAACATGGTGGCTGGGCGCCAAGATCTCAGTTCGGCCGCGAATCTTCCTGTACCTTACCTACCTTACCTTAGGTTTTACTAAGGTGACTAACTACGCTCCAGGCGCTAAGCAAGCCACCTCCTTGTGCGTATCCAGTCTTAGTGTTAATAGCAAATAAGTACTATTTAATTGTTTTAGGTAGGTACCTAAATGTTTCATAAAAAAAGAGTTGTTCCAAAAATATATGGAGCTCCAGCGAGAACAGTGTACATGATACTACAAATACGCTAGGAATTATTAATCTTTAATCTATCAAATAAATTAAAATAACGCAAGTTATTGCAGTGTACAAAAATAATTTTTATTAAAATTTATTAAATGATTTGGGTATGCGTTTTGTTGTGTCAATATTGTTATTATGAGACGGGCGGTTAAATTCATATAACAACTAGCTGACCCGGCCACGCGTTGCTGTGGCTATTTTATAGCGTCAACAACACGTGGTAATTATGCTGTTAAAATGTAGCTTATATGACACGTTCGTAGATTTACCATAGCAGCGCCATCTATTGATTACTTACTCAACCCAGTCGAAAGGTATCGACATCTGTTAGAATCATTTGGAGTTAACAGATAATTGTGACTGTCAAATAATAACAGACAAATATATTAAAGCAATAAATTAAAATTGCGACTATAATTTGAGATTTAAACTATCCTATCTCTCAAGTTGGATCGAACTGCACATGGTGTGCGAATTTTATTATAATCGGTTAAGTGGTTTAGGAGTCCATTAAGGACAAACATTGTGACACGAGATTTATATATATTAAGATAAGATGTAACCATTTGAGGATAACCTTAGATACAAATATGTTACAGGGATGCCATATTTCCACTATGATTCAGACATAATTTAGAATGAAAATAGAAATACTTAATTGTGTATTTTTGTACACACTTAAGTAATAATAATAATATTAATATTGGACAACATCCACACAAAGGTGTTCAGGTCCCAAACTAGGCAAAGCCTGTGCTATGGTAACCTGACGACTGATATACATACTTAGAAATACATATATACATACTTATATATATAATAAACACCTAGACACAGGTCAAACAGACATATTCATGCACACAAATGTTTGACCCGTCCGGGGATCGAACCCGGGACCAGCGGCGCAGACGGCAGGGTTGTTACCAACTGCGGCAACCGGCCAGTCTAGTAGGTAACTGATGCAGGTTTCATTGTTACACGATAGTAACAACATCTTTAGGCGTTTTTTGGTAGACGTACACTGTCCTGGCCGAAAATGAAACAAGACCATTGTATGCATTGCAATTTGCATGGATTCATGTTGGTCTGCATAAATGTAAATAATATCTAATAATAATTTTACTTTAGCTACGATCGGCAAACAACTTGAACCAATGACCTTGACTGCGCAGTGACTTTAGTTTACGCGCGAGTGGGCGGGACAGGCTTCTCAACGAGACGCGATCTGTGATTGGTCCATTAGAATTGCAATCAATAATAGCCCCAGTACGTCACTGTGAGTTCAAGTCGTAGAGATAGAATGATGTAAACTTTCAGTCACACTTTAAGAAGGAAGAATATTTACATAGTCCATAGAAATGAAAGAGACAGAGCGACCAATTTTTTGGTCGGTAGTCTATGGCCAGTTTTTACTTTGTTTAGCACATCATGTGCCAAACAAACCTTGAGGTTAACTCGTTAATTAGTTGTAAAATCTCAATACTATAAAATAAGAGTGATAAAAAGTGTCAGGTTCCAACGAAGCTTTTGTAGAGAATCGTTGGATATGGTTTTAGAGGCTGCCATGGTAAAAGTGAAAAAAAAATGACTCCTATAGCTGCTGTAGTAGTTACTATTGAATGATCTGTCCTTGTCGCTGACACGCTTGGAATTACTCTGTTTACTGAACTCTGTGGTTCAAGTAGATTGCCGGACAACATACAAATCATTGATGTAGCATGGAAACCTTTTCCTTGACTAGATATTTGATACAAATAGTGTAAATTCTCTATGCAAGCGTGAGATTCACCGTCGTCTCTGTTAGCTGGTGGTCGCTAGGAGAGACAAAATGGCGGCCAGTAGAACAGCTGGCGCTGAATATGACAGACGTGTGGTAGAGTTGCAAGCGTCCGCGTCGTTGCAGCTTTGCAGGCAACCGTGGACGTATCTGAAACAATACATTGGAAATCTATGAATACTTTAAAACTTTAGTATTCTATGAATACTTTTATTTATTTTTTTTGTTTTTCACTTCAGTAGCTAGGTACCTACTACAGGAAACGTCCGCAGTGTGACATGCGAATGATCTCTGAGTCGTGCCAGCCCGCGCTACACAGCACAGCTTTGGGATACATACCTGTAGTTGTAGTAGAAACGTCCGCAGTGTGACATGCGAATGATCTATGAGTCGTGCCAGCCCGTGCTATACAGCACAGCTGTGGGATACATACCTGTCGTTGTAGTAGAACCGTCCGCAGTGTGACATGCGAATGATCTATGAGTCGTGCCAGCCCGTGCTATACAGCACAGCTGTGGGATACATACCTGTCGTTGTAGTAGAACCGTCCGCAGTGTGACATGCGAATGATCTCTGTGTCCGTGGTGGCGGTGCCAGAGTCAAGTCCACAGCCACGTACCGTTATACGCTCGCCGGTGTCATCTGCAACCAGTATATTTTATCTTTATGAAACCGTTACCGATCTAGATACATGATGTGGCAGGAAGGAGTCCGTGCTTGCAACATCTACATTGAGTGATTGTAGGAGGTAGTTATTGTGATAGCTACAACTTGTAAAATGTTTACATAGTTCGCGGCTATCTAACTAGGTGGCGTTGTTATATACGTCTTAGGAGACAGTAACCATAGACACCGGCGTTCTTGAAACATGAAGTGGCAGGCCATCCCTGCACTTTCGTCTCCCACGCATGAAGCCTCTAACGATTGCAGCGAGAGGTTGTGGAAGAGAGTAAATGTGGCGAAAATGCCACAGCTTGCCAAATGTTCAGATAGTTAGCGGCTATCTTACTAGATGGCGTTGTAACATATATCTCAGCTAGTTACCAAAGACCCCAGCGATTTTGATACACGATGTGGCAGGAAAGAGCCCATCCCTGCCCTTGCGTCCGCCCATGCATGGTGCTTCCAGCATCTGCAGCGAGTGGTTGTTGTGGAAGGGATCGTCGCAAGGAGGAAACGCGCCGTTCATTGACACGCATTTGAAACAGTCGATGCCGTGAGCTGGAAACGCAAAAAGTTTAATAAAACATCAATAAACGAATAACAAGTTATTTTTTTAGTAACTAAATAAAGTTTTCTGTTGACCGCATTTCGCCTGATGTAGAGTGACGAAGCGGTTAAGGATGTAACACGCCTGCTTAGAAGAAAACGATACACTCACGACTAGAAAATACCCAGATAGCTTTCGGCTTAACTAAATTTTTATACACCACTACTTGCCCCTACTGTTTTTAAGTTTGCGAGAATAGTTCTTGCAAGCTTCATATTAATGGTCAAAGTTATTCTTAAAAAGACTGATTGTCAACTTAAATTACGCCAGGCGGCCGATAGAAACTTATCAGTAATTTCGATTTAAACATTAAACGTCTAAAGATTTCAATACATTTTAAGTAGGATCATAAAAGAAGTAAGTAATCCTTAAAAATAAAAAATAATTGTTCCAATCGGTCCAGTAGCCGTCTACGAGAAAACAAGTAGCAAACATATCAAAAAACCGTAGAGTTGAGTACTTCCACCTAGATTTGGGAAGTTGGTAAAAAATATCTGAACTGATATAAAAAAAAAATTAAAGACGTTCACGGAGCTCTAACGCGTTGTTGCGATCACTAACCTTCAGATATCCACGACAATATGAAGAACGCAGCTATGAGAACACTCTGGGCGCGAGCGTGTGGACCAATCTCCATCATCAGCATCTGAGTATATAAGCAAATTGTATTAATTAATTGACCGAACCAGCGAAGCTTCTTTTCTGCGAGTTGGGTTTTTTTTTCTGGCGTCTGTTTTGTATGTTTATCTGGCGAACTAAGAATAAGAAATATTTATTGGCCTTTGAATAAAGTTCGTTAAAGGCAAGTCTTTTTAATTTTAAGACATTTGAATTAATAATAACTTAAAAAACTTATTTAAATACTTTTATAGTTCTGATAACACATCTATACTTATAATAAAACTGAAACAGGTCAAATTCTGTACATTTCATATATTTAAATAAATCTTTTGCTATTGTTTTATTAACGATACAGACCCGAAATCTATAACTTATTTCATTTTTGTCTGTCTGTTTCTGGACTTTCCATAACTCCGAAACTGCTGGATGGATTCTAATGAAACTTGATATGCTTAAGGTTCATACAATGAGGTAGGATCTTATCAACTCATTATTCCGGAAATCAGCGGGGATTCCCGGGGAGGGGTGATGAAAGTCGTAATTAATTATAACTCAGTAACGCGTGCTTTAATTTGGATGATTCTTTTTTCGTTGGAAAGGTCTAACTGATATGTTATCCCGAAAATCAGTGGAGGTTCCCGTGGGAGAGGGCATGTATTAATGTAACTCAGTAACGGGTGCTTCGATTTAGATGATTTTTTTTGATAGAACTAATTGTTAGCCCTAAAATTAGTGGGGTACCTGTGACCAAGGGGATAATAGTCGTATTTAACTATAACTCTGTAACGTGTGATTTGATTTGAAACTAAAATGTACCGCAAAAAGTCATTGGTATTTTAGTTTTTATGTAAATATTGTGGTAGACGCCTTCATAAAACGTAATAGCAAGTAATTTTTGTTATGAAAATCAATTAATGATATAATTATTTATACTAGAAATCACTAACGGAATTATTATTATTATATAATATCCCAAACAATTATTCCTTTGCTTTTTAGTTGTGACAAAAAACCTTTTATTGGACGCTTAAGTTCATTGAACGTTGTAGCAAGGAAGGTTTTTCTATTGAAACTTTATTTGCATATTTAGGAATTTTTTTTCGTTAGTAAGGACGTACGGTAATTATTGTACCACAAAAAAACGACATTGGTATTGTAGTTCATATTTTTGATAAACTATTGACAAGGTTTTTTTTTAATGGAAATCTAAATAAAATATTCCTTACAAATCTTACAGGTATCTTTGAAACAGTTAAGACTATAATACCGCCACAAAATACTATATTCACGAGTTTATAGCTGCGGCATAGATTATGATTGTACGTGTATCAACACATAGCGTCCACAACTTTTTGAAGCGACGGCGACCGAGTAGTTAAAGGGGGTAGATTGCCGTGCGAGAGGTACGAGGAGAGCTTGAGCTACCGTTTAAAGATAACATTTCAACTTGATAAATAAGTCGCAAAACACCTAACGGTGTGTTTTAGCGGCCTCTTTTGAGAGCCAGTGCATTCCAGACAATGATAAGACTTTCAGAAGAACCACTGATATAAATTCACATTTTTTTAAGTCTCACTGACGTAACTATGATAGGTTAGCAACCGCGACCGAAGTCGCGGGTACAGCTAGTACATAATATATCTAACACTAGCACACTAGATACTACAAGCAAATCTTCAATAAACTTTGTATGTCTTTTTTCTATCCTACACAGCTAGGCATTTGACCACAAGTTCGCTCGACCACAGAAGTCAGCGATACTATAGCCGTAGGTGGAGCATGCCTAGTCTGGAATATACAGGCTCTCAAGGAAGGATGCCGAAACACATTAGATGCTTGGCGACAGATTTTACAACTTGAGGGTCGTAGCTAGCCAGTCGAGCGATAGGAAACGCCCTACCACCATGCAAACTATTAAAGTAAGTGACTACTTATGTCATGAGAACTATTTAACTAAGAACTAATATTAACTAATCGTATATAAATAAGATTTATAAGTTTAATGTTTTTAATCATACATTCTTCGCATTCATAACAAAAGTAAGTAGAATCATAACCAAGACAACATCCATCTTGGCGTTTCGCCGAAAACTCATGTTTGTGCCTATTACAGCCAAATAGACTTGAATTATGTTTGATTTACATCATTCCTTTAACACCTACTATTAAACTGAATCAAAAGACTTTGTTTAGCTTTCAGTACGCCATTTTGTTTACATAACCAAACCGTACTCGTAAAACTGTTTGATCATATATTTTTTGGTCGAGAATACGTCAAACAATCGCTCCGATTGTGTAACCTTTCCATGATAGCGAGAGAGAGACCACAATCAGCAGTTCGCGCCTAAAGTACGTAAATTGAATATCCCGTTTTTTTCATTTTTTTGTTGTCCAAGAGGGTAATGTTTTTCAAGTGTATATTTGTAAATAGTAAATTCGTAAATTGGTATTTTTAAGTAAGTATGGTATGTATGTGTACTCTTTGTGACCCCCTACCTTAACCGGTTGACCGATTTTGATGTACGAGATGTCTTTGAATTTGTCTTAATCTGAAAATGATTATATTAATGGTTGGATCCCATGGTTTCAATCGTAACTAAAGTTTTGACAGTAGGGTTTTTTGAAATTGCTTCTTACCATATAGTACCCTCATGCTGTATTATAATTTTTTCAACAAGATCAACATTCACGGATTACAAGCTAAAAATAACCAATTACGTAACACACACCACTAATTTAATAGGTTTTTTTGCCATGCAATACCGGTATTGAGCTGTCTAAAACCGGTATTGATATTGCTTCCGGTATCCCGGTAATACCGGTATTGCCAATAAAGGTATTCATGCCCCAAGTATGACTGATATTGTATTTAAATTTTATTCTGCTGGAATAAAAAGGGCCGGTTATGTGTAAAATATTAACTTCATATTTCGCATTTATTGGTAAAACTATTGTAAAACCGCTATTAGAAAATTTTATATTGGGGGCATTTTGCTCTGATGACGTTTTAGATAGCAAATATTTTGTAATTAGGATTTTATGCCCTGAAGACTAGCATTTTAAATCCAGGACGTTGTGCTCCCAGATCATTTCATATAGCAGTCTATATGCACCCAAGAACATTTTGCTTCAAAAACCTTTTATGAGACCGCTTTTAGTGCCTGTTTTCTATTGTATTGATTGTCTGATGTTCTGTTATTTTGTGGTGGTAAAAAAGAGTTTAGTAATTGTAAAAACTTTAAAAAAATTAGGCACCATCTGATTTCAATACCTATACGTAAAAATTGCAATGGGACGTGTTGCGAACCTCTCGTTATCACCAAAAGTTACATAATAAACCCATTTGTTTATAATGTCTGTCTGTGGTTGCTTTTAGATTCACGTTTTTGAAAATAGACTTCATACGGCTTTAGAATAAAAAACAAGTCAACATTAAAACAGTAGTTACCTCCCTTTTTTTTTAAGAGATACCGGCTTTAATTTGATAGTGCGATATAACTTTTATTCGTTTATTTTACTTTTATAAACTAAAGGTCTGTACCTATTTTGATACAATTTATAAGGACCCTTGCAAACCCCGTGGCTTGGAAGTCGGTAAAAAAATATAATAAAGCTCTTTAAGAGGCGCCTATGTACTGATTGATTATGGCTCTCTCTATACTTAATCACCCTTATTTATTTTTTTCAAAGGTCTCCATCCTAAGATTGCCTGGAAGAGATCGCTTTTAGCGATGGCCTTATCACTAACTTGTGGCACTGCATGTAAAATTATATTTATGTATGTATTGTTATATTTTGTGAGGCTACAATAAAACGTTGATCTATCTATCTATCCAAAGAGGCTCAATTAGGTACGTCGCGAGTGAAACCGCGAGGCAAACACCAGTATCTTTACCAGTACAACCATAGTGTACATAAAATAATAAACAAAATGGTGGATGATTATGAATAATTATGGTGTATTCGCTCTCAGATTTGTTTATAATATGATGAACATAGATGAACGCCAAGTTTGTTATTATTACACGTGTTTATTATTTATTAAGGTTACTTCTGTTTACTTTATAATATCAGATGTTATCTACGTAGGACTCGGAGGAATATCGAATTTTAAACAAGGAATTTCAAATTCGTCAAACAGGCTGTATGTCATGAACAGTGATAGCAAGACATTTGAAATGTTTAAAGATGATATACCTACTATGCGTCCCCCTCGCCATTCTTCTCTGATGTAGAGACGGCTTACTCAGCAGTATTTGCACTTCTGTGGAAAGCTGACTAAGGTGTCTCTTATCGTACCACCGAGTAGTACATAATTATGTAAGTTAATGTTAAGAATATAATCCTTTGTATGATTATTAGTTTTAGAGCCTTCAAATCGGCTACACGTAGTTTAGATTAGTTCTAGAGCCTCCATATCGGCTACACGTAGTTTAGATTAGTTCTAGAGCCTCCATATCGGCTACACGTAGTTTAGATTAGTTCTAGAGCCTCCATATCGGCTACACGTAGTTTAGATTAGTTCTAGAGCCTCCATATCGGCTACACGTAGTTTAGATTAGTTCTAGAGCCTCCATATCGGCTACACGTAGTTTAGATTAGTTCTAGAGCCTCCATATCGGCTACACGTAGTTTAGATTAGTTCTAGAGCCTCCATATCGGCTACACGTAGTTTAGATTAGTTCTAGAGCCTCCATATCGGCTACACGTAGTTTAGATTAGTTCTAGAGCCTCCATATCGGCTACACGTAGTTTAGATTAGTTCTAGAGCCTCCATATCGGCTACACGTAGTTTAGATTAGTTCTAGAGCCTCCATATCGGCTACACGTAGTTTAGATTAGTTCTAGAGCCTCCATATCGGCTACACGTAGTTTAGATTAGTTCTAGAGCCTCCATATCGGCTACACGTAGTTTAGATTAGTTCTAGAGCCTCCATATCGGCTACACGTAGTTTAGATTAGTTCTAGAGCCTCCATATCGGCTACACGTAGTTTAGATTAGTTCTAGAGCCTCCATATCGGCTACACGTAGTTTAGATTAGTTCTAGAGCCTCCATATCGGCTACACGTAGTTTAGATTAGTTCTAGAGCCTCCATATCGGCTACACGTAGTTTAGATTAGTTCTAGAGCCTCCATATCGGCTACACGTAGTTTAGATTAGTTCTAGAGCCTCCATATCGGCTACACGTAGTTTAGATTAGTTCTAGAGCCTCCATATCGGCTACACGTAGTTTAGATTAGTTCTAGAGCCTCCATATCGGCTACACGTAGTTTAGATTAGTTCTAGAGCCTCCATATCGGCTACACGTAGTTTAGATTAGTTCTAGAGCCTCCATATCGGCTACACGTAGTTTAGATTAGTTCTAGAGCCTCCATATCGGCTACACGTAGTTTAGATTAGTTCTAGAGCCTCCATATCGGCTACACGTAGTTTAGATTAGTTCTAGAGCCTCCATATCGGCTACACGTAGTTTAATTTAGTTTTTAAAAAGAAAGTTTCGTGCTCCCTAAATTTAACTACCTACTGTTGACACTATAACAATAAATCAATCTAAAAACAGATTAGTATAAATATTTAAGCGAGACTCCTCTACAACAGTGATTTTTTGCTCTTAATTAATAATGGCAACACGTAGACACTTGAAATATTTACTGCTGCCGTAATTAATCAAAAGCAAAAATATTTACTTAATTTTTTCCGCAAAATTTCCCAGAAATATTCTTCGTATTTAAAAATTAACATTTTCAAGTGGCTCCCGTACAACAAACGAGTTTATTTGCCGTTTTTGCTCGATATTTATAACGACAACAGGGTAGAAACTTGAACTAATGTACGGAACCCTTCGTGCGCAAATCCTACTCGCTCTTGGCCGATTTTTTTTATGTAAGTATCCCTGATTTTGTAGCGACTAAAGACTAAAACTAAAAAAAAAAAACTATCAACTAACTAGACTTTTATAAAGGGCTAATTTTGACTTTCTAGTTAGGTCCATTAGGATAGTTTGTAAATTAAAATACTTAACTAAAGAATTTGCCTCAACGAATTGTAGTCTAATTCCTAGCAAATACCACTCAGTTTCAAGATTTGCTCTTTTATATACAACATTTAACAGAAAGGTGTGACAATACTTGCCGGTGTTAGTCTAAACATCTAAGTGACATTGGGAAGCAATATTTTGCAAAATTCAAAAAAACAATGCTTCCATACCACTTTGCCTATCACGTGATCAATTTTTGTGTAGGGAAACATTTTTTTTTGGCTGTGACGGTGCACTTGTCTACCAAAAAATGCCTAAAGATATGGTTAATACTGTGTATTAAAGAAAAATGCGTCCGTCGCCTCCTTTATAGTGTACAAAAGTATCTAAATTCTGTGAACTGTAGTGGAATTATGACATCTCTGGAAGATTTACGTATCTTAGCTTGACTGCAATGGTCACATTGGTCTATAGATTGTACCTCCCATCACAAATGTCAAAATTGACACAATAAAATCGTGGAAATCACCTTTTTGCATAAATAACTAATATAAATAAATAAATAAAAAATATTTAAATATAATAAATAAATATGAATAATTAAATAAAATATATATAAAATAAATATTTAAATATTAAGAAAAAATAAATATTTTTTTTAGTACACTACGACCAGTTAAAATTTATTTTAATTTGGTTGGTGTACTAAAGATAAATAGTCCCTTATGTATTTATGGTTATAATATACACTGTCCTGGCCGGAGCTCCATACATTTTTAAATCAACTCTTTTTGTTCTACAATGTTTTTGTTTTGTACTTTGATGTGTAAACTAACACCGTTAAGTATTGTATTGTCATGTTTTATCTTTGGTATTGACTTTATTAGACAAAATGTGACAAAATTCCAAACCAACTTCAATTCAAAACTCATGTTTTATGTTACACATAAGAATGTCATCTACTTAAGGTAAGCACAATAGGTATTTGAAAAAAAAGACGTGGTACCAATTTTATTTTAAGTTGACTCTTTCGAACACAAAGTATTTTTAAATCGGTCCAGCCATCTCTGAGAATTCTGTGAATATTATATACAAAAGGCTCCGACGAAACGAGATTATCCTCTTCTTTGAAGTCAGTTAAAAAAACGTAGGTTTACGTAACTCACCTGTAAAATCCTTTCCGTGTACCTACTATATTTGGAGTTATCACACGTCAATCTAAATCGATAGGTGGTATCATTTCCTTAATTAGGCCGAAACACGCCGATGACTTACAAAATCGATAAGCTTTCCAATACAACACAACCTTATTTGATAAACCTCTTTACTTTTATTACTAAACTAAAGAGGTTCGTGTAAAAGAGACCGAATTTTTCTTATAGAGAACACAAATTTTGTTCACTGGAACGTCAAGCGCGCCGTTCGTAAAAATATCGACTGGAATAGAAAACCGGAGCGGAAACACTGCAAGCTCCAGTGTTGCCATTTGACGAAAGCTTTTAGTTCCCTGTTTGAGTGGGTGATTTTTGGAAAGTGTGAAGTAGAACGAACTTTTTTGTACGTAGTTCTGCGGACAGTGACCCACAGAGGCTAAAGCCGCGGGATCGCGACCGCTTTCACGCGACAAGGGGAGAGAGTGTGCTATTACAAGTCACAGAAGTAATAACTTTGGGTATCCCTCCGTGCATGATTAAGGCTGTAAGAACACAAAAATAACATTACTCTCATTTTGGGCAATCGGGCAAATTACATCAGCAATGATCATAGTTCCATTATGGAACTGGTAATGGTAACTACTAGTGGACTATTTCTGAGAACCACTATAATTTCGAGTCATCGAAAATATACAACAACTTAATCAATTTCTTCCATACAATTAATAACACATACTTTTGAAATAAATGTACCTAATTACCGACTATATTTCAGCAAGCGTTGATAGTTTTTTCAATTACATTTTTCTATTTATAAAATAAACGGGAGGTGGCCTAGGATCGTGATGCATAGAAGGATATGGGGGAGACCTTTGCCCAGCATTGGGACAGCGCAGGTTCAAAAAACCTCAGGACTGATTTTGAGAAAATTTTAATAACACCACTTTAGAGACATCAATTATTTTTACACTTATTAATAATTTTATATCAATCAAAAAAATTAAAATAAATCTAATTAGTCCAGCTGTCTTTGAGAAATAAGGTAACATTCATAAAAAGAAGATGGAATAGAGTACCTCCTCATATTTAAAAAAGACGGTAAATATCATTTCGTATTATACAAAGGTACTCTAATACTCTTTGGTAAATAGCAACTTCAACTTCAATAATTATGGCAGGCACTTATTTTTCAATTTAAATTTACGAAACCTAGCCACAGGACTAATTAGATAAGTAGGTACAGCTTGTATTGTTTAAGAAAACGGGTTTTCACTTGTACCTGATTGTTGGAAAGGTCCAACTATAGTTTCGTTCACATTCGGTGAACTTCATCAGGGGTGAATTGAGCCAACAACAAACAATAACAACATGAATCAAACACGCGTTAGTTTTCTAACTAAAAGTACAGTTTGTATGGAAACAACTAGAAACTATAGTTACAAATATAAAAAGTAAAGGTGTTGTCTCAGACATTTAGAAAATGATGCAGGAAAAACACAATGAATTTAAGGGAGGTTCCTCCTTATCCTGCAAAACAGGGTTCGAATATATTAGATAATATTGCTGACATGCATTTAATTGTGATAATATTTTATTTTGATTAGTATATTTTACACATGCGCGTAGATTATTTATAAGTATGCCTTTTGGCATATAAATAGATGAATTAATTAACCTTTCAGTTGTAATTAGTCTATTCGATAATTAATATAGATATTAAAATATCAGATACTTATGATAAATAAATATCAGATACATATTTATCAAGATGATATATATTAATTTTGTTTGAAAAGCAAATATTATTATTTTATTGTATTATTTAAGAATATATTATTTGCATATAATGTTACATAAACATCCTTAATTGTTCAAACAAAATCTAAATGTTTTATTTATTTAGGTACTTCAAAATCGGATAAATTAAACCAAAAAATAAAATCTTAAAAAAGGCAATATATATCATCATACGCAGTTTGATATAATTATATCGGATATATATATCCATTGATACTTTGATATATATCTTTGTACCCTGCTCCAAAACCGTGAGGATGTAAAAGAAAGGTGAAAGGATAGGCTTAAAGAACTTGTTTCAATTTCGGCCAAGACGGTGTACGCCTACCAATAAATGCCTTAATGTGGTTAATATGTATTAATGAAACCTGCATCTGTTGCCTACCTACTAGTGTATCTAATTTCTGTGAATTATAATAGAATTATTGCATCCCTGGAATATTTTTAAATCCTAGGTTGACTTCAATGGTCACATCGGCCTACAAATGGCACCCCCTAGTGTAAAATCACTCTGTTGCGAATATAGGGTGGAAATATTTTAAATCAAAATTAATTTTGTATGCTGCGATAAGTTACATTATATTGAATTTCATTAATAGATTATTGATTATTAACACTTTCACAGTTCACCTTACAAAAACAAAATCTAGTCCCTCGAGTCCACTCCAATATTCCATATCTAAAATAGTCATGTATCCTTTCGGATACATGGACTCCACGGTAACCCTGTTTTCGTATCCATGTGGATACCGTGGACTGTAAAAGTGTTAATCCCTAACATATTTATGGTATCATGTACACTGTCCTGACCGGGGCTCCATACATTATTGAAACATCTTTTTTATTTGTAAATATTCTGCAGATAATTCCTTACACAATACCAAAAACTCAAAAATTAATTAGTTGTTAAATGATATTTTTACTTTATGGTTAACTCTCATAGTTGTTACATTCAAACTTAGTTACATGGATTATTAATTTACAATCACTATCATACTGTAACACTTTGTATGGCTCATAAACTTTCAGAACTGTTTCACCAACACTACCTAAAGCATAACAGCTGTTTATCAAAATAAGGAATTTCATTCCATGTACATCCACAGCATCAATCAAATGGCAGCCATATTTGAAATTAACATTTTGAATTCGGAATACAGAATATTCTCCATTTGGTATTACAAAATTTGAATTTGCTGCCATAAATCTTTCATGTTGCCATAGAGCTACACTTGCATTTTGTTTTTTCAGTAGGTTGTTCAGCCTGTATGCATGACCATCCTTTTTGTATCTAATCTTTTTTGAATTCTTGTTGAAATTGTATAGCGAGCTTTCTGAGCTATTTGCTGAGTTCTCCTCCTTCAATAACTGCATACTATTGCTGTTGGGTTGTGATTGACTCTTGCAAGTTAATATTTCTTCTTCATCACTAGTCTTAGTACTATTTTTTGGTGTAACAACATCACTGATAGAGTTTTGGCTTGCAACAGATGAATTTTGAGTTGAAAAATGACTGTCAAAGAATGATTTCACTCTTTCAACCAGTTTCAATTTTGCTTGAGATGAATTGGTATTCATTAATTGACTACAGGTACTACCTACAGGTAATTCTTCAAATTCAATACTGGGACTTGTAGATATTTGAATCTCTGTGTGTTCATCTGGATCATTCTTAATGTATTTATCAGTACATGCTTTTTGGTTTATATTTATAGTCTGATTTTTACTCTTCTCAAGATTTTCAATGATATTATGATCCTCAAACAATTTTTTTTTAACTTTAACTGTTGATTTTGGTGATTCTGTCTTCAGCAGTATTACAGGACTTTTTATTTGAACAGTTCTTGATGGTAATATTGGAGAAACAACTGAATTTGCTTTGGGAAGCGGTATTGAAGACTTTAATACCGGTGATAATGAGGCACTCTTACGACAAACTTTTCTAATTAGAATTGGTGATTTCTCTTCGCAATTATCATTTTTGCTTTTACTAGAGGCGTCTAATGTTGTTATTCTTAAATTACAAATATTATTAGGCGCTTTTTTCTTCCGCTTTCGTTTCTTAGCACGAGTTTCGTAAATCGTTCGTTTGTTGAATTTGTAGTTTGCTGTGTCTTCGTAATCACTAGAACAGCTTGATGACCAATTGATATCTTCTATATGATCTTGTGAGTTTAACAAACGAAATTTTTCTGAAAATAGGTTTTCTTTATTGTTTTCCATTGTAACACGTATATAGGGTTAAAAAATGTAGGTAAGTCACATTCTCTTACTAGTCTGTGAGGTACCTAAGTACCTACTGTGCTTTGGATTGCATATTAAGGTTGCGTTCCAAAACATGTGAATTTTACTCGACAGAGAGTGAATTTCGCCCGATGCCGGTTCCAAAACACTTTTTGAAAACTTCACTTGGTGTTTTGGAACGCCTACCTTTGGGTAAAATTTCACCTGACAGTTTAAATATTTCACCCTGATAAAATCAAAGTTGAATTTTACTCTGACAGATTTGACAGATAATCTTACCTTTTGTCTTCAAGATAAAGTGACAAGGGTATATAAGGTTGGAAAATTTTAAGGTTTGAAAAAAAGTTACAGTGGACATTTATATTAACCAATTTTCGAGTAGCCATTAAAATAATTTTAAATTACGTTATATTGAAATAAAATTCATTGTCCTTTTATAGAAGGTTAAGAAGACAATGATGTTTTAATATAATTATAATATTGGACAACATTATCCCATCACAAAAAATAATCGGCAAATAGTTACAGCTGTTTAATAATAACATACTTCTAAAACTTTTGTTCAGCTATATTATTTATTTATAAATCTGTTTATAGTACATTATGAACAAAGACATATTTCAGCTTAATACACTAATTACTGATGGAGCCATAAATATGCTAAAGAAGCTTATGCTGGCCATAAAATCTTACAAATGGCAACACTCAAGGTAAAAATCACGCGCTGGTTCGTTCCAAAACACAATTCGCTTCGAGTAATATTCACCCTTCCAAACCTAGTTCCAAAACAAAAAATCACTAGGTAAAATTCACTCTGCTGAAGGCAATTGGTTTTGGAACGCAACCTTATTGAATTGTTTTTTTTTATTCTTTCTTGATTGGCCACCACACTCTGTGTATTGTGCCAGTTCTCAAGTTCATATTGAATTGTTTGAATATTATTATTTATTTTTTTTTTCTTTTTGTGACTTGGCCATCACACGTTCTGTGTATTGTGCCATTTCTCAAGTTTGTCAAGAGCTTCCTGTTGAACTTCCTGTTTTGCATCTTCAAAGATTTTATTCTTCTACAGATTCTTTGTTTCGTTAATTGTTATTGTGAACTTTCTTGTTGAGATGTATTTTTTGTTTGTTTCATAGTAAAAACGGGGAAACTTTTAATACCCAAATAACGACGAGATAAAACTAAAAACTATTCCGGATCAGATAAGTTGACAAAATCATATTTACTTACACAAAATTATTAACAAGCATATATTTTCATAAATGTTACAACTTAATGGTTTTTGAAAATTAATAAATTAGAAATAGCTTCATAAATTGGTTGCTTTTCAGAGGCAAGAAGAAAAGAAACATTAATTGGAAACGGAGTATCAATTGATACAAGCGTTTCATAGAAAGAAGGATAATCATTCAAGGGACATCCAAGTAGTATATGATTGACGTCAGCAAAAGGATGACCACATTCACATGAAGGATCGTCAACAATATTGAACCTAGCAAGATGTGTTGGGGGACAAACATGGCCCAAACGTAACCTTATCAGGGTTGACGTCGCCATCTTACCAAGTTTAGTCTTGGAAAACCATGCCTTAAGTTTAATTCTGGGTTGTAGGGACCAGTAATACTTTCCTTTGGTTTGAGATAACTCGTTCCAAGCTTTATTCCAAGAGTCTTGGATAGAAATTCTGGGTAAAGTTGCTAATTAAGTAAAGCAAAGTGCAGTTCTGCATCCTGGGCCTACTTCAACAACTTTACTATTATACTGCCTAGGCAATAAAATGAACAGACCAGCAAGAGTGTCACTAACACTTGAGGCTTTTAAAAAAACAACACAATATTGATTTCGTCTTCACATTAGTTATATATTTCATCAATCAAAAATTCTATTGACAGACTGACACAAAAATCAAAAACATTATCCAAAACAATCGTTTAATCTATAAAACACATAAATTCGTATTAAAAACACATAATTACATAATATTTTCACAAAATAATAGAAAGATTCTTGGTTTATGGCTTCTACGACAGGTTGTCGGTGTCCGTTTTATGATAGTGTCATAAACTTGGAGGAGGTGTTTCTTACTAATAATATGAACGGTTGATTATAGAGAGAGTCTCACAAATTTTGAAATGAAAAAAACAGCCCCAAGATGACTAAAACAAATGAAAAATAAATTGTTAGTAATGTTAGTAATACAGTATAACATATAATATTTATACAAGAATAACAAATTATATTATTATTTTATTTTATTCATATGTACATATTTACAAAGAATGTTGTACATTACTGGATGGGAGGATAGGGATAAAAGACATTTAAAGGAAGTAGGACGAGGAATAGAAGGAGGGAGAATGTCATACAAAGAGGAACAAAGCAAAGGACAGCAAAAGAAAATGTGGTCCACATTTCCTTCATCCAACCCACATTCACAAATTGAGTGATTCCTTATCCTGAGTTTGGTCAAATCGACAGGTGTGCATGCATGGCGTAAACGTAGTCTACAAATGGTAGAGGTGGTAGGTTTATTTGCAGCGCGAAACTTTGAGAACCATGGGATCATAGAGATGTTGGGTTGAATATCAGCATAATATTTACCTTTTATTTTTTTGAGTCCTCCCAGTACTTCGACCAACGTTCCAACATGAAGGATCTTGGGAGTAAACAAAGATTATGGGAGTATGTACTGAAATGTTCTAAGGAAACAATGCGAGCGGCTGATTTTGCACAGGAATCAGCTGTTTCATTGCCAGGAATTCCGGAATGACCTGGGATCCAGGCGAGAACCACATTGATATTCTGTTTGTGACATTCTAAAAGGGATTGCTTTATTTTAAGGATTACCGGAAAGCGGAATGAAGAATGTAAAGGATTTGAGAGAATAGATTGTAGGCAACTTTTGGAATCAGTGAAGATTTGAATTATTTAAGTTGTGTCATTTGACATAAAGAATAGCTTCCAATATAGCAACCGATTCCCCAGTAAACACAGAAGAGTAGGGTAGACATTTAAAACTCAAGCATATTCTAGCGGATGGTATCCATCTATGAATATGATACGCCAACCAGCACATTTCGATGTAATTTTCTGGTTAAATAACCCTCTGGGGTTGATGGAATCTTTCTCTATGTCAAAATGAAGTAAAATATTGGGTTGGAATACGAGAGATTCATAAGGACTAAGGTACAGGGGATTAGAAGGGAACTGATTGAGTGGAGAAAGAAGTTGGGAAAATTTAGAATAGAGAGAAATACTTGTCTGGATTTAGTAGACGATTTACTTATGAAAGAATAGGGGATGCCGTCTATTCCCGGAGAGGAGTCTTTGAGTATATTCAGAACTAAGTTTAATTCTTCCATGGAGAAGGGTTGATCCATGTCATCCCGGGAGGGAAAGAAGGTTGGAATAGAAGGAATACAATCAAGAAAGGGAACTGAAGGAGGAGCGAGAATATCTGAGAAGGCTTCTAGCCATGAAGTGTGCTCGTTAGATGAAATATTTTTTACATTATAAGAACCCCTAAATCTTTGTTGCCAGATAAGAGATGGCGAGGTTTTAGGGGACATGAGTTCACAAAAACTAATCCAATTACTTTTTTTCTTTTTAGATGCAAGTCTTTTAAACCTAGCTGCGGCTTTTTGATAGGCTATGAAATTGTCTTGAGTCATGCTGGCATTATTTTTTCGCTCCGCTTCTCGTCTTTTACTAGAGATTCTAAATGCCTTAGCAGTTTTTTAAGGGGAATGTGACCGTTAGCCGCAGTTGTAATACAATCTACAAACATAGTATATGAACCAAGAGGGTCCATTTCTAAAGGGAAAATGGGTGCGGAGTTCAAAATGACTTCTAACGAGGAGGAATATGATGACCAGTAGGCAGAAGAAAGTCTATGTTTTAACAATGGAGCTGGATTGATAGAGGGAGTGAATCTATTAGCAATAGACAGTAATATAGGAAAGTGGTCACTATCATGACTTGAAGAGAGAGTTTTCCAGGTAATAAGAGGAGAAAGGGTTGGAGAGCAGAGAGTCAGGTCTACAGCACTTCTCGGATCTTAGGAAGGGAGTACTTTATGGGTAGAAGAACCATCGTTCATTATACATAAATTACACTCACTGAATACTTCCAAAAGGAAAAGAGCATACAGCCTATTATTTCTCTCTCTCACAGGAGACGATCCCCATACAGTGTGGTGGGCATTAAAGTCTCCCATGATCACCATAGGGGGAGGCACCGATGAGAGGAGAAGAAGAATATCTGCTATTAGTGAGGGGTTAGGAAGGGGTAAATAAATAGAGATAAAAGAGATGTTAAGGAATCTGACACCAACGATATCGATGCCAGGGGGATGAGATGGGAGAGGAATTTGGGAAAAGGGGAGGGAGCGCTTTACAAATATAGCACTTCCCGCATATCCGTCAGCCCTGTCGGCCCGCAGGCAGGAGTATCCCGACACTCTAAAATGAGAGCCAGGAACCATGTCTCCGAGATGGCAATGACTGACGGATTATGTACCTTATTGCAATTCTAGTAGATAGTTATTCTTCTGAGGTTTTGTATTTTAACGCAAGGAACGTCTTTTGTCTTGTTTCATCTGATAGAGAAGGTCACGCGTCAGAAGAAGACATAAGACAATTTAAGTTAAAACGCGTATATTAATAAGACCGTACATGCTTTTCTTTTTTCTTCTTCTCTATTTATTGGCCATCACACTCCGTGTATTGTGCTCATTGTGCTAGTTCTCAAATTGTTTCAATTTATAAAATAATCAATTTGAAAAATTTGATATCAAGCAATAAGTCGTCGTGGTCATGTAAAGTCCTGTCATGTGCCCTAGTAAAGTGGTGCAGACTTTATTAGTTTCTAAAGAGATTTCCGGCGAACACGAAAACCGCGTTATTCCGACTTTATATCTCTTGCCTACAAGTGCACAAGACATGAACAAGACTTCGGCCTGTTACATAAATTAAACTGATAGTTCTTAAAGTTATGTCTGACCTTTCCTCTCATAAGGTGACAAAATGAGAGTGGTTTATAATCTAGCAGTAATTCACGTTAAAACTTGAATAATCACTAGTTTTGCAATAAATATACAAATGAGGAGGCCATTTCTTCAACGAACGCGGGAAAACTCATGCTTTCCTGAGCTTACGGAAAACACAATGTTGTTATGTTTGTTAGGTTGTTTTGATTGTAGTGAAAAGGACTTGCCGAGTGCCGCCCGCCATGTTATTCAACTAACTTCATGCCGGTGCGGTGTGTGCGGTGTGCTCTCAAAACAAATACGTGCGTCCTAGTTTTCATCATTAACAGTTGAATAAAACTGATTTAAACTTTTTCATCCTATTTAGAGCTTGATATTAGCGCTTTCAATTGATAAGTAGTTGTATCTAGCCGATTTCGAGTGCCGCAGGGTTAACCGGTTGATCCATCGCCACAATGGAAGTTGAGCGCATCGCTTCCGATTCTGAAAACGTGGCGGTGGACGGATTGGAAGATTCGAAGCAAGGCGTGGACGAAGGCGCCGGGGATGCTGCGACATCTAACTCGGAGCGTATGCGTCGCAAGAACAAGAAATACGCTCGCACTAATAGCAAGGAGAAAGATGGCGTGTCATCAGTCACTCCGCTTCCGAAGTATCGCAGCTGGAAGAACAGCCGCAGACCTCGCAACGGGCATGGTCGTGGCCTACCCAAAAAAGGTAATTATGGAATATCATCGTAACAAATCAATAGGCTTTTCGGGGAGAATTCTAGAAGCCGTACAGCCTGAAACGATTGCATTTACGTAACGTTTGTTTACTACGCATCAAAACCGAATGCATTTTTTTTTATTTCCAATATGATGCTACTTGGTATTTACTTAGAAACTAGCTGTCGTGTCCGTTTTTGCGTAGTTAATATGGTAATCAGAAGATTGCGATCTAGTGTACTCTGTTTATGTTCGTTCAATACCTAATCTTAATTGGGCAGATAGTTGAATGACTTGTTACGTAATTCAATGCTTGTAAACAACTTTCATCATCCAAGGCTATTCTTGGCAAGCGGTGACTCCGTGCGGTTACTTTATAAATAAGATATAGGTGTTTCAAACAATCAATACTAAAGGTAGAAAATGGGTTTCGGTTTTCTTTGTTGTTGTTGCGTCAGGCATTGTGTGTCAAGGTCGTGTATGTTTTGGGAGTAAATCAGAGTTGCCAACATGACAATGTTTGAACATCAGGGAAATTTATATTGGTTGGAGCAAAAATATGGAGTTCGTAGTTATTACAGAGATTTTTATTATCATATAGTAAGAGAACGCTTACGCGTTCAGACGGCAATTGGCCATAGTGTGACATTGTGCCATAAGGTAACTTTGGAACACGACAATTCAGTTCTTTTTTAAATTTAATTTATCTAGAAGGACTGAGGAACATGAGACTCTCACAAACATCATCATTTGCCTACCTATTTGAATAATTATTTCATTAATTAAAATTATTTTTTGTAAGTAAAAATGAAACAAAAAATTATTTATTAAGCATTTTATTTTTCAGCTTTTTCTTATACTTAAGTAACGCTATGCTTTGCGTATGAGCAAAGATGACCTTTCTAGGCGAATGATATCAACTCCTTTCAAAATTTTGTTTATTGCATTGCACCAGTTAAATATAAATAATTTCACTGATATATTTACAAAATGTTCAAGTTCACAATGTTTTTTGACATTCACAATCTATGAAATCAAGTATACTTGTATAGTATTTTTTATACTCTAGTTATCGGGTGATTAGACGCTGTGATAAACATTTGTTCAAAGTGTTAATGGCAAACAATCACTTTATTTACTTAAGTGCCTCTTTTTCTCTAATTATCATTATTGATGCACCTCAACCATACTTCACATTTAATTCTTTCCTCTTTAATTTAACGTTTAGTCGTTAGCTACTACATGCGGGAACACAGAATTCCGAAATATAATGTTTCTAGGTAGGTTTGATACGCTAAAAGTTTGATTCTTAAATCAAAATAACTGATAAAGTTTCAATATCAACTGCCGTAATGAAAGTCTAATTGATATAAAGATGTGTTATAACTTTTTTTTAATAAGAACTTGTTCATTAAATGCAGTTCAGAATTTAATTTTAGCAATCAGAAGATCCAGATAACTGGCGTTTCACATATACATACAGCTTTAATTTAATGTCCTATTTACATGAAAATAATTTACATCATGCCTGCATCTGTAGCTTTAATGGGAATTGACATCTAAATGCTTGTTGGTTATTATTTAGATCATTCCATACTCCCAAATATTTCAGTACAGTGATTTCACCAGTTACAATCACTAATAATTATTTTTATTGTTAAATATATACATAATAATACTATATATTATAGGTTATATTCCAATTACGATTAATCTCTTCATTATTCGATGACTTTTTTCTAGAATTCACGTTTATTTATTTAATACTAATAATTAAATTTTAATTATTTTGATTTTATTGTTTGTTGGTTGGTTGTCTGGAAGAGATCACTTTTTAGCGATGAGACCGCTTTTTGTGAAATTATTATTTTATTCGTTTTGTGTTGCACTTTTGTGGTGACAATAAAGAATTATTGTATTGTATTGTAATAGTTGTATGATAATTGCTTCGATTCTTGTTGATTTAATTTTAGCAGTTACTCACAATTAGCTAGCTCGATTAATCATAGATAATCTACTCCTAGTAGAGATGTGATAAAAGTCACATAAGAAATGTATAAATGCATAAAACATAGTTTTTGCGTTAGTGGGTAATCTCCATAGAAAACAAGCAGTCGCCACCTCTTTAACAACACAACTGAGAAGAAAACATATAAGTAAAGGCATTAAGGACTTTGCATACAATTATGAACTTTAATGTAACTAATATTAGTAGTATTCGAAAAAAAAGTTAAATATTACATTGTCATCAGATGAGGCTAAATAAAATGTAAATCTAAAACTACAAAGTACTTAATCTAGACTTGTTTATACTATATTTATGACTTGTTATCTACGGTCATGCCTTATCATGTACCAGAACATAAGCTGTTTGTTTAAACCTGCCCTTATCAGTTGCATATATCTACTTATGTAGCCACTATATATATATATATTTATTCTTGTGTGATATGTTCACTAGCATTTTTATTTATATTTTTCTTATCTGTTTTACACCACCCTCAATGCTGAATTTTATTGTTATATTCCATCCATATAAAGGTTGTCTGGAAGAGGTCTCTTTTTAGCGATAAGTCTGCCTTTTGTACCATGTTATTTGTTTTTTTTTTATTATTTTTGTGGTGAGAATAAAGAATTATTGTATTGCATTGTATGATATGTATATAAATCTATTGCTGTTGGTTTGTCTCCCTGAAACTCGAGAATGGTTGGGTAGATTTAGATGATTTTGGTTTTGAAATGTTTGTTAAAGTTCAGGGTAAAGGTTTGTATTTGTTTTTTGAAATGGTATAAAGTCACATTTGGCCCCATTGTAATTTTATCAACATCGGATGAGAGGTTTTATTTTGGTTTTGAAATGTTTGTCAGAGTTCAGGGTAAAGGTTTGTATTTGTTTTTTGAAATGGTATAAAGTCACATTTGGCCCCATTGTAATTTTATCAACATCGGATGAGAGATTTTATTTTGGTTTTGAAATGTTTGTCAAAGTTCAGGGTAAAGGTTTGTATTTGTTTTTTGAAATGGTATAACGTCTTATTTGGCCCCATTGTAATTTTGTAAACATCAGATGAGAGGTTTTATGTTTGAATGGAAATGAATAAATAAAATAAATAAATGGAAATAGTTCAATTGGCACCTGCTGTAGTGAAAGTCGGTTGTAAATTTTTACCTGTCTGCAAATGTAATAGGGTTATGTTTTTCCAGTGTATGTATGTATGTTTCTTTGAACCTGAAGCCTAAACGGCTTGTCGTATTTTTATGTGAGTGGTGTCAATAGTATTGTCTTCACCTGCAGACGGTCATAGGCTAAACTAGTAGCATCCCGCGATTTCACTTGTGGCTCCAGAGTTCTTGCACTCAGGTTCTTGGTGACTTTTAACCACTTGTTGTACTCAATGAAGGAGGTGACTCATGAAGGTTTCATTAAAACACAATATAATCTATAGGGTTTTTTGTAGATGTACACCGTCCTGTAGGAAAATTAAAGAATTCCTTTGTGATTTTACTTGTTATTCAATATTGTTAATTCAAATGATAGATTGGTAGATCAATTCTTTATTAAAAATAAAATAAAATTAAAATAGTCTTTATTTACTGATAATATTACAATTTATATTGGCAGCAGCCTCAGTTGTGTATCAGGTTGTCTTCTTGGACACAGGCCTCCTCTAGTAGTTGCCATCTACTTCAATCTTGAGCTAATCTGCGTTATCCTTATGGAAGATCATCCTCCTACATTTATGTCAATTTTTTGTTGCGTGACACAAAAAAAAAAAACACTATTTAATTTTAAAAAAAAAGCTACATTAACCTATATTTTGTTTTGGCAGGCGGTGCAGGTGGCAAGGGAGTGTGGGGCCTGCCCGGCTCCGAGATGCTGGAGGAGTATGTGGAGGACATGAACGATCCCAACTACGACCCCGAGGCGACCAGCAACGGGGACGTTGAGTTTAAGCAGGTCATCGTGGAAGCGGAGCCCGGAGAGTTAGTGGTCAGTGATATCTTTCTTTATATATATATATATCACTGAAATCCTCCTATATGGCTGGACCGATATTTTATGCATTTGAGTGGCACCCTGGATGGTTTACATTCACTGATCAGCCCGGCAGATGGCGCTGTAGTCGGTATCTAGGTTTTAGCTGGACAACGTCTGTCGGGTCCTCTAGTATATTGTACTATCGACCTGTCCCGCCGCTTGATACGGTATATTTCTTAAGTGGTCCCTTTAAAATTATGTTTAAATCAGTCTAGAGCCGAAAAATCGAAATAGCTGAAAAAGTTCTATTGGCGTCTGTCGCTGGAGGAGTCAATGGAGGTCGTTTTTTTTTTTGAGAAATAACTTTTTTTGTAAACGTTTTTGATGCGCAACATACCTACAATTTGGACCCGTCTATAATAGCTTTGCTCGCTGCAGGTGCCTGGAGTCACACCGGTACGTCGGAGTCTGTTTTTTGGTTCTTTAATTTCGTAATACAGTAGAACCTCTATAAGTCGAACATCAAGGGAGACGCCAAAAAAATCGAGTTATAGAGTTTTCAACTTATGGAGGATTTCGACTTAGGCGGATTTTGATTCGACATAAAGAGTTTGAGGTTTATTCTTATAAATTTTGAGTTATGGAGGTAAAATAAATAAAAATTCAACTTGCAGAGGTGACAAACATATTTTTATTTATTATAAATCAATATTATTTCAAATCATTTTAAAATAAAAAATATGGCATAAAAAAAAGTCAGTAATTTTTTTTTGCTTTAGATATTTTAGTTGTTCTCTATCTATAGCATTGTCTAATCTATAAAGAGCAGAAAATTCTTCTTCTTCAGAGTTACTGGTTTGCTCTATAAAATTACGTAAGGTATTCAATGCTGTTCGCGCCTCTTTGATGGAAACCCATGGAGCGCATGTACTGTTCACGTCTTCTATGTCATCTAAATCATTAGTATCGGTTTTCTGAGCTACTGAATCTGTAATTTCGTCATCAGATAATGTCCCAGCAGTCATAGTCGAAAGCAAATGACTTGCTTAGCAAAATTTCAAAGGAAATCATAATTGAACACCTGACACCAAGCAAGCAAACACGTGTTTACGTGAGTCATAAATTTATTATCGTATAGTCCTAAAAATTTTGTAAGAAACAATAGTGTACTCACATTGTCGGCAAGTTCTTAAAGTCGGTAACTTATTTTTGTTCGAACAATAGAGGTAATAAATTCCAAATGATCAAGTTGTAAAGGTTGTAAAATAAAATGTTGCTATGTTCGAGATACAGAGGTCAAATTTAATTTTTCGAGTTATAGAGTGAAAATATTTACCAAAATGGCTTGGAATGACTCGGTGATTATTTCGACTAACAGAGGGTCAAGATTTCAAGTAATGGAGGTTTTGGTGTTTGAAGGGAAGGGAACAAAACATTTTTTCGAGATTTGGAGGTTTTTGACTTATCGAGGTTCGACTTAACGAGGTTTTACTGTATATATATTTGAATGGTATATCTGATTTTATTTATGCAAAAATAATCAACAGGTATTGAAACAGACTTGAATACGAAATAATTTATATGCTTAAGAATGCTGATTCTTAAGCATATAAATTATTTCGTATTCAACTTGACTTGCTTAGCAAAATTTCAAAGGAAATCATAATTGAACACCTGACACCAAGCAAAGCTTGAAGCTTTTTGTGCTGACAAAGGTATGTATATAAGATGGTCTGAGTTTCAATGGCAATTTTTCTCAATTTGTTTCTGTTTACAAATATAGCGTATGTTACGCAGCAATAATACAATACAATATATCTTTATTGCACACCAAAAACAAAATATACAATAAGATATAAACATCGGTAGTACATTGGGCGGTAGTAAACATGAACAAAACAACGGTAGTACATTGGGCGGTAGTAAACATGAACAAAACATCGGTAGTACATTGGGCGGTAGTAAACATGAACAAAACATCGGTAGTACATTGGGCGGTAGTAAACATGAACAAAACATCGGTAGTACATTGGGCGGTAGTAAACATGAACAAAACATCGGTAGTACATTGGGCGGTAGTAAACATGAACAAAACATCGGTAGTACATTGGGCGGTAGTAAACATGAACAAAACATCGGTAGTACATTGGGCGGTAGTAAACATGAACAAAACATCGGTAGTACATTGGGCGGTAGTAAACATGAACAAAACATCGGTAGTACATTGGGCGGTAGTAAACATGAACAAAACATCGGTAGTACATTGGGCGGTAGTAAACATGAACAAAACATCGGTAGTACATTGGGCGGTAGTAAACATGAACAAAACATCGGTAGTACATTGGGCGGTAGTAAACATGAACAAAACATCGGTAGTACATTGGGCGGTAGTAAACATGAACAAAACATCGGTAGTACATTGGGCGGTAGTAAACATGAACAAAACATCGGTAGTACATTGGGCGGTAGTAAACATGAACAAAACATCGGTAGTACATTGGGCGGTAGTAAACATGAACAAAACATCGATAGTACATTGGGCGGTAGTAAACATGAACAAAACATCGGTAGTACATTGGGCGGTAGTAAACATGAACAAAACATCGGTAGTACATTGGGCGGTAGTAAACATGAACAAAACATCGGTAGTACATTGGGCGGTAGTAAACATGAACAAAACATCGGTAGTACATTGGGCGGTAGTAAACATGAACAAAACATCGATAGTACATTGGGCGGTAGTAAACATGAACAAAACATCGGTAGTACATTGGGCGGTAGTAAACATGAACAAAACATCGGTAGTACATTGGGCGGTAGTAAACATGAACAAAACATCGATAGTACATTGGGCGGTAGTAAACATGAACAAAACATCGGTAGTACATTGGGCGGTAGTAAACATGAACAAAACATCGGTAGTACATTGGGCGGTAGTAAACATGAACAAAACATCGGTAGTACATTGGGCGGTAGTAAACATGAACAAAACATCGGTAGTACATTGGGCGGTAGTAAACATGAACAAAACATCGGTAGTACATTGGGCGGTAGTAAACATGAACAAAACATCGGTAGTACATTGGGCGGTAGTAAACATGAACAAAACATCGGTAGTACATTGGGCGGTAGTAAACATGAACAAAACATCGGTAGTACATTGGGCGGTAGTAAACATGAACAAAACATCGGTAGTACATTGGGCGGTAGTAAACATGAACAAAACATCGGTAGTACATTGGGCGGTAGTAAACATGAACAAAACATCGGTAGTACATTGGGCGGTAGTAAACATGAACAAAACATCGATAGTACATTGGGCGGTAGTAAACATGAACAAAACATCGGTAGTACATTGGGCGGTAGTAAACATGAACAAAACATCGGTAGTACATTGGGCGGTAGTAATGTAGCTTTATAAGTGTAAAACAGTTTTTGAATCGGTTTAATAGTTTTTAAAGTTTATATGTTACATACAACTCTTTTCATTTCGTCTCTACAACGAAGTGTGATGGATAAACTTGAATTTTACTCTTAGTTCAAAGTATAGAGAGTGCCGTGAGATATTTTGTTCTCGGTGAAATCTAACGCGGGGGAAGCCACGGGCAAAAAGTAGTATTAAATAATTATAAGGTAAACAAAAAACCGCCTTATTAATATACTGGGTTCTCGGTTAGGGGTGTACTAAGCCGAAAGGGGGTCACTAAACGAACAACTGTCATTATGGGATCAAACGTGAATTCGGGTAAAGTCATAAAATACAACACAATATTCGTCATCATCAGCCTGTATTCGTCCACAGCTGGACATAGGCCTCTTCTAATGAACGCCACCGAGCTCGATCTCCAACTCGTTCCATCCAGTTCATGCCCGCCGCTTTCCGCAAGTCATTTTCCCACCTGGCCGGCTGGCGTCCTACATTACATTTGCCTAAACGCGGTCTCCACTCCAGAACTCGTTTACCCCAACGGTTGTCGGTTCTTCGGGATAAATGGCCAGCCCACTGCCACTCCAGTTTGCTAATTCTTTGAGCTATGTCGGCTACCTCGGATCACAACACAATACAATATGAACAAAACATTGATAGTACATTGGGCGGCCTTATCGCCTGAGGCGATTTCTTCCAGGCAACCTTTGGATGGTTCGGATTTGGTGCAAATAGTAACGTCGGTGGTGTACCAATAATAATTAAAAAAAGAGAGTACAAATACAGTACCACTTTACCACAAAATAAAACATAAATATATATATATATATATAATAAACACCCAGAGACAGGGTGAAATGTTCTAAGTAACTGAATAAAATAATGTAATTTTTTATCTCCGTTCTTTATAACCTTTGATCGCCGCGCTTTTGCTATTAATTCCCCCGAGTTCAGTGCGATAACAATGTTGATCGTATTTTTAAAAACTTCGACACAGTATATACTGTAGTTGGTAGTATGTGAGTTGTTTTGAGCAGATGTGAACACAAGGCCGCGCCGGTCGTCGATAACATGTGTGAAGTTAGCTGCGAGGGGATTTTATAATACCTATACTAGACTAGACGACACGGCGAACTTCGTACGGCCTAAAAGTTCTTTAATTTTTTTACTACTTATTCTGCTGTTCGGGACGCCGGTTCAGTTAATATAGACAAATTTTGACATTAATATTTATACGATACTCACTAACGTCACTCAATTGTTTTGCCTTTAAACACGTTTTTTTTTAAAGTAATCACTTTTAAAAACTGACTTTACCTATCCATTACCGTCCTATTTAATTTAATTTTTTTCACAATTGTCTCCATTCTTAGGTTGCCTGAAAGAGATCGCTTTTTAGTGATAAGGCCGCCACTTGTAGCCACTATATTTTGTAAGAATTGTTCTCTTGTATTTAATTGTTTTTTGTGTGTCTACAAGAAAGAATTGATCTGTGTATCATTACGGCAGACCGATAGAACTTATTCAGTTGTTCCAATTTTGATTTTTGTTTTTGTGAAATAAATATTCATTACATAAAAAGAAACCTCGTGGGAGTTATACCCTTGCAAATAAAAAAAAAATTTCAAGTCGGTCCCGTCTCCGAGAAATACGGTAAAACATTTAAAAAAAAACTGTCGTATTGTGAACACCTCCTCTTATTAGGGATGGAAATTATGAAATCAGCGTAAAGCCAAATCTTGAGACATAAAATTTATTAGGTGTATTAATTATATGCTAAAAATATACTAAAAAATTTAAATTCGGAAATTCAACCCTTAAGAGGGTCAAATTAGAGTTTAAATTTCCTATTTGTTTTAGAGTAATAAAATTAATAATTACAATATTAATAATAGGAAAAGAAAACTTTAAATTTAAAAACCACACAAAATATGACTAAAGAAAAGCTTATACACATATACCAGCTTTTAAATGGCGGCCTTATCGCTTACAGCGATTTATTCCAAGCAAACATGCACGTAAGTAATAATGACATATAATAAAGATGCCTTAAAATATTACGCTATCAACTAAACAGCTATTATAAAAATTACACACAGAGATACATAAATATATGTTTTATACTATGCAGCTTGAGTAGGTACCTCTTCCTTTTATTGGGATATCGGTAAGAACTGTTGTCACTGTAATTGTTAACTTTCTGTTAATTCAGTAGCGTGTTTACTAACAGTCCTTGAACATATGTACGAAATACTACGCAGTTTTGTTATGGTATGTATATTTCGTAGTAGATTATTTGTGACACAATGCCAAAAAAAACCGGTCAAAGGCGCGGCCGCCTACGCCTTCCGTGAATAGTGTTATCTTGTTAATATATATAAATCTCGTGTCACAATGTTTGTCCTCAATGGACTCCTAAACCACTTAACCGATTATAATAAAATTCGCACACCATGTGCAGTTCGATCCAACTTGAGAGATAGGATAGTTTAAATCTCAAATTATAGTCGCAATTTAAATTTATTGCTAATTATTTGTCTGTTATTATTTGACAGTCATAATTATCTGTTAACTCCAAATGATTCTAACAGATGTCGATACCTTTCGACTGGGTTGAGTAAGTAATCAATAGATGGCGCTGCTATGGTAAATCTACTAAAAACTTTAGCCACAGCAACGCGTGGCCGGGTCAGCTAGTTTTTTTATAAACTCCGCGAATATATGTCAATGCAGCTTGTGGAGTCATCTTTCATGTGTAACGAACGACCTTAATCAAATATTACTAATAACTAAAAAAAAACAAATTTATATGTAATAGTGCAAAATGCTAGCTGATCCGGCAAACCTGAAGTCGTTCGTACATTTACGATTGAATGTTGTTTTGTGACGTGCGTGACGTCACGTCACGTTCCGGTCCCAACGGAAGATCTACGCTGGTTGATACAGCCACAGTCAACACTGTGTTTAGTTGAATGAATGCATGAATAATTTATTTGTGACAAAAACATTTAACGAGATCTAAGAAGGGAATAATGTTTCTAATTTGGGCACGTTGCCATAATTTCAAAATAATAATAATTACGTATTACTTAACTTATTGTTTGCATAATTAATTAATGAGTAATTAATTACAAACAGTATCAAATTTAATAACAATATGTGTTTGTCACAACCCGACCCTAATTCAGCTAAATGCCCGGCAGGTCTTTCGCAGGGAGCGGGCAGTGACAGAAAAATATTTCTAGCAAATATCATAATTGAACATTTATATATGAATTATTATTACTAATATGACATAATGTATTTGTACCATGCCTTTATTTATATTTTTGCTATTGATGCACCACCACCGACGTGACTGTTTTCACTTAGTCTGATCCATCCCAAGGTTGCCTGGAAGAAATTGCGTTGGCCGATAAGGCCGCCCAATGTACTAACTACTATTGTATTGTATAATTTTCGTTTTGTAAAGTTGTTTTCTGTTACGAATTATTATATTTTTATTTATGTATGACACGCGGTACGGCTAGTGAGCACGAGTAGGTGTAAATGTCATTGTTGTTCATTGAACCCACCGTTTGTGATGCGACTGGCGCATGCGCGACCCACTCTAGTACTACTATTCTAGTGTTGAAGAACGTACCTAAACCACGTGACTTATTTTCTCCTCCCCACCCCCCTAGGTGGCAAGACCCGTAGTACACGAGTAGACCTTCCCCTCCCCTTCTAGTTTTTACGTAGTAATTTATAATACGGTTTTCAACTGTAGTTTTAAATTTTTTGACCGACTGGTTTTTTTGAATATAAAGTGAATTCTGGGAGACGGCTGAACCGATAAAAAAAACGTGTGGCACTCGGGAACTGCCGCGGTAAAGCTATTGCATACGCATACGTCTAGTCGCAAGCACACTAACCGTGCCGAAGTCTGCCGAACTGAAACAACGTTAGACGAGTGTTAGGTTTATTTTCGTTACGGAACTCCTTGATACGGTTTCAGCTCACAAAGCGCGCGATAAAAGCTATACAAAAGCTTTATAATATCTTTTTTTTTTATTTGAAAGCGTATGTATGTGTCAGTATGTGGTCTCATATTAATTTATCAAAATTGATATTTATATTGAAATTCCTAAAAAAGGTACAACGCGAAACGTGTCGCAAATTTAGAAATAAATTTTAACAAAGAATTCAAAATTTGAATTTGGTGCTCATTTTTTTTTATATTTTGTCTATTGGCAACTGGATGCAAAGTCCTCAATGCCTATTTGGTGCTAATGTGTGTCAGTGTGACACTAGTGAGTTAGAAAAGCGCTAAACGTTGTGCGTCACATTTTAACACCTATTGCTCAAAAAGCGCGAATTTACTAAATTAAGGGTTGTTTGATTTGCTAGTAATAAATTACCTGATATAATGTATCTCGATTTTATTACATTCAAACAAAAATTTAATTTTTATTTGAGTACAATCCTTTTTAAACACAGCGAATATAATGTGAATGCAGCTTGTAGAATCATCGTTCTTGTGTAACTAAGAACTATGATAAAATAATGTAAATATTTGTCATGAGAACTATTAAACTAAGAACTAATATTAACTAATCGTATGTAAATGAGATTTATGAGTATTTTTTAAAGTATTTATTAATTCAAATGTAATAAGACTTGCCTGTAACGAACGTTATTTAAAGGTCAATAAACATTACTTTACTAGGAGATACAATAGTTAATTTAGGATTGTTCCAGAGTGTTCTTGCGTCACCATCTTGCAATGTTAGGATGCTAGGATACTTTACAAATATGTCTATGGCTTATAGAATAGGCCATGCATAGGTATTTTAAAATGTGAACCCTATGGTGCTGACATGATCTTTTTTGATTATAAGTCCCTAAATAAATACAGATTAAAAAACTAAATTGGATATTGACTACGTGACTAAAACCTAAGCCCTATGAATAGTGACCCTGTGTAAATAGTATGCCATTGCTCTCCATTGACCTCACCTGCACCGGTTGTATTGCGTCTCGCGTCTGCGCGACACTCTTGTATAGGTACACTGCAGTTGATGTCCTACTGAACCCAAAGGTCTTTGTTTCGAGACTTAAATGCGAATATTTGCCATTTTTTTATCTGACTTTCAAAAAGGGAGGAGACTCTCAATTTTGTATTAGTCAGTATGATATTTTGCATGGTGATCTATCGCTCGCCTGGCTAGCTATCTAACGGTGTGTTCTGGCAGCCTTCCTTAGAGCCAGTGTATTCCAGACTAGGTATGCTCCATCTAGAGCTACAGTATCGCTGACTACCATGGTCGTGCGAACTTGTGGTCAAATGCCTAGCTAAGATAAAAAAAAAGACTATAACGCAATATCCGTTCATGATAAATAACGACATCGCATATAATTGATATGGCTGATAGTAAAAGTTGTATCTTTGGATGAGTACAGTGACCCCCTTTAGGTTTAGAACACCCCTAGCCGATATCCCTGTATAAATAGTGTGCCATTGCTCTTCATTGACCCCACAGTTTGTATTGCGCCTCGCGTCTGCGCTCTTGCACTATTAATGTAGACTGCAGTTGATGACCTACTGAACCCGAAGGTTTCTACAGTCGAACGTCTGTATATCATTTATAAAGACCTTCGACTGAACATGTTTTATACTACCTAACCCGGTAAACTTCGTACCGCCTAACAGTGGATTCTTATTTTTTTTTAATAGTTATTCTGCTATTCGGGAGCCGGATCAGTAAATATTGACATTAATATTTATACGATACTAACATCTCTCAATTGTTGCTCCTTCCCGGAATTTCTCCACTAACACTTGAACTTTATGGTATGGTTTTAAAGTTCAAATTGACTTTTAGGTATTATTACGAATAGTATGTATGGGAGTATAGAAAAGTGTTGTTTTGGGACCTTTTCAGGTATTTTTTTTTTATTCTTAAGAACCATCCTCGTACTTCAAGGAACATTCTAAAAAAACTTGTAGATCTCTTGGGTCTCGATTCTAGTTGAAAAAGCGGGTCAGTATATTCATCCTAAAGAACAATTTTACTAAAGTACAAACTAAATTCGAAAAAAAAGTCTGTTGTTCCAAAGAGAGAGTTTATCGGCCGTCGACAAAATGTATAAAAATATATTGTATTGTATAAAACAGCTGATTTTTTTCTCGAATTCATTGCTTAGGATGAGTATCAATCAATAAATACGCGTTACCCCTCATAAACACGTACCCCTCATAAACACGTACCTCTTATAAACACGCGTTTTCAGCAAGGAAACTTGTTGTTCGTTAGAGAATAACAGCTCTGGGTTGAGTAACCGGCCTCAGCTCAACCATAATAGTAATTCGAGGCCGATTCGTGACGGAAAATATTAGTCGTAGTAATATTATGCTGTGTGTAATTGCCAAGTCACTATATTATATTAGAGAAATAAATAGCAATAATATTTATATGGTTACTGAAAGGATTGATTAGCTCATAAACAAGGTATCAATTTATGACAAAGTAGAAAAGAATATGGTTTATTTGGTTTGGTGGTGGGATAGTTGCTCCCAAGATAGATAAATAGGTACTGAATTTACCAACTTGGTTTACATTCCATTTCACAAGTTTTTACTTCAAGAAAACACATGGTATGTTTTTGACGGTATAAATTTTTTACTCGGAAATGCTTAGTATGTTATGTGGTCATTGTTTTGATAACATTCTTTGAGCAAAGTCGTCGTTGCTGATCTACTTCAAAAGCCTCTGGCAAAATTGTATGGAATTTCATCACTATCGTGACTTCATTGCGGCAGGTTCCGATAGAACCTTTTCAGTGATTTCGATTTAAAAATGATCAAATTTACATACCGTTTTTTCATAAAAATTAATGGATCCACTTAGAGAAGTATACTCTATCAAACAATAAAGATTTTGTCATACCGATCCAGACGTTTACGAGAAATCGGATAACAAACAAAGAAAAACCTTCGTTCGAATCGAGTAATTCTTCTTTTTTGGGATGTCGCTAATAAAACACGCGCATTCACAACTTGCTCCTTTTTAAAGTCGGTTAAAGATTTATAAAGATTACTCTTGTTGTTTCCAGCGTAAAGCAGAGCCTGTGATTCTGGAATATTTCCAACATGGAGACACGAACGCGGCGGCAGAAGACTTTCTGGAGTTCATCACTCCTAAGAGGAGCCATTTGGTAAGACCCTTTTTTTAAGGCTCTCGTAGGACAGTTCGGTATAACCCTTATCAACCATCCCTAGAAAAGTCACAAAAAAAAACAAAATATAGTTCATTGTACAAATATTAGCATATTTATTTAAGTCAACCTAGAGTTTAAAAACCTAAGGATGTCATAATTCCACTACAATTCACAGAAATTAGATACATTTTTACACAATGTACAACTGATGTAGTTTTAATGAATATATAGTATTAACCACATCTTTAGTCATTTTATTTGATGGAGTCAGGCGTTACTTTGCGGAAATCCATTTATAATAAGATGGTATATACAAGATATTTAGTGTACTTTCGAGCGAGCGCTTGAAGAGTCAACATCTCCTGACGATGCCTTGTGCTAAGGCGAAACACGTGTCGAGGAAGTCGGATACTGAGAGAAAGAGAAATAATAAGGTGAGGTCCGGCGGAACCACACCATAAATATTTTTCGATTTCTCACGTTGACATCAAGACGAGGCGGAAAAACACTAAATATCTTGTTTAAACCATCTTATTTTAGTCATTTTTTTGGTAGAGGTACATCATATTGACCGAAAATGACACGACACCTTTCTAGATTTTTTTAGTCCTTGGAGACTTTTGTTTGGGTGGATATTTGTCCCAAAAAGCGGTGAGGTTTACTTTACGGCCCCATTTGCTGGCCGATTTTGCCAGGCCACTGCATTGCTAAGGTGCTTGTTACAGTCGATTTTTAAACCTTTACCACGCCACGTTAAAACTGCATTGCCATGTTGCAAAATGTATAATATCACTTTTTTCTGTAGAATTTCCTAGTTGTTTTTATACAAGTCTCTTAGGTGTCTCTAAAAGCGGCCCGACTGTATCACATTTTGTATCCCTTCTCAGATATGCGAAACAATTGTGGAGATTGCTTTGGACCACAAACCATCGCACTGCGAGATGGCATCCGTCCTTATCTCAGATCTCTATGGGAGAATCTTCTCTGCCAAGGACATTGCACTCGGTAAGAGTCCATTTTTTTTGTTCTTAATTTATTTACTAGCTGTCATATATGGTGTTACCGACGGATCTCTAATTTTTCTGGTAATAAATATAGCCTATGTTACCCTGTGATAATGTAGCTTTGTAACGGCAAACAAAATAGTACTTTTGAGATTGGTTTAGTCGTTTATAGTGTAAGTTTTACATACAAAAAAATACAAATCTCTCCTCCTTATAATATAAGGGCTGAAACTAGGTTGAGCGGATTCATACAACTTAGATCCGTCGCGGGGTTGTTTTGTATGAACCTGTGCGGACGTGCGCTTAAGTTTAAGTCCTTAGAGTAGAAGTGTAAATTATGTTTTTGTGTTCTCAGCGTTCGAGCGCCTCTTAGAGAAGTTGCCAGACTTGGTACTGGACACGCCCGACGCTGCCGTACTGTTGTCCAACTTCATCGCAAGATGCGTCGCCGACGACTGTCTGCCGCCCAAGTTCGTACAAACGCAGCCACAGAGCGAGCTCAACCCACATGCTAGGTATGTATACAGTATGTAGACTGCCTGCCGAACTAGTTCGTACAAACGCAGCCACAGAGCGAGCTCAACCCACATGCTAGGTATGTATACAGTATGTAGACTGTCTGCCGCACTAGTTCGTACAAACGCAGCCACAGAGCGAGCTCAACCCACATGCTAGGTATGTATACAGTATGTAGACTGCCTGCCGCACTAGTTCGTACAAACGCAGCCACAGAGCGAGCTCAACCCACATGCTAGGTATGTATACAGTATGTAGACTGTCTGCCGCACTAGTTCGTACAAACGCAGCCACAGAGCAAGCTCAACCCACATGCTAGGTATGTATACAGTATGTAGACTGTCTGCCGCACTAGTTCGTACAAACGCAGCCACAGAGCGAGCTCAACCCACATGCTAGGTATGTATACAGTATGTAGACTGTCTGCCGCACTAGTTCGTACAAACGCAGCCACAGAGTGAGCTCAACCCACATGCTAGGTATGTATACAGTATGTAGACTGCCTGCCGCACTAGTTCGTACAAACGCAGCCACAGAGCGAGCTCAACCCACATGCTAGGTATGTATACAGTATGTAGACTGTCTGCCGCACTAGTTCGTACAAACGCAGCCACAGAGCGAGCTCAACCCACATGCTAGGTATGTATACAGTATGTAGACTGTCTGCCGCACTAGTTCGTACAAACGCAGCCACAGAGCGAGCTCAACCCACATGCTAGGTATGTATACAGTATGTAGACTGTCTGCCGCACTAGTTCGTACAAACGCAGCCACAGAGCGAGCTCAACCCACATGCTAGGTATGTATACAGTATGTAGACTGTCTGCCGCACTAGTTCGTACAAACGCAGCCACAGAGCGAGCTCAACCCGCATGCTAGGTATGTATACAGTATGTAGACTGTCTGCCGCCCTAGTTCGTACAAACGCAGCCACAGAGCGAGCTCAACCCGCATGCTAGGTATGTATACAGTATGTAGACTGTCTGCCGCACTAGTTCGTACAAACGCAGCCACAGAGCGAGCTCAACCCACATGCTAGGTATGTATACAGTATGTAGACTGTCTGCCGCACTAGTTCGTACAAACGCAGCCACAGAGCGAGCTCAACCCACATGCTAGGTATGTATACAGTATGTAGACTGTCTGCCGCCCAAGTTCGTACAAACGCAGCCACAGAGCGAGCTCAACCCACATGCTAGGTATGTATACAGTATGTAGACTGTCTGCCGCCCAAGTTCGTACAAACGCAGCCACAGAGCGAGCTCAACCCACATGCTAGGTATGTCATGAGAACTATTAAACTAAGAACTAATATTAAGTAATCGTATATAAATGAGATTTGTAAGTTAAATTTTTTAAGTAATAATTCATTCAAATGTAATAAGACTTGCCTGTAACGAACGTTATTTAAAGGTCAATAAATATTACTTTACTTTACTTTATGTAGACTGTCTGCCGCCCAAGTTCGTACAAACGCAGCCACAGAGCGAGCTCAACCCACATGCTAGGTATGTATACAGTATGTAGACTGTCTGCCGCACTAGTTCGTACATACGCAGCCACAGAGCTAGCTCAACCCACATGCTAGGTATGTATACAGTATGTAGACTGTCTGCCGCCCAAGTTCGTACAAACGCAGCCACAGAGCGAGCTCAACCCACATGCTAGGTATGTATACAGTATGTAGACTGTCTGCCGCACTAGTTCGTACAAACGCAGCCACAGAGCGAGCTCAACCCACATGCTAGGTATGTATACAGTATGTAGACTGTCTGCCGCCCAAGTTCGTACAAACGCAGCCACAGAGCGAGCTCAACCCACATGCTAGGTATGTATACAGTATGTAGACTGTCTGCCGCCCAAGTTCGTACAAACGCAGCCACAGAGCGAGCTCAACCCACATGCTAGGTATGTATACAGTATGTAGACTGTCTGCCGCCCAAGTTCGTACAAACGCAGCCACAGAGCGAGCTCAACCCACATGCTAGGTATGTATACAGTATGTAGACTGTCTGCCGCCCAAGTTCGTATAAACGCAGCCACAGAGCGAGCTCAACCCACATGCTAGGTATGTATACAGTATGTAGACTGTCTGCCGCACTAGTTCGTACAAACGCAGCCACAGAGCGAGCTCAACCCACATGCTAGGTATGTATTCAGTATGTACACTGTCTGCCGCACTAGTTCGTACAAACGCAGCCACAGAGCGAGCTCAACTCACATGCTAGGTATGTATACAGTATGTACACTGTCTGCCGCACTATTTCGTACAAACGCAGCCACAGAGCGAGCTCAACCCACATGCTAGGTATGTATACAGTATGTACACTGTCTGCCGCACTATTTCGTACAAACGCAGCCACAGAGCGAGCTCAACCCACATGCTAGGTATGTATACAGTATGTAGACTGTCTGCCGAACTAGTTCGTACAAACGCAGCCACAGAGCGAGCTCAACCCACATGCTAGGTATGTATACAGTATGTAGACTGTCTGCCGCACTAGTTCGTACAAACGCAGCCACAGAGCGAGCTCAACCCACATGCTAGGTATGTATACAGTATGTACACTGTCTGCCGCACTATTTCGTACAAACGCAGCCACAGAGCGAGCTCAACCCACATGCTAGGTATGTATACAGTATGTAGACTGTCTGCCGAACTAGTTCGTACAAACGCAGCCACAGAGCGAGCTCAACCCACATGCTAGGTATGTATACAGTATGTACACTGTCTGCCGCACTATTTCGTACAAACGCAGCCACAGAGCGAGCTCAACCCACATGCTAGGTATGTATACAGTATGTAGACTGTCTGCCGAACTAGTTCGTACAAACGCAGCCACAGAGCGAGCTCAACCCACATGCTAGGTATGTATACAGTATGTAGACTGTCTGCCGCACTAGTTCGTACAAACGCAGCCACAGAGCGAGCTCAACCCACATGCTAGGTATGTATACAGTATGTAGACTGTCTGCCGCCCAAGTTCGTACAAACGCAGCCACAGAGCGAGCTCAACCCACATGCTAGGTATGTATACAGTATGTAGACTGTCTGCCGCACTAGTTCGTACAAACGCAGCCACAGAGCGAGCTCAACCCACATGCTAGGTATGTTTATTGAAGTATATATATATATATATATATACATATAATAAACACTATAAATACGTACTAAAAATGAGTATAATTAATTATTAAATTACTCGTAGTACTAGGTCATTACATATGAAATTGGCGTTTTGTCTTTTATTTTTATAATAATATATTTATTTAATCAAAGTATGTACCATTGCTATCTATGCACTTTTGCCGTCTCATAGGTAGTTCATTGAACCCTTTACTAGAAAAACCATTAGGACGAGAATCAATGAAATCTTTGAAGGCACTTTGGACTGCACCATCGGAGTTGAATTTTTTCCCTTGCAAGAAGTTATCCAAATTTCGAAAAAAATGGTAATCTGTTGGAGCCAGGTCCGGGGAGTACGGTGGATGTCTTAGACATTCCAATTGAAGCTCCTCTAATTTGGCAGACGTCTGTTGTGCAGTGTGTGGTCTAGCGTTGTCCTGAAGCAGCAGTGGCCTAGAGCGATTGACCAACCTCGGTTTCCGATTATCGTACAGGATTCACTTTTCATCACAGGTAATGATCCGATTTAAAATCCCTTCATTATTGTGCCGGTTGAGTAAAGTAACGCAGCAGTTGACGCGCGTTTGTCGGTTTCCTGCACTCAATTCATGAGGTACCCCTTTCAAGCTTTTTCACCTTTCCAATTTGCTTCAAGTAGAATAAAACAGTTTTATCACTAACACCGCAGCCTGCAGCTAACTCGGACGTGGTTTGCGATGGATCTGCTTCCAAAATAGCTTTCAGTTCTTCATTAGCTACTTTAGTCTCCGGCCGTCCACGGCTTGTTCTGCAGGTCGAAATTTCCAGAACGAAAACGTTGGAACCAAAAACGCACTGTGTTTTCTTTTGCGACACCGCCGCCATACATATCATTAATCCTTCGAGCCGTTTCTGCAGCACTGGTACCACGGTGGAACTCGTACTCGTAAATAACGCGATATTTCAAGTTTTCCATTTTGTAAACTGCGTGACGCAAAGAAAAAACCAAACGAGGTCAAAACAAATGAATTACGGTTTTCGAAATACAAATGTATGAATAAATAGCTGTATAAATTTGAAATTGGAGTCCCTAACCAAAGAAGAGATATTTGAGATCAAAGTGGCCAGTACGACAAAACGCCAATTTCATATGTAAGGACCTAATATAATTAACTAAATATAATTATTTTTTTTAATGTTTAATTAAAGTGTTTCCATGGTATGATGATCTCAAATGTTTACCGCGGGGCACAGATAGTAAATGAATGAATATACAATACAGTTTATGGCATTGTTACAGACAAGCGATCCATAGAGCGGAGACGTTACTGTCGCTGAAGCAGGGTCTGGTGAGGCTTGACAACATATGGGGCGTCGGCGGCGGGATACGGTGAGCAACTGCACAATACATATATATACATATAATTCTAACTTCCTAACTAATATTATAAATGCGAATCAGCTTTATATAATATAGAAGTAACTCTGTCTGTCTGTCTGTTTCGCTTTCACGACAAAACCACTGAACCGATATGGATGAAATTTGGTGCACAGGTAGATTGGACCCCGGGAAAGGACATAGGATACTTTTTAACCGACTTAAAAAAAGTAGTTCCCCCATTATATCGACAATCCAATGTGGAACTACGCGGGTGAAACCGCGGGGCACAGCTAGTGAATAATAAAAACGTTTATTGACATTAAAAACAATACACGTTACACTGCAACAAACACTTTAGGTACTTATCTAAAGACTTACGCTTTGGAACTAAGGGTGGCTTGCACCAAAACGTCGCTAAGCTGTATTTAGTCAAATCGAGATTTAACGCTAAGTTCCGCTTAGCTTAAGTTGGTTTAGAGTTCTCTTGCACCAGTGGTCTGACAGGTGCGCTTAACTAAATCGAATTTAAACTTTTTCACGTTCCATCTAACGCTATAATCGAGTGCTTTATACAAATCGCGTGGAATGAAACGAAAACATGGCGGTCCTGGTCAAAAAAAAAGTCAACGTCAGAATCGTAGTTGTCATATTCTCTTGGATTGTGTTTGGTTTGGGAAGCTTTTCGGACTGTGATTTCGATTTGTTTGTGGTGTTCTGAATAATTACAATGAAGAGAAATAGGGCGCCTAATTTTTATCGTTAAATATTTCATCTTCGTCTGATGACAAGTCTTCATCACTACTAAATTCATGTAAAATCCACTGGCAAATAGTTATCCATACTTTACAAAATGCAGAAAAAGTATTTTTGTTTTGTCATGTGGTGTAGATCTTGTTATTGTATCCGCCATATTGTAATTCAGCTGAGTTTAGTAAGTTAAACCACCGAAAATGATGGTTTAAATTTAAATCGAGATTTAACGAATAATTGGCATCGTGCAAGACGTTAATTTAGGTTTAGGCTTAAGCTGAGTTTAAAATTAATTAAATCGAGATTTAATGGGTTGGTGCAAGCCACCCTAAGACGAGTATAATGGTTTAAAGTATAGCCGGCAGGCAGACACACTAGTAATGAAACTGTGTCGCGGCTGTCAGAGCCTTCCGTTTCAGAGGATACAATATAAAGTAACTAAAGATAATAACGAGAGTTGATACGTTCAGTAATACAACATACAATTAAAAACATAGTGAAATGAAATGAAATTATTTATTGACCTTATAACCACACCTATGTTATACACAATAGGCAAGTCACATTACAATATTTCACACGTTTACAATATTTCATATAGTACTGGGCTAGGGGTGTACTGAAACGAAAGGGTGTCACAAAACTCGTCTGTAATTTAATGATCTCATTTTTATTACGAGCTTTTGACGAGAATAACATTATTATACGGAAATTTCTTAGATTTACAGAAATCTTTAAAAGAAAGACGTTATATTACGTGTAAAGTAATAAATATAATGACATTTTGTTAAAAATTGAGTAATATTTAAAAAATAGTCATATTATTTTTCATTTATCATTTTATTATCGTAATGAAAATGGGGGTCAAAATATTTTAAATGTTGTACATTATGGGACCAACTCTGAAATTGAGAAAAAAAATCAGCAGTTTCATACATTTTGTTGCCAGCTGATAAAGTTTTTGTATGGAGCAGCTTTTTTTCTATAAAAAATAATCTCTAATTTTGTGATGCTAAAGAGCAAAACGTCGATATTTATAGCATAGCATGGTGGTAGGGCGTTTCCTATCGCTCGCCTGCCTAGCTACCACCCACAAGTTGTAAAATCTGCCAAGCACCTAACAGTGTGTTCCGGCAGCCTTCCTTAAGAGCCAGTGTATTCTAGACTAGGCATGCTCCATCTAGGGCTCCTATATCGCTGCCTACCGTGCTCGTGCAAACTTGTGGTCAAATGCCTAGCTGTGTAGAATAAAAAAAATATCATATCATATTATACTAAATGTTTACAGGCCAGTGAAATCACTAATCCGTCAAATCCAACTGCTGCTGAAGGAGTACCTGACGTCGGGCGACCTCGTGGAGGCGATGCGATGTGTCAAGGAACTTGAGGTGCCGCACTTCCACCACGAACTGGTATACGAGGTGAGGAAGCCTGCTGAACATACTACACTAACCTTAACTACATAGTTCTTACAATAGTAAACTCTTAAAAAGAACCAGAAATAGCCATTAAAATACTATACTCCCTTTAAAAACAAAAAACCTATTAGTAAATATGGGGATTTCAATTAGGCTTCGTATCTTCAAGACATCCTAGATTCTGTCCTTAAAATCTAGAAAATTACCGGTATATACCTCAAAATTAACGGTATATACCGCAAACTTACCTGTATATACATCAAAATTGCCGGTATATACCTCAAAATTGCCGGTATATACCTCAAAATTGCCGGTATATACCTCAAAATTGCCGGTATATACCTCAAAATTACCGGTATATACCTCAAACTTACCTGTATATACATCAAAATTGCCGGTATATACCTCAAAATTGCCGGTATATACCTCAAACTTACCGGTATATACCTCAAAATTACCGGTATATACCTCAAAATTACCGGTATATACCTCAAAATTGCCGGTATATACCTCAAACTTACCGGTATATACCTCAAAACTACCGGTATATACCTCAAAATTACCGGTATATACCTCAAAATTACCGGTATATACCTTAAAATTACCGGTATATACCTCAAAATTACCGGTATATACCTAAAAAATGCCGGTATATACCTCAAATTTGCCGGTATATACCTCAAACTTCCCGGTATATACCTAAAAAAAGTTAAAAGAATACTTGGCTCCGTCAAATCCACTCTAAAGTACTACCGATACCGGCCCTCCTAACAATGGACGTTGACTGTAAAACAGTTGCTACATTCCACTTCTGATGGTTATGGGAACATCTTGAGGGTAGAACTTTCATATATATATATATGTATTTTTTTTATATATCACAGACAGTACTCCTGGCGCTGGAGACGGTCAACTCCTCGGTGGAGGAGCAGCTGGTGACGTTCCTAGCTGAGCTCAGGCGCTGCGTCCTCGTCACACCTGATCAGATGGACAGGGTAAGTACTTCTCTAAAAAAACTATTCTGCTAAAAATACCATGTTCAAAAAATTGCCGTAATGGTGACAACTCCTGGCGCTGGAGACGGTCAACTCCTCGGTGGAGGAGCAGCTGGTGACCCTAATTATATCATGACGAACAACTTTCACTATGGGACCAACCCGAAATGAGTTACGGCCGACACAACCCGAGACTTGTGCATTATTGTTCATGTTGTTTTTGACAATCTATAACCTTTTGAGAAACAGATTTACCGACTATGTTTTTTTACTTCTGACATTTCAGAGACTAATTCTAATTCTTGATAATATACTTCTCGAATGGTTTCATTAACATTTTTATCAGAATCAGTCTAGCGATGTGATTTATAAATCGAAATTACGAAAAAATTAATTGAATCGGTTCCTGCCGTAATGGAAGACGGTAATCGGTTTTTTTTAAGCAACTTGTTACAGCAGTGAAACTTCGCCGCCAGACTTGTACATGTAATGTTTTAGAAGGATATGTAGTTCTTTTACAGAATTCCAGGTGAGGAGACTTCTTCAAGGTTCATTGAAACTCACATCTGGTAAAACTGCCATGAAATAATATTTATTCTTTCCTCCAATGAAGTTAGAGTAAATATGTGTGAGATTCTAACAACTTTACTCTTTAATATTGTCATTCCACACCCCTGATCGTTCCTGGTGCAAAAGTACCCATTACACTTGCAGCATTGCCACGTTGAATAGCAATAGCCATTCTCTGCACCAGGAACGAACCAGAGCGGGAGAATATAAGAAAAAAATAGAATATTTTTTTCTTATATTTTTTCTTATATTTAGAAAAAAATAGAATATTTTTTTCTATTTTTAAATTCTAATATTTACACTATGACTAGTACCTATTGTACTCCGCAGTTTATAAATCAAAACACAAATCAGCTGATGTGCGAGAGCGACAGAGTGTCCCACCTCTCTCTCGCACGAATATAAATATACAGAACGATTGCTGAGAGGCAGCTCACTCAGATTCATAAGGCTCATTTGTCCTTCCCCTCAGGGAGGTCTGGGCAAATTCGCTCTAAAAAGTTTTAGCTAGGATGCCACCAGTGGCTAGGGCCCTAGGCACTCCCCGTCTGGGTTGCCAGGGCAGTTCGTTAGTCCAACTCTGGGCGACGGCTCAAGCCGAGGTTCGTGCCGTCTGAGGCGCCCTTGTGCTTGTCGCCCCAAAACCAAAACCAAACCGTGGCCCAGCGCACTAGCGCTTGCCAAACGTCCGGTCAAGCTGTCCGAGGTCGCGTTCGACCAGCAGCTAAGTCCTTTCTAAAAAAAAAAAAAACTGAGAGGCAGCAGTCGACGCCCGCCGCTCGGATGTCGACTGCCGATCACTAGAATAGAATACATTTTAACTTGTCACTTATAACAAATTCAAACTTAATGACTGCTTTCTGTCACAAACCGACCTCAACTTAACATAATGTTTGTCTGGGTGTTTATTATATATATAAGTATGTATATATGTATTTCTAAGTATGTATGTCAGTCATCAGGTTACCATAGCACAGGCTTTGCCTAGTTTGGGACCTGAACACCTTTGTGTGGATGTTGTCCCATATTATTATATTTAATGCTGGCTGAAACAATCACCGCTGATCTTCCGTTGGATGCTCACATCTTATGTCACAATAGAAACGTGATAACATGGTTGTTTTTGTTTAATGTGCAGGGTTTCCTCCGCGTGCTGGAGGACATGAGCGACATAGTGCTGGACGTGCCGCTCGCGTACATAATGCTGGATCGGTTCTTGGAGCGCGCGCAGCACAAGTTCAGGCTGGGCGACGCCGTGCTGCAGCGGGTGCCCACCAGGTACGCGCTGCTCTGTATACAGGAATACTATACAAAGTGTAACAGAAAGGTGTGACAATACTTAACGGTGTTAGTCTACACGTCAGAGTGAACACATTGTAGAAGAAAATTTTGGAAAATTCGAGAACAAAATGTACTAGGTTCACCTTACGAAAATTGGTCACGTCGGTCAAGTTGTACGGAGGACGCTATAATATCTTCTCGATTTTTGGAATATTTTGTTCTACTTAGGGTTCACTCTGACGTGTACACTAACACCCTTAAGTATTGTCACACCTTTCTGTTACACGTTGTATAAAGTAAATAGTATGTGAATGTGGGTATATATTCTTTCGGGTGCTGGGTTCGATCCCCGGACAGGTCAAACATTTGTGTGTATGAACATGTCTGTTTGACCTGTGTCTGGGTGTTTATTATATATATAAGTATGTATGTCAGTCATCAGGTTACTATATCACAGGCTTTGCCTAGTTTGGGACTTGAACACCTTGTGTGGATGTTTGTTATATTACCTATATGTATATCCACAGCCATAGTTGGATAATTTTGATGGAAAGCTTTAATTGATGAAAACATTGTACTGTCTTTTGGTTATGTGTATTAATAATGTGTTAATATAATAATTAAGAACAATCAGAATATGAGAAAAATTATATTTTGGTCAAATAAAAGTGTAAGAAATATTAAATTATGGAAAATTAATAATTTGTATGTAACGCTGATATCAGTGTAGCGTACATCATTATTTTAACCTGTTTTTATTATTTGTTATATTTTAATTATCTGCCTATCTATCACGGTTCATGAGATGACAGACAGACAGATAACGAAGTCTTAGTTACAGTCATTGTCATTTTTATTGATAACAAAAATTAAATGTCACATGTCAAAACAATAATGATTACAGTATTTAAAAAAAAATACTTTGTAAAAATAATAATTAAAAAATATATAAAATCAGTTTAAGAAAGTCATGAAATAATTACAATATTAATTAACATCAATTTATGTTAATAAAAAGTACCTAAACTACGCAATTTCGCCGGAATTACGTCATCAAAATTATTATATGTCTACTCAATAAGCCTACCCTTTAGACGATGTTTAACTTTTTGACGGCCACGGCGACACCGGTGTCTCAAATAGAAATAATACAATAAGACACTAATTTAAATTGTTTTTGACATTAAATAGTTTCTTAACACAACCTTTTACGAATTTTATGATTGATAAAAAATTAAAGGTATCGGTTTTGCTTTATGGCTATTGGAAATTAACATTTCGTTTCTTAAAGACCACAGGGACATTTGTCCCAAGAAAAACTCCAAAAAAGTACGACAGTGCAATGTGTTTTAACTTGTAACTTTATTTTTTTATGAGCCTAATGAGTCAGTATAAACAAATAAAATTATAAGAAAAAGTTTCTTAACGTTATGTTCCTGAAAGTGTTAAAAGAAACCAGGGAGTACACGTCTCGCACTCAGGCGAGTAATAGGGTCCCGTTTTTCCCCTCCGATGAATGGAGCTGTTGATGTACGCAGATGATACTATACTAGCTATTTAGTGTTTACCGCCTCGTCTTGATGTCAGCGTGAGAAAACGAAAAATATTTTTGTTTTTATGGTGTGGTTCCTCCTCACCACCGCCACACCTCACCTTAGATTAAATCACAAGTTTTATTTTCTGTTAGCTATATGTAAATCTTAATTTATTTTTTAAATGTAAATCTTAACGCATATTTTAATTTTATATTTTATCGACACTTGTACAGATTGTGTATCTACTCGTATGTCCTATAGAGAAGACGCTGGTTTCCGTAGAACATTTTTTTTTTACTTGTTCGGAAACCAGTGAATTCACTACTTATGTGCAATGTAAAAATCCCAAAATAAAATTATGTGATATATTTAATTAGGTACTTTTTGTCAACAGAGGGCGCAAGCGTTTCGTGTCGGAAGGCGACGGTGGCGCCATTAAGGATCACGCGCTCAAACTGCGCGAGTGAACGTCCCACGTACGCGCCCTACACTACCCACTACCTACTGCCACTACCCGTGTGACATACATCAGTGAAATACTCGTTCCAGGCAAACATCTTCACCTAATAGGTACATGGAGGGGGTAATATGCAATTCTATTTGACGAGTTTCCGGTCACGTCTCGACGAGTACTCTTGCCCTTTACACTGCACACACGCACACATAGAAAGAGACCTGCAAATAGTCACTGCGCAAGCCTAGGTCATTGGGTCAATGTCAAGGTCATTGGTTCAATATCAATGTCATTGGTTCAATGTCAAGGTCATTGGTTGAATGTCAAAGTCATTGGTTGAATTTCAAGGTCATTGGTTCAATGCCAAAGTCATTGGTTCAATTTCAAGGTCATTGGTTCCATATAAAGGTCATTGGTTCAATTTCAAGGTCATTGGTTCAATGTCAAGGTCATTGGTTCAATGTCAAGGTCATTGGTTTAAATGGTTTGCCGCTCATTGAATCGGAGTCGATAGCAATTCAATGTTACTTTGGGGTTTCTGTAACTGTGGAATAATAAAAATACAAGCACCAACATGACAGAAGAAACAAGCACCAACATGACAGTTTAGTCCCAAGAAGAGGTTTGGTTTGAACTAGTTTTTTTTTTTGTAATTTCACATTTGACAGCTGTCAGTTGAATATAATTTTCAAGTTATTTTCCATGTTTGCGTAATGAATAAATCATAAAACTTGTATCAGTTATATTCGCTTTGCAGAAACTTAAAGAAAATCAAAAATTTAACGATTTTTTTCTCACAATGAAGCTTGTTAAATTGGCTAGTATTTTTGTCATGATAAAGAGTTTTATTATAAGATATATGTATTTGCATGAAATGTACAATAGTATGTTAAAAAGGTCAACTGTTGAAAGTGTACTAAGGCTAAAGAGAGTCATATTACATAAAGACTATACAGGGTTATCGGTTAGGGGTGTACTAAGCCGAAAGCGGGTCACTATACTCATCCCAAGGAACAACTTTTACTATGTGATCAACTTGAATTTGAGAAAATAAAATCAGCTGTTCTTCAATTGTGGGTTGGCCCCATAGTAAAAGTTATTCCTTTGATGAGTATACTGACCCCCTATCGGCTTAGTACCCAACGAGATAAGCTTTCAATTCTAACACTAACTGAATGTGGGTACAAAATATTTTTTTTTTAAAGTCACACTGTTGCTCGTAATATTATTCCCACGATTACCATCTCTAATTATCACTCCGTTGATGTCACTTCTTTTGACTTGGTGTATTCCTAGCGTCTATAATGACGTTGGTGACATTCTATAATGACGTTGGTGACATTCTATAATGACGTTGGTGACATTCTATAATGACGTTGATGACATTCTATGATGACGTTGGTGACATTCGTGAGCAATATTAGACGTTCCATTTCCATAAAATTACTTAAATACTTTATTAAGGCTGCCACTTGTAGCACTATGTTTTGTAAGAATTTTCTCTTGGATTTTTTTTTATATGTCTGCAATAAAGAATGGTCTATCTACCTAGAAAAGTAACGTGCGAGACGTGCCATTGTTGTGGACACGACCGCTTCAATTCACCCCTGTTGAAGTTCACCGAATGTGAACGAAACTATAGTTGGACCGTTACAACAATCGCGTACAAGTTTAAAACCTGTACTGTTAGTAAAAATTATATTGTGTAAAAATAGGTCTCTTTTTTATTATATTCAAGTACAAATATTCTGTAAATATTCGACGTGTAACAGAAATGTGTGACAATACTTAATGGTGTTAGTCTACACGTCAGAGTGAAACCTGCGTGGAAGAAAATTTTGCTAAATTCGTGAGAAAGTTATTGCGTCCTCCATACAACTTGACCGATCACGGGACCCATTTTTGTATGGATAACCTATTTTTTTTTTTACTCGAATTTTGCAATAATTACTTCTGTTCACAATTCACTTTGATGGGTGGACTTATAGCGTTAAGTATTGTCACATCTTTCTGTTACACGTTGTTGTAAGGTTAGGGGTGAAACAAACCCATACACAAATTTGGGACTGCTTTATTATGACAAAATCTAAAATTTGGTCTCATCGCTAAAAAGCGATCTCTTCCAGACAACATTTACCGGATTTATCCCCCCACGAGTGTTTTATAAAAAGTAACAGCAATTTTTTTGGCTTATTTAGCATTTAGTGCCATAGTAAAAATTGTGGTTAGTGATGGGTACGATGTCCCTCTTTGGGTTAGTGCACTCCTAACCGATACCTCTGTATTTTCGAAATGTACTTTTCTAATTTGACCTCAGATGTATGTGGCAATATGGTGTGTTAGGGCGCGTTTACTGAAAGTTTCTTTGATTTTTCGGAGCTCGCCTTTAGAATTGTCTATATTATATATAAGTAATAAGATAGGACTGTTGTAATTTTGAAGGATTCGCAATATTGAAGGACATACATTCATATATTAATCACATTCAAAGGAATATGCATAACTAAGTAAATAGGTCCGTCTATTTGTTAGGTATATAGTGATTAAAGTATAAGGCTAAAGCGATTTACTGAACCATGTTTATGATAATCTAATACAAATAAAAAAAAATATTTTATTTAGGCCATAGCTCCAAAAAACCGAAGAAATTTGATTAAGAGACAAAAAAAACTAACAATTTCACATATTATTAAAAAAATAGATAATAAACTGATATAAGTCATATGTGTCTAATCATCTGTAGAGTGTACGAATGTGGTCTCGTCGTAAACGGGCGGTAAAACTTTTGCTACAAAACGTGACTGTTTCCTACTGTACGTGCAGCTTTTTTTTTTATGATGAAAATTACATATTGAAGGCAGCATAACTATCACGACACGTGAACGATATTAACGAAAACTCTGATATAAAAATGTTTATAGTAGAACGACCACAGAAATATATGTATGCCGCAAGCTGGCAATTAAATTATCTTGACGATAGATAGCCATAGACCGAAATATGTAAAACTTTTTATTAGTCACTCTAAATTTTCCGTTAAATAAACTGCAGTAGAAATTTTATGATACGTCATAAATATAGTTTATTGCTAGTGATTTTCTCCGTTTGTTTGTCTGTCCAGTACTGCAGTGTTACGCCACAGACAGTCACGTTTTGTGGCGCTCGCCTGGCGCCCGTTTGTGCCGAGGCTTACAAGCAAGTGTTGATATTTTTTTAATGATACACATGGCGTGTAATTACGTCATAGGTTAGGAGTTTTATATTTTTTTTTTTGTAAACGTTAGTTATATTTAAAAAAAAATGCAATGTGTTGCCATTTTAGAACAGTTGAATTATTTAAAAACCTTGATTTTATTTAAGTCGTAAGTGGATTTGGTGTTTTCTATGGCCCTTCGTGCAAAATGACACGAAAATCTTTGATATCCGACAATTTTTATGCGACTTTAGTAAAGAAAAATAAGATAAAACCATATTGTGATAATTTCTAAAATGGCAACACTTGGCGTTTCACATGTCTTTGTATGCGAGAATGAGATAGCCATATGTTTGCAAAATACCTCTATGATTTTTTGATTAAGTGTTCATACAAAAGATTTGGCTTAGTACCCATGACATTCATAATATTGCCATCAGTAAAGGGTGTACTAGACCGAAATTAGGTCACTGTACACATCATAAGAACCAACTTTCACTATGGGATCGACTCTGAATAAGTGAAAAAAAAAACACCTGCTTAACATATTTTGTCGACGACCGATTAAGTTTATCTATTTTTAGTGTTTAGGTTTGGTCCCATTTTTTTATCTTACAGCTAGGCATTTGACCACAAGTTCGCACGATCACGGAAGTCAGCGATACTATAGCCCTAGACGGAGCGTGCCTAGTCTGGAATACACTGGCTCTCAAGGATGGCTACCGGTACACACCGATGGGTGCTTGGCGACTGATTTTACATCATTCCATAATGAAAGTTGTTCGTAATGACGAGTGTAGTGAACTCCTATTGGCTTAGTACACCCCGACTGATAACTATTTAACTTGTTCAAATTTTAACTTTAATTCGAGAAAAGTCTAAAAATCGTCCTGTTTTATGACAGAATTACTAGAAATAAACTTGATAAGGATAGTATTTTTTCTTTTCAAAGCATTTTTTTTGCAATTGTATTTTTTACAAAATGTGTGTGTGTATGGTGCCTGTATGATGTAAAAATAAGGAGTTTTTACTATTTTGATTTTCATAAGACTGTATCTACTGTATAATTGGCTTATTTGTTTTTAAATTCTAAAGTTTTCCACAAGCTACGAAGTGAATTCTGGTATTAATTTTGCTAAAACAAAATTACTGATACATTAAATAGATTTTTTCAAATGTGTTTAATCTAATGCTGGTTTTTTTTTTTGCTTTGATAAGTGACTTTGTAATGCCTTTATATTAAATGTTACTATATTATACGAACCAATATTTTGCCTTTTAAATTGGTTGTGACGTCAAACATGTCGTTTGTTTGCCAGTTTCAAGAATAGTAACAAGGAAAGGAAGATTTTTTATGTGTTAATGCGTATAATCTTGCTGAATTCTGAAAGTCACGTTATATTAAAGTAAGCACCTATATTTAGTTTCTGTCTAACGCAAATCCTGCATTTTTCTGACGTTTCTTTTTTTTTTATAGGAGTACCTACTTTAGACTAAGGTTGTATTTTTTATTCGCGTAGTTTGTGAACCGTAATAAAATATGTAACGCGGAAATGTGTAAATAATGCGAGGCAGAAATTATATTAGAAAAGTTCAAATTAATTTGTTGTTTTATTTATTTGTTAGTCCCCGTAGTAGTTGGTCTCCGGGGAAATTCGATTATCCCTTTTTTTTACTATTGGCTTGCTTTTGACTTCTACTCGCCTGATGTAAAGAGAAGATGCGGTCCTAGGATGTGGCACGCTTGCCTAGAAGAAACCGATTTACTCGCAGTTTGAAAAGATCGAGATTGTAGTTTTCGGGAAATAGAGATCCCACGGGAACACTGCGTTTTCCCGGAGTAAAAGTTAGCCTAAGTGTTAATCCAGGATCTGAGCTATTCTAGAGCGAAATTTTATCCTTTGAACGTGAAGGAGTAATAGACAGCTACTACACAGACATTCGCCTGTAATATTTAGTGCAATATGGCTATCTACTAAACTTCACTCTATTGCATATAATAAAATCACAACAAGCTCAAACGATGAATACAAACATTTTGAGGAAGCCTGCTTTTCAGATAAGGTGGATTTCAATATGAAGTTCCCAATCCTCAATTTGGTCAGCGTGGTGGACTACGGCCTACATCCATTAATAGAGGTGACTCCAGCTGTGGGACGCTCTGGGTTGATACGTAATCTACTAATGATTAGTAATTTTTCATAAAGAGCTACTTACTTAGTGGTAGGGCTCTCACGTTTGGGCGCTGCGCTAGTTTAGGTATTTTACACTCCGAGAAAGTCGACGAACTACGCAACCGATATCTTTATCCAGAGCTTCCCACCCGCCCCCACCAGAGAGCTGCGGGCGTGACTACTAAAACGATCTTGATCCATAGTGTAGTATATTTTATTAACCGAGCGAGCGAATCATCTTTGTTTCTGGACTGGAAAAATGTTATGTTGTCTGTCTATTTCGGAAAATTTTAATATTGGGGGATTTTGATTGGGGTTATATTTACCCCGGAAAGAGATCTAAACACAACAAATCTACCTATAATTTGAATGAACGAACATTTAACTACTAATTGAAATTACTTTGTTTTAATATTATACCGTACTGAGTTGCACCTAAGATGTCCCTGAGTTGCACTTGAGCTGCACCTGAACTGCATTTGAGGTGCTCCTGGGTTGTCCCTGAGTTGTTCCTAAGTTATCCCTGAGTTACACTTGAGCTGCACTTGAGTTGGACCTCAGCTGCATTTGAGATGTTCCTGAGGTGTCCCTGAGTTGCATCTCAGTTGTACTTGAGCCGTATTTCTTTTTCATTTGAGTTGCACTAAAGCTGCATTTGAGTTGTACCTAGGTTGTTCCGGAGTTTTCCCTGATTTGTCTCTGAGTTGTTCCTGAGATTTTTCTAAGTTGTCCCTGAGTTGCACTTGAGCTGCATTTGAGTTGCACCTGAGTTGCGCTTGAGCTACATTTGAGTTGCACTTGAGTTGTTTCTGAATTGTTCCTAAGTTTTCTCTGAGTTGTACCTGAGTGGCCCTTGAGTTGCACCTGAGGTGTTCCTGAGCTGCATTTGAGTTGCACCTGAGTTGCACTGAGCTGCACCTGTCTTGTCCCTGAGCTGTATTTGAGAGTTGCACCTGAGTTACACTTGAGCTGCATTTCATTTGCAGTTGAGTTGTATTTGAGTTACAAGTTGCATCTGAGTTAACTTGAGTTGCTCCTGGATTGTCTCTGAGTTGTACACGAGCTGCGTTTGAGTTGTCCCTGAATTGTACTTGAGCTGCACTTGAGGTGCACCTGAGTTGCAAGTTGCACCTGGATTGCATCTGAGTTGGAAGTTTCACCTAAGTTGCACCTGGGTTGTCCCTGAGTTGTAGTTGAGCTGCATTTGAGTTGCACCTGAGTTTTACTTGAACTGCATTTGAGTTTCACTTGAGCTGCATTTGACTTGCACCTGAGTTGTACAAGAGTTGTCCCTGAATTGTCCCTGAGCTGCGTTTGAGATGCACCTGAGTTGTCCCTGAGTTGTAAAAAGAACCATTTAATCTATCCATCATTCTGTGGAATATGTAATATAATTACAGTACCAAATGTGAGGGTAGTGTTACATATTCATTTTGTATGTAGGGTACACTGAAATAAATCAGTTGTGTCGCCGACTTAGCGTTTTACTCGTGTCTCCGTCGAAATACTCTAAATATCTAACTGGCGACGAGGATGAAAGATATTGTGTGTTTTAATTATGTGTGATGCACCGGCGATAAAATACCGATGAAAAAACTAGAAGTTTTGGACATTTATCTGGCGTAATGTGCGGTATGCAATGGACGCGTGTAACACATGAAACGATGGAGAATTTGTTCGGGGAGGCAGCATAAGGTCTCACGAGAGACGCGGTGGTGAGATGGTCGGCGACCTACTCACGGCGGCGTTCCCGAAAGACGAGAACGCGTAAATTTCGCTAAAGTAAAATGCGGGCGAAATTTAGGAGCAATGACGGGGGTAGTGACCGTTTGCGTTCTGGCGGCTGGACTTCTAAGGAGGGAATCGGGCTGTGGAGCGACGATAACAAAGGGCAAGGTCACGGAGGCCGAGCTACTCCACAGAACCATGGTAGCAGGTGCTGGAAGGGTTATCGTTTGAGATCTGGCGGCTGGACCTCCAAAGAGGGAATCGGGCCGGGAACAACGACAGTGGGCGCTGGAGGTGTGAGCGCGGACGCTCAGTTCGCCGGCTGCGCTGGCCGCGTAGCAACAATATCCGAGCGACGGCCGTCACAAAAGGATAACTGAGAATCTAGTGATCAGCAAAATAAAAGGGAAATGTAGATAATGCATTTTAGTTCTAAGAAGGGGGAAGATAGGCAGTATACGGCCCAGTGGGGTGAAAGTGTCGTGATAAGTGATTTAATATGAAAGTTATCATAACGGAAGCAATTAAGGTATTGTTGCTTAAAATCACGAATGTAGTAGGTATGTACCTAGCTAAGTACTTAGCTTAAATTGTCTTGCGCAAATTGTCGACATGTAATGATGTTATACCGTTTGTTAAAATATCTTTTATAGAAGTGTAATGTCATAGTAAAAAAAAAGAAGGAAAGTAAGCCTGTAACTATTTATAATATTATAATTATCTTGGAGCGCATAGTGCACAGACTGATTGTAAAATACATAGTTTCCACAGATAGTCTGATGGGTACCTACTCAGTGTAAGAGAATTTTGGTAGATTGTGTTTAAGAATTGTTAAATATGCAGTCTCAGTACTAAAAGAACCGTTATGTAAATGTTAAAATTAAAAAATCATAAGGTGTTGATAAGTTCTATAATATGATTGAAGTGATAATAAGTATGAAAGGAATGAAATTACATATTTTTCATAGGTTGTTAAAGTTACTAGGTAGTGTTTATATTTGATAAAATAATTGAAGTTATAATTAGATAAAGTACATTTGCATGGTGAACTTGAAAGTTAAGTTTAACTATCAGATACACTATTATATCTAAAAAACTTAAAAGTTTGGAAATTTTATTTTGTATTTCAAAAGTTCATTTGGAAGAAGTTTTTAATGCATAATTGTTCAAAATGGATGTGAGATAAGGTCATAAATCAATTTCATTATTTTGTGTCTCGGTTGTCTGGCGTTGCCGCGTTAGCAAATGCGAGATCAGTGCTGTTAATGGCACAAATACACAGGTAATTGTAAAACTATATAACGAGGCACCTAACGAGTTATTATTAAGAATACTGTTGTTGAAATTTGAAGATCTATTAAGTAAACATATGTTACGTTTAGGTTATTAACATTCGCTTAATAACTTGACAAGAATGTTAGTTTTAGACTTCAACATGATTTGGATAGAAGAATGTAGGTACTCGTAGGTATATATAGCATAGGTAGGTCTCGATGGTTATGTTAGGTGTGTGCGGATCGTAAGTACCTGCCGTGGTGATATATACGCGTACTTAAGTATATGAGTTTATGCCGGTTTATTCTAGATTTGGTGAAAGGAAATACATATTAGCTTTTTAAAGTTCAAGATGAACACATAGTACATGGTATATAAAATATTGCTTTGATTTAGTATTGGTTTGTATAAATTGTAATGCAATAAAAGATGTGGAAATATTATTAATATATTAGTCATGCGTAGTGGAAATAGCTATGCGTAGTTTTGTTTAAATAAAGAGGGTTTGTAAGAGTACAGTTACCTACTCGTAGTTATCTCAAAATGTTCAAAGTATGATGTATATTTTTAATACAAATACGTAAGATTTCTGAATTGCAATTGAAAAATGTGTAATAGCAGCCGGTTAGATACAACTCATTTGTATAATATTTGCATTTATAAAGCCATAAAAATGAACTATTGTTCAATTAGCCTGACTTTAGTCTTTACGTAGAGGACTCGACTATGTAATGTTAACTTTTTCACAAACAATCTTATAGCCGTATATTGTTATTGTGATATGTGACCAGGAACTAACCTATTATTGATGCAGGATATATTATGCACAGGTAACTTTTAGTTCGTTGGTATTACAATTGTTTAGTTATTCTGTTAATTTATCCAACCAGTCATAAGTAGGTATGTTGTGTTGAGCGTCAGTAGGAGTATAAAAGTAATTACCGTTATGAAAATCCTAAGTTGTTAACTTTGCTATCACATAGTAATATTGTATTCTATAATACTGTATTTTTTCTTTCTTTCTTTTCTTTTCTTCTTTAAAAAACATTCAACTGATTTTGTTTGGGGGGAGATAGGTATGGGTCCTTATACCAATGTGTAAAGTATGATGTTACACTCGTATGTGTATATGATTTTGGGTCGTCTGGAATGTTGTTCTACAATATTCATTTAAATCATGTGAGGAATTTGGATGTATTCCGGAGGATCATAATTTCACAGATGTTAGTGTTATGTTTTGCATTGTATTCTGACACTATCTTGCAGAACTGGCAGTTGATATATATAATATACATTAACTTTGAGCCTATTGTATAAATTGATATTGTGTTTGTATTTATACATTTAAGAAGAGGCGTGTGGAATATGTAATATAATTACAGTACCAAATGTGAGGGTAGTGTTACATATTCATTTTGTATGTATAAATATCTAACTCATTCATCCATTGTTTTTCCTATATCTCTGATATAGGAAATGAATTAAAACATGTAACAAGCAACTTGGTGATGATGAATTAAAACATGAAAAATAAAGATATCTCACAAAATATCAAAAACGGTCCATACAAGTGTATGTTGTTCTAGCACGCACACAATCAAAGCGCTACCAAGGCCAGCAACATTTCCGATAGAATTGGTTACAAAAACCGCGTAAACGTCGAACGCAGAACTGTCCTCGACTAGCGCGACTGAGCGCACGTTTTTTTTTTTTTTTTAGAAAGGACTGAGCTGCTGGTCCTGGACCTCGGACAGCTTGACCGGACGTTTTGGCAAGCGCAAATGGGCTGGGCCACGGTTTGGTTTTGGTTTTGGGGCGACAAGCACAAGGGCGCCTCAGACGGCACGAACCTCGGCTTGAGCCGTCGCCCAGAGTTGGACTAACGAACTGCCCTGGCAACCCGGACGGGGAGTGCCTAGGGCCCTAGCCACTGGTGGCAACCTAGCTAAAACTTTTTAAAGCGAATTTGCCCAGACCTCCCTGGGGGGGAGGACAAATGAGCCCTATGAATCTGAGTGACGAGCGCACGTTGCTAGCGCAGTGAAATATATAGTACTTATAATTAATTAAATAAAAAATAGATACAGCATTTAAAAAAAAAGATATATATGTGTATGTGTTCAGCACAAACCAAATAATACTTTGGTGTAAAGTTGCGTAGAAAAGGAAGAAGAACTTCGGAAATTTAAGGACATGTTTCAAAGCCTTTTTGGTTGAAAATTAAATTAGAAAATATATTTTTTCTCATTTGTTTACGGCTTCTAGGGAATATATGAATCTTGGTAATCAAAGCTCATGATATCTGTAGAGACAAAATAATTTTTTTAGGGGACTACAATCAATAGAATCTGCAAAATAGAGCGCGTAAATGTGGTCTGCGCTAGTTTTTGCTTTACCATAAACCGGGAAAAAAATATATTCAAATAAGCAAGTAAAATAATTTAAATACACAGCATGATAGAAGAGAAAACAAACTACTATTATAGAGTTATTGCAAATAAAAAAAAACTATGGCAAAGTATACAATTTGAACGTGAAAAACTACGCATTTACTTACGCGGTATGTTGTAATAATAAGATAAAGTTGTTAATCTACACATTAAAGTGAATCTATTAGGTATAAAAAAATTGCAAAATTCGAAAAAAAAATATTGCGTCCTCTATGACCGGTCACGTGACCAATTTTCATATGGAGAACCTATTTTTTCTGGAATATTGCAAAATTTACTTCTATAATGGGTTCTCTTTGACGAGTTGACTAACTCCCGTATTGTCACACCTTTTTTTTACAAGTTGTATATTCTGTGATTGGTTAGTCATAACAAATATCATCTTTTTCAGCTCAGTTTTAAAGTTACAACGTCACATATTTACCTCAATACGATAATAAATAGTAGTAAAGGTACGAGTTTAAATAATTTCAATTTAAGTATTCAGCACATTACCTTACCGACGACCTTAAACATGATGTCGACATAGAACGAGAGCGAAGAACACAAGCGATCCGAGGTAACATGCTGGCACGTAGATTTGCCCGCTGTCAAGATAACGCTCTTTAAAGCTTTCTGCTAAGGAATGTACACGGGCGGTCTCTGGGCTAGCTATACCAAGAGATCGTTGGATACTCTTCGCATACAGTATAGTAACATATTTAGGATGATGTTGGTACTTCCCCGTTATTGCAGTGCCTCCACCATGTTTGCGCAGACTCAAACTGATGGCTTCCAAGCCGTCATAAGCATAAATGTGTATGTAATGAGGAGAGTGCGGGGAAGTCACAACAGCATCCTGAAGATTGTTGCTGAAGATGTATTGGCACCTGTACAGAGAAAACTTATCCGGGTTATTATTAAGTGAGTATCTATACTTATAATGAAACTGTAACAGTTCAAATTCTGTACACTGAATATATTTAGAAAAATTCTTTTGCGGTTTTATTAACGGTACCAAGCTGTAGGAGAAGGGATGAAAATCGTATTTATAAAATAAATTAATAAGTATGTAGCTGTGAATATCTCGACCGGATGAGATTAATGGGTACAGTTGTATCTTTCGTCTATATAATAAGTAGGTATGTGTATAGGATACATTAAAATTTGTGAACTTAAACTAACATAGATTTTAAGAATTGGTTGCTAACACATGCACCCGTTATGTTGTGTGAATAAAAACAAATTTCAATTTCAATAAAACACATTTACATTGTCATGTTGTTCATTAAATAATATCAGAAAACCACGCAGTTTTACAAACAAACAATTAGGGCATACTACCCATAAAATTAAATACATTAGCATCAACAAAATAAAACAGATTAATAAAATATCTTTCTAGTTAATTATTGTTTTTACTTATATATAACATGTGACAGAAAGATGTGACAATACTTAAGGATGTAAGTTTACCCATCAAAGTGAGCCCTGCGTAGAACAAAATTCTAGAAAAAAATATTGCGTCCTCCATACAACTTGATCGATCACGTGACCATTTTTTATGTGGAGAACTTAATATTTTTTTCTCGAATTTTCGAATAACATCGCTTAGTATTGTCACACCTTTCTGTTACACGTTGTTTAAGTACACACCTACTTACTAAGTTATGTACACAAGCTAAAATAAAGTTAGAATATAAAAATAACTATCTACAAAAAGTTCTCTTAGCTCTTTTACCAAAGAGAAAGGAATTGTACACTAGTAAAATCGTGTATAATTAATTATGTACTTATAAAACTCCGCCGATGATGCGACAAGGAGATTATTTTATATAACAACTGGTAAGAAGCATCTTCAAAAAAACCCGACTGCTAAATCTTTAAACCTGTGTATCATCCTTATTTTTTATAATTTTGAAGTACAGTGTCACTCTCACGACTAAGACGAAACTATTGACGCCACTCGCATAACAAAACGACAAGCCGTTTAGGCTCTAGAGCGTGACAAAGAACATACAATACACACACCCGAAAAACATTACCCTCCTATCCCAGTCGGTAAAAATATATTTAGGTAGACTTTTCAAAATTTTATCTGTATCCTGAATTCAGATTATTTATTTGATCCTAGGGGCCAGACGAAGAATAGACGAAGTGGAGGCGTGAGCCCACCCTTTCGCCCTGTCGCTCAGTTTTATTAAGATACGGCTACGGAAAAATCGGCTTGGAACATCATGCTAAAAATAAAATGGCCAAAGTTTTTGTTATTTTTATTATAAAAATTTGTTCTTTTATCATAAAATATGTCTTATTCTCCACAACAAAATTATTTGAGCCGTTTTTCAAAAAAATATATTTTGGTTTTGTATCTCAATAAAACCTAGTTAATGCGAGCGAGAGGACGCATTTTAATCTTATATAAAATATAATCTTATATAAATTAATTGGGTATAAATTAATGTTCCTTGGATTGTGCAAGTTTAATTCACATCAGAAATTATGATTAATGTCAAAATTATTGTAAATATATGTACAAAGTATTTTTTGGTATCCTAAGTTAGCTATGCCACAACATGTCTAAGTATTGTAATATAGCGATAAGATACGTAACAACCGATCCGACTTCCTTCGAGGAAGTCGGATCGAGAAAGAGAAACAATAAGGTGAGGTGTGGCGGTGGTGAGGAGGAACCACACCATAAAAACAAAAATATTTTTTCGATTTCTCACGCTGACATCAAGACGAGGCGGAAAAACACTAAATATTTTGCATGTACCATCTTATTATAATCTTAATAATAATAATATTATTATGACTGCTTTACCTAACAAGTCCACACTCGAGTTTTCTACAATCTTAGCCTCTTATTTTGGTTAGAAAATTAAATACAGTAAGAGAATATTTTTTTTAAAAAAGCGATTAGGATAGCCGACTTCTATTACGGCCGGCAGAACTTTTTCAGTTTTAATAATTTAAAAACCAAACCCTCTCGATGTTTTTTGAGAAAATTAAAACGGGATCATTCGAGAACCCGTTTTTGTTTTGTTTCAAAGAGTGTATATATAAAAATATATAAAACTCAAATGCTGTTCGTTAGTCTCGCTCAAACTCGAGAACAGCTGGGCCAATTTAGCTGGTGTTGTTTTGAAATGTTTGTCGTACTCCAGGGAAGGTTTAAAAGGTGAGAAACATAAATTACTGTTAGGCGGTACGAAGTTCGCCGGGTCAGCTAGTCTACAATATTTCCTCATGCGTTCCGGTTATGCCTCCTTCCATAGGTGTCGTAGGGCGGAGGCACCTGTTTGTGCTGGTACCACTCCACAGCGATGGTAACCGCGGCGACTACCACGGCGGCGCCGATCAACAAACCTTTCACTAGGACCTCCATGCTCGACTTATCTGTAACCATAGACAATATGACTTTATCGCTACGCTCGAAGCTTCGAACTCCTTGTAAAATAAAAAAAATAACATTGATGTAGTAGCATGGTGGTTTTCCCGCGTTCGCTGAAAAAATGGCGTTTTTGTCTGTGTAACTGCAAATCTAGTGATTCTGCAAGCTTTAATGTGTAATATTGGTGGATTATTAAACATTATTGTCTTGTTTGTGTGCACAAGTGTGGGCAAGCGATATAAAGACGGAGTAACGTGGTTTTCGTGTTCGCGGGAAATCTCCACAGAAACCCTGGTAAAGTCTACACCGCTTATATATATACAAATCGTTTTTTTTTTTTTGTTACTCGGCCATCACACGTTCTGTGTATTGTGCCATTTCTCAAGTTTGTCAAGAGCTTCCTGTTGAACTTCCAGTTTTGCGTCTTCAAAGATTTAATTCTTCTACACATTATTTGCTTCGTTAATTGTTATTGTGAACTTTCTTGTTGAGATGTATTTTTTGTTTGTTTTATAGTAAAAACGGGGAAACTTTTAATACCCAAATATAACGACGAGATATAACTAATAACTATTTCGGATCAGATAAGTTGACAAAATCATATTTACACAAAATTATTTACAAGCTAATATATTTTCATAAATGTTACAACTTAATGCTATTTAAAATTAATAAATCAGAAATAGCTTCATAAATTGGTTGTTTTTCAGAGGCAAGAAGAAAAGAAACATTAATTGGAAACGGAGTATCAATTGATACAAGCGTTTCATAGAAAGAAGAATAATCATTCAAGGGACATCCAAGTAGTATATGATTGACGTCAGCAAAAGGATGACCACATTCGCATGAAGGATCGTCAACAATATTGAACCTAGCAAGATGTACTGGGGAACAAACATGGCCCAAACGTAACCTTATCAGGGATGACGTCGCCATCTTACCAAGTTTAGTCTTAGAAAACCATGGCTTAAGTTTAATTGTGGGTTGTAGGGACCAGTAATACTTTCCTTTAGTTTTAGATGACTCGTTCCAAGCTTTATTCCAAGAGTCTTGGATAGATATTCTGGGTAAAGTTGCTAAGTCATGGCAGTAATTAATATAAGGGTACAGATCTCCACATTGAACAGCTTCATTGGCAAGTTGATCTGCCTTCTCATTTCCTTTAATACCACAGTGGATAGGTATCCACAAGAATTTAACAGAAAGACCATATTCCATACATTTATGTAATTTGTCTCTAGCATTTATAATAACAGGTATAGTTGATTTAGATTTAAATGGGAACCTTTCTAAAGCTTGAAGAGCACTTTTAGAGTCGGAAATGATAAGAGTATGTTTAAGTTTTGCTAAAAAGATATATTCTAAACTTTTTAGGATTGCAAAGCATTCTCCGGTAAAGGTAGATGATTCTGGTGGTAGCTTAACTTTTTGAACGATTTTGTATTCCCGATGATAAACACCTACTCCAACAGCTTGATTATCACCATGTTTGGACGCATCACAATAAATGTGATGCCATCCCTTCCAACATTCATTAATAAGGGAGTTGAATTCATTATTCGCGTTAAAATCGTTTTTTCTGATGTCTAAATTTAATTCGATGTTGGGAGAGACTAGTAATGTTTCATATGCGGTGTCAAAAATAGGGAGGTTTATTGAGCGATAAGTGTGAGCCGACAAGGATAGAAAATGTTTCATACTTAATACAAGATGTGGTTTTGTTTTGTGTTTCCAGTAAGGACATGATGAACAAAGATTTACCAGTTCTAATAGTTTTCGTACTAGTGGATGATCGATGAATTGTACAGTTCGATAAAAGAACCGATCAGCAAGATATTGGCGACGAATATCCAGTGGCGGTTCTGCGCATTCAATCTGCAACGCATTTAAAGGACTAGATTTCATGGCACCTGATATTATTCTGAGTGATTTAGTTTGAATACTATTGAATCTTTTAGCGACGGTGACTCTACAAGGTTCAAGGAGAAAGCTGCCATAATCCATTACACTTCGTATTAGAGCATTGTATGCTAGTTTGAGGGAAAATGGGTGTGCACCCCACCAGACCCCCGCAAGACATCTAAGCATATTAATGCGCTGCTCGCATTTAGAGGTTACAAAATCACAATGAGGGATGCCGGTAAGTTTACAGTCTAGTACTATTCCTAAGAACTTAGCTGCTTCTTTCTGAGGGATTAGTAAACCATCGTAGAAAATATTTAGTGGGGGAGGATTACGTGACCTTGAAAATAAAACTGCGACACTCTTGTCAACAGATAGTTCTAATCCGTGATTAATGAACCACGTATTTAGACAGTTTAATGTAATTGTAATTTGATCGCACGCATCCGCTGTAGACTTATTGGTACAATAAATAAGTAAATCGTCTGCATACTGCAAAACTTTAACAGAATCCTTAATAGACATCTCTAAGTCGTACGTATAAATATTGTAAAGAAGCGGACTTAATACAGATCCCTGTGGTAGACCTTTCCACAGAATTCTGTACTCATCTGAAAAGTCAAGCTTCACGGATCTTCCATTTAAAATGTTAATTATAAATCTAGTCAGTAATGAGGGTACATTAAGTTCATTTAATTTTTTTTCGAGAACTGGCAAAATAACGCTGTCGTAAGCTGATTTTATATCCAAAAAGACGCCAACAGTCGATTTATCGTATGTAAAACCTAAACGAATATCTGTTACGAAAATACTTATACTATCCATAGTGCTTCTACCTTTTCTAAATCCGTATTGTGTTTTAGCCATGAGGTTATTTGACTCTATGTACCATTCAAGTCTGTTTTTTACCAAATGTTCCGCAATTTTAGCCATTACATTTGACAATGCAATGGGACGATATGAAGTAACGTCTCCTGGTGGTTTATTAGGCTTTAAAATGGGCAAAATCGTTTGCGATTTCCAAGAAAGAGGAACGTTACCCGAGATCATAATGGTATTTATAACGTCCAACAAATAAAATAAAGCTTTATCCTCAAGGTGGCTATAAAAAGAATAAGGGATACCATCTTCACCTGGAGCAGAATCAGTTGTATTTGATAAAACACCCTTTAATTCATAAAGAGTGAAAGGTGAGTTAAGACCAGTAAAATCTGTATTACCCAGAGATATTCGTTCAGTTATATCTTTTTGAGAAACATAAGGAGGAGCTAAATAATCTAAATATGGACCACACAATTGATACGGAATAGAGACTGTAGAAGGCGTAAAAGCTGACTTGAATTTTCTGATATTTTGCCAAACAACTGAGGACGGAGTATGAGGAGATATTGACGTGCAATACCTCTTCCAACCAGCCACTCGTTTGTCCTTAAGGATTTTTTTAGTTTCTGCCATTACGTTAACTAACATTTGATAATTATACGGTGTCATATTTTTATTATACTCTTTTTCAGCTTTTTTTCTTTTCTTTATTGCATCAGAACATTCTCCATCCCACCAAGCAGGAGAAGGCATTCTATTAAGAGTGCATTTCTTAAGAGGCAATATTTCGTCTGCTACTGCTGTCACTACTTCTATAAATTCTTTAACACATGTATCTTCATTGTATATATTTGGTTGAGTAAGACTAGAAATAACTTTCTCTACTCGAGAGCTATAAGATGCCCAGTCAGCACCAGCTAAACGGTACTTTAATCGAGGTTTCTTTGAGGTTGGTGGAGGTCGAGGTATACTTTTAGCCAAATAATTAATAATAATCGGAAAATGATCACTTCCATGGGCATAGGGATGTATATACCAGTCTAACATACAAGCAAGACTTGGTGTGCAAATCGATAAATCGACAGCACTAAGCCTTTCACCAGGTTTAGTTCTTTTTGTTGGACATCCTTTATTTAATACACATAAATTGTGGTGATCTATGATATCCATTAGTGTATTCCCGTAGCATGTACTGTCAGAGCTTCCCCATGACTGTTGGTGACAATTAAAATCACCAAGTAAAATAAAAGGTTTAGGAATGGATGAAATAATACTATTTACTTCTTGAAAGATGGATACAGAAGGGTGAGGAATGTAAATTGATATGAAGCTAATATTTTCAACTATTGCACCTACAATGGAAAAGCCATCACTATGAGCTGGAAAAGATATGCAAGTGAAAGTAAACGAAGTGTGAATAAGAAGTACGACACCACTATGGTTGTCATTTCTATCTTCGCTAAGACAGAAGTAATTTTTAATTTTTAGGACAGAGCCAGGTTTTAACCATGACTCTGACAGCGCAATAATAAATGGATCATATTTGTAAATTAAGTAAAGTATTTCAGTTTTTTTATGTTCCGCGCTGCGACAGTTTCACTGGACAATCCTGAATAGGTTGTCCAGGGGAACTTGGCCGAAATGTGGTATTTGGAAGATTAGGTGGGGATATTTTGAGAGCATCTAGTAAAGGGGCAACGTTGGACGGTAGTAGAATGTTATTCTGTGTCAAAGTTTCTATTCAAGATGAAATAATTTCTTTCAAATTTTGTTGTGACAAAAAGTTATCTTCTTCGATGACTATGGGTTTGGCATAACCACATCCAACAGAACTAGACGGCATATTATAATCTTTAATTAACTGTTGATGGGCTGATCGGTCATAGCCTTTTATTAATTTAGGTGGTGGTCTTGGTTTAGACATAACAATCTTGCCACGAGAAGACCCCACGGAAGATGTTGGACTTGGGGTTCGGAGTAAGAAAGGTCGTTCAATTATTGTTGGTTTAATTGATGTTACTACCTCAGCGTACGACTTTCCTACGGGCGCATGAAGCTTTGTAGCTTCGGCATATGAAATTGAATTTTGCGCCATAGACAATTTAATATTTTTCTGTCGAACGAATTCAGGACATGATTTGTTAGTCGCAAAATGAGACCCAGAACAATTGCAACATATGGCGCAATCTTCCTCCCTTTGGCATGAGTCTCCAGAGTGCTCTTGTCCACACTTATAACACCTTACCTTAGAACGGCACTGTGTTTTTGTATGGCCGTAATGACAGCAGCCGTAGCAGAGTATGGTCGGAAATGTGTATAATTCAACGGCAATTGCATTATAACAAACAAAGATATGCTTTGGAAGAATCTTTCCATCAAAAGTTAAAACCACCGTTTGTGATGGCTTCCATATTGGTGAACCATCTACATTCACTTTGTAGTTCATTCGGCGAACTTTTAATACTTTACCACATCCATGTGGAACGTTGACATTATCAATAATTTCTTTATCACACCAGTCTACCGGAATTCCACGAACAAGCCCCATGCGCGTTATACTAAATGTTGGTATAAATGCCTTGAGTTTCTCATTTGTTAGGTTGTTGTTGTTGATAAACAGATTTGCGTCATTGTGGTTTGAAAATGAGAGACAGATCCTATTACGACCAATACGCTTAACACTGCCATTAATTATATTACCAATATTATACTTTTTAAGGAATCTGCCGAAAGTGATCGGGTGCAATGTAGAACCATCATTCATATCATTGTGTTCTCTGACTACATGTACAGTATACGGAGCGTTGTCTGTACTGTTATATTGATTTCTGCCTACTGGAACAAAATTAGGCCTAGCCGTAGGTAATTCAATATTGTTTTGCAATATTGAAGTTGGAGTCGTGGTGTTTTTACTAAGTACATCGTTGTGACTATCAAAATTTATGTCTGAATGATTTTTCCTCTTTCTTTTAGTCTTCAAAGAGTTTGAAGTATCAGATGATTCTACTAGTGTGTTAGTAATATCCATAACATCACTGGGGGAGCGCATATTACTTTCTGTTTCATCTATTGTAATAAAACAAACAGCCGGAGGGACAGGGTCCCCCGGGTCAGGAGGTTCTTCCATAGCGATAACAACAAAAAAAGACTTACCGAGGCTTAATTTACACTAAAAACAAAATATGTACATAAACTATTTATAATATTACGCAATCCTACTTATCTGATCACTTTATATCACAAAAAACAAAATAAATTTGTTTCCCAAGAAAAAACGCGCCCACCTAATTCAGAAGTTTCCCGCGCTTTTTCATACAAATCGTATGGTGCCATTAAACAAAAGAAAAAAAATAGCATGGTAATCCTTTTTTTTCTTGATGATGGCTTTACTCATTTGTGTATTAGCCAGTGTCATGTTCTTCGTCTTGCGTTCTGATGTTTATTTTTTCTGTCTGTTTTCTTCTTTTCTTTAACTTCTTGGTATTAGTACATTATATCGAATTTAAAAGTTGTTTATGGGAAGATTTGTTTATTTTTTGTTAAAACGGGGAAACGTATATATTTGCAATAAGGAAATCGGATTACAGAAAAAAAGATGTAGTCAGAGGAGTGGGTTGGGAAAGGAGAAAAAGAATATATAAAATATATAAAAAATATATATACTAATTTTAAGTTTTGTATATTATACAAACTTAAAATTAGTAAATTAAACTAAACTTTATAACTATACATCATTAGCTTAGTGTATGAAGTTAAGATACTATATATAGATACAGAATTATTTACAAGTAAGGATGGTATGTTGGTTGGAAGAGGGACATTAAGATTGATTAAATCAGTGTATAGAGAGGTATGATCTAATAAGGGACAGTTGAAGATGTGATTTTCATCACCAACTTCCCCGCATTCACATAAGTTATCATCAATAATGCGAAGCCGGTCAAGGTGTGCTGGACTGCACATATGTCCCAGTCTCATACGTATGAGTACTGATGTTGCTCTTTTACTAAGTTTTAATTTGAAGAACCAGAGCTTTGATTTGGATCTGAATTGACAGGAAAATCTTGTATATGATCTTTAAATTTAGGCCAATTATCTTGAATAAGTTTGTATGTCATTCTAGGTTTAGGCAGAGGTTGTTTAACTTTTTTCCCTGGGAAAGATATTAATATTGGATAATGGCCACTACATCGGTCAGATGAAAGTGTTTGCCAGGAAAGATATGAAGCTAAAGTAGGAGTTGTAATTGTTAAGTCTACTGAACTGAGATGCTGACTTGGTAAAGTATGTCGTGTTGAAGTTCCTCTTAGTATTGAGAACACAGAGATTGTGTTAATTCAGTATGTCTAGTAGGTAATCTCCCTTATAGTCTGTTTTAGTGCTACCAAAGGAATGATGAGGTGAATTAAGATCTCCCAATATTATAAATGGTTTTGAAAGAAGGTGAAGTATTGAGTTAAGTTCTTGTAAAATAGAAGAAGAAGGATTAGTTATATATACAGAAACAAAACATATATCTGAAAGTAGAGCTGCTACAATATTAAAGTTAGTATGAGAAGGAAGAGGAAATTTTTTATATACAATATCATTTCTAATCAGTAAAATGTCAAAACGGCCATTTTGGTACAATGCAATCGTAATTCTGAGGCAACAGTTTTTGTATGGCCGAATCGAGCACAGAAATAACATTGAACAGTAGGATATGCATAAAGTTCTACTGGCAAAGCATTGTGGAACATATAAATTCTCTTTGGAAAAACCTGCCCATCAAATGTCATTACTACGGTTTGTGATGGTTTCCATGAATGATTTCCATCAATGATTGTTTTATATTTTTATATTGTTTTATGCCATTAACAATACAGTAAAATGACTGCCCTTTCAAAAATTTTCAAAAAGTGATTGGATGCAAAGAGGTGTTGTCGTCAGAGATGTTTGTAATTTTTGTACATGAACAATGTAAGGAGCAGCATCAGAGGGCTGGCTGGCTATTGGCGTAGGACGAGATTGGGAGAAATCATTAAGAACGGTACTTGTTGTTAGAGCTATATTATTGAGTGTTGTTTTGTTGATTACTAACGGATTAGAGATCTTTTCATTTATACTATCAGTGGGGACACATGAACAGTCTGAATCTTTTATTTCGCAGGCTGTGTTCCGCTTGTCTCGTCGACGTTTATTACAGTGCCTATATACCTTGCCCGGTCGGGTTCGCTTATGTGAACTTGTTGAGATAGAGGTCACGGAGTTGTCAGTCTCTACGCCCGATTCGTTTGACATTAAAGTTACATAAGCTGCGGCGGGAGGGACTGTGCCCCCCGGATCGGGGGGCTCCGCCATCTCGAAAAATCTCATATCTAAAGAATATCACTATTATAAAATAAATAAATACAAAAATAAGATTACTATTTACAAATTACACAAATCTGACCACTTTCAATCGTATTTAAATTGTATTTTAAAATTCACAACAAAAAACACGCCAGCCAAGTTGAACGTTTCCCGCGCTTTTTTCATGGATAATTTACACAACGCATTAAACTTGCTGGCAATTTTCCACACAATAATTTAATAAATAAGTAGATAGGTACGTACATTTAATAGATGTCCAGTCTACTGGTTATAACTTTTTAATAGATATGTAGTGCACATAGAAAAATATTCATGCTGGTAAATAAAACACGGAAGAAATAATAATAGACTCACCCACTTGAAGTGTAGTATTTTGTCAATAGAAAGGAAATCCCCTTGACTACCCAAAACAAAACAAGAACCCTATAGGAACTATCACATCACTGACAAGTGACAACCCAGAGTGTAAAAGTGGCCGACAAGAAATAAAAGCCATCTGCGTTCCGTTCTACTTATTCGTGCAAAGATCTTATATTACTTTCGATTCGATATGTACCTAGCGAGTACTAGGTACATATCGAATGGAAATATTTGTCGATTGATCGATTTTAATCAAACAATAATATTGCAACGGTACACTATTTTTAACAGGGACAACCCAAGGTTGTGAGAAAACCAGACATAAAAGCCCCCCCCCCCCCTGGAATAGCGCTCCTGCGTTCGTTATTTATTACTATATTTTTTTCGCGGCGTCACCAGCTAGATGCAATTATTATATATATCCAGTAGTAATAGATAGAAAATTACAAAATCACTGATACGGTTCCTACAAACTACTATATTAGATTTCCATACTAAAATACTTACTCGATTGTTTAAGTATCGAAAGGGGCGTTTGATCCTTGTGTAACTATTGGCTATTGAAATCTTGCCAGGCGTCTTTATAATTATGGACACTGTCATCAAAAATTTCAACCCTTCAAATCTCTATTCGCAATTAAAGATAGCATTTCTCAAGATGTAGCCTATCGTTATCCCAATTTTATCATAATCGGTTCAGACGTGAGAGCGTAGCAGAGATAGACAGGCAGTTACTTTGGCATTGATAATATTCTTGGATGAAGTATTGGTCCTAGATAATATTAGTAGAAATAGCAAGAATTTTATATACCTACTAAAAAGTTAAAAAAATTATGGGTTCTAAAAGTTTTAGATCAATTTGATTTTTCAATCCAAACATTCTTGAATGATTAAAACCTTTCCTAGTTCCGCTTCTGTCGTAGGTTTATGGTTCGGGTACGCAAGCAAACGTCAGAAAATAAAAGGGACAACCTACAATCCGTACAAAATCTACGAATTAAAACATGTGTGGGTGGGTGGCGTAACGTAGTGCGTAATTGTGTGTTGTTCTTGTTTGTGATTAGCAATCGAATCAGACCACAAAATTAATACATTAATTTCTACCTGTCTAACAACGGGTGAAGTGCAGAAAAAGGGAAAATTTCTGCAGAGCTTCCAAATACAAAAAATACATAAACAATGAGCGTCCGTGAAGAAGATAGGCAAAGGAACTGTCCAAGCCGTGGCCTCGGTATCGCAGCTGCGGCTATAGGAGTTGGCGTTGGCGCCGCGCTTTACTATTTCTTCAGTAAACGAGCAGAAAATCCGGATGTTGAAGGATCTACTACCAACTGGGACACCGAGGAAGCATTGTAAGTAAAAACAAGGGAACATTTCCCGCGCTTTCTCACGTAATTGTCATTGTACAAAAAGAAATCACTGGCCTTGTAATCTCCTTGTCACGCTTATTAATTTTCGTGTAAATATTCACAGACACTAATTTTAGACGCATTTTTGCACGATAGGAAGACAGGTAATGTAATTGCACAATGCTTATCACATACGTTAATAGATCAAAGTAATTGTAAAATGGTTGTTAATTTTGCCTAACTTATAAATAAAGTAAAAAATGATTACTTTTACATTATTTGATCACCTGTACCAGCATGTGACCATAAATAATATTGTTGCTCATACATCTGTGTTTTGGGTAAATGCCAAAGTTATGCAGAAAATAACTTATTTAAAGACACGAATAGTAACCAACATATGGATGTTAGTTACTATTGACATGTTGGACATGAATATGAGAGAAATTTAGTTGGTTTTTTTACCTTATTATAATACTAAAACTGTTGTGCTTGCACCATTTTTGGCAGAAATCCATATTTTTTAAATATGCATAATTTAATGCATCTTTCATGAGACATGTTATGGAAATAGACACTATTTGTGATCTGAAAGATGCAAGATCACATTTGCTTATTAGTAAAATGTTTGCATTACTACTTTGATTTCAGCCATTTTGTTTAACTAGCTTCTTATTTCTCTTATATTGTATTTTATATTACGTTTTGCACTCAGTTTGTCTGTTGTTCCTCTCAGCACCACAAACATCATGCATGTTGCTTCGCTTACCACATTTCATTTTCACCCCAACACAGGCACGATTCCTTACACGAAGACAATTCAGCCATGGATACCTCTAGCGAGTCCAATACAGACATGTCAACTGATGGCCCTTACAGCATAGACGGCTGTAGCTACTCCTCTTCAGATTATGATGATTCTAATGACAATGATGATTCCAATGACAATAATGATTCTAATGACAACGATGATTCTAATGACAACGATGACTCCATGTCTATTTCTACTATCAATACATCAAATGCTACTTATATCAGTGCCGCTGACAATTTTTTCGAGACTATATCAGAACATAGCACTTCAGACACTAGTATGAATAGTACACATTCTCTTGAAATGGCAATTGAAAGAAACACAAATGATTTAAATGTGACAATTGATTTACCGTTAGACTCTAGTATAGAGTATGTTGTAACCCCGGAGAGAAGTGCAACTGTAGACTTGATCTACGAAGTAAATTCCATGAATGAATATGTCCTCAGAATAGCAACAAATTCATCTAGAAATTTACCTGTAAAGACGTAAGTAATAAAGTGTTTCATAATGTGGGATGCCAGTGGTTTCCACTGCTTGCACAGGGTTATCGGTCAGGGGTGTACAAAGCCGAAAGAAGTGGCTCACTATACTTATCTTAAGGAACAACTTTCACTATGGGGTCAACTCTGAATTTAAGAAAAATAAATCTGCTGTGAAACCTTAACCTGTAGAAGTAAGTGTGGTAGAATAACAATCAATATTTTATAGCTGATATATTGTAACAAATTGTTAGAAGCCACTTTTAAAAACCCAGACTGCAAAAACTTTACCCTAGGGCCCATGATAGTTTTATTCCGCTTATGACGGCCAAAATTCTTATTTAAAGCATAATTTTCTACGCCTCTGAGCGAGCTTTGTTTTCTTTTCCTTTCCCCACGTTTTTATTCTTTCATAAATCATTATGCACTCTTGTCTAATATTATATCATCATTTTATCTTTCTAAACAAATTATTTTCAATATATTTTTTATTTAATTTTATTTTGAATTTATTTGCAGAACTGCCGAGATACAAAGACTTGCTAAGATTAGAGAACAGACATTGTAAGATTATTGTTGTTTTGAGTTTGGTTAGAAACTAACACATTTCATGTAGTTTGAGGTTTTTGAGTATTTTTTGTGATACACTTAATAATTAAGAGGCAACACCAGCATTAGATACAAACTAATAGATTTTGACACGAGGGTTCTTTAAATTATTAGGTATTACAGACTATATTTAGGCCACCTCTTAACGCACTGTTATCATAAAGGAGGGTACTGACTGTCGTTACGCGACATAGTGTAACATGTTACACGGCGAGCAGTAGTGTAGTCAGTATGGGATGCCTGCTTGTTCCCCGTACTTGACTACACCAATGCTTGATGTGTAACACGTTACATTACGGCCAGTAAACTCAGTTAGTAATCAGCCTAAGACATAATTTTGCTATTTAATGTGTGTGTGCTTACACTAAAGAGTTTTCTATATATGTATACTGGTTTATTGGTAAGGGGTGTACTAGTGGTCATTACACTCATCCTAAGGAACAACTTTTACTATATGGCCAACTCTGAATTCAAGAAAAAAAAAAGTGAAAGGACACTGATTATATCCCTGGTACTGGCATGCACCTTCGAGTATTTCACTTATGTGAATTTTAATACACGCTCTAACGCTGAAGGAAAACACCGTGTTGAATGAAACCTGTTTGACAAAGGTGGTTAATAGCTGTAAAAGATATGTGCAGTCTCTAACCCTCAATTTGGTCAGTGTGGTGGACTATGGCCTACACCTCCTTCATAAGGGAAACCAGTGCCCAGCCGTGAGACGTTATGGGTTGATATATGGGTGCAATATAAACGTCAATTCAGTAAATAATAAAATACTTCAGTGTCACAAACCAGGAAGAAAATTTAGGAAATATGTCTGTACTGATACAGCCCTATTGATAAACGCCTCGTAACTTCAACCGTCATTTGTCTTGTTTTGGCGCGTGACGTTTTCCATTGGACAAAACAAGACATATAAGCGATTATTATTATTAATAAGGTCGATTGAAATGGGTACTTCCCAACGAGTAACAGTCCCAACTTTATCACTGTGACTGGTTGGCACCTAAATATTAAAAAGAATCCCAACCAGTTGCACTCTTACCTGTACGCCCCAAGCGGGACGTCAGTGCAGGACTTATCGCCCCCACACAGAATAAGAACTCTTACCCGTTGGGAATACTTTCCCCTGTTACTTGTTGGGAATAACATTAAAGTAGACATTAGTTTAATTTTTACTTAATTCTCGACAGTCAGTTACATACTGCTGGTGTTTTCTCTTAATCATTATTTAGTAATCCAATAATAACACTACCGTCTAAAGCTGAGTACTGACTGGTGTTACGCGGCGTAACGTGTTACAAAGCGAGCATGCGTGCAGTCAGTACGGAGTGCTCGCTTATTTCCTCGTACTTCAATACACGTATGCTCGATGTGTAACACGTTACATTACACTTCGTACCGCCTGTCAGTATCCAGCTTTACATGCTGGTGTAATTATTATATTACTACAAAATATGTCCTGCTTTATGTTAAGTTCAGTTCATTTGTAGTGAGAATTTGTTCATGTATGGACATACATTATTTATTTCAGTCTAGTTGATACTCATGCACTAATGTTTAAAAGGTTTAGAAAACATGGTTGTCCTCACATCTTTAATTATTTTAAGTCGTCCGATTGAATTGGGCAATTGCAATTTAATATATTGAAGTGAAATTTTTATTTTTCTTGATCTGTTTTGCACCACCGTCTATATTTAACTGTTATATTTCCATTCTTATAAAGGTTGTCTGGAAGAGATCGCTTTTAAATTAGCGATAATAACTCCTTTTGTGGCATGTTGTTTTATTATTATAATTATTGTATTGTATTGTAAAATAATTGTGGCTGAATTAAACAGTCAGTTGTTAAATATTAATTTATTCAATTTGAATTCAACTGCCCAATTAAATTGGTCAATACCTAGCTGTACATCTATTTATACAACAGAGTCGGGCCTGACTGGTCGATATATGCTAGGGAACTGCTAAACCTGAGACATGAAGTTTGGAGGGTGTATTCATTGAATCAATGAAACGCAGTTATTAGTACACGCTATGAAAATATTTTTAAAAATTCAACCACTGAGGGGTGCCAATGGGGGTTCAAAGTTTGAAACTTTTTAATATTCCAACATTTCGCGTGCAACGCCGCGGCTGACAGCTACTAGTATGAAATATAATAAAGTTTTAAACTTTGAATCCTTACTTAGCCCCTTAAATATTCCACAAATCTTTTTTTATTACAGCCTAGATCGCTGAACTGATATGAGATATGAAATTTGGAAGGTGTAATCATTATAAGGTTTAGAGGTGTATTAAGGATTATTGAAAATTCAAATTATAATTGAATATGGTTTGAGTCAGTTTAGTGCTAAAGGTTATCAAATGTAATGTAGCATATATTAACATGTAATTATTTTCTTACATAATACTTCTCCTCATCTAACCTAACCAACACACTAGTTAATTTAAATCAAATTAAATTTTAAGTTGCTACCGGTGAAGGAAAACGTGAGGAAACCATAGCATGGTGGTAGGGCGATTCCTTTCGCTCGCCTGCATAGCTACCATCCTCAAGTTGTAAATCTGTTGCTGAGCACCTGACGGTGTGTGACAGCCTTCCTTGAGAGCCAGTGTATTCCAGACTAGGCATGCTCCATCTAGGGCTACAGTATCGCTGACTTCCTTGGTCGTGCGAACTTGTGCTCAAATGCATAATTGTGTAGGATAAAAAAAAAAACTGGATAGATTAATGGGGCTGTCCTAGAGTTTTATTATAAGTTCTTTTATACTTGAAAGTGTTTTCGTTTTTGTGTCTAAGTAAATGTAAAAAAAAAACACCAATTTTAGCTCCTAACTTTATATGTTATCTATGGAATTATTGCATGTGCATGTATTAAAATATCTGCTTATTGTTTAACTGCTGGGTAAAGGCTTCCGTACGATGCTTACAGACAACACACTCTCAGTTGAAATGTTCATGTACATTATGAAATTTTATATACATATATCAGAGTGACAGACTGATCTACACTAGGTATTTTGTTATATCTGACTGACGGACTGATATTGGCTTAGTATCAATGCAGAGCTTAAACTCTGACACTAGAGCCATTTGGAGGATGTATTCATTATTTTTTTAAAATATTTTTGATAATTGAGGAGGTCAAATTTTGAATATTCGCTATATTCCAGTTCATGTCGTAGGCACAGCTAAGGTTGCCAATTTAAACTCTTATTACAAATAAGTTTTCAAATCGGCCCGAATGTCTCTAAGAAAATCTAAAAACATATTGTGTAAAAATAAATCACACTAATATTTGTATATTAATTCCTGCTTCATGCTCAAACGGCTGAATGGATTTTGATGAAACTTGGTACCAGGATAGGTTTGACTCTGGATTAACACATAGGCAATTTTTATCCCGTATAATTTAAGGTTTCCCTCGGGATGATCATATGTCTATCGCGGGTAAAACCGCGGGGCGCGTCTAGTTTAAAATAAATCCAACAAATTAAATTATTTTGCCTATCGTATAAGCATTGACATTCAGCGCGGTAATGCGGCTAGCACACTGGGCACGTTGCCCTCTGGTGGTGGAGCATTTGGATTATCTGTACATCTTAAGTGGTCTATAAGTAATATTTCTGCCATATTTTTTTGTTATTGTAGTTAGTCATTTTGCTTATGTTTGTAAAGGCACTTGCCCTTTTATACGAATTATAAATAAATCTAACAATTCTACAAATTATGAACTTGTATTTGTAAGTCACTTAATAAATTTGTTATGTATAACATGTGTGTGGATTTCATTACAGCCGCGAGCGTTCCTGGACTATAGAAGAGTGCTCGATCTGTTTCGAGGCGATGCAACGCACGCAGGAGGTGATGGCCCTACCTTGCACGCACCGCTTCCACCAGGAGTGCATCCTGCCGTGGCTGCAGGAGCGGACCACCTGCCCCAACTGTCGCAAGGAAGCTTAGAGTGAGTGATACATTAGAGTACATATGTTGTACTAGGGTACCATGTCACACGAGGTGATGCAGCGCTTGCAGGAGGTGATGGCTCTACTTCCACCAGGAGTGCATCATGCCGTGGCTGCAGGAGCGGACCACCAGCCCCAACTGTCGCAAGCAAGCTTAGAGTGAGTGATACATTAGAGTACATACGTTGTACTAGGGTACCATGTCACACGAGGTGATGCAGCGCTTGCAGGAGGTGATGGCTCTACTTCCACCAGGAGTGAATCCTGCCGTGGCTGCAGGAGCGGACCACCAGCCCCAACTGTCGCAAGGAAGCTTAGAGTGAGTGATACATTAGACTACATACGTTGTACTAGGGTACCATGTCACACGAGGTGATGCAGCGCTTGCAGGAGGTGATGGCTCTACTTCCACCAGGAGTGCATCATGCCGTGGCTGCAGGAGCGGACCACCAGCCCCAACTGTCGCAAGGAAGCTTAGAGTGAGTGATACATTAGACTACATACGTTGTACTAGGGTACCATGTCACACGAGGTGATGCAGCGCTTGCAGGAGGTGATGGCTCTACTTCCACCAGGAGTGCATCATGCCGTGGCTGCAGGAGCGGACCACCAGCCCCAACTGTCGCAAGGAAGCTTAGAGTGAGTGATACATTAGACTACATACGTTGTACTAGGGTACCATGTCACACGAGGTGATGCAGCGCTTGCAGGAGGTGATGGCTCTACTTCCACCAGGAGTGCATCATGCCGTGGCTGCAGGAGCGGACCACCAGCCCCAACTGTCGCAAGGAAGCTTAGAGTGAGTGATACATTAGACTACATACGTTGTACTAGGGTACCATGTCACACGAGGTGATGCAGCGCTTGCAGGAGGTGATGGCTCTACTTCCACCAGGAGTGCATCATGCCGTGGCTGCAGGAGCGGACCACCAGCCCCAACTGTCGCAAGGAAGCTTAGAGTGAGTGATACATTAGACTACATACGTTGTACTAGGGTACCATGTCACACGAGGTGATGCAGCGCTTGCAGGAGGTGATGGCTCTACTTCCACCAGGAGTGAATCCTGCCGTGGCTGCAGGAGCGGACCACCAGCCCCAACTGTCGCAAGGAAGCTTAGAGTGAGTGATACATTAGACTACATACGTTGTACTAGGGTACCATGTCACACGAGGTGATGCAGCGCTTGCAGGAGGTGATGGCTCTACTTCCACCAGGAGTGCATCATGCCGTGGCTGCAGGAGCGGACCACCAGCCCCAACTGTCGCAAGGAAGCTTAGAGTGAGTGATACATTAGACTACATACGTTGTACTAGGGTACCATGTCACACGAGGTGATGCAGCGCTTGCAGGAGGTGATGGCTCTACTTCCACCAGGAGTGCATCATGCCGTGGCTGCAGGAGCGGACCACCAGCCCCAATTTTCGCAAGGAAGCTTAGAGTGAGTGATACATTAGAGTACATATGTTGTACTAGGGTACCATGTCACACGAGGTGATGCAGCGCTTGCAGGAGGTGATGGCTCTACTTCCACCAGGAGTGCATCATGCCGTGGCTGCAGGAGCGGACCACCTGCCCCAACTGTCGCAAGGAAGCTTAGAATGCTTAATTTACCTGGTGTTGGCAGGTGGTGATGGCACTTAAGGTTAGATACTTAACCTCTTTTCACTGATGATGAGACACTTTTCTTCCCAGCAGTTGCTAAATTTTAGATAATCTCCTCTAATGTGGCCGTTAATAACGTTGGTGACAGCGGATCTCCTTGCTAGAACTTTCAGAGAATTTTAATCTATTTATACATAAAAGAGTAAGTCCTGACTGACTGATAACTGCTAGGTATTAACGTAGAGACTAATCCACTGAAACTAGAGACATGAAATTCGGAGGTCGTATTCATTATAAAGTGTAGAAGAACTAAAGAATTTATGATAATTCCCTAAGGGGGTCAAAAGAAAGTTCAAAGTTTAAAACGTCAATTACATTCCATTAATTCCCGCATGCAACGCCGCCGGTAAAAGCCACTGCTTATTTTTTAATAAATGCCATTTTTCTTTTCAGAATCTCAAATGCCTCGGGTATAGGAAAGAAGAAGTGTTGGTCAAACTATACGGCTGGACCGAATCTTGACAGCTCAATATTAACTTCTTAGTAACTATACTTACATATTGGGAGTGGTGATGGGGGTGGGATGTTGGCACCCTCACTACTTCTTTCATACTATGCATTAAGGGTAACTCACTAATATTATTTTGGTCTGTATACAAAATAACCGAAATTTTAAGATTTAAAGAATTTTAAAAGAAGGTTTTTTTTTTGTATTCCGTGTGGTATTATATTTTTATTGATGAAGGTTTCGACGCTACTGTAAAATCTGTGATTGATTTATTATTAATTTTTAGTATATTTTGTTCTTATGCTGAGTTAATATTTCTCGAGTCTTAATTCTTTTTGCTTTTCTTTCTTTTACCGTCTCAGTTGTGCTCTTATTTATTTATATATTTGCGCCTTAATGTATGTATCTTATACTTATGTAGAATATAATCTTTTTTTAAGCTATCGCAAGCCTTAATTTTTCACAGATTTTTGCGTGTAGACCCTGTGTTACCTTGATCAGTAAAAAAAATAACTATATAAATAATAGTAAATAATTTTTTTAGTTAGACATTTCGGCGCGTAGCTTACCCTTAAATGTGATAACCGCTTAAGTGCAGGCACCCTTAAAAAGCATATTTCAAATTGATATTGTCACTAACTAACATAACATGCCTTACCTCGCACCTGTAAGTAGCCTTATTTTAATTTCAATCAATAATTAAAATCTGTTATATGAAAATGTCTAAAAAAATATAAAAATGATCGAAATATTAGAAGTATATTATTATTATAAGAGGTAAGTTAAAAAAAATCTTCAAAATTATATAGTTATAAGTAGAGAATATTAAAAATGTTGAAAATATTAAAATTAATTTGTGCCGACTGAGTTATTTCTGAATGTTTCAAAATAGTTCAAAGATAATTTTAAATGATCCTAAAGCCTAAAGGCTCCTTATAATTTTCTTTACCAATTTTTATATCGGCAGGGCTATCGGCTTGAATGTGTTAGAAAAGAGCAAACAAATTTGATTTCATTTTGACAGTTAGCCTCTTCAACTCTTTCATAACGAGTCAAATTTGCTTGCTTATGTTGTCACCTGTTTCATATCTATCGCTTTCAGCTAGAATTTTGTATGAAAGAGGGGAAAACAAGAACAATCAAAAGGTGGTTTCGTTCTGACAACATTGAAACGGCGAATTGTTAAAAGAAAACATTTTCATGCCTTACTCTATAGTTGATAATCCTGATTAGAAAACATTCAGAATAAGTCCCTACTCTACGGCGCCAGACCGAAATTCGCAAGTTATCTTTTCTTTTGAGTTCTGCGTTCACGAGTATAGGACGCGATTTTGTTTATATATTTTTGTATTTCATTGATGAATTCTCTAAATTATATGTGATTGTTGTTAGTAATCCCAATTCTGACATGGCATATCAACAAAAAAAGCTGTTTTTTTTTTAGTTCTCTTATAACAATTTAGTTAAAAAATAATAATTAGTATGATAGTCGGCCACACTGACTAAACTAAAAGTTCCTAAATATAAAATGTATAAGAATACATCAAATTATATCCATCCTTTTCTCTATATTGGAAACAAAAAGAGGTGACACAATTTTAAAACTGTCAAATTAGGTTAGTTTAGTAAGTTTGGCCTGACCGAGTCGGGGTTATTGACCTCCGTACGTCGACCTTAAAAATATATCGATATATTTCTCAATAATGGAAAGAAAATATAGGTGATCATTTTAAAACTGTTCGCCGGGTCAGCTAGTAAAAAAATAGTATAGAATTAAATACTGATCTGAAACAGTGTGGCTAGGAAAGAAGCTAAGAATTGCAAATGATATTAGATTGTTTTTCCACTTAGTAAAGAGGTCCTGTCAGAAATGAGGTTTTTAGTGATTTTTCTTATTATCTTTAGTATTTCTTTTTTTTTGTATTCGTTAAATAAAAATACTTTTTCATATCAAAACAAGAAATCTCTAGTCGTAAAGAACTTGTGTAATATTGAAATTTATTATACCTATTAGTTATAAGATGTGATATTTAGAAAAAAGCAATTAGAGTTGTGTCCAATGTTATTTGTAATATTTTTCAAAGTGAATGATTATTAGAATATCCTGTTAAATTAAGATTTGGTATGGAAATAAAAATATGATTATTATCTAGATTTTTATTTTTTTCGTGGGCTTATGGGATTTCATCGGATTTCACAAAAGTTAACGCCGGTAGGCTCTGAGTACATGCAAAGTTATTCCTCAAATTTCTTCCTGGTCTTTGTCACTAAACACTGTTTGTCTTGATCTAATTTTAACGAGTAACTGTCCTGTTCTGTAACCTGTCTCACTGTGATCAGATGGGAACAAAATATATTGAAGAAATCCCAACCAGTCACACCTGTTACTCATTGGGAGTACTTTAAATGTTATTCCCAACGAGTAAGTAACTTATTCCATGGGAATTACATAAGTATTAGGTGTTTCTGGTACCTATATCAAAGTTATTAGAATAAGATCTATATGTAAAACAGAAGATGAAACAGAAGATCAAAAATCTTGGCGTGGTGACGATTTTTATAATGCGCGGGGCAGAGCACCCGTCGTGACGTTTTTACCCGACTGAGCAAAAAGAGGGTAATATTTTTAGAGTATATATTTGTTATTCCAGACAGATCGAACGACATAGAGGACTGTGACATTATGCTATGAAGATCTCTCTCTCAAGGGTAATCTATGATCATCCTTTGGAAAGGGTTGCCATGCTACATACATCGATGAGTTTATGTAAATATTGTCCATGGTACTTATCAAAGATGGTAGTTTTGGAAAGGGTTGCCATGTTTATCTTTGGTAACTATATTGTCATATTTCTAGTTGAAAAAAATTGTATCTGTTATTTTATAGATTCACTGACATGTGAATTACTGCGAGTGTCACATTGGTGTGGTTATGGTTCAGTCGTCATGTTAACAACCGTAGGTCATATTCAGTATCATATGTATGACAGCGCGCTATTATTAAGGCTGGGGCAAACCGCATGCAGCGCAGCCCAGCAACGAACGTTATGACGTTATAATGTATAAAAAAACAACACACGATGCTTGTAACTACACGCACCATCGCAAGTCACACTACGTCACTACGCGCGAAGGTATACGTCTGTCATGTTTGACACAAGGCAAATGACAGATGTCAAAAACGTTGCAGCAGCGCACTATACCACAAACAAATATGGCGCGTGACATCCTACGCAACATGCTGAAACACAACGCGATGCGCTGTAACGTAACGCGTGCGGTGTGCTCTAGCCTTTAAGGTACCTACTAAGTCAATTAATAAAAAAACGTTCTACAAACAGTAAATGTATTTATTATAAAACACAAATCAAACCTTCATTTAAACTTAACAATTCATTCATCATAAAAATAAAGAGTAATGAAATAATACTTTATGTAATGAAATCTTTTATTCGGCCGCGTAGTTTCGTCACTCATTAGCTGGGAAAGACAAACCAACTAACAAACTTTCATATTCATAATAATGTATTACCAATAATATATAAAATATACACTAACTAGTAGCTGTCACTCGCGGCAAATTTTTGAATCCCTCAGAAGTTGAATTCCCAAAAATCCTTAGAGGATAATTTCAATAAGGATATGTAGCAAAAAACAAAAAAAAATACGTACTCAACCAACTAGTCGGTAAAATGCTCTCAAATTACCGAACATGCAATTAATTTGTACTCGTATAAACTTATGAAAGAAATGTAAATAATTTAATTATATATCTCCATGTTGTGGTCGACACGTATGTGACGCGTCCACGCTTCTAGATCTTGGAAATCCTGAAAGTAAATAATAAATTAACTTAACATGGAATGTTAGCGACAAGCGAGCTTAATTAAATTATAGGAACATGAACATAAAAAGAACAAGAAACATTTGTTATTATAGATATATTTGGGAACATAAAATGTAAAACAAGGATAGCTATCCTCAGATATGTCAGAAAGGGACAGAGCGCGCCTCTTATATACGAACTTACGCACGCGCGTATGGACAGAGCGCGCTTCTTCCATACACACTTACGCACGCGCGTCGCGTAGTATGTTTAGTGAAGGACTATGTTTGTGAATATAAATAGGCGAATTTATAAAAAAAAACATTCGATCACAAAGACAAAAAAAGGAGTAAAAAGACTTTTACTCAAGGAACCCTCAGGAACCTACTAGGAATCAAACCAAGGAACTATCATGTTATGTATGTTGCCGTAAAGTTAAGTTGGCGAAGTTGGTGGCGTTGGTGAAAAGTTCATTAGAAGAAACGTTAATTGTCAAAAAAAATATGTTGGCCAACGGTTCATGGGCCAATCGAATGTTGATGAATCGTCGCATATTGCAGCCTCCTGTGTACATTCAGTACTCACATGGTGACAATAGTGGGGGGGCAGGGCGGTGCGCGCGTGCGAGGCTACGTGCTCTCTGAACCGGCTCGCGTCAGAGCACACCAGACCGCACAGGTCGCATATTGCAGCCTCCTGTAACAAACACAAGCTTAATATTACTGACATCTGTTCAAGATAGACAGATTAACTAAAATAACATACCGATTAAAGTTGACGTCTATAATTTCGTTTCCAAAAGGATGGATGGATATATTTTTTAGAGCTGTCTGTTAAGTGTAGTATGCCGAAGTGAGGTTATTTTTATGGTTAATTATGACTCTGAGCAGACAATCTCATAATTATTTGGTAAGAAGTTAACAAGCTAAATTATTAATTAGACGGGAGAAAGGTTGTAAAATAAGACGGGGCTAGACGGATTATTTATATGATAAGACTGGGGTAGGTTAAAGGACAAGACCGTGGCAGGTTAGAAGGTAATGCGGGTTATTTATATGATAAGACGGGGGTAGGTTAAAGGACAATACCGTGGCAGGTTAGAAGGTAATGCGGGTTATTTATATGATAAGACGGGGGTAGGTTAAAGGACAAGACCGTGGCAGGTTAAAACGGGGGTAGGTTAAAGAACAAGACAGTGGCAGGTTAGAAGGTAATGCGGGTTATGTATATGATAAGACGGGGGTAGGTTAAAGGACAATACCGTGGCAGGTTAGAAGGTAATGCGGGTTATTTATATGATAAGACGGGGGTAGGTTAAAGGACAATACCGTGGCAGGTTAGAAGGTAATGCGGGTTATTTATATGATAAGACGGGGGTAGGTTAAAGGACAATACCGTGGCAGGTTAGAAGGTAATGCGGGTTATTTATATGATAAGACGGGGGTAGGTTAAAGGACAAGACCGTGGCAGGTTAAAACGGGGGTAGGTTAAAGAACAAGACACCCCTTCTCATCATATAAAAGATTAGGTGGGTAGGTTAAAAAGTAAGATGTGACAAATGTTAAAAGCAGACAGTAATATTCATACCTAAGACAATAAGGTTAACAGACAAACTAGAGAAGGTTAATCCGTAAGTCGGGGTAGTTTAAAATAAGACGAGTGGAAGGCTAAAAGATAAGTTCAAATAAAACACGACTATTTAAAATGTATTCAGCAAGGAGTTAATTACCTCTACGGTGTCACCCTCTACAGAGTTGTGAATGTCCTCAGGCAGGATGTATGAAGTGGAGGGTTGCTCTATTTTGGGCTTCTTTGGCTCGCGGGGTTCGAAGTACGGACACGCTATAGGCGATACCAGAGTATAATACATACAAGGATAAATGGTTAAGGGTGTGTTAAGCCAACTGACAACATTTCATTTTTGGAAAGTGATGGATATTCGAAAACCTTTTCAAGATAATGTAATGAAGAGTTCATACTAATTAAAAATATCAGATTTTTATACCTCTATAATTTTTTTTTATTACATTCTCAATTAAAAATATATATATATAGGAGTACGTTAATTTTCATTTGTCTTTCGATAGTCGTAATAAAAATGGGAATCAAAAATTTGTTGTCAATTGGCATCATATTCAACCTAAGAAAAGACTTTCACTGTGGAACCAATATCGAATTTGCGTAAAATGAGGTAGTCTCTAAAGGGTCACTCTGAAAATCAGCGCTAAGGAGCAATCCCCAGTATCGTGTTGAGCGCTGATCTTGTCTGTCGCACGGGACACTGCAACTCGACCTACTTTATTATTTTAATAGTTTGTCTACTTTTAAGTAATTAGTTGTAGTAGTGTCCTGTGTGTACTAAATAAATGAGTCCTTTCTTTTCTAGTCATATTTTGTCGAAGATCGATAAATTTTTACACTGGAACAGCAAATATTTATTTTAATTTAGGGTTTGTTTCGTAATTAACGTTGTTTGTCATGGTGAGTTCAATAGCCCCCTTCGGCTTAGTACAAACCCAACCGCAAACCCTGTATAAAAATACAAAATAAACCGTTTTAAAAAATCACGTATTCTTAATATCCGAAATAGGAAAAAAATATTAAGAAAGGTACTACCGATATCAATTAAACGCCGCTACAATTTATTCCGTTATTTTTTTTTATTGAAAGCCAAACTTGTTGGCCGACTCTGATAATTTTTTTATCAGACTCTGTAGGAAATTACATAAATTGTATATCCATTTAAACAAGAGAAATTTTTCAAATCGACACGAGAGAAACCGTAGTGGGGAGCTACTCACGTCCGTGTCCGACGTGTGTCTTGTAGAAAGTGACGAGTACATTGTCCATGGTCTCTGTGACAATCATATGAGCGGGACACGCCTTTCCAGTTTTGTATATTTGACGTTCCGGCGCTGGCCGCTTGCCTTTGCCCTGGAAAAGAATAAAGAAAAATCAAGATATATATAGTATGAAAATTAAACGCAAAGACATAATAATAAAAACACATATTATTTGCTTACTCTGTTTTCGTCGTGGTTTATTTGTCTTTATTATTCTCAGAAATTGTATAATATCAGTAGAGTCCATCTAATGGACTATGGATACTTAGGGACACCTACTAATGGACTATGGATACTTAGGGACACCATCTAGTGGACTATGGATACTTAGGGACACCATCTAATGGACTATGGATACTTAGGGACACCATCTAGTGGACTATGGATACTTAGGGACACCATCTAGTGGACTATGGATACTTAGGGACACCATCTAATGGACTATGGATACTTAGGGACACCATCTAGTGGACTATGGTTACTTAGGGACACCATCTAGTGGAATATGAATACTTAGGGACGCCATCTTGTGGACTATGGATACTTAGGGACACCATCTAGTGGACTATGGATACTTAGGGACACCATCTAGTGGACTATGGTTACTTAGGGACACCATCTAGTGGAATATGAATACTTAGGGACGCCATCTTGTGGACTATGGATACTTAGGGACACCATCTAATGGACTATGGATACTTAGGGACACCATCTAGTGGACTATGGTTACTTAGGGACACCATCTAGTGGACTATGGTTACTTAGGGACGCCATCTTGTGGACTATGGATACTTAGGGACACCATCTAGTGGACTATGGTTACTTAGGGACACCATCTTGTGGACTATAGATACTTAGGGACGCCAGCTTGTGGACTATGGATATACTTAGGGACACCATCTAGTGGACTATGGATATTTAGGGACACCATCTAGTGGACTATGGATACTAAGGGACACCATCTATGGATACTTAGGGATACCATCTCGTGGACTATAGATACTTAGGGACGCCATCTAGTGAAACTCGGATACTTAAGAACACCATCTAGTGAAACTCGGATACTTAAGAACACCATCTAGTGAAACTCGGATACTCAAGAACACCACGTAGTGAAACAAGGATACCAACTCGTGGACTAAAGATGAATTGAGGCACTAATAATTATTAATTGGATTATAGATACATAAAGACACTATCTGGGCAACAGTGAATAGTTTATACGATGTCCTTAACTAAAATCAGAAAAATATATGTATTTGTTACTTGATACACGTAGACTCCCGACTGGCTGCACATGTAGTGCGAGCGCACGCCCTCTATAGTTTGTTTGCTGGCGGTCGTTTTACGAAAGCGGTACTTCGTCTCCTCTTGAATGGCGCTTTTGAATAGCAGGAAATCTACGAAAGGAAAAATATTTGTAGACAATCTGATTAGATTTATCTATCACTAGTAGCTGTCAAGAAATAGCTAGAGAAAGACTATTTATAAGGTAGGCCTGTGATCTTCCAAAAGAATGGCGCATATAAGCCCAAGATAGAAGCAGATGGCGACTACTAGATGAGGCCTATGTCCAAGAAGGCAACCTGAGGCTGGTGTCAATATAAATTGTAATAAAGGCTATTTTTATTTTATTCATTTTAGTAGCTATCACTTCACACATTAATTATAAAGTTACCATCCATGTTATGGAAGTGTAGTCGCTCGACGTGCTCCCTGACTCTGTGCACGTGCAACAGATGCGCGCTGAAGTTGGCTCCGTACGACACTCGCTCGGAGCACAGCGGGCAGATGAACGCCTTGCGCTTCTCTACCTGCACCATACATAATAACCCATAGACAATATTAATAAATTATGACTACCTTGTCAAACAACATTAGTTCAAATATTAATACTGAAATTTCGAATTGAAAGCCAAGTGACTTGTTTTAGAACTACATGAAGCTCTGGCCATGACTATACGATATGGAGTTAAATCACGCCCTTCTCTACATTTGCAGAAAAAGGTCTGGACTGGAATCCCCAAAAATATCTGAAAGTGCTCGGTTATAGCAGAGGCGAAGGGCTTCACTTTGGCAGGTGCCTACACATTTTTTTTGGTATTTTGATGTATAAAAAATAATAATATTGTGTAAGTGCAATTGCAATAGCAATTTTGATAATATTTATATGGAATCAACTAGGAAGTATAATCTATGAGATCTATCTAGGCTAATAATCTAGAAAACTAAATCGATCTAGGCATCAGCGAGAAATCGGGAAGCGCACAAAAAACCAACTATTTGAGAACCAGTAGCGTCAATAACGTCAAGATTGGATCAAAGAGATTCTTGATTTGGTATCAGGTAAGATATTTAGATGTGACAAGTGGGACAAAAGTAATTTCAGCTACCCCATGAAACATATCGTAATTACTGGTGGTATAAAACCCAAATTTTTTGCCTTCTTTTAAGGACTTAGGAACCTACAAGAACAAAAGTTGATGATACTTACTGCTCTGAAGCTGAAGATATACTATGTATGACGCCATATTTAGCAAGAACAAATGTCGGTGATACCTCTAGTCCATGAGCCTTCCAGAGGTGCTTGTTGAGTATTTGCTTTTGGCTGAAGTCTCGACTGCACATGTGACACTTCTTGCGCTCGCGTGTCACCAGCTTGCTCGATTGTTCCGTACATAACTTCACTACATACATATTGGGACGATTAGGAAACGAATGTTTAAGAGACTTTAGCAGTTTGAAAGATAAATATTTGAACATGTCTATTGAGCAGGGCCACAAGTCTCTTCACTTAGAGATAAAATTTTACGAATTATTTGGGCAGAGAACACACTAAACTATTATGTAATATTTTTGTCCTACAGTTAGTAATGCGAAATATGGTCTTGTGGTGTTAACAATTTTTAGGCGTAGGATCGGGATAACGTACCACGCAATTTGTAGGACAATATCACTGTTAAAATATATAAATATTAACTAAGTAATAAATACTAAAAAAATCAGCTGGTTAGTAATTAATGATGGTCTTTGTAGTTCAAATATTTTTTCGAACAATATTGATAATTATCTTGAGATTAAGCAAAAAAAGAAACAGTTAGTAATACATATTTGAGAATCATCAAATCGACATATTTCATGCTTGCTATCTCTGTTAGCTACCACAACCGAGAGTCATATACAGGATATAGTTGGGCGTCTCAACAAAATCAAGCTGCTCACGGAAAATTAACTTGATAGTAATCAAAGTGCAAAAATGTTCTAGGGATCCTTGACTACAACTACTTTATTAAGTAATTCAAAACTGCCATTATTTTGCGTGACTCTTGAAATTTTGTACTCGTCGAAGTACGCACCAATCTTGACGAAACTTGGCATATGGGTTCAAACTGTAACTATTAAAAGAGTTGTTTCAAAAATGTATGGAGCTCCGGCCAGGACAGTGTACATGATACCATAAGTACGTTAAAGATTGTTAATCTTTAATGTATCAACTAAATTCAAAACAATGCAACTTATCGCAGTGTACAAAATTGATTTAGTATCATAATATTTTCACGTTAATTACGCACTAAGTCGATATACGTGTTTTTGTTGTGTCCATTTTACAGTTTATTGGGTACAATTCTAATGTCAATGTGATTATATTTTCACAATGATACACAGAATTTTGATATTTTTGTACACAATGAAGTAGGCGACTGATGCAGGTTTCATTAATAAACAATATTAACCACATCTTTAGGTTTTTTTTGGTAGACGTACACCGTTCTGACCGAAAATGAAAGAAGTCCTTTATTTTTGTTTTAAGTGCGTGTCTGTAGGTTCTCTGCCTTTATACAAAATCTGTCTTTCTCCTAATCTGGAGTTTAGCTATTCCGGGATTTTACCTATCTGTCCTTCTGTCACTAAAATACTCACATCCATGCTTCATCCTCAAATGTGTGAAGCAAGCCTTCTTGCTAATGTAGACATTTTCACAGAAATGGCACGGATACTTGCGGTTGTCCGCCTCCGCCTGCACCGAGTGGCAACTAGGGATGGAACAGGTTGAGGAGTTTAGGGATATGTTTGGGACGTGTTAGACATAGGTTTCGGACGTATTATGAATGAGTTTGGGGTAGGTTAGGGACAAGTATTGGGCATGTTAGGGATAAGTTTGGACATTTTAGGGATAAGTTTGGGATGTGTTAGGGCTGCGTTTAGGACTTGTTAGGGATAAGCTTTTCTTGTTAGGGATGAGTTTGAGACGTGTGAGTTTAACACGTGTTAGGGATAAGTTTGGGACGTGTTAGGGATAGGTTTGGGACGTGTTAGGGATAAGTTTGAGACGTAATAGGGACAAGTTTGGGATGTGTTAGGGATAAGGTTGGGACGTGTTAGGGATAAGTTTTGGACGTTTAAAGGATAAGTTTAGAACGTGTGAGGAATAAGTTTGGGACGTGTTAGGGACAAGTTTGGGCATTTTAAGGATACGTCTGGGATGGGTCAGGTATAAGTTTGGGACGTGTTAGGGATAAGTTTGAGACATGGGATAAATTTGGGGCATGTAGGCACAAGGACGTGTTAGGGACATGTTAGGGACTAGTATGTGATGTGAAATGAGAAATTGAGGGTTAAGATTAGGGTTTTAATCAGGCAATGGAAAGTGGTATAGGAATCTGGAAATGATAAAAACAATATAAGTATAACTTTAGTAATGCAACGAGTGGTTAAAAGTGACTTCAAATGACCCGAATGTAAGAATTTTAAACCCAAGTATAGCCTCTGAGCATCTGCAGGTGAAGACGAATCTATTGACACCACTCACATAAAAACACGACAAGCGGTTTAGGCTTTAAGGCGTGCTAAACAAATATACATACTTACTCGAAAAACATAACCCTCCTTCTTTCGCAGGTAAAAAATACAACACTTCTCGCCCAGCTTATTTCCTTAAGTGCTGTTAGCCCAATGGGGACGTTAAAAGCCTATCTACACTAATATTATAAAGAGAAAAGATTTGTATTTTTGTATATCCTAACTAATATTATAAATGCGAAAGTAACTCTGTCTGTCTGTTACGCTTTCACGCCAAAACCACTAAACAGATCTGGATGAAATTTGGTGCACAGGTAGATTGGACCCCGGGAAAGGACATACGATACTATTTAACCGACTTCAAAAAAGTAGTTCCCCCATTATCTCGACAATCCAATGGGGAACTACGCGGGTGAAACCGCGGGCCACAGCTAGTAATGAATAAACTTAAAAACAACATAAGCGACTTAAAAATTTCTTTCGTTGTTATATAATTAAATGATCACTGAGTGACATAGGCTATATTTGAGTCGCTGGGGGGGGTGGGGGGGGGGGGGGGGGGGGGTGACACAGCGGAGTTATTTATAAAAAAACATATTGAGGTCGGTTAAGATCTGATTTCACATGATTCCTGAATTCATAGAAACTTTTTTGAACATACCGGTCTAGGTGTTGTTCTAAATGTTCAACGGAGAGGCCGCAGATGTGACACTCTTGCTGGGCCGGCGCACCTTCTTGCGCCTCTTCGGGATCATCTGAGAAAGCAAAGGTCAACGTTTGGGGAAAAATAGGAAATTTATAATTAAAAGACAAGTTTCAATAATATATGGAGCCCTGGCCAGGACAGTGTACCTACATGAATCCATAAATACGTTAGGGATTATTAATCTTTAATTTATCAACTAAATTCAAAATAACGTAACTTAAAGCAGTTTACAAAATTACTTTGGAATCATAATATTTCCTTAGCTTATTTACACAAATAGGTTATTTTCGCGTTTTTGTGAAGAGTGGTTCAACTAATAAACCAATGTGACCATTGGACTCCATCTAGAACATAGAAATCTTCCACGGATGCCAGACTTCCACTACAATTCACAGAAATTAGATATTTTTGTACACATTGAAGGAGGCGACTGACGCAGTTATGATTAATACGCAATATTGATCACATCTTTAGGCATTTTTTGCTAGACGTGGGTACACCGTCCTAGCCGCAAATGAAACAATCGAATGAGTGAGTATAAATTTATAATTAAATTTACTCTTTTTTATAAGTAAATTTTCTCCTGTATTATTTTTATTCCGATATTTTGATTAGTAATTTATCCAAATCAAAACTGATTTTGTCGAAATGTATATGGGATCAATTTTTACAATGTACCCTCCTTTCTAACAAAACGATAAAATGAATTGGTCCACACACATCTCTGAGAAACGGAGAACCAGTCAATATTGATAAATATATATACGAAAGAGATGTTTTAAATAATTCACTATATTTGTAACGAGACATTTTATTGACAAAAAATAAAAATAAAAACAGGAATCTTGAACACTAACTAAACTATATACAAAGTAACCTAAAAAGAACCTAGACTGTAAAAATGATTATTAAAAGTTTGTAAAAAATTTATTTAAATTGACTTCTTATTCAGTAATACATGCATACAAAAGAAGAAAGCAAACGTGTAAACTAATAAAATCATTTTCATATAAATGCAGAGGATAATATTTTTAAAATAAACATTCTCTCAAAATCAGATCAAAACAGTTTTTTTTAATGTTTGTTATCTGATTCGGTTCATTCCCATAATATTAATTATTTATTTATCAAATTAATTAAGACGACACATTGTAGTCCATTTACATTAATTAATTCAGGGTCGTCATTATACTCTAACAAAAAAAATAATATAAAATTACATTATTAATAACTAATTTAAAATTAAAATCACATTATTAAATTAATTATACATCCCACAAAAAAATAATTAATAATAATTGTTAAAGTATTGTAGTAAATTTAAATTTATCCATCCCTTTCGCAAAATCTCAAGCACGCAGACTATATGTCCGGCCATTCGTCATCTAACAATTCGCATTTAGGATCAGCAGTGAAGAGAGCGTTAAAGCGGATGGGTGAAGAAGAGTGCGACTCAGTGCGACAGAACGGCACGGCAAACAGCCTGTGTTGCAGTTTGCTGCGACAGTAATTATTCGGCAAATAAAATCGGCACAACGTATCATGTAGTTCGCATGCATCAATATTTCCGCGTAGAATTTTGCACATCACGGTGAGTTGTTGCTTATTCCGTCTGACTTCCAACGAGTTACAGCCTAAGCAGCCTATTAAAAATTTCGTTGGATACATGAAGGGGTAATACCCGTGTACACGTTTATACAAGTACCTGAGAAACGCCTTTTGGACCTTTTCAAGCTGGAGTTTATAAGTGGCTTCATGTGGATTCCATACACACATAGAGCTTACCAATTTACTACGAACTAATGAGGCATAGATCAGACGGACGACGTAAAGATTATTGAAGTCTTTGCAATTTCTGAGTATAAAGCCCAGTCTCCTAAAAGACTCCTTCACCAGCACTCTTATATGATCATTAAACGTCAACTTCTGGTCGAAAATGACACCCAGATCCTTCATAATATTAGCAAAACATTATATTCTCGTTATATATTACCTGTACAATGTAATAAACAATTACTTAGTAACATTTCACGGACACGACCGATTTGAAAATATATATTTTGTTGTACCCTACCATACCTACCATATGGTCACATTTTAGTATTAACTTCTAAATCGCTCAAGAGGTTTGATATGTAAAACGAAATAACTGAAGAAATTCTTTCGACGCCCAAAAAATATAATCGCCTATTAAAGACGATAGGCATTTTTTTAAAAATTATTTATTAATGTCTATAGAAAAAAAAGTTCTATACCTACTTATTGAAGTCAAAGTAACTTTTAATTTTATTATCTTCAAGTAAGTATTGATTTTTTTTTTTTTACAACTGACTAGGTAACGTTTTCCCACAATCTCACCTGATGGTAAGTGAAGATGTAATCGAAGATGTAGCACGTATACCTAGTAAGAACCTATTCACCTTGCGCTTGAAAACACCCGGGTTGTATTTATCCGGAAACACAGACAAAGGCAGGTTATTCCAGTGTTTGGCAGTTCTTATTAAAAAGGAGGAAGCAAAACGTTTGGTACGAATTGGTGGTATATCTACCATAAGTAGAATCAAATGTTGTGCATCAAGTAAATTTTACTATTCTCTTTCTCTTAAAAATAAATAAAAATTCTATGACCTACCCTCATTTTCTTCAAATTCAGCATCAGACTCTTCCTTCTTGGGTTCCTCTATGTCCAACTCTTTCTTGCCTCTCTCCTGGGTGATGGTCTCTTCTTCTTCTAGAATCTTCTCGTCTAAGTATTCTTCATCTGTAAAGTATTTTTTTTTTTCTATCGATTGTGCCAGCAAAGCTTCTATGCTTTCACTCTATTTGGTGATTTTACTTAAATCTGTCATGTCGTATGTAAAAAAAAATCTTTTAATATCAAATTGATTAACTTTATGAATTATTTGATTCGACGCGTGACCAGAATGCCGGTTTTTACCTGGCCCGACGTATAAACTAAGCGTAGTAATGCGGCTAGCACGCTGGGCACGCTGTCCTCTGGTGGTGTGTTCGAGCATTTGGATTATCTTTAGACCTTAAATGGTTTATAAGTAATCTAGATTACCTATATATAAAATATAATTATATTCTATCTAGATAAGATTCTATCTAAATATAACTCTATACAATGAAATAGCTAGATTTCTAATATATTTTTTTATATATTTATTAGTTTTTTTTTTTGTTGTAATTAATTTAATAAAATTTGTCATTTAGTATTTGTTAATAAATGCACCCATCTTTAAAAAAAAAAAAAACTAAATACATGTACTAATAAAAATAATTTTCATGAAACTATACAATCTTCAAATATACTCCCACGCAATTCATGAATACGGGGTGATTTTAAATTGACTGCGTATATATTTTTTCACGTAATCAGCATCGTTAATATACATAATTCGAAATAAAAAACACATTATTTTATGCATTTTTGTTTACAAAATTCTGAGAAATATGTTCACCTAAGGGCGATTACACAAATTTGGGTCATGCGAACGCGCTTGCCGTCGCCGTAACCTAGTTTCATGATTGAGGCATGATTTCAATAGAAGTTTTTATCTATAGGTACCTATAACAGTTTGTACTAAAGTGGGTTAAACAAAAAATCACGGGGATTTTATTTTTTATAATTTTTTCAGTATATTAAATATAAGCACTCAAGTTAGAATCTTTTTGTTTGTCTGGTAATTCTGTACTCGCATACACATCGTAGTTTCCAACCAATGTTGACGAAACTTAAGTGTTCTATGAAGTTTAGAATTGTTTAGTTTGATTATTGATGATATTAGCCAAAGGGTTATTACAGCGCCATTCACCGACCAATTTCAATAACATATGTCCCTGACATATATAGTAATACATTCTAAATATGAAAATAATCGAAAAGGTCGTTCAAGAGGTTCTAATTTAATTTACCACCGTCCCAAATTTCAGTACTTGCAAGGTGAACAGTTGCCAGAACAAGTAGTTTACCTTGGGACAATGCTTCTCGCAGCATAGCTACACTTTTGACCGTTTGCTCTTTGAAAGCTACCGCTTTTTCTAACTGCTCGGCACAGTCTGAACACAGGTATTTCACGTTGGCTGGTATCTGAAATAAATAGTTAACAAAGTTTAGAAAACAAGGAAATTTGATTAAGATATGTATGCAATCATAGTTAATCTTCACGCAAACGATTTTAAATGAAAAATAAAGTTTTTTGAGTCTACTATAATTTACTCAGTTAAACAATTTATGAACATGAATCTGACTGAATCTTCGTTTTTGAGTGTTTGCTCACTCAAGAATAATAATTTTAATTTCAGATACAAAAGTTCAAAGTTCTTTATTCCGCTTCAGATATGGTACAATAAGTAGGTAATATATTTAAGTAGTTTATTATATTTTGACTTTATTCGATTCAACTCACATTAATGTAAAATATTTTAGAGTAATTTATCGATAGTAGGTACCTACGTAATCCTGTTTTAATTTTGTAATTAAGTGTCTTTTATAATTTTTTAACATACTTAGGTACATTGGACATTTATTGAATTCATGTGAATTATTGTAATGTGACTATTTAATAAATAATTTCATTTCATTTTCCTTAATACTGATAATAGTTATTGTATGGGGTGGCATATGCCCTAATAGGCGACGATGCGACCTAGGATGTAGCACGCGTGACTGAAAGAAACTGTATACTCGCGATTTGAAAAGATCGAGATTATATCTATTGGAAAATAGAGTACTAGGCAGTGAATTCCACAACCTGGCAGTTAGCACAATAAAAGTCGACGCAAAGTGTTTAGTGCGGGTCTGTGGAATTTCGACCATATAGCGGTTGTGTCTTGCAGTATCTCTACTAATCTGATTGCTTGAAGTCTCTTGTGGTTTTCCTCAACTGCCTACCCCGACCAGCCGAGCTCCTTAACACAGCTATAGATCGCCAACATGTCCATACAATAAGATATAGCTCTTTTCTATCTTTTGATGTTCTCTGATTCCAGTGGTTTTTTTTTCACATAGCTAACACATTATTTACTAGGCTTTACTGTTTTATTTTCTTCTGTCTTTTATATCACTTTTAAAGTAACAAGCATTATGGGTTTTTATTGTGTATGGGTTGTTAATATCTAAATAAATTAATTTTATTATTATTTATATGTTTCATCGCATTTTAGTACTGCCAGTCTCTGCCTGATAGTTTCTGTGGCCTCGCAGCATAGGAGCATGTGTGCCAGTTTCATAGCTAACTACTTGAATTACTCCTAAATAATTAATAATCCAAATGTAACAAGACTTGCCTGTAACAAATGTTATTCTAAGGCCAATAAATATTTCTTATTCTCTTATTCCTGTATTTCAAATACCATCTAGGATTCACAATTCCATACACATTAAACTTAGGGTTCAAACACCTGCCTTAGCCGTGAATCACACCCGGATATGTTAAATTTAAAACATTAATAAATAATTAACCTATGAGACCTGACTTGCCAGGATATAGGCTTCTGCTCAGTTTGGAGTTCACTAGAAGTACTTTTTTGTACTTGGTTAATTAACTAATTGTTTTTAATGTAATTTTTAATTTCCAGATTTTTTAATATTGATAACTATTCCCAATATACTTGGATTGTGCCAGTTTGTAAAAATATCTTTTTAGCAATTAATATATTAGGACTTTTTTAAATTAATACAAAGAGATCAGTAAAAACATTACCTACAGACTTTTAAATAAACAAATTTAAATATAGTAGTTAATGTAAGTTGAAACTTTCACTATATTAAAGTTTTAAAATTAACTATTTGTATCTGTTATTCTTTAATGTACATTGATATGGCTAATGCCTGCATTAAAGACATTTTATATATTTATATATGGACCACTAAGAACAAACAGAAGGTATCATTTAAAATTAAGCTAAATTTTAATGCAAAAGCAGCAGGTTGATTTTCTAGACAATGAATGCCTTGAAAATGATGTAAAAAGTAACGTTTGCCAGTTATTTATCTATAAAAACAAGATGTAGTGTGAAATCACTGTTAGACTGTTTTGAGGTCTAAAGTAGTAACAGAGGATATTGCTGATTGTTCATAATAATTATAAATTATTTTTTCTATATATTTCCAGAACTATATATGAGTCATCTTATAGGATATATTTTATTTAAATTAATACAGAAAAAGATAATATATAAAAAACACTTAAATTAAATAACCCCATCCCACTCACTGCCTTGTGGCAATGTTCCCAGGATGCTGGCAGCGTTACCTCGCTGAATAATTAAACTTAACTTTTGAGCAAAGTAAGTGCCAGCCCTGGGATCTCCCGAGGCGAGGACCAGTCTTAAAGATATTTCTTTACAAAATTTTTTCATATCGGACGACCACGGGCCCATCGTTTCTACAGCCAGAGCAACGAACTCGTGATTTGCGCAAATGTTTGAATATTTGCGCTTCTTTAAAAATTGTGCCTGTTCTGCCGCGGCCCCAGCACTAAGAGCGGAATTGGCGACATGCGACGGCGCGAGCGTGTCCACACACGTGGCGTCCCAAACTAAGGTTCTCCCGAGACACCACGGTACTAAAGTGGCACCGTCTGGCCGCTTTCCGTCGTCCCTCGACAAACCGCACGGCTCTAGTGCTGAGGGTACGGATGCTGTGGAGAGTGCCCGATGGACTAAATCATTAATAGCCCAATGTCGATAGATCCGACCGGCACTCTTCACGCAAGAAAGCCCGTGTCGTCCAAGCTTGTCCACGCCCCGGCCGCATTGGCAGCGATGAGGCTCGCATAGTTTTATACCCAGTCGCAATCCTGCTGCTACGCGAAGACAACTGGGGTCGAGAAGGGTACCTAAATTGTCGGAAAGTAACGCATGAAGCCAGTAGCCGGATTCTGATTCCGAAAGTGCCAAAAGGCGTGCTCGATCCGAAACATCTGAAATTCCATCTAAAAGGGCCGAATGGGTAATTTTTAACAAAGGGGTATCCCACAGACTTTGCTTTTCCGTTTCAGTAGGGGCACTGGCATCAGGACATGAAGCACTCCAAGCAGCCAAGGCCTCAACCTGACAAGCAACACGAACAACGGCAATTGGTAAATTGAGAATGTTTCCGATGAGGTGTTGCGAGCCATGAGTTGAAGCCAAGAAAGCTGGTAGTGCCACACTCGACGTGGTGCGAATGCCCAAACCACCAAAAGAAATGGGAAGAGTTGCTTGTGCCCATGAGCGGTCGTCAAAAGCAAGATTCAGAATTTTGGTAACAGTGTTTTTTAAAGTAGAATCTACCAAATCCGTAATAGTTGGGAAAAACCAAACGGGGCAACATCGTAACAAGTACATAAATTTAGGTGTAAAAAGACACATGCGTAGAATGTACAACGCCATGTGTGGTTTTATTTGAAAAAGACGATGAGAATTTTTAGTGAAAGTTTCAACTTTTGAAATAAACGTGGGTGTTATTGAATCCAAAAATAAAGGGGCACCTAACAATGTTAATGATGATTTATCCTTTAAAGAAATATCTGGACACAGTGTGTTAAATTTATCAAGAAGACATACACGGTCTTGATCGTTAATGTGGTCCGGAAAGAAAATTTCACATTTACTAAAATTTAGAGTCAAACCGATTGTGCTAAATAGCTGTATGATCGATTTTAAATCCTCTAAGACAACAGATGCATTCCCGCCGAGAGAGCCATCATCAAGGTACCACACGTTGAAATTCGAATTTAATCCTGATATTATACTATTTATGCCTAAACTGAAAATTGCAGGACCGAGTGGATCTCCTTGTTGGCATCTGACACACGATGCTATTTCTTTTTGACCAAAAAGTAATTTTGTAGGGGTGCCGTAACATTGCCACACATAATTATAAATTTCCGGTATTTCTTTTTGAATTTCTGTCAGAAGAATACCTCTATCTAAACTATTGAAGGCATTCCTAACATCAATTTTGATAAAAACGTCGTAATCTGTCGAACCCAGAAATGTACGCGCAGCATGCACAGCAGCTTCACAGCCAGCCCTCACACCAAAACCTAGCTGTCGAGGTTGAAATTTATTAGCTAAGTTGCCTTGAATAGCACGACAGCATAATTTTGACGTAAGGCGTCTAATGACACTGCCAACGGCAATAGGTCGAACCCCACCATCTTTTTTACTTAATGCTACTAAATTGGCCCCATACAGGATGGGTACTATCTCGTCGGGTACTCGACCATCCAACATCAAATTGACTAATGCGGTCAATTCCTGAAGTAGATATCGCCCAGCATCACCCACAAGAGGATATGTCAGGTCTTTGAGATGTTGAGGAGTTATGCCGTCTAAACCACCAGCAGAACCATTAGGAAACGACTTAATAGCATTGAGGGTCGATTCTACATCGACATGAAAAGACATTTCTGCCGATGGCGGGCTGGGAAAATTCGTGAGAGCTGACTGTGATGGGTGTTTTTCACATAAAGCACCAAAAGTCTCGGCGGAATCCGTTGCCAGGGAATCTTCAGAAAATAAAAGTTTGGCAGCACCACGCACATTTCCGTCTGAAAGTTTATTCTCAATAAGTTTTGATACGTCATGGGAGAAGTGCGGGCTACTCTCAACTCTATTTGAAATACACGGCTGTGTGAATTGTGTTGTATTTAATTTTATTGCAGAGGTGAGTGAGCGACGGTTGGAGTTTGGTGGGATATGGAATATACAATATGAAAAAGTTAAAAAAGCTTCCCATGAATTCAAAGTATTTTCAGAGACAACCTTTGCAACGCACTCCGCCAAACTTCGAGCCACGCTATCACGGGCTCCTCTTGGTATCCTTTTGATCACCTTGACACTATGTTTGAAAAAAGCGAGCCTCTCTGCCAAAGATGTGTTGCTTGGTGTTTCTGAATTAATTGCTGAAATTGTAATTTGTGAATCTGGCAAAGGTAAGTGCGTGGTGGAGTCTGTACGTGGCACATGACGACGACTGCAATGAATATGTAAACCACGTTGACCTTTGTAGACTTTCCTATCACCACATATTTCACAGCATAACAATTCGGGCACCACATCTCGAGCAGTTGAAGAAGAAGACGGCCCGCTTATAAGACTAGACATCTACTATTTTTTTTAAAACCATATTTCTTCACTTCAATTCACTTCACTCGATCACTTTTTTAGCACAAATAAACAAACGAGCAAAATCAATATTTTCAATAAAATCTTGCAATAGTCAAAGTGACACGAAGTAACAGAAAACTAGCGAGGCCGTTGGTCAGCCAGCACGACTCTTGTTGCAGAAAAGGCGCTATGCGGCGTGGCGCGGCGCGTCCTGCCGTGCAGGAACAGCCGTCCTCATCACAATCAACCGGAAAAAAGTAAATCCAGTTTTCCTTTTTGTTTAAGTTATCTTCAAATGAATATTGGAACAACAGCTCATGTACGACTTTAAAATGTGAAAAAAAATGCTTTTATTACGTTTATTACTAATAAAAATTTAAATATATTATAAATTCAATATACAATGCATTGTCATGACAGTTGACATAATGTTGTTTGTTGATGTAAAAAGTTGTAGATTTATTCTTCAGTTGACGTCTATATAGCCTGCACTGCTAAAGCTATTTTCTTGCCTATAAGCATATTAGATTTAAGGTACTTCTACGAGACAGGAGAGTTATTTAGAGAGCTCTGAAATATGAGCATATCCGAAATAAATACAAGTTAAACATTATGAGCTGATGTTTGTTCACATTATTAAAAAAGCTACGTAGTTCAAATACTTACGTTTCACTGTTACAAATTATAAGTCCCTAACTTTTAGGACCGTCCTTTTTGCCCGAAAACGTTTTAAATAAAATAAAGTTTACCTTGATATCAAAGCAGGTTTCAAACATGTTAGCATAGGCTTCTCCATTTTCCTCGTACACCGCAAATAGGTCGTACAAGTCGTTAGCGCTCATGCAGCTGATACAACCTAGAAACTCATCGTCCTCCATGGCTTTAAAGCAAAACAGTTCTCTTCCAGTTTCAGAAATTCACGAAAAAGGCCATTTTCGATTTCAAATTCTCATGGCATAGCCAAACAAAAGACAATCGCCTTATTGATTCACTTCCGGTATTGCAATTATTAATTTAAAATGTGAGCAAATACCGTGGGCCCCGGTGGTTCCCTTCTCATTAATAAGTTTGTCAGAAAGAAAGACGTATGGTAGTATAATTTTTGTAAAGCAACAATGATTAGTGAGTAAAACACAGTTTTGGTAAGCAAGCGAATGTTTTGATACAAAAATAAACACTGCAGCAAAAACAATTGCTAGACACTTTATACATTGACAATTTTTTTCGGTATTTATTTATTTTCAGTTTTATAGAGTCTTAGGACTTTATTTGCCCCCAAAGGGGGCTGCTACGTGCTGCAGGTAATATTTTCGGACTATTTACAGTCCATCTTTTGCTTTATTCCTGTTTTTTAGAATAGTGTAGTATTTGACAGTAATTTTCTTATAATTATTAACTTTCTGTTTCCATGTGACCGGCCGCTCGCGGCGGCGCACTACGAGCCTCGTGTCTGCCTGACGGCAGGCTGTCGTCGGCTTTATTTATTAGCTAAGTTATTTACTTTTGTAAATGGCTCTTCCTGCCCAAATAGTGACAAATGCAGTCGTCCAAATTAGTTCTGTGTCGCAGGAGTACATGATGTTGTGCCCAGAGTGCCCCCAGGCGCGTATTTCAAAGTTATTTCAAAATTCAGCGCACAAGGTGCCACAAAATTGTATAAATTACTCTTTCAGCTACAGTGCAAGGCTCGGTTGTAGCCAGTAGTAGTACCGTGAGCGCTGCTACTCCTCCCAAACCGTTTTGGGAGGTTTTGAGCTCTCTCAAAAACTCAGTCCCAATAATTAAACGCATTCCGCGTGGTGCTCGAATTTCGGTTGCTCAGTGTTTGGCTTCATGTATCAGAAACGCGCTTTCTCAAAATTCGAAACGTGCATGGGTACATCTTTTGAGTTTTCCATACGGCGTGCTTTATGTAAAATTAGATCCTACCAACAAAAAGTCTCTTATTCATGAGAGTAATGGAAAATTGCGTAAGGTACGCTGTATCGGAAGACAATATTTTGGATGTAGCTGTGACATTTCCGTCTCGTTTACTTAATAACCAAAATTTTAAAAAGTATTACGGTTTGGTTACTTTTAAAATATTTGAAAACAAAATTAGCGATAGTGATATCAGAGGCGCCGCACGCGTCTTGTTCTCTAGCGACACTATAGCTCCTTATACATCCGACACCATTCAGTCACTACGTGACAAACATCCGCTTGCAGCAGCAGATCTCCAGCTCCCTGATCCACCTCAATTGGACGATGTCGCCATTGAAGCTACTGCCTGTGAGGTTGCTGAGGCTGGACTCTAGGACTCCGGCGGAGCCACTCTGAAAAGACCTAATTTTCAGAGTGGCTCCGCCGGAATCCTAGATGGCTTGACACCTCAGCACCTAAAAGATCTTCTATCTTTTAGTTCTGGTGAGGTAGGCGAGAATCTCTTGAGAGACTTGACGGCCTTAGTAAACCACATGTTACGAGTATCTGGGCGTGTCAGTGACGACATTGTTGAAATTTTGTATGGTGCAAATTTATGTGCACTTCGCAAAAAGGAAGGTGGTATCAGGCCAATCGCAGTCGGCACAACATATCGTCGCCTCGCTGCCAAAGCAGGTTGTAAGAAAAAGGTTGCTCATTTAAGGAGCCTTTTTCAACCTTTACAGCTTGGTTTTGGTTCGCGGGGTGGATTTGAGGCTGCCGTTCATTGTCTTCGGACTTTTCTTGGTCAAAATTGTGGAGATGTGCTGTTAAAGGTAGATGTAAAAAATAAATTCAATTCGGTTGACAGGTGAAGGCCCAAGTGTAGGACAAAATTCCTGACCTTTATAATTTTCTTTGGCAATGCTATGGCAAAGCCACAAAATTGACGTTTCGTGAGAATCTTCTCTCATCTTCAGTTGGTTGTCAGCCGGGTGACCCATTCGGCCCGGCCATTTTTAGTTTGGCTATCCATCCCATCATTCAACGTCTCCAATCCAAACGTAACGTTTGGTACTTGGATGACGGAACTTTAGGGGGCGATTCGAACATAGTTTTGAATTACTTATAAATTTTAATAAACGAATTTCGTCTAATAGGTTTGGAGCTAAATTTGTCAAAATGCGAACTTTTTGTTTGCATCCCTTGTCCGGACAAGGATTTGGTTTTTCAAAATTTCAATATTTTGGCTCCCGGTATTCGTATGGCAGAAAGAAGTTCGCTTCGTCTTCTTGGTTCACCGATTCTCAGTGAATCTTTTTCTCCCTTAGTTGAGCGAAAAAATCAAAATTTCAAGAATATTTCTAGCCGTTTGCTCAAAATTAATTACTGCGATTACTATTATCAGATATTGTCTTTTCGTTCCTAAATTTACGTATAATTTACGTTGTTGTCCACTGTGGCAACACAGTGAGCTCCTTGAGAGCCTGGATAATATCATAAAAGACACATTGATTACGGTTTTGAATGTTGATATGGATGACAGAGCATGGTCGCAAGCTTCTCTGCCTGTAAGGTTATAGGAGGCTTTTGAGTAAGCAAAATTTCTAGTGTCACGCACGAATGATTTAGTGGAACCAATCCTCGCACCCTCTTTAGGCTATTCTAATGTAGTAGTAGCAAATTCTTCCAAAGCCAAGGATGCCTGGAGGCTTGCTTGCCCAAATACCGATTTTCCCAAATCTCCATCTTGTCAGAGGCTGTGGGATCGACCGATCTGTGAACTAGCACGGAATTATCTTCTAGATACGTGTACTAGCATCACGGATCGCGCTCGTTTACTTGCAGTCTCTGAATCGGAGTCGGGACTTTGGTTACAAGCTGTGCCTTCATTCAATACAGGTTGCCAATAAGATCCTACTGCTTTTTGTCTCGCTATCAACTTACGTTTAGGTAAGAGGTGTTATGAGGCCCGTCGCTGCCAGTGTGGTACTGCAGTCTATCAACTCGGTCACCATGGTCTGTCTTGTTCTAAAATTGCTGGCAGAATAGGTCGCCACGCTAGCCTGAATGATTCATTCGCCGGGCGTTTTCCACAGCCAATGTTGCAGCTGTGCTCGAACCGATCGGTCTTGCGCGTGACGATGGAAAAGGACCTGACAGAATGACACTTGTGCCTTGGAAGTTGGGTAGGCCTCTTGTGTGGGACGCGACATGCGTTGACACATTAGCGCCATCTTAACTGGGCACGCTGCCCTCTGGTGATGGGTTGGAGCACTTGGATTATCTGTAGATCTTAAATGGTCTATAGGTAATCTTTCTGCTATAATTTTTTGTTGTCGTAGTTAGTCATTTTGTTAATGTTAATAAAGGAACTTGCCTTTATACATTTAGCTATAACGTAATATTTTTTATGATTATGGCAAGTAGCTATTAAATCTAGTGATGTTCGTTTCCGGAATTCAAATCGATCGATTAATTCAACCGTTTCGTTTCACCATTCAGGCGTAAATTGACATTGACAACTTTGATACTTTCGTACACGTCAATTCCGATAGTTTGCTCTTTCTCGTTCTTTCGTGAACTGTGTGAGCGAGGTATATAACAAACAAGTATCCACAAGTGTCATCTGAGCAAAGAACTTACTTATTGCCATTGCATTGTTTTTAGTTGGTTAATTGTTCGGGTCTTTTCTTGTGCTTGTGTAAATATAATAAAACTAAATGAATTATAATCGCGCTGCCTTTGCAGACTTTATGTAGTGCGTGAAGTGTTACGAGCGGCTGGTGACTCCGCCGCCTGGGGCAATGCACTTTCACCGTAATCTTTTGCTCTGATAAGCTATAAAATAATTTATCAAGGTGTTAACGTAAAATTTATTAAAATGAAGTTAAAAATAGACAAGAAACTAGTTCCGATCAAGGCGCACTTCTTCTTCTTCTTTGCTGGTAAGGCTATTTTAATATAATATTTATAGCAATTAGCAAATTAGTAAATAATAGTGATTATAATATGACTATTTTTTATTGGAATTTTTGTGATCCTTATGTAAATGCATATTTTACTTAATTAATTTAGCCAATGATGCAGTTAGTATGTTAAATAGTTGAGATTTATAAAACAATTTTCTAAAGCTGGTCACTTTGAATCAGAATCAAATTAGTACATACAAATGCAAATTTTACTTTAAAAGTTTCATTTTTTTTAAAAATACTGACTATGTTAAATGTCACATAATTAAATCAATATAATGTTATATTCATATCATAGTTTAATTTAAATTACCAAGTATTTTTACACAAGAAAATAAAAATAGCTGATTATAAAACTATAACACTAATGAAAAAATTATTTGAAGACTGATAAAAAATAATGGAAGAGCAGTTGCTGTTTATAACCAAATTCAGAAAATGAGGTTCTTTATTCCTGTGTATTGGTTTTATATGCATTATTGACATAATATTTTCTTGTCATTTAAATCCATATTGTATGGATTTCATAAAAAATAAGATTCCTATTTTTAAAGACAATTAAATTCCTATTTTTAAAGATAATTAAATTCCTATATAAGGCTATAATTTAATGATTATATTATATTACTATACAAGGCTAAAATTTAATGATTAAATTACTATACAGGGCTATAATATAATGATTAAATACTATACAACGCTATAATATAATGATTAAATTACTACACAAGGCTATAATATTAAGTCCTTACATATGAAATTGACGTTTTGTCTTACTGGCCACTTTGATCTCAAATATCTCTTCTTTGGTTAGGGATTCCAATTTCAAATTTATACAGCTATTTATTCATACATTTGTATTTCGAAAACCGTAATTAATTTGTTTTGTCTTCGTTTGGTTTTTTCTTTGCATCAGGCAGTTTACAAAATGGCAAACTTGAAATATCGCGTTATTTACGAGTACGAGTTCCACCGTGGTACCAGTGCTGCAGAAACGGCTCGAAGGATTAATGATGTGTATGGCGGCGGTGTCGCAAAAGAAATCACAGTGCGTTTTTGGTTCCAACGTTTTCGTTCTGGAAATTTCGACTCAAGTCTGGCCCGGATGATTCGACGTTGCGTGCGTTTTTATAGTTTATATCTGTATCAATATGCAAGCGTGAGGGAATAACGATGATATAATTTTTAGGTGGCAAACTCAAGAGCTCAAATTTTAACCCTCAACGCAAAAACGACGACGGGTGTTATATGTGTGACGTAACTGTTATTATTATTATTATTATATTATTATATGTCTGTCTGTGACATCTATAAATTAAGCGCGGCAGCCGCGCGAGCCAATGTTCGACCAGAGTTGACGTTCATTTGCCGCGCGCGCCAATGTTCGATGGTTTGCCGCGCTTAATTTATACGCGCCTTTAGCTCTTCAAACAATGATTTTATTATTTTTAGTTTTTAAGTATGCTAGTTGAGATGTTCTTAACTGTGTTTCATGATGATCTCCAGGCCCAAGGGTGCTGAATCCTTAAATACGCCCCTATTTAGACATTAAATTTTTATCTCACTTTGGCACAATTAAGATACAATACATTAATTCTCTTGTCTTGTTGTTAGCACAAATAACGACAGAGTAAATAAAAAAAGAAAACAGCCAAAAAACTTTGTGTTATCGCAAATTAATATTAAAATTTTGTAGGCAATTTTTGACAAATATATGCATGATTCAAGTGGCGTTGACTGACCAGATTGGAACACTTTGTACTAGGTATTTCGCAAAGCTAGAACAAAATCTTTGACTTTTGAATGCAAAAATTTAATTTATATAAATCTATGATCGATTATCAAAGTTATCATTTTGAATCTTCTAGTTGCAATGTTTTCGAATCTGCTGGTAACGCTACCCTGATTGTCTCAATAGTTAGATTTTCTGGAAGAGATCATTTTTAGCGATAAGCTTGCCACTTGTAGCACCTGTGTAATAATTTCCTTTTGTATTTAATGAGTCTAAAATAATGTTAATTCATTCATGAATGAGGCAGCTAGTTTTCCTTTAATACATTTAATTGAAACACAAAAACATAGGAAAAAAAACATTCACAGTTATAAAAACTAATCTAATAAACCCCCAGTAGAAGAGCAAGTTCCAAGAATGCTGGCCGCATTGCCACATTGAATGGCAATGCTAATTTTTCGATCAAAATAAGAGCCAGCATTCTGGTCACATGTCGCTTCCACTAGACGTTTTGATATTTCTACTATCATAGAAAAGTTATGTATGTTTATGCTGGTTATCAAGTATCATAGCAACATATAACACATTGGTATATCCGCATGTTCGGGATTAGGAAGTGATCATTTGGGGTCACAGTTTAGGGTCCTTGGCAGTGAACTGTTACTATTCTACAAGGTTGACTCATAATAGAATATTATACACAAGTAGTAGGACATTAGATGCAAGTATGTTAAATTGATCATTAGGTACAGTCGAGGCGGTATTATTATCGCAGAGGAAGTCAAGGCTTTATTTGATTCATGCACTTGTGTGTGTTTAGAGGTTTTTCAGCACACTTTCATAAACAAGTTGTTAAAGCAACTTCAAAAAATCCCGACTGCTAAATCTTTAAACCTATGATACACAGGTTTAAACTTTACTTTACTTAATATAAATACTTATATATAAAAATCAATGTCACTTTTCGTTGTAATTTTATAACTCAAGTACGTGCTTACCTATTCAAACCAAACGTTTATGCTTTATTCGGACTATTTAGTAGATGGTTTATGTGAAGTTTGCACAAAATCTGTCGAGCGGCTCTTCATATATCACATTTTTACTATTTCAATTTATACGTACCGAAGCACGTACTGGGCCGCTGGTATTTTTAAATTTTGATGTACCCAGTGTCACTCTCACAACTAAACCGATTCTATTGACACCACTCACATGATTATACGACAAGCCGTTTAGGCTCTAGGGCGTGCCAAAGAAATGCACATGCATATATACTTACTTGCTTAGACTCTAGGCTCTTGAGCTTTGTTAGGCTCCTTAGAAATACTAATATTGTACAATGTTTGCGGGAGCCGCTCTGCGAGCTTGACGCCTAGACACCATGTTTTCTAGGAACACACGCCACTACGCTCTAAGCGCATAGCAAGCCTACCTGTGCGTCCCTAGCCTAAAAAAATGTATATTAAAAAAAATACAAATTATTAATGCCATGACATATGAATAGACATGAATAGACAAGACTCTTACTCTATCATATGACCCGGCGAACTTCGTACCGCCTAACAGTTATATATGTTTAAACCTTCCCTTAACTTTCACAAAAATTTCAAAACCAAGCTAAATCGGCCCAGCCGTTCTCGAATTTTAGCGAGACAAGCGAAAAGCAACTGATTTATATATATATATATATATATATATATATATATATATATATATATATATATATATATATATATATATATAAGTAGAAGATATATGAAGTAGGTAATGTTACACGCTCAAAAATAAAATAAATATATTAACTGAGTTTTATTTTTCATTTCATTATATTTTTCAAAATATCCAAATTACCCTTCTCAAGTTGTTTCGAATTATGTTCGAGTTTACAAAGTGATTTAGCGTTCTTCTTTATCACACTGCAATTTTCCCCCTTATCTTTTATCTGTCTAAATTAGTAAATTGCTCGAGACAATAAATCCCGAGTGCTTGCATTGGTTAAACCTTTGTTGATTCACGTGAATTTGTAGTATTTGAGGGACAATTGGGTACTTTTGTAAAAAAAGGTTGGTAGGTCGACACGTGTTTCGCCTTTGCACAAGGCATCCTCGGGAGATGTTGGCTCTTTCGAGCGAGTGCTTGAAGTGTCGAGGATATCGAATACTGAGAGAAAGATAAATAATAAGGTGAGGTGTGGCGGTGGTGAGGAGGAACCACACCATAAAAACAAAAATATTTTTCGATTTCTCACGCTGACGTCAAGACGAGGCGGTAAAACACTAAATATATTGTATATACCATCTTATTATAAATGGATTTCCGCAAAGTGACGTCCATCAATTAACACAGGCTTTTATCCCGGAAAATTTAAGTGCTCCTATGGTATGATCAAATATCTGATGCGGGTAAAACCGCGGGGCTCAGCTAGTTAAATAAAAAAATAATAACTGCAGTTCATATACTACAGTTCATATATATGAAAAATACATAATTTACAAGCATTCGACACGTCAAAGACATCAATAAGAGAGTGAACATTCTGTTATATGCATTGCCATACATTGTACACTATTCGTATACTAAAGTAATTTATACTTAACTAGCTGATCCGGCGACCTTCGTACCGCCCAACAGTTATTTATGTTTCTCACCTTTTAAACCTTCGCTGGAGTACGACAAATATTTCTAAATTAAAATCAGATTAATCGTCCCAGCCGTTCTCGAACTTTAGCGAGACTAACGAACAGCAATTGATTTTTATATATAAGATTATATGCATCGTGTAACAGAAAGGTGTGACAATACTTAAGGGTGGTTATCTACCCATCAAAGTGAACCCATTATACGAGTAGAAGAAAATTTACCGAATTTCGAGAAAAAATATTAGGTTCTCCATACAAAAATTGGTGACGTGATCGTTCAAGTTGTATGGAGAACGCAATAGTTTTTCACGAATTTTGCAAAATTTTGTTACACTGTATATTTTTATACTAGCCATGCTCCGCGGTTTCACCCGCGTAGTTCCCCATTTTACTATCGAGATAATCCAATTGGGAATTACTTTTATTGAAGTCGGTTAAAAAGTATCGTATGTCCTTTCCCGGGGTCCAATCTACCTGTGCACCAAATTCCATCCAGATCGGTTCAGTAGTTTTGGCGTGAAAGCAAGACAGACAGACAGACAGAGTTACTATCGCATTTATATTATTAGTTACGATGTTTAAAATATAATTAGGTATTGTTAAATTTCAGGTTTTACAATTACCTAAGACTGTTTATGGTGTTGTTATCTATACAGACGACGCATTGTCTCTACAAATGATGCGCTACAAATCATTTAATTGCGTCGCTTATGAACGTAATCATCTCAGCTATAACGAGAGTCGAAGTAAACATTCGTTTAACGACTCGGTACATACGGCCCGGCTGTTGGGTTGATAACGTCTACATCTACAAGTGACACAAGTCTGTTATTTGAATTGTTTCAAAATTACGATTGCATTAAGTCATAATGGTAGTTTTTGACAGATTTGCACGGTGGTAGGGCGTTTCTTATTGCTCGCCTGGTTAGCTACCACCCTCAAGTTGTAACAATCTGTCGTCAAGCATCTAACGGTGTGTTCTTTGAGAGCCAGTGGTTAGCCAGGTAGCCAGGCTAAGCATGTATCAGCTAGGAATACAGTATCGCTGCTGACTTCCTTTGTCGTGCGAACTTGTGGTCTACGCCTAGATATGTAGCATAAAAAAGGACATAAGGATTATATGTAAGGACCTAATATTAATTTAGGACAATTAAGCTAGGTACTTACACTTTGCAAATAAAAAAATTGTTTGACTGAATGTTTAACTGTAACCTGTTTGTTCTACATGAACTATGACACAATACAATTGTAATTCTGAAACAATTCATATATAAGATACTCGTATTTTTAATCTTTGTGGATGTTCTATGATTTCTCATAGACGACTTAACTGATTTAAAAAATTCATATTTTTTAATCAATAAGGTTATACCTTTTTGTTTAAGAATATGAGTTTTCACTAGTACCTGATTGTTGGAAAGGTCTAACTATAGTTTCGTTCACATTCATAGGATGAAATACCACTGATTAAGTTCAACGAATGTGAACGAAACTATAGTTGTACACAACAATGAAAAACGCGTGAAAACCCGTCTTCTTAAACAATATGAATCAAACACGCGTTAGTTTTCTAAATAAGATATACTTTCCAATTGATTTCGCATAATTTTTTTAAAATCTGTTGCCAAGCACCTAGCGGTGTGTTCCGGCAGGCTTACTTAAGAACCAGTGTAATCCAAATTATATAGACACGCTACGTCTAGATGTAGCGTGTCTATATAGCCCTAGGGCCATAGTGTCGCTGACTTCCTTGGTCGTGCAAGCTGGTGGTCAAATGCCTAGTTGTATAAAATGTATTTCTTTTAAATCAAAACCAGCACCGTACTTTTTTTAATAAGCTCAGTGTGTATTTAATTGTTTTAAATTAGGTAAATCGATTTAGTTAATTTTGTAGTGTATGTTTCGTATTTCTAAATCAAGTCTAAAGTATTGTAAAGTAAGTTTTACCTCCACTTGCCTGATGTAAATCGACGATGTTAGCTTATAGGAAACCAATTCATATCTTCCGTCTTGTATGGAGACAGATCATGGTAATTTTTTTTATCCTACACAGCTAGGCATTTGACCACAAGTTCACACGACCACGGAAGTCAGCGATACTGTAGCCCTGGATAGAGCATGCCTAGTCTGGAATACACTGCCTCTCAAGGAAGGCTGCCGGAACACACCGTTAGGAGCATGGTGACAACTTTTACAACTTGAGAGTGGTAGCTAGCCAGACGAGCGATATAGGAAACGCCCTACCCATGCTATGGTTTCATCACGATGTTTTCCTTCACCGGTAGATCAGGCTCTTTTTGGATTTTGCGTGGGTTCGAACCTCATACCTTTTGCACGGCAATCGACCCCACTTACCACTCGACCATCATCGCTACAAAATAATAAAACATAAATATTTATCGGGATTGTATTGCATGTTTCCAGCGCTGGGCCCCATTCTTCCGCAGCTCAATGTGTACGGGCGGCAGCTGGGCGTGTCCCCAGCAGCTATGGGTCTGGTGACGGCTGTGCTGCCGCTGCTGTGGGCGCTAGCGAAGCCTCTGTTTGGATACGTGGTCGACTTCTGGCCGGTGAGTGGTTTTCCATATCTAGGAATATGTTGTGTAAGACTTTGGAATATTTATTATTCTCTCGTTATATGTGTTAGACTATAGTTAAACTATAGTTGGATCTTTCCAACAATCAGATACTCGTGATAACCAGTCTTCTTAAACAATATGGGATTAATTTAACCTGTGCCTATTGCTGTTGAGACCTTGGGCAGTTGGGGCGCTGACTCTATGCATTTAGTACATGATATTTTTTACGGCTTACCTATTTTTTGTAAATTAAAATTACACAAAAGAAATTTATTTTATATTTATGACATAATGTTATTAGTTTAAAAATAGTAGACATGTTTAGAATTACTGTAATTGTTCTAAATTTTCTTATTATGAAAAAATTAACACTTTAAAGAATTTTGCAATACACATTGTATAATTCTAGATTAAAGTTATTAGTATAAACAAACACTAGACCGGTTTAGAATTAGTGTAATCAGTACTTAATTTTTTGATAAGATACAGATTATTTAACCTACCTACACTTACATACACTTGAAATGATGATAATGATGATTTATTGCCAAAGGAAGAAAACTTAAAACTAAACCGAGATTAACACAAACAGAGTAAGCAATCTCTACAATTGAGAATGAATTAGCAGCGGGCCCAAACTAGGCATAGCATAATTTAGCAATACATATTGTAACTGACTTTCTTTCTCGTTTTAGGCACACAGAAAACTAGTCTTCATGCTGCTGATCACAATTATGTCAGGATCGTATTGCTGTCTATGGTTTCTGCCTATGACTGAACAACCAAACATGTCTGATCCAGAAATATTAGAGTCCGTATACACACTTAACGATACCATATACCTGAAGAAAATAACCGACCCGCACTCGAACAATCTAGAAAATTACAAATGCCATTGGAATTGTTCACAGGATGTCAAGTTTGACGTTTATCTGACAAATTCCACGTATATAAATACGATTTATGTAGACGTGGATGTGAGAAATGATACGTGTTCGCTCTTTCATATGAAATGGGATGACGTTAGAGAGGGAGACGTAGTATGCGTACCTAAAGAAGGCTGCAACTTATTATGTTACGAAGACGAATCTTTAACTAGTGAAATCGATGGAACTACGCAATTGAATCGAACGAAAAGAGCGACTGATAACAGCGATTCCACTAAAAATGATAATCATATAACGAAAAAAGCTGATAAAACAAGTGAAAAACTCATAAAAGACTTCGACAAAACAGTTGACAGTCGTACTGACGAAACAAATGACAATCTAGTTAGTGACGTAGCTAACAAAGTAATTGATAACAACATTGCAATAAATCAAAGTAACCCTACCAAAAAAGAAGAAACAGACCATCATATAGCTGTAGATATTACCAAAGATAATTTAACAGACAAAGATGTGAGAAGCAAAGTCAAGTTGCCGCCCAGAAGCGGTGAAGATGTTGCGGCGGTAGAAGATAGTAGTTTCTATATGACAGCAGTTTTTTGGGGATTCGTCGTGTTCATGTGTTTGGGGACAGTGGCTTTTAATGTAGCTAACTGTATAGGTGACGCTGTCTGCTTCGACGTTTTGGGTAAGTTGTATTTTGATTCGCGCGCGATTATGTTTGAATATAGTTTGCACCTTACTAGAAAAAATAATTTCTAAATTCTAATGGCTTTAGCATATTTGTATAGAATTCGCATATTCAATGAAAAAATCACATTAGCTCGCGTCCGGCCATTAGAATCGAGCTGCGACATTTGTAACGAGTGGCGGCCACCGGCGTCAACCATGTGTAGCGACTTTATATCACATGTATGAAAACTAAAGGAAGTACGTCTGTGGATGCGTTTTGGTTGGTGGCCCATTTGTGGGGACACTGGGGTGGTATTATTTGACTTATCCTTGTATCTGTCTCCTTATCACAACTCTTAGAAACGTATCCATTTGATTGATTCGAATGTTTTTTTTCTATGTTGATCTTCAGTTGACGTGATCTCTCGATCGGTTATAACATTTCTGAAATCTATGTTTCTTAGCTATAATTGATGAAGTTTTCACCTGAACAGAGTGCTTATTTGTGAGCTATCGCAATCCTTATCGTGTGTCCCGCTTGGATGAGTAACATTTGCAACTGCTGCGAGCGAATGACACGAGAACGATTGCGATTGCTGTGGTTGCACAGTAAGGCCCCAGATCTGCATAGGTCTTCATAGATAAGTTCATATCTTCTAATGACAGTTTCACGATCATCAGTTCATTTCATTTAGGAAGGCAGACAGGAAGGTGGCTTCTTATCTATACCTACTAATATTATTAAGAAGGAACATTTTTATTTTTGTATGTAACGAATAAACTCAAAAACTACAAGACCGATTTTAACATTTTTTCGCCGTTAGAAAGCTACATTGTCACTGAGTAACTTTGATTACTGTCAAGCTAATTTTCCGTGAGCAGCTTGATTTTGATGAGACGCCCAACTATATCCTGTATGTGACTCTCGGTTGTGGTAGCTAACAGAAGAAGAATGAAGAGTTAAAGAAGAATGAAGAGTTAATACCTCAGAGTGCAGCTAGTAATTTTGGTTTAATTAACTGGCATTATTTGGTCCCAGGCACAGAGGGCGGCTCTAAATACGGCGCTCAACGCGCGTGGGGCACGGCCGGCTATGGTCTGACTGCTCTGGCCGGTGGTTGGCTGGTAGACGCCGTCTCTACGGGCGTTACTAAAGACTTCACACCAGCTTTCGTCATAGCGCTAGTGGCTACTGGAGTTGATCTGTATAGCTGTAGAGCTTTGACTGTAAGTATTGATTAGGAATCGTTTGTGAACTAATGGTCTGCCTTGGTGTACTCCTTGCTTGGCTAGCTTATTAGTAGTAGCTTATTTGCGGAAGATTCAGTACATCTGTATGGTTTTAGAGCTGTTAATGTAAGTATTTAAGATTAGGAATAGTTTGTGACCCAATAGACTGCCTTGGTACACTGTTTACTTCACTATTTTATGATCGAAATAAAATGGGTTGGAATGTCGTATGTTTAAAAATATTTCCCTAGTACACCGCTACACCCTATAATGAATACACCCTCCAAATTTTATGTCTCTAGGTTCAGCGGCTAAGGCTCTGCGTTGATTGGACCTGTCAGTCAGTCGAGAAGTCAGTCAGTCATCCAAGACTTTTTATATAATAGAGATATAGATGGATGCTATCAAGAAAACAACGTTCTTGACCTTGGGTCGCGTACAGACGAGTGAGACTCTCGCTTATGTAGTGTCACGTATCTTCGTTGTATATAGAAACTTTGATACGTTACTTAATGATGTTTTGAGTGACCGGATAGTTTATATCTATGTGTATTTTTATTATATTTCATTAGTTTCCTTTGTATTTTTCTCCTGCATATTTCAGCTCCCGTCGCTATCAAGTCCCGAGGACTCCGGCAAGGCGTTGCGCGAGGTTCTCAAGATACCTAGAGTGTTAGTGTTTATAACGTTCGCCGTGGTAGCGGGGACCTTCGACAGCTTCATCATATATTATATGTTTTGGTTAGTATGACATTAATTATTTATGTTGGTTTTTAGGCGTCTTAAGACAACTATTTAGACCGCCAACAATAACATATAGCTCTTTTCTACCTTTTAATGTTTTACGATTCCTGTTGTTTTTTTTTCACATAGCTTACACATTATTTACTAGGTTGTTAACGATATATTTTCTTCTGTCTTTTATATCACTTTAAAGTTACAAGCTTCCTAAGCAGTCTTATTTTAGCGCTGATACGATGCCTATCAAAAGACTTAATTATGCAGAATACATCATACTGAAGCGATTGACACCGGTAACAAAAAAATACGTTACATTTAGGGGGTGAATAGTGATTGGTCCCGGAACGAACCTTCTATCAGAAAACACAAAAACGGTAAAGGGTCGGTGATACTTTTAAATAATAGAATGAAGATTAAAAAAATAAAACTACACTAGTAGTTCCTCGAGCTGTTGACCTTCACGAAAACGATATTCTTAACAATTTTGCTAAAGTAACGACAACCACTTGACCGTTTTTTATGTTCAGGAATCATAATTAATGTTGTGTTCTACACGTTTGTAAAAAATATTATTCTTTACTATTAAATCGGCCAGTAAATAACGTCGTCGAAAACTTTCTCCCTTTGTTGGGAGTAAAACCCACTTAATCTATTCTTCTTCTCTATTATTCTTAATTAATTATTTTTCTAGTTATTACTAATAACACAAATATATGTTATAAGAACTATAAAATAATTTAAATAAGATTAAAAAATTTTTTTTAAGTAATTTTTATTCAAATTTAACAAGACTTGCCTCTAACGAACGTTATTATAGACCAAAGGCCAATAAATACTTCTTATTCTTAATCGAAAATCCACGACAGCTAAAAAAATGTAAAACATCGTAGAGCCTGCGCCAAATTTCGTCAAGATAGGTTGGAAATTACGACCTGTACGCGAGTACTAAATTTCAAGAGATATACAAACATACGAACCGACACACTAAAGAAAAATTTTACAAACCCGAAGCAGAGTGTTAATTAACCGAGTGAGGAAAGTATCTCTGCCATTTGAAACTACGAGTAATGATTTCAGTGGCTCGTGACTGTAGTTATGTCATACAAAAAATTAAATATAAAATATAATTCGTCATTCATATAACATGCACTCAGTTTACTACAAAAACTTTATTTAATTATAGATTTGGCTATCAAGTTAATAATAAAGTCAAAACTTACGAACTTATTATGATACTTAAAGTCCATTACGAGAACCCCGCCCAAATATGGCCATTGTGCTCGCAGCGTTACCACGCTGGATCTGTTGCGTTCAAAAACTCCCCACACCTCGGATCGTGACCCCCTTCGCGCAGTATATAACTCCGTTTATGCATATATGTATAAAACTCATATTTTCAGTTTCTATTTTCTTAAATTATGTGCAGTACCGGAAATAGATAACGCTGTTAAAATTAAGCTCGTTTAATAAAAAAGTAGTGTCGTATGCATCTATGTACCCGTTGCATAAATTTAACTAAAAATATTAAACTAAAATAATAAATAAAATATATTATACCATTTTTTGTCAATAATCTCCGTCCAAAGGTTGCCTGGAACAGATCGCTTTTTAGCGATAATGCCGCCACATGTAGCACAATATTTTGAAAGATTTTTCCTCTTGTATTTAATTTATTTTGTGTGTCTGCGATAAATAATTGATCTATCTATCTATACAATCGTCAAATATACTCTCACAAAATAGACTTGTTCTGTATTTGCTCCAGGTTCTTAGAAGAGCTAGCGGAGTCCACCGGTCACACCGCTAGTATAAAGTTCATAGAGGGCGTGGTCGTCGCCGGACAGAGCTTCTTAGGGGAGATGCTGTTTTTCTACTTCTCTGGTATTAAAAAAAATATTAAATTTCTACCTAAAGTTGTCTGGAATAGCCCCTTTCTTTATTTTACCTACTGCCAAAAAGTAAGAGGTACTCCGTTTCGGGATATACATATATATATTTTTTTAAATGTTTTTTACCTTATTTCTCGGAGACGGCTAGAGCGATTCGAATTATTCTTTATTGATAAGCTATTGCATAGCTATTATCGCGGGCTTCGAGCGCGGCGACCGAATCAACAAATTCCGTAACGAAAATAAACCTAACACTCGTCTAACATCGTTTCAGTTCGGCAGACTTCGGCGCTTTGTTTGTGCGCGTGCGACTAGGCGTATGCGTATGCAATAGCTTTACCGCGGCAGTCCCCGAGGGACGTTTTTTTTATTAGGTATATTTTTGTTATCGAAATCGGTCCAGAGATAACTAAAAAACCTCCTCTCTGCTTCTGCTGTAATGAAAGTCTGTAAACAATCACTAATTTTTTTTAAAGGATTTGTTTTTTTTGCCATTGTGCAGGACAAATATTAACTTTTTTTTAAACTCGGTAAAAATTTACACTTACCACGGAGTCTATGGAATGTGTATTTTATGGGATTGTTTTTGTTTTGTGCTTAAGGGAGACTCTTCGAGAGCTTTCCTTAGAAATATAACAATCTAGCCTATGGCTAATAAGTGATTTAAATTTAACATAAAACTCTACACAATAATGAATTTGTCCATCGACACTATTCTTGTTTTATTTAGAAAGCTAACGCGTGTTCGTATCATAATGTTTCAGAAGACGGGTTTATCCCTCTGATGAAGTTCATCAAATGTAACGAAACTATAGTCGCACCTTTCAAGTGAAAACCCGTCCTCTTAAACCTTACTTTTCTTATTGTTTTGTTAAGGTTAAGACACTTCTTTCACGTGTTCATTAGTGTTAGCGATTACACTATTAACATTTTTGAACACAACTCAAACGGTTTCGTTCTGTTAGTGTGGTCGAGGAGCTCGACACCCTCGACATTCATATAATGAGTCTGTTTTCGATGAGATACAAGTGGTTAGAAGTAACTTCGAAAAAAACTCGACTGCTAAATCGTTATACTTACCCAGTGTCACTCTTCCGATTAAGACGAATCTATTGACTCCACTCACGTCATAATACGACAAGCCGTTTAGGCTTTAAGGCGTGCCAAAATATATACATATATTCATATACTCTGTAGCGATGATGGTCGAGTGGTTAGTTGGGTCGATTGCCGTGCAAAAGATAAGAGGTTCGATCTTACAAAACATGCAAAAAGAGCCTGAGCTACCGATGAAGGAAAAAATCGTGACGAAACCATAGCATGGTGGGACGTTTCCTATCGCTCGCCTGGCTAGCTACCACCCTCAAGTTGTAAAATCTGTCGTCAAACACCTAACGGTGTGTTCAGGCAGCCTTTCTTGAGAGCCAGTGTATTCCAGACTAGGCATGCTCCATCTAGGGCTACAGTATCGCTGACTTCCGTGCTCGGGTAAACTTGCGGTCACATGCCTAGCTGTGTAGGATAAAGGAAAAAATAACACTCGAAAAACATAACTCTCCTTCTTTCGCAGTGGGCTAAAAAATAATAAATATCTTATGTTAATTTCAGGTAAAATAATAAAACGTTTCGGTTTCGGCACCACACTGACGTTCTCGTTGTTCTGCTACGGCGTGAGGATGGCCCTCATATCGCTCATCACTAATCCCTGGCATTTAGTCTTCATAGAGGTAAGATGATATAATGAACGTATTACGACACTACCTCTTTCAAAATTAAAAGAGATGTTTCAATATTGTATGTGGCCCCGGCCAGTTGGTCGAGTCTGTTATTTGGAATGTTTAAGAATTACACTTGCATTGTACCAAATTGGCGGTTTCGACGTAGAATAGATTAGATTTTTTTTGTGTACACCGTCTTGGCCGAAAATGAAACAGGGCCTATATAATGTACATTACTTCTCCTTTTTTTCTCTTTCTTCCACTCTTAGTCGTTTATTTATAATGTTATAAATTTTGATTAGTTAATATTCTTTATTGTATACCCCGTCCTATACTGTGTTTATTTTGTAAATTGTCTCCATCATAAGTTTGCCTGGAAGAGATCGCTTTTCGCGATAAGGCCGCCACTTGTGACACTAGATTTAAGATTTTTCCTGTATATTTGATTTTTGTGTATCTGCAATACAGAGTTTATTCATTCATTAATTCAACACTAATGTTCTTAGATATAGATGCAAAGTCAACAGGGTTATTATTAGTTAGGGGTGTACTTAACTGAAAAGGGGTCAATATACTCATCATTATGAACAATTTTCATTATGGCATCAAATTCGCTTGCTGTGCGCGTTGGTCAAGACTGTAAGCCCAGTAAGCGTTTGATGTTAAATAAATAAATAAACTCTTGATTCGAGAAAAAAATATCATCAGTTCCACACAAAAACTTTATCGCTCGTCGGCAAAATGATATTGCTGTCTTTTTTTTCTCGAATTATGAGTTGGTCCCATAGTGAAAGTTGTTCCTTAGGATGAGTATATTGACCCTCTTTTGGCTTAGTACACCCCTAACCGATAAACCTGTAAGTATACGTTCATTAGGCAGATACTCAAACTTTTTCTAGATTTGTTTTTGAAAAGACAATACAAAAAAAAATCGTATGTCACTCGGGGACTGCCGCCATAAAGCTATTGCATACGCATACGTCTAGTCGCGTTACTACGGATTTTTATAATTTTTCGCATACGAAGAGCTTAAAACCCAAATTTAGGTCGTTTGCCTGTCAATTTTAAATACGCTCAACTCAATACGCTATGTTGGAATATAGGCGAAAAAGCGCAAGTTTATTTAGAGGTCGCGGTTCGCATTTTTCGCTCTATATCCTCTGAACGTGACTCTTCTACGTTAACATAAAATAGTTTCTCCAAAAAAAGTTACAAGGTCTTCCATTGCGGCAGGCTTTGATCGATTTTTTAAGGAAAGAAAGGAATTTATTTGAACCATAAATACTTTTACTAACAGAGACTTCATAATGAATATCAGGTTTCTTGTTACAAACCGGCTCCAATTCAGCATAATGCTGGTTGTAAACAACCAGCGCTGGTCTTCCGTGGTTTTAGTTGTCTCGCCCTGACCAATTTTGAAAAGTGGATAAATTAAACAACAAAAATTTCATTTTTAAATCTGTCCGGCCGGCTCTGTAAAATGTCATTTGTAAATCTGTCCTTCCGGCTCTGTAAAATGTCATTTTTAAATCTGTCCTTCCGGCTCTGTAAAATGTCATTTTTAAATCTGTCCGGCCGGCTCTGTAAAATGTCATTTTTAAATCTGTCCGGCCGGCTCTGTAAAATGTCATTTTTAAATCTGTCCGGCCGGCTCTGTAAAATGTCATTTTTAAATCTGTCCGGCCGGCTCTGTAAAATGTCATTTTTAAATCTGTCGGGCCGGCTCTGTAAAATCTGGTAATAAGCAAACAAAAAAATACCGTCGAATGGAAAACCTGTTTTTTTGGAAACTCGGTATAAAACTATTTTCGATTCCAGTATGATGTATTTCTCCGCTTTTTCTCCGAGTGTAATAAAATGCCACTTTCCCTTTTAGAGTTCAACAAGTGTAATGATTATTTGGCTTGCACTGTAACGGCTCATTCTCGAAGCATAACAATCACACTGTGTTAAAATTTACTAATTTCTCCCGTTATAATAATTATCTCTCTCGCTCTCTCTCTTTCTCTCTACTAGTGTAAATAATTAGATGAATATATGAACGCTTTATTGTAGACACACAAAACATTAAAATACAATATAAAATTGACTGGCCTTACAGCGCAGTGGTTAGTACCCCTGACTTCGGCGCTGAAGGTCGTGGGTTCGATTCCCACTCTGGACAAACATTTGTGTGATGAACTCGGGTGTTTGTTCTGTGTCTGGGTGTTCATTATGTATAATAAGTATGTATTTAAAAATAGTATATGTAGTATATATCAACCATCTGGTTCCCATAGTACAAGCTCTGCTTAGTTTGGGGCTAGATGGCGCTGTGTGAAAAATGTCCGCCAATATAAAAAAAAAAAAAAAAAAAAAAATAGTATTATTTTATATTTAGAGCAGTGGAACAGTGTAATAAAGTACCACTTTCTCTCGCAGTGCAGTAATGTATAGTGTTGTGTCGTAGAGTGTAATGCAGGGGCCTACGTACGCGCTGTGCTACAGCAGTATAGTGGGGTACATTATTACACTTTCTCTCGCAGTGCAGTAATGTATAGTGTTGTGTCGTAGAGTGTAATGCAGGGGCCTACGTACGCGCTGTGCTACAGCAGTATAGTGGGGTACATTATTACACTTTCTCTCGCAGTACAGTAATGTATAGTGTTGTGTCGTAGAGTGTAATGCAGGGGCCTACGTACGCGCTGTGCTACAGCAGTATAGTGGGGTACATTATTACACTTTCTCTCGCAGTGCAGTAATGTATAGTGTTGTGTCGTAGAGTGTAATGCAGGGGCCTACGTACGCGCTGTGCTACAGCAGTATAGTGGGGTACATTATTACACTTTCTCTCGCAGTGCAGTAATGTATAGTGTTGTGTCGTAGAGTGTAATGCAGGGGCCTACGTACGCGCTGTGCTACAGCAGTATAGTGGGGTACATTATTACACTTTCTCTCGCAGTGCAGTAATGTATAGTGTTGTGTCGTAGAGTGTAATGCAGGGGCCTACGTACGCGCTGTGCTACAGCAGTATAGTGGGGTACGCTGCTCACGTGGCGCCACCTGGCTACTCCGCGACTGTGCAAGGGATTGTCGCAGGGATGGATGATGGATTAGGTAAGTACTACTATATTCTTTAAACTAGCTGTGCTCAGCGGTTTCACCCGTGTAGTTTTATAATTGAGATAATCCAATAGGAACTACTTTTTATTGAAGTCTGTTAAAAAGTATCCTATGTCCCATCCCGGAGTCTAACGAATTTCATCCAGATCGGTTCAGTGGCTTTGGCGTGAGAGCGAGACAGACAGAGAGAGTTACTTTCGCATTTATAATATTAGTTAGGATTAGGATTGTAACTGGCAGCAAATATAATATTGACAAAAGAGTTGTATCAAAAATGTACGGAGTTCCGGCCAGGACAGTGTACATGATACCATGTATACGTTAGGGACTATTAATCTTTAATATATCAACCAAATTCAAAATAACGTAACTTATCTCAGTTTACAAAATTAATTGCAGTCAACCTAGGATACGAAAATCATCCAGAGATGTCATAATTCCTCTACAGTTCACAGAACTTAGATATATTTGTACACAATGAAGGAGGCGACTGACGCAGTTTTCATTAATACACAGTATTAACCACATCTTTAGGCGTTTTTTAGTAGACGTACTCCGTCCTAGCCGAAAATTAAACAAGTCTTTACAGCTGTGCTATCCGTTAGAGTTAGGTATGAAGGAAATTAAAACAAAAGTCAACACTGTTTTTGATTGTAAACAGTATATATTTTCCAGATTTGATCCTAAATAAATATTACCAATTTAGCGAAATAAAACCGATTTCGCTAGAATTTTGCAAAATTTTCTTTTACAATGCGTTCACCGTGACGTGTAGATTAACACCCTTAAGTATTGTCACACGTTGTACAAGAAAATTACTTAAATAATGTTCTACCGATTTGAAGTCAGTGTACGCGTTCGATAAAGTGTTTACTTCTTTAACATTATTAGCGTGATTAGTGAATATTTATTATAAATTTTATAGTTTTTCGCATGTGAAATTTTTTGTTCTGCAATGGATTTAATATACAGTACAATATATCTTTATAGCGCACCAAAAACAAAATAAACAATAAGATACAGACAAGAACAAAACATCGGTAGTACATTGGGTGGCCTTATCGCCTAAAGCAAAAATCATCATTACTATCATTTTTTTTCTATATTTCTTAAGTATTATGACATGTTTCTGATACACGTAAATGATTATACGCAGGTTTCGCGCTCGGCTCGCTCGTAGGCGGACAATTGTACGCACGTATGGGCGGGCGCGGCTCGTTCCGATTGTTCGCCGCTGTAGCTGTGGCTGGATCGATGTTACATGCGGCACTCTTCGCACTCGTCACTAACAGAGACGGTAAGACAGAGATAGATATAGTACTCGCGTGAGCTCCGAGCAATATTGGTTAAAAAACTCATTAATCTCACTAGCGCTCTTAATAACTTAATGAAATCGATCATTAATGTACAATTTAGTACCAGATAGCATTGTGGAACTCAATTATAAAATTTTCAAAAAAAAAAAAATTAAAATAGTGTTTGACTGGCCGGTTGGCGCAGTTGGTTGCAACCCTGCCTTCTGCGCCGCTGGTCCCGGGTTCGATCCCCGGACGGGTCAAACATTTGTGTGCACGAACATGTCTGTTAGACCTGTGTCTGGGTGTTTATTATATATATAAGTATGTATATATGTATTTCTAAGTATGTATATCAGTCATCAGGTTACCATAGCACAGGCTTTGCCTAGTTTGAGACCTGAACACCTTGTGTGGATGTTGTCCCATATTATTATTATTATTAACTTCATTAATCGAATTTCAAAAGTAACGATTGTTAGAGAACCGTACTTGTGATGCTGGGGTCTTATTTTTGAAACGTTCGAATGAAATTATCACTTTTCAATGACTTCACTAACGAACGATATGAATGCGATTTTTGGTATATCGTTCGTATGTGACGTCATTGGGAAGTGATGAATTCAGGCGAAAATTAAGTACCTGAGACGATACGGATTTTCCCAATTAATTTTTTATTAAAGTTGTTCTATTATATTGATTTTTAAATCAAGATCAATTCAATCAAATCTTTTTAGTCTAATTTTGTCTTCTAAATTAAAGTCTCTTGTCACTTGTTTGATACTAGGGCTATATAATCTTGATCCACATCATTTACTAAAATTTTATAATACATGTCATTAATGTAATAAACTTTTTTGTTAGTTTTTCTTTTATAGCTAATAGCACTGCGCTTGACCGCAACTCGCCTCTTGTAAAGCGACGATGCGGTCTAGGATGTGGCACGCTTGCCCAGCAGAAACCGATTCACTCGGGATTTGAAAAGACTGAGATTATGTCTATCGGGGAGTACTCGGCAGTGAATTCCACAACCTGACAGTTCGCATAATAAAAGTCGACGCAAAGCGTTTATTGCGAGTCCGTGGAATTTCTACTATATAGCGGTGGCGTCTTACAGTATCTCTAATAGTTAGTATCATAATTAAAATAAATGGATATGATTCATCAATCTTTTTACTTTTTAGAACAAAAACCAGAGACAACGATAGTTTTGGAAGAAGATGAAAAAATGTTACCAGAATTGCATACCACCGCCATCTACCGAGACACGGTCGTAACTGTCAAGGAAGGGGATAGGTAACGTATCGTTGAGTAATATATACGACCAATTAATATCTAAAACTGTAAATTAATATCTAAAACTGTAAATTAATATCTGAAACTGTAAATTAATATCTGAAACTGTAAATTAATATCTGAAACTGTAAATTTTCTATACAGGGTGGTCTATTCATATAATAAAACTGTACAGGTCGAATTTCTATACATTAAAAAAATGCTAAAAACCGAGTCAGGTTGTGAGAAGCGAAATAGAATTTATAAGTATATTTTTTTTAAATTTTGTTACGTCATTAAATGTACTGCGTCTTATATTTGTTAGAGTTGTATGACGCGTTTCGATTTACGCTTGTTGATATACGGGCTGATTCTAAATTAATGACTGCTTATATTTTCACCACGCAATCATCGTTGATATAATATATTTCGCTAATAATAACCACATCTTATATTTTTGCATTTGTTTACAAAACCTGGGAAATATGTTCACCTAAGCGCGGTTACCCAAATGTAGGTCATACAATCGCGCGTGTCGACGCCGTGGCCTAGTTTTAGTGCGACCATGACTTTCGCGTTCACTTTGCTTACTTCAATTAAAGTTGTCACAATGTTTTTGTATAAAAAAACACACGGGTATATTGTTTTTCAATATTCTTTCAGTAAACTAAATGTACGCACCATCCTGGCTAGCTACCACTCTCAAGTTGTAAAATTGGCGCCAAGCACCTAACGGTGTGTTCCGGCAGCCTTCCTTGAGAGCCAGTGTATTCAAGACTAGGCATGCTCCATCTAGGGCTACAGTGTCGCTGACTTCCGTGCTCGTGCGAACTTGTGGTAAAATGCCTAGCTGTTCAGGATTAAAAAAAACCGCACTCAATTTAGAATCACCCCGTGTAGTACAACCAAGGAGTTGTTACAAAGTTACTTAGTACAATGTACTATGTTATCGCTGAAAATAAACCGACATTGACCACGGTTCAGACACGCTAATCTTACTAAACAAACATAATTTGACAGTTCTAAAATTGCCTCCTCTCTTTTTGTTTCCACAAGTGAGAAAAGGATGTATATAATTCTAGGATCTTTCAGTTTAGTCAGTGTGACTGGACTACTCGAAATTGGGGTCAGTATAGTCTTCCATACATTGTATCGTTTCCCGCATTGAACGCTATCGTTTGGGTTTCATTGACGGCCAATCAGAAGCGGCGGTTTTCACTTGTTTTAGCAACTTTGTAATGTACTGACTTGACAAGGACAGTAATCATGTCACAAAATGAGCATTAAACGAGGACAAGCTTATGAGCACTCGCATTGTTACTGACTGACAGTGGGCTATGGGCTAAGGGCTGGTCAGCACGATTATTATAGTAGCATGTTTTCTACGAACTGCGTTCTGAACAATTTCATGATACTAGCGCTGAATGTAAACCCTAAGAGAACAGCAGATATCTATACACAAACACAGCATGACAGCTGTCAAATTCAATGTACTCGTTTCTACTGATTAGTGGTACAGACAATAATTACGAAGCGGGTCGCATTATACATTTAGTGGATACGTTTGTCTTCTAAGCCACGCGACATTGGCAAATTGCGACTACATCGTAGAGGCCATAACCTAAGAATAGAATAGAATTAGTGGTTTTTGTGAGTTTACCTTTTTGGTGTTGGCAATAAAAAGATTTTGCTATTAATTATTTAAAAAAAAAAGCCTTGAAGTCTGTACCTGGAAAGTACATTTAAAGTTTTTTTTTGTGATATTTATTCTTGGTTTTTTTAGCAAATTAATTTATAATAAATAATATTATTTTTATATATGACACTTTCTGTAGAGAAAATGTATTACATCTCTACAGAAAGTTCATTGTTTTCTATACAGGGTTATTGGTAAGGGTTGTACTAGGCCGAAAGGGGGTCACTATACACATCCTAAGCAACAACTTTCACTATGGGACCAACTCTGAATTCGAGAAAAATACTCAACTGCTCTTCGACGACCGATTAACTTTTTATATGAAAACGTCGTTTTATTTTTCGAAATCTGGATTAGTTCCTTAGTGAAAGTTGTTCGTAACTAAATGAAGATTACAGTGACCCCCTTTCGGCTTGGTACGCCCCTAACCGATAATCCATATTTAAATCTGTTAAAAAAAAAAACAATTAATTCAAGAAAAAATTAATAGTTTTAGAGAAATGTATACTTTTTCACGCCATTTTAAATCCCACGTAATTAAAATATAAGTTTTTTTTTTATACATAGGTTATGTATTTTAGCTATAAATATATATTAATATGAAAAAAAAAATTATTACTTTTATTGAATTTATTTTTTAAATATATTTTTTATTTTAATTTGAATTTAGTCTTTCGTGGTACTATTAATGTATTAATGATTGTTTTTTACTTTCTTATACATTATTATTTTGATAATCTGATAAAATACCTCCCACTGCTAGTCTAAGAACCAAGTGGAAAAAATGAATTGATTGACTGAAATATAAAAATGAAATATAAAAATCAGCTATTATTATGCGACTCCTTTTTTGTTATGAACGTATCTGATAACCCTGTATAAAATGTGTTTGATATAAAAGCCATACATAAATGTAATATTTTTCTTGTTTTTAATTATAATGTAAGATATTTTTTCTAGCGACTTACAATAATATAAAAAAAAATTTGAAAAAAAAATTAATAATTAATTTTCCAATAATTTTTTACTTTTTTTAGCACCTGTATTTGATTGTTTTTTTGCACCAAATTTCTCGGATGGGCCGATTTGAAAGAAAATGTGTTTTATTTTTGCTCGAAAGGTCTCTCTTCCTGAATTAAAATGATATAACACGGGAGGTCCCGCGTGGCACCATTAAAATTTGATCAAAATCGGTCTTTGAAGATATTTTTTTTTTTTAATATATTTAGTAATAGAAGTCGGATAAATATATATTTTTTTAAAGGTGTTATAATTTGTTAATTAATGTTTATTTAAGGTGTAACGTGTTAATACAAAAGTTTTTGGCGAAGCGGTATTCGAACCCGCCACTATTAAACTCTAAAAGTCAAAACATTGAGTCGGAAACATCAAATACTATTTCCTTCCGATTCTGAATCCCCAATTGAAGACAGGAATTTAAGTTTCATTTGTTCCCTTGTTGAGGAACACCTTGTTTTTCAACCAGGGTACAAATGATACACAAGCAAATGTGAACTTAAAATTTATTCAGTTCCCAAAGTGAGTGACATTAAAGCCAGAGCAGATCATAATACGAACGTGTATAACCTGACCCGCGCAATGACTCACCTAAATTTTATTTTTATTATGAATTTGAATTTGAACCTACGTACAAGCTAGCAAAGGCTTATTTCTTTTCTTTTCCGACAAGTAAGTTTGGCACTTTATCTTATGCAAGGATGCTGCAGTTAAGGAGTGCAACCAACGTGGTATCTTGGGAGCATAAATACAACTTTGTTCCACCAATCAGGTCAGTACTTACCAGGCGAAGTAAAATACGCGTGAAGAAATACAGTAAACTAATATATCTTAAAGAGTTACTTTTACTTTAGTAATGATCTAAGCTACGTTCCAAGTAAGTCTCGGCACATATGAAACATCACCCAGCGCAATCTGTCTCTATTTTACGTAGAAATATATATTCATCTCTTTTTTCTCTATCAATCTATCTCGCTCACGCACATGCGGCTTTCCATCGCGACGAATCGTTTACTTCCGCGATAGATTCAGTTTTGTTGTTATATCGAATCTGTGACAGTGCAGCGAGTGACTGATTGAACCTGTTATTTCTCTGTTTGATTTAGACTTGAACCGTGACTGAACAGATCGAACTGAATATTTGAACCGGTTCAGATCTGAGTTACTCACGGCTAGTCTACACATCAAAGTGAACCCAGCGCAAAATTATATTTTGAAAAAAAAAAAAAAAACGCATTTTTTTCCTCCTCGTTATTTTGACCGATCACGTGACTAATTATTGTTTGGGGAACCAAATTTCAATATTTTTGCATAATTTTGTTTTACGATGTTTTTCACTATGAGGTGTAGACTAATGTCACATCTCTCTGTTACACGCATACATTTAATTTTGACGTAATGAAGACTCGATTTAGAAAAAAAATATGAATAAAATATAATAATAAACTGTAAAAAAAAGCAAATGGGTAAAAAAAAACAAAACTGATGGACAAAAGTTACTTACTTGCTAGTACAGATCAAGTATTGAAGTGTATATCATATCTTTAACTTAGATCGAACTGATGAACTTTACGCCGTTGTCTTGAATTTTCTTTTGTAAATTTACGAAAGTGAGGATATATGAATATAATAATGTAGAATCTAATTTTTTTTCTCATGTAAGTGATTCATTATCTTATCACACTAATGTTATAAAGACGCGTTTGTATGTGTGTGAGTGTGTTTGTCTGTTCCTCTTACGCGATCAAACGTGTTAATAATTAAACGTGTTAATAAGAAATTTGGCAATTTGGATTAACACATAGGCCGCTGTACGGAAAAATGAAGAGTTCCCGTGGGATAGATTTCCGCGGGTAACACCGCAGGGCACAGCTAGTGAGAAATAAATGTTCTTAAACCTGATAGTTCAATAAAAGCTTTGATTCCTCTGATTCAAATTCCACTTACTTGAAACTTTGAATGGTTATCTATATATGCAACTTTATATGTTTCAGAACATAATATTATATTTTAATTTACGGTCGATTTTTTTTATTATTTCTTGATTGACCACGACACTCTGTGTATTGTGCCAGTTCTCAAGTTCTTAATCGGTCGTTTATCGATTTCTTATATGTGTTTTTTTTTTGTTTACTTTGCTAGAGCGGTTATGTAAGTTAGAAATATGCGTTTAAAAATGCGTGTTATGAATAATGTTGTAATAATTTATGTGAACATGGTATTGTACATTTTCTATGATCACTGTAATACAGGGTTATCGGTTAGGGGTGTACAAAGCCGAAAGGGGGTCACTGTACTCATCCTACTGAACGATTTCACTATAAAATTAAGGAAGGAAAAAAAATCAGCTGTTTCATACATTTGGTCAACGACAGATAAACTTTTTATCAGCTGTTTTTTTTCTCGAATTCAGGATTGGTCCCATAATAAAAGTTGTAATAATGATCAAGACATCCTCATTCGGCTTAGTACACCCCTAAGCGATAATCATGTATAATAATAAAAAAAAACAGCCTACAGTTTTTTCTATCGCTTGCACTTCCTTAATAACTGAATTATATATAAGAAAACTGATTTTTGTTTGTTTCTAGTCGAGCGGAACTCTTTTTTTTACATTGAAATATATTTTTCATCCCACCATCTCGGAAGAGTATTTTTGCTATTCGATATCTGAGTGCAAAAGCCGTTTTTATCCGCTAGAGGATAAAATAAATTTGAATTTAGAATATCGTGTGCACTAAGTTTGTGAATTAAAAACATCATACAACCTATTTACATCTCTATAGTCTCTAGTGCCGAATTTATTATACAACCTTTTTTATTTTGTTAAAAGCTCAGACTCGTAACCTTTTTGCTGTACTTTTTTTTAATTTGTTTTGCGTGCACCATTATCTTTACACGCCATGTTGTTAAAACCTTATGTTAAAAATAAGTGAAAAAACTAAAATGAGTGATTAAATTTTTTTATTTTTCGTATGTAGTCATTTTCTCGCTGAGCTGCGATAAAAAGTTACGTGTTGCACTCGAGTGCAAAGATTTTACACCTCGTACTCTTTTAATTGCTCAGGATTCAATTTTTTTCTAATTTTAGAATCCTTCGCTGGCTCGGTCATCGTGCAGTGAGCACGAGGTTAAAAAGCAACTTTGCGCTCTTGTATAACAAATGACTATTGCTGCTGACGTAATAGCTGACTGTATGTAATTGTGCCAAAAACAACATAATAAGACTTAATATGTAAAGTTCTGGTCGCACTGTTGTGCTTAGACTTGTATGTACAAGGTGTAACAGAAAGGAGTGACAATACTTAACGGTGTTAGTCTCATCACATCAAAGTGAACCCAGCGTAGACAAAAAAAAACAAAATTCAATAAATTTATATTAGGTTCTCCATACAAATATTAGTCACGTGATCAGCCAAGTTGTATGGAGGACACAGTTTTTTCTTGAATTTTGCAATTTTTTTTTTATTCAATACTCACAACAGACAAAAGAGATCTATATATATAAAAATTAATCCCTATATCCGTTGGTCACGATTTCACTAATTTTTTTTGTCGTGTTTTTTATTGTCAGGAGAAGGTTCCTATGACAGAAAAAAAAAAATATAAAAATGAATTCGTTTGTTTCACTAGAACTCGAGAACGGCTGGGCCGATATAGCTGAATGTAGTCTTGAAATGATTGTCGTACTACAGGGAAAGTTTGAAAGTGGAGAAACATAAGATAAGATAAGATAAGATAAGACAACTCTTTATTAAAAACCAGCTTATACACTATTTAAAAAAAATAAAAAACAATACAAAAACATGCTAGATTTCTAATGGCGGCCTTATCGCTTAAAGCGATCTCTTCCAGGCAACCATGCACGTATAAGATATTACAAAAACTAGAGCATACATAACTGTTAGACGGGTCAGCTATATTTATGAAATAACATAATTAAGACATGATAGATATAGCATGAGGGGTAAAACTGGGTTACGCAGGGTTCACCTTAATGTGTAGACTAACACCCTTAAGTATTGTCACGCCTTTCTGTCTTATCGTTAAACGTTTTATACTAAATAGTATTCAGACAGGGTTATCGGTTTAGGGTGTACTAAACCAATAGCGGGTCACTATACTCATCCTAAGGAACAACTGTCACTATTGAACTATCACAGTTTTTGAGAAAAAAAGTCTGCCGTTCCATACATTTGGTCGGCGGACTTCAACAAACAGACAGACAAATCAACTCTTTTTATAAAACAGCTGTTTTTTTTTTCTCGAACACAGGATTGGTCCCATAGTGACCCATTTAACGATTCCTTTTCGGCTTAGTACACGGATAACCCTGTATATGAAAACAGGGTTATATACGTTGATATGAGAAAATTATGTTTTTCTCCGTGGATCTTTGCAATATAATAAATGTGAAATATTGATTTTGTTTAGTTTTTATTAAACTGTTATATATATATATATATTAATAAATGTATTTTTCCCGTTTGCCCCCCTGAAGATATCTTAAAGGGATATACTGGAAAACTGACTCATGTATGTCTTCTTAAAAATATCGCATGAGGACAAACGGAAGAAAACCTGTCCTCGTATCGGTCGTAGGGGGGCAGACAGGATTGTTTTCCCGTTTGTTCCCTAATGAGAACAGATTGAGGTTACAAATAGGAATAACATAATAACAGCCATCTAGATATGAATGAATAGTCACATAAGCTTTATACTGACTGTACCTTATTGTAATTCTTAGAATTCTATATTTATTGTTACTAAGGTGAAATATTTTTTATGGAAATAAAACTATTGATTTATATTTAAAACATTTTTTTTATTATATTTATTTAATTTTTTGTCATATAAAAACGCTTAGAAATAAACTTAAACAAACAACGTACAAAATAAGTGATAATTGAATAATTCATGACTAAAATCATAAAAAGTTTAAGCAAATAAATAATCTCAAAGATACGAAAAACAGAGTAGTTTGCTTTTGGTCGAGATCAAAAAGTATTTTCGATGGTTTTATATACCTAGTGGTTTTTTATACAAAAAAAACTAGCTGACCCGCCGAATTTCGTACCGCCTAACAGTTATGTATGTTACTCAACTTTTAAACCTTCCCTGGAGTACGACAAACATTTCGAGACTAAAATCAGCTATATATATCGGAAGGGTTTGCATTATCTATAAATTTACTAGCTTTTTTATTGAAATGGTAGATACATTGGTTTTTATATAACGTATAAAAAAAACTTCGTCGCCAATTTACAGAATGAAAATGAATAAGTAATTGCGGGTAGTTAGTAGTCGTAAGGTGAACTAGTGGTGGGTAGAGTGGCGAGGTAGTCGAGCGCGCGCTGTATGTCAGCAGGCACGGGGGGAGGGGTGGGGAGGTGCGCCCCCTCCGCGTGGAACCCACTCTCGTCAGCTCGGTATAACACGTTGATTATCTGTATAACAATAAGAAATATTTATTGGCCTTTAAATAACATTCGTTACAGTCAAGTCTTGTAACATTTTAACTATTAATTACTAAAAAATAATTTAACTTAAAAAACTTATTTAAATATTTTCATAGTTATATTGTATGAGGGTAGCCTAGACCACCCCTATATAAGCCGAGCGCCAGCGCTCGCCGGCACGCGTAGACATTAAGATGAATAGGACTCAATTGTCCTCCCCCTCAGGGATGTTTGGGCAAATTCGCTCTAAAAGTTTTAGCTAGGATGCCACTACCAGTGGCTAGGGCTCTCACTCCCCGTCTGTGTTGCCAGGGCAGTTCGTTAGTCCTACTCTGGGCGACGGCTTAAGCTGAGGTTCGTGCAGTCTGAGGCGCCCTTGTGCTTGTCGCCCCAAAACCAAAACCAAACCGTGGCCCGCGCACTTGCGCTCGCCAAACGTCCGGCCAAGCTGTCCGTGGTCGTGTTCGCCCAACAGCTCAGTGCTTTAATAAAAAAAAAAAAACTCGCCGATTCATTCGATCCCGAGCGCCCGCGCTGTGCGGACGAAGTGAATTCGCCAACCCGCAGCGTGGTGGACTATGGCCCCCTTCATAGGGGAGACCCGAGCCCAGCAGTGGGACGTTATGGGTTGAAACGATTACTACTACGTTACACAAGAAGACACGAACGGCTCTTTTCATCCCTGATGAAGTTCACCGAATGTGAACGAAACTATTGTTGGACCTTTCCAACAATCAGGCACAAGTGAAAACCCGTCTTCTTAAACAAAATGAAACATTTATTGTTAAAGTGCGCGAGGGTATACTTATCCTAGAGGGTCACTCTACTCAACATTTAGAAAAACTTTTATCATGGGACCAAATCTGAATTTGAGAAAAAAATTACAGCTGTTCCATAGAAAAAGTTCATCGGTCGTCAACTAAATGCATGTAACAGCTGATGTTCTTTTTTCTGGGATTAATCGTTGGTCTTACATTGAAAGTTGATCGTAAGGATGAGTAAATTGACCCCCTTTCAGCTTAGTACTCCCCTAGCAGATAACCCAGATAAAAAATAACAGGTAAAATTATAAATATCCCCATCATCAAAATTTTGTGGCAGCCATCTTGGCTTTGAAATTATTCTTAATGTAGGTAGGTATAGTATTTTTTAATGCATCTCTCTCATATGTAAGTAAAATAAAAATGTAATACGCCATTTCATGGCGACGGCCATCATGGACAGCTAACGGTAACGTAACTCAGCTACTAATTCGCCTTGCAAACAAAAAATCTATCTCAAAAAATCCTTCCGTTCGGAAGCTACGATTCCACAGACAGACACACACCCTGACAAGTAAAACTTATTTCTTTCTTTCTTTCTTTCTAAATAATTTTAGAAATAAACTTAAGAAATTTATATTCCTACACCAAAAAAATGAAGAACTGTTAGTTAATGACACAAGTGCAATTTAAAATTATGTGTAATGAAATGTAACACTTATCTTCTAAATTTTAAATTTGCCTTCAAAGTGTTGACTTATCACTCTTTTTATATATACGAAAAGTATTAAACGTTGTCTCTATTTTATTGTTCTCGTCTGTTTGTTGGTCATAAAATATTTGTCAAATTTGTTGTAATAAATTTTTTCAAAGATTGTCTCATGATACTATATTTTTACATAAGTTTATATTCGACTCTTTGTTTTAATCCTTGTTAAAATGTTGTGTGAGTTTTATATATGATTATTAATTTTAATATTGTGTACCTTTATATATTTACATAATAATGTGCCTACTGAATGTGACGTGCGTGACGTCACCACCCGGCTCCAACGGAAGATCAACGCTGGTTGTTTCAACCAGCATTATGTTGAGTTGGGACCGGTTTGTGACAGAAAACATTAAGTTGTAATTTCAGTCTGACTATAAATTCTGTAATCGAGTTTGTTTTCTGTTTCAAATAAATATTTTTCTTTCTTTCTTTCTTTCTAAAAGCTATAACCAACCAACTGCTCTTAACACGTTCTTTGACACAACGTCACTTTAAGTTCTTTGGGTGAATATGTAATGCGAAACAACGAGAAATATATAACGTATAAGTATATAGAATATATAACGTCTTTCTATTTCAACGCATAAACATCAGAACATTGAATCACGTTACATTTCTATACAAATTTTGGTGTATCTGTGTCGCATTACATAAGAATATCAAGCTTCTACAGTCACTTGGAACGGCTTAAATAATTGCTTTAAGATAGAGGTGAAAATAGCTTGGCATTGGGCTGCACACCGCCATAGATTTTAGTCGAGCTGTGTCAGCGGAGGCTGACTCACGCGCATTTCGCATGATTTATGGGAAGTTTTGCGAGAAAAAGTAAGTAATGATGATTATAATGCATTTGTTTTGTAGTCGAACATTTACTTTGAAGAGTTTTATCATTATGTTGTAAATTAATAAATGTTTTCTTATAATTCAATGATAAATTAGCTCATGTTTGTCCTTTATTGTCTACTTTTTTTCCCAGTGACATAGGTTTGTAGATACTTCTTACCTACCTTGATTTTATCAAAAACATATTTTGTTTACATTGACGAGCTTGAAAAACGACTACAGCAGTTATTTGAAGCTTCATCAGGTAAAACTACCACAGACCCTATACACGTTGGACGTTATTAAACGTTCTGTCTCTAATTTTATGAAGAAATATGACGAAACGTGCATAGTCGTCGTATTAAATTGTATGGGTAAACTGTGTGTCATAGTGAGCAGTCCGAAACAACGGCTAGCTCTCACGAACGTGTTAAACTTGTCATAGACTCTCAATAGTAATAAATACTGACCTGTCCGTCTGGCGCCGTGTACTGGTACTGTCCTTCTACCACTAGTGAGGGTGCACCGCGGGCGTCGTCTCTGAACGAACCACGCTGCTCGTGGAATATACCACCATCTGAGTTTATAAGTATTTTGTACTATTTGAGATATATATACAGGAATATCGGTTAAGAGCGTACTAAGCTGAAAGGAGGTCGCTATACTCATTACTAAAAACTTTCACTATAGTACCATTTTTGAATTCGAGAAAAAGAAAAACAAGATTTAAAAAAAATTAAACAGTATTCTTTAGTAAACATTTTTCTTCCCTTAATGAATATTTATCATAATGATGATCATAGTTTATACCCCTTTTTGGCTTAGTGAACCTCTCCTAAACGTAAACCCTGTAAGTAAAATTCAATCGTTGTTTTATTATGACGTTATTCACCAGTCTGTATCGCCCATTTGAAAGCACCGTCCGGCGATGGAGACTGGAAGTCGTTCCTCAGGATCTCATCTTGTTTCTGACACCAGCACGTACTCGCTGATATAAGCACCTACGAAACGATATAAAATAAATAGTGGTCACATACAAAACAGTATATTCCACTTTGTGCTCCTTAGTGCTATCATCAGGTGAACAAGTGTAGTTTGTAGCGATGATGCTAGAGTGGTTATTGGGGTCGATTGCCGTGCAAAAGGTACGAGGTTCGATCCCACGAAACATGCAAAAAGAGCTACAGGTGAAGGAAAACATCGTGAGGAAACCATGGTGGTAGGTTTCCTATCGCTCGCCTAGCTAGCTACCACCCGCAAGTTGTAAAATCTGTCTTCAAGCACCTAACGGTGTGCTCCAGCATCCTTCCTTGTGAGCCGGTATATTTTAAACTAGGCATGCTCCATCTAGGGCTACAGTATCGCTGACTTCCGTGGTCGTGCGAACTTTTGGTAAAATGCCTAGCTGTGTAAGATAAAAAAAAACAAAGTGAAACGATACATGGTAGAGGTTTAATAGGGAGAAGAGCTTCGCCAAGAGGGAGTAAGTACTGCGCGCAACTACGGGAAAAAAGTGGTCGTTAACTTTACCCTCCCTAGAGCAGCGGCTGTCCACTTTTTTACCAACATGCCTGGGTAGGCTATTTATCTAAACTTCCAAAACAGAGGGGGTACTCAACTCGACTGAAATAATGAAATATAATGAAATAATGAAATGAAATATAATTTTATGAAATATGAAATGAAATATATGAAATATAATTTATTTAACATTACAAACAACAATGCGATTTACAAAAGAACGTGTCCCAATTTACAACGTATAAGCTAATAAAAACGAACTTAACTTAATTATATACAACGAGTATTGTTTATAATGAAGATTATGATATTGTAGTTTAATAATGATCCACGCACTAGGCTGAGCCTGTGTCGCGAGGACCCGATACGAGTAGGTACCTTGCACTATTATCCTCGGGATTACGAAAAATAAGAATAAAAGAGTTAAAAATAAAAACCTTAAACACACAGGGTTAACAAAAAGAAATACATATTTGTCGTCACATCTACCAAACATATAGAATATATGTGACAAAAACTAAAAATTATTCCAAATGAAATAAAACGTTTTCGTGACGATGACATGACATAAAAATTATAAAAGTATGAATTGTACACAATGTTCAAAATTACCTTACCTACCATTCATCAACATCGCACAATTTTTTTTTTTTTTTAATGAAATTATTAATGTAGATATTTACAAATTTTTAATCTGCAGTAAGTTTTCCGTCTCGTCATAACTCAAAGAGGACAAAAAAATATGAAGTGCCTTTTTTACTTCACGTATCTCTTTTAGATTGCATTTGTTATCAATGGTGTTATAAACATGATTTTTAATGAATTGACCGAAGCGACGGGCAAAACACGATTTTACGCTTGGAAGAGGTAATTTATAAGGTCTGCGCCTTGGATTTTCGTCATCATCAACAGCTGCAGCTAAAATCGATTTATGAGCCGAAAGTAAAATTTTATGAAGGAAAAGCTGTCTAACATTTAGGACTCCACTTTCCCTATACACGTCAACAGTGGGATGTCTGAGCGGCTTCTTCAACATCACTTTCAATACTGATCTCTGTGCCCGCTCGACTTGAATGATTACATATTTAGATGCACTACCCCAACATGTAATACAATAGGTCAGTATAGACTGACACAAGGCAAAGTATACCGAAACTAACGTTTCTGGAGATGCAACGTCACGCAGACTTTTCATTACGCCAATCACTTTCCTGACCCTAGCCGAAAGCGCAGCAATGTGTTCCTAAAACCTTAAGTTTTCGTCCAGTATTACACCCAAATATTTCGTGAACTTTACTCTAGTTAAGGACTCGCAGTTGCATGAAGTTTTGCTACATTGCAGCTTATGAATTTTAAGAATTGGCATTGAAGGAGCTGAGACAACAGTTTTATGGAAACACAAGTATACAGTTTTCTTCGCATTCAGCGTTAGTAAATTATGCTGTAACCATGCGTAAATATTGACCAAGCCAAGATCAGCATGCTCTAAGACTTGTATCCAGGATTGGCCATGGAAAATGACAGCAGTGTCATCTGCGTAACATAAAATCTCAGCGTTTTTGATTTTCAAAGTGTGGATGTCATTTATATATATATTGAATAATGTAGGTCCCAGAATGCTGCCCTGTGGTACGCCAAAATTAATGGCCTGTATACTGCTAGACTGATTGCCAATCTTCACATACTGTCTCCGCTCCATTAAGTAGCTTTTAAACCAGTCTAACGCTATACCACGGATACCATAAGAATATAGTTTTTTTAGATGTATTGGAACGGAGACAGAATCGAAGGCTTTTGCCAAATCTAAGAATACTGCCACACACTTATCTTTGTTGTCTAGCCTAGCTGAAACTATGGAAGTTAATAATGAAACGGCATCTTCGGTACTCTTTCCCTTACGAAAGCCAAACTGTCTTGGTGATATAATATGTCGCGAGTCTAAAAGTCTTATTAATCTCTTGTTTACCAGCTCTTCTAACATCTTTGAAAATGAACTTAACAATGAGATTGGTCTGTAATTCTCCACGCAGTCTTTGGGACCACTTTTATAAATGGGGCTAAGCGAAGCAATTTTCCATAAATTGGGGAATGTTCCGCTAGAAAGGCTTTCGTTGTATATATGTGATAGGGGCACAATTACTTCGTCTTTGATATATTTTATAAGTGAGTTAGTTAGACCATCTATACTTGCAGCCTTACCTTTTTGTAGGCTCAAAATTAGTCTTTCTACCTCTTCGTTATCCGTAGGACTCATAAAAAAAGATTCGGCAAAATTATCTTGTGTACCAACGTTCGTTGCTAAATTACTGAATTCTTTATGTTTGTTCCTTACCTGATTTCTCTGAGATTGCTGGAGCGATTCAAAATGTATACTTCTGTTTGAAAGGGTGTCCTTGTGCTCCCATTTTCATTTATCATAATCAGTCAAGAGATTTGATTTTTGTACTCACTTAAATAAGTGCAAAAATTCTTTTTCATCGTATTTTAATGGATGCCGGTGGACATTTTTTTTATTATAATTTTGTAACACGTAATACTTAAATGTGTTTATTTGCACTAACTACTCGTTGTTTGATGGTGAGATAGGGTAAGACGTAAATGTGTTTATTTGCACTAACTACTCGTTGTTTGATGGTGAGATAGGGTAAGACGTAAATGTGTTTATTTGCACTAACTAGGTACTCGTTGTTTGATGGTGAGATAGGGTAAGACGTAAATGTGTTTATTTGCACTAACTACTCGTTGTTTGATGGTGAGATAGGGTAAGACGTAAATGTGTTTATTTGCACTAACTAGGTACTCGTTGTTTGGTGGTGAGATAGGGTAAGACGTAAATGTGTTTATTTGCACTAACTACTCGTTGTTTGATGGTGAGATAGGGTAAGACGTAAATGTAAGTTGTTGGCAGATCACGACTCAGGTATATAACAACGGTAATGTATCTAAAATATTGAGAAGTTTAGTATAGGCCGATTCAAACTTAATGGCGGCTGTGAAGTGCGCCACAAGCGAGACTGCGTTTGTACATTCGGTTTGAAAATAGTTAAGAGAGAATTCATACTAAGTAGGTAGGTACGTAACATTCATGTAATGAATATTTAATGCGAAGGTGCAAACTTATATGTCTAATAAATTAGGTTAAAACTAATACAATTCTTCTAAAAATAGTGTTTTTCTTTATAAACAATCTTTAATAGATAAAATAAATACCTATCTGAGATAATAATAGTCGGAATTCTTTGATCGCACCACGTACCGGGTATATGGGTAAAAAATTAATACAAAAATTGTTATTAATTTTCGAATATATTTAGAGGAATGGTGTTACACCACCAATGCTAACTTCTCGGCTCTTCAACACAGTCTCATTGGAAGATACCGAGCAGCCAATAAAACACCAAAACTTATTTAAAAAAAATTAAACCTTATCAAATACTTGCAATGATAATGATTACAACTGTACTTCAGCTAAAGCCCGCGCATGTGTGCAGCGTATCGACACAATACGCACACTAAGGTACACTACCGATAGGGGCCCGCGGGAAGAAAGATGGAAGTGGGCGGTACACTCCCGCGTTTCGTCTCTCTAACGCCCGCGCATACCGTGTTTTCGATACTGCGCAGTCTTTCGTGCTTAACTTCCCAGCCGCCATTAAGTGAATCGTCGAGCGAACGAAGCGCCAGCTTCGAGTCTCGCAAATTTTTATCAAAATAGAAATAGTAATATATTTATTTGTTACAGAAAACAATTACAACTTCACAAACACACTTATGATATTTACAACATAAATGTTTTCTGTCACAATCCGGTCCCAACTCAGCATAGTGCTGGTTAAAACAGCCAGCGTTGATCTTCCGTTGGTACCGGGACGTGACGTCACGCACAGTGTCTGGATTTTGTTTACTATCGTAAGGTCCTAGTTTCTAACCAATCTTAACGAAGCTTGGTACCTAATAGTATCCCAGTCCTATATTTTGTCAGCGGGGAGTAATGATTTGATGAGCATTTTATCGATAAATACATAAGTCAATGTGGGGAAGTCCGGCATACTTTTCTAAAATTTAAGTTCAAGTTAACTTAATGAATTGAGATACGCTTTCTAAAGAAACTTGTTCGGTAGAGACGCGTTTTATATTAATTTACCTAAAATTGTTTAAAAATAAGATTAATTGCAATGATCTTTTGATTTATAGCATTTTTTTTAAAACTCGGTTTGTAGACGGACTTCCCTTGCAGTTTGAGGTAAGTCCGTCTAGCAGCAATATAACCATAATTTGTGATTCAATATTTGTATGAAAATAGTTTCTAACAGTGATGCAAAACTGGCGTTGAAATATGTGTTTTATGTCTGTGACCACAAGGTTTACATTTCAAAGATAATGATTTTTATTTTACTTTTTGTTGGCGACAGTGGTTGAAAACCTTTTTTTTAATTGAAACGATTTAGAAAAGTGTGTAAAAAAATTATAAGTATGTAATGACTACTAAATCAACAACGAACTTCCCTCATTATCATTAAAGGTGGGATTTTTTTGTTCGGAGCCTGTAATAATTGTCAAATTTCTTTTATAGCTAAACATGACGGGTTTGTGTCAAAATCCCCTGACGTGCTATATTCCTGAAAAAAAAATATACGTTGGATGGTTTCAAGCTTTCATTGATAGTTTAAGCGAAATATTTAAAAAATTCTAATTCTATTAGGACTAAATTACATGAAAACCTCTTATTATAATGTTATCAGTTATAATATATAATTAGTCTAATATGTATATATAGGTAGAAAAAGCGGGTAGGAAGTCCCGACTGAGGTTTAGCCTCTGTATTTTTATTTAGTTTAAAATTATTTTCCCGAATTTCTTGGCATTTTTGCGGTACGATCGCCTTCTTTTGGGCATATGTCATGTGCTCCTGCGTTATTCGGCAGAGTCCCGGCCAGATGAAATGTTGAAGCTAGAAAAACTGGATTGGTGTGGTTTTGTTGTGACAAGTCATCGTGCTCATTTTGGTTTTGCTGTGACTATACATCATTTTCCGGCTGCTTCCAGTGAAAAGTGAATGATATGTGGATTGTGATGGTATGAAAAGGTGGCAATTTGGGAAAAATATTAATATTTCCGAGCTTCCCTTGCCTCAAGCTGTAAGTAGCGCCATCTAGTCCTGGGGCGGTACACTTGGCTGCTTGTTAGTAACCGTCAGTCGTGCGGTTGCTCACTCATCGCCGGCGCACTTAAACTCGGGCTGCTTGGTTAAGTTCAAGATCACCAGAGGACGGGACCAGCTAGCTACCTTTCAACAATTTTTTTTTTAATCTATTTATTTGATCGAGTGAGAGATACGTGTGATATTTTGTTGTAATTGCGTCTTAATGTTATAATCTTTTTAGATTTGACATACCTATTTAGTATTCTGGTTCTGTGGTTATATTTATAAGTATTTGACTGGTCTTTTATAATTTACCTTCTGATTGTAATATTTCCGGAATATTACTCCACAGAATATTTTAATCTTATAATGTAAAAAAAAAAAAATTGCTTTGAAATAATTAATCATTGAATATTATTGACTGATGTTATTATTTTGTTATTATGTATTTTATTTAGTATTTGCTTCTGATATTTTATCTATAAATTGATTGCATATTTTACCATTTGATTCTAATATTTTCCAAATATTACTCAAACGTATATTTTTATTTTTATATTATATTTTTTTGCGGGAACATTTTGCTTTTATAAAATTATTTACTTTATGAATAATTATTGAGTAGGAACTCTGTTATTATAGCATTTTTTCTTGATTTGTTTGATGCTTTTTTTCGTGTAACACCGTATTATTGTATTGTATTCTTGGAATTTTGTGTATCAATCAATACTATTTAGTTTTGTTATTGTGCTTAGGCCATTCCATTATTTAAAATTCTATTATCAGTCGCAATTATAGGTACCTACACTACCTAGATTATTAATTCTTGTACGTAATAGTTAAGTAAGTTTGTTCATGACTAAAATGAGTTCCCTTTCATCACCATTAACTTGTCCCCACTGCTCAGGGTCTTCACCCACTTTCAGCGCGCATGGACTGAAGGTCCACATAGGCCGTATTCATAAAGAGATCCGTCAAACTTTGACCGCGTCACAGATTACTCCTTCAGTTCCTCAGCCGCCTAGCTGTGAAAGTCGGGAGCCGGAAGCTGCTAGTCCCTGTCTGCTTGAAAGGCTCTCATCTTTAAAAGCGAGTACCCCGGTACTTCGACATATCCCCAAGGGCGCGCGGAACCAGGCAGCTGGCAAATTGTGTGAGGTTGTTGATAAGTGCGTTAGTTTGAACGGCGTTGAGGAATGGGGTGTACTTCTCACTTTTGCTTATGGTGCTCTAAGAGTCCCTTCGAAGAATGCGCCGGGAAAGGTAACAACAAAGGTGAAGGAAAACATACAGTGTTCTGAGCCTGTTCAGCTAGAGTCGATTTTGTCAGATTTTTCTAGGTCACGCGGGAGTCGTAAGGCAATCGAGTCCAAAGTTTACGAGGGTGACCTCCGTGGGGACGTACGGCTACTGGTTTCTGATGATTCGTTCGCGCAGCAAAATCAGGATACGCTTAGCGCCCTTGGGCTTAAACACCCAAATCCGTCGCGTCCTCTTAGCTTTCCGCCAGCGCCGGATACATCGGTTTCTGCTTTGACCGTTTCGGCAGAGGACGTCGCACTAGCGTTGAGTACATTCTATACCGGCTCCGCGGCGGGTTTGGATGGTATACGTCCGGGGCACTTAAAAGAGCTTACGTCCGCGTCTGCGGGAGAAAATGGCTAGCGTTTACTGGTTAGCTTGGCTAAGCTGGTAAACTGCCTTTTGAGTGGTCAGGTAAATACAATAGTGTGCCCTTATTTGTATGGTGCATCTCTTTGCGCACTTAAGAAAAAAGATGGTGGGATTAGGCCCATAGCCATTGGCAGCGTATTTCGCAGGCTGACGGCCAAGCTGGCGTGCCGGTCCGTACGAGATGCGATGTCGGAGTACCTACAGCCGCACCAGCTGGGTTATGGGACGCAGCGGGGGTGCGAAGCCGCGATTCATGCGACACGTGCATTTGTCATGGACCCCAAGCACTCAGAATGCGTAGTACTTAAAATTGATATCCGCAATGCCTTTAACACACTGGAGAGAGACGTACTTTTGAGCGAGGTCAAGGACCAAATTCAACAAGAAGCGCAGTAAGTATGCGGCCTTAGGGGTGCAGTATTTATTTGTGCCCTTTGCGGTGGAGACAATGGGCAGTTGGGGCAGTGAAACGAAAAGGTTTGTGATAGAAATGGGGCGCAGGATTAGGGAAAAATCTGGAGACCCCCGCTCAGGGTCGTACCTGGTGCAAAGACTTGCCATTGCTATCCAGAGCGGCAATGCAGCCAGTGTGATGGGTACTTTTGCACCAGGTACAATCAAAGGCGGGCTATTTGATTGACGTGCATTTAATTGTGATTTTATTTTATTTTATGACAGTATTGTTTAAATGATATATTTTAATTTATTCCCTTTGATATATATAGGTATATATATTTTATATAGGTATATCGTATTCATTCATAAAATATGTGCTGCTAAAAAGGTTGACAATATCTGCCATCGAGGCAAGACCGGCATATGAGGGACTTTCCTTATTCATGCTAGACGGTCTTCGGAACTATTACATTTTCAGGTAAGAAATTGTATGTAGGCAATAATTACTAAATTCAAGCGTTAATAATGAATTCAATACCAGAAATAGTTTTATGGATCATTAAAGGACTTACGTAATCTTAGAAACTCCAAAAACTCCTTTGATTTTCCCGTATTTCTTTTATTTTTTGGAGGGATGTTTGTTACATTCTAATTTCAATCGCAAAAATCGAAAAAAATGGACGACGAATTTCTTTCAACATAATTATGCTAGCGACATCTATGATACTCAGTTTTAACTAACTCCATAATACTGTTTTACCGATTGAGCCATAAGGAACTAGTGATTCAAAATTGCAAGTTATTGCCGCTAGACGGACTTACCAACACTGACCTAATAATTCAAACTTTTAGATGTGATTATTTTCTTTTGTTCGATTGTTTTATTTACAATTAAGTTTAATTTCAAGAATATAATAAATTATAGCTCAATGTCATAATTTAGAATATTTTTATATACTGACATAACTAGAAGGCCAAAAAGAACTGAACCGTTCGAGTTAGTGTAGTGTTAAAAGTAAAATATAATAGTGAAAGTGCTAAGACTTAAGAAACACATAAACAAAGTGCTATCGCCTTAACAACTGTAATAAGAAAAGTGCCGATGGACAAATTCTTAGAGACATTATTTTGTAGACTAAGTAAAACTAAAATTACTTATCAGCCTTAGGCTTAGGCTAGATTGTACTATTATCAAGGAAAGTCTTTACGGGTTCTCCTTATGCAACAGAAAAAAAATATACATTGAGTCATAATTAAAGATCTTCTAATACATAATAATAATAATAATAAACAACTATAGGAAATATATCCTGAAGGACGGTACGGTCGACATTTGTCGGGCATGCCGCCGTCCCGGAGAGTCTATCAGGCATATTATTTCCGGTTGTTCCCATCTTGCTAATGGTGAGTATTTACACAGGCATAATCTAGTAGCCAAGATCATCCACCAGCAACTTGCTCTTCAGTACGGCCTTGTCGAGTCCGAAGTGCCGTACTATCGGTATGCACCGTTGCCAGTTCTTGAAAATGGTCGTGCGTTGCTCTACTGGGACCGCTCTATCATCACGGACAGGACTATTGTTTGCAATAAGCCTGATATCGTGCTGGTAGACCGATCCCAGCGCAGAGCAGTGCTCGTCGACATCACCATCCCACATGATGAGAACCTCGTGAAGGCTGAAAAGGATAAGGTCAGCAAGTACATCGACTTGGCTCATGAGGTTACCGCCATGTGGGATGTTGATTCGACGATCATTGTTCCGATAGTCGTTTCGGCAAACGGCCTGATAGCGAGAAGTCTCAATCAACATCTTAAGAGGCTCTCGCTAGATGGTTGGATCAAGGGTCAGGTACAGAGGGCTGTGCTCCTCGATACAGCACGTATTGTTAGGAGGTTCCTCTCTCTGTAGTCTCTACCATCGGTAGCTTGGGTCCTACCCCGTTGCTGGTGGCACTCTAGGTTTAGGTTTTTTATAATATTTAATGTTTTATATTCATATTGTAAAAAACTTAAATTTAAGGAATAAAATGAATACGAAGATAATAATAAAATATTTTTATTCAGACAAACATCCATAGTTTCTCACAATAAAGAATAGAAAGGGAAAATTATTAGTTACACACATAACAACAGAAAAGGTAATGTTTAGCCTAATTCCAGTTGCAAAGTTTTCGAATCCGGTCGAAAGCTTTACGTGAATCAGGCTACTGGACTGGTTCTGACTGATATTTACATATAAAAAATCTTTAAGTGTTATTATTATCAAAAAAGAAATTACTAACTGCAACAAAAAAAAATATAGTAGAAAGAGAACCTATAGACCATTAAAGATCTACAGATAAGCAACAAAAAAATATGTCTCGTATTCATCTTTTAATTTATGCTTACAACACTTATAAATGATTAATTTGTCAGTGTACACAAAAGACGAGTTATGAATTGAATGGCATTTAAGCATTTGATCATTCGAGCCCGCCCATGAGTAGTTAGATTGCGTAAAATGTAATAGTACCTGTCTTCTCATGCATCCACTAGGTTAGCAGACATGGAGTGGGCGTTCATAGCCGGAGTATGATAAAAGACAAAAGATTTTAATTTAAACCCCTGGATACATTTTAATACGACTACTTTAGAAGTATACCCTATCAAACAAATAAATTACTTTTGAAATCGGTCCAGCCGTCTCCGAGGAATCTGGTGACAAAAATATAAATATATAAAAACCAGTAGAATTGAGTATCTCCTCTTTATAACAAATATTATGGTAGTTACTAGCATGTGCTTTACGAGTATCTTTGCAAAATGTTATACGTTAAATGTCATTTTGACAATAAAAAAAAGATTTCGGAGAATTGAAAATCTCTTCATTTTTATTTTGGATTTAGTTTGATTAGCATCGCATTTAGTGCGTGCGTGAGCACAGAATTATGTTCTACAGACTTAAGCTAATGTCTTAATTTTATGATGTGCTCTCAAACGTATAGGTATGTGTATAATTTATAGTTACGTGATTAGTTATGGTTATGTTAGGTTCCAAAAAATCTAGTTATAAAAAAATCGAATGAATTTATCTCTCTTAATTTTTAACACGAACTTGGTTTTTGGGATTTCGAATATCTTTTCGAATATTTTATTGTTACATTGTAGTTTTTTCGCTAACTATAAAATTACTCATTAATATTTATTAATTACAAGTAGCTTCGTCCGCCCGCGATATAAAAATGGAATATAAAGATATTGCAGACTTTGAACCCCATTCGAACCTCTCTTAGGGGTTAAATTTTTAAAAATCCGTTAATAGTACACCTTCAGGTTCAGCAGTTTAGACTCTATTGTTGATTCCTGACAAATACTCGTAGATGGAAAGCCTACATTTGAAATTTAGAGTTATCGATACCTAAAGAATTTTTTTTCGAACATAAGACCTAAAGTTTTAATTAATTTAATAATTTATTAATAAATAGTGTACGCTTATACAAAAAATGCCAAGTCCTCCCAGGTATAATAGGTACTTAGATTTGAAATGCAAATATTTTCCTCATTTCAAATTTTATCGAAAAACTTCCAAACCTCAAATATACACGCACATTTAAATTTGTTTAATTACTTCGATTTAAAAAACCTTAATGCTAGATCTACCCTTTCAAACAAAAATATAAAAAATATCAGGCGACTGGTGTCTCCTCCATGTTTAGATAAGTCGTTAAAAAATTATATTGATCTGAGAATCACTTAACACTCGCATTTATAGAGGTCAGGTCAGGTGGATTACGAAACGACAATATTTCATATCATCAATCAATTCTAGTGGGCCACTGTTTACTTTTCACTTAATATTGAGACGTTACATCTTTTTGTAAGATTTAAATGTATTTGGTAAACTATTTACCAACTTAGTTACTCTATAAGGTTAGGTTATGAAACGCCACAAGTTATACTTTGAAGAAGGTGACGACTGAATTTAATTCGGCAGGCATTTTTTTTCTGTTATTTCCAAAGTTAAGTTGCAGTCAATGTAGTCGACTATTAATTTATAATACTTATGCAATGATAGGTCATAAGCAGTGATCGGAATTGTAGAGCTAGGTAATGTACCTAAACTTCTAGGAACAGAGACATAAAGTGGAGACTTCCTCAGAACAATATTTTTGAGACAATTGTCCCGGTTTTCATACAATAATGTGATGTTAATAACTGATATTATTTTGCTAAAATGTCAAAAAACAATACACTATGGGTATTATACTTAAACAAAACATTGGTAGCACATTGGGCGGCCTTATCGCCTAAAGCGATACATTGTAGATATAAGTTGCTTTATTTCATGGGTTTAATAATTGACTAAATTTCAAATTTTGAATCCTCATTTTTATTGCGACAATGGAAAGACAAATGATAAATAACGTATCCCTGTTTTTTTATTTTACTCAGAATGTAATAATTATAATATTAGAGGTTTTTTAAAAACTAAGTATAGTTCGAAAAATGTTATGCTCGTACAAAGCTCGCAATGTTGTCAATATGTGTTTTTGTTCTTTGTTTGTTATTTTTATACGAGCTATGTAAAATACCACAAGCAGTTTAGGCTCTAGGGCGTGCTAAAGAATATACAATACATACACTCAAAAAACATATGACCCTCCATATTTCGCAGCCGGGTAAAAAGAATAGAGTTCAATATAGGATTCTTTTGTTTTACTTTATATGTTTTCTGCTTTAATTAAAAAAAACAGTGAGCACTGAATTTTTGTTAATTCTGAGTAACAAAAACACGAATTTAATAAAATACTTAAAATGTTAAATTTTAATAAACCAATAACAGACGTTGAAGTCCAGAAAAACATTGTCCTAATGGAGTCTCCACTTTACGTTTCTGTTCCTCGAAGTAAAGGTAAATTAGGTCTACCCATTCCTATCAGTGATAATAACTGGCCTGATTTTGATAAAATCTTTATGGCGACCAACACATTCGTTCAAATAAGTATATTGAAGAATTGCTAAGAATTTTAATAACTCTTAAAGTACCTTATAATTTTCGTCTATGTCTATGGACAGTCGTAAAGAATATTGGACAATTAAATTAGCTGGTTTTGAAAAGAAAAAAAAGAGATTTACCAAAAGAGCAAAACCAAGTTATTACTTGTTAAGTGGACACAATTTTATGACCCATTAAGTTTCATGTGATATTTAATGCAAATTAAATCACTTATGAATATAAAAATATTATTCACGCAATTAATAAAACAATAAGTGTTACAAAATTATGTAATTCTCTAGAAGCTTATAATAGAACTAATTAGTTTTTATAAGTAAAGTTAAAGCAGGAAACATTTTAGGTAAATATTGTTTTGTGACAGAAAAAATTAAATAGTTTCAACATGTAATGTCAAGTTAGTGGTAGCCTAGTCGGTAAACCCGTTGCCTCACAAGGGAAAGGGCGCGGGTTCAAATCCAGGTTCAGGCATGCACCTCTGTGTATTTCACTCATGTGCATATTAGAAATAATAACCACATGCTTAAACGGTGAAGGAAAACATCGTGAGGAAACCTACTTGTCTGAGAAGGTTAATAACTTTCAAAGATAAGTGAAGTCGACTACACTCTGGCCAATTTGCGGGTTGGGGATCCCCAACCCGCAAATTGGCCAGCGTTACGAAACTTAGCTTTTTAAGCTTATACAACGTATAACAGAAAGGTGTGACAATACTTAAAGGTGTTAGTCTACACGTCAAAGCGAACACATCATAAAAGAAAATTTGCAAAATTTTAGATAAATACGTTTGGTTGCCCATACAAAAATGGGTCCCGTGATCGGTCAAGTTATATGGAGGACGCATTAATTTTTCTCGAATTATTCAAAATGTTGTTCAGCTGTTAACACCGTTAAGTATTGTCACACCTTTCTGTTACACGTTGTATAAGAAGACTGGAGAGGTAGTGACTCGCGATCTGGGTCGTTTTTAGTTCAAAGGTCGGCCATAGTCATATAGCGCGGCAAAACTAATGCTAATGTTATTGGGCACTTTTGCCTCGGGATTCCGAACGGGTAACATTGACAAGAGACTTATTTACCTATTTTTTATACACGCATTCAGCGTGGTAATAGGGCTAGCATATTGGGCACGCTGCCCTCTGGTCGTGACTTGGAGAATTATCTGTAGATTTTAAATAGTCTATAGGTAACCTTTCTGCTATATTTTTTTTGTTGTTCAGTTAGACATTTTGTTTCTGGTAATATTACCTTTCTATTGTCACACTAATATTATAAAGCCGAAAGTTTGTATGTGTGTTTGTTGGTTTGTTTGTTATTCGTTCACGCTCTAACGGCTGAATGGATTTAGATGAAATTTCAAATTTCATCTCCTAGATCAACACAGGCTATTTATCCCAGAAATAATAAGTGTTCGCGTAGAATTATTATATTTACGCGGGTCACCGCGGGGCGCAGCTGGTATTTTTTTTTTTGTATTGAAAAATATCAGAGTTATTTTAATGAATGCTTTCTGTCACCAGTCGTTCTAAAGTACACTTATATTACTTCCAGACTTATAAGATAGCACATATTTATTTTTACTTCACATCACTACACCAGTGGTCACAAACACGATTATCGATTAGGGGTATACTAAGCAAAATGGGGTGAACTGTGTTCAACAGAATGAACGTTTTTCAATATCTAACCTTTATAGATATATAATAGAATTCGATGACAATTCTCCTATCAGAATAATCTCATAACCATTTACAAACATTAATATTCAAAGCAATTTACAATAAAACCCAATTTTAACATTGACCTATGACCCTAGGTGACCTCAGAGACACAAGATGGTATATCTAATTATGTGACAAGTTTTTATGACTATACATTTTGACATACGAATTAATAAAATGTTTTACATCACAGCAATAAAAATAATTATAAATATATAACTTACTCATGATTGCGTTAAGTCTGTTGTAATTCTATGAACCGTTTTCATTAATTCGATTTACGCTTATACAGCGCATTAAATTTGCAAACCAAACTACTCGACCGGTTGTGATAAAATGTAGATAGGGCTCTTTTAAACAAAAATAAGAATTATCAAAATCGAAAAAATACACAAATACCGCTGTGCTCCGCGGTCCCCCATTTATTATGGAGATAATCCCATGGGAAACTACTTTTTTTGAAGTTGGTTAAAAAGTATGTTCTTTATCGGGGTCCAATATACCTGTGTACGAAATTTCATCTAGATCGGTTCGGTGGTTTTGGCGTGAAAGCGAGAGAGACAGAGTTAGTTTCGCATTTATAATATTAAGTTAGGATTAGGATTAACCTCTTTAAAGATGGTTAATAAAGGTAGAGGTTTCCGATTCATTGGTTAACTATTATATCCCATTAAATTATGATATCGAGGATGTTAATTTTAGAAAAGATAACATATACCTTCAAAATTAAAATTCAATCGCGTTTGATCCGCTAACCTCGTTAACCTTATACGATTATGTATAGGTACTTTTATAATAATTTACGGATAATTATTATTAGGTCCTTACATATGAAATTGGCGTTTTGTCGTACTGGCTACTTTGATCTCAAATATCTCTTCTTTGGTTAGGGATTCCAATTTCAAATTTATACAGCTATTTATTCATACATTTGTATTTCGAAAACCGTAATTCATTTGTTTTGTTCTCGATTGGTTTTTTCTTTGCGTCACGCAGTTTACAAATGGAAAAACTTGAAATATCCGAAAGGTCCGATTTAAAATCCCTTCATTATTGAGTAATGTAACGCAGCAGTTGACGCGCGTTTGTCGGTTTGCTGCACTCAATTCATGAGGTACCCTTTCAAGCTTTTTCCCCTTTCCAATTTGCTTCAAGTGGATTATAACAGTTTTATCACTAACACCGCAGCCTGCAGCTAACTCGGACGTGGTTTGCGATGGATCTGCTTCCACAATAGCTTTCAATTCTTCATTAGCAACTTTAGTCTCCGGCCGTCCACGGGGCTTGTTCTGCAGGTCGAAATTTTCAGAACGAAAACGTTGGAACCAAAAACGCACTGTGTTTTCTTTTGCGACACCGCCGCCATACACATCATTAATCCTTCGAGCCGTTTCTGCAGCACTGGTACCACGGTGGAACTTGTACTCGTAAATAACGCGATATTTCAAGTTTTCCATTTTGTAAACTGCGTGACGCAAAGAAAAAACCAAACGAGGACAAAACAAATGAATTACGGTTTTCGAAATACAAATGTATGAATAAATAGCTGTATAAATTTGAAATTGGAATCCCTAACCAAAGAAGAGATATTTGAGATCAAAGTGGCCAGTACGACAAAACGCCAATTTCATATGTAAGGACCTAATATTTATCAAACTTTCCTAATCAATATTTTGTCTTAAAAATATTTGATCATTCCAAGCAAAAAGTATCAGTTAACTTAAAAATATTATAATCAAGTCACATAAAAAATCAACAACTAATAACAACAAGATGTATTTGATTTTAATTATGAATTAATTAATAGCTTTATTACCTTCGCGGGACCAAATTATGTTGTAAGAAAAAACGTCGTCGTAAGTTATACAGGATGAATATTCAAGGATATATTATATCCTTGAATATTATTAATTAAATGAAAAAAATTGTATAACCATCTAGACGATTCCTCGACTGGTAAAATAGAAAACACCATTAAGATTTTCTACTTCCTATCATCAAAATATCAAAGCCCAATAGGTACAAGACGCTTGAATAGCTACACATTTAGCACACCGGGACGCTCAAATATGTCCATGTACTGGTTCTCAGGTTGGCCTTAATTCAAATCATATATATAATATTATGATATTTAAACACTAGCTGATATCAGCGTCTTCATCTACGTGGTATTTATTATTTCTTCTCTTTAATTTACCGGCATCGTAGTGTACTATGTGCTGACCAGGGATTTAAGCTACCAGCGTACAAAATTTCATTTTAATCGGCCCATTCAATTCGGAGTTTAGCCTATTATAAACATGCACACGTACAGGGAATAAAAAAAAATAAGTTCTATTTCACTTCTTACATTCCCCTGAATCGGTTTTTAGCATTTTTTTTATTGCACAGAAATTTGACCTCTACAGTTTTTATTAAACGAGTATGTATAGATATGATATGTTATTCTAATCTGTTAGCGTGCGTTTCTGTTTCGGGCTAGCTGTGTAGGGACTAGCAAATTTTTCTTACGTCTGTTGTTTTTCGTTGTTTGTTAGTTGTTTTTGTGTTTGTGTGCACAAAAACAACTAAAATTGTTGTGTATGACGTTTTTGATAACAATTTTTGTAAACAATTTTAGAAAAAAACATTTTTCTATGGTCAAGGCCATCACAGATGGCGCTCCTTCAATTGTGCATGATACGTTAAAACGGCGTTAACATTTTGTCTGGTGTGTGTTAACGCCGTTTTAACGTATCATGCACAATTAAAGGAGCGCCATCTGTGATGGGCTTGACCATAGAAAAATGGGTTTGACTAAACGTCATCTATGAACCTCGGTGAATGTTCGGGCCACTTCAATCGTCGCATTGCACCCGTTTCAAGTCTTGTTACCAAGCACTACGCCCGCGCACTTATAACAAACGAGCTTTTTTGTAGTAAGATAGTATTACAAAATACTATCATCTGTGGTTTGTAATTTATATGTCTCCAATGAGTAGATTCCAACCAATCTTGAAGAAACTTTTAGACTTTTTTAAGTCGTCTGTGATTTCCGAATTCTATTTCTCTCAAAAACGGGCAGTTCCGTTAAAAATTTAACAGTCAAAACAAACATTTTCTTGCATTTCACAATAACAGGCCGCCATCTATACTTATAATTAAACTGTAACAGGTCAAATTCTGTACATTGAATATATTTTAAAAATTTATTTCTAGAAAACGATACAGAGCCCAAATCTATAATTTATTTCATTGATGTCTGTCTGTCTGTATCTGGACTTTCCATAACTCTAGAACTGCTGGATAGATTCTGATTAAACTTGGTATGCTTAGGGTTCATATCTTGAGGTAGGATCTTAACAATTTTTCATCCAGAAAATTCCAAAGGGCTCCCGTGGGAGGGGGGATGAAAGTCGTATTTAATTATAACTCAGTAACTTTGATTTGAATGATTCTTTTTTTGTTGGAAAGTTCAAACTGAAATGATGTTATACCGAAAATTTATGGGGGTTTCCGTGGGAGGGAGGGTGGAAGTCGTACTTAATTATAACTCAATAACGCGTGCTATGATTTGAATGTTTTTTTTGTTGGAAAAGTCTCACTGAAATGATGTTATCCAAAAATTATTGGGGTCTCCGTGGGACGCATGAAAGTCGCATTTAGCTATAACACGAGATTTGGATGTTTTTTTTTTGTTAGAAAGGTCTACCTGAAATGATGTTATCGCGAAAATAAGTGGAGATTCCCGTGAGAGAGGGGATGAAAGTCGCTTTTTACAATAGCTAGATAACGCGTGCTTTAATTTGGATGTTTTTTTTTTGGATCTGTATGAACACAGCTTCACAATTTTTGTAGCGATGATGACCGAGTAGCTAAAGAGGGTAGATGTCCGTGCGAGAGGTACGAGGACCAATCTTACGTTATGACGCAAGAATAGCTTCAGCTTCCGTTGCACGAAAACATCGTGGGGAAACAATAGCATGATGGCAGGGCGTTTTGGACACTTGCCTGGCTAGCTACCACCCTGAAATTGAAAAATCTGTCGCCAAACACCTAACGGTATGTTGCGGCGGCCTTTTTTGAGAGACTATAGACGAATTCCAGATTAGGCACGCTCCATCTAGGAGCCATAGTGTCGCTAACTTCTGTGGTCGTGCGAGCTGGTTGCCAAATGCTTACCAGTCTTGAATAAAAAATAAATAGGCTATCGGGATAAATACATTAGCAAATTAATAAAATATGGGTTAAAATAAGTGCTGAATTTGCAAAATGAAATAGGCGTTAAAGCTATACAGAATTTTTAGTTCTTAAAAATTGTCTACTCATGGTAAACATAATTGTGCAAACTTCTGTATTGCTTTAATTAATCAAATGTACAGTTCAAAACACTGCTATCGTATTGTATCTTTTACAAGAAATAAGAAATAAGACTTTCAAAAGGACCACTGATATACATTTTCTAATTCTTTAAGTCCCATAGTATATCTATGCAAGGTTAGCAACCGCGAACGAAGTCGCGGGTATAGCTAGTATCATAATATGTCCCTCGCCGTCTATGTTGACATAAACAAGATCTTAAAACATTTTAAAGTAGCAAATTATTGGTTTCGCGATGTCATTAGTTCTCAAAACGACTAGTAATATTAGTGCGCAGAGATATAGAACTCTAGCCCAGTACTGAGTACATATGTATAGTGCACAGTTAATAACCAGTCACCCTGTAAATGCAAAAGTGTCTGTTAAATTATTTTTTCTTTGTTGCCTAGACTTCCAAATACAATTGAGGGATCAATGAAATCTCCCGCACGGGGTATTATGGGATTATTTTTTGTGTATTTCAACTTGTTCCGATTCTCAGTGATATATAGACCGGAAGAATGTTACCTTAAACGTTATATATGTCATTTTTTTTACAAAAATAATTGATTGTTACATGTGAAAGTTTTCAACTCGATTGTATTTAATTTCTCTGAGACGTTTTATTGAGTCCGATTTGGAAAATTGACTTATTTTGAAAAGCTTTTATATCGGTTTTAAGCTATTTTTTTATATATTTTTTGTATTGCCGCCTGTCGATTTGAAGTCAGTAGGATGTGAAAACTCAGTCAGATTTAAATATAATATAAATTTAAATATAATTATATTATGCTTGGTATATAATATAAATAAATTAAGTCCCGGCCAACTTTCAGTTAAATATTCCACAAACGGAAATGTATTTACTTACCATGATTAATGACACCGATTTCATTCTGCTAATTTAATAAAAGTTTTTATTTCACTAAATACCAGTTGGTGTATTAAACAATTTATATTTAAAAAAAGGTATTATATTGCCGGCGGTAATTTGTCCATGTCAATTGTAAATACAGATTAAATAAAGAATCTTTTTTTTCTTAAAAACACTCGTGAATTAAGAAAAAAATATGAGAATAATATCTTATTTTTATAATCACGTTCCCGCTCAAACTAGTGACTTTTAAAATGACGCGTGTAACTAACGAGAATTCACTATGGAGGTTTTAATACGACTGCGAGTACTCTATGGTACGTTTGATGACATTCGACCTATGTAATGTAACCTCTTCATGTCGCGGTGACCAAGATATTTGTGAAATGCGTGTACACTTCTTATTAGCGATTGGAAAGTGTCTCGTCTTTAAATTGCAGAAGGTTGCTAGAATGATAGGTGGGATGGCCAGTGAGTGATAAAGCAACCTAAGTATTACATAATGGAGAACACAAAAGGGTTAAAATGTAACACTAAAATATACCTAACATTATAGACTATGTATCATTAAACCAGTTTTTATTTCACGTAAATACATGCAGTATTACCTAACAAATTTGTGACTACGAGAAATTTAGACCGCTTTTTTAAATTGCCGAGATTCCCGCCAACTTAGATTAGAATATATATTTTTTTTATTTAGAAAACAGAATATAGTTTATTTACATATAACAGTTACATTCAACCTTAAGAATATTCATAGTATCAGGAATATCCTGTTCTGTAAGGTTTACAAGTGGTTGTGGGACCTGCACTAGGGTAAACCTGTATCGCAGGACCCACCTGGAAACCTTTTCAGTCAAACGGTAATCAAAATTTCGATCCATTATAACTTACTCGTATCACATCACACTCTAATATTATAAAGGCGAAAGTTTGTATGTGTATGTTTGTTTGTTCCTTCTTCACGCTCAAACGTCTAGACGGATTTGGATGAAATTGGCACAAAAATTGCTTATACCGTGGATTAACACACATATACTTTTTATCCCGGAAAATTGAAGTGTTTCCATTAGATGGTCAAATAGCTACCGCGTGTAAAACAGCTTGTCTTATGACAAATAAAAATAAAATAAATTTTATATAATCCATGAATCGTTATTATGTAGTAAAAAAAATGCAAACGCAAGGCAAAAGGTATCCACCATATTTATTGTCACCCTACGATTTGATATTACGGTAGCAACTATCTAGCTAAGAACTTGAGAACTGGCACAACACACAGAGTGTGGTGGCCAATCAGGAAAGAACAAAATTAAAAAAAAACTACCTAGTCTACGACTACGACACAAAACGTGCCTTTCAGAAAACTTACTATACCTACTGAGCAGGACATTTTGCTAAAGAATCCTATTTCTACAAAAGAAAAAGTAATATATCCTATTTTATTTTGAAAACTAACGCGTGTTTTATTAATTTTGTTAAAGATGGGTTTTCACTAGTACCTGATTGTTGTAAAGGTCCAACTATAGTTTCGTTCACATTCGTTAAGTGCGAGACATGTTATCGTTGAACGACACATTTCATTATTAATAAAATATTAATTATAACTAAAGAAAGCAATCATAATGTAAATATTTGTCATGAGAACTATTAAACTAAGAACAAATATTAAGTAATCGTATATAAATGAGATTTGTAAGTTAAATTGTTTTAAGTAATTATTAATTCAAATGTAATAAGACTTGCCTGTAACGAACGTTATTTAAAGGTCAATAAATATTACTTTACTTTACTTTCATCCCTGATGAAGTTCACCGAATGTGAACGAAACTATAGTTGGACCTTTACAACAATCAGGTACAAGTGAAAACACGTCTTCTTAAACGAAAAGTGATATATAGATTTATTAAGAACAACAAGGGCACAAATAAAGTTACTGACAACAAATTAATAAACTAAACGATGGCTTTAATACCTTTATCTACCTATACTTATAAGTATCTACATTATACAAAGTTATCCGCTAGAGGAGTAGTAAGCCGAAAGGGGGTCACTGTACTCATCTTGATGAACAGCTTTCACTATTGGACTCTACTGAAACCCGAGAAATAAATCAGCTGCACCATACGTTCGTCAACGGGCGACATTTTTTTAATTCTAGGCGGCCATGATATTTTGTCTAAATTTGTACCAAAAAAACAACCAATTCACTGTTTTTTTTTCTTTAGGAATCTTAATGGATGACGCGTTGTGCATTTTTTTTACCAAATATTATTGTAATCGGCCAGTAGTAAACTTTTCCCCTTTTTGGGAGAAATACTCGCCCAATATCAAAAATCACTGATGATACCTACTTAAAAAAATAGAAATATATTTTCAAATCGGTCCAGACATCTATGAGAAATCGATTAAAAAAAAAACTTGAATAGAAAGACGTAACGAAAATAACTGGCTTGCTTTCTATGAGAGAGAGAGAGAGAGAGAGAGAGAGAGAGAGAGAGAGAGAGAGAAAATCGCGCACACGGCCGCCCGCACGGCTTATACTTACTATAGCAAAAGGTGTCGTTACAACATTTGGTCTTAATTATTTCGCAACGCGCGATAAGGAACTTCGTTGCAAAAGATTGTGACGAATTAAAAACTGCTTCCTATTTGAAGTCTGTTAATAAACAATTATCCATTTCATTTCATAACTCTGTAAGTAAATTGCCTGCGTCTTATCTCCCATTCGAAACATAAATATTAAATTAATGTATAAATATGCATAAATCACTAGGTATACCTATATGCTGATGTAAAATTTCGGACAATTCTTTTGCGAAATGTTTGCGCAAATACAAACTTACCTATTCATAGATTTTATGATTCTGTAAGCGTTTTACAATATTTAAATTAAGCGTGGATAACACAACAAGTGTAGGTATGTGAGCTTAGAGTCCGACATCATTTGAATAATAAATACCTATCTACTTATATATATATATATATATATAAATGTCTGTACTCGTACAGCTATGTTTGAACGAGCGATCGGTATGTTTGGTTTATTGGTACCCGAGTATTTCGAAAACGTTAACTTAATTACCAATTGTCTCATATAAATGTTATCATCATCGTTCCAGTATTTTAGATAACACACCAAGCAGGTAAGTTAATCTGAGAATCGGGTGTGATATTTAATTAAGTGATTACTGACCTCTAATTAGGATGTATACTTTATACTCGTATGAAACCCATATAGGGTTATATGTAGGGCAGGCTACACACGCCTACATTGTACTTGGGCGCAGTATTTTTTTGTAATTGGTTTACAGACCGTCGTCATGCCAGTCTATCACTGGCGCTCCAATAAAGCGCATGTCTTAACGCCTAAACTGCATTTAATTGACCCCATATAGAAAACTCACCTCAATTAGCCAGCGACACCACATACACTCATCAACTAACATACACCAAATAGTATTCTATGATATCATTACATTATCGGTTAGAGGTGTATCTACTTACTAAGCCGAAAGGAGGTCGCAGCGACGAATTCGCATCTCGACGAACAACCTTTTCTACGAGACTAAATCTGATTTCGAGAAAAAAAAATCAGCTGTTCCATAGAAAAAGTTTATCAGTCGTCGACAAAATATATGAAACAGCTATTAAGTTTTTTATCTCTCGAATTCAGAGTTGGTCCCATAGTGAAAGTTCTTCGAGCTTTCTAGTTGCGTAATTAAGCCGTATAAAATAATTGTACCCTGTATATTTATTTTACATATTAGTAAGGAAGATTCAACGAGCGAGCTATGCCCAATGTTGGTACCCACGTTTTTCCAAAATGAATACTTTCGAGTTGTCCCACATAAATGTTTTCTATATCAGTCCCGTATTTTGGTTCAGAAATCAAAATACTCGTAATTGATAATTTATTTCCGGTTTTTAACTTTACGAAAGTAGGTACTCGTACTTACTAAGTACTAAGTTTTTTTCTACTAGGTTCGTACGCACATCTGAGTTTTTACTATTTGCGTATTAGAATTTTATTATCATTTGATATAACGGTGAAGGAAAACATCATGTCGAAGTCTGCTAGTCTGAAAAGGTTTAAAGTTTAAGAGACCTGACAGCACCTACAGTAAAAGAAAATAATGTAACAAATTTGCAAAAAATAAATAAAATTCTAGTGTTCTCCATTGTACTAATAAATAAGTAGCAGCTAAATGTAATAATTTCAAACCCCAACGATATAGTATATAAGTGTTAACACATCAAGCTTCATCAATTTAAATAAGCTTCATATTTAGTTGTCAAATTTTTAATATGTGTTTTTTTTTCTCTATAATTTTACTGTGTCTACGGATCTACGTCGGCCATTACTTTTGTTTTTTTTCCCTCGCCTCTAAGATCATAAAACGTCCATGTAATATCAAGAAAGAAATAAAATCAACAAATTGATTACATAAAAAAATTATTATTTAAAAGTTAAGCTTTTATTTTGAAGACCCTAACAATAAGCCCTCCAATAGCTGGAGCCCTAGACTGTTATTTGAATTATCTCAGAATTTGATTGATGATTGCATTATTTTACCAAATTTGATAGTCTCTTGATATTAAATTTAATACCAACTCCGACCTATTCTATGTTAGTATGACCTTTTTAATTCGATGCAATTAACAACATTTCATATTTTTGACCCCCATTTTTATAACGACAATAGAAAGACAAATGAAATATAACGTACTCCTATTTTTTTACTTTATACAAAAAGTAATAATTAAGTTTTTAGAGATTATTTAATATATAAGAAAACTTAGTACAATGTTATTGTCGTCAAAATCTCGTAAAAAATGATGTCATTAATTATCTGTATTTTTGGTGTTTTTTTTTATATGGTTCACCTACCAATAAGAAAAAAATTGGTGGCATTCGACTTAGACATAAATACGAGTTTTTTTTTATCAGTCTTAAATAAACAACTCGGTAGAAAGGGAATATAAAAATCTGCTATTCTTAGTATGAACTCTTCATTATAATAAAATAATAAAATTATAATCACATTCTTAAATTATTTATACATCACAATAAACAATAATAATTAAAGTATAAAACATTAAACTAATATTATTTAATTAAAGCTATCAACCATCCTTTTCGCAAAATCTCAAGCACGCTAGCAAAGTGTCCGACCATTTGTCACCTCAAATTGTATTTAGGATCAGCGGTCAAGAGAGCGTTAAAGGCGGGCAGTGTGCGCGGGATGGGTGGGTGAAGAAGAGTGCGACTTTAGTGCGACAGATCATTATCTCGAAATGGTTACCGAATTTCCGGGACTTTCCAATAATGAAATGTTGTCAATTGTAATCCTGAAACAATTCAAATAACAGCCTCGGGCCCTTGCGTGACTGTAACGTGTGATCGACTAACTTGATGCTTGCTTTTTTAATTAGCCTTAAACATCACTAAACAAATATTTGCTAATGTCTTCCAGTTCCTCTAACGCGAGGTCACGGCTATTTATTTTACTAAACAGATTGGTAGGTCGTGCACTTTATACGACAACTTAATAGAAAGGTCATCATTAAGTTGAACAATATTTACGAATAGGTATTATTACTTAGTATTCCCGCGTTCACTGAAAAAATGGCGTCTTCGGCTGTACATTTAGAAAAATAAATCAATGTAAATATATATAATATAATAGTAATTTGTTATTAGAACTATAAAAGTATTTAAATAAGTTTTTTAAGTAATTAATAATTCAAATGCAACAAGACTTGTCTGTAACGAACATTAATTAAAGGCCAATAAATATTTCTTATTCTTTATTGCAAAACTCAGTGATTCTTTAACCGATTCGTTGCGGCGCCCATATTCGAAAACTTCGCTATGGCTTTGAACAAATTTTCTATGACATGAAGTTCTTCACATGAAGGTTACAATCGTGGAAAAAATGGCATAGGTGTAGCAACGAGTAAGCACCTATTTATTAGTGTCTGACCGAAAGTTCGGTTTCGGCTTCGGCCAAAAATCAAGTTTCGGCGGCAGTTTCCGGCTTCAGAAGTTGTAGTGCACGCTCGCCTAAGTTCGTTGCTCGCGGCAACGCTTTGACGGACTCTGGCAGCCCTGTTCGTTGTTGTCGTGTGCCGTTCGGATAGCTCGGTAGCAACGAAACTTAGTGAGTGCGTTATAGCTTAAGTTTGTTGAACAAACTTAATATACTGTGTTTTCATTACACGTCCCAATTAATGCAGAATAATGGATAAAATGCACCTAATTTCAGTATTTTAAGGAATTTTATACTTGATTACGTGTTGTTTCGGTTTCGGTTTCGGCCGAAACTGAAGCCACGGCCGAACATTCGGTTTCGGCTGGAAAACTAGTTTCGGTCGGACTCTACTATTTATGTACCTACTGATTCGTTCCTCATGATATATATTGAGAGATACGAGTAGATTAACCCTTTATTGTAGATACACAAAACATAACAATACAAAAATATGATTTTTCAAGTAGTGCCACAAGTAGCGGCCTTATGGCTGAAAGCGATCTTCTCCAGGTAACCTTTGGATGGAGACTATTTACAATAATATTATATATTTAATCTTCGTAGATTATTAACCATCAATGTCTTGTGCACATAGCACATTGTGTGGTCAAGCGATATACGAGTAAGGATGGAATATGGTTTTCGTATTGTTCAAGAAAACGGGTTTTCACGGGTACCTGATTGTTGGAAAGGTCCAACTATAGTTTCGTTCACTATGGTTGGACCTTTCCAACAAACAAACCCGTTTTCTTAAACAATATAGTGTTCGTGTTCGCGGGAAATCTCCATAGAAACACTGGTAAAGACTCCACCGCTTTACGAGGGTACATGATGGGACTCACTTGACCACGATGATTTATTACTTTATATTTGACTTTATAACTTATATCAAAAGAAAAAATAAACAATAAAACACAGTTTTTTTCCACGTTCGTATAATTATAATATTTACAACACTATTTACAGCGGTACAAAAATACTTTAATTCATTCATTATTTTAAGGCTGGCAATGCACGAGCAGGCAGCTTGCTAAGTGCCTAGAGCGTAGTGGCTTGTATTCCTAGGAAACACGGTGGCTAGGCGCCAAGCTCGCAGTGCGGCTCGCGCGAACATTGTACAACGTTGGTTAACATTGACCGACGTTGGTTAACATTGGTCGACGTTGGTTAACATTGGTCGACGTTGGTTAACATTGGTCGACGTTGGTTAACATTGGTCAACGTTGGTTAACGTTGGGCAATGTTAGTTAACGTTGGTTGGACTTGGTTGGTTTTACTAAGGTGACTAACTAGGCTCTAAGCGCTAAAGCCTTGAGTCCTGACTAACTCACTGTATATATACTATATACAACGTGTAACAGAAAGGTATGACAATACTTAAGTCAGAGTGAATCCTGCGTAAAACAAAATTTTGCGAAATTCGAGAAAAAATATTGCATCCTTCATGCAACTTAACCAATCACGTGATCAATTTTTGTATGTGGTACCTCATATTTATTGTCGAATTTCGCAAAAAAAAAAAAATATTACAATCGATTCACTTTGATTGTTAGACTAACACTCTTAAGTATTGTTATACCTTTCTGTTACATGTTATATATACCTAGATATTATACATATAAAGGAATATCAGACATTGACTCAGGACTCAAGGCTCAAGGCGGCGCTTAAAGCCTAGTTAGACACCTTAGTAATACCAACCAAGTCCAACCAACCAACGTTGACCAATGTTAACCAACGTTCACAAACGTTGACCAATGTTAACCAACGTAGTACGATGTTCGCGCGAGCCACACTGCGAGCTTGGCGAGTAGACACCATGTTTCCTAGGAATACAAGCCACTACGCTCTAGGCACTTAGCAAGCTGCCTGCCTGTGCATTCCCAGCGTAATTTATTATAATATATTTACAATTAATCCGATAATCATACTACAAATCATGATAAGGTACTCTAATTTAATTAATTTATTTTATATTCACAACACTAAAATAATAGGATTATACATTCTTTCAATGAGTCGAATTATTAAAAAAAAACTTAGTTTTTTATATTACATAGGATATTACTAAAGTCAATGGACACAAAAAGACATATCATACTTGTCACTTCGTCGTTTTTTTTTCAGGATTTAACAACTATATGTCATCCTTACAAAATAACCGAGCACGTCTTCGATTATTGTATGATCGACGCTTTTTTTTTTAATTTTTGCAAAATTTTTGTCTTTAATATGTCGACTTACATTTAACCCTTAAGTATTATCACACTATTTTGTTACACGTTATGTAATATAATTTATACATATATAGGGTTGTTGGCTAGGGGTGTACTAAGCCGAAAGGGGGTCCCTATACATATCTTAAGGAACAACTTTTACTACGGGGTAAACTCTGAATTTGATTTTTTAAAAGTAATAGTAAAAAGTGGTTCCTAAAGATGGGTATAGTGACCCCCTTTTGGCATAGGCACTTAAGAAATTTGATATAATTGTATGTCATTAATATTCCTTTGTTCATTAATTCGAAGCAATTAAAATTAATAAACGTAACATAACACAAAAAATTACAATACTTTATATAAATTATTTGATCAAGATTTTTTTTTTTGATATTTAATCATTAGTAAAATAGTAGCTGCCAACCGCGATGTTGCACGCGATATGAAATTACAAAAAAAAGAAGTTTTAAACTTTGAACCCCCATTTGAACCCCTTAGGGGTTGAAATTCCAAAAATCCTTTCTTAGTACATTCATACACCCCATAATGAAAACACGCTCCAAATTTCTTGCCTATAGGTTTAGTCAGTTAGTTTCGTTCGTTTACAATACATATAGTTTAGAAGGACACCAAATATTATTTTTGGTTCCTAAAATGACTTAACGGTCACCAAATTATGACAATCCAAATACTTTCGGCAACAAGGTCTGCAGTAGGTTCAGGTCACCAAATTATGACAATCCAAATACTTTCGGCAACAAGGTCTGCAGTAGGTTCAGGTCACCAAATTATGACAATCCAAATACTTTCGGCAACAAGGTCTGCAGTAGGTTCAGGTCACCAAATTATGACAATCCAAATACTTTCGGCAACAAGGTCTGCAGTAGGTTCAGGTCACCAAATTATGACAATCCAAATACTTTCGGCAACAAGGTCTGCAGTAGGTTCAGGTCACCAAATTATGACAATCCAAATACTTTCGGCAACAAGGTCTGCAGTAGGTTCAGGTCACCAAATTATGACAATCCAAATACTTTCGGCAACAAGGTCTGCAGTAGGTTCAGGTCACCAAATTATGACAATCCAAATACTTTCGGCAACAAGGTCTGCAGTAGGTTCAGGTCACCAAATTATGACAATCCAAATACTTTCGGCAACAAGGTCTGCAGTAGGTTCAGGTCACCAAATTATGACAATCCAAATACTTTCGGCAACAAGGTCCGCAGTAGGTTCAGGTCATTTTTTATGACATTCTGAATACTTTCGGCAACAAGGTCCGCAGTAGGTTCAGATTTTTTTATGACACTCCGAATACTTTCGGCAACAAGGTCCGCAGTACGTTCAGGTAATTTTTTTTATGACATTCTAAATACTTTCGGCAACAAGGTACGTTTTTGGTAGTTACAATTTGTACTTTTTAGGGCGATGTTTAAACACGACCTTATAAAAATATAACATCTACTCTTTCATATATATATATATATATATATATATATATATATATATAATAAAGGTATGTCCCGCCGTATTACCCGGTAATCGATTAGGGTTGTACTAAGGTAATCGATTAGGGTTGTACTAAGCCGAAAGGGGGTCACTATACTCATCCTAAGGAACGACTTTCACTATGGGTCTAACTCAGAAATTTAAGCTAAAGTTGTATTAAGCGCAACAGACTGGTCGGTCGTCGACGAAATGTATGAAACAGCTGATTGTTTCTTCTTGAATTCAGAGTTGGTCCCGTAATGAAAGTTGTTCCTTAGGATGAGTATAGTGACCCCCTTTCGGCTTAGTACACCCCTAGCCGATAACCCAGTAAGTCCTGACTGATATTGGCTAGGAATCAACGCAGAGCCTAAACCGCTAAACCTAGAGACATGAAATTTGGAGAGTGAATTTATTATAGGGTGTGCGGGTGTACTATGAAAAAGGTTTCGGAAATTCAACCCCTAAGGGGATCAAACCGGGGTTCAAAGTTTGTAACTCCTATATAATATTTTGTTTTAGTCGCGAGCATTGCCGCGCGTGACAACCACGTTTACAAAGAACCGTTAAAACGTTGCGAGATAGATTATGGTTTAACAACAACTTCAAAAACATAATACTAAAAGCAAAAAAATATAAATTCCGTAAAAAAAATTGACAAATATTAGAATTTTATTACAAACAAACAAACACTAATTAATATGTAATGCTTAAAAAATATTTATAAAAAAAATAAGTGAATACCTACTTCCCTAACCATAACATAACAATAAGATGGTATATACAAAATATTTTTGTTTTTATGGTGTGGTTCCTCCTCACCACCGCCACACCTCACCTTATTATTTCTCTTTCTCTCAGTATCCGACTTCCTCGACACGTGTTTCGCCTTAGCACAAGGCATCCTCAGGAGATGTTGACTCTTCAAGCGCTCGCTCGAAAGTGAGCTGTTGCGCCTCTGTGGCGGTGGTGAGGAGGAACCACACCATAAAAACAAAAATATTTTTCGATTTCTCACGCTGACATCAAGACGAGGCGGTAAAACACTAAATATATTGTATATACCATCTTATTATAAATGGATTTCCGCAAAGTAACGCCTGACTCCATCAATTATCATAACATAACATTTAAATATTATTATATTTAAATATAATTATTTAAATTTAAATACGTGCATTTATTTGTGATTTTATTTTATTTTGACAATTCGTATTAAATAATTTGATTTATTTAAAATAACAAACAGAATTAATATAATAGAGGTCAGATATCATATATCATATCATAATATATTTTCACGACTGTTATAGTCTCTGTTTAAAAATTAGGTGTCTGTTTTTAGTAACATACTCTTTAGATTTATTTATGAAAAATTTAACTTTAACATAAATACAAAAAAAAAATATTAAAATATAATATTTAAATTTGTTTATTTTTGTATTTAAAATTTACAATTTGTTTAGGATATATTTGTTATATATTTATTTATTTATTTATATTTTTTTGTCGTACATAAATACGGGTGCTAATGTCTGCAATAAAAAAAATCTATTTGACACATTATTATTATTATTATGACGGCAGGCGTTGATAGAACTTTTTCAATAAATTCGATTTCAAAATATAATCTCTTTAACGATTAAAAAAAAAGAATAACCATTTCGGATCACTTCCCCACCCATTGAGTCATTGAACAACCTTTCAAACATTTTTTTTTTTAAATCTGTCCACCCTTTACAGAGAGATCGTAAAACATAAATCGAGATCGAGAGTAAAACATAAAAAAAACACAGTCAAATTGAGTACTTCGTTTTTTTTTTTGAAATCGATAGAAAAGTGATAACCGATCTCAATCCGGCAAGTAAATTTTTTTTTAAAATCGGTCCAGCCATATCTGTGAAATTGCGGAATATACATTGAAATAATAATATAATGCTGACGATTTGAAAACCTCCTCCTTTTTTATGTCGCTTCAAAACAATTACAATTATATTTTCGTCCAACACAAAAAACCGCTAATACTAAATATAAAATTAAAATAGTTTTTTTTAATTTACATTTTCTTTTCTTTTCTTTTTTTTGTTTTTTTTTTCAAATATATTTTTGAAAAGTATTCATTACATTATTAATAATTATTATGTTCTAGTATGAAATCACACATTAACATGGTGCATTCAATCAATTGTAAATATGTACAAAATTTAATTAAAAAAAAAAAATTTGTTCAAGATTATTTTTTTTGTTACACTACAATATTTTTTTAGTTTTTATCTAATCGGTCAACGACATTTCATACAAAAGCAGACAGGTGACATTCCAACGTTTAGGAGCGATTAGGCTGAAAAGTATATTTTTAAAAAATACTCAGAAACACAGGCTTACGCCTAGTTTGGGACTCAACGCAAATGCTGTAACTTGTACTGTAATGTTTTTCTGTGTCGTGTAACTTATATACACATATACTTATTTGATTTGAACTCATTTTGAATACACTCAAACAAAAATTAAAGTATTTAAAAAATAAACAATGTGTTAGGTCTTTGCAATAAAACTTGACTTGTCCAAAATCAATTTGTAGATTTTAATTCCTTGCTTGAATTAATTATATTTTAACAATTTTGACAAGCCGAGAAAGAGGAAATTAAAAGTTTTTTTTTTATAAAAAGGTAGGTAAATTGAACGTATAACCGTAGACACAGAAACGACACATCGAAACCACAAGCAAAAATGGTTCGGATTAGATATCAAGCTTGAAATTGTGATTTAAGTCACACTTTCGTCGGACAAGCTTTAGGCTCGGAGTTACTTGTCTACCTGTGTATGAAGTGTCATTGATATTGGGCTACGTATATGACTTATTCAAAATTAAACCGGCCAATATGACACTACTCTTTCGCATGAAAAAAAAAGCGTAATATTAATAAAAAAAAAAACACACAAATCAAATCTATTACCTAAAATATCACCAGTCTTAACCTAAATCGATTCAGCCTTTTTCAAAACATATTTTTTTCGATTTTCTCAATGATTTTTTTTTAATTTTTTTTTATCCTACGATATTATATATTTATATGGCATTTTTATTTCCGTTTATATTTACATTTTTATATTTTAACTTTAGTAATAAATGATTAACTCAAGTAAATTAATTTTAACGACTTTAAAAATAAGAAAAAATATGTACCCAAAGCGTTCCACTGTTGGGCACGGGTCTCTCCTATTAAGAGGGGGATAAATGCACTAGTCCACCTATCTGCCACAATTGCATATACAAGGTGTAACAGAAAGGTGTGACAATACTTAAGGGTGTTAGTCACATCAAAGTGAACCCAGCGTAGAAATAATTTATGCCAATTTAAAAAAAAATTAATGCGTCCATCATACAATTTGACCGATCAACTGACCAATTTCAGAATTGAATAGAATAGAATTCTTTTTTTTATTTGTATTACAGTAAACAAAAGAGTACACATATTAAAAAACCTATTAAAACTTAAGAAAGAAAGAAAGAAAGAATTTATTTATAATGACTGTTTTTCTGTGTCCCAACCCAACATAATGCTGGCTGAAACAATCAGCGCTGATCTTCCGTTGGCACCGGATGGTGACGTCACGCGCGTCACTAGCAGTTAATTAAGGGTAAAGAAACAATTCGTCATTACTAGAAATTAATATCAATAGTCGAATCTCCGCGTAAAGTTAAGTGCGACGATTTTTGTATGGAAAGCAAATATTTATTAAATTTTATTTATTTTTTTCTTCAACGGGTTCACTTTGATGTGACTAACACCCTTAAGTATTGTCACACTTTTCAGTTACACATTGTATATGCAATTTGAGCAGAGAGGTGGACTATGGCATTTACCCCCCTCTTAATAGGAGAGACCCGTGCCCAACAGTGGAACGCTATACATATGCGTATATATTCGATTTGACTGATTTTTATTTAACAATATATATATATATATATATTCAGTTCAAAATCAACTCAAAAACTATTGACAAAGTTTTCAAATTTTCGAGGCAAGTAAGATAGATAGATAGTAAACTCTTTTATTATGAACATATATTTACGTAATAATAATGAAAATGGCGGCCTTATCGCTGTAAGCGATATTTCAAACACAAGTAAAATAAATTAAAACAAAAAACTACATCGACATCGCCATTTTGTAGAGGCGGCCATCTTGGATTTAAATTTTTTTATAGTGTATTGTACTAGTCAAGTCCTATCATTAGATATTCATATTGTAAAAACTATGTAATCCGCCATTTTGTGACGTCGGCCATCTTGGACCGATTTACATCAAACTTCAGACTTGGGTGCCAGCTCGCACGACCAAGGAATTCAGCGACACTGTGGCCCTAGATCATGCCTAGTCTAGAATACACTGGCTCTCAATGAAGGCTGCCAGAACACATTGTTAGTTGCTTGACGACAGATTTTAACTACTTGGGGGTGGCCGCGTTTTTTAAGTCGCGTCTATGTTGTCTATGGTTATATGTTGTCTATGGTTATATTTTCACATCTAACTTAAAGAGTTAACTATCTATTTATCTATGGCAATCTTAAAACGGATTATACGAAACGTGGTGCCACATTTGAAAACCTTATAAATGTATATAAATAAATAAATATATAAATTACTAAAAAAAACATCATATAACTGAATTGCAAACCGTCTCTACTTTTAAAGTCGATTAAGGGAAAGAATTTAATGCGTTCGCTCACTCGCTCGCACTTTGTCACTATTTAAAAAAAATCGATATTTCGTGTTCATTAAATGAAAATATATGAATAATAATATTAAGACTTATAAATTTGAAGACTTAGTATACTTAGGTTATCGGTTAGATGTGTACTGAGCCGAAAGGGGATCTTCATACACATCCTAAGGAACAACGTTCACTAAGGAACCAACTCTGGATTCTAGAAAAAAAAACAGCAGCTTCAGCAACAAATGTTAGTGATAAAACTTTTTGTAAGCAACTGCTGGTTTTTTTTCTAGAATTCAGAGTTGATCCTACAGTAAAAGTTGTCCGTAATGATGAGTACAGTGAACTCCTTTCGGCTTAGTACACCCGTAACCGATAACTTATAGTTTAGATATATATCAGAGATAAGCGTATATTTTACGTCTGTCAGTCTGTCTCGCTCACTTGTCTTCATCTTTGAGATTGAAAGACAGAGACAAAGAAAGTGCAACCGAGAGAGCATATGCATCCACTTGTGTGCCTCAAAAAAATATAACATATCTTAATTTAAATGAATTATGAATTGAAACCTCTAAGGTTCTGCAACCGCCTTTCGATGTCCGCCACGTGGTCGTCGTTGGACCATGTGCTTGGGTTTTTACTGGTATCCTTGTTGCTATTGGCGTCTTTGCGCTCTCTTTCGCCGCCCGGCGCCATTTGAAACTTGCCGCCCGCCTTGACGCCGGTTTCGCCGCTGATGATTGTGGAAAAAATACTTGGGTTATATTGTGAATATAATTAAATGACATAATTATGACTAATCTCAGAGTATTTAGTAATTCTAGTAAGATGTTGTAAAAAGAATATCATTAGATATTACAGCTTCGTTTTAATGTGAGCGTGAGAAAAAAAACGATACATCTACGAGCGAACGCTTGAAGAGTCAACATTTCCTGAGGATGCCTTGTGCTAAAGCAAAACACGTGTCAAGGAAGTCGGATACTGAGAAAATGAGAAGTAAATAAGGTGAGGTGTGGAGTTGCTGAGAACCGCACGATAAAAACAAAAATATTTTTCGAGTTCGGTCGAAAAAAGTAAAACTAGATATTCTTTCAACATATTTAGTATTAATTTTCTCAAAGTAACGCCTGACTCCATTGATTAGATGAATCCTATAACGAATTTTTTATCCTACACACCTAAGCATTTGACCACAAGTTCGCACGACCACGGAAATCAGCGATGCTGTAGCCCTATATGGAGCGTGACTATTCTGAAATACACTGGCTCTCAAGGAAGGCTACCTGAACACACCGTTAGTTGCTTGGCGACAGATTTCATCTACTTGAGAGTGTGGTAAACAGATCTTTTTTGGAGTAAATTTAATTGCTTTACTGTAATGTGTCAGTGAGTGGTAGCCCAGTAGGTAAACCCGTTGCCTCACAAGCAAAAGGGCGCGGGTTCAAATCCGGGTTCAGGCATGCACCTCTGCGTTTTTAACACATGTGCATATTAGAAATCGTTACCACAAGCTTAAACGGTGAAGGGAAACACCGTGAGAAAACCTGCTTGTCCGAGAAGATTAATAGGTAATTTTCAAAGACAACTGAAGTCCCCAACCCGCAAATTGGCCAGCGTGGTGGACTATGGCGTACACCCACTTCGTGGGGAGACCCGTGCCCAGCAATAGGACGCTATGGGTTGATACGACGACAACTGTAATGTGGGTGGCATAATTAATTAACATTCTTAATGAAAAATTAGATTTGTTTTATTATGTCACGTTTTATCCCGATGTATATGACAATGTATATGATATACTATATCTACAGTAAAGAATTTACTGTCCCGGCTCTCCCGCTCTTTGCTCTCAAATGGCATTATATAACCATTTGAGAGCATAGCGCGGAAGACGAGTGTCGGTATTAAGATGCGCCTGTGTTCTTAACATGACCCTGACGGGGGCCAAGGCCACGGAAGGTAGGGAGCCCCGCCATGTACACCACCATGAGATGGTGCATGTTGTTTATGAAGACGGGTTTTCACGCGTACCTGATTGGTTGAACACACGAACGACTCATTTCATCCCTGATGAAGTTCACCGAATGTGAACGAAACTATAGTTTCCAACAACCAGGTACAAGTGAAAACCCGTCTTCTTAAACAAAATGAACCAAACACGCGTTAGTAATCAAAATAGATGGTTTTATGGTAGAGCCAGGTTAAGAGGTTAAGATTATCAGCGTCAAAAGTATCAGACAGGAGGACCTAAACGACACGATCATTTGACAGTATGAACCTCACATGTAATACTTTCATTGTAAATGCTAAGCTTTATTGAAAAAAAAATTATTTTGTGTATATCTGACGTAGTCCGAGGGATGGGCAAGGCAACGGACAGCCGTGGCAGGCCGTAGACGAACGCGTCAGCAGAAAGTGGCCAGGAGTGACACCTTAGTTTTAATAGCGAGTCTCTGCGTAGCGGAGCGGCATGGTATGCTTTTAATTCAATTATTTCTTGAATGTTCTGTATGTAGAATGTTAGTGCGATTTATTGTAATACTACCTGTGCCCCGCAGTTTCACCTGCGTAGTTCTACTAAAACTAACTTCGAACTAATTTTTTTAGAGTCGGTTATAAAGTATCCTATGTCCTCCTCCTGGTTCTAAGCTACCTATGCAACAATTTTCAGCCAAATCGATTCAGTCGTTCTTGAGCTATAAATAGTGTAACTAACACGACTTTCTTTTATATATAAATATATATATATATATATATATATATATATATAGATTTAGAATACCTGTGAATATATATGGCACAATAAATAAGGGACAACATCCACACAAAGGTGTTCAGGTCCCAAACCAGGCAAAGCCTGTGCTATGGTAACCTAATGACTGATATGGATTTATTACCCTGTTTTTTTTAATGTTACCTGGAATATTCCGTGCTAGTGTCGAACGCGTGCCCTTCGTCCCTAGCATTGTACAGCCACACTCGAGAGTGTGCCGTGTGATCGCTCACCACGAAGTCATTGTTGTACAGATGCGGGGGTGTCGTGAAGTCTATGTTCAGGGATTGTCCTGGAAATAACACCAATCTTAATTTTTTTGCAATCTATAACACTTTTCTATACTCCCATACAATCTATTCGTAATAATACTTAAAAGTGAAATTTGAACTTTAATACCATACCATAAAGTTCAAGTGCTAGTGGAGAGGTTCCGGGGAGGAACAACAGTCGAGTGACGTTAGTATCGTATAAATATTTATACGCTGGTAACATTAATCTTAAAGAATCGACTGTTAGGCGGTACGAAGTTCATCAGGTAAGCTAGTTTAAAATAGTTGTTTTGGATTTTTCGACTAGCGTGGTTAATATTAAGCCGTACTGTCGCTTTACGTCAAGCGAATTTCGGTCAAACGGAAGCCTATTTGAAGCTTTCACCTCACTACAAGCCACATAATTTACCAGATTATAGTTTAGACGTTATGATATCGTATAATTTCAGAGAAATTGTTTCTTGTTACTTCTATTCAAATTCTTATCTCTTCTAGAATAGTTCTTCTCTCTTCTGGAATAGATCTTTTCTCTTTTAGACAATTCTTCTCTCTTTTAGAATATTTCTATTCTCTGCTAGAATAATTCTTCTCTCTTTTAGAATATTTCTTTTCTCTGCTAGAGTAGTTCTTCTCTCTTTTAGAATAGGTCTTTCCTCTTCTAGAATAATTTTTCACTCTTCTAGAATAGTTCTTTACTCTCCTAAAATAATTCTTCTCTTTTATAGAAAATTCATTTCTCTACCAGAATAGTTATTATCTCTATTAGAATAATTCTTCTTTCTCTAGAATAGTTATTTTCCCTTTTAGAATAATTCTTCTCTCTTCTAGAATAATTCTTGTTGTTCAGTGGTTACTGTCGCTCTCCCGCCTAGACACTCGATTGACGGCGTGACAAGTAAACACGACATCCGTCGAATGTCTCCGCGGGACGAACGAGATATTCTTCTTGACAAAGCGACAAGGCCGCCACTTACGGCTCTAGGTTAAAAATTCACCTTCTAATTGAAAAAAGTAAAATTTAAATTTTTCTATTCGTTCATTCCTCTATTCTGATCATTCATTCCTCCATTTTGATCATTAATTCCTTCATTCGTGCATTCATTCCTTCATTCGTGCATTCATTCCTTCATTCTATTCGTTCATTCTGATCATTCATTCCTCCATTCTATTCGTTCATTCCTCCATTCTGATGATAAATTCCTTCATTCGTGCATTCTGATCATTCATTCCTTCATTCTATTCGTTCATTTCTCCATTCTATTCATTCATTCCTCCATTCTGATAATTCATTCTATTCATTTATTCCTTAATTCTATTCGTTCATTCCTTCATTCATTACTTCACTCCAATCCACCGAATCAAAACTAGATGGCGCTTTACTTAATAATCGTAACCAAGCACCGTCAAAGAAAATAATAAGAAAGAAAGAAAGAACTCATTTATTTTGTACACACAAAAACACTTCTACTACTACAACTACTAATTACTTAAAAGTAGTAGTAATTAGTATGACATATGACAAGTGCCTTTCCAACTCACTATAATTGTTCAAGGAATAAAAAAAAAATATTTATATGGTCACTACAACATTTCATCAGCTAATCAACGAAGTATCAATTTATGACAATGTGCTTGTATATTTACTTCCATAGCAAAATAAGTATTGAATGAACCAACTTGGTTTACGTACGATTTCACGACTTGTTACGTCAGACAAACTGAACCGCGAGAACTGTGCATTTACGTACATGTATGTTTTAGACAATCTATCCTTTAGAGAAACAGAAATGTTTTTTTTTATTACTTTTTTTTTTGCTTTTTTTTTTGTTTTTTTTTTTCGCTGTTTGTCACCAGTTTTTTTTTATTTTTATTTTTTATTACTTTTTTTTGCTTTCTTTTTTTTGTTTTTTTTTTTCGCTGTTTGTCACCTGATTTTATTTATTTTTATTTTTTATTACTTTTTTTTTGCTTTCTTTTTTTTGTTTTTTTTTTTCGCTGTTTGTCACCTGATTTTATTTTTGATAATATCCTTCTCGGACGGTTACATTTGAACTTTATCATAACCAGACGAGAGGTTGGATTAAAACATCGATATACCTGAAAAAATTGTATCTGTGCCTGCCTTAATGGTTGGTAGTCCGTTTTTTTTAAAGGAGCTCGTTATGTCAGAAAAACTCCGCCACGAGACTTGTACATTATTGAACTGATCACTGATAAATACACCCATATATATATATAATAAACACCCAGACACAGGTCAAACAGACATGTTCATGCACACAAATGTTTGACCTGTCCGGGGATCGAACCCGGGACCAGTGCCAACCGGCCTGTCGAAATGTGTTTCGTTTGATTATATTCACCTGGATGTAATCTCTCGTCCTGCCGCAGTTCGGCGAAGTTGTTGTTCCAAGCGTCGGACTTGAGGCACTCGGATGTGGGCGGATACCACGATTGAGTTCTGGGCGGATCTAAGGCGGACTCTTGGGCGGACTTCGACACGCGTTTGGGCGAATCTGACATTAAAAAAAAAGAAACAGTTTTTCAAGGTACCTCGAAAAAGGAAAAGGTTTTATTGACTGGGGTTTTTTTTTGTGTTATCACACTTCTCAGAAACAATCAGCCTTAAACTTCTTCTGTTTGTGGATTGGACACTTTTTGTAAAGATGTACAAAAATTGCTTTTTTTTTTAATTCGTTGCTTACCTACTTACCTGATTTTTCAGAAATGACTGGAAAACTTTTGATAATCTATTGATATGTTTTTTTTTTACTTTTCTTTCTTTTTCTATACATTTTTTTTTCGATGGTAATTTTTTTTATTTTTCTACTATAAGTGCCACTTACTATGTGTCAATGTATCGTCCCACTCTGCTACGGGCACTTTGTTATTGTTCGCGGGGTTGCTGGGTGGGCTGCCATCTTCAACGCCCAGATCGTTCAATTCAGCCAAGATACGTTCTTCGCCGTCGAAAACGAATTCTCTGTCGGTATTCTTCCGCGGCTTTGTCGGGGTTGGAGCTGTGAATAACAAACCGAGATTAAATAATGTTAATAGTTAGCTCTGCGAACTGTTGACCTCGCGATCCCAATTATAAAAAGAAATTAGATAATGTTAATAGTTAGCTCTGCGAACTGTTGACCTCGCGAACCCAATTATAAAAACGAAATTAAATAATGTTAATAGTTAGTTACCTCTGCGAACTGTTAACCTCGCGATCCCAATTATAAAAACGAAATTAAATAATGTTAATAGTTACCTCTGCGAACTGTTAACCTCGCGATCCCAATTATAAAAACGAAATTAGATAATGTTAATAGTTAGCTCTGCGAACTGTTGACCTCGCGAACCCAATTATAAAAACGAAATTAAATAATGTTAATAGTTAGTTACCTCTGCGAACTGTTAACCTCGCGATCCCAATTATAAAAACGAAATTAAATAATGTTAATAGTTACCTCTGCGAACTGTTAACCTCGCGATCCCAATTATAAAAACGAAATTAGATAATGTTAATAGTTAGCTCTGCGAACTGTTGACCTCGCGAACCCAATTATAAAAACGAAATTAAATAATGTTAATAGTAAGTTACCTCTGCGAACTGTTAACCTCGCGATCCCAATTATAAAAACGAAATTAGATAATGTTAATAGTTAGCTCTGCGAACTGTTAACCTCGCGATCCCAATTATAAAAACGAAATTAGATAATGTTAATAGTTAGCTCTGCGAACTGTTGACCTCACGATAGTAATAACAATTTTTTTACGTATTACATTAAAGTCAGACATACTGCGAAATAGACACGTCATGTGAACAAAATATTGAAAAAAAATTAGAGCTACTGAAATACAAATATTTACTCTTTAAAATCATAAACAATTTTTTTTTTCATTTTTGTAAGTTGTTTTTGGCTTTTTCCCTGACTCGTTTCTTCATTTTTACTATAGCTACTATATCTCTATGTTTTCAAGTGAACTACTCCAAAACAAAAATCCAAAACGACATAAAAGAAACCGTAGCTGTCATATAAAATAGCAAAATATATTTGTACTCTGTTTAAATTTAAACAACAAATAAATAAAATTAGTTTTCGGCATAATAGTATTACTATAGCTACTGTACCTCCCGTGAGTGAAAGAGAGAGATATAATATAGTTACCTACCATCCCGCTCCCTCCCGCGGCGGGTCCCACCAACAGTTCCCTCAGTTCCGCCTCTAACTCCGCCGTGTCTACATCGTGTATGTGTTTGACAGAGATAGATGTAATATAGTTACCTTCCGTCCCGCTCCCTCCAGCGGCGGGTCCCGCCAACAGTTCCCTCAGTTCCGCCTCTAACTCCGCCGTGTCTACATCGTCTATTGTGCCGCTGAGTGCTTTTTCTACCTCGTTGTATGAATCCATCACCTGTTTGAAATTAATCGAGGATTTTATACAAGGTTTTAATTTTTAAAAAGCAGTAAGTATGCATTCATTACTCAAATTAAGTATGACTTTAACAAAGTACATATGACGTTTTACAATAATATAATTTCTAATTTGTTTGTTTGTTTGTCTAAATAAAAATTTTGAATGTTATAATAGTAAATAAAACCACCTGATTTCATTACCGTAGACGCTTATACCTACGTTTTTTTTTTCAATAATTTTTGTTTTTTTAAACTATTAGACTGATGTTGATAATTTGTCTAAATATAAAAATCTAAATATAATCAAGTCTAAATATAATATAAATATTTATTGAAATATTTTTTTTAGTATTTCAGAGAACGATATAAAAAATCTTTATTGAAAAAAGTGACTCTTCGACTTCCATTAGACATCAGGCGCCGATATAAACTTACTCAGTTATATCGAGTTAAATATAAATCAAACTTTTTCACTGATCTTGTTAAATATAATATGGGACCACATGGGACCACAAAAAAAAACAATAGTTAGAGTCAGAAACACACACACAGACACAGGCAGAGACACAAACACACACACGCACGCACACACAGACACAAACACACACACACACACATAGACGCGTCAAACATTAACACCCTTTCAAACAATACAAAAAATTACAAATTGGTAAACCAGTCTCCGTAAAATCAAGTAAAAAAAACATAAAAAGAACAGCGATTATTTTACCTATTATTTTTGTAAGTCGGCAGATAAAGAAATAAGATTTGGCCATAACCTTCGAAATTTAGACTTTCCAAAAGAAATGAGATTTGGCCATAACCTTCGAAATGTACACTTCCCAAAAGAAATGAGATTTGGCCATAACCTTCGATACGTACACTTTCCAAAAGAAATGAGATTTGGCCATAACCTTCGAAATGTACACTTCCCAAAAGAAATGAGATTTGGCCATAACCTTCGATACGTACACTTTCCAAAAGAAATGAGATTTGGCCATAACCTTCGAAATGTACACTTCCCAAAAGAAATGAGATTTGGCTATATAACCTTCGAAATGTACACTTTCCAAAGCGTCAACTTCGATAAACCATACCAAAAACAAAAAATACAGATAATTAATGACATCATTTGTTTTACGAGCTTTTGACGAGAATAACATTATGCTGAACTTTTCTTATAATATTTTCAAATAATCTCTTAAATCGTAATAAAATAAAAAATTAGAGTTCTGAATAAAATAAAAAATAGGAGAACGTAATTTTTCACTTGTCATTCCATTATCGTAATAAAAATTAGCTTTATTCACGATTGTATATTTTTGAAGTGTTACCAAAGTTAGTGAATTCTTCAAAATTATCCTTATAAATTTGTAAATACAAATATTACTTCGACGCAGACGCGCTCCTTAAAATGAATATATTTTTCTGCAAATCACACTGTCATTTCAGAACCTACGTAATTTAATATGTCACAAGTAAAATTGAAAATCATGAAAAATCTTGTATCTTGAAATCATCATTTCACCCTTTCATTTGATATTCACATGGAGGAAGTTATGAAAAAAACTACTCAGTCATTTTGTGTCGGCGGCCATGTTGGATCGATTTTCAACAAACTGAGCTAAGAACACTCCCGAACAATAAAAACCAAAATCGGTACATACGATTCAATAGAACAGAATAGAATAAATTTCATATTTAACAGAGAACAACAGTGTAACACACAAGTAAAAAAACACTATTTTAACTTAATGACTGATTTCTGTCACAAACCGACCCCAACTCAAGATAATGCTGGGAGCTATGATGCCACACACACACATACAAACACGCACACAAACACACACACAAACAAACACGCAAACACATACACAAACACACACACATAGACACGTCAAACATATAACACCCCGTTGTTTTCGCTCCGTATCAGGTCGATCAAGGAAAATGACGTAGTTTGCAGAACGTCGACATATTAAAACGTCTATGTGGTGGCAATGTCTCGAGTGGCAAAAAGACTTACTAGTAAAACGTCCAAAATGTAAAATTGACAACGATATGAAACGTTAGGGATACACAATAAGAAAAAACTTTTTTTTTTAATTTTTATAAAACTTACCTCCTTCAAGTCGTCCATAGTGTCATGCACATTGTCTTCGCTGAGCGCTGACTCCTTCATAGCTTCCGAAGTAGTCCTGCAAAACATCATTATCCAAAATTACTTGAAATGATGTTGACCCCGATTCGGCCAGTCACACTGGCAAAACTAAAAGTTCCCAAATTTATACCCATCCTTTCCTCACAAAATTATAGAGGAGGCAATTTTAAAAATTTCAAATTAGGTTAGTTTAGTAAATTTGGCCTGACCGAATCGGGGTCACTGACTTTGATCGGACAGGCATTTTGAAGATTAATATTTACCGTTAATAATGATTAATAATCACCATTGTTAATGATTAATAATCGCCATTATTAATGATCAATAACCACCATTATTAATAGATAGATAGATGAATTCTTCATTGTAGACAAAACATTAGATACAAGAGAATCATTCTTACAAAATATAGTTAGTGATGATTAATGATAACTATCACGATTATCAATCACCATCATGATTATTAATCACCATCATGAACATCAATCACCATCATGATTATCAATCACCATCACGATTATTAATCACCATTATGATTATCTTACTTGTAAGTATCCACGATGGCTCTATTTTGCTCCGTGTCACGTAAGTTTTGTAATAGTTGTCTGACATTGTCCAGCGCGGCTTCGCACTTCTTCAACCGCTGCGAGGCGCGGTGACGGCGACGTAAGTGATTTTTGGCCTGGAAATTAATAAAAAAATACAATTCACCGATTTAACATCAGTAAATGCTTAGGTTTAGCCAACCGGGGCCCAAATTATTCTATCCTTCTCTTGAGGATGTCTTGCGCTTAAGGCGAAACATGTGTCGAGGAAGTAATAAGAGAAACTTGTATAAAAGAGATGTTTTAAAAATGTATGGAGCTCCGGCCGGGACAGTGTACATAAATACGTTAGGGACTAATAACTTTAAAATATCAACCAAATTCAAAATAACTTATCGCATTGTGCAAAATTAATTTGGAATCAAAATATTGCTACGTTATTAACGTTAAAAGGTGATTTACGCGTTTTTGTACGCAATTTTGTCATTTGTGACGGGCGGTACAATTCATAGAACAATGTGACCATTGGAGTCAACCAAGGATACAAAAATATTCCAGGGATGTAATTATTCCACTAAAATTAAGCTGAAGATATTTTTGTACACAATGAAGAAGACGACTTATTATTAACCACATTTTTAGTCATTCTTTGGTAGACGTACACCGTCCTAGCCTAAAATGAAACAAGTCCTTTTCCGTGTATTTTAGCATACTCACAGCGGGTTTGTTCCCGAGTGCGTACTGCGCTTGCGCGTCCCTGTGGGCGTTGTCCACCTCTCGGCCGAGCCTCGCCGAGTCCGATTCCAGCCGTGTCTCGGCCAGCGACAGGTTAACGAGCGCCTCGTCGGACTTCGTCACGTCCGACACTCTTTTTGATGGCTCCGCTGTGGTAAACAAAATGTTATGTTACAGGTTGCACTGGCAGTGCGACTCGTGTCGTCGTTGAACACACGAACGACTCATTTCATCCCAGATGAAGTACACCGAATGTGAACGAAACTATAGTTGTACCTTTACAACAATCAGGTACAAGTGAAAACCCATCTTCTAAAACAATATGAATCAAAAACTCGTTAGTTTTTCTAAATAATTACATTATATTAAAGGTATTATTTTTTTTTTTTTCTCCTTCTTTTCCTAACTTAAGTAACTTTACTAAAAAAAAATAAGACTTTTTTTATTCTTCACAGCTAGGTATTGAGCACAAGTTCGCACGATCACGGAAGTCAGCGATACTGTAGCCTAGATGGAGGATGCCTGGTCTGAAATACACTGGCTCTCAAGGAAGGACGGAACACACGGTTAGGTGCTTGGCGACAGATTTTACAACTTGAGGGTCGTTTCGAGCCAGTTATGTTATAGTTACCAGTGTTTTAAATATATGTGCTTCTTTAAAACGGTAAAGTAAAATAAAAAGAGACAAAAATGTTTTTATTAAGAAAAATTAGAATAGAATAAATTTTTATTTTTAACAGAAAACAGTTTACACTAATTAAAAAAGTATATTTAACCTTAATGAGTGCTTTCTAAGTGATTAACTAAAACAACAAAGAAATGGCAGATGCATTAATAATGAACCAATAAAAACATACACATCATTTAAATGCTCGAACCCACCAACAACAGAAGGACAGAGCACCCAGATTGCTATCGGCATTATAAAATAAAATCTTGTATGGGAGTGACAGTTAAATATTTAATATATTCTGCTCTTTTTTATGTTTTAACTAGCTGACCCGGCCACGCGTTGCTGTGGCTATTTTATAGCGACAACAACACGTGGTAATTATGCTGTTAAAATGTAGCTTATATGACACCTTCGTAGATTTACCATAGCAGCGCCATCTATTGATTACTTACTCAACCCAGTCGAAAGGTATCGACATCTGTTAGAATTATTTGGAGTTAACAGATAATTGTGACTGTCAAATAATAACAGACAAATAATTAGCAATAAATTAAAATTGCGACTATAATTTGAGATTTAAACTATCCTATCTCTCAAGTTGGATCGAACTGCACATGGTGTGCGAATTTTATTATAATCGGTTAAGTGGTTTAGGAGTCCATTGAGGACAAACATTGTGACACGAGATTTATATATATTAAGAATATTTTGTGTTGCTTTTTTGTTTTTAGCATTTGTTGTGATGACAGCGGCCGTCTATCATAGTTCATGACTGTAACTCATAGACAAATAGAAAAAGACATTGTTTATTGGCCTTACAACTACATATTACTATTATGTTTATTTATTTATTTATTCTGATTAGAACCGCATGCGAGTTACACTAATGATAGATAACAAACATGTCAAAAGACAAAAATCGAAAAATAATAATAAAAAAAAAATCAAGTCAATTGCTATTACATTAAAATTAAATTAAACAAAAAACAGTATAAAATCCAACACAATATTCGAACTTTACAAACACACAAGGTAAAATAAAGTAAGAAATAAATATCACTATAAATACAATATTAAATTAATAATCAAATAATTGTTGTGTCTCTGTAGCAATGTTACATTAGGCAAGTCATCAGTTATTACAGTTTACGTTTAACATGCGGTATTAAAATCAAATTTAATTAAACATACAGAAACTAAATAATTCAAATTATCATTATTAGAAAATTAAATAAATAACAACTCTGGTAATTAGTAAATATAATCATAGTTATAATTACATTTCAAATCATAGAAAAGAAGACAGACAGAATAGATGGACACCCAAGTCTTTGTAAAGTCCCGTTTGAACCCTTTGGATATGTAACCCTAAAAAGCTATTAACTATATCTGGCCCAACGTATCAGCATTGCCATTCATAGTGTTAATGTGGCTAGCGTTCTGGGACGCTGCCCTATGCTGGTGGGTTGGAGCATTTGTATTATCTGTAGATCTTATATGGGTAATCTTTCTGCTATTTAAAAAAAATTAAAACCTTTGAGGACAGTTTTGTGCAATGCATTGGACAATTAATGAATTCAACGCAATATGATATAGGCACATCAGCTTGAAACTGCTCGCCTGTTAACAATATGATATAGGCACATCAGCTTGAAACTGCTCGCCTGTTAACAATATGATATAGGCACATCAGCTTGAAACTGCTCGCCTGTTAACAATATGATATAGGCACATCAGCTTGAAACTGCTCGCCTGTTAACAATATGATATAGGCACATCAGCTTGAAACTGCTCGCCTGTTAACAATATGATATAGGCACATCAGCTTGAAACTGCTCGCCTGTTAACAATATGATATAGGCACATCAGCTTGAAACTGCTCGCCTGTTAACAATATGATATAGGCACATCAGCTTGAAACTGCTCGCCTGTTAACAATATGATATAGGCACATCAGCTTGAAACTGCTCGCCTGTTAACAATATGATATAGGCACATCAGCTTGAAACTGCTCGCCTGTTAACAATATGATATAGGCACATCAGCTTGAAACTGCTCGCCTGTTAACAATATGATATAGGCACATCAGCTTGAAACTGCTCGCCTGTTAACAGTATGATATAGGCACATCAGCTTGAAACTGCTCGCCTGTTATCAATATGATATAGGCACATCAGCTTGAAACTGCTCGCCTGTTAACAGTATGATATAGGCACATCAGTTTGAAACTGCTCGCCTGTTAACAATATGATATAGGCACATCAGCTTGAAACTGCTCGCCTGTTAACAGTATGATATAGGCACATCAGCTTGAAACTGCTCGCCTGTTAACCATATGATATAGGCACATCAGCTTGAAACTGCTCGCCTGTTAACAATATGATATAGGCACATCAGCTTGAAACTGCTCGCCTGTTATCAATATGATATAGGCACATCAGCTTGAAACTGCTCGCCTGTTAACAGTATGATATAGGCACATCAGTTTGAAACTGCTCGCCTGTTAACAATATGATATAGGCACATCAGCTTGAAACTGCTCGCCTGTTAACAATATGATATAGGCACATCAGCTTGAAACTGCTCGCCTGTTACAGTATGATATAGGCACATCAGTTTGAAACTGCTCGCCTGTTAACAATATGATATAGGCACATCAGCTTGAAACTGCTCGCCTGTTAACAGTATGATATAGGCACATCAGTTTGAAACTGCTCGCCTGTTAACAATATGATATAGGCACATCAGCTTGAAACTGCTCGCCTGTTAACAATATGATATAGGCACATCAGCTTGAAACTGCTCGCCTGTTAACAATATGATATAGGCACATCAGTTTGAAACTGCTCGCCTGTTAACAATATGATATAGGCACATCAGCTTGACTCTGCTCGCCTGTTAACAATATGATATAGGCACATCAGCTTGAAACTGCTCGCCTGTTAACAATATGATATAGGCACATCAGCTTGAAACTGCTCGCCTGTTAACAATATGATATAGGCACATCAGCTTGAAACTGCTCGCCTGTTATCAATATGATATAGGCACATCAGCTTGAAACTGCTCGCCTGTTAACAGTATGATATAGGCACATCAGTTTGAAACTGCTCGCCTGTTAACAATATGATATAGGCACATCAGCTTGAAACTGCTCGCCTGTTAACAATATGATATAGGCACATCAGCTTGAAACTGCTCGCCTGTTACAGTATGATATAGGCACATCAGTTTGAAACTGCTCGCCTGTTAACAATATGATATAGGCACATCAGCTTGAAACTGCTCGCCTGTTAACAGTATGATATAGGCACATCAGTTTGAAACTGCTCGCCTGTTAACAATATGATATAGGCACATCAGCTTGAAACTGCTCGCCTGTTAACAATATGATATAGGCACATCAGCTTGAAACTGCTCGCCTGTTAACAATATGATATAGGCACATCAGTTTGAAACTGCTCGCCTGTTAACAATATGATATAGGCACATCAGCTTGAAACTGCTCGCCTGTTATCAAATAAATAAACAATACTAATATTATAAACGCGAAAGTTTGTAAGAATGTATGTGTGTATGTTTGTTACTCTTTAACGCACTAACTGCTCGACGGATTTGAATGAATTTTGGCACGAAGATAGCTTATGTCCTGTTAATTTTCGCGGGCAACACTGCGGGGCATCAGCGGGGAGAGGAACAGCTGATCCAAGACACAAGTGCAATTTAAATTATATCTAATTTGTTCATAATATTGTATGCGTTTTATATATTCGTTATTGTGTGTTAATGTTACATGTTATCCAAAAAAATCTTTTGTGTACATTTTTAGGTTATTATTATTTGTTAATTTGCTTTGAAACTTTAATGATATATATGTATGATGTTTTAAAAAGTCTAAATTTTATATGGTTTTGTTTTATAGTTACTAATGTTAACTCTGCTGTTTACTGTCAAGCAATGCGTGAGTGAGGTCACTTGCCGGCTCCAGCGGAAGACCAGCGCTGGTTGTTATAACCAGCATTTTGCTGAGTTGGGGTCGGGTTGTGATAAATATTTCATTACTTTTAATTTATTATTATGTATAGTTTGGTTGTAATAAAATGTGTAATGTTGTAATTATCACAAATAAACTATTCATTCATTCATAGCTAGTAAATAATAAAGGCACTTGCCTGTTAGTTGATTGACTCACCCAGTTTGACAATGTCGCCCTTGACAGTCGCGCCCCCGCTGGCTAACAGCCAGCCGAGCGTTAGTTCAAACGCTTCCCGCCCGCAGCGCCACTCGCAGCGCTTCATCAACTCGTCTATAGTTCCGACTCTCTCTAAGTGAGCCGGATAGTCTGTAAGTAGAGACGATGCTTGTTCCTGTGGCAGAGTAATTTATAACTTTAGTTAAGAGTAAAGGTTACAAACTAATAATGAAATTAAAGCAGATTATAATAATGACTTCATTAAATTCTACTCACATTATTGTAAATTATTTTAGAAGTATTATTATATTAGTAATTTATCTATTTATCGATACTACATAATGTTATTTAAATTTTGTAATTAAGTGATTTGTAAAATTTTTGACATAGGCACATTTGAAATTTACTAAATTAAGTAGGTATTGTGTGAAATATTGTAATGTGACTTGACTAGTATGTGTATAACATAGGTGGATACTCTTTACTGTTTTCGTGTTTTCTGATAGAATAAAAGTGTACATTTGTATACCGTCATGAGGTATGTTGTTAGACTAAGTTTAGTTTTTCTTTGTATTTTTTTAGGGCTTTAAGCTGGATTTGGCTAGATACGAAAGTCATGAGGCAATGAAGAATTATGTAAAGAAAAATGTTGTGTACGTACTTTAAAATCTATGGATTTGGATGTGACCACTTCTGAAAATCACCTCCTGAGTTCATTGAGAGATTAAATGATAAATGAGTTTAGAAAAAAAACAAACTTGTAGATATTCTTGTTTGCATAAATCATAAAACGTTGGCTGGTAAAGTTTATGTAATTTAGCATGGCCCTAATTTTCATAAGGAACATTGAAAATATACAGTGTTATTGTTTAGGGGTGTACTGAACCGAAAAGGGGTCACTATACATCATCATAGATGATATCTATCACTTGTTAATGGAGTGTGCTCGGAATGCTATCTCTAGACCTACACAGATGTCATATAAAGTTGGATTTTGTGTTCTGGCAGAACCCTGTTCGGAGTTGATCAGAGCTCTGTAAAAATTAGTATTAAGAGTATTGGACTTAGACTTATAACGTAGATTAGGTTAATTTTTGAGTTTATGTCGGCCTATAAGACCAACACAAATAAATAAATAAAAATTTACGCTTGTTGCATGTAATCATAGGTATTATTCAGTTTATTGTATTATTTATATGCAATTACAATAAAGAGTTTTCTATTTATCTATCTATCATATTGTGTTTTTTAGAATAAATTCTTTTTTGGAACAAAAAAAAAAAGCAACAGCCTATATTACCTTAAGAACACTCTCCAGCACAAATCTCTGTGTGGCTTCGATACTAGCTTTGGGCAGACCGTCGCTGTCCAGAGTCTGTCTCCCTGGGATCAGTGATGTGACAGCTGTCAGGGCAATGGCAGCGGGCTTAAATGCAAGCCGAGCACCCCACCGGACCCAGCCCTCGGGACCAGATTGAAGAATCTGCTGGTACTTGGTTATAGGCACCAAGTCGCCATTTCTGTAGACAAAGGTATAAGAATCAAACTCAAAACATTTATTGCAAAAATGATATATTTCTTAAAAATCAACTGGACAAATGGCTATACGACAGTCAACTATCTCTTGGAAACCTTTAACCCTTCGGCTCGAATCACGCCTGATAACGTTGACAGCCGTAAGCTCGGGCGCTGTCATGGCGGCGCGATCTAATTATTTACCGATGTTTAGAAAAATGCCGATTACTCTAAAACTAATTAACATTTTTACTTGATATAAAAAGAAAACTGTTATATGATAATGCCGTGCTGGTTTATTCTTAATGCCGTTTTGGTTATCATCTCAATCATGTCAATATCTAGTCAAAAACACAAATATGTATGAAAAGAATGACTTTATAAATAAAAATATTTTTATGTAAATTTCAGTCTAGTTTGGCAAACTATCGCACTTATGTATTTTATAATCTTGGATATATTGTAAAACTAATGTGTAATTAGGTCTTTGTATATGAGGTGACAAAACTGATAATATCGCATATAGGTATATACACTGGTCCTTATTATGTCAGTCGCCATAACAACTGCAAATTTATACGGTCTAATAGTCAACAATAATTTGCTAAATTAAAAAAAAAAAGCTAGTTATTTGAGAAGAAAATATATAAATTTTGTGATAATATACATTTTATTGCATAAATATTCAACAAAACATGATAGGTATCTAAGGTAATTGCTGTGACTGGATCTATCTATTATTCAAAATTTTGTTAGCCGTGTACTCACAACTAAACGGATGTTTAGATGAAATAAAACAAGGAAATTATAGCAAAATATGTATATTTTATTTCGTCATATTCACTTTTAACAATTCAAAACAATAAATAGAAGATAAACTATCATCAAACTGATAACAAATTACTATGAAAAAGTCCTAGCGTAATAGTAATGTACCATGCTATCGATGAATTACGTAGATGTGATGAGCTAATAGTACCACATACAAATGTCGATATTAATGTTCCAAATATATAAATAAAGCCTATAATATTTTTCAAGGAAAATTACTGTGATAGCAAATTCTAAATAAAAATTATATACAAAATTGTTTTCAACGACTCAAAAATTTACACGTATCTCACTATGTGACAGGCGATAATCATATTAGTTGTTCTCCATGAACTGAATCTCACAATACTTCGACAACCACTTAGCCAGTTTCGTTCATCTCGAAAACCACTTGACCGATTTGACTCATTTTTTAAGACAAAGGATGGAACAACATCTGCGATTCCCGGAGTTGACTGTAGTTCACCACAACGCCACAATATTTAAATTGTCGCCATCGTGTTTGGCCTCTTCAATAATCTCGTCATCCGTTTACAACTTTTCTTCATCAAGAAGATTTAGGCATTATTCAGGCGGATCGTGCTGGCTTCCACATCTAAAACATAGGTTTTTTTTTAAAAAAAATATCAAAAAAATAAAAATATTTACGATAAAATTATTCCCAGATTTGTACTTATGACACTATATATTTTATGTGAATAGAAAATGGTATCAAATTTTAGAAACAATATTTAAAAAATGGGCAAAAATAACGTCAAAATCATCTATGTTACTAAGATATCGATAATTTTACCTACATCAACCACAGTGAGCGCAGGCAGCATGTTTAACATAATAATGGCTTTTACTCACCTTTCTCAAGTAAAATCATAGTAAAACCAGTTTATTTGGTCACACAAACATCACAGCTCACGACAAAATCATTGCTGTTTACACAATGTCAGTGCACTCAGACAAAAACAATATGGCACTGTTATTATAAACCAAAATGAAGAACACATATTCTTCTCTGTTTTTTATGAACAAACCATAAGCCTACAGATACAAATAGGCCCACTAGAACGAACTTTCTAAATTGGTAGTGTAAGCGTACACTTGTGTACACGTTCCTAGTTTACCGTAGCGTAGAGTGTTGCGTACAAATGTGTACGCATTCCGAGCCGAAGAGTAAGGACAATTTTGGACAATTAATGAATTCAACACAATATGATATAGGTACATCAGCTCACAAAACTAGTTCATACAATCCAATTAGAGGAAAACGGAAAGAACATACAATATTTACTACTGATAGTGCAGCCATCATCTATGCACTTAAGGTGCCAACCACTAGGTCAAAAATAATATCTGAATGTCATCTGCCACTACAACATTTAACAGAAATACACACAGTTTCCGTAACATGGACTAAGAGCCACCGTTCATGTAAAGGAAATAATAAGGACATACTCGCTAGGCAAGAAATAAAAAAAGAATGTTGCACAAACATCGCAGAACTGTGCATACCAACTGCAATGGAGGTGCGTACATTGCTAATTCAACACATGGAAAAAGAACAACCAAGTCTATGGCAAAAAAAAGCAAGATTACAGTCAAGCTAAACTTTTCAGCTCATCCTTATCTTTTTCAGCCCTTCCTTATTTGAATACAATGAAAAGAAAATTACTTAACAATTCAAATATTATACCAGCAGGCCTAGTATAGCCATCTCAAGGGAAAGGCACAAATAACAAAAAAGGTATTGCTGAGTTCAAATTACAAATGTCATATCTTAAAGGTGAATGAAATCTATTAATTTCAGTCTTTCTAGTATCGAAGCCTGTGCTAATGAAAATTTACAAACATTGACACATCTTTAACAGTTTCCGGATAACAACTTAGGCCAATGACCTTACATGCTGTGACATTTTGTAGAGCTTTGTGGCAGAGGGTAGAGTGCTAGCAGTGATTTAGTTAAGACATGACCGGTGATTTATCATTAACAAGTGTATATTAGCAGGAATATCCCCACTATCTTTTTTTGTTTTATGAAGATTGTCAGGCACATACATACATACAGCTCATTCCTGTATGGTATGTATGTGCCTGACAATGTTGCAAGTAAGTTATAAATAGTCGCTGTGAGATACAACATAAACAGATAAAATAACAGACGCTGTATCATTCTTGCAAGTTTAACCATGTGTTAGAAAAATGCAACTAAACTAAATTTCCGCACAAAAGATAAACAAAGAATGTACAAAATGGTATTCAAAATTTTTAGAAGACGCAATTTCTGCTAACACCATTAGATAGTTCCAGTAATTTAGGCTCCAGCCCCTAAATACGATTGGCGATAGATAACTCTCATACATAACTACATTATTGTACAGCATCGTTAACATCACAAATAAAACAGTACAGCTATATAAAGCTTTCCACCATTTACCTGTACATCTCTTCAACGACTATGTCAATACAAGCTGGAGTGCGCCCTTTTCTATGAAATGCCACCTTTGCATCTGATGCAGAGACTATAGGATCTCCTTTAACCCGACACCATTGTTCTATCATATTCGACCAGAACTTCATCTTCATTTCCCAGGACTCGGGATTAGCAGTTTTTAGACGAAAAGGTGCAAATAGCGCGTTCATACGAACATCGTCGTTCCAACACTGCGGAAGCTTATCCTCCGGTAAACCACAGTCGTTTAAACCCATTTTGCACGCGGAAACAAATTATCGTGGTAGGTTCAGTGTTTGAACAATAGTTTTATTGTAATAACAGCAATAATTGCGCGAACCACTGATAAAATTAGCGTGAGAAAAACTTTGACGTTTATGTTTTTTATTACTGATAAGTGATGTGAAAATTAAAATGTCCTAGATAACATACTAAATCGACCGATTTATTGTTTAAAAAATTAAATATGGCTAATTCTATTCTATTCTTAGGTTATGGCCTCTGCGATGTAGTCGCAATTTGCCAATGTCGCGTGGCTTAGAAGACAAACGTTGATAAGATTGGCCAGTGGCTCGTAAGATTCAATAGGCACTTCGCTGATGCTCGGTGACCATGCTTAAAACAAATTTTGAATCTGAGCATATTTTGGATGAATACCTGGAACAAACACAAGGACATACACAGAACTGCACAGTTGTTAGGAATATGATATATGTACAGAAAAAATAATTATATAATTATAGCCTAATATTGTTAATTACAATAAATTTACTTAAAATATATACAAATGGAGTAAACACAAGAGGTAGGAGGGAGGGAAAGTTAGCAGGACGAGGGATTTCTTCAGGAATCATATCGTATAGGGAGCAGCGAAGTTTTGGGCAATCGAAAAATATATGCTCGGTGGTCCCTATGTCTTTACCACATTCACACAGAGAGTGGTCTCGCACTTTGATTTTAGCAAGAAATACCGGAGTGCAGGCATGACCCAAACGAAGGCGGCACAAAGTAGATGTTGCCTGTTTATTTACTTTTTTAAATTTAGAGAACCAGGGTTTACTTGGGATTGTTGTTTGAATGAGGCCATAGAATTTTCCTTTTAACGTACTAGATTTTTGCCATTCAGATTCCCAAGAGCTACGTAGGGTTAGGTGGCACGAGTTGCAGAGGTCATGGCTGTAGACATGATAATTGTTTTTAAAGCCCGATACTGAAGCCTGTTTGGCATATACGTCCGCATTCTCGTTTCCAGAGATACCAACATGACCTGGAATCCAGGCAAGTACAACTTTAAGACCTTGATAATGACATTTTAGGAGTTCTTCCTTAATACGAAGAATTATGGGGAATTTGTTTTTTGTTTTGAACTGGTTAGCCATTATTGCTTGAAGGCAGCTTTTAGAGTCAGAAAAGATAATGGATTTCTTGATATTATGAGAAGAGATATATATGATGGCTTCAAGAATGGCAGTGGATTCTCCAGTGAAAATAGAAGCGAGAGGTGGGCATTTAAAACCAAGAATAATTTTATATTTTGGGATCCATACTGCTGATCCTATATCACTATTATTATTTATTTTGGAAGCATCAGTAAAGATTGTAAGGTAATCCTTCCAAGAAGTATCAATATTATGATAAAAAATATTATCTGGGCCAAGTGTGTCTTTGTTGATTCCAAAATCTAACAGGATGTGGGGCTGAAAAGTTAGGGACGCATAGTTCGTAGAGAATAGAGGGTGGACAGGAAACTGTGATACAGGGAAGGGGAGAGAATAAGAGACTTTGAAGAAACTTTTGACAATACAAGGGACTTTATTTACCACTCTTTGGGCATATATGAGGTTGTGTAGTTTTTCAAGAAGAAATAATAGGGGGTGGTTGCTGTTTTGAATTAGTCTACACATGAACCTGTCTGCTAAATACTTCCTGCGTAAGTAGAGAGGAGGTTCACCACATTCGACCTGCATGGCGTTAATAGGAGAGCTCTTCATTGCACCAAGGATGATCCTGAGACATTTTGACTGGATTTTTGTCAATTTATCGAGTGCAGTTTTGTTGTCTTGGTCTAAGAGAAATGTGCCATAGTCTAGATGGCTCCGGATTATAGAGTTATATAGTAATTTCTGTGAAAAGGGATGAGAGCCCCACCAAACACCTGATAGGGTCCGCAGAATATTTATGTTTTTTTCACACTTTCTTGCAATATATTCAAAGTGGGTATTACCTGTAAGTTTAGCATTAAGCCACACACCCAGAAATTTGGTCGCATTAGTTTGGGGAATAGTTTCACCTGAGTACCAAATATTGAAAGGAGGAATTTCCCTTTTCCTAGAGAAAAGAACTGTGCTACTTTTAGTGGCCGATATTGATAATCCATGGTCACTTAGCCAAGCATCAAGGTAAACCAACGCATTATTGATATTATCTACAGCTTCTGACAAATTATTAGAAGAATAGTACAGTAACAGGTCATCGGCATATTGTAACACTTCACAGTAAGGATTTACTGATTCCTCCAAATCAGCTGTGTACAAACTGTATAACAGGGGACTTAGTACTGAACCCTGGGGAAGGCCCTTCCATACAGTTCTGGATGAAGAATAAGCTGTCGAGTCTAGAGGTCTAATTATGATATATCTCTCCATTAAAAAAGAGCAAATAAAACGAACCATCTTCGCAGAGATGCTCAGCTGTAACAGTTTTGTTCTGAGGATCAGAAGAAGGACGTTATCATAAGCAGAGGCGACATCTAGAAAAACTGCTAAGAGAGAATCTTTCTTCTTTAGAGACACAAGTATTTCCGTGGTAATAATGCCTAGACTGTCCAGAGTGCTTACGCCTTTTCCAAATTGCGACTTCGATAAGAGACTTTTATTTTCGACATACCATTCCAGCCTGTTTTTAATAAGAATTTCAGTGATTTTGGCAGTAACGCAAGAAAGGGCAATTGGACGTCGCGAATTTGGATCAGAAGGATCTTTTCCCGGTTTGAGAATAGGAAGGATTACTTGGGATCTCCAAGCATTAGGAATTTGGCCAGATTCATAAAAGTTATTTATAAGGCTAAGTAGAAACCGTTGAGCATGCTCACCAGCTTTTGTGATAAACGAATAAGGAATGCCATCTATCCCAGGGGCAGAGTCTTTCAAACCGGTCAGGGCTATTTGGAGTTCACTGAATGAGAATGGAGCATCAAAGTGAGCAGAAGAGGAACAAGAGTTTATAGAAAAGGTTAACAAATTCTGGTGGACAAATGGGGGAGCTAATTTATCAGAAAAAGCTTCTAACCAGAGTGAGGGATCATTAGAAGTAACATCAGTTTGGCAGAATGAACCTCTGAACCTACGGATATGGTTCCAAACTAAAGCTGAGGGAGAGGCAGGGGACAAACTCTCACAAAACTTCATCCATCCCAGTTTCTTTTTCGATCTAAGAGTTTTCCTGCATATGGCAGTTGATTTTTGATAAAGAAGAAAGTTTTCAAGTGTCATGCTTCTGTTATAATTTCTTTCAGCCTTATTTCGTTCTTTAATTTTTGCAGAGCACTCAGAGTCCCACCAAGGCGGTGAAGAATAATTTTGGTGGGGAGATTTGGTAGGGATACTCAAATGAGCTGCAGATATGATTGTTTCAACGAATTCAATATAGGCTTTCTGAGAGTTATCTTCAGTAATAGCAGAGCAAGAAGGAATTTTTAGGTCAAGGGAAGAAGAGAATAATTCCCAATCGGCTACGGAGAGCCTAAATTTTAGGAGAGAAGAGGGAGAGGGTAGGCTAGGCTGTTGAAAGGACAGATTTATATTGATGGGAAAATGGTCACTCTCATGAGCCATGTGGTGAACTTTCCAAGTGAGAGAAGGGAATAGGGAAGGAGAGCATAAAGTGAGATCTACCGCTGATTTGGGATTTTGATAAAGATAAGGACGGCGAGTTGGAGAACCATCATTTAGTATGCATAGGTTTAAATCATTAATCAGCTCTAATAAACGCTTCCCAACAGAGTTACATTCATATGATCCCCAAACTGTATGGCGGGCATTAAAGTCTCCCATCAAAATAATAGGGGGAGGGATGGATGATATTATCCGGCTTATATCAGAGAAGTGGTAGATCCTAGGGTGGGGGATATATATACAAACAAAGGAAATATTAGAGGAGCGGATAGCAACGGCATTAATTTCAGGACTAAATGTGGGAAGAGAAATCTGGGAAAAAATCAAACTACGTTTGATGAATATTGCACATCCAGCTTTTCCATCCCGGCGGTCATCCCGAAGACAGGAAAATCCTGGAACTCGATACCGGGTCCCAGGAACAAACCAGGTCTCCATGACGGCCACCAGAACTGGACTGAATGTACGGATAAGATTGAGAAGTTCAGGGACCTTCAGACGAAGGCTCCTGCTGTTCCATTGAAGGATAGGAAATTGGTTCATTTTGGGATAACAAAGTTGTAAGATTGGATAACATGTGGGCAACGTGGTGCGGTAATTGGAGTGAATTTTGAGATATTATGTTAATAATAATTGAAAGAAGTTGAATAAGGAGTTCATTCTGAGAATTTCCAGAAGATTGAGATTGGGAAGGTTTAGACATTTGCAATGCAATACCATTTGGTGACGATGTGTGTTCTACTCTTGTTATGGCTTCATGAGCCACTTTATCATATGATTTACCTGTAGGAGGTCTGGGAGACGGGTTACGGAGTATTGTCTTTTTGTATGACACAGATGTTTGAGGGAGTGAACTAATTGGTGGAACTACTTGAGGAGGGGTGGAACTGGACATAGACAGGATTGACCTAGTTACTTCACTAAAAGATCGGGATGGTTTATACATCAGAGAAGCCTCTTGATAAGAGATACCTTCCCTAGCCATGGCACACTTGATAGACTTTTGCCGTGCTTGCTCAGGGCAAGCCTTGTCAGTGGAAAAGTGTTGGTTAGAGCAGTAGAGACAAGAAGCCGATGACTCTGAGACGTTGCACTGATCTCCCAAATGGGCTTGGGCACATCTAAAACATCTTGGCGTTGATCTACATTGAGCTTTTATGTGTCCAAACCGGCAACAAGCCAGACACTGGATCGTAGGAAACTCATACAATTCTACATTTAAGGCAGAGTAAAATGCATAAATTTTATCCGGTAGCTGCTGACCTCTAAAAGTCACAACCACTGTCTGAGTTGGCTCCCATTTCACTACATTATCGTTTTTAACTTTTCTGTTTAATCGTCTCGCTTTTAGAATATAGCTGTTACTGTTTGGAATTTCAACAGATCCTACAAATTCGTCCATCGACCAATCTACAGGTATTCCACGAACAACTCCCATTCTAGTCACATTGAAGGAAGGAATGAAGGCCTCATATTTCTGTGCAGATATTAGAGGATTAGCCAAAAATTTGTTAGCTGCCTCAGCTGTTTTAAATTGAACCGACATTTTGTTGCACGATATACGGACCACAATCTGTTTTGTCATATTCTTTTATACCAATGACAGAGAAAGACGGATGGGTGTAAACCGTTTGTACCGAAGGGATCGCTGCATCCCTATCCGTTACGTGAAATTTCCCTCGCGGAGCGCCATGACTTTCCTCCATCGGTTCCGCGGCCCGTTTACTGCCTGCCGACCGCAAAGAAGCCGCAGAAGTAGACGGTATTACCACCGGAGGAATGTCCGGCGGCTCTTCCGGTTCAGGGGAAATGGATGCCATTTCCCCCGAACAAAGCAACAAATAACACTTACCGAAACCAACAAATAATACAAAATAAGCTCAGAAGATTGAAAAACACTGCCAAAGATCCAAATTTCACAGCACAATCACTACAACACGTGTGTCCACTAGCACGTAGAAATTGCGAACCAATATGGCTAATTTCCCGTGGTATTTGTAAAACACAAAAAAGTATGTGGCTGTCACTTTCAAAGAAACAACTAATGTCAATGTCATTTTTAAATCTGTGGTACATCTTAAAGCGTTCGTGTTAAGCGGAAAACGTATTTTTCTCGAAATCTACCAATTTTCTTCGAATAATTCTTTATAAATTACTACAATCAAGCAATTTTATTTATCCTTGGTAAGTTTTATTCATAAGATACCGAGAGATACCTTACAAGTAGTATCAGGAGTTTGTATTTTTTGGTTACTCCTGGTTATTTCGCGTATGATATTTTCAAAACTAAATAAATACAATATGAATAGCTGTGGGTAAAACTTCGACTTTGCACTCGAAAGTTCACTCTTTATTTGTTTTGGTATTTCAATTGTATTATCAATTCGCAAGAGTTTAATTTTCCTGAACGTTGAATTACTTTCCATGGTGGTACACAAAACTTCGACGACTCTAAACAGGTTTTCAATTTACCTAACTGTTGTTCACGCAATACCTAGATAAACACAGTTAGTCAAGGTGACCCAGAAATCATTTAATTTGTGCTCTAAGTACGTATTTGCCACTTTAATTGACCAGTAGGCACTTGTATGTTCATAATTGCATCATAGATTATTCTTGAATTATTTAGAACAATTACTGTAATAAGCTGACAAGAGACTTATGTAGTTCTTAATCAAATTAAAATATTTTTGTTAAGTTATTCTACTAACAACCATGCCCTAGATGAATGTGGATAATAACATAAAGTTATGTTAAACCTTGTACAGCAGTGTGAACACCATGCTTACATCTAGTAGGTCATGTAATTAAAAAAGTACTTATTTACAAAAAAAAACACACCAAAAAATAACATAATTAAAATTCAAATGAGATATGATTGTAGTTAATAGTAAAAATTACTTTACTGATAAAACTAGACATAGTTTAGGTCTTTCCAAGTTGTGATTGAATCAGTTTCTACTAGGCAAGCATGTTATATCTTAGGCTTCATTGCCAACTCCAACTCTTGTTTACTGACTTTTATTGCAAAGTAAAGGCTGTTTTATGATTTAACAACAAGTTGTGGTCATAATAGTATGTCACAATTAAATATAAAAATTATTTCGAAAATAAAAAAAATAAAAATATTATATTAAGACAGTCATGTAAAATAAGTCATAACCTTGGCTGAAAGAACTTTATTATTACTTTTTGTAATACAGATATCAGTGTCATGAAATCAGCACCATTGTCATTCTTATCAGCTATCTCAAAGTCAACAGACTAGTTACTTCAGAAGTGGCATACAGCAGAATGTGTTCAACTAACTTCAAAATAGAGTATTAACTAATAATTCTAGTATAAATCACAGTCAAATGGTAGCTGTCACCTGCAGTATTACTTGCAACACAAAATGGGATTTAAAGAAGTCTATTTTGAACCCCATTTGACACCCTTGCAGGTTGAATTTTACAAAAGTACACTATTATGCAAAAAAAAATAATTAGTTTTATTTCACTACTTACATCCCCTAAGTTGTTTTTTTGCATCTTTTTCACTGTACACAAATTCAACCTTAACAATTTTTTATATGTATAGATCAGCAGTTTACACTCCATTGATACCTAATAAATATCCATATATATATATATATTTATAACCACTGGTAACAACTTACCAAGGGGGCTATCGGCTATCTGCATTGCTTTCAGTATTGTTATAGTCTTGAAAGCAATACTGTAGTTTCAAAAGCAAGACCCTATTATTGCTTTCAGCGAAGCGATGACAATTTTCAAAACAATAAGTGAACAAAAGATTGAATGGGTCCATATATTTGACAGATACTGCTTTGAGTCTAGACATCGCCATCGTCATAGCTTTGAAAGGAATACAAATAGCCGATAGCCACCCAGTGGCGTTGCCCGTGACGAAATAGTACGAGAAACGTTTTAAATTTTGAACCCCTATTTGACCCCCTTAGGGTTTGAATTTCCTACAATCATTTAGTACACCCCTACACTATATAATGAATACACCCTCAAAGTTTCATGTCTCTAGGTTTAGGTTATCAGTTTAGGCTCTTAATTCCTAGCAAATATCATTGAGTCAGTAAGTCAGGACGTACTCCTTTACGAGTGTATGTTTACCAGCTGCGCCCCGCGGTTTTAGCTGCGGTACATTTTTTAAAATCCTACATAGCTAATCATTTGACCACTAGTTCGCACGACTACGGAAGTCAGCGATACTGTAGCCCTAGATAAAATCTGTCGCCAAGCACCTAATAGTGTGTTCCGGCAGCCTTCCTTGAGAGCCAGTGTATTACAGTAGTCTGGAATACACTGGCTCTCAAGGAAGGCTGCCAGAACACACCATTAGGTGCTTGGCGACAGATTTTACAACTTGAGGGTGGTAGCTAGCCAAGCGAGCGATAGGAAACGCCCTACCACCATGCTATGGTTTCCTTACGATGTTTTCCCTTCACTTATTTTATGATCCCATGAGAACTCAATTTTCCGGGATATAATTAGCCTAAGTCTTAATCCAAGGTATACAGCTGTCTTCGTGCCAAATTATATCCAAATTCGTTAAGCCGTTTGAGTGTGAAGAAGGAAGAAACACACATACAATCTTTGTTGACTAACTTGTTGGCGCAGTTGATAGCAACCCTGCCTTCTGCGCCGCTGGTCCCGGGTTCGATCCCCGGACAGGTCAAACATTTGTGTGCATAAACATGTCTGTTTGACCTGTGTCTGGGTGTTTATTATATATATAAGTATGTATATATGTATTTCTAAGTATATATGTCAGTCATCAGGTTACCATAGCACAGGCTTTGCCTAGTTTGGCACCAGAAAGACCTTTGTGTGGATGTTGCCCCATATTATTATTTTATTATTAATTTATGTTAGTAATAGTTTTTATTTTGTGGTTTTGGATTTATATTTCAATGGATTGTAGGAATTGAAAGCATTTACTATCTGTTTAATGTTGAATTCCTAAAATAAATATATAAATATTATGTTCTGTCTGACTATATGTAAGTTGAGTTGTTCATCTGCACATTTACTTCATCTATGGGAAAGTCACCTATTTATCTCTCAGCTAAAATCTGAACATATTGATAATACAAATCACTCTGACAAGCCTATCTGACATACTGTTTACTTTGTTTGAGAAACAGTTTGTTTTTAGTAAAAATATGAAATATCAATTTTTTTTTGTTTTTTTTTTTTCCGTAATTTTGCTGGACTCGTGTTTATAGAGAGATTATATTTAAAGGATTAAAATTTTTTTAACTTTAAAAATCAACTATCTCTTGCAAACATTTAAGGTCAAATTTGTGCAATGCATTGGACAATAAATGAATTTAACACAATGTGATATAGGTACATCATCTTAAAACTGTTCGCCTATTATGAAATAAATAAATAATGCGGTGTCCCTGTGGGATGTTCAAATCTTACTTACCTAATTATATTTTTTTCCAGATCTCTTGATGTGGTAAAAGCGACCTACGCGGTCAGAGTGCTATCACACATACCGTTATGCTGTCTTCAATGCGAGAAAGCGACAACGAAGGTCACACACAGGAATGATATTAGGTAAGTGCATATTTTTAAGCAACTGGAAAAAATCAGGAGGCAATTCGTCTTACCAAACCACCAAAATCGGTCACGAAAGAAATTTGATTTTTGAATCGAAATAACTGAAAAAGTTCCATCGGCGCTTCACGTAATTTATGTCAGCAATATTTTTTTTTAAATAATTATTTTCGTAAACAAATGTGTTATATCTTGAGTTTGATTGCAAGCAAATACATGTTTTTATATTGAAGGGAGATTTTGTGTTATGATTGATCGAATATTGTAAACTGCGAAAATCAATAATTATTTGAGATTTTATAATAAAAAAACCTCTTTACTAATGAAAACTTTTGAAAAAACCCCCAATCAAAGGTCACTGACGACTATAAAATATATATATATAACTTATGGCTTCTATATATATATATGTATGGATCAAGTTTCGTGAAGATTGGTTAGAAGCTACGACCTTTACACGAGTACGACATTTCAAGAGACATACAAACATACTAACTGACAGTCGATAGAAAACTTTGCCAGACCCAGATACGCATCGGTCGCTCTGTTAATCATTTAGATATTCTGTATGTATATGTATAATATACTTACGTATTTATTTTAGTGAATGTGCGAGATGAAAATGAAAACTTGCCCAGTGCGAGTTGCAGTCGCGTAACTACGGTTCCGTCCGAATTTATAGGTAAAACAAACTGAGAGAGACATACCATGAATCAATTTATTGAATTATCTTTTTTTTGTTTGAAATGCTTATGGTCCCATATATCTTGTCAAAATAGATCTAGTAATAGTTTGGTTTTTGAATAAAAATGACCGAATTTTATAGGCGCCTGCTTAATTACAGTCAGTTGCCACTTTTGGAAAACAAAATCACTTATTTTTATTTTATATTATTTTATCTCTTCTCCTCACTCTACAGGTTTCCATTTCACAAGTATCCCCAGAAGAATCAAGTATACCCATCCCATAGGAGTGCTACTGCATTTTGTGAGGATATATCCCTTTTCCTACACATATTATCCTAATAAACATAAATGTTAACAAAACACCAACACATAGTATCCCAATAAACATGAATGTTAATAAAACACCAACACATAGTATTCCAATAAACATAAATGTTAATAAAACACCAACACATAGTATCCCAATAAACATGAATGTAAATAAAACACCAACACATAGTATTCCAATAAACATGAATGTAAATAAAACACCAACACATAGTATCCTAATAAACATGAATGTTAATAAAACACCAACACATAGTATTCCAATAAACGCGAATGTTAGTAAAACACCAACACATAGTATCCCAATAAACATGAATGTTAATAAAACACCAACACATAGTATCCCAATAAACATGAATGTTAATAAAACACCAACACATAGTATCCCAATAAACATGAATGTTAATAAAACACCAACACATAGTATCCCAATAAACATGAATGTTAATAAAACACCAACACATAGTATCTACACTAATAAACATGTTTCTCAATTTCCTTTCGTATAAATAACATGATATAACACATATTATTTTTTATTCATGTCGAATATCACAATGTAACATATATTTTTTGTCAAAATCGGAAAAGACCACTTTACAAAGAAAAAGTAATTTACATAGTAGATTTTCGAAATTATTGGCAGAAATATTGCGTTTGACAACTTTTCTGATGTGAAGCGACGATGCGGCCTAAGATAGAAGAAACCGATTCACTAACACATACACTTAGAGTACATCGGTACATTACAGTATCAGCCCCATTCGATTTCCCGTGTGACGTAAGTCAATTGACTTACTTACGTCAAAGAATATCTTTATGTCAATGTCAAAAGGTTAAAACGTCACATCTCACGTGAAATGTTCACGCGCTGCTTTATCTGTGTTTACAGACCTTGTTCCCTCGGGTATAATGTGTCACTTTTTGTTTCGTTTGTTAATAGGGATGTTAACAATTTTTCTGAATTGCTTTTATTTTAAAGATTGACTCTGGTTTACCATATAAACAAATATTTTATTTAAAAATATTAGTATTTTCGATGAGAAAATGTACAAAAATAGAGTAATTATGAATCTTCCAGCTAAAACACTAACAACTGTCACGTGACTGAGATGACGTCACTAACCGCAAAACATTAGCCGCGACTCATAACTCACTCATAACTGTATGTATCCAGTTTACGTGTTTTCTTACTTTTACTTGAATACAAACAATCAAAATGAACCTAAAGTTTAAATAAACCTGTGCAGCGCCCCTGTGTAATTAATTGCACAACAAATAGACCGTTTTTTATAAAAATTGTTAAATTGTTTTTAAAAGGCAGTAAATGATTTTTTTATCCAACACACGTAGGCATTTCACTACAAGCTCGCACGACACTGTGGCCCTAGATGAAGCATGTCTAGTCTGGAATATACTGACTCTCAAGGAATGCTGCTGTAACACAGCGTTAGGTGTTTGGCGATTTAACAACTTGAGGTGGTAGCTATCCAGGCGAGCGTAGAAAACGCCCTACCACCGTACTACATGGTTTCCTCACGATGTTTTCCTTCACCGCTAGTTGGCTCTTTTAGCGTGTTTCGTACCTTTTGCATGGCAATCGACCCCACTAACCACCCGGCCATTTGCATGGTATTTTGAAAACCTCACCCCTGAATCGAATTCGAAGGCTTAAAATCGCGGGAATTTTCTTGAAGGATATTGATTATATGTGACGGAAACATCCTGTATCCGAGCGTAGTATTTAAGGTCCTCCTTTCCCCCGTAATTTGTTTAGTAGTATGGGTTCGTTCCCTAAGGTCAGTATCTCTCACCATCACGTGGCAGCTCGCACGGTGTAGTTAACGTGTAGACGTGTGCGGGTCACCGGTTGACCCGATGATCGATAACCGAACACGTTTTAACTGGAAACTTTAAACTGATAAACATATAAACTATTATAGTGCCTACTCGCTTCACCCTAAAAAGTAGTCTGTGTTAATCAAAAGTCTAAGCTACGCAAGAGTCATAGTTGTAAAATCTGTCGCCAAGCACTTAACCGTGTGTTCCGGCAGCCTTCCTTGAGAGTGTATTCCAGACTGGGCATGCTCCATCTAGGGCTACAGTATCGCTGACTTCCGTGGTCCTGCGAACTTGTGGTCAAATGCCTAGCTGTGCAGGAAAAATAAAGCTATCTACGTACCAAATTTCATTAAAATCGTTTCAGCAGTTCAGTGCGTGAAAGAGTATCAAACACACATCCACACATGCTTAATAAAGTTTCGCGTTTGTAATATTAGTAGAAGTAGCAAGAGAAAAATGTATCTTAAAGGGAGATTCTCGAATTTACATTATTACAATCTAAGCTGTCGATGCAGCTTGTGGAATCATCGTTCTTATATAGTTATGAACAACCATTACAAAATGTTACTAATAAGTAAATAAATAAATCACAATGTAAATATATATTATAATAATTATTTGTTCTTAGAGCTATAATAGTAGATTAGTAGCCAAGGGCTGTAAGGCATCAATTACAGCCCTAGATATTTAGGCGCACGAGCGCAGCGAGGGCGCCTATAGTTCGAGGGTGCAATTGATGCTTACACCCGAGCTAACTACTCTGCTTTACATCTCGATTGTGAGGTAAGTAGAAAAAAACCGGCATTACAATAATAAAACATTTAAATTGCTGCTTCAGCTTCCATTTTCATCGAATCGGGAGTGCAGCTTATATCTTCATCACTTGCAGAACTCATGTTTTTTTCCTAATTAGCACGTAATTATAAAAAAAACCAAAACAAACAATACTTAAAGTAAAAGTTTTCTATTCCCGCCTTTATTCATCTTTTTTTTTAATTATTTTTTTTATAACGAAATTGAGCTTCGCCGTTCGATATTTAAAATTGATGACTACTCGTATTATACTCATACAAAGACAAGGCTGAATAGCGAAGCGACCTCTTTTGTCATTGGGCTGAATGCATGATGTCTATTGCCAGGTATGATGGTTAGATGTACGTGAACTTTTTAAAAGAGTGAAGTTTTTTTTATTACCTACCGCCCTAGGGCTTTTCTAGCTACATTATTACAATAGAGTGCTAATTGGTCACCTACAAGCCCCTTTTAATAAGGACCTACTTACCGAATATGAGAGATGTAAAAGTATTTAAATAAGTTTAGTTTTTTTAGGCACTAATAATTCAAATGCAACAAGACGTTGCCTGTAACGACCGTTATTTAAAGGCCAATAAATATTCCTTATTCTACATTTAGTGTAGCACTGGTTGAGATTTATCACCATTTTAGAAAAATATTGCTTTTGCAAAAAATGCGAAATGTTCGCAAAACATCCCATTCGTATTAAATGTCTGGTTAGTTGAATTTCCCTTTTGCAAAACGTCTTTTTTGCAAAATGTTCCATCTCGCAAAACATCTCTTTCGCATTAAATGTCTGTTTAGTCGAATTTCCTTTTTGCAAAACGTCTTTTTTGCATAATGTTCCCTCTCGCAAAACATCTCTTTCGCATTAAATGTCTGTTTAGTCGAATTTCCTTTTTGCAAAACGTCTTCTTTGCGAATAATGTCTCTCTCGCGAAACATCTCACTCGCATAAAATGTCTATTTAGCCAAATTTCCTCTAGTATAGCATTATGTTCTTAAGGGTGGCTTCTGACCATTAGGCAGTTTAGCTCTATAACTTTTGAAAATTCGCAAGATTAAACAACAGTCGCTCCATACATATGTCCGCGCGACGATGTTTTTTTTTTAGAAACAGCCATATTTTAACACAAAATTTATAGCACATAAGTGGTTTTCATGGTCATAAGATGGTGCTTGCTAATTGATTATCATCAATTTTTTGTATCAATACTACTTCTATAATAAATAAAACTAATCTATAATACTAGCTGATCTTCGCGGTGTTACCCGCGGATCCTCTATTTTTTAATAGCTTATATTACTCGGTGATAATGCACTCGTAGCTTTCTAACGGCGAAAGAATATTTGAAATCGGTCCAGTAGTTTAGATTTTATTGTTTCATACAAAAATTAAAATCTTTTCGCTTTATGATATATTAGTATATATGATACAAAATTAAAATGTCCCGGTTATCAGTGTGCAATAAATAATTTAATAACCCCAACATCACCTTTATGTGGCGGCGGCCATCTTGGATTTGAAATTTATCATAGTTTGTAGTATTCTAATAGTCAAGCTCTTTCATATGATACCCTTATTGAGAGAGTTGTGGAAAAAATATGTAATCCACCATCTTGGACCGATTTACATCAAACTTAAGTCTGTACGAACACTCCCGGCTAATTCATCAAAATCACAAATATAAACACCTCGAAGATATAAAACTTCGTGGGTTAAAAACATGTACCAATAATGCTATGAAGAGGTAACCCCTTCTAGTGGGATTAGGGCAGGAAGACTACGATAAAGAGTGACAACGCGCAAAACGTTGACCATGACATAACATTGGCACGAATTGACACGAGTGTCAATGCGCTTATGTAATCTTTGAGCGGTTATAAATAGAACGAAATTGTCCGACTGTAGTACAGTTAGCGTGTGTTTGTAATAGTAATTATGCAGCAGCTTTTAGTGGAGGGCCCGTTTAGTTTAGTTTAGGGTGGCGAATATTTTGATGGCAGAATTGACAACGTTTTAAATTTTTCGACTCCCGATTTTTCGATAAATGAGTATTCATATTTTTTTACGAGTTTTTGACGAGAATAACTTATTCGGAACTTTTCTTAGATTTTTATTAATCTCTAAATTCTTAGTAATTATCATTTTCCAAGTAAAATAAAAAAATAGGGATTCGTTATTTTTCATTTATCTTTCCATTATCGTTAGCCAAAAATTACCCCCTATTTTAAAGATAGATAGAATTTTTTTTTAAATGTTGTCATTTGGCGACTACAGTACCTCTGTCCGTGACCATAAGGTCATGGAACAAGTCATTAAAAATTCATCACAATAGCCCAGATTGTTATTCTTATTCTGTGTGGGGGCGATAAGTCTTGCACTGACGTCCCGCTTGGGGCGTATTGTGCATTCCCTCGCCAGCCTAACCCAACCAGCCAAGCTCCTTAAAATAACGGAGCACAGCCGGTTTACACCCGGTTTACTCCCGATATATTTGGAGCTGGTAATATACAATGTGCTAAAGTCCAAGAACGTTTGAAGCAATCTCTTTTTATAAACTTGAACCAATGACCTTGAACCGATGACCTTGACTGCGCAGTGACGATATTTCGTTTTCTTCGTGTGTGTGAAGTGTACAAGGCAGAGTATTCATCGAGACTCCTGTACTGACAATTAAAAATGCACAAGCTCGAAAATGTGGCCCCTTTACTTTGCTTTTAGTCCAAGATACTTGCCAGGAAACGTAATAGGTAAAACACATGCTGTCTGTACCAATAAAATAATGACAATTTAAATGGAGGAAACGGTTAACTTTATGTAAGCAGTAATAATGTAGCATTCATGATTATTTAGCATAACTGCGTCGTCTTGTCATATACGTACTTAGGTATTTTCTGCTAACTGATTTTGCGCTCACAATAACTTTGCGACTTTAAAACAAGTTGACAAAAAAACCGTCGAATACCTCCTCCTCCTCCTCATCCTCATCCTTTTTTGGGTAGTCGATGAAACAACGACCAAGTGCGAGTCGGACCCGTCGACACAAAAGTTTCCGTACTTTTACCAAAGATCATATTATTCTGTTATGTATACAACATTAGTTGAAGTTTCTACTTGTGGTTGTTATAAATAAATAAATATATGGGACAATATTCACACAAAGGTGTTCAGGTCCCAAACCAGGCAAAGCCTGTGCTATGGTAACCTAATGACTGATATACATAGCAAAGTACGGCATAAAATCACAATTGGTATATGGGAGCTCTTTTTTATGTTAATTTTATTTTGATTGCATTATTGCGTCGTTTTGTATATTCTACGTTTGTGATATAAGTGAATGATAAATTCATACGAGTGGTTCAAAAAATAGAGTCCTGTAGCTTTAGGGAAGGAAATGTATCAGACTTGCGGAAGTAAGCCAGTAAGTCATAATAATAATGTTGCTTACATTGACCCAGTGCGAGAATCGTAGACCTTGCTACCGCTCCCTCGACTCAATCGCCTTTACATTGACATTGACAATCGTCTGGACATTCCGTACTAGAAAAGTTGCGTCTATTGTGAGCCTAAAGCTTAATAAAAACGGCATATTGACATAACGTCCTAATAGCAAAATGACATAGATTCAAATCGGCCTAATATCAAAATGACACTTTAGCAGAACGGCCTAGTACAATTCAATACAAATTATATATTAGGTCCTTACATATGAAATTTGCGTTTTGTCGTACTGGCCACTTAGATCTCAAATATCTCTTCTTTGGTTAGGGATTCCAATTTCAAATTTATACAGCTATTTATTCATACATTTGTATTTCGAAAACCGTAATTCATTTGTTTTGTCCTCGTTTGGTTTTTTCTTTGCGTCACGCAGTTTACAAAATGGAAAACTTGAAATATCGCGTTATTTACGAGTAAACAAATGAATTACGGTTTTCGAAATACAAATGTATGAATAAATAGCTGTATAAATTTGAAATTGGAATCCCTAACCAAAGTAGAGATATTTGAGATCAAAGTGGCCAGTACGACAAAACGCTAATTTTATATGTAAGGACCTAATATTAAGAAATATAAATACCTTTTGAAAGAACGAAAAGCACTGTAGTGTTTGAAAGCACTGATCGTTCGCGTTGATATTCTAGTAGCGTTCCAGTAAGAGATAGTTAAAAAAAACGTTAAATTTGGTATATAATGTCAACTACTATGTCATACCGTTTTGCTTATTATTTAATTCGCATATGTATCTTACGTAAGGCTCACATAAGAGTCGTCCTTGAATACTGATTAATTATGATATAAGCACATCAAACAGGTTTTAGCTGTTCATTCAAAACCTTGTCAATTATTATTCCAAACACAGAGATTTTATACATGTTTTTAGGGTTCCGTACCTAAAAGATAAAAACGGGACCATATTACTAACACTTCGCTGTCCATCCCGTCCGTCAGCGGGCTGTATCTCATGAACCGTGATAGCTAGACAGTTGAAACTTTCACAGTTGATGTATTTTTATTGCCGCTATAACAAAAAATAACTAAAAATGGCATTTTTTTTTAATTTAAACCAGAACAGTAAACACATGATATGGGACCTTTTTCATCGTATCTGTATTTGTTTTTAACAATTAACTTCTTTTTATTTATTTTATGATATTGTATTTATCACGGCAAGTTAGTTCATTAGGTTGTTCTGGAATAAGATTTCAACTAAATGTGAACTTTCTAGCATTGTCATACCAGAATATATCTAGTTTCATTACGTGTTATTGTTTTTTTCCGCTGTCCTTATACTAAAAATGTCATTAAATAAATATCTAATCGGGCCCCCCCCCATACAACAGACGTGATAATTGCCGTTATTTTGTTCTATATTTTGGTAAAACTTTACTAATGTTTCGTAGATAATGGTACGGAACCCCTATTGCGCGAGTCGGGATCGCACTTGGCCGGCTTTTTTAAATATGGCAATTTATTATTGGCTAAAAATACGAGTAGTCGTTAACTATTATACTAATAGTGTTCTGAAATCAGTTGACCTCGCGAACACTAACTTTTTTGTAACCTTAACCATCGAAGAGACAAAAGATGCTCAAAGTTAAAACGCGTTTAATAAAGCAGTATAGAATAGAATATAGAGTATGGTTTATTTGTGACAAAGAACAAGCGATTTTTTGATAAAATACAAAAGGGAAGCATGTTTTTTATCACAAGCCGATCCTCAGCAAGCAGTAAGTAATCTTACTTACTTGTAGGGTTTTTGAATTTTATAATGCATCGATGTGTGTCAAGAAATGATACTTTTAAATGATTTGGGACGAGATGAGAATGAATCCACTTGAGTGGTTCTCGATTTGTCGAAATCTATTTTTACCCGACTGTGAAATTGGAGGTTTTTTTTTTTATTATACACACCTAGGCATTTGACCACAAGTTCGCACGACCACGGGAGTCAGCGATACTGTGGCCCTAGATGGAGCATGCCTAATCTGGAATACACTGGCTCGCAAGGAAGGCTGCCGGATCACACCGTTAGTTGCTTGGTGGGTTATGTTTTTTGAGTCTATGAATGAACATTCCTTTGGCACACCTTGGAGCCCCTACACGGTTTGTCGTAATTGTTGAAAGTTGTGTCAAATAGATTTGTCTTAGTCGTGAGAGTGACACTACATCACACTACTACAGAGTACATCAGAAATAAAAAGGAAATATTTAAGGATTTCTAACGCCAAATTCTAATCGAAAAAAAAAACTGTTTTTAAAATAAATCGAGGGTAGTAATAAAATTTTTTTTTTAAACGTACGAATATGTTTATAACTTATATGTTTTATTGGAGTATGAAGTAGGAAATGCTAAGTTTAAGATACACAAGTTTGAAGATTTAGCAGTGGGGCTTTTTTTAATGTTGCTTCTTACCACTTCTTGTATTAAGTACTCTTTTAAAGTATATTTACCTGTATATATATCTATAAAATTTCTACCTTACCAGACCTTATCAAGCTGATTGGTTTGGCAGCAGTCCTTTGTAGTAAGATACAGTAAATGGGGTACATCCACTTGCCAGAATGTCATTTGCCATAATTTCATCTGATATACTAGTCAACAGACAATAATTTTTCTCATAATTTTATTATGTCATACTCATTGTTTACTATATTAATCACGTGCTAGAAACTTTGTTTCCCGTAAAGTCAATTTCAAAAACATCAATTGTTATCATCATTGTAAGCCGTAATTATCATATGCCATAACATCATTTACCATCGAAATTACTTCTAAAAAAACCATAAAATTCAAACTAAACGATCAATAGGTTTAGGTTAGGTTAAGTTAGAACATAAAAATCAGCCCTAGAAAGGGGTGTATTTGAAATTAATTTAGTATGGCGTTCAAATATTCTGTCAAATATTAGTTATTGCAATTAATAAGATGGATAACAATACGTATGGCACTCGTATCATTACGATATCTAATGTGCGGGCAAACAAGAGAAACATGAATTTTATGGTAAAGAAACAATTCGGGCAAGTAAAATTCGATCAAATGAGTATTATTGCTTATATTTTTCGGGCAAACAATAGTAAATAAGTATGAAAGAGTCATAATATTTCCACTCAGTGTTCAAAACATGTTACACACATTATTAACTCATATAATTAACTACAATACATAATGGTTTGTGATGTTAAACAAAGCATTATATCATGAACCGAGCGAACGAAGCATATGCTTTAAGTCTGGCTACATTAAATGTTGGTACTCGCGTACGGGTCCGTAGTTTTTAATTTTGACAATTATTCTGGAGATTGAAATATTTTTAAAGCAGCATTTTTTTTTTATTTAGGTAAACAGTAAGTTAAAATACTTCACAGATGGATTTATACAAATTTATCCCCTACTTTGACTTGTAAATAATAATAAGTGAAAAAATTGTATCAAAGCTTAAGTCGTTTTTTCTATATTCTTTTTTTGTTTGAAATTTTATAAAACTCGGTCTAGAGGTTCGATTTTCAAATGAAAATGACTGAAAAAGTTCTACAGGCGCCTGCCGGTCACAATTGTATCCGTCCTTAGGTTGCCTGGAAGAGATCGCTTTTTAGCGATAAGGCCGCCACTTGTAGCACTATATTAATGTACTGTATGAAACCGTAATTAAAGTCGGTGGCCACTTTTGAAAAGGATTTTTTGATAGTATTAGTTTTATATTAAGCTGGCTTGTGTTACCCTGTACTCGTGTGTATAGGCATGAAATATGTAATGTTATATACCATCTATTAACCAATACGATAACTGCAAACTATGACGTCATACTCACGCCACTTTGTCACGCTACGCCATTGAATAAATATTTTGTTAAGGACTTGACACTCACAATTACGGAACTATATTATTGTCACCACAAGGATACAATATCTATTTAATAAATAATAATAATATGGGACAACATCCACACAAAGGTGTTCAGGTCCCAAACTAGGCAAAGCCTGTGCTATGGTAACCTGATGACTGATATACATACTTAGAAATACATATATACATACTTATATATATAATAAACACCCAGACACAGGTCTAACAGACATGTTCATGCACACAAATGTTTGACCTGTCCGGGGATCGAACCCGGGATCAGCGGCGCAGAGGCAGGGTTGCTACCAACTGCGCCAACCGGCCAGTGTAAATAAAATTAACATTGATACAAATGGCAGTCTTATCGCTAATATGCGATTTTAACTGACTTTATAACAACATTATATTACATTTGAACGCTACCATGCGACATATGGGTGTTATCTCGAAATGTATCATTTTTAAGTTCATCCACACGTATGAAAAAAATACTATCGAAATGTAAACCTCCTTTGGAGTCGCTCAAAAAATGAAATCGCGGTCTTTTCCTTTTTCATATGCAAATAATTTTTTATCAGTTATTTCGATTTAAAATTGAACTACTGGGTTTGATTTTGATCTATTTCTAATGCGATCACTACAAAAGTATGTCTCGGAGAAATCAGGTAACAATAGGTAAAAAATAAGGTTTTACTGTTATCGCTTCCCACCAGGATCTATTTTGTAGAAGATGCAATATTTAAAATTAAGTCGCCCTTAAAGTCATTATCACCTTATATCAGAAAATAATCGATAAGCAATAACACAGGTTGTTAAAACATTTGTACGACATAATCCGTAACTAATAGCCTTCAATAATACCTACTGTCCATATTACATAGCCACAACACAGATAATCACGTTATCAAATGCGCGCGGGCATAATAAAAAGTAATTTTAAAATTGAATTTCGAACATAACCCTTCAGTCGCATGACGACCGCGCTGGCGAGCGGACGTGATGCGTTACGTCACGACTATCGCTTCCTAATCGAATATTGGTGCATACTGTTTTATTACTGCATATTTTTGAGTAATCTAGTAGATTCGCTACTCTACAGACTGTTACTCGAACTATCGAACATGTTTGATTTGGAATTTGACGATGAATAAGTGATATGTTGTGATTATAATTTGTTAATTATTTATTCAATCTGTGATATTATTTGTGTGTTAGTTTAATTGACATGATGACTCAACAAACCGGAGTTATTACGATACACCAAGTAAGTTGACTAGTGTAACTTTATTTGAAGTTACAACCGGTTCCGATTTGGCAGGCGCCTGTCCCAATTGTTCAATTGTTTTGATTTGAAAACCGTGCTGTTGGTTTTATTTTTTACCAACTTCCAAAAAAGGAGGAGGTACCAAGTTCGTTTGTATGTATGTTTTTTTGTGTAAGTTCTTCGATATTTTCTCCAATTGTAAACCCATTGCAAAAAATCTTTTTTTTTTGTTCGATTTGATATACTCCCGAGGTGGTTGGTCCCATATGAATTTATCTAAAATCGGGTTAGTAATTTTTGTATTATTCAATATTTATGTAATAAATTTAATAAATACAATATAAATAAACTTTAAAAAAAAAAAAATATTATAGTAACTTAAGTTTTGCGTTCCGAACGGAACTCGCGGTTTTCACTTTTTAATGTACTTATATGACTTGTGATATAATTCTTTTTTCAAAAAAGTTATAACAGAATTTCATTACGGCAGGTGCCGATGCAACATTTTCAGTAATTTCGTTTTAAAAAAACATTTCAAACAAAAAAAAAGAAAATCTAATCGGTGCAACCCGCCTTCGTGAAATTAGTTTAAAAAAACCATAAACAAAAAAAAATTAACCATAAACAAACATAAAAAAACCATACGAATAGAGTACCCCCTTCTTTTTGGAAGTCACTAGAAAATTAATATAGGTCTTTCTTTATGTCATCGGCTGAAGAAATAATTAAGCAATCAATTAGAGGCCTTCGAACTACCTAGAAGCTGTTGACACGGGCAATCTATTTTCACCTAAATTAATTCTACGAAAAAATACTACTGGAACTAGACTTAGACTTCATTTCTTGCGAGGCAAGGGGTTTATCGACTGGGCTATCCAGAGCCGAATCATCCCTAAGGCAAACTAGGCACGTGCCTAGGGGCCCGCGAGATCATACCAAGTTCGATTTTTTTAATTTGTTGATTGTCAAGTAATGTTTTTACCCATTCACATCCCTACACATATTATAAATGCGAAAAATAATAATAAATATATTATTAAAACACAGAAACAAAGGAAAAAAAAACATTTAAAGTTATAAAAACTAATCTAATAATAAACTCCCACTAGAAGGGAATCCAAATTCCAGGGATGCAGCCAGCATTCTTGGAAGGGAATTTTCCACGTTAAATGGTAATGCAAATTTCTTGACCATATTAAGAGCCAGCATTCTGGTCACATGTCGCTTCCACTAGACGTTTTGATATTTCTACATGCGAAAGTGTGTTTGTTTGTTCGTCTTCTACTCAGAAACTAGTGAAGGATATTGATTTTATTTTTGCACAGATTTTTGAAGTATGGTTAGTGTAGTGCTTTTTTCCCGGTGAAATATAACGCGCGAAAAGTCGTGAGCAAAAGCTAGTATAGAATAATCTACATTAGATATATAGTATAGAATAATTTACATTGCGTAGAGTTTTTTCATATATTGTGCTAAATTCTGTTTGTCTGTCGAAACGCGTCATAGTACTTTAAAAAGTATGAGCTTCAAATACAAATGGCGTTACAAAAAATAAACACAGTTAGCTAATAATAGATTAATGTACAGAAATGTATGGTATACTTATTTTGTTTATATAAAATTCTTTTACAATAGCATAAATTGGCAAAAAACTTCGAATTGGTCAATTTCTAAAAGTTCAATTTCCGTCATTTTTGATGAATTTAATTAATTTTCGTCACAAATTGAGATCTATTTTAAAATAAGTCACAGGGTTTCTGTAGAATAGTCTTTTTACCCGACTGCGAAAGAATTAGAGCTATGTTTTTCGAGTGTACGATTATGTATGTCTATTACTGTGACACGTCCTAGAGCGTCTTATTGTATTTTTATGTGAGTGGTGTCAAGAGATTCGCATTCACCTGCAGATGGTCATAGGCTATACTAGCTGCATCCTGCGATTGTGCTTGTCAAGATACGTGGCTCTAAAGTTCTTGTAGTCGTATTTTTTTAAATCACTATTAACCACATGTTAGCAATTGTATATTTTTGTAGTGACACCAAAGCTAGTGAATTTTAATTTTTTTCTCAACTCGTTATTTCTAATATAGCTGTTTACGCAGGTGCGCTCCATAACTAGGAAAGCTTTGTTAGGCTGCCTACTAAAAACAAATAAACCAAAGGTTGCCTGGAAGAAATAGCTTTAGGCGATGAGGCCGCGTAAAGTACTACCATTGTATAAATCTGTCTTGCTGTATATTTTTATCTTTTTTTTTGGAGTGCATTAAAGCTATGAATGAATGAATATAGCTTTAAAGCAAGACAAATCAATACATTTATACCATGGTAGTACATTGGGCGGACTTATTAGGCGGCGCCTAAAGCAATTTCTTCCAGCCAACCTTTGGATGGATAGAATTAATATTATACAAGAAATAACTATTGGTGCAACGGAACTTATTCAAAAATAAAATCAATAACTATAAATAACACTAACTGAAACGAATAAATACTAAAATACTCATTCATCATTTCTTCCCGATCATCGATAAAGGACCAAGAAAATCGATCGATAACGTCGATGTTCCCGATAAAGTTTTTTTTCCATCGAGTTACTTACATTTAAATCGATAAAATGTTGACTTTTCACCCCCTGCATTAGACATTCAAAGAGCTTCATGTATATTAATTACTTGCTACGTACGCAACAAGCTCTTGACGTGTATTGTTACCTACAATATATTATAAATGGTAAATATGGTGAATAGGTGTCAATTTACCTACTCTTTATTAGGAATTACTTTTTGTACTGAGTTTAGCACGAACGTGTGAAATCTACATAACATATAGAAGAATAAGTCCTGACTGAATGATATTTTCTAGGATTAAACTCATATTTATCTTACTTATTAATTATAATTATTTATAATATTGTTTGAATATTATACATGTAACTTATTTAATATTACTTTAATTACTTTCTTAAATAAAATTTATTTTACTTGTTTTATTATTGAATTTTATTTGAATTAAGCAGTTTAGAGACCAAACTGCTGAACTTAGAGACATACGATTTTGAGAGTGTACGAGTATCCATTGTATGGACTGAGAAAAGATTCAAATCATTTACTTGCTGGAAACACGGTGTACAGGTCTTACAGAGTTTTGCTTTAGATCCTTCGAGTCCTGGCCTAATTTAATAAGTTTAATAAAAGCTTACCTAGATTATGCCAAAAAACCACCGGCTACAACAAACATAGCCTTGAAAGTATTGTGTCAAATAAACCGTCTACATCAATGTGATGTATTCAAAATTATACATTAAGATTATTGGTAATTGAACCCCGAAGTGGGACACCTAGTGAGGACTTACTCTTTTATTAGGGTTCCGTACCCAAAAGGTAAAATCGGGACCCTATTACTAAGACTTCGCCGTCCGTCCGTCACCAGTCTGTATCTTATGAACCGTGATAGCTAGGCAGCTGAAATGTTCACAGATGATGTATTTCTGTTGCCGCTATCACAACAAATACACAGAATAAAAGATTTCTTTGACAAAGAATATCAATATACACAGACATTTTGTTTCAATCCAAGTATATATTTTTTTAATATAAGTATTTTTTTATCAGAACAAGAATAGTTTTTCTTAAAGAAACGACAATTTACTTAAATCAAAAGTATATTGTTTTCCCCATAAGTATATAAAATTAGTGTCTTTACCAAGTAGATATTGCTTTGACTGGAGACATCTTTTTTTTTCGTGTAGGTACTAAAAACTAAATAAACTGAATATTAATTAATATTCAAGGGGGCTCCAATACAACAAACGTGATTTATTTTATCTTAATTAATAACGACAACAATTAGACGATTGAAATATTCACAGAATATTTAGTTCTATATTCACTCTAAAAATTAAAAAAATATCAAAATAAAATAGATATAATTCAGGGGGGCTCTCATACAACGAACGTATTTATTGCCGTTTTGTGCTCGATATGAATAACAACAAGTAGAACCCATAGTGCGTAAGTCCGACTCGCACTTGGCCGATTTTAGAAATACACGAGTAAACTTAACCGTGCCAGCGAAGCTTTTTTGCCAATAGAAATATCTGGAACACTTAAGTAATAAATTTTATGTCATGTACGTACTTACTTACCATGCTCACCCTTAAGTTCGAATACCACTCATTATATATATATATATATATGTAGTTATATATACAAACCCTATTGCAATTCATTTAACGCTGGAAATATTTCATTTCTCTGAGACAGGCATTTTAAATTCAATAATAATTAATTAGTCATTCTTTTAATCGTTTAATCTAAAATAATACTAAAAAAGACTTATTCTATACAATTTAATATTTGGTTTATATTTAATTAAAACAAGCTTAAAGCTATTACAGTAAAACTAAACTTAGTCATGTAACAAAATAATTACTTAAGCAAAGCAACGCCTAGACTTCTTGCCACATCCAGTAAGCTCCGGATTTAGATGCGTGTTCATTTACCTCTATGTTTGTTGAACCAGTCAGTTCTGAGACGTAAATGAGGGTAGAATAAAATAATCGTGCATCAAAATTCTATATTCGTTGGTATTTTATATTATTTATAAAGTAGTAATGTGTGTTGTGATGTGTCGTGTTGGTGATACTAATCTTATGTAAATATTTAATCTATATTAATGGTTAATAATTATAAAGTTAATAGTACAATCTTATTTTGTGAACTAAATAAACATACTTCCACATCTGGTGAATGTTTTTTGTCTGCTTGTTATTATATTTCCTTCTTAAAATGCGACAGGAAGGTATTAACATCCTAAATACAGAGAAACCTAGTTAGGAGTTGTGCTCTGCCATGTATGCGAAACGATACTACATTTGCAGAATTCAGCTACTATAATATTAGCACATACAATAATAACATACATAAAGAAACTAGTTGCTTTAGCCTTGTTTGTTACCTACTTTATAATATTGAAAATAAGTAGCTAATTTTCAAAGCGCTCATACTTTTATATGTACTCATATGTACCACAGAATACGCAGTAGTTGTGAACCGGCGACCCTATGCACATAATAAGACATAGTAAGCGTCGCCCGCGCTATTGTTTATCGCGCATAGAAAAAAAAGGGATCTCTCTCGAATTCAAGTACCTTCCTATTTGTAAACATCTATTGTTCTCGGTGTCCAGCAATTAGACGAATATTCTGGATCATTACAGAATTACGGCACTGAGGTATATAAAGGGACCGACTGTGGGTCCGGGGAGCCCGCGGCCCAGCGCACTAGCGCTTGCCAAACGTCCGGTCAAGCTGTCCGAGGTTGTGTTCGACCAGCAGCTCAGTCTTTTCTAAAAAAAAAAAAAGGTCCGGGGAGTCAGTTTATCGGAAGCTATAACCGCGAACAGTTCTAGTGCGAATCGAAGTGCTAATCGAAGTTCTCAGTGTAGTGTGATTGTGAGTGAAAGTGTTGTGTAGTGTTTTTGTGTGTCAGTTTCTGAGTGTTGTGAGCAATAAATCGTCTTTGGTGTGAATTGGCATTTTTCTATTTTTATCCCGAACCCGTAGCTCGTAACAATACTTACCTACATGGTGAATTTTGTGAACCATTATTTATGCCAATAAACATTTGCATTTGTATTGAAAAGCGAAAATTAGTTTGTAAATAGAAGTGAAATTGGATGGATATCAAAAATGTCTGTACACATCATGTTTGAATGCTTCTTGCATACTCTTCCGGGGTTTGCTGTAATGACGATTATTATTATTTTTATCTCTAAGAATATTGGGATAGTAACATTTTTGAACTGAATTCAAAATATGAGGATATTTTCAATTGGAATATTCCCATCTGCCCCATTATCTACCCTATTCATGGGGCCCATATTTATTCCCAACCGCCCTAATAAATTAATCGCTATAGTGTAGTAGAATAAAATATTAGATCTCGATCCGTATTTTTTAATGTGTTATTGGATGTTTCAGAGATGGCTGGACGGATCAGTTTTTTTTTGTTTTTGATAGGGTATATTTTCCAGTCTCATTATAATATTCCTAAAAAAAAATTGCCTGCAGTTTAGCTTTTAAATCAAAATACTTAAATAAAACCGGTTTGTCGCTTTTACGCCCTCTTTATGGTTTCGTATACTCAATGATTAAAAACAGTAAGTACCCTATTGCTTAGACTTCGCTGTCCATCTGTACGTCTGTCTGACACCAGGCTGTGTCGCATGAGTCGTGGTCGCTACACAGTTCAAATTTACTCATATAATATTTCTGTAGTCGCTATAACAGCAAATAGTAAAAACGTAATGAAATAAATATTTAAGACGGGGCTTGCATTTAACAAACGTGATATTTTTGCCGTTTATTGCTTGATATTCATAACGGTAACAGGTAGACGCATGAAATATTAACAAAATATTTAGTTAAGTATTCCTTTTAATTAAAATATAAATAAAAGAGATACAGGTAAGCATGCTCCCCTACAACAAACAATACAACGTACGGAACCTTTTGTGCGCAAGTCCGACTTGCAACTTGCCGTTTTTTATTTACAAACTCTACTTGAAATAAATATTTTTATTCTTGACCTTAAAAAACAGTTTAAATTAAACATTACATACATTTTACTTTAATTTTTTTCAAATAAATGTTCGATCGCATGCTTAGTTCACCTGGGTGGACCAGGGGCATTTTTTTATAACGGTGGTCCACCTTAATGATGAGTAATGTACAAATCATAAATGTCTATAAGGCCATGGTCCACCTAAAATTAATTCCACGTGATACTTTCACTACAATTGTAAAATGAATGCCGAAAAGCAAATGACAAGCGAACACGTGGTTAGAAGCGACTTCAGAAGAACCCGATAAATCTTTAAACCTGTGTATCATCCTTACTATTGTTTTATTTTAATTTTAATATACCCAGAGTCACTCTCACGAGTAAGACGAATTTATTGACACCACTTACACACAAGATTACGACAAGCTGTTTAGGCTTTCCGCCAAAGAAATATGCGTACATACATTCACTCGAAAAACATAACCTTCCTTCTTTCGCAGTCTGGTGAAAAACAAATTATTGCCGAATATACTGTAAATGAAATAATCATTTAATTAAGTAAAACAAAAATATATTTTTTTTATATAATAAGTCCAATAGTCCAACGTTAGATAATAAACTTTGATAACATTATCTGATTTATATATAGAATATAGATATAAAGGTTCGCGAAGACAAATTAAATGTAGAGAGCACTAGCAACTCATCGCCCCTCGAACAACCAAAATTATTTTTGAGAATTTGCAAATAATCTATATTATCTTAATATATATAAATCTCGTGTCACAATGTTTGTCCTCAATGGACTCCTAAACCACTTAACCGATTATAATAAAATTCGCACACCATGTGCAGTTCGATCCAACTTGAGAGATAGGATAGTTTAAATCTCAAATTATAGTCGCAATTTTAATTTATTGCTAATTATTTGTCTGTTATTATTTGACAGTCACAATTATCTGTTAACTCCAAATGATTCTAACAGATGTCGATACCTTTCGACTGGGTTGAGTAAGTAATCAATAGATGGCGCTGCTATGGTAAATCTACGAACGTGTCATATAAGCTACATTTTAACAGCATAATTACCACGTGTTGTTGACGCTATAAAATAGCCACAGCAACGCGTGGCCGGGTCAGCTAGTATATATATAAATATGTATCCTTATATCCGTTGGTCACGCCATCACTCGTGAACGGTTGGACCGATTTAACGGCTTTTTTTTGTTGTTGTGTTTGTTGTTGTCTGGAGAAGGTTCTTATGACAGAAAAAAAATAAAATATACATGTTCCTGCACACAAATGTTTAACCCGTCCGGGGATCGAACCGGGGAACAGCGGCGCAGAAGGCAGGGTTGCTATCAACTGCGCCAACCACCCAGTCTATAAAAAAGAACCCCAATTTTTGAAGTCGGTAAAAACCCAGGTGGTTAACTTATCTTGTAATCTCCATTGATAAACGCTATCTACTGCGCCTTTCTTTATAATTTAGCGTTTAGTATCATTTCGAATGCTCTAAATTCCAGTATTTTTTGCCACGTTTTTACAAGTACTCATTATTTATTTTACTTTTATGTAATTAATAAATTATAATTAATAATAATTTGATAAAAAGTGATAATTATTGAAAAACGACAGTGTTTATAAACCAGTAAGTAAGTAGGACTTTTTGATTCTTATTCTTGTTTAGAAAGAAAGATAGAAAGAAATTGTTCCAAAAAACGAATGCTTGCAAGGATTTTCGGTCAAGATGGTGTATGTCTACCAAAATATTTTTTAAGATGTGGTTAAGATTATTATTAAAGCCAGCATCAGTTGCCTACTTCATTGTGTACAAAAATATCTATTTTTGTGAATTATACTGGAATTATGGCATCCCTGGCTTATTTTTATATCCTAGGTCAACTCCAATGGTCACATTGGTCTAGCAATTGTATCACTTATCACAGATGCCAAAATTCACACAACAAAAACGCGTTAATCGAAAATATTTAGTATCGAAATTAATTTTGTACTCTACGATAAATTACGTTATTTTAAATTTGGTTTTATGGTACCATGTACACGTCCTGGCCGGGGCTCCATAAATTATTGAAACATCTCTTTTAGACTATTTACAATAAATACTTAACTAAGTTTTGATAACATTATCTGATTTACGATAAATTACGTTATTTTGAATTTGGTTGATAGGTAAAAGATTAATAATCCATCACGTATTTATGGTATCATGTACACGTTCATAAATTATTGAAACATCTCTTTTAGACTATTTAGGTACATTAAATACTTAACTAAGTTTCCTGGCACAAACAGATTACCGTTATATATAGAGTTCTGCGTAAATCCTGACTAAACCTTAACTTAATATTTTAATAATTATTTTTTTCACCTAATTCTATTACAAACATAATTAAGTACTTGTTGTCCATAGCTGAACATTTTCCCTAATTTATTTAAGACTAGAATTCAACCCGCGGCTTCATCTACGGACCTTGTACTATCTCTGTGCAAAGAGTCAAGTCCATTCGTCACTTAGTTGCTAGTAGAGGTTCCTAAGGCTCGCACGAAACGAATTGCGTCTACTTTTATTGTGCGAACTGCTAGATTGTGGTATTTGCTGCCGGCTTCTCTATTACCTGATAACTATAATCTAGGTCTTTTAAAGTCACAAGTAAATTTTGGTTTCTTCTAGGCAAGCGTGCCCTATCTTAGGCCGTATCATATATATATATATATATATGGCTTCTCTATTACCCGATAACTATAATCTAGGTTTTTAAAGTCACAGGTGAATTGGTTTCTTCTAGGCAAGCGTGCCCCATCTTAGGCCTGTATCCTATATAAAAAAAAAACAAACACACTTTAGCAATTATAATAAGTTTAGGTATCTAAAAGACAAAGGTATATAGAGGACACTTTCATTACCACTTTGTTCACTCGGGTGATATCACCTAAACCTTATGAGATAAGCATAAATATCATAAAATAAAATAATTTCAATATCTGAAATTTTAATAGTTAAAATTTTGCAAAACTCCCGACATTTGTTGTAACAGCCATATTGAATTTAAAATTATCATAGTGTATAGATAGCTATCTACTAGTAAAGCCATTCATTTGATAACCATATTAAGGGATTCGAGTTAAGAAAAAACATGTACTCCGCCATTTTGTGCTGGTGGCCATCTGATTGTCCATCAAACATAGCTAAGAAGAAAAATAATACACCATTAAACAAAAAAAAAAACTAATTTAAAATTGGTCTATCCATTTGGGAGTTACGATGACACAGACAGATAGATACACTACTTTCCCTTCATAGCGTTGACCCGTGCCCTGCTATTTTGTATTGATACTTAAATCAATAGTCTTGGTCGACAATCATAAATTTCTGTTGCAAATTTCGATTTATTTAATACATTTTTGTGGATGAGGTAATTTATTTAGAAAAATATAATAATAATAAAAATACACATTAAAAAAAATATTTTTTTGTAAAAGAAGAATTATCTAGAAAGAATAGCAGATTAGTTGGAAAACTTTTCCATTTACATTGAAAAATGTGTGTTTAATGCTAATTTTAGCTACCGACCACTTGGTAACGAGAATTGTATATGAAACAGTAGCACTGACCTTTTTCGATTACCATGTCTGGATAGGAAATCAAATTTAAAAATCTAATTTAAAAATTAAAAGGCATCATGTTGAATGTGGAACTTAGTGAGTGTACTGTTTTGTAAATTATATAATTGATGTACAAGGTCATAGATTAGAATTACACATTCGATTAAAATATTTAGTAAGTATTAGTTATCTTTGCAAGGGATTTGAATTGATGCAAGATCAAAACATATTATTATGTTTAACTACTTTACCAAATGTTTTCTGTCACAAACCGGCCCCAACTCGTCACAATGATCTCAGTATTTAGTTACTCAACCGACATAATTAATTGGTAAAGTTATAAGAACCTTGACTTTGTAGTCGCGGAATACATCTTAGTCTAGCTGGAAATTTGCGATTTAGAAAAAACGAACCCATTTATTTTGTAGACACACTTAATACTTTTAAATAATTATTAGTAGTAGTGTCCACTACTAATAATTACTTAAAAGTATTTCACAAACAATTAAAAATAATAAAATGAGTTCAAGATCATGTTGCAGTGTCCCGTGCGTAAAATAAGTCAGAGCTCAGCGCTCAGCAGCTCCTCAGGATTTGATATGTGATATCGGTTTCTTGGACACTCGCTGTACTCGTGTGTATCCACTATCTGCTATAACCAGTCCACTGTACTATAAAGGTCGACGAACGTTTACATAGTAGTTTAATTTAATTCATATATACTCATGTACATTTCGTACAAGTGGCAAAGGTCGACTTTTGTATTTAGACTTGCTCCAAATTCACAGGTTTAATTAGTGGTGTACTAGACCAAAAGGGGGTCACTTAAGATATCATCATGAACAACTTTTATTGAGAACTCAAATGTTTAAATTATACATAAATATTATGTGTACACTTGTTTTCTGTTACAAATGAAATTTATTCTATTTTAATCAGATTGAAATTTTGTGGATGACTGATAATAATAAACTTATTTAGACTTGACAGTTAACATAAAGACATTTCTACTTAAAAAGCAAACTTCTAGACCTATACTCGTATTCATTAAATTTGTATGGGACCACGCGAGAAGTATCAGTAGTACTTTCAAGCGAAAAAAAACCCAAATCGGTCGATACATCTATAAGTAATTATGTAACACACATATATGCCACCAACAGCAGTCTTCTCGCCTAAAGCGATTCAAACAATTAGACAATTACTACTCTACTGTTGTGGATGTTCCTATTTATTATTTCCCCGCGCCGCGTCCCTCCGTCGCCCTATGTCGGCACTGGTCGTCCGCTATTGCTTGCTATATCGTGGCTTGTTTCTTGTTACAGATGCGCTTGCACCGCTGTGAAGGCTGCTTAGCGGCGTGTGGCCGCAACCGTCGCGCGCAGCCGCTCGCGCCGAGCCTCCTCACCAGGTAATGTACCTACTATCACCAACGAAACCATTCTGATTTTACATGTAGACTATGGGCTAATTCCACACACAGCCTATCCTAAGCTTGTAATAACAGGGTCGCTGGCATATTTGTTTTATTTTAGGCATCATATTGAGATTCAGATGCATGATGTTTCCTTACGTTAGTCAACGTTACTATTGGTAACCAATGGGCTAATGTGAACCAGTTCTGAAGGGCTGACTGCCTATAAAAAAACGTGATGTTGTACGCCAGACGGCCAAATGAAGTTGTAGAAATTTACCATCACCAACGTTACAGTTCACGAAAATCAACTTGGACCTATGACCTCGGGTGAGAAGTGTCGATATTTAGATTTCTTTGGCACGGAGTAGATTGCAGGGCAAGTATTTCGCCGAAACGCGATCGGTGATTCGTTAATAAGAAGTACATATGCGAGGAATTACCGAGCTCTATGTCTGGGTAACTAGCTTAGGTAAACAAGTTAAGAGGCAAGGCACATTCTGAGATATAAGGTACAAGCCGAGACGACATAGAGATACAGACTCCATCCCATACGCGATGTTGCTCCTGTAAAAGTCCTCGTATCTTTGATGCTATATTTTTTTATATATAAATATATTACTTGGTTAGTAATACGTACAATTTTACTCAGATTTTCGGGGTTTATTATTTAATCATAGTAATTTTTGTTCCAGAAGCAAGCTGCTGAAGAGAGCGCGTCGGTCGCCATACTGTATCTCAACAAATCTGAACAAAATGGAGACGTGTCCCAAGGTGACCGCGTTACCCCCTGACAACGATGCGCCTCGTAAGTTACGATTTTACATCATTATAATATTTTCAATTGTCCCTTTATTGAAGGGAAATATTGACAAGATCGTATCAACCCATATAGTAGGGGAGCCCGGATTGCTAAACTCGAGCGTCGTAGAGATCTATTAGACATTGAAGTTTAGGTTATAGGAAGTATAAAATATTATAAGTGTTTCCTATTTTAGCGGCTGTGGAAGCATCTAGCAGGATATACAGTAATTTTTTTAACAATACCAAATTAAGGATATGTTCGAGCGTGTCAGATTATGATATTATTTATGCTCCACCGTGTCTCTGATAACAAATCTGATCATTTGAATGGTGGGAGTGGCCATACAGGTAAAAAAAAGATATGAAAAAAGAAGTCTCTATCACTCCCTAACGTTCCAATCAAATCATTTAATTATTGACATGCACACTGTTAGCTAGTAATTAACCTACCTTTTCTTAATCTGACGCATTTAAGTATCCCAGCCAAACGAAGTTTTTTTATTTGCCCTATTAGCCGACTGTGTATTGAGAGCTTATATTTGGAAGATACACTCTACAGGACGTAAATAATCTCCCATATGTTATTCTGACACGTTCGAGTAGTTCACAAAATTTCCTCTTGGGCACCCCTACTTTATGATTACATTAGTGTTAACTTAGTCCTCTTAACTCGCCATGTTTTACGAGCATGTAGCAAGCTTTGAGTTCCTTCAACACTAAAACAAGAGGCAGTTTATTTTTAATATAAACATGAGTAAATAATTCAAACTTTGACTGTGCAGCTATGCCTCTGCTGATGATATTATGAGGCTACAGAAAAAATACAGTTGAAGTTGTGAAAGAATGACAAAGCTGAAAGCGTCATTTTAGAAAGTACCTAATTTATAAGATATCGAACTTTATTTTCTACAGCAATGCCATGGTTCGGCATGGACATTGGCGGTACGCTCACCAAGCTTGTCTACTTCGAGCCAAAGGAAGCGAACAGGAGAGAAATAGAGAAGGAAACAGAAGTACTGAAGAACATCAGACGATATCTCACTAGGAACTCCGCTTACGGCAAGACAGGCAGGAGAGATGTGCATTTACAGGTAAGAATGCGATCCGTTAGTTTGGAGTGGGGTGGACTCTATTCTATTCTATGTTTATTTTATGGCCCCCTGTGGTATTACCGCAATTTTGCCAATGTCGCGTGGGGTGGATTCGAAAGGTGGTTACGTAAACTTAATTTGCTCAAACGCGGTTTCCACTCCTGCAATGACAGCACGAGATAACTTTTGACATCGGAAAGGAAAACTGCTTGTCAAATTTCGCACCGCAAGCTCTTAGACAGCCATAGATCGCCAACTTGTCCTTACAATTTTTACCTTTTAATGTTGTCCGATTCCAGTCGTTTTTTTCACATATCTAACACATTATTCACTAGGCTTTACCGTTCTATTTTTTCTGTATGTTATATCAATTGAAAGTTAGAAGCTTCCTAAGCTGTCATATTTTTGCGCTGATACGATGCCTATTAAAAGACTTTATTATGCAGAATTCAATAACTTTTTTCAAAATAATAAAACGTGTAGAACTAAATTACATCTCAGTAAAGCGATTGACATCAATAACCAAAAATTACGATACAATTAAGGGGTTGAAAAGAGGTGTTACCTCTTTGGCTAAGGTACTGGCGCTCTTCTCATGAAACACTGTAGGTCTTCGAGATTGCATACATTGGAAAATAATTGTAAATCAATGTTGATCGTATAAAGTATAGGTCGCGGGTGGCGAGTTAAGGAGAAATGCGCAATTTAGCTTGTTATATCCACTTTCTTAAGAGTTATTTACAAAAAAAGGATGAAAAAAAACCTCGTATTTATATTAAGACCTTCAGATGCCACCAATAAAAAATATTATTGTAACTATCATCTGTGAATCGTACCAAAACAAACAACAAAAATACAGATAATTAATAACATAATTTTTTACGAGCTTTTGACGAGACTAACATTATTCTCTCTTATATTTTCAAAAATCTGTAAAAACTTAATTAAGTATTACATTCCGAATAAAAAAAAAAATTGTTAGTTATATTTCTTTTATCTTTCCATTAAAGTAATAAAAATGGGGGTTAAAAATCACACTTCATACAAATATTATAACGGCGAAAGTTTGTATGTGTGTATGTGTGTGTTTGTTTGTACCTCCTTCACACTCAAATGGCTTAACGGATTGGGATGAAATTTGGCTCGAAGATAGCTTATACCCTGGATTAACACCTAGGCGAACACTTTTTATCCTGGAAAATTGAATTATTTACCATGGGATAATCAAAAATGGTGTAAAGCCGCGAGCGCAGCTAGTTTGAAGTGTTGTCAACTCTTCCAATGTTTGTTCTTCAGATGGAAAATGTGACGATACGCGGCCGCCGCGGCACATTGCACTTCATCCGTTTCCCGACGTCAGAGGTCGGTGCGTTCTTGCAACTGGCGCGCTCTAAAGGCATGGCGGATCTTGTCAACACTATCTACGCCACGGGGGGAGGGGCGTACAAATTTGAAGAGGACTTTATTAAGGTAACACGCGTTTTCTTTATGGAGGTAACATTTTCTTAGTATACATATGCCACTCTGCGATTGCGTATCTTATGCCTACACGGAAGGTAAGTTAAACTTAATTCAACTCCCGACATCAGAAGTGGGATCGTGCTTAGCAACTGGCGCGCTCTAAAGGCATGGCGGATCTTCTTCTTCTTTAAAAAGTAACATTTTCTGTGTATATCATACATTCTTATGTGATTTCCACAGATGAAAGAGAAGTAATGCGCAGGAGGGATTTCTAATTCTATGGCTGATCAATCATTTGTAATTTTTAGCGTTTATTGTTTGTGTAATAATCACATATTTCTCGTTTTGTGTATTTTTTGTTTGCTGTGACGTTTGTAGTTGATGTTCTTAAACAATATTTCTGTGACAACCTAATGGAATAACATATTTTTTAGCTAAAGTATTGTAAGATCATATGATTTATGTTTATTTATAATGTAAAATGCATGCTGAAAAGCTGAATATGGAGTTCTTTTGTTATTGTTCGATATACTTGTATGTACACACCCATGTTATGCATTAATAAATGAAATTGAAGATTGAAATAATAATAATTTGTTTATTAGAACAAAGACACGAAACATGGAACACTTGAAGCATACGAGCACTAAATTAACATTATTAAAAAAAAAATTAGTTAAAAAATATTGTTTAATGGGTCTCTGAATATCACACTAGGAAAAATCCTGTGTCTCAGTGTGAGACTCAGTACTCGTGCCTTCCCTTTACAAGCAAATTTATGTAGACAATGATGAGCGATATGAAACTACTACTAAAATAACTTACTTATAAGTAAATAAGATGGTTTATACAAGATATTATTATAAATGGATTTCCACAAAGTAACGCCTGACTCCATCAATTATCTTACTTGTGAGTGTTAATAAATATAACTTCTGAATACCTACTTATTTTTATTCAGATTTGTTGGTATTACAATTTGTAGTGTTTGTGATGAGGTGTTGTGTGTATTTGTGAATGAGGGTGTGTATGTATGTATGTATATTGTGGTTATATGTTATATTATATGGTATGGATTGTCTGTGGTTATATTTGTTGGGACCTGCTTCCTCAAAAGATCTTTGCATACTTATTCGTTACTCCAAATTTAATGATGATTGAGCTATACCGAAATATAGCTCAATCATCATTAGATTCGTCTTAGTCGTGACAGTGACACTGGGTACATCAAAATTAAAAGAAATTAATGTTGATACACAGGTTTAACGATTTAGCAGTCGGGATATTTCGAATTCACTTCTAAACCACTGGTTTTAGGTTCTTTTTAAACGCTTTTTATTAGCTTCAGACGTATGTATGTTAGTATGTAACGGAATCTTTGAACATGATTTTAACCCCCTTCAAAACGTCGGATTAACTCAAAATTAACGACCGATCACAATTCAATATTTTAAATATTTTGAACCGTAGGATAATCAGGATCAGCGATTTTTGTTTTCCTCAGACCCGGAAGGTCTGCGTCAACAATAGCTAATATTTAAATTTTTAAATTCGACCAAATAATGAAAAATAAATAATATTTCAAAAAAACTAAAAAAAACGCTTTTTATAGAAAATCCAACTAAAAAATAGAAATATTTTTTTAAAAATTTAAAATAAGAATAGTGTAAATAAGAAAAAAAATAATTTATTGTAATAAAAGCGTGGGGTGCTTTTTAAGATATTATCAAAATGATAATCCTATAATCCTATATAATTATCTGTCAATAAAATATTTATAACTATTGACACCTAGCACCCCACGCTTTTTTAAATTAAAAAACTAAAATACAAATTAAAAAAAAAATTCTATTTTTTAGTTGGATTTTCTATAAAAAGCGTATTTTCTTAGTTTTTTTAAACTATTATTTATTTATACGTTAATGTGATTAAAAGTTGTTCTCTTCTGTCTATAGGAAGTGAACATGCGTCTATCCAAGATGGACGAGTTGGACGCTCTGATCGCGGGCGTGCTGTACGTAGACAGTATGAACCCACAGGAGTGCTACTACTACGCGCCGCCCGACGAACTGCCCGCACACAAACACTGCTCCGACACTGTAAGTATACATACTCACATACACTAAACACATACACTACACATACACACACACTACACACATACACTCACTCACACTACACATACACATGCTACACACACGCACTTAACATACACATACTACGCACACACGTGAATGCGTGTCTAGCATTCATATAACCACTGGTCAATTGATTTGACAAAGCTAGGCGACCACAAGTTCGCACGACCACTGAAGTCAGCGATACTGTAGCCCTAGATATTGCATGCCTAGCCTGGAATACTCTGGCGCTCAAGAAAGGCTGCCGGAACATAGATGTGACAGATTTTACAACTTGAGGGCTACCAAGCTAGCCAGGCGAGCGATAGGAAACGCCCTACCACCATGCAAAATAAATGTAAATAATTACGAGAGAACTACTGCCTAAAAACTGCCTTGCTGTTTGGCAGAAGCGAAATTTGTGTCCTGTGGATTTTTATGTTACAAAATTAAATTTTAAAAAATAACACATGCTACACACAGGCAGTGTTCATTGACTATTCCTGTTACATGTCGGTCTTTTATTTGGCTCGATTCGGCATATTGGCCAATCGATGTGACATTTCTATGACTTGTCTTTTCACAGTTTCCATTTGCATAACATATAAGTATAACTTTAAAAAAAAATATTAGGTAGGTAGTATTGACAGTTCTTGATTCTCCCGATTTCTCGGAGACGCCTGGACTTGTATGGAACATTCTTTATTTTTGTTTGAGAATATAAATAGTAGGATATAGATATCAATTTTACTTAAATAAGTAAGTCCAGCAATTTCATATAATATATCATATATTCAATTTCGTCTGCGTAACGAAATATTTGAACGTGATTGTCACTGTCAAATTATTTTTGTTAATTCGCTCACTTATCCTAGCCATCCTAACTAATATTATAAATGCGAAAGTAACTCTGTCTGTTTCGCTTTCACGCCAAAACTACTTAACCGATCTGGATGAAATTTGGCGCACAGGTAGATTGGACCCCGGCAAAGGACATAGGATAATTTTTAACCGACTTCAAAAAACTAGTTCCCCCATTATCACGACAATCTAATGGGGAACTACGCGGGTGAAACCGCGGGGCACAGCTAGTCAAAAATAAAAGGCAATGCAATAATTTAAATGGTTTTCCCCGGTAAAGTATTTTTTAATTCGTTGAAACTAGTATCATAAAATTTAAAATATAATTTGTTTATTTCCATTAAAAGGACTTCGTTCATTTTCGGCCAGGACGGTGTACGTCTACTAAAAATGTCAAAAGATGTGGTTAATATAGTGTATTCATGAAAATAGCGTCAGTCGCTTCCTTCATTGTGTACAAAAATATCTAATTTCTTTGACTTGTAGCGGAACTAAGGCATCTCTTTAAGATTTGTGTATCCTAGGTAGACTCCTATGGTCACGTTGGTCTATTAATTATACCCCCCGTCACAAATGTCAAAATTGACACAATTAAAACGCGTAAATCACCTTTTTGCGTAAATAACGTGGCAATAATTTGATTCAAAATTAATTCTCTACACTGCGATAAGTTACGTTATATCTAATTTGGTTGATAGATTAAATATTAATAGTCCTTAACGTATTTATGGTATCATGTACACTGTCCTGGCCGGGGCTCAATGCATATTTGAAACATCTCTTTTGCATCATCTTCTTTTAATTAGTAATTTGTTTATGTATTTCCATGATCATTATTTGTAACGTATGTTATATGTATGTATTTATTTATATGTTTTTCCGTTTGTATGTATTTGTTGTATTTCATTTGTTCGTTTAATAAATATATGTTGATCAGTATAATATTTTAAGGCCTCTCTAATTTTATATGATTCATATACGTGCATGGTTACCTGGAAGGAGATCGCTTTAAGCGATAAAGACCGCCATTAATAAAACCTAGTATACATACATGAGTTTTTATTTGTTATAATTATTTATTGTTAAATTGGTTTTTCCTAGTAAAAAGTCGTCTTATCTTATCTTTGTTGAGTATTACTTGTTTGTGAGTAAGTAGTAATATTATATTTACAGCCGCCGTACGCGGAGGCAGCGTTAAGTCTATACGTGCGCAAACCTTTCGATTTTTCCGCACCATATCCATTCCTGCTTGTCAACATCGGCAGCGGCGTCTCTCTGCTGGTCGTCAACGCGCCGGACAACTATTACCGCGTCAGTGGTACCAGGTTAGAATTGCTTTATTTTACGCTCGCTTCGCTCAGGTTCAGTGTTTATTGCTTCCATAATAGTATAGAGATCACAGTATGTAATTACATTTCATTATGGGCCCACGAGGGCGCCGTGAAATTTGAAGTTTGAATAAGTGAGAGGACGTCTTGTTCACATAAACAATATAATAATGAAACTTTTCTCGTATATATTGGATGAAATAATTGTTATATGTATCGAATGTTCGACGAGACATCAGAGTTGAAATGTAACACGTTGAAACGTAGTTCTAAGTAGCTTAGTGAACCCTTTTAAAAATTTGTTTAGGAATGTAAAGCTCTGTTTATTTTGAAAAAATATTAGAGTTAATGCTGCATTTGCTTTTATTAACTAAGGAAATAATCATCAATATGTATATTCTGTAAAATAAGTGTGTCCATTTAACCCTCCTACAGAGGAACATACGTATGTCCCTCTGGTGGATTTATATCATTGATGGCAATCACCACGCTGGCTTAACGCACTACGAACATGCCAGAAATGTACAAAACCAGAATACTGCGTCAATAAATTATTAGAAATCTCGAAATTCGGTCAAAATCATACCAGACGCGCCTCTAACATGCCGGAGAGCAAACATGTTAAATTGACAGCTGACAAACGAGCGCGTTCGTGCCATTGCACGGTATAAAATTTGACATTGACTTCGTAATTGACATGAACGATTCAATGACACGATTTCCACGTGCTTAATGTAACAAATCGGTCAAACAGTCATGGTGAATCCGGCCCCAGCTAGTAGATTATAAAACACAATCCAAATCCAATCGAATATTGTCCGTTCACAGTTTGGGAGGAGGTACATTCCTGGGACTCTGCTGTCTCCTCACGGGCTGCAGTAGCTTCGAGGAGGCGATATCCTTGGCAGCCTCCGGAGACAACACCACAGTGGATAAACTAGTACGAGATATCTACGGTGGGGACTACGCACGGTTCGGACTGCCCGGGGACCTCGTCGCTAGCAGGTGAGCTGTTTGGTGTATGATGGGAGTGGATGGGATGGGATCTCAGCTAGTGTGCGTGTTTATTTGTGGATTTTGTTTAGTATAGTTATCGTAATTTAGGCGGTTTTCGTCGCTAATAGGAGAATTTGGTCGGTTGATATTGGTTTCTTCGTAAGTGAATGGACGAACGTTCCGAAATTATGGAATAGTTGAACCTATTGAGGTGTTTCGGAGTTTAGTGTGGCGCGGTTTGGGATGTGATGGGTTCACGTTCAAAAGGTGACGTGTTCAAATCTCAGTTGTGTGCGTTTATTTGTGGATTTTGTTTAGTATAATGTTCATGATTTGGACGGTTAGGAGAAATTCAATCGGAAGCTTTTATTGGTATCGTCAAGAGCTATGGACAACCGTTCATCACCATCCGTAGCTTATTCCTTGTTAACCTTCTCAGGCTCAGAAATTCGAATTTGGCCAAAATGATGATGAATTCTTATAAAGTTGAAAACATCAAAACGTTGAATCCTATAATGTTGAGCTGGCAAAGTGTTGAATTTGCACAGGCACAAAATCTTAGGTGTTGAAGTCACGGTGTAAGCTTAGACGCCGCGCCGGGCTGACCCAAGTAAAGTACCGTTGGTCCAATGCCATAGAAGGGATCTCATTGAACTTGGGAGGTGATATAGCGCATTATTTTGTCGGAGGTTCATACCATATCATAGTGAATAGTGCGAGCGAGAGAGGGCAACAATTCTGCGCCTTAAGTACTATTATTTCTTTTATGCTCTTGGCGTCAAGCGATTACTTGCGCCTGAAACAAAGTGTCGTTTGTCATATCAAATAAATCCGCATTCTAGTTAGTCTTTCTCGAACTGTTTATCACCTGTTGCTGCTGTATGTATGGGGTGGTAGATGAAGTCAACACAATATCTCAACTAAGCACACGTTATTGTTTTTAGTTTCGGTCAGATGTGTTCGGCGGAGCGGCGCGCCAAGGTGTCTCGAGCGGATCTGGCGCGCGCCACTCTCGTCACCATCACTAACAACATCGGCTCCATAGCGCGCCTCTGCGCCTCCAATGAGAAGATCGAGAGGGTGAGTACACACTCATAACACTCCCCACCCACTCTTAAGGGTGAATACGTCTGTTAACATCTATCTCTGCCTTTGAAAGTGGATTTGATTTGGACTACTTTTGTCGATGGTGACAAGAGTAGTCCTAACCAAATCTACCTTCAAAGGAAGAGGGAGGTGTTGACTAACATTGAGAGGGTGAGTACCCACTCTTGACACTCCCCACCCACTCTTAAGGGTGAATACGTCTGTTAACACCTCCCTCTGTCTTTGAAAGTGGATTTGGTTTGGACTACTTTTATCGATGGTGACAAGAGTAGTCCAAACCAAATCTACTTTCAAAGGCAGAGAGGGAGGTGTTGACTAACATTGAGAGGGTGAGTAAACACTCTTAACACTCCCCACCCACTCTTAAGGGTGAAAAAATTAGCTGTTCCTTCGAAAGCTTTGCGGTCGTTGAAATGTTTTTTTTTTCGTCCGGAATTCAGAGTTGGTCCCATAGTGAAAGTCAACCTTTCGGCTTATAACAATCTAAACCAATAACCCTATCAACAAACTTTTTTCTACATTTTCAACCTACTCACTATCATAATTTACGAATTAAAAATCTCAACCTAATTTGTACCTTATGTCCATTGCTTTAAGGTGGTGTTCTGCGGAAATTTCCTGCGCGTCAACCCCCTGTCAATGAAGTTATTGTCGTACGCCATGTCTTACTGGTCGCGAGGGGCTTTGAAGGCTCTATTTTTGGAGCACGAAGGGTAAGTTTATTGTTTTGAAGCGCCATCTCTTGGCGGAAATAAGAAAGTATGCAACCAATACTATTATTGCTATTGTACGAAATACATCATTTGTTCCTGGAACCGAAATGCATTGAAGATGTTTTGTTTGGGAACAGGAAGGGTGAGTTTGTTGTTTTTGAGCGTCATCTATAGGCAGAAGTTAGGAACTAAACCTGTAATAAAATTTGGTTGTGTTGCTTGTCCTAATGATAATCAATGATATTGCATAGGCTTTCGTTAAAAATAAAAAAACAAATGCATGTTTCTGAATCGATAGCGGCGCCATCTTTTAATAAAAACTAAAGAAGAACGAAATTCCGTAACGAAAATAAACCTGACACTGGTCTAACGTCGTTTCAGTTCGGCAGACTTCGGCACGGTGTTTGTGTGCGTGCGACTACACATATGCGTATGCAATAGCTTTACCGCGGCAGTCCCCGAGTGCCACTCGTATTTTATTAATCAATCTTCTTTATTGTTACAGATACTTCGGCGCAGTGGGATGCTTGCTCCATCTTGATACGAACAACCACAGGGAGATAAAGCGACACAAAATGCCCGCAGAAGCCAATCACGCGGAAAACAGCCACGCGGACAGGTGAACTGTGACCTTAGCTCAGCAGCACACTAGTATTAGGACAAGTGGCGCCATCTATCGGCCGAAACGAGTAACTAATGAAGCGATCTGTTGGTAGGCATAAGGAACTGAGTGACGCTAACTGCTGATGTCGAATCGCGCTTGCAGAAGACGTGTGACCTTTAAATAGCAATACTGTAGTATTAAGACATGTGACGTCATCTTTTGATCAGAATAAAAAAAATATATGTTATTGGCGGGATTACTGATCCATATGACTGTAACTTATATGTTATTGCCTAAATCAATGTTCAGTAATATTGCATTGGTAATTCAAAAGACAGTAACAACTAACAGTTTTAATAAGACAAGTGGCGACATCTAATAGCTAAAATAATGAACTAAATAAAGCTTTCTAGTCGCAAGGAGAATTTAATGACACATAATTAAAAGTGAAGTGAGACCATAAAACAACAATATTCTAGTTTAAAGACCACTGGTGCCATCTGTTGGCCGAAATTAAGAACTTAATGATGCAATTGATTGGCAAAACTGATTCTGGTGATGATGTGACCTTGGACTAGCAGTACTTTAATATTAATACCACTGGCGCCACCTTTTGGTTAAATTGAAAAAGAATTAAATGACGCTAACTTCACTCAAAACTGCCTATGGTAAGGTAAATGAAAGGTCGCGGTGGCGACTGTCAAAAGTCGCGGTGGTGACCCTGAACTATCAATACTCTAGTTTTATCATGACACGTAGCGACATCTATCGTCTGAAACCTGGACACAAGTCCTCAATATCATTACACTTTTTTAATGATATTTAGGCATGAAATCAGTGCTGCCATCTACTTGTCGAATTACGTTAACAAGCGACACAGTCTTTTATTTGAGACTTTGAACTTTATGAGTGCTAATTAAACTGAGAACTACACTTTTGCAAAGTTTAGTTTGAAATGTTTTTTTTGTAAATGAATGGCGCGCGGATTTTTGATCAACATAGGCGAATTTTGAGCCTGAACTAGCTATATTTAGAGGTAAGAAAGTGACGCCATCTATCGGGCGAAATATGTAATTGCGTCACGCTATTTCATTAGCGGAGGCGACGACAATTTGCACATAATTAATGTTTTAATGTTGTATGCTTTAAGTTTGTTTGGTAATATCTAAATTTCATTAACAAATGGTTAGAATCTACTTCTAAAAAACTCGACTGCTTAATGTCTAAAAAACTCGGCTGCAAAATGTCTTAAAAACTCGACTGCAAATTGTCTAAAAAACTCGACTGCTTAATGTCTAAAAAACTCGACTGCAAAATGTTTTGACCACGTATTTTAACTCTTTCAGCCTAAACCGCTAGACCGATTTTGATGTACGAGGTGTCATTGGATTTGTCCTTATCTACAGTTGATCATAAGCTACTCTGGTTGCATTCCGCGGTTTCACATGTCAAGATACAGTGGTCTAAAGTTTTTGCAGTCGAGTTTTTTTTAAAGTTTTTTTTTTTTAAACTTGTGTAAATGGTGTTACCAAACAAAATTAAAGGAAAATTATGATTGCTTATTTTTTATTATTGTCGCTTAAATATATTGACGAAAAAAAATTGTTATTTTTATATATAAGCGAAGTTGTTAAAAAAAGAGATGTTTCAATATTGTACGGGGCTTTGGCCAGGACAGTGTACATGATACCACAAATACGTCAACGATTATTAGTTTTTAATCGGTCAGACAAATTTAAAACGTAACTTATCGCAGTGTACAAAATTCATTTCGAATCAAAATATTTCTAAGTTATTTAGCAAAAAGGCGATTTTCGCGTTTTTGTTGTGATTATTTTGACATTTGTGACAAGTGGTATAATTGATAGACCAATGTGACCATTGGAGTCGATCTAGAATATAAAAATCTCCCTAGGATGACATAATTTCACTATAATTCACAGAAATTAGATTATTTTCGTACACAACGAAGTAGGCAACTGTTGCAGGTTTCATTAATACATAATATTACTCACATCTTAAGGCATTTTTTGGTAGACGTACACCGTCTTGGCCGAAAATGAAACAAGTCCTTTCAGTGGATTGTTTTCAAGGAATGTCGGGTCTTTATTATTGATTATTATTATGACAAATATTTAAAATTATTTTCATCCCTCACTTCCGAAAACGCAAGAAAAATAATGGTAGGATTTTGAATAAGTAACGTTGACGTTGGTTCCCACTGGGATTTCTCCTGTGTTGGGAATGCCACGCAACATTCGAAAAACAGATTCGAGAACATGTATTCAGACTCATCGTTCGGACGCCTTCACTAGCCGGGAATTGAACCCGGGGACTGTTGGCTATCTACGAAAGTATGACTACGCAAACGCAAGCCTATCATCTCCTATAAAAAAAGGTCACAGGTTTGAATACTGACGATCGGAAAAATCAAGTTTTTGTACCGTCTTGTTTTGTCCAAAATATGAAATGCTTGTAATTTTTTTTTTCTGTATGTTACTATGTTATGCCACAACTCTGCCAAATTAATAATAATATGGGACAACATCCACACAAAGGTGTTCAGGTCCCAAACTAGGCAAAGCCTGTGCTATGGTAACCTGATCACTGATATACATACTTAGAAATACATATATACATACTCATATATATATAATAAACAGCCAGACACAGGTCAAACAGACATGTTCATGCACACAAATGTTTGACCTGTCCGGGGATCCGGACTGCAAATAACACTAATAAATATTAAATACCCCGGCTGTAAATAACATCAATAAATATTAAATACCCCGGCTGCAAATAACAGCAAAAATACTAAATATTTTTTTACTTATTTTCGCTGCTCATTAATTCGGGTAACATTTGGAAGATTTCCGCCCTCGTTAACAAAAAGGGTGGTTCCAAAATGAATTCAGTTGATTTCGGCTCTGAAGTGGTTTTTTTACTAGTGTTGCGAAAAATGGTCTTTGGTTTAACGATTCGAACGTAGCTGTTGTTTATTTCTTTGATATTTTAAAGTATTTTTTTTATTCACTCAAGTACGTCAGTAATTTGATAAAATGATTATTATCTTTGATTATTAATATATGTCTAGATAGAGCGACTCGCTTAAGTAAAATTAGAACAAACAAGCCAACTTTGCTAAGGTAGTGTGTGTGCGTAATGATAACAGTTAATGGTTTTGATTGATACAGGGAGAAAGTTATGTTTTTAAGATACAAAAAGCTATGGACGCAAAACAAGAACAAGACATTACAGGTGATCTGTTAGCCTCTATTTTTCAGTGACTTCCAAAAAGGTGGAGATATTGAATTCGACTGCATGTTGTTGTTTTGTTTGAATTTAATTTAATTTTTATACGAATTACTGAAAATAAATATATCGCCGCGTGATGAACTGAAGTTGTAAGTCACTTTTTTTAAGAATTATTTTCGACGCGTAAGAAGGTTTTAATATCTATCTAGACATAAATATTCAAAGGATCTTCTTCTTATCTTATAAATTAAAATCAATCGCTGTACGTTGGTCTCGCTAAAACTCGTATAGATTTTGGTCTTGAAATGTTTGTCGTACTCCAGGCAAGGTTTAAAAGGCGAGAAATATTATAACTGTTAGGCGGTACGAAGTTTGCCGGGTCGGCTAGTAATAATATATAATACAGCCATACACGTCCCGTTCGGTCGTGGATCGTATCACCCGTGGATGGATGCCTTTATTCCCGCGAAGACTGTATACTTCGTTTATGTTTAAAGCACAAATATTTTTGTTTTTTTTTTTACATTATTTTTAGAATTATTTTTTTTTGTAATTTTTTAATATTTAAGGTATATTACGTTGCGTTAGACGCTATTTCTGGGTCCTAGTTTATGTAATGTTTAGTATTTGTTTTTCTTTATATGTATAAAAAAAGGCGATTATCAAATAATAAATATAACGAAATATGAAAAAAAATATGTTTTTTTTTTTGTAATGATATGGATGTATCAGTTATGTTAATTGTGTATGTCACGAATTATCGTATATAGTTTAAGTTAATGTATAACGTATTTTTGTTTTGTTTTGGTGTAAGTATCGTGGTTTCCATTTAAATTGAAAATTGACAGTTATTTATTCGGGATGGTAGATTTTAGTATTTATTTTTCTCAAATTTAAACGCATAATGTGAAAGGTTTTTTGTAATCCGAAAATGGGAAATAAAGAAAGTTTTAAATGGTATTTTTCTTATTTATTTTAGCCGCTACACTCTGTGTGTTGTGCCAGTTCTGAAGTTCTTTGCTGTCGCAAGTAAAAAAAATAATTTAAAGTCAAGTCTTGTATCCTAGTACGACCTTAGATAATATCCTTAGGGTAAAAAACAAGTTATTTTTAACGCGTTTTGAGTAATTTGGTACTTACAATGACTTTCCTACAGAATGGCAGGTGACGTTCTACCTTTTATAGGTGTTCGATGGTGGAAGAAAAAAAAGGGAAAAAATAAAAAAAGAATTCTTTAGAAATATTCTTTTATAACATAAATATAAGAATATACCATCGAAACCCAAAAATAAAATATATAAATATGACTACCCTTACCTTAGGACAACAACTCAGTACTTAAATGGCAAGGGTTTCCGTTAGTTCGATATTTTATGTCCTCTTGTTAAATAATAATTTGTTCCATATCATAAACCAAGTAGATATTTTTTCTACTATAATTCGACTAATATTCAATGACTTGACTCGTGACTTTAAACTTGACACTGGCAAATATGCTAATCGTATGACGTCTAATTTAAAAATACCTTGTTGTCTATGCAGGCATTTGAACTTCTTTATCTTAATTTTCGGAGATCACGATATCTTTAAAGAACTTGAGAACTGGCATAAGAGTGAGAGAGAGAATACACAGAGTGTGGTGTCCAATAAAGAAGAAAAAACGGTATCTTTGACGTTGTGATGTTTACTTTTAATTTAGGGTTAGGGAAAGGGTGAGGGTACCCTGTTAACTTTCTATTATTATTATTTGAGATTTTGAAATAAAAACGAAGATGGCCTTTGAGAAACAGTGCGCATTTTATTTTACCCTTAGATATATGTAATACTAGTTCGGCTCCGCAGTTGCCCGCGGATCTCTAATTTCTTATAACCTATAGCGAATGAATTTTTTGAAATCGGTTCAGTAGTATGTATTGGTTACATACAAAAATCTTCCCTCTTTATAATATCTGTATAGATTGATCAGGTGTAGATTTTTTTATCCTACACAGCTAGGCATTTGACCACAAGTTCGCACGACCATGGAAGTTAGCGATTCTGTAGCTCTAGATGGAGCATGCCTAGTCTGGAATACACTGGCTCTCAAGGAAGGCTGTTAGAACACACCGCTGGTGTCTGTCTGGCCTAACGTATGAGCATTGCCATTTAATGTATCGATACCGCTAGCTTTGCTACGCTGCCGTCTGGATTATCTGTAGATCTTTAATGGCCTATAAGTGATCCAGGTGCTCATCTTTAGTCGTAATTATTTTATTTTTCTATAGTTGCTTAGGTACCCAGTAAAAATATATATATTGAATTAAAAAAATAAGGCTACGATACATGATGTGACGATGATGTTCTACTGTATACGTCATGTCAAGTAGTTTGACGAAATATGATGTCTTAGACTTGTACAAATTTATGAAACTAAAAACAAAATAATGTTGCGAAATATAATGATTTATTGGTCTGTGTGTTCCTGATTGAAACACTAGTTCTCTAACACCAAACATCAGTGCGATTCTGCAAACGTATCTCGCTTGCGTGATCCCAAAATCCACGTCGAGATTTGCGATTGGTATTCCAAGAAAACTTCTGGCGTCACCAGCGCCACCCGAACGACCGTGCGAGAGAAAGGCACTATTGACTTTACTGGGCACTGTATTGTAATTATATCACCATTCGCATTTTTATTTTAATATAATAATGCGTATGTCGTATAGACCATTCCCATAAAAATACGACAAGCCGATTACGCTCTAGAGAGTTCCAAAGAAATATAGGTACATGCATGCATACGTGTCGGCGATTATGTCCTAATTATTTATTTTACATACACTAGAAAAACATAACCCTCCTTCTTACGCAGTCGTGTAAAACGAGATTATTTGATGTCAAACTAGAGTTTATCTAAAATAGATTTAACATTTGTGTGAAAACTTTAATTTACAAAATAGTTACAGAACTAAATCTGAAAACTCGTACACTCGTGTATCAGCTTGGTTTCGTTCATTCGTCGATTCGTCATTCATTCTATCTATCCCTTGAAATCTTTTTGAACGCCAATTAATATTTCCTTCGTTTGTGCCATGTTTTTTTGTATATATTACATTTTTGTTGATATATAATTTCGGCATATTGTCTTCATTCCTGTGAGCAACGTTGTCAAAATTATGGTTTGTATTTTTAAAATTCACTAGCGGCAACATTGGTGAGTTTTTCTTCGCTGGCAATTCAGCTTCGTACGAATATTGCCGAGTTTTCTCGTTTACATTTTGCAATGAAACTTTTTGTAATAATCTAAAGTTGGAATTTCGCTTTTTCGATAGTAAATCCTGAAGATTTTTCAATAATTGCGAATTAGGGTCAACTGGTAGGATGTATATGTTGCTATGTTTTCTAAAATGATTATTTTCATCGTAAGAGTCTTGGAAAGGGATTAATGCTGGATTTAATTTAGATGTTCGTACATGATTTTTGTTGGCGGGTCGCGGTCTCGGAAGTTCGTATTTTGCTTCTGTCGGTGACGCTGAAACCATAACGTAGTTTTTACACTCATCTAACCATATACCTATCTTTTTATATATAAAAATCAATTGCTGTTCGTTTGTCTCGCTAAAACTCTAGAACGGCTGAGCCAATTTAGCTGATTTGGCTTTGAAATGTTTGTGAAGGTTCAGGGAAGGTTTAAACATATAAAACTGTAAGGGGTACGAAGCTCGCCGGGTCAGCTAGTATTAATAATATTATAAATGCGAAAATAACTCTGACTGTCTGCCTCGATTTTATGCCAAAACCAATGAACCGATCTGGATGAAATTATTCGTAGGATACTTTTTAACCGTCTTTAAAGAAAGTAGTCCCCCATTATCTCGATAATCCAATGGGGAACTGAGCGGCTGAAACTGCGGGGCACAGGTGGTTACATAATAAAAGGGAAATTTCTGACTAATATTCCCTAGGAACCAACACAGAGCCTATACCGTTGAACCAAGAGACATAAAATTCAGAGGGTGTATTCATTAAGTATGGTAAAGGTATAATAGTGTAGGGGTGCACTAGGAAAGGATTATTGGCAATTCAACTTCTAAGAGGGTCAAACGCGTGACAGCTATTAGTCCTAGTATAATTAATTCAATAATTTTAATTAATTAATTTGCCATTCAGCGTGGTAATGCGGCTAGCAGACTCGACACGCTGCCCTCTGGTGGTGGGTTGGAGCATTTGAATTATCTGTAGATCTTAAATGGTCTATAGGTAATCTTTCTGCTATCATTTTTTTATTGTCGTAGTTAGCCATTGTGCTAATGTTAATAAAGGCACTTGCCAGAAACAATAAATAAATTAAATAATATCTACTTGTACATTGCATCATCCATACCACAAACTGATTTATAAATCTCAGGTTGTGTGTTCATTTCTCGCTACTAGTTTCTCCTATATCATACTTATCGGATCAGCTACCTACCCACTAATACAAAAATACATGATAACAATTCTGCTTATTATCTTTTCCAAGGTTCAGTTTTCGGGATTATTTCTGCTAAGCTTAGTGAGTGCGTTGCATGACGCTATCTAGACCACTTATAATTAACTAATCAATTAATAATAATAGTTAAATAAATAATATTATTTTAATGGTCATATTAATGACGTATCAACCATCTGTCTCGAGCGTATCCTGGACTAATTTGGCCATATTGCTAGAAAAACTTGCTCAGTGAATATTATGTCAATGCAGCTTGTAGAATCATCGTTCTTGTGTGATGAACAACAATTACAAAATGTTAGTAATAGGTAAAGAAATAAATGACAATGTAAATGTATAATATAATAACTATTTGTTCTTAGAACTATAAAAGTATTTATAAGTTAAGTTTCTTTTTAATGTAATTAATAATTAAAATGTAAGAAGACTTGCCTGTAACGAATGTTATTTAAAGGTCAATAAATATTTCTTATTCTTATTCTAAAACTGATGGTCACTAGAAAAGTGGATGGCACAAGACCTCGAGGCCGAAGCCCTACACGTTGGTCCGACAAGATTCGCACCTCTTTAGACACCACAGTCAATGCACTGAGGCCCGCCGAGGATAGAGGAAGATGGGGTAACACGATAAGAGACAGGCTCATGGGAGGTGGAGGTCACGACCCTCGGACATGAGGAATGCGGCTCATTCGGATTAATGACCTGGCGAATCTCGTGTCGAGTAGCAGATGAGTAGAAGGATCGCTCGCAAAATTTTATGTTCGAACTTACTACGAAGTATTAGTATAATTATTTGAATAAAGAATCATTCAGTAAATCCGTTCCCAAGTAATTGCGTGACCAGGAGAAATAAGAGTTAATTTTTCTATATACCTCTAGATATGTTTAAAAAATACTTACATATATTAATAACGTATATCCCAAGCAGCAGTAGCTTTAATACCACCATCTTACGCAATCTATCATAGGCTTAGAATTTCATGTTAATTAAATTTTCTGACAATCTGAATTTATAGGTTTCATACGTATTTTATAGCTTGCTACAAATCAAATATTAACAGTTCCAGGAAAAATAAAACAAAAAATCTATATCAGTTGGTTAAGTTATAATTGACAAATTTATGAAAAAGAAGAAAATCGACATATATATATATATATATACAAAATAGTTTTATTTAAATATCAATTCTCATTATAAGTTAATCCAATTTCCTAATAAACAAAGTATTCATATAAATAGAAATAGAGCTATATTAATATTAAAATAATACTGTCATAAAATAAAATAAAATCACAATTAAATGCACGTCAATCAAATAGCCCGCCTTTGATTGTACCTGGTGCAAAAGTACCCATCACACTGGCTGCATTGCCCCTCTGGATAGCAATGGCAAGTCTTTGCACCAGATACGACCCTGAGCGGGGGTCTCCGGATTTTTCCCTAATCCTGCGCCCCATTTCTGTCACAAATCTTTTCGTTTCACTGCCCCAACTGCCCATTGTCTCCACTGCAAAGGGCACAAATAAATACTGCACCCCTAAGGCCGCATACTTACTGCGCTTCTTGTCAGCTGCATCTTCAGCGGCGGGAGAAAGGACAGTACGACCGAGGTGACTGGGAGCAACAGTGCTGACGCACGAGGCGTCCCAAATAAGGCACTTGCCGTTTTTCCATGGCACCAAAGTCATACCGTCCAGTCTCTTTCCATCAAATCTGCTAAGGCCGGGCGGCTCGAGCAAACACGGGACATCAGCCGATATTAAAGCTCTTCGGACTATGTCGTTGAGAGCATGGTGACGAGAAAACCGACCTGAACAACGACGACAGCTTAATGCATGATGGCCAACTGCTTCCACCATGGAACCGCAGGTGCATCGATGAGGTTCACACACCTTGCAGCCCAGGCGAAGAGCCACTGCCACACGCAAAGAGTTGTCGTCCATTAAAGTGCCCAGATGGGGTGAAAGAAAGAAAGAAAAATATTTATTTGAAACAGAAAACAAACTCGATTACAGAATTTATAGTCAGACTGAAATTACAACTTAATGTTTTCTGTCACAAACCGGTCCCAACTCAACATAATGCTGGTTGAAACAACCAGCGTTGATCTTACGTTGGAGCCGGGTGGTGACGTCACGCACGTCACATTCAGTAGGCACATTATTATGTAAATATATGTAGGTACACAATATTAAAATTAATAATCATATATAAAACTCACACAACATTTTAACAAGGATTAACAAAGAGTCGAATATAAACTTATGTAAAAATATAGTATCATGAGACTATCTTTGAAAAAATTTAACAAATATTTTTAACAAATTTGACAAATATTTTATGACCAACAAATAGACGAGAACAATAAAATAGAGACAACGTTTAATACTTTTCGTATATATAAAAATAGTGATAAGTCAACACTTTGAAGGCAAATTTAAAATTTAGAAGATAAGTGTTACATTTCATTACACATAATTTTAAATTGCACTTGTGTCATTAACTAACAGTTCTTCATTTTTTTGGTGTAGGAATATAAATTTCTTAAGTTTATTTCTAAAGTTGTTCAGACATTGCAGGTTCCGTATCGGTGGTGGGATATTATTCCAGCATTTCGACGCAGCATAGCGGAAGCTACCCCTAAAAGCAGCAGTAGCGTGTCTCTCTGTGAGGAGCTGCAAAGTACATGCGCGGGACTCAAGAGAGTGGCGACTCAGTTTCCACTTAAATTTCTCATACAAATATGAAGGCTCTTTATGTTTTATTACCCCAAAAAGGAGGCAAGCCAGATGAAACTTGCGGCGATGCATCATTTTGAGAAGAGCGTACTTGTTGAGAAAAGGAGTGACGTGGAGGAGGGGTGAAGGTAGTGCTTGTAACCATGCTCCCGATTCCGGCTCAGATCAGCTCCCGAGGCTCCTTCTACGGACTGTTCCTTGATGAGTTTAGTAGTAATGTCATCCCAAGCGTGCTGAACATGAGGCAAATTAGGGCTCGCTACACCAGAACTGCGATCCGACCAAGCTGACCTGGCATCTACCGCAAAGGGTACACTTACCTCGTCACCATTGGAAGGTAGAATTATAGTGACAAGACCCGACACCCCATGCGCTGAAGCCAGGAAAGCCGACACGCCCACATCTCCTGCGCAACGCACCCCGATTCCTCCGTGTCTTATAGGAAGACTCGCCTGCCTCCACTGCAGCTCGTTGAGAGAGACATTCAGGATTGCCTCAACAGCTTTCTTTAAAGCCTCGTCAAAATCCAAGACTTCCGATGGACAAAGCCAGGTAGGCGCAGTCCGCAAGAGGTACATTAATTACCTTAGGGAGAGCGAAGCACATGCGTAATAACACGATTGCAACATGAGCAGAAAGATCTTTGAGACGTTCTTGAGCTGTCAGGAGAAGTCTTCTGCGGGAAACTAAAGCCTCAGGAACACCGTCCAGAAAAATAGGTGACCCTAAAAGGGTAAAAGAGACAGTAGAAAGTTTTTTGAGGCCAAACAAAAGAGAACTGAAGCGAGAAAAGTGGACATGTCCCTCAGTGCCGCAGGGAAAGAATTCACACTTAGATCGATTCACCTCTAGACCCAGGGCTTTGAGGCAAGGAATAAGGGTCTCCAGGTCCCGATAAACGTCTTCCAGTGGTCCCGCAATGGTCCCATCGTCCAGATACCACACATTCAGAGGCGATTTTAAATCTGAAATAATCTTTTGGATCGATAAGCTAAAGACGAGGGGACCCAGTGGATCTCCCTGCTGTGCACCTACTTGAGAAAGAATAAGACTTTTATTATAGAAAAGATTAGAAGGGGAATGATATACCTGGAAGAGAAAGGGGTAGAGAGATGGAATTTGGTCCTTGACCTCGCTCAAAAGTACGTCTCTCTCCAGTGTGTTAAAGGCATTGCGAATATCAATTTTAAGTACCACGCATTCTGAGTGCTTGGGGTCCATGACAAACGCACGTGTCGCATGAATCGCGGCTTCGCACCCCCGCTGCGTCCCAAAACCCAGCTGGTGCTGCTGTAGGTACTCCGACATCGCAAGCCACGTGAAAGTACCTACAAAGGACATACAAATTAAAAAAAAAATTCAAAATTTCTGTATCAGATTTATATTTGGTTTACGCAAATATGATCACATATCTCAGTTACGTACTAAGCTCAAGTGGCTGCCAATTCGGCTTCGTCGGAATGCTCACATCCTCTCTTTTACTTATAATATTCTATTCAATCCCAAAACACCGCGTTATTTAAAAGATTGTGTTTCTTATTTGCACGATTCCCACACACTGCCTCTTCGGTCATCGGAAAATCTTGCTCTCAAAATGCCAACTCACTGTAAAACTTTTTTCAAAAACTCTTTTGCTGTTCAATCAGTTATGCTCTGGAACGCCTTGCCTATAGACATTAAAAAAGCATCATCACTCGCTATTTTTAAAAATAAGGTGAAGAAGTTCTATTTAGCTACTATCTGAGCAAAGATTGTATGTTTTCTGCTGTCTGTATTTATTTATTTTTTGTTTTTTCTCTCTCTTCTGCTGTTAATCGTTTATTTTTAGTCTTACACATTTTTATATTCTTTATTGTATACCCCGTCCTGTACTATATTTATTTTGCAAATTATCTCCATCGTAAGGTTGCCTGGAAGAGATCGCTTTTAGCGATAAGGCCGCCACTTGTGGCACTAGATGTAAGAATTTTTCCTGTATATTTGATGTTTGTGTGTCTGCAATAAAGAGTTTATTCATTCAAATTAAAACAAATTTCTAGTAAAAATAAAATATATTATTATGATAATAACGTAAAATTACATAAACTTCACCAAGGTACTGTAATTATTTATGTATTATCTTAACTAAACTAATATATAATTTACATAAACGTTAATACATATTTTGTATATAAGTAAAAATACAGAAGTATATCTGGCAATCTGATGAACGACGGACATTGATCTATGCGTAATGTGTAAGCATTAGCGTATGTATGAAAAAGCGGCCCTTAAAAAGCGGCAGTCCCCGAGGGCCACACGTTTTTTTTTTATATATGATAGTTTTTCCCGCGCATCACTATGCTTGGTCCCATAATAAAACTTTATTATAACCCCCTTACAGTATTTTCGTCGTTCACACAAACACACGGAATATTTGTCCAATGTTGCCATTTAATTCTACAAAATGTGCTGCCAGTAAACAAAATATTTATTTTAGCGTTACATTACATTTATTCAATATAGAACCTTTTAACATTAATTGTTTTTTTTTAATTTGTGACATAAATTCTTGAGAATTACCGTACTTCACTCTGTTCAAATAATTTTGTAGCAAACTATGTATGAAACAGTAATAGCCCGTTGAAAAAAGTCTGCAAAAATATATAACCGCGAATTGTCCATACAATAAGGCAATAGCTCTTTTCTACCTTATGATGTTGTTCGATTCCAGTGGTTTCTTTTCACATAGCTAACACATTATTTACTAGGCTTTACCGTTTATTATATCACTATAAAGTTACAAGCAGTTGTATTTTTGCCCTGATACGATACCCATTAAAAGCCTTTATTATGCAGAATACATTAACTTTTTTCAAAATAATAAAACATGTAGAACTAAAGTACATCTCAGTAAAGCGATTGACAACAATAACTAAAAATTACGTTACAATTTAGGGGGTGAAAAGAAGTAGGCCCCGGAACGAAAATTCTATACAGAAAAGGGTCGGTGATCGTCTTAATGTAACTAGCTTCCATAAGGAGGCGTCGAAACTGAAACTAAGGCAAGCCTCACTGAAGGACAAATCATATCATATAATAATATATATATATATATATATATATATATATTGAGGTTATATCTACTAAGTGCGTCTGTAAGACACAAGTCATTATCATCATCAGCTGCGCGCGTCGTTGATCGTCTCCGGGACCTGCACCTCTAGCCCGTCCATATCTGTGGAAATAAAAGAGTTAAAATCCGACTTCAATAGCGCAGACCAATATTTCAGTCATATTGATTTCTAAAACAAACTACTCGACATATTCTGAAAAAAAGTATGGGATTAACGGGAAAGTGTACATTTTTTAAAAACAAAATCACTTGGACCGACTTCAAAAAATATCTTTTTGTTTGTAAAGGTAAGAGGGGAGACAAGTAGATAATGCTAGAGTCCGTGTCTCCCTTAGCGGGGGAGACACGGAGCTTCCATTTTCTTAAAGGTGCCGTGTTGCCCCTGGTATCTTCCTTGGGGAGATAAGTGGATAATGACCAATTACAGATCTGTTTTATGGTGGCTTTGTCACACTTGAAGTCCCGATGATTGGTGGTGTCAATAAGCCGTAAACTATAGAGTTGTATCCCTTCAGAGAGATACCAGGGAAGACACGGCCCCGAAGCCTTCTCGAGTGGTTTCATGTAATTTTATTTGGATATCGGTAATACCTGAATAAATGAACTTTGATCTTTAAAAAAAAAGAATATATTTTATAATCGGTCCAGACGCAGCCGAAAAATTGAGAATCACAAATAATATAAAAATATTCCGCCGAATTATGGGACTTTTTGTCTTTGAAATCAGTTAAAAATAAAACATTAAATAAAAATAATTGAAACATGACAAGCAGTGTTATCGCTAAAAAGCGATTATAATGAAATAATAAAAGAGTACGAGTCATTAGAGTGTGTATTCGTATAAGGTGTAGGGGGTGGGGTGCAAATAAGGGTTCAAAGTTTAAAACTTCTATAAATTTTATATTACGTCGTGGGCAACGTCGTGGGCAACGTCGCGAGTGACAGCTACTAATAATAGTATAAAATATAAGTAAACCTTTAGTCAACGTGATCTGGCAGCCGAGACGCGAGGTGTCAGTCAGCCCGTACGCCAGGTCCAGCATATCTCGCTCTTCGTCGCAAGGCTCCTCCGGTAACCTGGCAACAAGTCCTCGCTATAGTCACGGCCGCTATAAAAAGAGCTACGGCGCAAGAGCTCAGTCTTCAACGAGCGTTCGAAGAGTCCTCCTCCTGACGATAGTTAGGCGACGAGGTATTTCGAGTACGAGACTAAGATAAATTTAAGTGAAACGTGGATGTGGTCAAGAGGGACCACACACTGAAAACATTTTTAATGTCGCTCTCTTTTGATACCAAAACGTATAAGAAAAACACTAGATTTCATTTAAAAAATGCATATTATAGACGTTAATTTGTTAAAGTTTCCTAGTTTGAGCAAAATCTCTCGTTACTAAGGTCGTTGTTCAGTCCACATTCTAGAATACAGTGATTAACGATACTCACTAGAAATTATTACGGACCTTGTCTAAGTATAACGTAGGATATTAAAAAGGTAGAAACACACTAAAACAAACATGTTTTCGATACGTCTCATTCTTTTGATACCAATAAGGAGGTTACTCTGAGAGCAATGAAAACTTTGTATAAGAAACCCGTTCCTTTTGAAATAAGGTTTTTATTCTAAGAGATTTTATTTAGAAAATCCATATTTAAGTCAAAATACCTGTCAAAGTCCTCCTGTTTGAGTATGACGTGGCAGGTGGAACATGTAAGAGTGCCTTCACACGCGCCGAAGCCCTCGATATTAAGGTCGTTGTTGACCACCACATCTAGCAGCGTGTCCCCGACCTTAGCCTCCGTCTCTATCCGCTTGCCATCGTGGAGGGTGAATGTAAGTTTAACCCTAGAAATAATCTATACTTATAATAAAACTGTAACAGGTCAAATTCTGTACATTGAATATATTTTAAAAATTTCTTTCGTGGGGAGAGTTATTAACGATACAGACCCAAAATCTGTTGTAACGCGTGCTTTGATTTGAATGATTCTTTTTTTGTTGGAAATGTCTAACTGAAATAATGTTATCCCGAACATTTGTGGGGGTTCCCGTGGGAGGGGGATGAAAATCGTATTAAACTATAACTCGGTAACGCGTAATTTGATTTGGATGATTCTTTTTGTAGGATAAGTTTATCTGAAATTATGTTATCCCGCACATTTGTGGGGGTTCCCGTGGGAGGGGGATGAAAATCGTATTAAACTATAACTCGGTAACGCGTAATTTGATTTGGATGATTCTTTTTGTAGGATAAGTCTAACTGAAATGATATTATCCCGAACATTTGTGGGGGTTCCTGAAGGAGAGGGGGATGCAAATCGTATTAAACTATACCTCGGTAACGCGTAATTTGATTTGGATGATTCTTTTTGTAGGATAAGTCTAACTGAAATGATGTTATCCCGAACATTTGTGGGGGTTCCCGTGGGAAATGGGGATGAAAATCGTATTAAACTATAACTCGGTAACGCGTAATTTGATTTGGATGATTCTTTTTGTAGGATAAGTCTAACTGAAATGATGTTATCCCGAAAATTAGTGGGGGTTCCTGTGGGAGAGGGGGATGAAAATCGTATTAAACTATAACTCGGTAACGCGAAATTTGATTTGATCTTTTTGTAGGATAAGCCTAACTAAAATGTTATCTCGAAAATAAGTGGAGTTTGCGGTCGTGCGAGCTGGTTGTCAAATGCCTTGGTGTCTTGATTTAGGAATACATTAGCAAAATATCCTTTGGAGTAAAATAAGTTCAGAATTCGCAAAATTAAATAGGCGCTAATGATATGCAGAATGTTTTGTTTTTATAAATTATCCACTCATGCGGAACATATATGTGTTTTCAACTGTACGTTTAATTAATCAAACGTACAGTTGATAACATGCTGTCCACCCAGGTGTGTATGTTTCAATCATTTACTCGTAGAGATAATAAATTCATTTCAGATTAATTTATATCAATATAATCGCTTTTCTAAAAAAAACGGTTCTTGTCCGTTTAAACCGGAAGTAAGACTTTTTGAACGTAGGTTACGTTCAAAAAATACTTCCGGTTATCGATAAAAAGAAAATAAAGAGCATAGACAAGCTATCTTGTGGCATACAGAATAAAGCTTTGCACATACACGTCATGGCGCGGTCGAAAAGACGTGTTTGCGTCTCTAACATGTTATGACGTCACGAGTTTCGAGCATGGTATCTCGTGCTCAATAGAGAATTAGGCCTCTGGTCGAATCGTGGTTTTTATTTAAGTAATTTTGATTGAAAAATCAATAAAACTATTGGACTGACTTTGAAATGAATACGGGACCATCTGGAAGAATTTCGCATAGATTTATATCGTTCTAGTTGTCTCTGAGACACGATTCTATAACACAAAAAACAATCTAAAATAGGTTGGCCAATTCATTAATAAAATAGCAAACAAGGGCGTGACAAATATATGCTGTTAAGCTTGAAAAAAAATAATTTTTAAACTGATCGTATCGTCGGATTTATTAGGTATATGTATTTATTTTTAAACAATTTTTATAAGACAGCAAGCAGGGCGTAACGAAATAAGCTGATTAGCATGACGAAGGTGATTTCTACTTGTCTTATTTAACATGAAAACAAAATTGAAGCAGAAATTTGTATGTAACTCGTTTAGGATTTATATACAACTAGCTGAGAAGACGGACCTGCCCAGCTTGCGATGAGTGGAATTTAACATTTGATCAATCCCGGCCCCAGCGTCCATTCCGCGGAAAGGACAAGAAGTAAGACCCCCGTACCTTGTGCCCTCCCCACAGGGGCACGAGGCGCCCCGTGATGATGACAACTAGCTGATCTATCGATGTTCCTTCGTACTAACAGTTATGTACATTTTTCAATGTTTAAACTTTAACTGATTTTTCACAAACCTTTAAAAACCAAAATCTGCTAAATCAGTCTAGCCGTTCTCAAGTTTTAGCGATACATACGAACAGCAATCGATTTTTACGTATTTATACCTAACTACCCAAAGAGCAGTGGCGGATTATGTATGGAGAGCGCCTTAGGCGAGCAGTTTCTAGGCAAACAAAGCTATAGTATTTTTTAGAGTTCCATACCCAAAGGGTAAAAACGGTACCCTATTACTAAGACTTCGCTGTCCGTCCATCCGTCTGTCTGTATCTCACGAACAAATCTATACGGATTTTTATAAAAAATTTATGGAACAACCCTTTCAAACAAAACAAGAACATTTCATATCAGTCTAGCCGTCTCCGAGAGATCAGGTAACTAACAGTCAAAGTTAGTTTTAATTTTAATAATTAAAAATTAAACAAAAATATTGTAAAAAAGGCAACCTAAACTGCAAACATAATTAAAAGTCTAACATAATTGTTGTCCGTGTGGCAAAGTCCCAAGAATGCTGGCAGCATTCCCGCTTTGAATTGCCACTGAAATCCTTTGAGCAAGGAATGAGCCAGCTCTCTTGTCCGCAGTGGTATCGATAAGTTCAAAACAAATGTTTTGCCAGGAGCCAAAAGGTTCTAGTTAATAAGTTTTTAATTATTTGTTTTAAGTTACTTTTATTTGTCGTCTGGTACATTTCTATTCCAAATATTTTTTTTTCTATTCTATTACATTAAAAAAATATGATACAATTTCAAATAATTAACTCGGGCTCAGTATAGACAATGTAGCCCTGAAGCAAACAAGTTGGTAACAGCAAATAATAAGGTGCTTTTACAAAATCATATTTTAAGGTGATTAGACACAGTCGTCAGCCATTTATGCACACTTCATACACGCAAGGTTATCTTTTGTATGAATTTTGAGAGTAAATACATACGACTTTTAAGTTATGACGTTAAAGTAGAGTTAATTTTAGTGATAATTACTTAGGATGCTAACAAGGAGATCTAATCTGTCCTTTTGTCTTTATCTTAAGCATATTATTGATCCTTATAGATCCTTGACTAATAATCTAAGTTTAAGTACTAACCCTTTGAAATGTTACAATTTAAGGACCTAATATTGCATTTGTTAGAGGACGCAATTTTATTTTTGGGACATGTGTGAGGGGTCAAAAGAAGCTTAACCCCAAGTTTGTGGGGTTACCGCCCTTGTCCTTCGGCCACCATCTTGGACAAAAGGGTGCAAAAACCTTTTTAGCGATATCTCGGAAACTAACTACAAAAAATCGTCAAGACATAATTCGTCAATTATAATTAAAGATATAAGCTAAAAAGTGAGAAAAATTCTTTTGTAAATTCAGTAAAGCAAAAATTTATTTTTTTGCTTTATAACTTTTTACTATACATTATACAAAAAAAAAAAAATACCTCAGACCAATCTTGTAAATGGTTTTTTGAGGACTTTTTATTTCTTTCATTTAACACGCTCTTACAGCACTCCAAAGTTGACAGAGTCCGTAACTTAGTCCAAATGAAATGTTCTACTTTACTTATTCATTGATAACTCTTTTCCCCGCCACCTATGGTCTGTTTTTCTGAGAGAGTTCAGGCTGTACGTTGTTTCTAAAAATATCAGTCAGTCAGTCAAGACTTCCTCTGTTGTGTATATAGTTGGATAGACATTCATAGTTCAATATAGTTATTAGTTATTATATATAGTTCAATAATGGCTATCCAATAGGCTTACACAATAGATCCCCATATAAACAACATACAAATAAACCCTTATCAATGTATCAATACACTTTATCAACATAATGAATTATCTTCAACTGGTACTTACTATTAACTACAAGATAGGAAATAATGATAATATTTATTGTCATATCTGGGGACTGTTCAAATACATTAAGGGCTTCTTCACACGTACCACAACCACACCAATGCAAAATGTGGTACGTGTGGACAGTCCTATTCATTTTCAATTCGAAATATGCGCCCGGCCACGTGTTGTGGTTGACAGGATCACCGACCCATCACTGTTTTCGTGTTTCTGATACAATTATTGTTCCGGGGTCTACCTCTTTTCACCACACATATTGTAACGTATTTTTTTTTGTTATTGGTGTCAATCACTGCACTATGATGTATTTTAGTAATAAAATTCTGCATAATTAAGTCTTTTGATAGGCATAGTATCAGCGCAATAATATGACTGATTAGGAAGCTTGTAACATTAAAGTGATAATAAAGACAGAAAAAAATAAAACAGTAAAACCTAGTAAATAATGCGTTAGTTATGTGAAAAGAAAAAATCACTAGCATTGGACAACAATAAAAGGTAGAAAAGAGCTATATGTTATTGTATAGAAAGTTGGCGATCTATAGATGGCTTAAAAAAATACGTGTGGCACTCGGGGGCTGCCGCGGTAAAGCGATTGCATACGCATATGTCTAGGCGCACGCAGACAAACGAAAGAAGAAGAAGTCTGCCGAACATCTACAGATAATCCAAATGCTCCAACCCACCACCAGAAGGCAGCGTGCCCAGTATGCTAGCCGCATTACCACGCTGAATGGCAATGCTTATACGTTGTGCCAGATAAACACCGGCATTCTGGTCACGCGTGGAATCGATCAACCGCTCCGATAAGTTTTGGAAAATAAGATGAGCTCCCGGTCCCCACGGCCCTAAAGGCCCTCTACCGAGGCTAGCATATTTTCGCCGTTTGTGCTGTTCGGCTAAATAAGCCGCCGCCCCCGCCCTACTCTGTATAAAACAGGCATTCTAGTCACAAATTATGTTACTTGACTTTGTGACGACGAACTATACATATGTATATATTTATTTATTATATATATTTATTAGCCATGTTCTCATGGAAGTGATGTCATTACGTGAGAATAAAAGTGAAAATGGTGTATGGATTCTACGAATTTTAAATTTTTTGATTCGTCGGGCATATTTGTTTGTAGGGGTATTTATCCCAATAAGGGGAGAAGTTTGCTACGGCGCTATTTACTGGCCGATCTTAATATATATTTTTTTATAGTCGATAGGCTTGCGCTTTACCGCAACTCACCTGATGTAAAATGACGATGCGGTCTAGGATGTAGCGCGTTTGCGTAGAAGAAACCGATTCACTCGCGATTTGAAGAGACCGAGATTATAGCTATCGGGAAATAGAGAACTTGGCAGCGAATTCCACAAACTGGTAGTTCGCACAATAAATGTAGACGCAATGCTTTGAAGTTTAACTTTGGCCAGACATGTGGGATACAACATTAGTTAAGATTCCTAAACATAAAAATAATCGGACAAGTGGTTGTCTGCAGTACTACTAGTTTTAAAGGTGGAACATTCTGAAAATCTTTACTGAAAACGTACTGAAAAACGTACCGATATTCTTTAAAAAAAATGATTTTTTTTTGGATAAGTATTGATATAAAAAAAAACTACTGGTCATATATTGATACAATAGAAATGGGACCACTTTAAAACAATAAAATATATTGTTTCAACACTCTCAAAGAAGAAAGAAAAAAAACAAATGTCGAATTTAAAAAAAAAAAAAGTCTTTATTCTTTTCTTCCTCTTTTTTGGGATGTCGGTAAAAAAGGAACCCAATTTCAACAAGTAAACAAATCATCTACGATGTATGTGATAATGTTTGTTTGGATGTTCTTACTCGCGTCAATGTCGTAGTTTTTAACCAAAATGGCGTGATTTGGTAATGCGTATTCTATAATTTTTTGAGTATTTTCGATTACAAGTAACTGTCCCAAAAAAAATTTTTACGGTGCGTTTACGAGTATATGGCCATTTACATTAAGTAGGTAGAAACATGCAAATACAAATTACTCGTATTTATTCATAGAACATATGCTATAAATCAGTCAATGTAAATGAAATTACATTAAAAAAAATTGTAATTAAATGAATAGAGTAGACAAACGTTTTTTTTCTAAAAATACCAAAACAATCTAGGAAAAATTACGAGAATAACTGTGTTTTTACCTTTTTTCTATCATTAAAAATGTCTGAGAAAATTAAGATCACAGTGCGCATTGCCGTTCGACATGACTTCAAATCGTTCTCGGCATTCTAAAGCGTGATGCTGATGACGTCACAGGTCGTGTTCTAGCCGGGCGAGTATGGCAAATAGTTGCTAGCTGCTCGCGCTACGATTGAAAGTAATATACCTATTATAACCACGCGCATATTTATAGTGGCTAATAAATTTTTAGTGATAAGAAATACAATGTCATGCCTCAGTGTCTTAATTCCAATCTAAAATCACCGTAAAAGCTATTTTTGTGACATGCCGAGGGATCAAAATCACAGAAACAAGTGGACGACAGTGCAGAGTTGATGCAATTACACCTAAAACTACATACTGTTGTGAAGATCATTTTGAAGATTTTTTAGTCCTGGGGTATTTTCCCAAAAAGGGGTGAAACTCACTACGGCACCATTTGCTGGCTAATTTCAATAACATTTGGTACCAACATACATAATGCTGAATATAAAAAAAAAACAGTCAAATGGTTGTTGTTTTTTTTAAGAAGTTGTAAATATATCGTGCCTACCTGTACAAGGACACGTCGGTATATTGTCTATTATTTACCTCAATGTATATTATTAAACGAATGTAATAATTATTTTAAAACAATGTAAGTCATAAATAAATGTCAATGTAAAAAACAATAATTACATAATTTATTTATATGTGAAATATAGATTACCTAGTAATACAGTCATAAAATAAAATAAAATCACAATTAAATGCGCGTCAGCAATCAAATAGCCCGCCTTTGATTGTACCTGGTGCAAAAGTACCCATCACACTGGCTGCATTGTCCCTCTGGATAGCAAAAGGGTCGTACCTGGTGCAAAGACTTGCGTCTTTGCACTTTGGGGTCTACAAATTTTTCCCTAATCCTGCGCCCCATTATATTATTAAATTACCAGAATTAGTTTCAAATTTAATAAGAGTAATAGTTTACAAATTTTTTTTATTGACAAAGTCAGTAAGTTTGAACACACATATAGTCAAACAACCGCCCTGGTTCGAACCTGGCGCATAGATGCCCATGATGCTAGTTGCGTTACCGCGCTGGATGGCGATGGCTAACCTTCGCACCAGAAACTAGCCGGAGCGAGAGTCACCGCAACTTTCACTAATTTTAAGTCCTAACTTACTAATAATTTTTTTGCCTCAGTACCCCAACTGCCCATTGTCTCCACTGCAATGAGAACAAACAGATAATTCGGCTCCATTGCCGCGTATTTCAGGTGCTTTTTAATAGCCGCATCCTCTGTCACTACTGGAGACCGAATCGAGCGACTCAGGTGACAAGCAGAGACAGTGCTGTCGCAAGCTGCATCCCATATCAAACATTTGCCTTTCTTCCACGGCACCAGTCAGCCACTAATTAATTAATTAGTAGGTATTTTAGGTTAGGTACATACCTGCCAACCTTAGAATATGGACAGAAACCCAAAATAACAAAACTACAAAATCATGGATTACCAATACAAGACAGAAATTTTATTATTTGTTTATGAGTCTAACATATAGATTTTGTAAGACATTGTTAAAAAACATACCTACTTAGCTTGTAATTCTACGAAATTCAGCAGCCGTGAAATACTTACATATACATAAAAATCAAATCTACATATATCTAAAATCAAATGTAAAAATCAATTGTCTCGCAAAAACTCGAGAATGCCTGGGCCGATTTATCTGATTTTGGTTTTGATATGTATGTGAAAGTTTAGGGAAGGTTTAAACAGTGAGAAACATACAACCCGGTCACAATATCTGTGCACCTGAGCTCGTGACGTCATATCGGCGGTCTGGGTACGGTGTGCTAACCGTACTGTCGCACTGGGGAGTGCGCGGAGAGGTGATAGGGGATGCGGGAGAGGCGCCGCATTCCAGCGAGGTGCACAGATATTCTGACCGGGTTATATACAACTGTTAGGTGACACGAAATTCGCCGGGCCTGTTAGGCAATTGTTCGACTGGCAAAGGTCAGTCAAACAAATGACATTTAATGAAAGTAAAAATAAAAACAAATTAATCTCAAAATACAGGAATTCATACTAAGACAACAACAGCAACAAGCTATCTGTTTGATCTAAAACTATGTATCTAATTATTATATATTGTGATTGTTGCAATGTGCTAGTACTTTGTTCCACTATTCACTTTAAAAATGGCACATATAATGAAAAATAAATACACATGATATTTTATTACACCCCCGTCCCTCCTTGTGTTATTTCGTGATTTTCGCCAAAACCTATCTACCATCATCCTATATACCAATTCAACAATGTTGGAAACTAGGACTTTTACGTGAATACCAACATCTAGATGAACAGACAAAAGAAAGTTACCATACTCTAACCAGAGATAATAAAGTTGCTTGGTCAATTACTTTCATAAAAAAACTGCCAAACAATTACCTCAGTATTTTTTTTATAATTCTCTATGGTATTAGTGCACCAAGGTTCATGAATACCAAAAGATCAAACTATAAAAATTAACATTAGATTCCAGAACCACTAAGAGTGGTAAATCTATCAGTTTTTTTATAAATTACAGGTCGGGGAGTTTGCCTCGGAATAACATAATTTGAATCTCCCATCCATATTAAAAACATTGGTCAATAGAGATACAGTCAGGCGCTGCTAGAGGTTATATGGGTTTGCACAAAACACTTTTCCATCTACTTTTATACTGCAAACTGCTTGATTCTGGTACCACTCAACAACTACAACTAGCTGACAGCTTCTCAATTTCCTGATAACTATAAACTGAGTCTTTTCTAGTCTCATGTGAATCAGTTACTACTAGGCAAGCAGGCTTAATTTTAGTCCACGTTATCATTTCTCATCAGGTCAGGCACAGTAAAACACAAGTTTTTCTAAAGTGCTTAAAATTTTAGGAAGGCCACAAGTGTCTATAATAAACAACTTTGTTGCTGAAGCACTGCAATATCTTGTATGTTTCTGACAAATTAATGAAGAAAAAAACAAAAAACTCTCTAACATAAAAATTTGAAAAGCACTGATACAATAGACAACAACAACTATTAAATATATAATTGAATGTTTAAGCATAATAATAAATTTAGTATAGCACTAACTTTATCACAGTATCCTCTTGATAGATAGTTTTGGCTGAGAATGTCTTGAAATGGTTTAAATATGGCATCCAATCCACATTCTTACTACACATACCACAAAAAAATTAGAAAAACTTTTTTCGAAATTTTTAAATATATTTAAAAAAAGTGTTTTTAATACTTGGCCATAGATTTCACGCAAAATAGTTCAATAATCAAGCCAATAATTGAAGTCGAAAGGTGATTATTTGGAAAGATTTCAAAAAGATTGTGTACTTACTTTTCATCTTTTGGCACCACTTTAGAGGTCGACAATGGATTTATACATCTCCGGTTGCTAAAACTTGCCCCTAAACCGTTATTTTTCACTAAATAACGCAAAGAACGACCAGAGAAAGTTAAACTTCGCAACATTTTTGCTAGAACTTTGTATTGCTACGCTGCAACGAGCCACCAAGTTCCAAAATTTATATTAAATTATACACTAACGGTACGGGATAATTTTAAGATAACATCACGTTACCTTTTCATAAATTATAATTTATAATGCTGAATTTTACGCAAATTATCATAGTTTTTAAGGTTATTTGAATGTAGTTCCGATTTACGTAACTGGACAGTGACAGCTGACAGATCATCATCGGAATAATTGGGGAATCAAATACTGCGTGAAACGGAGTAAGAGTAAACACAATCTTATTGTATGTCACTGTCAAACGTAAAAAAATTTCGTTGTCATATTATATCACATTATTTAGACTGTCAGTCAACAAAAAATTAATGTTTTCCAGATCATTGTTTCTTTCTCTTAGTCTTGGATTTATATGCTTTTATTGTAGGAGTTTGAATAAAATCTTTATTCTATAAGTAGTGAATTATTAAGATTACCATTATAACCATGTCTGAGAGGCTAAAAAACACGAATCAGGTATCAAACGAGGAGGTAATAGAAGACCTAACCAAAGACTTAACCAATTCGCTAAACATTAGTGAAAATCCAGCAGAATTCGTTATAAATCCCAGTACTAGCGTAGAAAATACTAGTAAAGAAGCGGATAATGCTGCAAACATAACAGGTTAGTTCAAGAACTATACGCGAATGTAGGATAGGGCTTTTTCAAAATGTTCGTTTTATTAAGCATTCCTAGCATTTTCTGTACACGACATAAATTTACTGATAATCAATTTAAGACCAAAGTTATATTTGCAACTAACTTGGATTTCTGTATTGCTTCAAAAACCACAAATTCGTCAATTAAATAATTTAAACAGTACGAACCCACACATCAGCAACCATTGTCTATGCCATAAGTAAATATTGGTCATATTAAGGTATTTATTTCTTAAAACACAGAATTTGTATATAAGAGAAGGAAAGAAAAGAGAACAAACTAGATTACAATATCATTATGACTATCCTTAGCCTCAGATACGTAAGCTAGGCCGGAGCCTGTGATATAGGTATCTGCGCTGCCTCGATATTGGTCTATATTTTAATGTAACCTATTACAGTAAGATTATTCAAAAAAAAATTTGACTATGTCCGAATATTTATCTTAACAATATTTAAATATCATATCACATGTAGCAGCAGAGCAATCAACAACAATTATAAAGTGTATCAGATAAATCACAAAAAAATAAATAAGAAACATAAGTAATTACATATTTTACAGTTGCAGTGCAGTATATTATATTGTAGTAATTTAAACATATCAAATTAATAATATTATTTATGTTTGCTAACCAATCAGACACTAAGTTAATTGTGCTTACTTAACTTAGTGTGAATAACAATTAAATATCTGTATCTGTTAAGATACCATAAAAGTAAATATGATTCTATCATACTCTTCATTATAAACATAGTATATAATTAGGTTACTTATGGATTAGTGTATATGTTGTAAATTGAGATAGGTTCTCCACTTTCGGGCGGGGCCAAGGTGCTGTTAGAGATTTATGCAACGTTTATGAACTATGTCCTTGCTGTTAATTTATTTTAACTTTATGATATGTGTGCAGAATTACAGGGTGACATTGTCAATGATGACATAACCCCATCAAATAAAAGAATTAAAAAAAAAAGAGATAGGTTCTTTTAGTCAATCGCATTGATTTTTGTAATGTTATATAAATTTTCATTTTCATTACTTTATAGACATTCCACAAGCCACTCTACAAAACGACAAAGACTTTGACGAGATAGAAAACGAGAAAGACCATGACAATTCGGATAAAGAATCAGACACGGATTCAATAGATGAAACATCACTCAAAGATGCTGAGGTGGACCTTACCGAAGATCAGAAAGAAGAACGGAGGATCATAGTGGAAGAACTGAAGGGTAAAGGGAATCAGGAGTTCAAGATGGGGAATTATGATTTAAGTGTTGAAAAATATACAACAGGTATGGAGCAAATAGTTACGATAAAGAATCACTAAGTCTGGTACACATAAACGCCTACTTAAATAAAAAGTTATTTAATGTTAGTATGCCAAGTAAAATTCTAGGTTTTATTAAGTCAGCACTCTATCTATACAGGGTTATCGGCTAGGGGTGTACTAAGCTGTAAGAAGGTCACTGTACTTATCTTAAGAACCAACTTACACAAAGGGATCAACTCTGAATTTGAGAAAAAATAATCAGCTGTTTCATACATTTTGACGACGACCGATCAACTTTTTGTATGGAACAGCTGATTTTTTTCTCGAATTCAGAGTTGGTTCCATAGTGAAAGTTGTTCCTTAGGATGGGTGCAGTGAGCCCCTTTCGGCTTAGTACACCCCTTGATAACCATTTATACATAAAAGAGCAAGTCCTGACCAACTGATATTTGCTAGGAATCAACGCAGAACTTAAGCCACTGAACCTAGAGACATGTAATTAGGATAGTGTATTCTTTATAGAGCGTAGGTAGGGTTGTACCAAGAAGGAATCTTCCATAATTCAATCACTATCAGAGAGTCTATAAGAGAGTCATATAAGGTGTTCAGGTTCAGATCATTTATTGCTTCCATCACTACATGATGTTAAAAAATAAGTACATTGTCCAATGGACCCTGTCGGGCACAGCAAAGTTAAACGAGAGGAGAATGTATTACTATAAGTAAAAAATTATATTATGTCAATATCATAGCATGAAAATATTCAATGTTGTGTCACAGGCAACACCGTTAGTGACAGCTATTAGTTACTACATATATAAATATTCTATTCATATTGGGAATAGAATATTTATATAGGGCTTTTCCTTTCAGCTCTGCAAACCTGTCCACTCCAATTCTCTCAGCTCCGAGCTATTCTATACTGCAATCGTAGTGCAGCGAGGATGAAGCAGCTCAAATATGATAAAGCTATCAAGGACTGCACTAAAGCTATCGAATTAGACGACAAATATGTCAAAGCTTATATCAGGTAAGAAGCGAATTATAATACTATACAACACATTATTTATTTCTGCACACCAAATTAAAATAGCTGTAATATAGATGAATTGCTGAATGTGTTGTTGTGCAAATCTTGAGAGCAGCTGAACTGATTTTGCTAATGATGAATGATGTACAAGGATGGTTCTTACGGAGAGAAATATGAATCAAAAATACCTAAAAAGGTCTAAAAACAACTCTGTTCTATATTCCAATACAATTGGTTCATAATAATACTTAAAAGTCAATTTAAACTTCAATAGCATACTGTAAAGTTGAAGAGTGAGTGGTGAGGTTATATTAATGTCAATATTTATATGATGGTAACATTACTCTTAAATAATCAACTGTTGCGCCGAAGTTTGCCCGGGTCAGCTAGTAGGCAATAAAATACAGGCAAAAACAAAAGATCTATAAGATCCCTTATTAGGGCCTTAGAGGGATTAATTAATTACATAAGGCGTTTAGGGAGGGAGGGGGTCCAGTCAAACCTCACCTGATTTCACGTGGAGGGGAGAGGGTGTTGTGCGCGAATCTTACGTAGTTTTTCGAATAATCTAAAAATGTAATTTATGGAGGCCGCTTTAGTATAGTATCCTAAACAATACCGATAAATGACAACATTATTTTTTGCAAAAATGAAATGTCAATTTAGAATAAAAATGGCTGATTAATTAAAGGTAATCCAAATGTATTAAACAGGGGGCAGATTACCCAGAGGCTAGCAGTATTACCACTGGATGACAATGCTTATATCTTGGGCCAGATATTATATACTTAATCGAGAATCGTTTCATTTACTTACGCTTGCATTTTTTTTAGCTGAGAAATTAGCAGTTTGCAATTTGCTATTTTCTATTACCAATTCCATTGTGTAGTCATCATCAACAAACTTTACCAGTTGTTGATATTTACTTGTAACTCACGTTAATGACTCACTTGTTACATTAGATGTAAGATTTTTCTCTGTATATTTGATGTTTGTGTATCTGCATCAAGAGTTAGTTCATTCATTCATTTAATGTTAGTTTGTTAATGTGTCTGTGTTATCCTTAGATCTCTTGAGTACTTAAGAATATCTAGAGTACTAAAAGTGTGTTGAGGCAGCCTTCCTTGAGAGTCAGTGTATTCGAGACTAGGCATGGTTCTGGTGGTCAATTGCTTGGTTGTCTTGAAAAAAATGGGTCATGACTCATAGTCACACCAGGTTTTCGTTCGCAAGTGACGTCATTAGCGAGTCGTGAATTCTTTTGAACGTTTCAAAAATATGGCCGCAGGTGGTCAAGTCTGTTATTTGAATCGTCTCAGAATTGCGATTACATTGTGCCAAAATGGCCGTTTTGACATAGAATAAGCCACAGTTAGTATTAATCAGAACATAATTTTTAATACTAACTCTGATCTATCCTATGTCGAAACCAGACTTGACCACCAGGTGTGACTATGAATCATAACCCATTTTTATAAGATAATATTAGCATGAAGTTCAAATGAGGACTCTGTGTGATTAACAGGTTATTTTTTGTGTAACTCTAGTGCGTATTCTTAAAAAAAATTGCATATTCTCTTCCTTGTTTAAGTGCGGCTGAAAGCATACCCACAGTTAAGTATCTTTATCTGTCTAAGTTAACTAAGTAATTTGCTATAGGCGGGCGCAGTCTTACGAACAGAAAGAAAAGCTGGACGAGAGTCTAGCCGATTACAAGAAGATTTTGGAACTAGATCCCAGCTACGCAGAAGCACAGGTATGCTAAATGTTAAACAGAAAGTCAAATAGAAAAAGGCCATACTTTGAAGTCAATCATTGATTGATCCATTCGTTCTTTTTTATTCATTCAACCTTTAAGAAGGGCGCGTTATCGTGAAATCTAAATGAATATATACATACGGCTTTGGAAATTTGAATGCACTAGATTTGGTGACATTAATAAAATATATACAATCACTACAAATATTGGTACACAGAAACGTGTTAAGTTTTTTTGAATATATCTATTTTTAGATAAAAAATTAATTTATTAAAAAATGCCGCAATTGATGTTTTACAATGTTACGATTTTGACGTTTTTGGCCGATTTTATCCGAAGATGTTGAAGATTCGTCATAATATTTACTATTAATGTACATTATCTTATAGACGCCTATTTGGAAAATTATTTGTTTTGTTTGAAGAAGCTTCAGTCAGTTGGGTTTGTCAATCTAACCGAGTGATTGTTTTTTTTTTCAGAAAGCAGTTATACGCTTACCTCCCCTCATAGAAGAGAAAAACGAAAAACTGAAGACGGAAATGTTGGGCAAACTGAAAGACCTCGGCAACATGATTCTAAAGCCCTTCGGTCTCTCGACAGAAAACTTTCAAATGGAACAAGACCCTGAATCTAAGGGATATAAGATAAATTTTAAGCAGTAAATTAATTGTAATAACTGATCACAAACCTATATTATCTGACTTCAAAAAATATGACGTTTCCAATACGTCGGAATCTAAACGTAGGTCTCTCCATAGAAAATTTTTAAATAACACAAGACTCTGAATCCAAAGAGTATTTGGAAGATTAATTTTAAACAGTAAATTGATAATAAAAACTGATCACAAATTCATTTGAAACAATATCAAAAAAGGAAAAGGTTTGCAATACATCAAAATCAAAACATTTTAGCCTCTCCGCACACATGTTTCGAATGAAACAAAACCACGAATCTAAGGGATATAAATTTAATTTTAAATGTCTAAAAACTAATTACAAACCACTTTTTAACCGACTTCAGAAAAGAAAGAGGTTTTCAATACATCACAATATATTGGCTTCTCCACGGACATATTTCAAATGGAACAAGACCCAGAATCTAAGAGATATATGATTAATTTTAAGCAGTAAATTGATAATAAAAACTGATCACAAACCTCTCTATACCCGACATCAAAAAAAATATGAGGTTCCCAATTCGTCGGAATCTAAACAATTTATCTCTCAATGGAAAACTTTTGAATGAAACAAGGCTCTAAATCTTAGCGGTATAAGATTAATTTTAAACTGTTATTCAATAAAAAAACTTATCACAAACCCATTTAAAGTGACGTAACAAAAAGGAGGAGGTTTGCAATATACGCTTTTTGTGCCATGTTGTTTGTTTTTTTAAATTCTTTTTATGTTGTATTTTTGTGGTGACGATAAAGAAGTATTGTGTTGTATGGCAGTCAAAACATTTTGACCTGTCCATGGACATTTTCAAATTAAACAAAACACTTAATATTTAATTAGGATTATTTTTAGATAAAAAAATTATCTGAAAACTGATCACATAGACTCTTTTATCCGATAATCTAGATTTCTAACGGAGAAGAATTTTTTAAATCTGTCCAGTAGTTTTTGATTTTATTCATTACATACAAAAATAATCATCATTCCTCTTTATATTAAGCGGATTTATTGGCAGTACATTGTGCGGCCTTATCGCTTAAAGCGATTTTATCGCCGGGAAACCTTCGCATGGACGTCATCATAGTTCGAACGCATGTGTTGGCTGATTCGAATCTGGGAGATTCCAGTAACTATCCATTCTTTGAAGACGGTTAAAAAACAAGATCTTATGAAAAAATATGATACCGACTTACATTACGGCAGCCGTCTATAGAACTTGTTTAATAATTTTGAAAGTAAAAATTAAAGCAGAGTTTGATACATTTAAACGGGATCACTTGAGAAGTGTACGCTATTAAACAGAAATAGAATTTTCGCCGTCTCCGAAATATCAGGAACAAACAAACGCAAAAAACATACAGTCGAATTGAGAACCTCTTTTTTGGAACTCTGAGTATTTATAAATTCAATATTCAAAGAAAACATAAATCATTTATTTCGCATAATATCACAATTTATAAATTATCATTATATTAAAACACGTCAAAATAAATTAGTCGAACAACCCTCCCCGAATCGTACCTGGAGCAAAGGTACCTACCCATTACCCTGGCTGCGTTACCGCGTTGAATGGCAATGGCCAGCCTTTGCACCAAGTAAGATCCGGAGCGAGAGTCGCCAGTCAACTCGCTAATTCTACGCCCAATCTCCCTAATTAAAGTTATTCAAAGTATATAATATAATAAGTGATCAGCTATATGTTTGTGTAAATGTGATATATAAATAAATAATGCCTGTTTATATTATAGTGTAATGAAAAGAAATAATTTTGGTTTTATTTCAAAAAAAGCTTCGCCCCGCGATCCTGTGCAAATTTGATTATTCCATGGAAATACTGCATTTATTCGTGATGAAATGTAGTCTATGTGTTTGTCTTGTACACAAGCTATCCTAGTGCCATATCGAATTCATATAGCTGTTAGAGAGAGAAAAAGTAACAAACATACAGACTCGCGTATATAAAGTCTAGCCTCGAAATTACGTGGTAGCTTAGTCGGAGAACCTCTTGCCATCTAAGCGAAAGAGCGCGGGTACAATCCCAGATTCAGGCATGCACCTCTGGGTCTCGCTCATATGCAAATAAGAATTAGAATCACTTGCTTCAACGTTGAATGATAACATCGTGGAATGCTTTTCCATTGGCTATCAGGCGTGCGGAAAGCCTTGATTTATTTATCAAAATTCAGGTTAAGAAATATTACCTTTCAAGCATTAATCACTTATTTATACATTGTCATTCTGTTTTTTTTTTTTAAATTGATATTCCTTGTCTGTATATACATATTAGTTTGTTGTTATATTACATTCCTATAAAGGTGGTCTGGAAGAGATCGCTTTTTAGCGATAAGACCGCCTTTTGTGTCATGTTATTTGTTTTTTATTATTTTTGTGGTGACAATAAATAATTATTGTATTGTATCGTGAGAAATCCAGCTTGTCAGGTGCTAGTAGCTTATAAAGTTGAAGTATCCAACTCGCTATTTAGTCAGCGTGGTGTGTGTGACTTACACCCCCTTCATAAGGGAGACCCGAGCTCAGCAGTAAGACGCTGTGGGTTGAGACGTTGAGACACTAGCCATGTGTCGCAATGCTTGTGTAATCTTACTAATATTACAAATGCAAAGGTTGTATAGGTACAACGTGTAACTTAAAGGTGTGACAATACTTAAGGGTGTTAGTCTACCTATCAAGGTAAACGCTGCATAAAATTTATTATTTGCAAAATTGGAGAATAAAACCATAGCTCCTCCATACAACTTAACCGATCAAGTGACCAATTTTTGCGTGCAGTACAAATTTTTTTTTTTCGAATTTTGCAAAATTTTCTTTTCCAATGGGTGAACCCAATCCACCCTTGTTTGGTAGACTAAACACCCTTAAGTATTGTCACACCTTTCCGTTACACGTTGTCTTTGTCTTATACTCTTTCATGGAATACTGCTGAATCGATTTGGATGAAATTTGGTACTGAGATAGCTTAGACGCTGGATTAACACATATGCTACTTTTTATCCTGTATTAACGCAAGGAACACCGCAGGGCGCAGCTAGTGTAATGTTTAGTCACCATAAAATACCTACAAAAAATTATGGCATAGGATGCGAGCTTATCGCAAAAAATTGTTTTTTCTCACAACCTATGTAGCAATGCTAATAGATTGTGTGTCATGATTTGTGTTTTTTAAGCTATTGCATAGCTTTTATCGCGGGCTTTGAGCGCTGCGACCGAATCAAGAAATTCCGTAACGAAAATAAACCTAACACCCCCCACTCCGACCGGCACAGCGCTGCAGCGGTGCAGAATTGAAAGCCGTGCATCGTCTAACGTCGTTTCGGTTCGGCAGACTTCGGCACGGTGTTTGTGTGCATGCGACTAGACGTATGCGTATGCAATAGCTTTGCCGCGGCAGTCCCCGAGTGCCACATGTATTTTTTTATTATGTCCAATTTCTATTAGCTATTTGAATTGCTGGAACTTCTAAACTTTTCTTCATGTAGGCTGAATGTAGGCTAAAAAGATCTTACTATTAAAAAAGAAGAAATCCCTTGTCAAATACCAAGTTCTCTAAACAATAGAAGGAATTTTGACAACGTCACTTTTAGCATGAATCAGGAAAAATTGCCGAATATTTTTTTTATGATTTATTAAATTCAGTTTTGTTTTACATTTACAAATTATTCCCGTTTGCTATGTGATTTTAATTTTGTACTAACAAAATCAGGTGAGTTGGCAGTTGTTCTTTTTATTTATTGGTATGTTGGGCTGAAGAGTTTCTGGGCCGCTCAAACTCCTCGTCCTCCAAAGTCGAATGTACTTTTCGTTTGGTAAATTGTATGGACGTAAAAGCTGTAATAGTTATTTGTGCAACAAGAGAGCAAAGTGGATTTTTGCTGCGAGTGCAGATTTTGAGTCTCGAAAGCGAAAGATTCAATAATTTGATTTTTTTAATTTGATAATTTGAAAACAATTTGAATCTTGAGCGTTGAGAGACTTAAATAATGCACGAGATGCAAATATCTTTGCGCTCGTGTAGCACATACAACTTTTCACCTCAGAAGTGAGAACATCACAAAGGATAAAAAAAAAACATTTAATTTGACAATCGAAACCAGAATGAGGTTACGAATTATGAATGGAAACTAATTGCATGGCCTCCCTGATTTTAAATGATTTTAAAAATCAGGGAGGCCATGCAATCTGCTGAAGAGGGAGTTCGAAATGCTAATAGGAACTCTTTGCATTGTTATGCCACGGCGATTTGCGTATGGAGTTGTTTTTTTTTTTAGTGGCCAAAACTGTGTATTGTGCCAGTACTGGTATGAGTTTAAGTAATTTTGAATCTGTTTCTGTATGAAAATTAAAAACTACTTTCTTTACTTTACGTTACTTCGTCTCTCTAGAGAGCAAAATAGGGTTTTGCACACTGCTTTCTCGCAGCAAAATGTACTTGTTCGAGCTGCTGAGGTGAAAAATAAATTACTCACTTTAAAATTTCGGGCAACGTGCCTAAAATGCTGGCTACGTTGCCCCGCTGGATTGATAGACATATTTTTTTATGCAAAAGATACTTAAACCAGCATTTCTGTCAAAGTACCTAATATAAATTAAAAAAAAGTAAATTTTATTAAATCCTACATGGGACCATCCAGAAGCTTATAGATAGTGATGAAATATGATTTCAGTTTCAGATTAACCAGTACCTAAGTAAATACTTAACTATTGACACAGGGTACAGTACTTAAATACCTAAATGATAATTTAAAGTTGTTTTTTCACTTTATTTTAAAATGCTATTTTTAAACTACTTTCGTCTTTATGTCTAAGCAATGAAGAAAATTAGTTTGCAGGTTGCTTCAATATACTACCAACTTAAGTACCTTGTAACTTAAGTAAAAAATTGCGATCTAAATAATAAGATTAATTATTGTTATTCAATATTTCAGACACAATGGCGAGATGTCGGCGAAAGTAAGTTTTTATTTACCTACTTACTACTTGCTCGATTTTTTTAATAATTATAATTTGAATATTTTTTTATTTTCTAAGTGTGTAGAAAAACGTCGTTTGACATCTGTGTGCGTTAATCATAACAGTCTCGGCGTTCCTAATCGCACAACTCGGCGATGCATGCCTCATCTGATGTAATGATTAGGTACTCGTATTATAATATTCCTATTATATTGAATTAATTCCTTATTATTTTCTTTACAGAATGCGTAAAACGTGAGTATATTAATATTTTACTTGGTTTTAATATCCCAGGGGCCTACGTCTGCGTTTGCTTTGTGATGAAATCGACATAAAATTGGTGAGAATCAATGAAAAAAATATTTTATTATACTACTGCAAAAACATGGTGAGTTAGCAAGGCTAAGGTTGAAACTAATATAATTTAATAGTTTATTACATAAAATAAAAAAATATTATTTAAACTATGTATCTTACAAAGTAATTGGAAAAACAATTCAAATTAAAGACTTACCTAGGTCATTGATTATTTATATGCTAACGCCTAGATAAATCATGTCATACAACCAAAAATATCGCGTAAAACTTATTAAGTTCACTGGTACCTCGTAGTTACACTTAATATGTTAGATGGCGTTGGTGTGCATTATTATTTTTTGCATTTTGTTTTTTTAAGCGCCATCTACTGAGTACGGTTAGCGACAGTTCGATCAAAGGTAAGCTATCGATCAACTGCACGCATCGCAGCGTAACTTTGGATAAGTATTACAATATTGTTTGTGTGATGTTACGATATTGCATGGCTATAATACGAATCCAAGTCCCACATCAAAGTCTACGTTACTTTTCTACGGTTTATTCCGTAGGTAACTAAAATAAAGACACTTTCTTCTTTTTCTTTTTAGGCGCTTGGGTAAAAAAGGATTTTTACGTTGTGGTACTAAATACGTTTAATTTCGTTTAGTTGTTATTTCGAGGACAAGGTTTTTTGCCCAACGTGTAACTATTGTGTAAATAAATGGGTCACTGAACACATCTATTCCGTTTGTATAACCTCCGACAAAAAATCCCGAGTCATAATCTCTCGTATTCTATATTACAGCTCAACACTCGGTTTTATTAAAAGTAGCAAAACAAAATTCCGAATTCTGTAACATTCATTTATATCTGGCAATATAACACTGATGTTTGCATATTCAGAGCCATCTAGCGTTTTTCTAGTTGCGTCACTTAACTTTATTGGGCGCAGAATCGGTTTGGTTCAAGAAATCGAATATAAAATTATATTATATTTTTTCATGAATTTCATAGCTTATTACCCCATAAAATAGTTATTCTGATCTTATAATAAATTAATTTTATAAAGTCACTCCATGAATATTGTAAATTGACTCTTTTCGAGTAATTTATTTTAATGTTTACTCATTTGAAACCAGTAACGCCATCTGTAGGTTTTTTTTTAACTAATGGACCCAGAGTATGACATGGTTTATCTATGTGGTTAAATAATCAAGGCCTAGGTACACCCAGATATATTACACTTTACCTAAGAACAACCTCTTTACTGACTTTATTATATGAAATCCCAACATCTAATAATTTTTTAAACTTCTTGCGAGTATCAAATTTCTTGCGGTCAAAACATCCATACATACAAAGTGACAGACTCGAAGCAGAGACGCTTCGGTCGCTCGGTCAACAATCCGCTAAAGATAAAATATGGTCATTAGTTCAGGTTGTTTATCGGTGATGATACTTAACAATGTTTGTGTGTAGGCGCTGTCGCAGTCGCACAGGGCGTTTCAAGCGCTGTCGGTCGTGCGACCGCCGCTACCGCGTGCCACAAGGAGCCAGGCGTCGCCGGCGATGTAGTCGCAGACGACGCAGCAGCAAGCGGCGCCGCCCTTCTAAGCCACGGTAATTAACTGCTTAATGATTCTGATCTCTTGGTAGTTCAGTTAGGAGTAAAAATAGCTCCAAGCGGCGCCGCTTAGTTTCTGAAATAGCAGTCTTAGCCACGGTAATTAATTACTCATTCGCTCACTGCTTAGTGCCTCTGAATCCCTGGTAATTTTAGCGTGATGGGTTTTAGCGAGTTTGAAATTGTAATAATACTGCTCGTTCTGCGAACAGTTGAGTTATTTTTTACATTCATCATCTTTCATATTTAAAATTCTTATTTAACAAGCCGTGTGGTAGTGATTCGGTATTTGTCAAATATTATTGAAATCCCCTGGCCAATAACGCCTTTGCAATTAAACTTCCCATTTTGTAGGAATACTAGTTATTTCCCCAAACAGAAACACTTCTTACTTGTCTTTTCCAGCTACAATTGGCGCTGCCGATCGCGGACGGGTACGTTCAAGCGTTGCCGTCACTGCGACCGCCGGTACAAGATCCGGCGTCGCTCTGTCTCGCCGTACTCACACCACGAACCTGACGACGAGTAGCCGCCATGTTTACAGCTGGTGAGTGTTTGTATATAGAGCTACAAATTCGCGGTAATAAACGTTTGCGAGATTCTATTTGTATAGTGGCGCCATCTAGTTTTGTGCTACGAAACGACACAATAGCATGAATTTACTTATGCGCTCGAACCAAAGATTAGATACCTAACGCGCGTGGCCACTAAAGTGATACTCGTTCTTCCAAAAGTTATTGTCATAAAACTATGATTCTACTGCACAAGGGATAATTTTGTGCTGCAATATTTTATAACAATTCAGGCCCTGTATTGTTTCCAATTTATCTGAGAATGAGACATAGCGTGACCGCACATAAGACATATTTATATTATACTAGCTATGCTATTGACATGTCTGGCTCACAGATCGCTCGATCCCACATTTGACAGGACAGATGGCCAAGCAAAAATCCGGCCATGGTGATAAGGAAGGAATATCAGCATCTCTTTCTCTATTTTTCACTAGTAAAACATAATTATAGCATTTCTTTCTCGAAAGCTAAGTATGACGTACCTTATGAGCCCTCTATTATGGCTCGAACAAAATTTGTGTTGACGTTCTATTTATTTCAGGTACTTTTCCGAAAATCGTGTAGTCCCTGTTCTGTCTCGTCAGTAATTAAAATTGATCTTAGTGACGTTTTGTACGGCGTGAATATACATATTTTCTTTGATCTTGTTTTTTATTTGTACCTACTGATTTGAGTACAAACTAAAATAGATTTTATATTAGTTCTAGGTGTCGTTATTAAAATATAAAATATAATATTGAAGTTGGCTACAAATATAATTTTCGAAATCGGTTTAGGAGTATATGAGGTGATTCCCTATTCATTGTATTATAGTTATGTCACTTAAGTGACATAATCAAATATAAAGAAGTTTCAAACTTTGCACCCTTTTTGTTGACCCCTTTAAGGGCAGAAATACCAAAAACCTTTTCATCTTATATTAAATATACTCTGCAAATTTGTCTTTAGGTTCGGCGGTTTAGGGTCTATGTTGATTCCTGGCAAATGGCAATCAGTCAGGACTTATATATATATATGTATGTATTTAAACATGGTCCTGAATTATTGTGACTAAAATTTATTGTATTCGGGTTATAAGGCTAAAACATAACAAATTATTATCAAAACGTTTATTTAATCACAAAAATAAAAATTGTACTCAAACTTTACACACACCTGATTTTACAACCATCAATTACTTAAACATACTTTAACAAAATAAAATTATTTTACATGCTCTTAATAAATGTAATTAAATTACTACGATAAGGAAAAATATTATGTCCTACTATTATATATTGCTTGGGACAAACTGGGAATGTGTTTAGAAGATTTTGTTCAACTTTATTTTGTACGTTAACGCGTATTAATTGTCATAAGCGTTTACCTACTTGCAGTCTGCGCGTAAGCTCTGAGAAATCGAGGCTGAGGGCGGGGTGCGGGCGGGTGTGCCCCGCCCCTCCGTCGCTTCATACCCCGCATACATCTAGTGTCAATTTCGGGAAGTACTCTTGGTTAAGTCTTTAGTCCGCGAGAATTGTAGCGTTTCGATTGTAGCGAAGTATATTATTTAAGTGAAATCAGTTTTCACTTAATTATTTACGTTTATAATTTTATGCAAGCATACCGAACTATCTTTAGGTTTAGCTACCATGATAATAGTTGTAGAAAACCTCTCTCTATATTGAATAAAAGCGGGATTTTTCATCATTTTACTCTACTAAAACAGATTATTAAAACAAGAATATAAGTACTCAGTACAAGAATACAAACACTTAGTGCACGAATACAAGTAATCTGTAAAAGAAAAAAAGCACTTAGTACAAGAATCTAGTCAGTGCAGTGAGTAAGACCACAGAAACAATAGAATATTCGCTTCTGATACCAAAACCACCTGTCAGCGAGGCAGATTTCGTTCGTGTTATGATCAAAAAGGCAATTTATTTCCTAGCTGCTTCGTGAGTACTGTTTATCTTAAGCTCTGGTAATCCAATGGTAGAGTCTTTAAATGATAGGTAAAAAGTACAATTAAATTATCAAATACAGCGATAAATATCACATATTCAGTGGGAAACATTATGTTATATCTGTATTATTTTATTTGCGCATTTCCACATATGCAACGTGCCAATATCAAGTATTTGTTTTTATTTGTAACAGAAACTATTTTGATTTTGCTACCAAGTGATATTCTTAGCTGTGCTTGTCCATCGCAATAAGAACGCGCGAATTAAGTGATCGATTAAATCAACTAAAGTCGATTACTTAGTACAATAATACAAGTACTTAGTACAAGAATCTAGTCAATACAGTAAGCATGACCATAGAAACAACAGAATAGACGCTTCTGGAAGCAAAACCTCCCGCCGGTGGGGCGGATCCCGTGCAAGTTTGTAAATGATCAAACAAAGCAATATAGTTCCTAGCTGCTTCATGAGTGCTGTTGACCGTGGGTTCAGTCAGTCCAATGGTGGAGTCTTTGAAAAGAAGGTTGGATATTCCATCGAAGGGTGAAAAGATCTCGAAGTTGATGAGTTGGTTGCCAGTAGCCGCGTTGTATCCGAAGTACAAATCTAGGTTGTCAAAGAGCACGTTCAGGCTGTTGTACAGAGGGTCTTGTCTGAAATAAGAAAAAAAATACTGTTAAAAAACAATATATAACGTAAGACAAAGTCTACCTATTCTGAAGTTTGCTTAACTTGAGAAAAATAGTGTCCCCCACAAGATGCAAAATGGTGACGTGTTGGGCCATTTTTAATGGAGGACACAATTTTGTCCTTGTACGCTTTATACTTTTTTTATATGCCTGAGTTGTTGGTCGCAAGGCAACCTTAGCAGCTTTACCGTACTGTTGGCATGCGCAAGTGGTTGAGAGTTTTGGGGCGATAAGCACAAGGGTGACTTTGATAGCACGAAGCTCGGCGCTTGAGCCGTCGCCCAGAGAGGGGCTAACTGAATTTCAGACAGCGAGTGCCTAGAGCCTTAGCCAGTTGTAGTGGTATCCTAAGCTAAAAACTTAAAGACCTATTTCTCCCAGACCTTTGAATAAGCCATATGCATCTGAATTATCACTAGCTATGAGAATTTTATTTGGAATTTCATATGAATATGACAATATTACACGTCAGTATCTTTATAAATATATCTATGTAGATTCGTCTACATTTATACAAATAATAATTAATAAATAATCAATATAACAATTTGGGATGAATTCTTCGACAGTGTAAGCCGCCATAACCGTTAATAATGTTTTAAGGTTACCTTTACCCGCTAGGCACTAGTGATTTAAAGTTGCGTATTATTTCCGGTAGATGATTATACATAGCTACACCACAAATTCTTCCACATTTTCTGACCTTTACCAATCGATATTTGATCCCAATGAGTTTATTCCTCGTTTCTTGTGCACATATCGCCCTCCCGCAGGTCATGACAAGTACGAAAGGTGTCTAAATGTTTGTACATATATACAGATACATAATGAATATATACGTTCTATAGCTTCTTACCTTCTGGTAACGACCTCTGCGTCCACGACGTGTGCTAACGCGCAGTTGTCGTCGATGACCACACCGGCAGATGTCGCTAGTGTGTTGTTGCGGCACAGCGCGCGGAACTGAGACGGCTGCAGGTTTAATGCGGCTAGATGTGCTGGAAGATAAAACGTGTTACGAATTAGACAGATTAGAATTAGTTGTGTGATTAAATTTTGAAACATTCAAACTAGTGGTTCTGCGAACTGTTGACGTGAAATCTCGCGACCACAATAATTTTATATTTGAAAACAAAATCAAAAAAATCATCTAAGATGGCCGATTTTTACCGACTTCCAAACAAAAAGGACGTACTCAAGTCGACTGTATTCTTTGAACGTTTCCCCAATTTCTCGGAATCCGATTTGAATTTTTTGTCTGTATATATTAGTTTGGTTTTAAAATCAATATAACTGAAAATTTATTGCTGAATTGAAGTATATATTGATTTGGAAATTTTAAAATTCTTGTTTTATAAAGACTGAATCATGTGTAGTTCCATTAAGAGTGGTAGATTTACGTATTATACGCTAGTACCAACTCTCAGTTTTCAAGTCAGAGCACTATTAGTATTTACTAAATAGAAGTAACTTACAGTTGATGTTCTGTATATTGACGAAGGCGACATCTGTGTTGGGGTCCGCGAGGCACGCGAGAGAGCCGTTGTTACCATAGTACATGTTGGAATAGTCGAACGCGCAAGTAGCTGGAATAATCACATCATAGTATCAAGGACAGTTTCAGATAGTGGCCAGAAACTTCAGCCTAAGTCTGTGTTTCCGTCAGATATGAACAAGAATACGGGGTGATTCTAAATTGAATGCGTTTATTTAGTATACTGAAAGAAAAATTTAAAAACCCGTATTTTTTTGTTTAACCCGCTTTAGTACAAAAACATTGAGAAAACTTCAATTGAAGTCATGCAAAGTGAACGCCACACTCATGGATACCGTATAAGCCGCGCGATGCCCCGGTGCGGAACTAGGTCATGGCGACAGCAAGCGCGTTCGCGTTGATTTGTGTAATCGCGCTTAGGTGAATATATTTCCTAGTATTTTGTAAACAAAATGCAAGAAATGCGTTTCTTTTAGCGAAATGTGTCATATGCTGATTGCGTGGTAAAAATATACGCAGTCCATTTAGAATCACTCTGTATAGGGGAATAATGCTCGTGAATTCACACAGAAGTCATAGAGCAAGTATTTGAAAGACAATGACCCCGATTCGGTCAGGCCAAACTTACTAAACTAACCTAATTTGACAGTTCGTAAATTGTCTTTTCTCTTTTTGTTTCTAAAAGTGAGAAAAGGATGTATATAATTTTAGGAACTTGTAGTTTAGTCAGTGCGACTGGCCGAATTGGCGTCGTTATTGTCGACTATAATAGAGCTTCTGGGTAAAACTCCACCTTGGCTTACAGATCTCTAATACTTACTTGCTGAAGAGTTGGCAACAGTAACGCCGTTAGCGGGGCGACACAGCGAGCATAGGCTGGCCGCGTTGAAGTTCTGAAAACAATTACATTTTAACTTAAATTACTTTAGAAAAGTAATATTATTTGCAAGGTTTTCTTTAGAGTACCAACTCTAAGGATAACCTTGTTTATCTTGTTTATCTGTTTGTTTCGTTTGTCTACCTACCTAACATCGTCCGTCCGTTGGTTCTAGGTTAAAATTGTGCTGACTCAAATGCATGCGAATTGTAAACCCCAAACTAGGAGCAGGTAACTTCCAGCAAAAAGTAGAAAAAATATTTAACTCTTTCTTTACTGTGATCGACAGTTCAGTTTTGATATGCCCTTAGTGGAAATATTTGTTTTGTGTAAGTATGTACCAACTTTTTTTTTATCCAACACAGCTAGGCACTTGACTACAAGTTGGCACGACCACGGAAGTCAGCGATACTGTAGCCCTAGATGGAGTATGCCTAGTCTGGAATACACTGGCTCTCAAGAAAGGCTGTGAGACACACCATTAGATGCTTGGCGACAGATTTTACAACTCGAGGGACACTTACTACTATTTAATTATTAATTTCATTTAAGTGGCTTTGATATGACAGAACCTTAGGTACGAGGAATACTACGTATACTACGTCACACTCTGCGTCGCTGATCATTCCTCGATCTAGCAATAGGTTACAATAATGCCACTCACGGTGTCCGAGAGTGCGTGGCTGGCGTCCTGCGCACCGGGTGCACACGCGCCGCTGAAGAACTCGCTCACAGCTTTCCCGTAGTCGCACTCAGCGTCGCTGATCACTCCTCGGTCCTGGGCCGCTCGCACGAACGCAACGTATGCTGGAAACGATACATTATTAGACCAGTGTATAGTCTGCTGGGAAGAATTGGATGCGCAAAGCGCGGGATCATATCCAATGACATTTTTTTACTGCCTTCTGCGACGCTGATCCCGGGTTCGATCCCCATACAGGTTAAACATTTGTGTGCATGGACATGTCTATTTGACCTTTGTCTGGGTGTTTATTATATAAAAAAGTATGTATACATGTATATAAGTATGTAATATCAGTCATCAGGTTACTACATTATAGCACAGGCTTTGCCTAGTTTGGGACCTGAAGACCTTTGTGTGGATTGTACCTATATTATATTATTATATACGTTCACTGTTCTCTGGTGTTAATCAACGTTCGGCTTGATCACGTTGACTATCGGTGATCCTAGAGTGGTATTTTACAGATGATCACTACCGTGGGTCGGATGTAACGTTAAATTATATACGCCTGACTCCATTGATTATAGATCTAGGATGTTTGACTTCGGATCACAACATACACCATGGCAAAAACTTTCAGTTGGCCTAGAAACTCTGAGATCAAGCTGATTACGTAGTCTTTTCAGAGGTTCTCTGGACTAATACATTATGTCCTATGATTTTGGAATATTAGATAGAAAAGTTAGCTGCTCTATAGGTACGTATGTCTGCTCGTCAGAGATTATTTTAAAGATTACTTTTGCTACCAAATCTTCTATCCTAATCTAATCTATTTTGTATTTAGAAATGATTTGCTTGTTCATATATTTGTCCGTGATTTGTAAGTACATTTGATAACTTTTTTGTAAGACATGAAGATTATTTAGCTCTACTGACTCCAACATTTACATATCTTGAAATCTGTTAAATGAGGTCTTCTTCTGAAAAGAATTGTCTTACCAAGACCACCATACTCCGGGAAGCAGGCACGACCGTCTCTGAGGTTCTCAAATCTTGTGATATTTCCCACAGCTGCTGTTTCCTTCACAAACGCAGCAATACGAGCTGCAGCCGCGCGTTGGTTCTGCACCATCTTCACTGGAGTCAGTCTATAGTGTCTGGAAACATGAAACATGGTTAGAAATTAGGCTTGAATTCTTTAACGGGTATTATTTAGACGGTTATCAAATATTATTTTTGGTTCCTAAAATGGCTTACGGTCACCAAATTATGACACTCCGAATACTTTCAGCAACAAGGTCCGTAGCAGGTTCAGATCATTTTTTATGACAATTCGAATACTTCCGGCATCAAGGTCCGTACTAGGAAACGTAATTTGGTGACCATTTATCCATTTTGGTAAACGATTAGAATTTTTTGGTAGTAAAATAGTTGCTTTTTTGGGTGGTGTTTAAACACGAGCCTTCTTGAACTAAGGAAAACTGCAAAAGGTAGGCTATTCACGAAAAATCATTCAAAATTGGAATTGTAAACAAAACACTTGTTTTAGGTGGTGAGGAAACTAAGCATACCCACATATTTAATAAATGCGAAAGTGCATTTGTTGGTTTGTTTGCTCGTTTTCTCCTCTGCAAATCAGAGACTTGAGTTTTAGCACAAATATAGTTTGAACTTATAGTTTGAATTACTAATAGTTTGTCTAAACAGTGCCATAGGTTACTTTTTTTCGGTGAAATATAACAATGGTGAAGCAAGAGCTAGTAAGGCTATATTTTATAGTTTTATGTAGGTAGTGTGCAAGTCATTTCGAACAAAATGCTTATCTATCTGTCTCTATGTATCTATTTGCGTAACTACGAGAAAACAAAAATTGAAACCAATTTTTTGGTGGCTAATTTTTGAGGGTCCAAGAGGGAGTAACGTTGTACTTGATTTATAAGATGTGAATTACACCAACAACAACGTGTTTTATGATTTCATCCCAACTAGAGAGGAAGCGAAATAAAACAGCTTATTGTCAACGCTTCTATTGAAGAATAAAATATCTCAAACAACTTACTGTCTTGCCAGATATCCGTAGTTAGACGGTGAAGACACGAAGTCTACTCTATCATCCCTAATGTCAGCCAAGCAAGTGAACATGTCAGTACGCTGTTGGCAGTTTATTGCCGGCTGGATACCGAGGGTGTAGGCAGCGGCACGCACCCACGAGCACTTGGCCTGCTCTGAAGCGTTAATGGTACACCAGCGACGTGCTGGCAGGCAGTTGGCAGTGGAATCGATGCTAGTAATGTTGCGAACTAAAATCATAATTTACGAGTTAGTGGATTATGATCACTTAATATGGTAAACTTCTATCCATGGTTGTTTTCTTATCAATCACTCGGATGATTTTTTTGCTCTAAAGTGACGTCAAAGAAAAACTAAATTATTACGCTGACTAGTAAGTAACTGTCTGAGTTGGACGCGACATGAAATATAAAGATTCAAACTTTGACCCCCCTTAGGGTTTCAATTTCCAAAAATCCTTTTTTATTACTCTTTTTATCCCCCTAAATGAATACACCTTCCAAATTTCATGTCTGTAGGTTCAGCGGTATAGGCTATGCGTTGATTGTGACCTGTCAATCAGAAAATACTATTTATTTATTTTTATATAAAATATGGTCAGCTTAGTAAACTAAATTCTTATTGTTTCATTCGGAAACAATTAAATCATTTTTTTGTTTCTTCACGTGTCACAGCATAGACAACCTTTTGTATTAAGTTCGTAAGGTGTATCCGAGAGCTCTTTCTGGCTTTTGGTTTTGCGGCCATCTGTCGGTCGCAACCAGTATCTGAGTAGCATTGCCTTGGATCGGACGTGTGTACCGTATCTACTCCGAGCAGCTTAAATTCGCCACCTCGGGAAGTCACTGGTCCATCATCACGCGGTGCGGTCTCGGTTTTCGACGGTCTTCATCGGGACCTCAAGAAGAAGAGACGCTTGCGCAAGCATCATCACCACAGCCGGAGAAGTTCCACCTCGAGACCTGGACGGCGTCCCTAGGTACTCCGCCGACAAAAGTACCTCTCGCTTCACCACTTCTTATTGGAGTAAGGATTTACTAACTTCTTTGCGTTTAAGTGCTCTGTGACAACTTCTTCTTACCATTAGTTAGACCAGACTCATCAGTACAACTGTAAACTTATTACTTCGACGAAGGCGCAAAGGAGATGGAAGTAAGATGAATTCCATTCTAGTCATAATTTTATGAATTGCAAAATATTTTTTTGGTTCTAAGGGTTCAGTTGCATACTTACTAGGACTAGTGTAGTTAGCCACAGTTACAGGAGAGTCCTCAAAAACGACTCTTCCATTGACACCCGAGACAAGGGCAGTATACAAGGTGGATCGCCAGGAGTTGTCGTTCGGGTTAGCGCCATTAGGCCACCAGGTGCGTATAGACGACAGAATAGCGGCAGAGTTGGCACTGTAGAACAAGAACCAATGTATATGATAACTTACTGAAAAATGATTTATATCACCCATTTATTTCTGGGATAAGTCTAAAGGTACTTTATATTTGTTCTAGAAGCTTCCAGGCTAATCTTCAACCTACTGAAAGCTGTTTTAAATATCTTAGTTTTTCCATTGCATACATTATTGTAACGAAAGTGTAGTAAGAAAGTGTAGTTGTACTAAAAGAGACTGCACTAGGACTGTCGTTATGTTGTTAACCTTTGTTTTGCATTTATTTTATTTTTTGCGGCTCCAATAACATTCTAACAAATGTAGAAGACAATGGTTCACACTGGATCAGTCAGTGCGCGGTTAGATAAATATGTTATTAAAATCAATTATTTATAGAAATTGTATAACTTACGTGCTAGTGACAATAGCACCCCATGGCTGGCGGACGAAGGCGCAAGGGGATGTAGTATTGGCAAGCACTAGAGTTGTTAGAGGTTGGAGAGTGCCGTCAGGACAGAGCAGGGCAAAGGACGCGGCGTCTTGAGGATTGCGGGCCTAGAAAGAGAAAGGGCAAGATTAAATAGGTTAGATCATTACTATAACTTGGAAGTACAAGCACTGGCAAAGAACTTGAAGCAATGACCTTGGCCTTAGAATAAGGAAATACTTTAGCACTACCTTAATCCATGCCTTGGCTGGGCAGTGAGGATATGGAAGTATTTTCAGGGATTTCGTAGAGACGCGACCTGTGGTTTGTCAATTAAAAGTGCACGTGCAATATCCCTACTGCGTGGCTTTTAATTTAAAGTTTTTGCCGTACACTTTACCTAAGATGTTAGGGTAGGGAAAACAAATTGTGCAGAGAGAGACCGCTATGGTACCTAAACTAATTAAGTTTTAATCTTATCAAAGAAGTATTCTAATGTATTAGCGTGGTGCTCGAGTAAAGTTCTCCTCAGTGTGTAGCTGGTAGAACTTGTACCAAGTAGAGTTAAGTATTAAGAGCGCTCTAGACAAAGAACTTATTGCATAGCTGGTAGTCTGTGATTGTTATATACTAGATGCGACTTCGTTCACGGTTGCTTCGCGGTGAGACTTAAAAATTAGAGACATAATTTCAGTGGGTCGTCTTAAATCATTGTAAAAGATACAATAAGATAGCAGTGTTTTGAACTGTAAATTTTATTACTTAAAGCGATACAGAGAAGTTTGTACTGTTAAGATTTTGCATATCATAAACGCCTATTTAATTTTACGAATTCTGTACTCATATTAATCCGTAGGATTTTGTTTTGCTAATGTTTGTATGACGATTGCCTATTTATTTTTATTCAAGACAGCTGGGCATTTGACAACCAGCTCGCACGAGTGCAGAAACCAGCGACACTGTGACCCCTAGATGAAGCATGCCTAGTCTGGAATACACTGGTTCTCAAAAAAGACCGCCGCAACACACCATTAGCTGTTTGGCGAAAGCTTTTTCAACTTGAGGGCTAGCTAGTTAGTCAGGCTAGTATTAAGATTGCTCTTCCATCATGCTATGGTTTCCACACGATGTTATCGTTCACCGGTAGCTCAGGTTCTTCTTGCGTATATTTTTTTTGGGTACAATAATATGAGTTAGTCATTACTAACAAAAAAGCAGAAGCAAGTTATAGTTAAATATGACTTTTATCCGCTCTCTTACGGGTACCGCCACAAACTTTTCGGATAACATCATTTCAGGTACACCTTTAAAACAAAAAAGAATCATCCAAATCGAAGCACGCGTTATCGACTTATAATTAAATACGACTTTCATGCGTCTCTCGGGAACCCCTACAAATTTTCGGGATAACATCATTTCAGTTAGACTTTTGGACTAAAAAAAGTATCATCCAAATCAAAGCACGCGTTGCCGAGTTCTATTTTAATACGATTTTCATGCATAGAAATTAGGGAGGGGGGTTCCCGTGGGAGGGCCCACGCCCCCCCCTAATTTCTCGGATAACATTAATTTTAGTTAGTTCTTTCTAACAAAAAAATAATCATCCAAATCACAGCACGCGTTACTGCGCTATAATTAAATAAGACTTTCATCCCCCTCCCACGTGAACCCCTTCTGAGTTTCGGGATAAAAAGTAGATAAGATCCTACCTCATGGTATAAACCTTAAGCATACCAAGTTTCATTAGAATCCATGCAGCAGTTCCGAAGTTATGGAAATTCCAGAAACAGACAGAGATACAGACAAAAATTAAGAAAAATATAGATTTGGGGTCAGTATCGTTAATAACACCCCCCCGTAGAAGATTTCTTTAAAATATATTCAATGTACAGAATTTAACCTGTTACAGTTTTATTATAAGTATAGATGAAACTTAGTCATTAGCAGGTTTTGCTGTCAGTACAAAGAAAGAAGAAATACGTAAAATTATTTCTTTCTTCTGTCACTCTTCTTTACATTGTCGACTAAGTTCTTAGGAGATGTTGCTGTCAGTACGCTGCAGTACTTACGGTGAAGTATTCCCTAACGTGTAACCAAGCAGCGTACGCCACCGACGATGGCCCTGTGCTGTTACTATTGACTCTGAGACACTCGAGCGCTTGGATATGTCTGTTGTTATTGTTTACGCCAGCGATGTCTACACCCATGTTGATGTTGTAGCTGTTGCAGTCGCCACCACATAGTGAGCAAAGGTTTGGGAATCTGCTCTCTGCGGAAATTAAATATGCATTAGAAACTATTCTTGGCAAACGTAAAATAGGAAAGATAATGGGAAATCCGTAACAAACAGTAAATAAAGGGATATACGAGTATATTAACAGATAAAATTTCAAAAACCCTCGACATCGCCATCTTGTGGTGGCGGCCATCTTGGATTTTAAAGGACATGTAATTTTTTTTGGATGGGAGGTGGTTTCGCTTTTTCTTACACTGATATAATGTAAACTGCCGTGTAGTATAACATATGCGAAATACAATCAGTACATAAAACCTTTTTTTGCACCTCCTTGTTTACCTGTGATCTTATATTAATAACATTAATAAACTGATTTTACTAATTGATGTCAGATCATTAATTCAAAACATGGCAATGAGCAAAGAGATAACGAGCAACCTTATTTCTTAGTTTTGAAATCGTCAATTTTGAATGCTCTTTGGAGGATGCGGGACCAAAGATAAAATTCAACAGCCCTTGCCAAGCTCGATGCGGGACAGTGATACGGCAAAAATTTGTCAATTAGAAGTTTACGCGAAAATTCCCCACTTTGTTGATTTTAGCGGATGATGATTAGAGATGTTTGCTAGGCATTAAGCTACTTACTAAGGCTAGCGTCAACACTAGAGTTGGCAGACCATGCTCCAGGTCTGCAGCCAGCTGAGAAGAACTGGCTCAGGCTGTCTACTTCAAGTTCCTCCGCGGTCTTGCCAGCTACACCACCGGGCGGGCAGCGGTCGGTCTGGGCCGCCTGTGGGCAGAGAACACATTGAATTACTACGTATCATTCCCTGCAGGAAAGCGTTCCTTCTATGGAGAGGACGTAGGCGTATCCAAAACGGTTGAATGACTTTACTTATCTTCTTATGCGAGGCGTTTTTTATTTATTAATAAATATTAAGCTCGCGCTTGTCCACATCTCGCTTGATGTAAGTAAAGCGACGCTTTACGCTAGACTAGAATCTCGGTGGTTAACTGTATCAACGTCGAGTGGCATTACCACACTGAATCGCAATACTTGTACATTGCCTTTCAGCGTGGTAATGCCGCTCGGATACTAGGCACACTGCCCCCTGACAATGGTAAAATCATATATTTTAATCTTTTTTTCTGATGTAATCAGTCATTTAATTTTCTTACATAGTCACTTGCCCGGGTATAATTTTCCTAAATCCAACTTAATAATCTTCGTGTAATTCACTGGAACCATGGCTATCTCACTCACTCTTCGTCACTCTTTTATAAATAAGGAAACTCACGCTGTGTCCTAAAGCCTGGAGCATTTTTGATGACCAGCGCACGAAGTCAAGGTTGCATTAAAACTCTCTCGAAGCCTTTTATTACTGATAGGAACTAGAGAGCGACTCGAGTCATAACTGCTTTATAAACTGCTTTATAAAATTAGGTAAACTTACGCTCTGTCCTAAAGCCTGGAGCATTCTTGATGACCAGCGCACGAAGTCAAGGTTGCATTAAAACTCTCTCGAAGCCTTTTATTACTGATAGAAACTAGAGAGCGACTCGAGTCATAACTGCTTTATAAACTGCTTTATAAAATTAGGTAAACTTACGCTCTGTCCTAAAGCCTGGAGCATTTTTGATGACCAGCGCTCGAAGTCAAGGTTGCATTAAAACTCTCTCGAAGCCTTTTATTACTGATAGGAACTAGAGAGCGACTCGAGTCATAACTGCTTTATAAACTGCTTTATAAAATTAGGTAAACTTACGCTCTGTCCTAAAGCCTGGAGCATTCTTGATGACCAGCGCACGAAGTCAAGGTTGCATTAAAACTGTCTCGAAGCCTTTTATTACTGATAGAAACTAGAGAGCGACTCGAGTCAGAACTGCTTTATAAACTGCTTTATAAAATTAGGTAAACTTACGCTCTGTCCTAAAGCCTGGAGCATTTTTGATGACCAGCGCACGAAGTCAAGGTTGCATTAAAACTCTCTCGAAGCCTTTTATTACTGATAGGAACTAGAGAGCGACTCGAGTCATAACTGCTTTATAAACTGCTTTATAAAATTAGGTAAACTTACGCTCTGTCCTAAAGCCTGGAGCATTCTTGATGACCAGCGCACGAAGTCAAGGTTGCATTAAAACTCTCTCGAAGCCTTTTATTACTGATAGAAACTAGAGAGCGACTCGAGTCAGAACTGCTTTATAAACTGCTTTATAAAATTAGGTAAACTTACGCTCTGTCCTAAAGCCTGGAGCATTTTTGATGACCAGCGCACGAAGTCAAGGTTGCATTAAAACTCTCTCGAAGCCTTTTATTACTGATAGAAACTAAAGAGCCTCGAGTCATAAATGCTTTCATCATCATCATCATCATCATCAGCCCGTATTCGTCCACTGCTGGACATGCCTCTCCTAAATGCTTTATGAATAAGAAAACTCACACTCTGTTCCAAAGACTTGAGCACTCTTGGTGACCAGCGCAGGTCCACCTGGTTGAAGCCAGGGTGGCAGTACAGACCCCCTCGGAGACCTTCCACACCTCCTGTGTGGTTGGCGGGAACCACGGCAACGGCTTCAAACGAGTACGGTTCTGGAAGAAGGAGTAAAATGAGGTGATTTTTGAACGTGCGAGAGATCCTTTTTTTTCTTTAGTAATTATATCTTTCGCCGGTCAGTTTGCATAAAAAATTTAGAACGCGCGTACAGGTCGTAATTTCCAAGCAATCTTGACGTATCTTGATATTTTACTAGGGGAGTATTGCTTCTAATAACGGTGGAAGCATAGTGCGGCGTTATTTGTCTGCTCATCTCAATGATAATTTTTGGTATTTGCAAAACACAGCCTTATAAAATGAGCGTCCAATATAGAATAAAAGAGCTGTTCCCCGCGGTTTTATCCGCGATAGACATCTGATCATCCGACGGGAACACTTAAATTTACCGGGATTAACACACAGTGTAAAGAATTGGTAATTTTGTGAACTCATTTTCATGTTTTTAGCGATGGTAACTTTTTAGAAGCGACGTGCGCGCCACTGGCGATAAAATATATAAATCTTTCTTGTGAAGAAAAATGGCGATGTACAAGTATGAAATTAAAGTGATATATTATAAAGACGTGTGGCGTTCCATATTATTATCACACCACTCTGCATAACCGACCCTATATTTGTTTTATAAATCGCATCAATAAATCGCTGCCGCTTGTGGAACGCGACCGCTGCTGCTTGTGGCACGCGGCCGCTGCATGCAAAGCCGGTTATGCAGGGTGGCCGTACAAACTTGCGCGTATACTGGGACACGCCGGCCGGGCTCGCTTCCCGCGTGCCGCTCCGCCAGCAGACGGCTCGGTACTTGCAACGTGCGCACTTCATTAAGTATATCTTTTTAATATTGTCATTTGTTCTGTATATCGAGTTTTAGTTTTCAAAATTAAATTCTTGTTAATTGATTATTTTGTGTCTCATTACTTTTATCATCGGTAGTACCGTCCTACCACTACAGTACGATAAATCTCCACAGACGTAGTTTTATGAAGTGAAACACGTTACTAAGACTAATATTTATATATTTATTTAAATAGAATATGTGTTATTCCAGGATGTACATAAGCAATCTTTGTACCAAATTTCATCCTTATCTGTTACGCCGTTTGAGCGTGAAGCAGGAACAAAAAACCACACACACGCATACAAACTTTTGCTTTTATAATGTTAGTGTGATGTGATATCTGTCAAATGGTTGTCTTTTTTGAAAGTTGCAAAATTGACGTGTTCGTTATTAACAGTCCACTGAGCTACTAGTAAAGGAACATATCTAATCCATGTGACCCATTTAATTAATCTTGTAAAAAAGATGTAAGTTTACTATTACACAAAAGCAATAATACCCCCAGTTCCAAGAATGCTGGCTGCATTGCCACGTTTGAATGGCAATGCTAATTTTCTAACCGAAATAAGAGCCAGCATTCTGGTCACATGTCGATTCCACCCAAACGTTTTGGTATTTCTAGATATAATAATCTTGTGGGATTATATGAGAAGACTCTCTCTAATTTTCACGTAGTAATTCATAATTATGGTAATTATTAATTTATCGTTTATCTAAACAATGAACTAAAAACTGAATTTGGTCCGTATGTGCGTCAGTATTGGCAAATGTGACTTTTAACAGCGCTTTTAACAGCTATAGACCGCCAACTTGTCCATACAATAAGATATAACTATTTCCTATATTTTAATGTTGTCCGATTCCAGCGGTTTCTTTTCATATCGCTAACACGTTATTTAATAAGCTGTACTGTTTTATTTTTTTTCTGTCTTTTATATCACTATAAGGTTACAAGCTTCCTAAGCAGTCATATTTTTGCGATATTCAATAACTTTTTTCAAAATAATAAAACGTGTGTGTGTGAATCGATTGACACCAATAACGAAAAAATACGTTACAATTTTAGGGGTAAAAAAAAGGTAGGTCCCGGAACGAAAATTGTATCAGAAACACGAAAACAGTGAAGGGTTTGGTGATCCTTGTGAAAATAGCTCAATAAACGCGCATTTACGAATATGATATTGACTACGTGACGAAAACCTAAGCGTGGTATTTTTAAGACCTCCCTCTCCTGAATGGGTCACGTAGAAGGTCTGTTTCCTAATTAAATCATACTATATCCTAATCCTAAATAATGTGATATTATAAATGCGAAAGTAACTCTGTCGGTCTGTCTGTCTTGCTTTCACGCTAAAACCACTGAACCCCGATCTGTATGTAATTTGGTAAACAGGTAGATTAGACCCCGGGAGAGGACATACGATACTTTTTAACCGACTTCAAAAAAAGTAATTCCCCTTTGGATTATCTCGATAGTAAAATGGGGAACTACGCGGGTGAAACCGCGGAGCACAGCTAGTAATATTATAATGTCTAAGGTTTGTTGCCTCCTTCACGCTCCAACGGCTTAACGGATTTGGATGATACTTGGCACAAAGATTGCTTATGCCTTGAATTAACACATACTTTTTGTTCCCATGGGTTGATTAAGTATTTACCGCAGGTAAAACCACGAAGTGCAGGTATAAATACCACTTACCCATTCTACTGACGTCTCTCACAGTAGCAACTACGCGGTGGTCGTTAGGTTGCTGTTGAGCCAGCAGCATTACTTCTTCTTCGGAGAAATAGCCGATGTCTACCTCACCACGAGCCAACTTTATCGCGCAGTCCACCCTGGAATAGAAATGATTAAAGTAACATTATAGTTAACAAACCAAATTAGTAGATTTACAATCAGTAGGTCTACGAGAAATTACTCTCCCTAATAATTAATCGAAATAACCCACCAGGGACAAAAATATTTATTAGCAATATATATTAAAAAAAAACATGTTAAAAAAACTTTAAACTTACTAAAAAAAAATAATTAAAAAATAGATTTTTTTCTGTAAATTTATGAATGTTTTGTGTAATGGAATCTTCAAACGTGATTTTCACCATCTTCAAACATCAGATTTAATTGTAACTTTGACCGTAGACAATAAAATAATTATTAAAATTTTATTGATCATTTCCACATTTTTAAAAATGAGTTTTTGTAGCTCTTTTACAACATTCGTATTTCGGTGTGATCTTTGCATAGAAGTATCGTTTTAAGCAATAAAATTTCAAATTGTCTCTGCTTCAAAGATATATTTATTTTTTAATTTTGCCTTAAAGAAATTGCTTTAGGCGATAAGACAGCCCAATGTACTACCGATGTTTAGCTCTTGTTTATACTTTGGTTTTGGTGTGCAATCAAGAAATATTGTATTGTATTTGATTTTTGCCACTTGTAATTTAGAGTTGTAAAGATTGATCTTTGTGTGCTTAAGTACGAAATTAAATAACATAAAAAATTTACTAATATAATACGTAAAAAGAGTATTTTTTTAATCTATTTCTTTCTAAATAAATACAAATTCACAAGCATAGAATATAAGCAGGCACGGGAAATTAATATACTGCGAGCACAATTTTACTTACGCGATTCCAGGGAAACTCTATCATTCCTATGTAGATAACAAGTACCTACAAAGATACAAAGCTTGCTTGGAAGAGATCGCTTTTAGCGATAAGGCCGCCACTTGTGGCACTACACGTAAAATTTAATTTATTTTAGTTTTTATGTTCTGGGTGTCTACAATAAAGCGTTCATTAATCTATTTATCAGTACAATACTAAACGAAGGATTTTTCTTCAGCCGTAACTGGTTACGAACTCCCTGCTTCTCGATTTCGGAACTCTAATCTTACCTGGACTCTACGGTCTGGCAGACAGCTTGACTTCCGCCTTGCTCTAAACTCTGACATATCGTAGGGCTAGACGACGATATGCAAACTTTATCTGAAAAATGAAAGAATATAATGTTAGGTATTAAATTACAGGACGTGATATTTGCTTCATAGCGATTTAGTTTGCCTAAACAGTTCTAGATGGCGGTGTCACACCATAAAACACACAAACGTTTGTAATGCCTAAATTAATATGACTTTTAAGAAATTTCTTGATTTTGTCTTTCTCAACGGGTTACGGGATATTATGGTAGTTTCATTTAAAACAGGGAAGGAAGGTCAGACAGGGAGACCAAGAAGACCAGAGTCACGGACAATAAAGGCAATTTTAGTAATAGCATAGATTAAAATACCTCAAGGACTTTTGAGCTGTAATAGCATAATAATAATTTATTTTTATTGGTGTTCTGTGTCGAAATATATATTCCCGGGCTATTTAGCAGCGCCATCTAGTAATAATACGTCATTCCGAGCTTTTTGCCATGTACGATTTTTGGTTCGTAACTGCTGATCTACTTGAGGTATTTTAATCTATGGTAATAGGTACAATTTTACTAACTAAGGTATGAGTCAGACCGCAAGCATGCGATCCCGCGCAGCACGGCTTATGACGTTAAAATGTAGGGAAAAGTATGGAAAATTACACATGAAACGCACGATGCGACTCTGCTGATGATGATTTATATGATAAAGTTTGGCTGGAAAAGATCACTTAAAAATATAAAACGCCTAGTGTGCCGAAGAAAATTGTTTAATTTTTTGATATTAAAATGTTACTATGATAAAATAGATAAAGTATATATTTAATTTGTATATGCTAACATGTTAGATTAAAGTTGCACATTTATTATTGTATGTCCGCAAGGACAACAGTTGAAATGTTAAGACTTAAGATATATTATAATGATAAGCATTAATAGTATAGTTTCAGTTACCGTTCTCTACAGTAATGCAATAAATGATTATGATTCGGGTTTGTTAAAGTTATTTCTCTAATACCTACTACATTGTTGTGGTGACAATAAAGAATTTTTCATCCCACTATCTCGGAAAGAGTATTTTTGCTACTCGATATCTGAGTGCAAAAGCCGTTTTTATCCGCTAGAGGATAAAGTAAATTTGAATTTAGAATATCGTGTGCACTAAGTTTGTGAATTTAAAACCTCATTCAACCTATTTACTTCTACCTCTATGGTGCCGAATTCATCATACAACCTTTTTTATTTTGTTATAAACTCAGACTCGGAGCCTTTTTGCTGTACTTTTTTTTAATTTGTTTTGCGCGCGCCATTATCTTTTAACGTCATTTTGTTAAAATCTAAGTTAAAAATATGTGAAAAAACTAAAATGACCGATAATTTTTTTTATTTCTCGTATGTAGTCATTTCTCCGCTGAGGTGAGGTGGGTTGAAAAGTTACGTGTTGCACTCAAGTGCAAAGATTTCTGACCTGGTGCTCTTTTAATTTCCTTGTTAACGCTCAGGATTCTAATTTTTGAATCCTTCGCTTGCTCGGTTATCAAAAGTGAGCACGCGGTTAAAAAGCAACTTTGCACTCTTGTATAAAAAAAATATATCGATAACTATGGCCGTTAAAAACTTCCACATCACTGGTTTCTAGATTGCGAACGCCACTGAGTAGGTGCAGTCTGCAACACAACAGGTTGCAGTCGGTGCGCGTGTCCGAGCGCGCTATTCTCACCCGCCTTACCTTGTATATTGCGGCTCGGAATAGCGTGCGCGCCCCTGCTTGCCGGGGACCGTACACTTGCGCCATACGATGCAAGTTATCTTTGCTCGCTCGCTGTTTTTTATGCTGTTGTTGCCTACTGCTACGTGTTTTTGCGTACCTACCCACTTTTAGTTAGTTGTAATAATTTCATGATTTCATAATTTATAGGAAACAGAATATTTTATTGTTTATCTGATTATACTCAATGTCAAATTATTTCGTTGTAACTATTATAGGATTTTAAAATAAATTTATATAATTATCAATAAAGATACCCAATAGCATTTATCATTGTTACAATATATGTCAATAACGTAATTCTAATCTAAAGTTTGCGTATGTAATTAGTTTATGATAATTTATTTTTTATACAATTGATGCCGTAATTACAAGTTTAATGTTGCTGTTATAAGTTTTTAAAAGCTATTGCTTGTTAACGTTTATATTTAATTTTAAAATGTATTTGTCCCTCTAGGATTATGAATGTACACTAGATATGGTCATGTTACAACTTTGCACTCTTGTATAACAAATAACTATTTTATTTATATTTGATGCTGTGCAGGACTAGACAGCCAGACTACGTCTCTAAGCACGTAGACGTGCAGCGATGGTTGAGATTTTCAAAGAGAAATGAGTTCAAAAACATTGCAGTACTGCAATGTTTTTGAACTCATTTGATGTAGTAAATAAAACTATATTTTGTTTTACAAAAAAGCAAAACCGATGTGACATCCTACGTATGTCAGCTTAGAATACCCGGTTTATCAACTTGCGGAGACAGATTGAAGTGACGAATGGGAATAAACCCAAATACTGACACCAATAATAACCTTGGGTGCGCGGCAGGGGGGGGGGGGGGGGGGCTAAGGAGAATGGGGCTATGCTCTATGATTGTTCGTTACTTCTTTACACACAAGCGGTTATGAATGAAATTTTGCACAACGATACTTTATATTCTTGATTCATATTGGCTACTACTGTTTATCTCGGAGAAGTAGTGTTCATGTGGCATAATCAATATTTTCCACGGAACACACTACACACTAGTTAGTAAATAGATATGCCGACCATAAAAATATATATGTAATTTTTAGTTATGGTGATGTCTCAGAATACAGAAAAAACCAGAAACCGCATTCAACTGCGATTGCAAGGCGCGCGCTGTGTCCAAAAACAAAACATGCGACCCACGCCCCCTTCCCTTCCCACCCGCGCAATGTTGTTAGCTCATACAATATTTACCCGATTTTGGAGTAAGTTTAAGAACATTTAAGTATGAGATTAATTATAATTGAATTATCAATTTGTTTTTATTTAAAAATGAAACTACAGCAAAAAGGTTCCGAGTCTGAGTTTTTAACAAAAAAAAATATTTATTTTTGTATTTGGTTGTTTGATGAATTCGGCACCATAGAGGTAGAAGTAAATAGGTAATGAGGTTTTTAATTCACAAACTTAGTGAACACGATACTCTAAATTCAAATTTACTTTATCCTCTAACGGATAAAAACGGCTTTTGCACTCAGATATCGAAGAGCAAAAATACTCTTTCCGAGATTGTGGGATGAAAAATAATTAACCGTGCGGGCGGGCGTAGCGTCTTTGCCTCGAGTCTGGCAAAATAGTTTTTCGTCTGTTAGTTTGTATGTATGGATGTTTGTCCTCAAGAAAGTTTGTACACGCGTACAGGTTAGTTGTAAATCCAATCTTGACGAAACTTGGTGTATGGATTCTACAAGTTTTTAGAATTTTTCAGTCGGCGTGGATTTTTTTATTACTTAGAGTTATAATGTTCTATCAAGATTTAGATTACTCCAAAAAAAGGGAAAGTTAGTTTGAAAATGCAAAAACTACGAGAAACCTATGTAAGTAAATTTATTACTCGTGTAATAAGGTCTAAAATACCGTGGCTTTCGGGCAGAGATATGAATCCAAGATGTTCGTTAGTTTCTACGGCAAAGGAATGTCTGTCGTAAATAACAATATGTCCATCAATGCCGAATGTTGACATTTGAAAAGAATTTGTTGTAGTTTGAAATATCAAATAAACAGTAAAAGAAACTCTTTTATTTCAGAAATAAAGTTATTGTTCTAGTGCAATATTTTTAAAATAATAATTAATTATTATAAATAAACAATGTAATATATTATATATTAATAAGTAATTAATAATAATAATATAATTAAGCGCTTCAGCTTTTTACATAACAAAAAATTTACATGACACTGAACCTAAGTTTATATAACATAATACCTACCTATATGACAATAGTTTTATCTGTTGCGGTTTTCTGATGATTAGATACAATAATACAAAATATCACTAATGAAGGAATATTAATTGTGTCTTTTTCAAAAATGCTATCTTTAGGGAATAGAGGAAAACACACAATGAATAAATAAAACAAAAGTTTTAGTCATTTAAACAGGTAGTTAGAAACAAGTTAACAAAAACCCGACTGCTAAATCGTTAAACCTGTATATCATCCTCAATTTTTGTTTGATGTACCCAGTGTTACTCATGACTAAGTCAGATCTGTTGACACCACTCACAAAATACGACAAGCCGTGCCAAAGATATATACATATATACATTCGGAAAACATAGCCCTCCTCCTTTCGCAGTCGGGTAAAAACCCTACCGCAAGACTACTGTATTTTAACGAGTGAAACGGAGGGTAGCAAGCAGTATAGTCTATGACTTTACAGATAAAGATTAATCCAATGAGACCTCACACGTCAAAATCGGTCCAATGGTTTAGGCTGCAGTGGGTCACAAAGAGTTAGATAAATAATCGGAATATATAATATCTTATTTATAAAAATCAAATGCTATTCGTTAGTCTCGCAAAAACTCTAGCACGGCTGGGCCGATTTAGCTGATTTTGGTCTTGACTTGAAATGTTTGTCGTACTCCAGGGAAGGTTTGAAAGGTGAGAAACCTGTAAAACTGTTGGGCGGTACGAAGTTTGCCGGGTCAGCTCACACTTACATAAAAATATACGAATATACAATCGAAAATGGTTGAACGACATCAGTCAAATCTGTACTTCGTCAAATAGTAATTAATGTTTTATCAATTATTAACTTTGCCAAATACGTTATCGGTCAAGTAATATAGGTATAATCGACAAAAATGAAAGTAGCTTAAGGAGGACTCTGGAAAATAATTTCTTCCCGTGGTTCAACTGAGTGGAAAGTTTATCTTTAAAAGTTTATTTATTTTTTAATGTTTTCATAGTTGATCCGAGAATAGAAATACGCGAGAGATCAACAGTTTCTGGAACAAATAGGATATGAGCGAAATATTGTAAGAACTATTTTATTTTTTACTAACCTTCACTTACAGATTGAGAAGAGGTTGATTTGAAACAATTGAAACTAAATAAACCTGAAAATACTCAATTGCTATTTACTACGATTTTTATTTAGGGAGCAACCGACAGCAAGCGGCTTTTAATTTGCATGTTTCCACAAGAAAGTTCTGCAGTCCAAATTCATGTAGTAACCGACTGTACATCGACTTATCCAAAAGTGTAGTTTGCAAATTTCATAATGCTCATTTCAAAGGAATTGTTTCATTCTCGGCCGGGACGGTGTACGTCTATCAAAAAATGCCTTTAGGTGTGGTTAATTTAGTGTATTAATGAGAAATGCATCAGTCATGTCCTTCAATGTATACAAAAATATTTAAATTCTGTAAATTGTAATGGAATTATAGCATCCCTACAAGATTTTTGTATCTTTGGTTGACTCCAATAGTCACATTGGTCTATGAAATGTACCGTTTCTCACAAATTTTAAAATTAAACCGCATTTTTGAGCATTTAACGTTATATTTTGATTTGAAACTAATTTTGCACACTGCGATACATTACGTTATTTTAAATTTGGTTGATATATTAAAGATTAATAGTCCCTAACGTATTTATGGTATCATGTACACTGTCCTGGCCGGAGCTCCATATAAATTTGAAAAATCTACTTTTTTGACCTACATTTTTATTACGATAATTTGAAGATAAATGAAAAATAACGAATCGATCTTTTTTAAAAGCTCGTAAAAAATGATGTCGTTAATTATCTGTATTTTTGTTGTATTTATTTGCCGTAGTAATTTTTTTTTAATAATAATTTTCTCATATTTTGTGTGCGATATCTATATGTACTTACAATCGTACATACATACATAATTATTATATATTTTTCCTGGTTGTGCAGTAACCTACCTATTGTATTTCGCGATCTACAGGAAAAGTATATAATTACTTTATGTATTATTCTATTACCAGCAATATTTTTAATCACATAAACGCAACTTGAAATTCTTATCTAAAATTATAGTATATTGAAAACGGAATATGTCTGGAAGAAATAGCTCCTTTGCGATAAGACTTAAGACCTATACTGTACACTGATTCATGGTAGAGGTTCCACGGACTCGCGTAAAAAAACTTCGCGTCTACTTTTATTGTGCGAACTGCCAGGTTGTGGAATTCGCTGCCAAGTTCATTATTTACCGATAGCTATAATTTCGGTCTATTCAAGTCGCGAGTGAATAGGTAGTTCTTCTAAGCGTGCTACATCTGAGACCGCATCGTCACTTTATATCAGCTGAGTTGCGGTCAAGCGCAAGTCTATAAACAAGTGGTTAGAAGCGAGTTCTAAAAAAACCAACTGCTAAATCGTTAAACCTGTGTATCATACTTAATTTCGTTTTTTTTATAATTTTGATGGACCCAGTGTTACTCTCATGACTAAGACGAATCTATTGACTCCACTCACAAAATTGCAACAAGCCGTTTAAGCTCTAGGGCGTGTCAAACAAATATATATACAGACATATATACATACATACATACCCCCCCCCCTTCTTTCGCAGTCGGATAAGAAAAATTAAATGCTTTACCGCTATTTTTTTTCCTTTCTTTATTTTTACATACTGTTGCTAATAAGAAATTGTAGAAAATAAGAAGTAGGTAATTACTTTGAAGAATATCCTTGAAGCGATGCAGTTGTATCGAGTGCTCGTTATCACAATAAAATGCGTTGCAGATAAACTGATAACGAGTGATAAAATAGCGTCTAGATTAATTACTTAATTATAAAAAAATACACAACTTAATAAGTGTACAAAAGGTTTAAAAAATCAGCCAAGTGCGAGTCAGACTCTCGCACTAAAGGTTCCGTGCCATCTACAACACTAGCTGTGTCCTGCAGTATTAACCTCGGAATCTTAACTGTCCCAACAATTTTTAGCCCAAATGTGTTCAGTCATTCCTAAATTATAACACGACTTTCTTTTATATTTATAATAGCTGTGCCCCGCGGTTTCAGCCGCGTACTATTACTAAAACTAAAACTAATAACGAACTTGTTTTTTTTTAAGTCTGTTATAAAGTATCCTATGTCCTCCTCCTGGTTCTAAGCTACCTACGCAACAATTTTCAGCCAAATCGATTCAGTCGTTCTTGAGCTATAAATAGTGTAACTAACGCGACTTTCTTTATATAGAATATTAGTTCATGTTTCAGGTTTTTTTTATCCTACACAGCTAGGCATTTGACCACAAGTTCTAACGACCACGGAAGTAAACGATACTGTCGCCCTTGATGGAGCCATGCCTACTCTGATATACACTGGCTCTCAAGGAAGGCTGTCGGAACACACTGTTAGGTGCTTGGCGACAGATTTTACAAGTTGAGTTTCAGATTATATTAGTTAAAAGTTTACATGTTGTCAAAAATTGGCTATAACAAAAAATAATCGGTCAAGTGCGAGTCGCAATTGTGCTCTAAGAGTTCCGTATAACATTCGTTCAAGTTTCTACCTGTTGTTATTAATATCGGGTAAATAACGCCAAAAAAAAACCGCTTGGGTTAAATATTTCTAATTTCTAAATAAATAATAATAATTATTTTATTTTATCGTATTTTGATACAACTTGTAACTGAAAAGTGTGACAATTTTAAGGTTGTTAGTATGCACATCAATGTGAACTCATTGTCTCAAAATAAAATAATAATAATAATTTTATTTTATCGTATTTTGATACAACTTGTAACTGAAAAGTGTGACAATTTTAAGGTTGTTTGTATGCACATCAATGTGAACTCATTGTCTCAAAATAAAATAATAATAATTATTTTATTTTATCGTATTTTGATACAACTTGTAACTGAAAAGTGTGACAATTTTAAGGTTGTTTGTATGCACATCAATGTGAACTCATTGTCTCAAAATAAAATAATAATAATTATTTTATTTTATCGTATTTTGATACAACTTGTAACTGAAAAGTCTGACAATTTTAAGGTTGTTTGTATGCACATCAATGTGAACTCATTGTCTCAAAATAAAATAATAATAATTATTTTATTTTATTTTATTTTGAGACAATGAGTTCACATTGATGTGCATACTAACAACCTTAAAATTGTCACACTTTTCAGTTACAAGTTGTATCAAAATACGATAAAATAAAATAATTACTATTAATTATTTTATTTAATAATTATTTTATTTTATTTTATTATAAAATTTTTATAAAATAATAATAATTATTTTATTTTATAATAATAATAAAATAAAATATTAATTAAAAAAAATAATTAATAGTAATTATTTTATTTTATCGTATTTTGATACAACTTGTAACTGAAAAGTGTGACAATTTTAAGGTTGTTAGTATGCACATCAATGTGAACTCATTGTCTCAAAATAAAATAATAATAATTATTTTATTTTATCGTATTTTGATACAACTTGTAACTGAAAAGTGTGACAATTTTAAGGTTGTTAGTATGCACATCAATGTGAACTCATTGTCTCAAAATAAAATAATAATTATTAAATTTTCCATGAAAAAACTGGTCACGTGATTGGCCAAGTTGTACGGAGGACGCAATATCTATTTGAATTTTGTTATATTTTGTTTTACGGAAGGTGCACATTGATGGGTAGACTGTCACTCTTAAGTATTGTCACAGCTTTCTGTTACACGTTGTATAAACCTACTTGTTTAAGGTTAAAGTTTAGGATATACTGAGCCTAAAGGGTATCACTGTTTTTTAATTATTATATAAAATAATTAATAGTAATTATTTTATTTTATCGTATTTTGATACAACTTGTAACTGAAAAGTGTGACAATTTTAAGGTTGTTAGTATGCACATCAATGTGAACTCATTGTCTCAAAATAAAATAATAATAATTATTTTATTTTATCGTATTTTGATACAACTTGTAACTGAAAAGTGTGACAATTTTAAGGTTGTTAGTATGCACATCAATGTGAACTCATTGTCTCAAAATAAAATAATAATTATTAAATTTTCCATGAAAAAACTGGTCACGTGATTGGCCAAGTTGTACGGAGGACGCAATATCTATTTGAATTTTGTTATATTTTGTTTTACGGAAGGTGCACATTGATGGGTAGACTGTCACTCTTAAGTATTGTCACAGCTTTCTGTTACACGTTGTATAAACCTACTTGTTTAAGGTTAAAGTTTAGGATATACTGAGCCTAAAGGGTATCACTGTTTTTTTATACAAGTCATTATCATTTAAGTGCATGGTTGCCTGGAAGAGATCGCTCTAAGCGATAATGCCGCCATTTAAAAGCTGGAAAATAAATAGTTGTGAGAAGATCCAGTATAGTGATAGTGTTGCGACTCCGCTCCGGACACTTACAACTAAACAGTTCTGTACATGATATGCAAAACTGATTCCCTAAACTGTAGAGAGTGCGATACACGAGAAGATGCTCATCATGTAATGGTGGAATGTGTTCGGGTCGAAGCGGAAATTGTGGATTTTTCAGTAAGAACTGGCTATAATTTAAGAGAAGGGGGAGTTTGTAATATTTGTATCATTCTCGCCAATCCCGTATCGGAGGCGGCGGGAATGTTATGCAACCTCGTTAGTTTATGCATCATGAGATGAGATTAGATAGTAGCTAATTAAATATTTTGTAATGCTAATGAGGGTGGCATGGTCATGTCTGACCAAACCCTCTATAAAATAAATATTAAATATTAAAAAATAGAGTTGTCATATCTTAACGTTTACTACGGCACTCTCTGATGGAATCTATCCAGATTCCAAGAAAAATAAACCGCCTGTTAGAAGGAAAAAATATCGGAATGAAATTGAAACGGAGTAAAATTTAAAGTTTTGAAATTCCCCGAATTTTGTTATCATAATGTAAAGTATTCTACTGGTTACTGTTAACACTTACATTTACATTTTTATAGAGGGAGTTGTGAAAAAAATTGTTCTTCTCTTTACTAAATAATTGTCTTCTTCGCCATTTTGTGGCCATCTTGGACCGATTTTCATCAAATAAAGCTAAAAACAATTCTTACTAATACGCTTTAAATTAAAAATCAAAATCTGACCATCCTTTTGGGAGCTATGATGCCACAGAGTAACACACAAATAGACTTCATACTTAAAAATAAATCTAATTCAGATATGACACCATACTGAATATCGTTCATTAGAATGAGTTTAGTAACCCCTTTTGAGTTTAGCACACCCCGAACCCATAGCTCTGTAGATTTATTACAATAAAGCTCGCGAAATGGTAGCCGTGACCTGGGCGGTGGTAACTCAACCGCGCCTTGATTATTTGGTGTAGTATCTATCGATCGAAAGGAAACGGAGGTTACCGTCTAACTTGTAGAAACCATTGGATGTTTCAAATCAAATCAAAATTTGATTAGAATTTGATGTCATTGAGACGTTTTCCATTTTCCTACTTTTAATGACTTTATATACTAACTAATAATAATTTATTGCCGCCCGATTAAACGTAGTGCATTTTTAAATATTTCTTCAAATATATATTTACGTTTGTTTTCTGAATTGTGATAAATAGCCCAAAAGCCAAGAACCTATTTCAAGCCAACCTACCCTCAACTCTTTAACTTGCTTTCTTCAAGAAATGACCTGTGGTATAAAATTGGAGTATATAAGTAACTGAATCAAATAATTACAAATCTCTAACAAACAAGCGGTTGAAAGTGACTTCCAAAAACCCGACTGCGAGAACTTTAGACCCACGTACACTTAACAAGTGAAATCTCGGGATGCAGCAAACATAAAATATAAGCATCTGCAGGTAAGACGAATCTATTGACACCACTCACATGAAAAAAAGACAAACCGTTTAGGCTCTAGGGCGTGCCAAAGAATTATACTTACATGAATATACTTGAAAAAGGCATTGACTAAAGTTGGTCACTAATACTTTATATTTATTAGTTAAGAATTCATTGAGTGTTTATCATAATAAGTGTTTAAAGAAAATCATTTATTGTCATCAGAATAGTAGCTATGAACGCCTCAAAATTTAATTTTAATCAAGCAATGCACAATGACGACTTTTAAAAAGGGCGTGGTCAAATAACAGACACGCCATAAAAACAACGGGCATACTGAAAATTTTAACGGAAGTAAGTACCTAAACTGACAATTATGTCAATATCTACAAAACTCTATTGCTGATTCTAAATATCGATTTGGCCTAAATAACCTTGCTTTCGATCGATGAATCATCCTAAAAGATTACATAATAATACAACCAATAATACTAAACTTACATATCTGCGCAGAAGCCGAAGCTATCAAGAAGAAAGCAATATAAAGCTCTCTGTATCCCATTTTTGTCACACTAACACTTATAGCACTATAGAAAAAAATTCAGGAACCAAATTGTCCCTTCAGCACGTCCGGTCGAAATGGCCGAGGCCTATGATACTGTGGGTATCTATGTGTGGGCCGCTCCAAAGGTTTTCTATAGCTGTAGAACGGATATCTTATCGCTATTTCGAAATTCACTGTAAAGGTAAGTGATATTTTGTTCACTGATAACGCTGATAAGAATATAACGGTGTTAAGCGCGCGGCGTACTGCAAGGAGTTATGACAGGATTTAAATGTTTAATCATAGATTGAAATTGTAACACGGATGATGATTCAATCTATTGGGAATTGCTAGAAGTATTAGTAATGAAATGAGACAAAGAAAATACTAATACTAATATGAATAAGTACAATATAGACATTATAAGAATATGTGTGACGGCTTTGATAACTTATCTGATATAGAATTTGAAAGCTGATGTCATGCGTATCTTTTTATAGTTTTCAATGTGACCTTGATACAGGAGTACAGCGTTATTTGAAAAGGTTGTACTCACTGATGTCTCTTGGTTATTTTTGCTCGAGTTTATTTTTTAACTATATTATAATTAATACTGTGATGTATCAGCGTTCCATATTATTTATTGTGAAGTCTCGTTTGAATGAAATTTATATTATTTTACCGTTTTATCTTTATCTGTATGCATACGTTTCTACATATTTAAATTACTATTTTTATCTTAAACCTCATGTTATATATAATATTAAATGAGTAATTTTATAAGAGCATTCGTTTTAAGGAATTAGAAAATTATCAGAAGACAATAAGAAATAACAAAAATGTTCTTTTCTAGCAACTTCCAAAACGAGGTGGTACTCAATAGGACTATATTTTTTAAAATGTTTATTACCTGATTTCTTGGGAACGGGTGTACCGATCCAATCCTCTGGACCGATATGATAAAATTAAAAAAAGACCACTCTTACAAAAAAAAAGATGTTTTTTTAATTCGGTGAAGATGTTTTCGAGAGATCAGTACACAGTCTGATTGAGTACTTTTCGTTGATGTAGGAATAGTTATGTTTAAAAACGTATTTTTGTGCCTTAATTTATAAACGATGACGATAACCTTAGCTATGTTTAATGAAAATCGGTCCAAGATGGCCGACGCCACAAGATTGCGGATTTTTTTCACAACTCCCTCAATATGAGTACTTATCAAATGAAAGGGCTTGACTGGTACAATAATAAACGCTATGATAGATTAAATCCAAGATGGCTACCAGCATAATATGGCGAATTTCTATTTTGTTGGGTGTTATATACTAAATAAGTGTGAGTTGTTTTTTTTATCTTACACAGCTAACTAGACATTTGACCACAAGCTCGTAAGACCACGGTAGTCGGCGACGCTGTGGCCCTTAATGGAGCATGCCTACTCTGGAACACACTGGTTCTCGAGGAAGGCTGTTGGAACACACCGTTAAGTGCTTGGCGACGACAGATTTACCACCTTAAGGCTGGTAGCTAGCCAGGCGAGAGATAGAAAATGCTCTAGCACCATGCTAAGGTTTCCTCACGATGTTTTCCTTCACCGCTAGCTCAGGCTCTTTTTGCATAATATTTCGTGAGATCGAACCTCGTACATTTCGCACGGCAATCGAACCCACTAACCACTCGGCCATCATCGTTACAATATTCTAATAATCATAACATATCAGATTACCCTGTACATCTAAGGTGTGTATTTGGGCGGTGCCCGGTAATGTACCCTTCGCACGCATGTCATGCAAATAGAACTCGCCCTGAAATAAACTCTCATTCCTATCAGTTATGCGAAAAGTTGACCTTGCAAGAACATATTTTTTGCAACTTTACATCGACATTCACTCAACCAAGTTTTTTACATTCAAAAATAGAATAGTATAGAAATGTATTTATTTGAAATAGAAAAAAACTTAATTTCATAATTTATAATCAGACTAAAGTTACAAATTACTGCTTTCTGTCACAAACCGGTCCCAACTCAACATAATGCTGGTTCAAACAACCAGCGTTGATGTTCCGATTCAGAGTTCTTAACTGATTTCAAAATCAGTTAAGAACGTCCTGTAGCAAAACTTTCTACTTTTTGTGAGAAATAAAAATATAAATTAAATAACCTGTAATAAAAGAATCTTATTAAACCTAAGAGTATATAAAGTATCTTCTCTTGTTGGTTGTAACAGTACCTTTATACGAGTACGAACAACCATCCAAACATACGCACTGATCCTTCCAGCAGTGGGATAAAGAAGGCCGTGGAAGATGTTGGTGATGCCACAAATAATGATATCTTAGTCTCTTTACACGAAAATACCTTTTATACCAAATAAAGCTATTTATACCACATGTGTGAATGTGACAATATTTAAGGTTGTTAGTCTACCCTACAAGGTGAACACCTTGTATAAGAAAATTTTTGTACAATATTCGAGAAAAAAATATAAATTTCTCCGTACAAAAATAAGTCACGTGATCGGTCAAGTTGTATGGAAGAATATTCTCTCGAATATTGTAAAATTTTGTTCTGCTATGGGTTCACTTTGATGTGTAGATTGACACCCTTAAGCATTGTCACACCTTTCTGTTTCACGTTGTATAAATAAAATTATGACTCACTTCCGGTTTTTACCTTGTCATGAAGTCTGAATCATTATTTTCTATAGGAATGGGTACTACATTTATTAGAAATTAAAGACGTAATAATATAAATTTCAGCGTCATGCGTTATTGGGAAAAGGGAACTACTACTGAAATTTATTTGGTACAAGCTTTTTGTAGGTATTAATATCTTTATGTATTAACTAGCTGAAACGGCGAACTTCGTACCGCCTAACAGTCAATTCTTTAAGAAGAATGTAACAAATATTGACATTAGTATTTATATGATACTAACGTCACTCCATCGTTTTGCCTTCCCGGAACATCTCCACTAGCACTTAAAATTTATGGTATGGTATGAAAGTTCAAATTGACTTTTAAGTATTATTACGAATCTATTGTATGGGAGTATAGAAAAGTGTTGTTATTAGACCTATTCAGGTAATTTTTAATTTTTTTCTCTCCGCAAGAACCATTCTCGTACCTTAAGGAATATTCTAAAGAAAATTAGCAAAACCGGTTCAGCCGCTCACGAGATTTGCGCTTAGCAACACATTCAGAGCTACATTTTTATATTATAGAACCTACCTATCTATATGTGTTTGTCACTGAACTCCTCAACGGCTGGACCGATTTGAATGTTTTTTTTTGTATGCATGTGGGTGGCACCTTGGATGGTTTAGATTCACAAATGCACTGGCAAATGGCGCTGTAGTCGATATATAGGTTTTTGTAGGACAACGTCTGTCGGGTCCGCTAGTGTAAAAAAAATGTTTTAGAATATTATAGATATTTTAGATCATTTTTGTGTATGCGATGAACATTTTACGGCAAAAAATACACCTTGAGATGGTTTTAATAGTAAATTCCAAGGATCTCTAATTTTTTTTGGTAATAAATATAGCCCATGTTACTTCTGGATAACGTTGATATTGACGTTATTTCAATTTAAATTGCTGTTCAACGTGGTAATGCTTGCTATTCAACGTGGTAATTAATGCTTGCTATTCAACGTGGTAATTAATGCTTGCTATTCAACGTGGTAATGCTTGCAATTCAACGTGGTAATGCTTGCTATTCAACGTGGTGATTAATGCTTACTATTCAACGTGGTAATTAATGCTTGCTATTCAACGTGGTAATTAATGCTTGCTATTCAACGTGGTAATGCTTGCTATTCAACGTGGTAATTAATGCTCGCTATTCAACGTGGTAATTAATGCTTGCTATTCAACGTGGTGATGCTTGCTATTCAACCGTGGTAATGCTTGCTATTCAACGTGGTAATGCTTGCTATTCAACGTGGTGATGCTTGCTATTCAACGTGGTAATTAATGCTTGCTATTCAACGTGGTAATTAATGCTTGCTATTCAACGTGGTAATTAATGCTTGCTATTCAACGTGGTAATGCTTGCTATTCAACGTGGTAATGCTTGCTATTCAACGTGGTAATGCTTGCTATTCAAAGTGGTGATTAATACTTGCTATTCAACGTGGTAATTAATGCTTGCTATTCAACGTGGTAATGCTTGCTATTCAACGTGGTAATGCTTGCTATTCAACGTGGTAATTAATGCTTGCTATTCAACGTGGTAATGCTTGCTATTCAACGTGGTAATGCTTGCTATTCAAAGTGGTAATGTTTGCTATTAAACGTGGTAATGCTTGCTATTCAACGTGGTAATGCTTGCTATTCAACGTGGTAATGCTTGCTATTCAAAGTGGTAATGTTTGCTATTAAACGTGGTAATGCTTGCTATTCAACGTGATAATGCTTGCTATTCAACGTGGTAATTAATGCTTGCTATTCAACGTGGTAATGCTTGCTATTCAAAGTGTTAATGTTTGCTATTAAACGTGGTAATGCTTGCTATTCAACGTGGTAATGCTTGCTATTCAAAGGTCAGGGACGGGTTATTTGATTAATATGCTAAGTTTTTAATTTATTTTATTTATCATATGAAAATTTGTTACATAATTTAATATTGACTAGTGAAAATAAAATTATTTCATGTATAGTTATTTAATGGGCGTGTCAGCGATATAGTTAAAATAACATTTAAGATTTTGGAAAATTTGTAGAATTAACTAGATTTGGTGACAGTACAAAAAATAAACAATTGCTAAAAAAGTAGATCGATTTTTAGGGATTCCTACCTAAAAAGGCCTACGCCAAGGAGGCGACATTTACACTCAAACCTTAAGAACTGACTGAAATAATAGATACAGAAAAAAATAGGAGTTAGTTAACATTTAACATTCATATTATAAATTTGGACAAATTAAAAACAATAAGTAAAATGCATATCATAATCATAAGAAAAATCTGGTTAAAACAACTATTTAGCATGCAATTGATTTTTTAATGTGTAACTAATGGCTTCATTACTTTTACTTTACCTAAAAAGTAAAAACGGGACACTATTACTAAGACTTCACTATCCGTTCGTCCACCCGTCTGTCCGTCACCAGGCTGCATGTCACGAGCCGTAATAGCTAGACAGCTGAAATTTTATATTAAACCGAAAGAGCGTTAAATCCAGTCGCTATTTAATCTCAAGTAATTCTCTTTACCAAGCGAACTGTTCTTATCTATTTATCATAGAGCAAATAAGTACAAAAATGATCGATACCTCGCCTCAGTACCGGGAATGCTTATCAACGATAAGAAATAACTTGACAACAAATCGCAGTATTTTATGCTCTTTTGCAGTTAGGTAGTTAGTTAAGCCCTTCACTATGGAAACTTTAACTCGTAACGCGACCGCGTTCTCAATTATATTTAGAAAATGCGTGTTTGATTCATTTTGTTACCCGACTGCGATTGAAGGAGGGTTATGTTTTTCGAGTGTATGTATGTTCCGCTGTCACGCTCTAGAGTCTAAACGGCTTGTAGTATTTTTATGTGATCTGTGTCAATAGATTCGTCTACACCTGCAGATGATCAAAGGCTATATTAGCTGTATTTCGCGATTTCACTTGTTAAGTTATGTGGCTCAAAATTTTTTGCAGTCGGGTTTCTTGAAGCCACTTTTCCTTCTTTCGTAGATATGTAAAAAGAGATTCCAACCAATTAAGAGCCTACGTAATAATATTTCAGCTAGCAGAAACCTCTACAGATTTTGTTAATTTCGACATTTAGAGTATTTTTAGATATATTCGGTGGTTACTTTCCAGTTTCTATCACAAACTAATTATATTATCCCGTATATATATTATGAATAAAAAAAAGGAAAAAAGATGGTTCCTCTTAAGGATAATATTCACAATCTAAATTCCCCGGGATAAACGGGATATTTGCTATTGACGTACCTATCCCGTTTTTTTTAATATCCCGTTTTTTTTTAGGAAATACCGCATTGACGAAACTACTCTGTTCTATTATATTGGATATCCAAAAACCCTGGATGGAAAGTTTGTTAAAAGTTACGTAGTAATATTTGACCGAGCGTTGATTTGTCGTAGGATACCTACCGTTATCTTTTTATTACTCGTGGCGTCAGACGTAGCATCCGTATCCGTCTTAGCTAATCAATTACCCAACATTATAATCTGGGCTTCAGGTTTTCCCGTCTTCGCTGAAAAAATGGTGTCCCTGTCTGTGTATTAATTGCAAAACTAGTGATTCTGCCAGTTTTAATGTGTAATATTGGTGGATTATTAGCCATTAATGTCTTTTTATGTACACAAGTGTGGGCAAGAGATATAAAGACGGAATAACGTGCTTTCGTGTTCGCGGGAAATCTCCATAGAAACTCTGGTAAAGTCTCCACCGCTTTACGAGGGTGCATGATGTGACTTTAACTTGACCACGATGAATTGTTACTTGATATTTGACATAACTTGATTTATTAATAACTTGAATACCTACCTATTGATAAACTTGACGCTGGCTAATATACAAATAGTATGGTGCCATATATCAAAAGAAAAATCGCGAGTGTATCTATTCCTTTTTTTAATAGTGGATAGGCTTGCGTTTGGCCGCAACTCGCCTGATGTGAAGCGATGATACGGCCTAAGATGGGGCACGCTTGCCTAGAAGAATCGATTCAATCGCGACTTGAAACGACCTAGATTATAGTTATCAAGAAATAGGGAAACCGGCAGCGAGTTCCACAATCTAGCAGTTCGCACAATAAAACTTTCTAGGCAATCGTGCTACATCTAATGTCGCATCGTCGCTTTACATCAAGCAGGAGGCGGCCAACCCAAGTGTATTTTGAAAAATTAATTTGAACAAATAACATCATCAGTTTATTTTCTCCTTAGTTCGCTTTGATACCGAAACGAGGCGGAAAAAAACTAATAATAGAGCTAATGAACAACCTTATCAGTCGAATTTCCGTATAGGAACGTTTGACTCTATTAATTGACTTGCCTACTTAATTAATGTTGTTGATGTTTCGTATCAATCAAAAGTCCAATTGCTGGGCACGGGTATCAACTACGAAGAGGTTGTACCTATGCCATAGTCCACCACGCTGGTCAAATTACGGGTTGGGGACTTCATTTCAAAAGCTTCTCCGACAAGCGATTCAAGCATTCCTCACGATTATATCCTTCGCTGTTTAAGGAAGTGGTTATTGATTATAATAAACGCATGAGTGAATAACTCGGAGGTGCGTGAATGTACTTGGGATTGAACCCGCGCCCTTTCGCTTGTGAGGCAAAAGGTTGTTGTTGATGTTATTAGCCCGTGATGGGTTACTGCTGGGCAAAGTCTTCCCTTCTTAGTTAATTTTTGTTTAGATAAATAATATTTCTTTTCAAAACAAAGAGACTGCCGATTTTCATTACGGCAGGCGCCGCCGATCCCCTTGACCGTTTAAAATTAAAATGGGACCTCACGGGAGGACCTTTTGAGAGCGTAAAATATAACTGCTTGTCTTTCACACCACAAGCTCTCAAAGCAAGTAACAGATGCTTATACAGGGTTATCGGCTAGGGGTGTACTAAACTGAAAAGGGGTCACTATACTCATCCTTAATAACAACTTTCACTATGGGACCAACTCTGAATTCGAGAAATAAAAATCAGCTGTTCCATACATTATGTCGTCGACCAATCAACTTTATGTATGTAACAGATGATTTTTTTACTCGAATTCAAAGTTGATAACAGTGAAAGTTGTTCATGAGTGTGTGTATTAAGACCCCTCTCGGCTTAGTACACTCCTAGCCGAAAACCCTGTATAATAAAACTTTTTAGATCAAAACAGAGAACTATAGCAAAACTTTTTAGGTACCTAAGCAGTCATGTTTATAAAGAACTTCTGGTCAACGTACTGAAACGATTTTCATTTAATTGTATGTGACCAATTAAATGGTACACTCACGAATTTTCGGAGCCTTTTCAGGGTTCCATACCCTTTGGGTATTAAATATAGCTTATGTAACTCAGTGATCATCTTAGCCTTATAACGGTAAAAGTATTATCTGAATCGATTCTGTACTTTTAAGCTACTGCATAGCTTTTATCGCGGGCTTTGAGCGCGGCGACCGTATCAAGAAATTTCCTAACGAAAACAAATCGAACACTCGTTTAACGTCGTTTCAGTTCGGCAGACTTCAGCACGGTGTTTGTGTGCTTGCGACTAGCCGTATGCGTATGCAATAGCTTTACCGCGGCAGTCCCCGAGTGACGCACGATTTTTTTAAGTTTATTCGTTACATAAAATATAAATTGTATAAATGTAATACAGTATAAATTGTATTAGAAGGAAAATAAAACGATAATAACATTGTCGGTATACGTGCAACGGTAATGTACGCACGAACTTATGGATAGCCGCTAATTTAATTGTTTCCATGTCGATATGATAAGAAAGCAAGTGGTTAGACGCGAGTTCGAAAAAACCCGACTGTTAAATCGATAAACCTGAATATCTTCCTTAATTACTTTTCTTTTTAATTTGGATGTACCCAGTGTCACTCTCACGACTAAGACGAATCTAATGAAGTCATTCAAAAAAAAAATACGACAAGCCGTTTAGGCTCTAGGGCGTGCCAAAGAAATATACATTCGAATAACTTTACCTTCCTTCTTTCGCAGTCCGGTAAAAGCCGTCGAATTGAATACCACTTTCTTTTTTGAGGAGTTGGTCGGTAAACACAGATAAACTCCGTATAAAAATATGATATGGCTGATGCCTGTCACTGTATCAAAAGTGTGCTCTATGATGACCAGAGATAAGATACCACAAAGAGATAAGTAACAGAGAAACAAATGTTTAAAAAATGTCTAAATTAGGTCTATTACACTTCTAACATCCCCCTGAATGGGTTTTCAGCTTTTTTTAAATGAGATATTAGCGGCGTCATGCCGTTTGACACTTCTACGCCCTGAAGCTTAGGTTCTTAGCCCCCAGACGGCTAATTAAGACATAGAGAGAAGGGAGAGAGGGGACGACGACGACTCAATCACACACGAAAAAGTTTGAGTCTACGTTCATTGTACAAACTGCCACATTTTAGAACACGATTGCTTCTCTATTTCTTGATAGCTAAAATCTGGGTCTATTCATTCTGGCACTTTCTCCATCACTAGTCGCACTTTCTCCATCACTCGTCGGACTTATCCTAAGCTCACTAACCTCCAACTTCACACATGTGGTTTTAGACTCGATCTCCCATGTAATTGTTCAAAATTAGAACGTGTCAGCAGTGTTAAGTACCTTGGAGTCCTCATAGATGACAAACTACGTTGGAAAGCTCGAATACGAAAACTAAGACATATATTTAAAAAAATGGGTTCAGTAGCGGATCCCAAAACACTCAGAATCGTTTACTATGCCCTATGCCAATCTATTTTAAACTACTGTATAGTGTGTTGGGGATCTGCAGCCAAAACTTTCCTGATAAAACTAGAACGCGCTCAGAGATTTATATTGAAGGTAGCCTATAAAAACATATCTTATATCCTACACAACAACTTTATTCTGAGACAAAATATCTTACAGTACGCCAACTGTATATTCAATCAGTGATCACTCGTTACCACAAGTCAGCATTGACGCCAATAAATAATTCCTCTGGACAAAATACTTGGACTGTTCCTTTTACCAGAACTGAGTTTGGTAAACGTTCCTTCTGCTTTAAGGGACCTTACTTGTACCAGCGACTTGACCAATCTCTTGGCCTATTACAAACATCACAGTATGTCTGTAAAAGAAAAATTTTAGCCTGGCTGTTGTCGCTGGACTATGACGTAACCGAGAGCATACTTCTTATACCCAAATAATAAAAAGGGGCCTGCGACTTCCCATTCGGTCATGACTATCCATATTAAATATAACTTTATAACATAGTATAATCAGTGAATAGTACTTTTGTTTTCGTACATTGCAGGAATTTTATAGCTTTCATACCATATTAGAATTGAGATCTTGATGTAGTGCCTACAATGAACTTACCGCTTAGTACTGATCGAATGGTTCTGATGGAATCCAGGCCCCTAACCAACTGAAAATAGTCAATTTGATCTAATTATATATATATATATATATATTTAACTTCTATGTATGGAAATTTCTAAATAGCCGATTGTTTGTAACTATGCAATAGCAGTTCTAGTGCTTATATCAAAACTAGACCTTTCTGAGATGTAAACTTGTAAGTTACTACAAATTAAGACAAGTTCTACGTTAATAAATTAATTATATTCGGAAACTGTGCTGCGCTGAGTCTCACGACACAGGTTATCCTAGTGTGAGGCGCAGAGAGACAATTACTTACTTGTACAATAGTTACCTACATTGCATCCTATTATAAGCCCCTAAACATAAGTTTTATTGTACTTACCGTTTCTTACTGAAATAAACGAAATTATTATTATTATTCAAGTCGCGAGTGAATCGATTTCTTCTAGACAAGCGTTCTCCATCTTAGGCCGTATCGTCGCTTCACTTCAGGCGAGTTTAATTCAACGCAAGCCTATCTATCTTCGAAGCGAATCAGACTCACGCACCGAGAGTTTCGTTCAAAAATAAAATTTAAAATACTTAATAATTAATATATTTAATAAATGACTAGCTGCGCTCCGCGGTGCTCAAATTTCTTATAGTGATAAATATAGCCTATGTTACTCAGTAATGATGTAGATTTCTACCAGCAAAAGAAATTTCAGTTGTTTTCAAGTTTATTCGTTACATACAAAAACATAAATCTTTCCTCTTCATAATATTAGTGCAGATGTAACTAAATATTTATTCTTTTCGCAATTTGTCCCCGTATCTATGCTATAAGAAATTGCTTTGTACCAAATTTCAAGATTTTGAGTACACGGAAAGTACCCTGTACTGTAGGTTTTGATTCCCTTGTGAGTGTCGAAAATTTGCAAAATAAGGCTTAGAAGTTTGATTTTTTCATAGCTCCAAGGGACAGTATACTTGTTGTGTTTGATATGAATTTCAGCGCGTTCCTGAGAAAAAGAGTCTTGACAGACAGACAGAACTACAAAAAGTGACTTGACACTCTAAGGTTTCGTTTTTTTTCTTTTGAAGTACGGAACACTAAAAAAGTTCATATTGCTTCTATAATATTTAACTTTAAAACGTTTATAGGTAAAAAATGTTCAAAACTTACTCGTGTATTTGTTCGAATATTCTAGAAGGTTTATCCTGTTACAACATAATTAGTAGTAATACCTAATATAATGATTAAAGCATTTTTATTTTAGAACGTATTGTTTGCGAATTATTTTTGTACTGGTTTTTATATGGACGTATTTACCGGGTAGGTAATGTATGGTTTAAATAAGGGGAACGTGGAATGATTAATAAAGTCATTTCGGTTCCTGGTTTACTCGCAGTCGCACGTCCAGACTAGTAGCTCCATCTGTGATTTCCGTACGGCAACTCTTGGTACTATATTAATGTTTGCTTTGTAGATTCACATTATTAGATTTTTTTTAAACAGTTTTCTAATTAATTTAAAATATTTTTTTGTTAATTTGAAGTTTCGCATTTTACTTTACTATTTTTAACCAATAATCTTATTTGTTTAATAGTTAAGGAGTTTATTTGAAATGTGAAATTCTGATTGAATAATTGTACCTTAAGTTTTATCGGATTTTAATAATCTTTTTAGTCTAACAGTTTTATACTGATTTAGTACCTATTGAAGCAATAAACCCTGGGTCAATTTTTGGATGATTTTGATACAATTTCATACTTGCAATTGATTTGATCATTTATTTTTGATTTTTTTTTAACCTCATTTTTTGTTATAGCCGGATAACCCGGGACGTGCGTTCTGGCTTCATAACCAAGTGATAAATAAGTGCATTTTTGTACTTTTAACTTGATTTACCTCATGAAAAGTTAAACTATTCAAAATGTTTAATCATATTTGTGTTGTCTTATTTCTGACGGCTTGGGCGAATGCTGTAAAATGTAAGTTTTTTGATATTATTATTTCTCATCTTTATTTTAATATTATTTAAATGATATTATGTATCAATTTAAAAAAAAAAAACAAAAATAGATTGAATCATAATCTTTGAATTCCATTTTGTATCGGGTGACTACTACTGGTAATAAATATCTAGCAATATCGTCCCTCTGCTGGGCACGGGTCCCCATATGGTGCGATTAAATATATCCTTATTTTTATGAAGGACCTGTAGGTCATAGACAAAACTGTAATAAAAAAAATTATGTCTAACCATTTTGCATCAAATTAGGTAAAATAAATTATTGGGGACAAAAATCCATTTAATTCTTAAGTAAAAGAAATATGTTACTTCTAAGTGTCTATTACGTCAGGCGACGATAGAACGTTTTCAGTTATAAAATGACCTCTTGACCGATAATAATACAATTAAAATGGGGTCACAGAAATGCTGGCTTATATTTTGGCCAAAAAACAAGTCTGGCGATCTAGCGGGGCAATGCAGCCAGCATTATGCCCACAACGCTGGCTGCATTGCCCCACCACGTTGCAATATTTTTTAAGTAACTATTTAATTTTATCATGTTCGTATTAAGTTCTTTTTTGAAATCACTTGATTAAAAAATAGATTTGGACTTATATAAACGGAATCCTATATTAAGCGCGCGTCTTGACACGCACTTGACTAATTATTTCTAACTGACTTCAAAAATGATTCTCAACGAATAATTCTTCAAAAAGATTCCCGATTTATAAGATTAAACAATAATCTTTGTTTCATCAAAATAATAAAAAAAGAAAGGTGTGACAATACTCAATCAAGGGTGTTAGTCCACACGTCAAAGTAAACTCTGCGTAGAACAAAATTTTGTAAAATTAAAAAATATAATATAAATATTGCGTCTTCCATACAACTTAACCGATTACGTGATAAACTTTTGTATGTTGAACCATATATTTTTAACTTTTTCAAAATTTTATCCAACAATGAATTCACTTTCATGGATAGATTTACACCAATTTTATCACACCTTTCTGTTACTTTCTGCTACAAGAGTAGTTTTTTTGTAGTAGATTTTTTTTTATTAGCAAAACTTTTAATTTTCTCTTAGTATACATTAGACGACATTGTGTTTTATAACGTAGGTTTTGGTAGGTTAAAGCCTGTTTTTTGGAAATATTTCTATGTAAGCTCTATAATAATAATATGGGACAATGGCGTTATAGAGAGTTTTCGTTAAAAGGAGAGAAAAAAAAAATAGAATTAAGTTTAGACTTCTACTTATTAGTCACAGTCAATAACAGTCTACAGCAAGCAATGCCTATTTGTAATCAAATGAATGATTTTCTTATAAAGTTTGGTACTTATTCATAATACCGACAGGCAAGTTAATTGCCCGCTAGGAAAATAAAGCGACAAGAAACTTATACACGCTCTTTTTTACTATTTATTTATTGAGAGTGGGTGTAATGCTATATAGACTGTTTCATTTATGGAAGGCAAGCTAATCCAACCAAATCCAAATGATTTCGAAGCTTTGCTTATTTTGTCGTTAAACAGTGTGAGGTTATATGTATAGAGTTTATATTGTGATTGTAAAAAAACTTTTTATACAGGCATGTATGGAGGAAAGTGGTTACTTTAATTCTAAAACCTATGCAGTAAATACCTATGACTCAAACTGGTTTTTTCCATGGCATAATAATTAAATATTTTCCTTTAATTAATCCACATATATAAAAATCAATTGCTGTTTGTTTGTCTCGCAAAAACTCGAGAACGGCTGGGTCGATTTAGCTGATTTTGATCTTAAAATGTTTTCACTCCATGGAAGGTTTACAAGGTGAGAAAGATAAATAACTGTTAGGCGGTCGAAGTTTGCCGGGTCAGCAAGTAAGGTACAAAAATAAACAAATGATATAATAACTTTTGTTAGATTTTGTAAGTATCTAAAAATATTGAGTAACTTAATGCTTTTATTATTATAATGAAATTATTACAAAGCTACAACAAAAAAAATATAGCAGATCGATTACTTATAGCTTAATATCTACAGTTAATCCAAATGCTCCAACCCACAACCAGAAGGCAGCTTACCTAGATGCTAGAAGCATTATTACGCTAAATGGCAGTGCTTATACGTTAGGTCAGATATATACCGGCTTTCTAGTCACGCTTGAAAGTGATGAAACGCTACGATCAGTTTTGGAAAAAAGGATGAGCTCCCGGTCCCCACGGCCCTGAAATCTCGTCTCTAAATGGCTCAAAAAATAATTGAATTATTATTTACTAGCTGTGCTCCGCGATTTGGTCCGCGTAAATTCCCATTTTACTATCGAGATAATACAGTGGTAACTACTCCTTTTGAAATCGGTTAAAAAGTATCCTATGTCTTTTCCCGGGGTCTAACCAACCTTTGTACCAAATTTAATTCGGATCGATTCACTGGTTTTGGCGTGAAATCGAGACGAACAAACAGACAAAGTTACTTTCGCATTTATAATATAATGTTATGTAGTTAGGATTAATTTAATAAGTAATTTTAATTTACTGACATCCATTATTTTCCTCATTTATAATTAGTTAGCTTATGTGTTAAATTAGGTAAATAGTAATAAAACTAATTGACCGAACGAGCTAAACGAGCGGAATGTACAAGTTTCCATTTGACCATATTTACTTTTAACCGACTTTTTATCATGAGTTTTCAGATTTAAAAAAAAATACTTCACGGCAAAAACTTAATACCATATTATATTATTATATTTAAACGAATAAAACCGCGGCATTGAACCAGCATAATTTATAACAATATGCGAATAAAAACGAATCCTATGATACATCGCACATCAAAATGGGTTTACCAGATTAGGCTGTAGACGATCACAAAAAGATATATGCATATAACCCGGTCAAAATATCTGTGCACCTCGCTGGAATGCGGCGCCTCTCCCGCTTCCCCTATCACCTCTCCGCGCACTCCCCGGTGCGACAGTACGGTTAGCACACCGTACCCAGACCGCCGATATGACGTCACGAGCTCAGGTGCACAGATATTGTGACCGGGTTGTACTGATATCTTACATAATACCTATAAAAATGAAGCGCTGAATGTGTTGCTAAGCGCAAATCTCGAGAGCAGCTGACCCGATATTCAAATTTTTTTAAATATTCCTTTAAGTAGGAGGATAGTTCTTACAGAGAAAAAAAATTAAAAATTACCTGAATAGGTCTAATAACAACACTTTTCTATACTCCCATACAATAGATTCGTAATAATACTTAAAAGTTAATTTGAACTTTAATAGCATACCATAAAGTTTAAGTATTAGTGGAGATGTTCCGGGAGGGCAAAGCAATTGAGTGTCGGTAGTATAGTAAAAATATTGTCAATACTTTATACGATGGTAACATTACCAACTCTTAAAGAATCGACTGTTAGACGGTACGAAATTAGCCCAGTCAGCTAGTACAAATATAAAAATATACTCACATACACTAGAAACAAATCTCCCTTATTTTGGACTGTCGGGTAAAAAGCTTACAACTTACAATGAGTTCGCAATCGATAGAATCGAATAATGCAACGGAACCGGCGTTTGATACACACTTGACGGATTTATAAGAAGTATTATTTAACTACCAAAAACATTCTAAACGGTTACCAAAAATTCAAAGTCAAAGTTAAAGTCAAATCATTTATTGGCCTTATAACTGCGTTTGTTACACTAGGCAAGTCAATACGTACAATAATGAATTATAATATTATGACGAAACAAGAGTTAAAATTTAAAGAAAAATCAAAAGAATAAATTTGTGTCTAGATAATAATGTTAAATTTAATATTGATGTCTGATTACTATATACATAATACTTAGTTATATATCAGTCTGGTAACATTACAAGTCAAGTATTGTTTAATGTCAATATCCATTTTAATTAATAATTCGAGAATGAATATTCAGGCAGATCAGTTTGTAAGAATTCTTTTACTGAGTAAAAAGCAGTGGTACGAAGATTTTTTTTTATTTACACCTAATATCATTGCCATGTAAGTTAGATACAGGACGAGGTAATTTATTGAACATACATATCTTAATCCAGATGCATTGTTTCTTTACTTTGGCTAATCGAACTTTTGGTTTTGTTAGAAGTACGTCCCTTATTAAATTATAAAATGGTCACCAAATTACGTTTCCTAAAATATAAATAACCTTAAGCTACTGCGGACCTTGTTGCCGAAAGTATTCGGATTGTCATAAAACAAATGACCTGAATCTACTGCGAACCTTGTTGCCGAAAGTATTCGGAGTGTCATAAAACAAATGACCTGAAGTTACTGCGGACCTTGTTGCCGAAAGTATTCGGAGTGTCATAAAACAAATGACCTGAAGTAACTGCGGACCTTGTTGCCGAAAGTATTCGGATTGTCATAAAACAAATGACCTGAATCTACTGCGAACCTTGTTGCCGAAAGTATTCGGAGTGTCATAAAACAAATGACCTGAAGTTACTGCGGACCTTGTTGCCGAAAGTATTCGGAGTGTCATAAAACAAATGACCTGAAGTAACTGCTGACCTTGTTGCCGAAAGTATTCGGATTGTCATAAAACAAATGACCTGAATCTACTGCGGACCTTTTTGCCGAAAGTATTCGGAGTGTCATAAAACAAATGACCTGAAGTAACTGCGGACCTTGTTGCCGAAAGTATTCGGATTGTCATAAAACAAATGACCTGAATCTACTGCGAACCTTGTTGCCGAAAGTATTCGGAGTGTCATAAAACAAATGACCTGAAGTTACTGCGGACCTTGTTGCCGAAAGTATTCGAAGTGTCATAAAACAAATGACCTGAAGTAACTGCGGACCTTGTTGCCAAAAGTATTCGGATTGTCATAAAACAAATGACCTGAATCTACTGCGGACCTTGTTGCCGAAAGTATTCGGAGTGTCATAAAACAAATGACCTGAAGTAACTGCTGACCTTGTTGCCGAAAGTATTCGGACTGTCGTAATTTGGTGACCGTTAAGCCATTTAAGGAACCAATTAAAATTTTTGGTGTCTAAACATACCCATTGTACTTTTGCAGATAACATCTGTTCGTTGAACACGGACTGTTGGACTTTTAATGCAACCTACGCCGATGCAGAAGCAGTTTGCATTAAAGCTGCTACCAGGTAAGCCTTGGAAAGTTTTTCCAACTGATCACCCGGGTCGGCAACGAGTGGACCGTTAAAATCAAGTTTTCCTAACTAACCACCCAGGTTGGCATCGACTGAACAATTAAAATCAGGGTTTCCTAACTAACCACCCAGGTTAGCATCGATTGAACCGTTAAATCAAGTTTTCCTAACTAGCCACCCAGGTTAGCATCGATTGAACCGTTAAAACAAGGTTTCCTAACTAGCCACCCAGGTTGGCATCGATTGAACCGTTAAAACAAGGTTTCCTAACTAGCCACCCAGGTTAGCATCGATTGAACCGTTAAAACAAGGTTTCCTAACTAGCCACCTAGGTTAGCATCGATTGAACCGTTAAAACAAGGTTTCCTAACTAGCCACCCAGGTTAGCATCGATTGAACCGTTAAATCAAGTTTTCCTAACTAGCCACCCAGGTTAGCATCGATTGAACCGTTAAATCAAGTTTTCCTAACTAGCCACCCAGGTTAGCATCGATTGAACCGTTAAAACAAGGTTTCCTAACTAGCCACCCAGGTTGGCATCGATTGAACCGTTAAATCAAGTTTTCCTAACTAGCCACCTAGGTTAGCATCGATTGAACCTTTAAAACAAGGTTTCCTAACTAGCCGCCCAGGTTAGCATCGATTGAACCGTTAAAACAAGGTTTCCTAACTAGCCACCTAGGTTAGCATCGATTGAACCGTTAAAACAAGGTTTCCTAACTAACCACCCAGGTTAGCATCGATTGAACCGTTAAAACAAGGTTTCCTAACTAGCCACCTAGGTTAGCATCGATTGAACCGTTAAAACAAGGTTTCCTAACTAGCCACCTAGGTTAGCATCGATTGAACCGTTAAAACAAGGTTTCCTAACTAGCCACCCAGGTTAGCATCGATTGAACCGTTAAAACAAGGTTTCCTAACTAGCCACCCAGGTTAGCATCGATTGAACCGTTAAAACAAGGTTTCCTAACTAGCCACCTAGGTTAGCATCGATTGAACCGTTAAATCAAGTTTTCCTAACTAGCCACCCAGGTTAGCATCGATTGAACCGTTAAATCAAGGTTTCCTAACTAACCACCTAGGTTAGCATCGATTGAACCGTTAAATCAAGGTTTTCTAACTAACCACCCAGGTTAGCATCAATTGAACCGTTAAATCAAGGTTTCCTAACTAACCACCCAGGTTAGCATCGATTGAACCGTTAAATCAAGGTTTCCTAACTAACCACCTAGGTTAGCATCGATTTAACCGTTAAATCAAGGTTTCCTAACTAACCACCCAGGTTAGCATCGATTTAACCGTTAAATCAAGTTTTCTTAACTAACCACCTAGGTTGTTAGCGAGTGGACCGTTACAATCTAGTTTAATCAAAACAGATTTTGATAAAACTTGATTGCAAATTGTATCAGAACCACAAAAACAGTGAAGGTTCAGTGATCCTCTTAAGTTTGTTTTCTCTTACAAATAAATATTTTTCTTTTTTGTTTTCTTTCTAATACTTTAGTATTCATAATTTCAGGATGGATTGCGCTAAGATGCTCATCCAGGGTAATGCTGATATCGCCTACTTGTCCGCTGATGAACTTCTTATGCTGAAAGAGAATAGTCCAACTGTCTCGGAAAAAGTAAAAGTTATAGCCTCTTCGGCGCCCAACAATGCGAAAAATGGTATTTTTTTTCTTTTAATTTATGGCACCAAACGATTTGTATATTTGCCAACGTCAAAGTAATAAGTCATCGTGGTCAAGTTAAAGTCACATCATGTACTCCCGTAAAGCGATGCAGACTTCACCCGGATTTCTATGGAGATTTCCCACGAATACGGAAACCACTTTATTCTATCTTTTTAATATCGCTTGCCCACTAGTACCACCAGTACCACCAGTACCACCAGTACCACCCGTACCACCTGTACCACCTGTACCACCCGTACCACCCGTACCACCAGTACCACCAGTCCCACCAGTACCACCAGTACCACCAGTACCACCAGTACCACCAGTACCACCAGTACCACCAGTACCACCAGTACCACCCGTACCACCCGTACCACCAGTACCACCCGTACCACCAGTACCACCAGTACCAAAAGTATCACCAACCACGAGTACTACCAGTATCGTTTTTGTGTAACGAACAACTATAACTAAATGTTACTAATATTTATAGAAATAAATCACTATGAAAATATAATATAATAAATATATGTTATGAGAACTATAAAAGTATTTAAATAAGTTTTTAAGTTAAATTTTTTAAAGTAATTATTAATTCAAATACGAACGTTATTTAAAGTCCAATAAATACAATACAATACAATATATCTTTATTGCACACCAAAAACAAAATAAACAATAAGATACAGACAAGAAAAAACATCGGTAGTACATTGGGCGGCCTTATCGCCTAAAGCAATTTCTTCCAGGTTACCTTGGGATGGATCGGACTAAGTGAGAACAGTCACGTCGGTGGTGCATAAATAGCAAAAATAGAAAAAAAAAACAAGTACAAAATATATTGTACCGCAAAAAAAACAACAAGAAAAAAATATATATTTTAAAATATACATAAATAATACATACCTATACATACATTTCATACTCGCAATAATCATTCATAAGTAAATGTTCCGTTTGATTTACAGAGATAATTATTTTTTAACAAATTTTTAAATATATATAGAGATTAAGCCTGCCTGATTGACAGGGGTAACATTGAAAAAAAAAAACTGATTGAGGTGGAAGCTGGCAGCATAAGGCGAAGATAACGTGAAAGTCTTAAAGAAATACACAATTATCTTTTAAATACGTGGTGGGATTGAATATCATTTCATAAAGAAAAGACAGAATATGAGAATATAAATATTTCTTATTTTTATTCTTAAACGAATGACTATTCTTTTTCAGATGAATTTGAATACCAAATGGTCGCCGTGGTTCGGGCTTCGACCAAACATATAACTGACCTGAAAGATGCAGCTTACTGCAAACAATTTATTGAATTCAACAAAGTCTCGCCTCGACTGTATAATGCTTTCGAACGCAAGGTAAGTTTCTCATTTTCTGTAGATTATTAAGCTACTTCAAACTAACAAAAGTTTGTATGTTTTTTAATTCGATTTTATGTTTTCTATTTTAAAATTTATATTTTGTTAATCCCCGACGTAATAAGTTTGACGTTAATACCTTGTTCTTAGAAGTTTGATTTAAATCGGTTCAAGATGGCCGTCGACACAAAATGACGATGCGGCTTAGAATGTGGCACGTTTGCATAGAAAAAAACGAGGAAGAGAATAGAGACCCCCATGGCATGACTAAAAGCAAAAGAGACAAGAAAATATACGTGAAAATATGTTTATCTTCGCGTATATGCTCTTTTTTTTGTCAGATAGGTATTTGACCACTAGGTCGCACAACTACAAAAGTTAGCTACACTGTGACCCTAGGAAGAGCATGCGTGGCTTCTAATTTACGAATCACCGGTCACGTCATAACAAAATCCCTGCCCTGACCTCTACCCCGTGCCAAAGAGGCCTAAAATTTCTCAATGCGGATCCAAAGCCATTGATCCTAGTTGTTTCCTGGGAACTGTAATTTACAAATTACCAGTTACCTCTCAAAGAAATCCCTGCCCTGACCTCTACCCCGCGCCAAAGAGGCCTAATATTTGTCACTACGCAACCAAGGCCATTGGTCCATGTTGTTTCCTAGGGACTGCAATTTACGAATCACCAATTGCTTCTCCAAGAATTGCCTGCCTCAACCTCTGCCCCGCGCCAAATAGACCAAAAATTTACACTACGCATCCAAGGCCATATGTCCAAGTCGTTTACCGGCGGAACCTATAATTGAAGAATCATCGTCAGCGTCTCAACGAAATTCCAGCGCTACATTATACTCAGCTCCAAAGAGCCCTAAAAGTTGACTTGGACCAATGACCTTGGATTGTGCGTCCAAAGTCAATGGTCCAAGTTGTTTACTGATGGGACCTGTAATTGAAGAATCATCCGTCCGCGTCTCAACGGAATCCCTGCGCTGTATTCTACCCGGCTCCAAAGGGCCTTAAAATTTGACTTGGACCAATGACCTTGGACTGTGCGTCCAAGGTATTGGTCCAAGTTTTTGCTGTTATGTACGTACTTGTTATTCACAGATTCCAGTCGTCGCAAAAATAAACACTACAAGCACTAAAACCGTAGATCAACTAGAAGTGGAAGCTCTCAATAATTTCTTCGGATTTGGTTGCCGTCCTGGCACCTGGTCCGCTGACGATAAAGTTGACACTACACTGAGTAAGTGACTTTTTTCTCATTAATTAAATGCCCACCACTCTGTATTTTTGCCAGTGCTCAAGTTCTTTGCATTTGAAAGTTAAAAATGGGTGGTTACGCCACATAGCTTACATTCATATTTTTATTGTTTGGTGCTTCCTTTTTTTCCCTACCCTCACCTTAAGCAGTACTTGCGACCATGATGCGTGGATGGGCTGCACCTCAGTGACATTTGAACTGTTATCGTGAACAGACGTTTTGTGTACTCATATAAGAAACACCGATACGTTACGGACGGTTAGCTCGCGTGTGTTAATAAACCGATGTGATAAGCAAGGTTTCCTCGCATTTGAAATATTTTAATATACAAAAAACAATAATATACGTGATTGCGTCATAATACATCAATTCTGGTGTATCTACCCCGGACTTTTGAGGATATCATACGAGGAGCTGTGCCGCCGGCGGACCTACTACAATCCAGGAGCTGCCTATGCGAGTACTGCGTCCTTTTGTTCCTCTCCCGTTTCGTCTAATTTGCATTCACCAGAATATAACCATATTCAAAAATACAGTCCACTGGATTAATTAAATTACCTACTCTTTGTCGTGATCAATGGGGGTTCAAAGTTTAAAACTGTTTTGTTTTCCATTTAATGCCATCCATTGAATGGGGACAGCTACTAGTTATGATATCAACAATTTTGCATTAGTGAAATATGAGTACCTGAAATTTTCTTATATTATAATATGTTCCTAGGCTAAATAGAAGGGTACGAAAATTTGATCGTACACCAAAAAAAAAATCCTATCGTGTCTGTATTAATTCCTAGAAAACTCTCAATCTTAAGATTTTTACTCAAACATGCTATGTAATGTGCTCATTATTTTGACAACCTTCCTTGAGGAAAGTCGTCGTTCTGGATTTTTAATACTGTCGTGTTTCAGGCGCAAGCAATTTCCTTTGAAAAATCATTATTGTCGAGTTTTGTTCCCAAAGAGTCTCGTCCAAAAAGGTTTTATTCAGAACTAGTTGGCCATGATCCACGTGCATTTTCGCCATTCTAGTCACGCGTCAAATCTATCAAATACTGATAAGCTTTGGAAAATTAAAGTTTGCTCCGAATTTTTCAGAGAGAGACAACCCAAAATTGTGCTCCTTATGCCAAACGCCCGCATCTTGCGATGATCACAAAGTCAGTGCCACAGCTGATGTTGATCCCTCTCTTTCGTGCCTGGAAACCAACAGCAACGACGATGGTACAAAAAAAGCTGTCGCTTATGTCGATTGGGAACAAGTCAAAATTTGGATCAAAGTAAGTAAAATCCATTTTGTGTTTTTTCTTACATTTTTAGTAACTAAAGAGTATTACTTTAGAGTAGAGTGTAAAATATATAGTTAAATAAAAGACTTGGTTCATTTCGGCCAGGACGGTGTACGTCTACCAAAAATGCCTAAAGATGTGGTTAATATTGAGTATTAATGAAAAATGCGTCAGTCGCCTCCCTCACTGTGTATAAAAATATCTTAATTCTGTGAATTGTATTGAAATTATGGCATACCTGGGAGATTTATGTATTCTAGGCTAAATATCAATAAAGACGCGTAAATCACCTTTTTGAGTAAATAACATGGAAATATTTTGATTCGACATTAATTCTGTACACTGCGATAAGTTACGTTATTTTGAATTTGGTTGATGTAGTAAAGATTAGTAATCACTAACGAATTTATGGTATCATGTACACTGTCCTGGCCGGAGCTCCATACATTGTTGAAACAACTCTTTTTATCATGTTTTACACGTTCGTGCAATAAAAATCTACTTAAACGAAAAATAAATATTTATAAGCTAAATAAAAACCACATTTTACAACAATACTTATTATAAATTCAGAACTTTACATTTTTTCTTCAAATAATTGTTTTTTCTTACATTTTTGTACCAAAAATTGACGGACTTTGTTTTGGAAAGTAATATCATTGGTTATATTTTTAACTGACTCATTTATTATAGATCATTATTAATATCAAGAAATAAACACGTTTTTTTTTTACGAAGCCCCCTTTTAATATTTATTTAATTCGGTGTTTAGTATTTGTTGTTATAGTGGCATCACAAATATATCGTCTGTGAACATTTCAAATATCTAGCTTTCACGGTTTATGATTCACAGCCCAGTGACAGACGGCTAGACGGTCGGACAGCGAAGTCTTAGTAATGTGGTCGCATTTAAACCCTTGGGTATTGCCCCTAATTTCTTTTCTTTATAGTTTACAATTGAAAATTTAAATACATTTTTTATTGCAGAATAAGCCTGCGGATTTTGTTAGTAAATTCAACCTGCTATGTACCGACGACAACGTTATACAGCTTACGTCATCAATGCTGTCACCGCCACCTAATTGCGTATTTGTGAAGCAGCCGTGGGGAGCTATTGTTGCTAACGGGTAAGATTTATTTGCTATACATATAGTACATCACTAACCGATAATTCTGTATACATCGACGAGAAACTTGCCCCGCACCTAAAAGAACCAAAACCACGTGACCTATTCTCTTCACATTTTACCCTCCTCCCTCCCCCAATCAATGCTATTATTTGCATTTAATCATTCAGGAGCATAGCGCTCCTTTGTCCTTCCCTCAGGAAGGTCTGGGCAAATTTACTCTGAAATCATTCATTTACTTTAAGCCAGGATGCTGCTACTGTCTACTGCCGTCTGAGGCGTCCTTATGCTTGTCGCCCCCAAAACTCTCGGCCCAGCACACTTGCGCTTGCCAATCAAGCTGTTTGGGGTCGCCTTCGACCAACAGCTCAGTCCTTTCTAAATTAGCCACCGGTGGCCGTATCTAATGCTAGATTCATAGAATTTATTCACCTTATAATTTAAATAGTTAAAGTTAAATATAAGTTACAAACTACTAATATTCAGCTTAATTTACTAACAGTTAAATGAAATTAATATGCCCGTTTATATAGGAAAATGCATAATACATAAGTTACCGTTCGCCTCGTCAAAGACATCAAAGAGAAAGTAAAGATTCTGTTATGGTCATTGCCATAAATTAAATAGAATAATAACGGGTGGTTAAATTTCAAGGGCCGATGTTGATTTTGAATAAAACACAAACTATTTAGGAAATTATTGTAATTTTATTTTATTATGATATATTGGTATTACTCAATTATGTATGGAATAAAATATCGGCCAAATGGGCGCCGCGACCACGGCGGCACACCTCCATCCGATGGTCCAAATTTTCGATGACCCTGAAGCATAATGGAGGTTCTATGCCGTTAATGTGCCGAATTATCTCATCCTTTAGCTCTTGAATTGTTGCTGGCTTATCGACGTACACCTTTTCTTTCAAATAACCCCAAAGAAAAAAGTCTAACGGTGTCAAATCACATGATCTTGGCGGCCAATAGACATCGCCATTACGTGAGATAACACGGCCATTGAATTTGTTGCGCAAAAGAGCCATTGTTTCGTTAGCTGTGTGGCAAGTGGCACCGTCCTGCTGAAACCACATATCGTCCACATCCATATCTTCCAATTCGGGCCATAAAAAGTTCGTTATCATCTCACGATAGCGAACACCATTCACAGTAACTGCCTGACCGGCCTCATTTTGGAAAAAATACGGCCCGATGATGCCGCCAGCCCATAAACCGCACCAAACAGTCACTCTTTGTGGGTGCATTGGTTTTTCGACAATCACTCTTGGATTCTCATTCGCCCAAATGCGGCAATTCTGTTTATTGACGAATCCACTGAGGTGAAAATGTGCCTCATCACTGAAGATGATTTTCTTCGAAAATTGATCATCCACTGTTGCCATTTCTTGCCACCATTCTGCCCATTCACGACGTTTGCAATGGTCAAGAGGCTTTAGTTCTTGAGCCAATTGCACCTTGTAAGCGTGTAAATGCAAGTCTTTATGCATAATGTTCATCAACGACGAGCGTGAGAGGTGCAATTGTAGGGCACGACGACGAGTTGAGGTGGACGGCTCTTCAGCCACACTATCGCGAACAGCAGCAATATTTTCTGCAGTACGAGCTGTACGAGCATGCACTGGTGTTCTCACATCTTCTACAGACCCGGTTTGCTCGAATTTTTCCACGATTTTTGCGATTGTACGCACATTTGGACGATCAAATTGACCAAAAAAATCACGAAGTGCACGATATGCATTTTGATTTGAACGCCCATTTTCATAATAAGTCTGGATAACTTTAACACGTTGTTGGATTGTATATCTCTCCATGGTTCAAATTGAGTAAGTCTGAAATAGAGAAATGTCAAATAAAATTCGGAAAAAAACTTGGCGTTTAGGTGTGGTTCACATTCAACATCGGCCCTTACAATTTAACCACCCTTTACAAAGGGATTGACTCAAATATATTTTTAATTATTTTCTTAAAATCGTTAAACTGTAGCCAAGTTAGGCAATTATTAAAATATAATAAATATTAATGTAAGTACAATAAATTACCAGATAGCATTATGGAACTCAATTTTAAAATATTCATACTAAATATTTTTTTGAAATAAATCCTTTTTTATTTAACTTAGCGAGTATATTGTTACGACCGTACCCTATGTACCACAGAATATGCAGTAGTTGTGAACCGGCGCCCCTATGCACAGAATAAGACATAGTAAGAAACGCCCGCGCTACTGTTTATCGCGCATAGAAAAAAAAGGATCTCTCTCGAATTCAAGTACCTTCCTATTTGTAAACATCTATTGTTCTCGGTGTCCAGCAATTAGACGAATATTCTGGATCATTACAGAATTACGGCACTGAGGTATATAAAGGGACCGACTGTTGGCCCGAGGAGTCAGTTATTCGGAAGCTATAACCGCGAACAGTTCTAGTGCGAACCTAGTGCGAATCGAAGTGCTCAGTGTAGTGTGATTGTGAGTGAAAGTGTTGTGTAGTGTTTTTGTGTGACAGTTTCTGAGTGTTTGGAGGAATAAATCGTCATTGGTGTGAATTGGCATTTTTCTATTTTTATCCCGAACCCGTAGCTCGTAACAATATGTCAATGCGGCTTGTCTAACCATCATTCTTGTGTAACGAACAACCATAAAAAATATTACTAACAACTAGAGAGACTAAACACATAATATAATACATATATGTTATAAGAACTATAAAAGTACATATTTATATAAGTTTTTTAAGTAATTAATAATTCAAATGTATCAAGACTTGCCTTTAACGAACTTTCTTCAAAGGCCAATAATTATTTCTTATTCTTGCTCTTAAACATAAAAATCTTAGTATAAATGCCTTGTTTTTGTGCTTTAACTAGTCTATTGCTAGGTTTCCGTAGTATATTATACTTATCTATATAGATATATCTATCATTATTTCTCAAATTTCTCAATCAAAATGCTATCATTGCTTTACAGTCCGAAAGCAGCAGATATTAGTAAGGCCGTGAAAAATTGGTGGGAAACAATGACTGTTGTGACATGGAAAACCAAACTATTCGAAATCATTACCAACAAAGTGAACGTGAAGCCAAAATTCGAAACTAAAGAAGTGATCAAATATACAGAGTCTAGTGAGTATACTTTTTACTCGGCTGCAAAAGAAGGAGGGTTATGTTTTTCGAGTGTATGGATTTATATTTCTTTGGCACGTCCTAAAGCCTACACGGCTTGTCGTGTTTTTATGTGAGTGGTGTCAATATATTCGTCTTCATCTGCAGATGGTCATAGGCTATACTAGCTGCATCTCGTGATTTCACTTGATAATATACGTAGATCTATAGTTCTTGCATTCGGGTTAATTGAAGTAACTTTTAACTACTTTTAAACGGATTCAATAATTATAATGTCGAGTTAGAGCTGGTCTGTGCCAGGATACTTTGTTTTGTTATGTTTTGTTAGAATTAATTTTAATTGTTACATAAGTTGTCTGAAGGAAGACATGACGCTCATGTTACTAAGATAAGGACAGTCATTATTTTTAAGAAAAAGTAATTACCGATGCTCTAATAGAACTTTATCAGTTATTTTGATTTAAAAATGTAACATCTTTACCGATACCAAACGTATATCAATTCAAACAAAAACATGTTTTTCAATTCGATTCAACCGTCATCGATAAATCAGGTAAGTAACAAAAAAATAAACAGACGAATTGAGTATCTTTTCTTTCTGGAAGTTAGTAAAAAATAATCCGTTTGCAACTTCCTAAGCTAATATATATGCAATTATTATTTCAGTGCTAGATCCAGTCACTACAAGCTCGGACAAGAAACAAAGCTGGTGTGTTGAAACCGACAAGGAAATGCAAGAATGCGATTTGACCAAATCTGCTATAACAGCCTTAGGTAATCATTTTTGATATTTAGTACCTACATATCTTTACATAATAATGTACCTACCGAATGTAGTAAAACTGCCGAATGTGAAGTGCGTGACGTCACCTCCCGGTTCCAACAGAAGATCAACGCTGGTTGTTGTCAACCAGCATTATGTTGAGTTGGGACTGGTTTGTGACAGAAAACAGCCATTTGTAACTTTAGTCGGATTTTATAAATTGTGTAATTAAGTTAGTTTTTTGTTTGACATAAATATTTTTCTAATTCTATTTAGGTCTACGGCCGGCTATCGCATGCGATAAAATACAGAATTGCATTGAAAAAGTAAAAAATGGCACAGCTGATTTCGTTGCGTCACAACTCTTTGTTGAGTCTAAAAAGTAAGTTCAAGTTCAACATATTTATTATTGACCATCACACTATGTGTATTGTGCCAGTTTTCAATTTTTTTTTTTAATTTTCAAGTTTTTTTTTCTCTTTTGTTGTATGACATCATACGATTTGTATATTTTCCAGCGTCAAAATAAAAACTAACGTGGGCCTAATAACTAAAGACTCCATTAAAAATAAAAACGGGAATAATGAAGCTTTATAGTTGGAACGTCCTGGATACCTCTATACGTGGTTATCGGTTAGGGCTGTACTAAGGCAAAAGGGGGTCACTATACTCATCATTACAAGCTACTTTATGAGACCAACCATGGACTTCAAAACAGCTATTCCATACAAAAAGTTTATCAGTCGTCGACGAAATGTAGAAAACATCTGGCATTTTTACTCGTTTTCTGTTCCACAGTAAAAAAGAGATGAGTATAGTGACCCCCTTTCGGCTTAGTACAGTTCTAACTCATAACCCTGAATAACTGTCACTGGACAAATTCATTTAATTCATGGAGTCAGGCGTACTTTACTTAAATCCATTTATAATAAGATGGTAAATAAAAAATTTCTAATGTTTTCCCGCTTTGTCTTGATGTCCTCGTGAGATATCGAAAAATATTTTTGTTTTTATGGTGTGGTTCCTCCTCACCACCTCCACACCTCACCTTATTATTTCTCTTTCTCTCAGTATCCGACTTCTTCGAGCGAGTGCTTGAAGATACTGAGAGAAACAGTAAATAAGGTGAGGTGTGGAGGTGGTGAGGAGGAACCACACCATAAAAACAAAAATATTTTTCGATTTCTCACGCTGACATCAAAACAAAGCGGGAAAACACTAGATATTCTTTATATACCATCTTATTACAAATTAATTTTCTTGTGTATTTTTTTAGAAAATACGAATTAGAGGCCGTGAAACTTGTAGATAAGGTGAAACCAGATGTTCGTATTGTAGCTATTGTCACCAACAAAACTAAATTCAAAGATCTGGAGTCAGTCAAGGATAAACGCGCCTGTTTCCCTGAGATTAGTAGTCATGGTAAGTAGGAAATCTTTTTATATTTTAAAAATAAAAGAAGAAGTACTCTATATGATCGGATGTTTTTTTTTCTTATATTTGTTACGTGATCCCTTGGATTATTTATTTGTTTTAATGGGTCGAGTTTCACTTCTCTAGTGGTTCTATTTACAATTTGTGCCGTCTGTCACCACGCTATATCTCATGTACCGTGATGGCTAGAAATTTCACATATGGTGTATTTCTGTTGCCGCTGAAACAACAAAAATTAAAAACATAATAATATAAATATTTAAGAGGGGCTCTCATACAACAAACGGGTTTTTTGGCGTTTTTTGCTCGATATTATTATCAACAGTTAGAAACTTGAACTAATGTTGTACGGAACCGTTAAGACGCGACTTTATTTTACAGAATTATAAATACAGATAAAATATCGTGGTCGCAAGGTCAACAGTTCACGGAACTGTTAGTTAAAATACTATGTAATTCATTGTTTGTTATGTTTATTGGTTGGGGGTGTACTAAGCCGAAAGGGGGACATTATACTCGTCTTAATAAACTACTTTTACTCTAGGACGATCTTTAAACTCGAGAAACAACAATTTTTTCGACGACCGTAAACATTTTAGTTGGTCCCATAATTGTATCTAGCCCAACGTATAAGCATTGCCATTCAGCGTGTTAATGTCGCTAGCATTCACGGCACGCTGCCTCTGGTGTTGGGTTGGTTAATTTGGATTATCTGTAGATTTTGAATATACTATAGGTAATCAATCTGTAATACTTTTTTCTTGTTAGTTATTTCGTTATTTGTAATAAAGGCACTTTTCATAATGAAAGTTGTTCGTAATGAGGAGAAAAGTGACGCCCTTTCGGTGTAGTACACTACTAACCCTGCATCGTGTTTCAGCACATTACACGTTCCTGCAAGAGGCGATAAATCTCAAGTTGTTGGATCAAAGTGTTTGCAAACTGGACGACGAGAAGTTTTACAAATTATTCAATGCTACTTGTATCCCAGGAGAAGTAAGTTAATTATATACTAGCTGCGCCCTGCGGTGTTCCTTGCGTTGATACATGATAAAAAGTAGCATATGTGTTAGTCCAGGGTCAAAGCTATCTCTGTGCCAAATTTTATCCAAATCGGATAAGCAGTTTTTGCGTGAAAGAGTAACAAACATACATCCATATATTCTTACGAACTTTCGCGTTTATGCTATTATATTTATTTGCCAGACTCATACTTAATTTTACGTGTATATTTGACAATCGACTTTAATTTCTAGAAATGACGAATCGTTTCTTCACTCTTTCTTAAGTGCTAGTGACGTGTGTGACGTCACCACCCGGTGCCAACGGAAGATCAGCGCTGGTTGTTGTCAACCAGCATTATGTTGAGTTGGAACCGGTTTGTGACAGAAAACAGTCATTAATAATATTGTTCTCTGTTACAAAAAAATCTATTCTACATAAATTATTTATCTATATAATATACTTACAACGTGTAACAGAAAGGTGTGTCAATTTGAATCGTTTTGTTTTTTTTTTTAAATGTAGGTATAAAAGTGAAAATACTTTTTTTAATTGAAAGGGAACGCTTTGTCAAAAGTCTAGAATATTTATTTATTATGAAAATAAAAGAGAAAAATAGTAACGGCGCCCGTAAAATGTCACTTTTTATGAGTATATTTTTATTGTTTTAGAAAAAGGCGTGTTCTTTGTGCAAGACAGCTGATGGTAAAAATGGTATGTACCTATCTATAATTATTCAAACTATATTCTATGCGAGGAAATAAATATATATTTACATATCTATATTTCTATATTTGGATACAGGGACCGAAATAATTTTTTGTTAAATTACAATTGCATTATGTTACACCTATGGTCGTTTCTGACAGATTTTGTAGTCTGTTAATATTAAATTATATAATAAATCTGACCTATTCTATGTCAAAGCAATTGTTAGGACGCAATTTCTTCGTACCGCTTAACAGTTATGCATGTTTCTCACCGTTTAAACTTTACCTAAACTTTTACAAAAATGATGCCGAAAGTATTCGGAGTGTCATAATTTGGTAAGCGTTAAGACATTTTGAGAACCAAAAAATAATTTTGGTGATCGTCAATATTACACTCATTTTTATATATTAAGAAATAAGATATATATATATACGTTTAAAGGGAACAAATAGAAAAAAGTCTGCCAAATTCAAGATAGGTTGTCCGGCAAATGCTTTGATGAATCATGTACAGGGTTGTCGGTTATGGGTGTACCAAGCCAAAAGGAGGTCACTTTACGCATCATTACCAACAATTTTCACAACGAGACCAATTATGAATTCGAAAAAATTAATCAGTATATCGAATTCAGAGTTGGTCCCGTATATGAAAGTTGTTTGTAATAATGAGTACAGTGACCCCCTTTCGTCTTAGTATAAATATTATAGTATTATTCTTCGATACACATAATTTAACTCTTTACAGAACCAAGTTGTGCTCAAAATGATACGAATAAGTATTACGGCAATAAAGGAGCTCTGAAGTGTCTTGAAGATTCCACAGCAGATGTCGCTTTTGTGGACATAAACGAGGTCTCAAGTAAGTACCTTTCATAATTTTCCAGTCCTTATTCCACTACGTGGGGTCGACACAGCAAGTCTTCTTCCATTCTACTCTATCAGCTGCCATCTCTTCATTCACTCCCTTTTCACACATACTCGTGTCTCTCTTCACACAACTCATCTACGTCTATTAGGTCTCCCCCTCCTTGCTTCCGTGCTTGGTATATTTCTTGAAATAACAGCGACTTAGTCTGGGGATATTCTTTCATGTGCACATTCAAGGTCCTCCTCCCATTACGATGCGCCCGCAACCTTCAGAAAAGAATGCGTCTTTCAGGTGCCAAACCATGGTAGAGCTCTCGCGAGTTCTGGCCGCAGGATTACAGGATAACTAGATCTAATAGTCACTCATGTATATGGCTCATTTGTCCGCTATCTCAGGGAAGTCTGAGAAAATTCGCTCTAAGATTATTAGCTAGGATGTCACTAGGTGCTATTAGGTAGAGCTCTAAACGCACCTTGTCTGGAATGCCAGAGCAGTTCGATAGTACTTCTCTGGGCAACGGCTCAAGCTGAGGTTTGTGCCATCTGAAGCGCCCCTATGTTTGTCGCTCCCAAAAGTCTCGGCCCATCATCCGATCAAGCTGTCCGAGGTCGCGTTCAACCAACAGCTCAGTCCGGAGTCTCTGAGACTATTGGCCGCGGAGTATCGCACATACATTCCGTGTGTCGGTGCTTGAAAACTACGCGTCTAGTCGCGCGTGACCAGCCTCCAGCAGCCTGATTCAGCAAGCTTATTTATAATATAGTATATTTACGAAAATAGAAGACTTATCGAAGCTAATCGTCGATTCAAAGGTTGCTGAATCAGGCTGCAGGTCTCCTATGCGGCGCAACTCCTTCGCATTTCGAAACAAATTCATTGTAAAAATGATTACCAACTTCTATTACAATTCATTCAGAACATTCAAATTATTTAGTTCATGCAGTTTATTCAGTTCATTCGAATTCATTCCGTTCATTCGGATCATTCAATCCATTTCCCCACCAACTAATTCATTCAATTCGCTTAATTCATTCATTTCATTACAACAGGCGCAGATAGATACTTTTTCAGTTAATTCGATTTAAAAGACAAAACTCTGGATGGTTTTGATAAAATTCAAACAAGACCACATATGAAATAGATCCTTTCAAACGAAATAAAATTCAAGGCGGACCAGCCCGTAGGTAACAAACTAATTAAGCTTAGCTTTTAAACATATTCACTACCTAGCTCAGGCAAAATTGGCAGAACTGTTAAATTATGTAAGATTTGTACTTTACCCTAATTTGGTAAATAAATGATTTGAAAAATTTTAAAAAAATAACACACCCGTCGATTTGTGTTCCTCCTCTTTTTGAATGTGGTAGAAAATGCCGGCGGAGCAGTGAAATATAAAATTTTAGCAAGTTTGAAACATCCAACAGTAAATATGGGCTCTACTTTTGAGACCGCTCGCATGAATACAAAATTAATATGCTAATGAAATTGAACGCTTCAAAAATAGATCCCCTGAACTTTATTGTCGAACGAATTCATCGCTCGCTCATTACCTACGTCGCTTACGAAGGATTTGGAATAAAGTATAAGTTCTTGAAAATTCGTACCTTTCGCTTTAATACGAGTACAAAATGTAATTCAGTGAATATTGTATTCATGCGAGCGATCTCATAGCGTCTCGTAATAGAAGAATGCATGAAGAAACCTATGTAGGTTAAAAAAGAATGATCTGACTGTGTATAATCCGATGATGTGATGCGATACTGTAGCCTTAGATGGAGCATACTTAGTCTGGAATACACCGTTAGGTGCTGGCGACAGATTTTACAACTTGAGGGTGGTAGCTAGCCAGGCGAGCGATAGGAAACGCACTAAAACCATGCTATCGTTTGCTCACGATGTTTTCCTTCACCGGTAGCTCAGGCTCTTTTTGCATGTTTCGTGGGATCGCACCTCGTACCTTAAACAACTAATTTGAAGTAGCTTGTAAGCACAGCCATAAAGTTGTAATGTATTCATGCCTTTGGTTTCCAGCTCTTCCTGAAAATGCGGCAGTGTTGTGTCGTAACGGTGAACCCAAGATTTTGGACAGGTCCACTTCACCTTCCAATATCGTAATCGACAAGGAATGTGTGTTAGCTCATATAATATACAACCAAATGATCTTCACTAGATCGTGAGTACTTTTCTTCCTTCTTTATTTATTAGAATGGGATGGGATGGATCCATAATTATCACACGTAAATACTAGCAGAATAACTATTTGTGCAATAAATATTCAGATGACGACTCCATATTTTCAGAGAACGCCGAAAAATCCCTTTCTATAGGATTTTTCACGACTCAAAAAAGCCTTATGTCTTTGTCTTATTCCAGAAATAACAAAGCTGAGATCACCGCTCACCTTGATTACTACGGATCCGCGTCACAGAAACTATCAACTTTGATTGATTACAAGTTCTTCGAAAACTTGAAAGAACCTTTGAGTGATGTGATGTCTGATTTAGAAGCAAAAAGATTACCAGAATGTCCTGCCATTAAGCCTACTACGACCACACCAAAACCGGAGTCTAAAGGCGATGCATCGCGTAGCGTGTATTCATTAATAACCATAGTTACACTCTCGGTCTTTGCATTATTTTTGTAATTATTATCAAAATTGTTAAGCAATGTGGATTAAGTTTTGTTAATTTGAATAGCAATGGATTCGTCAATTCGTTCAGTCATTGAATTAACGAATTCACTCGTTCGTTCTGAATCTTAATATATATAAATCTCGTGTCACAATGTTTGTCCTCAATGGACTCCTAAACCACTTAACCGATTATAATAAAATTCACACACCATGTGCAGTTCGATCCAACTTGAGAGATAGGATAGTTTAAATCTCAAATTATAGTCGCAATTTTAATTTATTGCTAATTATTTGTCTGTTATTATTTAACAGTCACAATTATAAGTATTCAAAAGTATATTATAGAATCGACTGTTAGGCGGTACGAAGTTCGCCGAGTCAGCTAGTTATTTTATATTAAGATATGGAATGAATTCGTTCATTCAATCTTTAAATTCCTTTTATTGTCACCTGTTTGTAATATAACTTACAAGGTATACTGTTAGGCACGGATAAGGTGAGGATGTGTCTAAAAAATGCAATACCTCAATAAAATAGGCATAGGATAAGCAGACAAGTTTAGGGGCCCTGGGGCCGCCCATTGATCATGTGATGTTTCATAGCATTTCGTTGCCTGGCAACGGCGAGTCAAGGTCCAGACTGTACGCCGCTTTTCGGTTTATAAATCGCGCGTTTGCCGAAAAATAAATACACGTATTATCTTACCGCACCCCTTGCGATATTTCGTGATTATTTTACACTTTTTAAGGCTTTTTTTTCGGTGGTGACGTCCTACCGCAGTTTGGCCAGCGCAATATACTCCAGCCTACATCCCTCTTTAAAGTGAAGATATCTGCTCAATTTGCCACCTACCTACCTTAGAACGCAATCCTAATTTACTTAATCTTTAAGTTATCAATGTGCTTTTAGTTTTGTACTAAATAAACGTGTTCATATTAAAATAAGGTTTTTTTATTACTAACTTAACACCTAACTATATAAGATGGGGTCATAATTGTATCAGTCTTTTTAAAGCAAGTGAGCTACGTCTGAGACCGCATTTACGCCAGGCGAGTTGCAGTCAAAAGCGATACATTTAAAAAATAATACCGAGTTTACAGGATAACAATATTAAATTCTTCTTAAAAAGTCAAAAGGACTATCGATTTTGATTACGGCAGGTGCCGATAGAACATTTTCAGTTATTTCGATTTCAAAATGAAACCATTCCTATTCTGTGTATCAGTCATCAAGTTACCAGAGTACAGGCTTCGCCTAGTTTGGGAGCTGAACACCTTTGTGTGGATGTTGTCCCATATTATTGTTATTCTTTCGATATAATTTTATTAAAATGTGACCACATGGTAGAAAAAAAGACCATTTCATACAAAAAAAGATAACTCTCCGAGATATCAGGTAATAAACATAAAAAATACAGTCGAATTGATTACCTCCTCTTTTTTGGAAGTCATAACAATCGACTACTACTTGACCGATTTTTTTATATAGCAATCTCAATTAATGTTGTGTTCCGTAGATATGTACATGTTACCGTAAATGTATGTAATCCGTCATTGTACACAATTCCTAGGCAATGTATGTAATTCCTAAAATCGCACGGAAATAACCTGAACGTACTGCGGGCCTTGTTGCCGAAAGTATTCAAATTGCCACAAAAAAAAACTTATCCAACTGCGGAACTTATTAAGCCGAAAGTATTTGGTTTGTCACAAAAAAAACCTGCGGTAGTTATTGAAACAATATTTTATAAATTTCATAAATAGCTTCGGAATTTTATAAATTTCCTAGGATTTGTATACAATTCCTAGATTTCATACATTTCCGGTAACATATATATATATATTATTGTCATCAGCCAATAAAAGATAGTAAACTCCCTCCCTTTTTAGGTAAAATACCCCTCCAATCAATCATCCCAGACGAGATAAAAAATCTTCAACTTTGTGAAACCTATACACCAACTTTCGTCATTTTGTCATACACGAAGTACATTGTAGCCGTTTGTTAGAGAGTACCTAAGTACGAGTATCATTTTATTTCTATCCATTATTATGGGATAGTATACTTCAGAAACTTATAAAACATGATAAAAACTTACATGAGAAAAATATGTTTTGACTGGCCGGTTGGCGCAGTTGGTAGCAACCCTTCCTTCTGTGCCGCTGATCCCGGGTTTGATCCCCGGACAGGTGTGACAGGACATCTGTGGGCATGAACATGTCTATTTGACCTGTCTCTGAGTGTTTATTATATATATAAGTATATTTCTAAGTATGTATATCAGTCATCAGGTTACCATAACACAGGCTTTGCCTAGTTTGGGACCTGAACACCTTTGTGTGGATGTTGTCCCATATTATAATAAATGTTCAAAAGTAAAACCTAATAATTAAAACTTAAATCCAAACCGCTGTCAGCTGATAGAGTACCCAAAATGCTGGCCCCATTGCCTGAATGAATGGCAATGATGAAAGTCCAGCATTTTGGTCTCGTGTAGCGTACCAGACGCTTCGTTAGATCTTAAAAAAATATTTAATTGTATAATATTTTTTTCTCGTCGATGTTTGTAATGGCTACTTCATGGCCATCGTATTAGCGAGGGTGACAGTATTCGGAACTACAGGTATTCTTAAGAGGATTACCGTCCGTTTACTGTTTTAGTGTTTCTAAAAATATTGTATTAGATTATTTCACCCCCTAAATTGTAACGTATTTTTAGTTATTGGTGCAATCGCTTCAGTGTGATGTATTTTAAGCCTACAAGTTCTATTATTATGAAAAAAGTTATCGAATTCTGCATAATAAAGTCTTTTAATAGGCATCGTATCAGCGCAAAAATATGACGGCTTAGGAAGCTTCTAACTCTAAAGTGATATAAAAAATAGAAACGATAAAGACTAGTAAATAATGTGTTAGCTATGTGAAAAAATAACCACTAAAATCGGACAACAATCAGATCTTTTTTGTTAAAAAAGTTAACTAAATTATTCGACAATGTCGAAATTGAACTTTTGGTAACTGTCTATATCGACATTTTGGGCAATTTCATTTCTTTTAATTCAAATGTAAAGTATTTCAAAAATATCGCAACGTATTTCCGTAGATTAATATATTACCTAACCGTATATTTTTTTTGTAACGTCATTCAATGAACCAAGTCTTATATTTTTTTAATGTTTTAAGACGCGTTTCAACAAACGCTCTTCTTAAGTTAATATATATATATATATATGTTCTCAAGGTATGTCTCTTCATTAATTACGAATAGAATACGAATAATGATGTCTACTCGTACATGAACTTGAATACTTGTTCTACCGGTTTCCAGTGTTGCCAAGTCAGCTATTTTGTGGCTACAATTAGCAACTTCTGAGTGAATGAATTAATGAATATAGCTTTATTGCACACCAAACAAAATATAGAAAGATACAGCAAGACAATCGATAGATTTTTGATTTAGAACTAACCAATAATGATTTAAAAAAAAAATGTGATTATGGCAGGTGACAATAGAACTTTTTCACTTATGTAAATTTCTTGTCAGATTTTGATGTAATAAAAAAATAACACAATGGTCCCCAAGAAATCAGGTTACCACTCAAAAATAAAATGAAACCAATCGAATTGAATAGGTAACTCTGATAACTATGCTGAGTTGAGATACTCGACGTAGGCTTGTGACAAAAACACGCTTCCCTACTATTGTATTTTATATTTTTGTTCAGAATTACTCTTTGTTCTTTTGTCAGAAATAAACCATATTCTATTCTAACTAATCTGTTTGAAATTCGGTAGAAAATTAAATAAATAGTGTTATTGGCCTAAAGGAATATTTTGGCAAGTTTTGGCTATTGAGTAGTAAAGTGTCTACAAGTGATATGATAGATGCAAATAACAAATTGCGGGTTAAGGACTTCACTTGTCTTAGAAAGTTCCTTCCCGACAAGTAGGTTTCCTCACGATGTTTTCCTTCACCGTTTAAGTAAGTGGTAATTAATTATAATATGCACTTGAGTGGAAAACACAGAGGTGCATGCCTGAACCTGGATTTGAACCCGCGCCCTTTCGCTTGTGAGGCAACGGGTTTACCACTAACTTTAAGGTTTTTAAGATTCAGCGATCCATAGATATTGCAGTCGGGTTTTTTGAATCCACTTGTTTAATATGACTAGCCAGACTTTTAGGGTACGATACTTAAAATATCCTAGTTCCTTTTTCCCTAAAACAAGTACCCAAGAGGTAAAAACGGGACCCTATCACTAAGACTTCTGCTCTCCGCCTGTCTGCCATCATGCTGTATCTCATGAACCGTGATAACTAGATAGTTAAATTTTCACAGATAATGTATTTCTATTGTTATTTTTTTATCCGACACAGCTAGCCATTTGACCACAAGTTCGCACGACCACGCTAGTCAGCGATACTGTAGCCCTAGATGGAGCCTGCCTAGTCTGAAATACGCTGGCTCTCAAGGAAGGCTGCCGGAACACACTGTTAGGTGCTTGGCGACAGATTTTACAACTTGATTACTTATTACCGCTATAACAACAAATACTAAATTTTATTAAAAATGCTCCTGTAGAAAAACCGTGATTTTTGCTGTTTTTTGCTCGAAGTTAATAACGGCAAGAGGTAGAAACTTGAACTGATGTTCATAGATAATTGTTAGGAACCCTTACTGCGCGAGTCCGACTCCCACTTGATAGATACACTGATGAGTTCATTATAGAAGAAAAACAAAAAAAAAATACGAGTACAAGAGTGTTAGCTCAACTGCAAAAATAAAACATAAAGTATCCACATAGTACAAATCCACAGTATTTTTTATAACTTTGATAATTTAAAATAATCACGTCTTAATCAAATGTGACTCAATTTATTTTAATTTATTTACAGTACTAGCAGCTAAGCCACCAACCGAGACCGGACGTTACGTTTATGGAGTCTTTAATTAAAACATTGCGGAAATGGCCTGTGGTTGGCTACCGTGCTAAACCAACGCACTCTATAACTTCCTTTACATCCTAAACTAGCATTTTAATCACTATTCTCAATCATTTAGACTCTTCATATTATCTAATTTAATAAAGATATGCCGCAACACTTTCCGCAGCGCCACTTAAAATCTTCGGCGATGACAAGAGCAACATTTTTACAAAATATAGTGCTACAAGTGGCACTTAGCCGATTTTTAAGATTATTTAGCTATGTTTTGTTAGAGTTAGTGGACAACACAACTGGCTATAACAGCTTATACCTAATATCAGTGCGCTGTGACCTAGTAGTAGTCTAGACTACAATATGTATTTAATTCTGCTCCTTTCTTGTAAGTAATAACTTGAATTAATTTTAAAACTCAAGATGTTAAATGTGTGTGATAATACTTAAGGGTGTTAGTCTACACATTAAAGTGGACCAATTAGAGAACAAAATTTTGGAAAAATTCTAAAATTATTGGAAAGGACTTGTTTCATTTTTGGCCAGAACGGTGTACGTCTACCAAAAATGCCTAAATATGTGGTTAATACTGTGTATTAATGAAAAATTCGTCAGTCGCCTCCTTCATTGTGTACAATAAAATTTAAATTGTGTAACTATGAAATGTAGTGGAATTATGACATTTCGGGAAGATTTATGTATCCTAGGTTGACAACAATGGTCACAAAAGTCAAAATTGGCACAATAAAAACGCATAAATAACCTCTTTGCGTAAATATCATCGAAATATTTTGATTCGAAATTAATTTTGTACACTGCGGTAGGTTACGTTATTTTGAATTTCGTTGATATATTAAAGATTAATAGTCCTTAGCGTATATATGGTATCATGTACACTGTCCTGGCCGAAGCTCCACACATTTTTGAAACAACTCTTTTAGGAAATTCTGTTAGTTGGTCAAATGAGTACCCTCATATGACCAACCAACAGAATTTCTTAAAAGAGTTAGAGAGAATACAATAATCCTTTATAAAAGAGATAAAAAACAAATAACTTTAATTTAGTTTTATGTCGAATGCAACAAAAAGTTTCGTAAAAGTTTCTATATTCTCTAATTGCAACTTGTGTAAAATACAATTTATTTCCCCATTATTTCGTAGAGGAGATTCATGCCCAGCAGCTGGACAATGAGTGTGTCGACAAACACCGTTTTTTCTTCGTCGAAAACTTGCTCTGGACGGTGCTACAATCTGCAATGTGCATTTTAAACGGTTTCAGTTAAAAATTAGGTTTCTAGGTTTAATCCGATTTTGTTCTTCGACTTTTCTTTTTAAATATTTAATTTTACCGTTTTAAGGTTCACTAGTTCACAGGTTCACATAATATGAATGCTAAAGTGTGTGTGTTGGTTTGTTTGTTCGTCTTCTCCTCAGCAAGTGAGTGATGGATTAACATGTTATTTGCACATATATTTGTAAATATAGTTCGATTACCGAAAACTACCATAGACTACGAATTTCCCGGGAAAGTAAACTCACGCGGGCTGAGCCACATGGAAAAGACAGTAGTAAGCAAAAGGGTTAATACTTTTGCTTCAGATCCTTAGAGCCATTTATAAAATTCTTATTTCATTAAAAAGGATACTTTGCAGGCAATCCTATGTAATTTTTAAACGACGACGAAGGAGGGTTATTTTTTTCGAGTACATGTACATGTCTTTGGCACGCCTTAGAGCCTAAGCGGCTTGTCGTATTTTTATGTGAGTGGTTTAAATATATTCGTCTTAGTCGTGAGAGAGACACTGGGTACATCAAAATTAAATAATAGAAGTTAAAGCTGATAAACTGGTTTTACGATACAGCAGTCGTGTTTTTTGAACTCGCTTCTAAACTAATCGGTTCAGTTTGATTTAAAAATCTAAATAATTTAATAGGTTTTTTTTTTTAAATTAGTTTCTATTTAAAGTAACTTTATCTACTTACTTGTAATTTTACAGATTTATCGAGCATTCATTCGTTTGCTGCTGGTGCAAATGACGTGTGAGTTGAATTTTTATAAATGGTTACTGGTTTATTAATCTTAATATTCCCCTTCCCCATTCTTCCCCCTGTCCTTCTGGTATCCCTTTATTCCACTCGAAAGATATGTTGGAGTAAAGCCGAGTAAATTGACAACTATAAAGGTGTGTACAGCGATCAAGATATCTGACTCTAATAGCTATGGTGTCGAGGACGTCAGATACTGAGAAAAAGAGAAACAATAAAGTGAGGTGTGGAGGTAGTGAGAAGGAACCACATTATAAAAACAAATATATTTTTTCTCACGCTGACATCAAACCAAGCAAATCACACTTAGTAGATATTTCTTGAACAACGTCTTATTACTTTAATGATCGTTAAAAAAAAAGGCTAGCTTATTGGTTTTTTACTGACTTCCCAAAAAAAGTAGGAGCTACTCAATTTGACAGCTTTTTATCCGACTGGGAAAGAAGGAGAATAATGAGTGTATATTTCCTTGGCACGTCCTAGAGCCTAAACGGCTTGTCGTATTTTGATGTGAGTGGTGTCAATAGATTCGTCTTCACCTGCAAATGGTTATAAGCTGTACTAGCTGCATCCCGTGATTTTACTCGTTAAGATACGTCGCTCTAAAGTTCTTGTAGTCGGATTTGAAGTCATTTTTAACAAATTGTATGTATTTATTTTTGTTTGTTACCTGATTTTGAGGATTAGGCTGGACAGATTACAATATTATTTATTTTATATGAAAGAGGGGGTTCCATTTTTGTTTTTTAAAAACGGTTTTTTTTATTATCTTGTATTATTACCCGATTACGAAAGAAGGTGTGTTATGTTTTTCGAGTGTATGTATGTATATAAGTAAGTATGTATTTATATTTATTTGTCACGCCCTAGAGCCTAAATGGCTTACCGTAAATTTATGTGAGAGGTCAATAGATTCATCTTTGTCGTGAGAGTGACACTAGGTTCATCATATTTAAAAAAAAATAAAAAAATCAAGTACCTGTGTATCATCATACGTTTAAACATTTAGCAGTCGGTTTTTTTAAGTCGCTAATAATGACTTATTTTATAGTTATACATAGTTACTTATTATCTCATTAAAAGCACTTGCTCGGTGAAAAAAAACATTATAATACATATAATTCACATGTTAATAAATTTCTAAAATACAGGATCAACTGCGTTGTGCCTCCGGATTACAAACTCGACAGCAACATAAACCTACGAGAGCCTCAAGAAACTGTGACAGGTGCTGCTATAGACCAGAGTAACACGCTGGACATTAGCTGCAGCTATGGCTATGGCCTGGTGGGACCTGACACTCTGACGTGCTATGAAAATGGAACGTTTAGTGCATCGCTTGAGGATATCGAATGTGTTCGTAAGTACATATTTTCGTTTTGTTTAAGAGTATCACCGACCCTTTACCGTTTTCGTGTTTCTGATAGAATTTTCGTTTCGGGACTTACCCCTTTTCACCTCCTAAATTGTAACGTAATTGGTATATTGGTAAATGTGTTTTAGGCCTACACGTGGTTTTAGTTTGAAAAAAGTTAGAGAATTCTGCATAATAAAGGTTTTTAATAGGCATCGTATCAGCGCAAAAATATGACTGCTTAGGAAGCTTGTAACTTTATAGTGATATCAAAATCAGAATAAAATAAAACGATAAAACCTAATAAATAATGTGTTAGATATGTGAAAGAAAAAAGACTGGAATCGGATAATATTAAAAAGTAGAAAAAAGCTATATCTTATTGTATGGAAAAGTTGGCGGTCTATAGCTGTCTTAAGAAGACATGTTTTCACGCGTACCTGATTGTTGTAAAGGCCACCTCTGCAGCCGGCGATGACATCGCGCGCGTTGCGAGCGGCCGAGTACAGTGCGAGATGTGTCATCGTTAAAGACAGGAACAACTTATTTCATCCCTGATGAAGTTCAACGAATGTGAACGAAACTATAGTTGGACATTAACAACAATCAGGTACAAGTGAAAACCCGTCTTCTTAAACAAAATGAATCAAACACGCGTTAGTTTTCTAAATAAAGCATATATTTTTTTTTGTAATTAACTGGTAAATAAACTGGTAAAGGAGACCACTATACTTATCATTGTGAATAATTCACTATGCAAGTAAACCTAAATTCACGAAAAATATATCAGCTGTTCCAAAGAAAATGTTAATCGGTCGCCGACAAGATGTATGAAACAACTGGTAAGAAGCGAGTTCAAAAAAACCCGACCGTTAAATCTTTAAACTTGTGTATCATCTTTATTTTTGTTTTCGTGATTTACCCAGTGTCATTCTCACGACTAAGACGGATATCTATTGACACCACTCACATAAAAACACGACAAGCCGTTTAGGCTCTAGGGCGTGCCAAAGAAATATACATACATGCATACACTCGAAAAACATAGCCCCACATTCTTTTGCAGTCGGGTAAAAAGTTAATTTTCTGTTCTTTTATCATTTAGGGGTACACTAAGCCGAAAGGGGTCCCAATATTCATCCTTACAAACGTTACTATTGGACAAACTCTGAATTAAAGAAAACAAAGCAGTTGTTTTATATAAAAAGTTGATCAGTCGTCAACACCAGCTGTTTTTTTTTTCGCGAATGTAAGGTTACTCGCATTGTGAAAGTTATTCGCAATGATAAGTATAGGGACCCCCTTTCAGCTCGGTATGCTCCTAACCGATAACTCAGTATAGTGCGAGCATAAACAGCATGCAGGTTAAACTTCAAAGCCTCGAGCATCGTCGAAAAGTGGCTAGGTATCGGATACATTTCGGGGAGTGTGCCTTCAAATTACATTAATTAATTCACCCATTTATATTCTAATATCGGACAAGTAGAGATACTGTAAGGCGTTAACGCTTCGCGTCTACATTTATTGTGCGAACTGCCAGGTTGTTGAATTCGCTGCCAAGTTCTCTATTTTCCGATAGCTATAATCTTGGTCTCTTCAAATCGCTAGTGGATCGGTTTCTTCTAGGCAAGCGCGCTACATCCTAGACCACATCGTCAGTTTACATCAGGTGAGTTAAAAAAGGTGCACACTACAATAAAGCGTGAAAAATAATGTAATATTATGTTGCACAGCGTACTGTAAAGTAGAGAGCAACAAAGTTGTGATGTCGTGCGGCAACGAGTCACGCTGTGTACTGCCGCCTAACAAACCATTGTTCAAACAACAACGTCTCGACTCTAATCCTGGTCAGCCAGTTCTACAACAATATGAAGGTAAACTTAACAATAAATTGAATTAATGATTATAGCTTTATTGCACATCGAACAAAAAATAAAAGATACAGCAAGACAAATCTATACATTAGGCGGCCTTAAAATTTAGAAGATCTTTGTTAACACCGAGCAAACGGCACAAATCTCCGGTATTATTAATAAACGCGTCTTAACTTTAAACCTCTTTTGTCTTGTTTTATCCGGTGGAGAGCGTCACGCGTCAAAACAAGATAAAAGACGTTTAAAGTTAAAACTCGTTTATGAATAAGACCGTTAGTCTGTTATATGGGATACTCCTTCAATATTAATTTTATTATGTCTTTAGTATTTTTTTGTGCAAATTTCAACTGCCTTTCTATTGCGGTTCATGAGATAAAGCCTGGTGTTAGACTGACGGACAGCATTCTTAGTAATAGGGTCCCGCTTGTATTCTACAAAATACTTTAAATAAGTTTTATAAGTTCAATTATTAATAATTCAAATGTAATTTATTTATTATATAAATTAATATACATTTTATCGATTATTTTTGGGTACGTAATCTTTAAAAAAATTTACTGTTGAACACCTACTTTCAAAAATATTCACCAATTCCAGCATGCGGTCGCATAGGTACTCCGGACCGCGGGGAAGTTACCAGATCTAAGCGGTACGTCGCAGGCGGTACGAAAGCTCAACGAGAAGAAATGCCGTGGCATGCCGGGATATACGTGAAGATGACGGATCCTTACTTGCAGATATGCGGCGGTAGCCTCGTCTCAAGCACTGTCGTTATATCTGGTACGTACTTAAACTACATAAATTATAGCTAAGAACGCGTGAACTGAAACGCTTAGAACTTAAAATACGTGTGTCACTCGGGAACTGCCGCGGTAAAGCTATTGCATACGAATACGTCTAGTCGCACGCACACAAACACCGTGCCGAAGTCTGCCGAACTAAAACGACGTTAGACGAGTGTTAGGTTCATTTTCGTTACGGAATTTCTTGATTCAATCGCCGCGCTCAAAACCCGCTGTAAAAGCTATTCAATAGTTTAAAACTAACCTTGGTACACCAAATGAAGTTTCAAAAATATACAAGATTAATCTTTAATCTATAAAGATTACTTTAGAAACGTGATGCAATATTGTTTCAAATACTATTAAGTTTATGGAAAAAAAAACGAGACTATTTGAAAGTTTCATTTTGACATTTAGGAATATAATTATTTTTTCTCTCAAAATAAGATCTATTTATATTACTCAAAGCGTCTCTGTAAACCAATTTTTTTGCGTATATTTTTTAGTGTCACCAAAACTAGTGAATTCTTAGTTTTTTTCAGTCGTAATTGCAGATTTAGCTTTGACGCTGATGATCATTCGGCGAATATCCTTATTACTGATTCTGTCACGCAAAGATACTCCAATTATTGTTCTCTCTATTGCCCGCTGCCCGCATTTTGGGGAAAAATATAACTTTTAACAAATAATCTACCTTACTAATATTTTATTCCGCAGCTGCTCACTGCTTCTGGAGTGAGTTAGGGACGCAGCTTCCCATCTCCGACTACGTCGTGGCGGTCGGCAAGCTGTACCGACCCTGGAACGACAAGATGGATAATATATATGCACAAAAATCTGACGTAAGCAGTTCAATAGTGTAGGTAAACTGCTTACGCCTGGCCTAGACCATCTTAATAAATAAGCGCCAGCGCTCATTACGCATCGGTCAAGCTCAGGTTGCAGTTAATACCTATGTACTTTAATGCGTGTTTTGCAAAACAAGCGGCAGCCAAATACCCCTTTCAAATTCAACAAACAACTTAAGTAAAATTATAAGTTTTTTATTCTATTTATAAAGCGTAGCGTAGCTGTATGGTCCATCTAGGGCCACAGTATTGCTGACTTCCGTGACCAGCGAGCTGATGGTCAAATGTGATAAAAAAGGGTAAAGCAAATAGTTCCTGTCTAATAATAAAGGTCAAACCACATCACACTATAATAAATGCGTAAGTTTGTACATGTGTGTGTATGTATGTTTGTCATTTATTTACGTTTAAACCACCGAACGGACTTAGATAAAATTTAGTCTGAGGATAGCTTATACCCTGGGAATCCCATGGGAATAATTAAATTATTCCCATGGGATTACCAAATGTTCGCCGGAGGTAACACCGCGGGGCGTAACTTGCTTAATTATAATTCCTTTTCACCATGCCCCCACCTCACCTTATATTTTTCACCTCATCATCAAAGTTGCATTATACAACATAGGGTAGTGTGCAGGGCACGGTACTCGTCAAACAAATGCTTTCAGTACAAATGCGCGGACTTACCACCTCCATGTTACTTTAAAGTTAAGATATTTACTGGAAGCAATACCCCAGCTTAAATAGCTTATTCCAGGTGGCAGACATACGGATTCCCCAGTACTTTCACGGCAGCGCTACTAACCTTCAGGACGACATCGCGCTGGTGGTGGTGACCTCTCCATTTCGTTTCAACATGCTGGTCCGTCCCGTGTGCCTCGACTTTGAAGTCAGCTTGGACAGGAAGCAGCTGGCTGCTGGGAAACTGGGAAAAGTAAATGTTTTGTTCTAACTTTTTAAAGGCTTGGTTTTAAAAGAAGTCTAATAAAACTTGAGACCTTTTCAATCAACTTTAAAAAAGAAGACGATTCAACTTTTTATTTACCTGCTACCAAATTTCTCAGAGACTAGACTGATCCCATAAATAAAGAAGTGGTTAAACTGCTAAATCGTTAATCCTGTAAAAAATCATATAATCTTTTTTTTTGATGTACCCAATGTCACTCTCACGACTAAGACAAATCTATTGACACCACTCACATAAAAATACGACAAGCCGTTTAGATACGTGCGCGTGCCAAAGAAATAAACATACACTCGAAAAACATAACCTTCCTTGCGCAGTCGGGTGAAACCCAGTCGATTAGCTAAGTTTTTATATGACCTAAACTACCATTCACGCCTCAATAATTATAGTTCAGCGTTATAACTTGTTCTTAATTCATTGTTGTTAATGTCCCCAGGTAGCAGGCTGGGGTCTCACCAGCGCTGATGGTCGTCCATCTCCAGTGCTGCAGGTGGCCCATCTGCCGGTGGTGGACGCGAAGCAGTGCTTCGAGGAGTCAGACCCCACCTTCCACGCTTACCTTACCAGCGATAAAATATGCGCAGGATTTATTAATGGTTAGTCATATTTTAAATCAGGTTATCTGTAACAAGAATTTGAAGTGATGAAACTGCCTTTAGGAAACGTATTTATTGCATTATCTGGTGTATTTTTGTGGTGAGTTTTATTTTTGCTAAGGTGATAATGTGCACTAAGATGTAGAAGAAATTGCTTGCCCTAGAAGAAAGCGATACAATCTTGAGATGAAAAGACCTTCATTATTGCTATAGGGAAATAGTGTAGACACTAATGAGTTCCACAATCTGGCACTTCGCAAACTAAAATTAATGCGTTGCGTTTTGTTATGTACGAGTCCGTGGAACCTCTACCACCCATTATGCTCACGAGGAATTATAGTCTTTACTGATACATTGTGACTAATATAATATATTTAACGTGCCTTCAACACTCGATCAATGTTCCTATCAGCTCAGCTCCTTGTATATGTTATGGTAGGTATCGTACTTGATCGGTTACCTAAGCATCTTCTTCCCTGCAGGTACGGCGGTGTGCAAGGGAGACAGCGGCGGTGGACTGGTGTTCTACGAGCAGACGCGCTACTATCTCCGTGGAATTGTGAGTGGAGCCCCACGCAGTGACCACCTCTGCAACACGCTGTCGTGGGCCTCCTTCACACATGTACTAAGGCACGAGAACTTCATCAGGGAGACGGTAATTAACTTGGTAGTGGTAGACCACTATAATAATGGCTGTACCTGGGGAAGATATCTCGCCTTTGCCAGTTATTTTTAGAGTAGTTATTATAAAGAATGATAGTTTCGCTCTGCACGTTTCGTTTGTCTGTCAATCTGTCTTTTTTATTTTAACAGTAATTAGGGACTAAAATACGTGAGATTTATCTATACGGATTATCGTTAAAAAGTAAAGAAATGTTACGCGCAAACCTCTAAACCACGGGGAGGCAGAGGGTTTAAGTGGGACTTACCTACCTTCACGGTTACTGAACCCCTCGCCTGGAAAATGCGGGCACTCTTGTTAGGATCCATAGGGATGCCTACTAATGGTAGTGCCAAATTTCAGATTTAGTTTTTTCCATCTAATATTACTTTAGTTGTATCTACCTAGGTCTTGTGTTATTTCATACACCATTTAAAGTTAGGGTTTTGAAAGAGATTTGCTAGCTAGCACTTTACATTTACAAATTATAAGCCATAAACTTCATAATTCCAAAAAAATCCATGCTGAAGGGATCATCCAGTCTAAATACTAAGTGTGGGGTAGACTGGACAGATGCAGCGCAGTCCAGCACAACACGGGTTATGGAACATTATATGACATGACACACCAAACGCACGATGCTGTGCAGCGCTGCGCAACTACACCCGGCACGTCAAGCTAGTTTACTTCACTACGTGTAGCCATGTAGCGATGGTTGACACTTTCAGATGGAAATAGCAGATTTCAAATAAAATAAATATAAAATATTTTTTTGAAATATCATAACGTCTAGTGGAAGTTACATATGACCAAGAAGTTGACTATAATTTTGGTCACAAAATTAGCATTATGGCAATCAACGTGGCCAGCATTCTTGGAACTTTCCCTTCGACTGGGGTTTATTATTAGATTAGTTTTTATGAGTGTGAATGTTTTTTTTTTTATTTTGCTTCGTTTTAGTAAAATATAGTTCTTTTAAATAGCAGATGTAGTTTCAGCACTGTACAGTACTACAAACAAAAATCGACGGTTTGACATCAGACGCTACGATGTAACGCGCTGCGCAGGCGAACGTAAATTGTTATGATAAAAGTTAGTTTTGACTCATTGGATCAAAAAAAAAAAAGAAATGTGTGGCATTTGATTTTTACCCGACTGCGAAAGCCATAACCCTCCTTGGTTATGGTTTTTGGTATATTTCTTGACCCGCCCTAGAGCCTAAACAGCTTGTCGTATTTTTTGTGAGTGGTGTCAATTGATTTGTTTTTATCTGCAGATGATCATAGGCTATACTAGCTGCATCCCGAGACTTCACTTGTTAAGATACGTGGCTCTAAAGTCGGGTTTTTTAAAGTCACTTTCAACCACTTGTTTAATAACTTTTTTTTTCATTGTTTAAAGGTACAGATGATACCAGCATCAATGTTATAACGACATTATCCGTCGCTACTGAGCCACGGTCTCTTTGCAGTTTTCTACATGGATTTAATTCCATGGATTAACTTACCATTCAAGACTCAAAGCTCAACGATCAACGCAAGATCGGTGATGGGAACATCTCAGCTAATTATGCTATGAGCACTGTAGCCAGCCATATTCATATTCATATTATTCTATTCGAAAAGTTTAATTAAAGCCTCATCGCGTATTCAAGTTATTTGTCAATATATATTTTTAAACAATAATAATTTCTACAATAATAAAAGAAGTGTCAATTAGCACCGCAATTGAAATTTATTGCAATTATCTCTCGATCACAATGCAAATCTTTCATCGAGATATGTAATTGTCCACAATGCCTAGCTAGTTGTCACTTGTCAATGTCAATCTGTCACTTGATTTAACTAGACGAGTTGGCCAGATATAAGCTACATCGACATTCGACAGAGCTTGTTACAATTTATTATTAATTTGATCTTTCCTCTACTTATGTTTAAATAAAATAAAAATGTTTATTAGTTTGTTTGTTCTTCTTTTCTCGACAATTGAGTGATGAATCCATTTGATGTTTTTCTCAGACATGGCAATTAGTAATTAATTGGTATGTTGTTATCTTTAAGCGGTTAGGTTAATACAGTACTAGTGTTTTCTTGACATCAACAGATATTTCAATAGTTAATTTGCTAATTTTTTTTAATACTACCCTTTTATTAAACATAATTCATTGTTACTTTCACTTTCGCATTCACCACTTATAGATATCTAGTTTTCATCAATCACTAAAGAGTTAGTAAGCGTAATACGATCGTATTTCTAACATGCTTGTTGAATTAATTGGTTCCTATAGAAATATAGAAAGTGACATTTTTGAAAAAGTGAAATCTACTTCAATGCAGCAAGAAAATTATCCGGTTTGTCACCTTATCCGTCGTAAGGTTAAACGAAGCATGCATAGTGCTTCGTCTGACTTCATTAAAAACAAGAATACATTTAATGTCTGAAATTCACTAGCGATCAATGAAAGTTGCCGGAACACATCGTTAGATGCTTGACAACAAATTTTCTTATTACGTGTAGATATGTGGCATATAATTAAAAAAATTAGGAATTCTGACGAAGAAGTTTATCTATAAAGTTAAAAAAAAAAAAATCAAGTTTATAAAAAAATTACATATAAAACAAATTAAAAAACTAAATATATAAAAACTTTAAAAAACCAGCATTAAAAGACTTGTTTCATTTTCGGCCATGTCTATAAAAAAATGCCTAAAGATGTAGTTAATATTTTGATTCGTTAAACCTGCATCAGTTAGTTGCCTACTTGAATGTGTACAAAAAAATCTAATTTATGTGAATTGTAGTGGTATTATGGTATCGTGTACCCTGTCCTGGCCAGGGCACCTTAGATTATTGAAACATCTCTTTTATTATATTAAGTTCAAATTAATACGTCATTTCGTCAGCTGGTTTATGCGATTTCTAGAATTTTTTATTACCTTGTTAGTTGTACTCGTAATGCTTAAACAATTTAAAAATAAAATGATTTCAGAATTGAACTTCTTATCTTAGACAATGACAGTTATATAAAGAGAGAAGAGTGACTTCGGCCCTAAAACTGATTCCGTGACAGTGTGCCCGGCCGTCACAATTGAGCCAGTTGTATTGTTTTATCCAACACAGCTAATCATTTGATCACAAGCTCGCACGACCACGGAAGTCAACGACACTGTGGCTTTCGATGTAGCATGCCTAGTCTGGAATACAATGGCTCTCAAGGAAGGCTTCTGGAACACATCGTTAGGTGAACGAATCAATGAATGAAAAAGAAAGGTAAATCTAAATACTCAGCACTCCTAGATAGCAAAGATAATTACGACTCTTACATGTCAGTCCCGAGTAACACTTCAAGATTTATTGTTCTGGATGAACAACGTTAGTTGCTTCTTATCGAATAAATCGGTATAGGTACGATGCAGAGATCTATATGGATGCGAGTTTAGTAGGCTGACATCGTGAAAGTACTCTAGTATTGAGTGCTATAACGATAACGTCGGTACTTGGACTGAAACCAAGAAGACTAACCACATAAATCATTCAGAATTATTAGATGTCTATTTTGAACTTCAGTCATTTGCAAAATAAATGCAAGACTGTAATATATTACCTACTCCGTATCGATAATACCACGGCAATATCATATATAAATAGAGTGGGAAGAATCCAAAGCCACATTTAAATTATATTACTAATTAAATTTAGAAGTGGAGTAAACAAAGAAAGATTTTTATATTTGAGTCCTATATTAAAAATTCATTAAACGTTGAAGCCGATATAGGGTCTAGAAAAATTTACATCGATACGGAGTGAGAATTAGCTCCGTACGCTTACGAGAAAATTGTAAATGATTTCGATGAACCACACATTGATTTGTTCGCATCTCGGGTAAATACTAAATGCTGTCGCTACAACGTCATTTAAAGCTACGTACGGGACCCATGCTCGAGATTTATTTCGTAATAATGTTGACGATTTTACTGTGAAATGGGCCCCTTTATTTTTTTATGCGTTAACACCGTTTTCTATTATACTGAAAGTATTAAATTAGTGACGGAGCGACAGGAATAGTAGTGTACCACATTGGCCATCTCAGCCGTGGTACCCATTGTTTAATTCATTGGCTGTAACTAAGACTATAATATTTAAACCTAAAGAACGTCTACTTACATCTCCTTTCAGTTCAATACACCCGCTCAGACACCATCTTACGAGTACTCTGGCTGTGACCGTGTTGTGTGTGTTAAGTTATGTGACTTCTATAAAGTAAATATTTGTATGCTGCTAATTTTTATAGCGGACTGTTTCCAATCAGGTTCATCATATGGGACATTGAACAGTCACAGTTCTGCTATCACGCTAGTCTCGAGTGATTCTTTAGGTAGCGATGAAAGACTAAAAAGATTATTCGAGGGAATTTTCAATTTAAAGCCTCCATTTCCGCGATATTCAATAGGATACGTTTGGGAGCTACGACACCACAGACACGTCTAACTCATCATTACCCGTCGTTTTTCGGCGGGGGTCAACAAGTAACAAGCTTTATCATTCAAAAATTATAAGATCGTTTGATCGATGCGACGCGTGACCAGAATACCGGTGTCATCTGGTGCCGTGGTAATGTTGCTAGAGACACGGGCACGCTGTCTTCTGTTGGTTTATTGGAGCATTTGGATTATCTGTAGATCTGAAATGGTCTATAGGTAATTTAAATGCTATATTTTTGTGTAGTTAGTCATTTAATGTTTCTCAATAAAGACACTTGCCCAATAAGCTAGTTTATTCTCGCGGCTTTGCCCTCTTTCTTATGATATTATTGTGTATTATTATATATTTCAACACAAGTTACTTATTTATAGCTCGTTTGCTACTAGTCTATACAGGGTTATGGTTAAGGGTGTACTAAGCTGAAAGGCGACTAACTATGAATTCGCGAAACAATAATCAGATGTTTCATAAATTTTGTCGACGACCCCAAACAAATCTGTGGAACAGTGACTTTTTTCTCTCAAATTTCGAGTTGGTCTCATACCAAACGTTGTTTTAGGATGATTTTAGTTACCTCTATTCAGCTTAGTAGAGTTAACTAAATCTAGAATATTCTTCTAAGGTAGAGTCTGTGCGGAAAGAGAACTACCGACGTGGCGTTAAATGGAACTAACATTATGATTCTAGATGACAACCTTAACCTAGTATATATAATAATAAATAATTCAGAAAGTTCAAAAGTTCTTTATTTCTCTTGAGATATGGTACAATTAAAGGTTTTAATGTAACTTTTATCATAGATCTACATAACTTTACTTAAATAGGCATACGGAAAAAAATAATTTGCACAGGTTACATGCAAGTAACAGAAATATTTAATATCTATATAGATTAGAACTAGTAAATCATATAACTCAATAATATCAATCTCTAATTCATTCATCTACAGCCTTCCTTATCCCACTGCTGGGTATAGGCCAATCCTGTCCAGGCTGGACCCGCGACAGTTCTTATGTCGTTGACCCATCTTGTCGCCGGTCGACCAACGCTCCGCTTCCCTAGCCTGGGCCACCCACTCTGTCAAAGCCTTACTCCGCCTGTCATCACTTCGCCTTATGACATGTCCTGCCCAGCTCCACTTAAGATTCATTACTGCCAATCCAACGTCCCGAGCTTTAGTTCTTCGTCGGATTTCAGTATTTCGAACTTGAATTTTGAGTTTGGTGCCGAGCATAGACCTTTCTATGGCCCTCTGGGTGACTCTTATATTGTGCACTGCCTCGTCGGTAAGTGTCCAAGTTTCAGAACCATAAGTCATGGTGAGCAGGACACATTGATTGAAAAGGTGAGTTTTCAGACACTGTGGGATTGAGCGAGACTTTAAGATGTTATCCAGTTTATTGAAAGCATTTTTGATGTTCTATGCCAACAGACAAGGTATGGCCAAGATACACGTAACTGTCGACCGTTTCTAGACTTTCGTGCCAGTCAAGACTTTATTCGAAGTTCCACAAACGTTCAACATCACCTTAGTCTTGTTTATATTCATCTTTAGGCTTACTTTTAAAGACGCATCCGAAAAATCTTGTATCATGTGTTGAAGATCGCTCAGGTTTTCGGCAAAGAGAACCAAAACATCGGTAAATCTAAGATGAGACAAGTAAACACCATTAATGTTAATCTAATAAAATAAAAAATCACACGACATCCTCTGAGACAGCCGTAAAATACTTGGGTGAAATATTGTCTCCTTGTCTCACCCCTCTACCGATTTAAATTGGTTTAGTTGTGTTATGTAGTTTCACCTGCATTGTTGCCGTCGTATAGAGTTCCCAAAGCACGTCCACATAACGAACATCGATAGAGCAGCGATGGAGAGAGTTGAAAACGGCCCAGTGCTCGACGCTATCGAAGGCTTTTTCGTAATCAACAAAGGCCATACACAGGGGCTGCTTATACTCTTGGCTCTTCTCCATTAACTGCTTTACCGTGTAAAAATGGTCGATTGTCGAGAATCATCTCCTGAAACCGGCTTGTTCGATTGGCTGACTTTCATCCAACTGGGGTGTGAGTATATTACATATGACCTAGGCAAATGTTTGTAAATTTGTGAAAGAAGGCTAATAATGGGTCTATATTTACTCAATTTTAAAACATCTCCCTTTTTGTGGATAATAGTATTCATGGCATTTTTCCAGATTTCGGGCGTGTGGTTTTAAACAAAAATTCGTTAAAAAGATTTACTAGGACTTCAATAACAAATATAACACCAGCTATGAGCATTTCTATTGTCATGCCGTCTTGTGCATGAGATTTTTCAGTTTACATCTGAGCAAGTTCTTTTTGTAATTCATTAATTATATCAAATATTTACATGAATTAAAAATAGGTATTTATACAGATTGTTCACTAGAATCTACATTATGACAGTAAGGTACATTAGTTAACCAAAAAAAAGTTAGTGATTTAATTTCATCTGGAATCTTAATGAAGACTGTACCCACGACTTTGTTTGTGGTTGCTAACCTTTCATAATTATGTCAGTGGTACTTAAAAAAATGAGAATTTAGATCAATGGTCCTTCTGAAAGTCTTATTATTGTATAAGATACAGCATGTTTTGAACTGTAGTTCGCACAATTATATTCCGCATGAGTGGAAATTTTTTAAGAACTAAAGATTCTGTATAGGCGCATTAATGCCTATTTAATTTTGCGAAATCAGCATTCATTTTAACCCGTAAGATGTTTTGCTAATGTATTTATGTGTATTCCGTATATTATATATATTATTTTTTATTCATACAGCTAGGCATTTGACAACCAAACAAAGTCAAGACAAAAGCCTAGACAAAGTAACATTCCATTTGCGATATCGCTGATGTAAAAGTTCCATAATTTATGCATTGACATAAGCTAGCGGAATGTCACATGATCAATCTAAAACGAAACGGAAATTGTTAGACAATGTAACATCGTTTCGTCGATCGTATTCTCCCATACAAAGGCCTAGCCAAGTGGCACCTTTGCAAAGCGCTTTCGCTCAGTTAGCGATTCCATTTATGGAAGAGTTAGCGAAAGCTTAGACCCTGTAGATATAGGAACAAAACGGCGGTTTCAGTATCACCTGATAGTGTAATGCTATGCAAAGTTTTGTTTTCGTAGTGTTATTTTAGGTTTTTGATAGATATAACGCATTCTAAAGGTGTTTTTTCTAAAATAGCTGTCGCCATGCTGTGATACTAGTTGGATTATGTATTTGTATGAAATATCCGTGCAGCTGCGGCGGCGATCAGAATGTATTGCATAGAAATACATAAAAACCAATTGTATAACCGCTGCGTGTGCTGGTGGCGCCTACTTTGACGGTGAATGAATACATTGTGAAAAAGCCTAATTGCCGAAGAAGATTAATAGTTGTCAAAGTCGCTAATTTGGTCAGCGTGGTATTGCCTAGATCCTCTTTACAAGGAAGAAGTATGCTTAGCAGTATGATAGTATAGATTGATACGAGGATAATAAAACAATGACAAAGTCTCTTGATATGAAAGCCTGTTAATTTTGGAAACCGGCGCTACATTAATTACGCTGCTCGAATAAGTAGTGTGCGTTTTCGTCAAATAGTCAGCAAAAACTGCTTTATTATAGAAAATTGTTTGCTCTTCAAACGAGTGGTAAATAACTTTAGAACGTGACCACTCTAAAAATAAGTATACATTAAATATAAAAAATACAAATATAACTATGTTAAAATATAAAAATATATATATAAATATATTTTAATGAATGCAATATTTACATTTCAGTGACGTCACAGTGACATTTGACGTTTCATTTCGATAAGCCATAGACAAAATGTAGGAGTTAGCGAATCTGAGGATTGCCGTGGTGATCGCGAAACATATAACCCGGTCAGAATATCTGTACACCTCGCTGGAATGCGGCGCCTCTCCCGCTTCCCCTATCACCTCTCCGCACACTCTCCGGTGCGACAGTACGGTTAGCACACCGTACCCAGACCACCGATATGACGTCACGAGCTCAGGTGCACAGATATTGTGACCGAGTAGTATGTTACTTTGGCTGCCGATCTAACTTCGCTATTGTCAAGGCTATAACGAAGATAGACATGGAATCGCTCCGAAACGAATGCCACTTGTCTAGGTCTACAGATCGCACGACCATACTTCTAAAGCCAGCGACACTGTGGCCCTAAATGGAACATGCCTAGTCTAGAATACACTGGCCAAAGGAGGCCGTCGAAACACACCGTTAGGTGCACTGTAGCGACAATTTTTTCAACTTGAAGTGTTATCCTTAAACGGTAGCTAAAGTTTTGCTTGCGTATTGCGTGAGATGGAACCTCGTACCTCTCGCACGGCAATCTACACCCTATAAAAATACTCGATCGCCATCGCTACAAAAAGTTGTGAACGCTATGTGTTGATACACGTACAATCTATGCCAATCATCACCATAATATCAATCGTCATAATCTATGCCGCAGCTATGAACTCGTGATTATAGTATTTTGTAGCGGTATACGTGTAGTCTAGCTGTTGCAAAGATACTCGTAAGATTTGTATGGAACATTTTATTTAGATTTCCATTAAAAAAACCTTGTTGATAATATGAATTGTGGTACAATAATGTCGGTAAATCATTTGTAACGAAAAAAAAAACTAACTAAGCAAATATAGTTTCAATAGAAAAATATTTCTAGCTACCACGTTCTATGAACATAAGCGATAAAAATTTTTTTGTTACAACTTCAAAACTGAAGGTATATTTTTTTGGGATACAATACTTTCAGTTAGTGTTTTCTAACATAAAAAAAATATTATATCTTTATTTGATTTCGATTACATAAATTACTTGTTATAACTTTTTATGTTTGCATCTACCACAATATTTTCGTCATAACTAAAAAACCGATTACGTTTATTTGCGAATCAAATCACGCGTTACCGAGTGTAGTTAAATACGACTTTTATCCCCTCTGTCACAGGTACTCACAAAGCAAATTTTCGGGATAACATAATTTCAGTTAGACCTTTCCAACAAAAAGAATCATCCAAATCAAAGCACGCGTTACAGAGTTAAATACGATTCTCATCCTCCCCTCCAATGAGAACCCCCGGGTTCCCATTGGAGGGAAGGATCCATCCGTTTTCGGGATAATATCATATCAGTTAGACCTTTCCAACAAAAAAGAATCATCCAAATCAAAGCACGCATTACCGAGTTATAGTAGTTAAATAAGATTTTCATCCCCCCCCCCCTCCCACGAAGATCCCCACAAATTTTTCAGACAACACAAATTTTTGTTAGTCCTTTCTTACAAAAAAGAATCATCCAAAACAAGGCACGCGTTACAGAGTTATAATTAAATATGAATTACATCCCCTCTCCCACAGGAGCCCCTTCGGATTTACAGGATACAAAGTTGATAAGATCCTACATCATGGTATAAACCTTAAGCACACCAAATTTCATCAGAATCCATCCAGCAGTTCCGGAGTTATGTAAAGTTCAGAAACAGACAGAAAGACAAATTAAAACGCGCGACTGACGTATACGCGCGTAGTGTCGTTGTCTGGCTTGCCATGCGATGGTGCACGTAGTTGCACAGCATCGTGCGCGAGGTGTGTTATTCCCCATAATGATTCCCACATTACAACATAAGCAAAATTGTTTGACTATTCAATGTAACAATTCCCTTATACAGTTGACACGATATACTTATACCTAAATATAATACAATTTAGATCTATTTCTGAATTGGTATTATTTTTATTTTTACTTTATGATAGAGTTGGAATATTGCATCTCTCTAATTTTTGAGCTAGGCAAGAAAGTTAATTTAAACTTATTACTTATCCATGTAAAAAGTGACATGCGATTATACTATTTAGTAAAATAAATCATTTATTTATTCAATGTCATAAGAGTTGCGCTCCGCTGCATGCAGTCTGCTTTACCCTTTAATAAACACAGTGGCGCCCTCATATGTACGACGGTTCTTTTTCCGCACAGACGAGTAGAGTCTGTGCCAATAACCTTGTATATTTCTATACATTGTGTACATTGGTACATTAAATACCTACTCCTATGTAATAAATAACATTATTTCAGAGTCTGAGCAGGAAATTTCCTTACATTTACCTCTTGATTAATTGCAATTGCGTAATATTAATGTTTTAGTAAAATATAAATAATAAAAAATAAAATTATGGTTTTGCGTTTAAAAAACATTGCAAAAGTGTTAAGTATCCCATATTTTTACCTTTTGTTTTTATAAGAAAGTAAAGTGAGACAGTAAGTAAAATTATGTATTGGATATTAATTTTGCTGGTTATTTCAGGTGAGTTTTGACAATTAATTGTATTTCTTTCAGTGGTTCTAAACTCGGTACTTGCAATGTGCAAGCGTCGTACTTAATAGTTAAAGCTTAATTAGTATTTACGACTTTCGAAAAAGACATGTTTTAAAAATGTATAACAGTGTACATGATACCATAAATACGTTAAGGAATCTATAATCTATCAACCAAATTCTAAACAACGTTACTTATCGCAGTGTACAAAATGAATTCGAATCAAAATATTTCCAAGTTATTTACGCAAAAAAGTGATTACGCGTTTCTATTAAGTCAACAACTGTCAAAGTTGTGACGGGCGGTACAATTCATAGACTAATGTGAACATTGTAATCAACCAAGTTATATAAATCTACCAGAGTTGCTACAATTCCACAACAATTTACAGAATTTTGTTATTTTTGTACACAATGCACGAGGCGACTGGAAAATATCCTACCGTATTTCCGTAGCTTAATCTATTATTTAATCGTATATATTTTTTGTAACGTCAATCGTCATTGATGTACCGAGTCTTATATATTTTTTAAAGTTCTATGACGAGTTTCAGCTGATTTTAATAAAATGTATATGGATTTAACTGACAGATCCTTTAAAATAAAACAAAATTTTCCGAATCGGTGAAGGCGTGTCTGAGACATCGTATTCGTATTCGTTTTAGTTACTTGTTTCATGTACGGTTGCTTTTTTTTATTAGTATTTGTTTGGTTGCACCAATCGTTTTTTTTATAATATTAGTTCTCTCCATCCAAAGGTTGTCTGGAAGAAATTGCTTTAGGCAATAAGGCCGCCCAGTGTACTACCATTGTATAGATATTATGTTTTGCTCTATATTTTATTTTATTTTTGTGTGCAATAAAGCTATATACATTCATTCATTGATATTTATAGCTGGCGTCCCACGGTGTTACCCGCGTTAATACTGCAGTCTAGAAGTTGTAGTAGATAAAAGGTAACCTATGCGTTACTTCAGGGCTTAATTAAGTTTTACCAAATTTCATCCAAATCGGTTCAGTCTGAAAGAGCAATAAATATACCTTAAAACTTTCTTTAAAATATTAGTAGGATAGAATAGCTACTATTTATTATCTCTTTCTCCCACAGTGTCACACATTTTAGCGTCAGTGTCCAACCAAGCTGCTAATTCTTGCAGGTAAGCCTAAAATTAATTAAATTAATTAATAAATCCCTATTTGACCACTTAAAGGATTGAATTTCTTAATAATTAATAACTCGTTTCTTAGTACACTCCTTCCACTTATGAAATAACTCTCAAAATGTCATGTCTATAAGTTCAACGGCTTATAGTCTCTACATTTATTTATTTAAGCCTTACGATCTGAATTTCACACAATTCATAATGATAATAACTTCTAAAATATCACGTAATTCAAAGTGCCTCTTGGCATAGGCCTCCTCTAGCATTGGGTTCTGTCTCTTGCAACCCTTCTCCAGTGGTGTCCAGCCGTAAGGCTTTACATTGATTCCTAGGAAATATTAGTCAAGCAGGTGAGTGTACTATTGCTCGAGAAAACTAACATAACCTGGGCGAAGCCGCAGGCAAACGTGAGTTTAAAATAACGTGTATTGGCCGTGGTTAGACTTAATCTGAGTGAGAAACTCAGAGGTACATGCTTGACCCTGTGATTGAACCTGCGTTCTTTCGATTTCAAGGGAAGAGGTTTTTTTATCCTACACAGCAAGGCATTTTACCACAAGTTCTCACGACCACGGAAGTCAGCGATACTGTAGCTTTAGATATAGTATGCCTAGTCTGAAACACTCTGGCTCTCAAGAAAGGCTGCCGGAACACACCGTTAGATGTTTGGCGACTGATTTTATAACTTAAGGGTGGTAGCTTGCCAGGCGAGTGATAGGGAACGCCCTACCACCATGCTATGGTTTCCTCACGATGTTTTGCTTCACCGCTAGCTCAGGCTCTTTTTGCATGTTTCGTGGGATCGAACCTAGTACCTTTTGCACGGCAATCGACCCCACTTACCACTTGACCATCATCGCTACAAAACCTCTCTATCGGTTTACCGACTAGGCTACCACTAACTTGTTGGTCAGTGATATCTGACACAAACTATAATGCTGTTTATCCTTGCAGTCAAAAGGAATTCTTGTGTGATGACGGTGGCTGTGTTCCCGCTTCTTTAGTCTGCGATGACAACAAGGATTGCGCTGACGGCGGCGACGAGGCGACATGTGACGTAAGGTCAGTATATTCTTCTGCCGGCACCAACGGAAGACCAGCGCTGGTTGTTTACAACTTGCATTATGCTGGTTGTAAACAAGTGCCAAGAAATTTAGATATTAATTATAAAGTCTCTGTTAGTACAAGCAGTTTTTTTTTGGTAAAAATAAATTCTTTATTTTTGCTAAATAACATTCTGAAGCGTAGCATATGCTATGAAAATTTACTTACGTGTTAATTTAAGACTTACGTCCTAACTCAAAATAAAATTTTCATCCTAGAAAAATGCAGTGTTCACATGGAATAATCAAATATCCGCAGGTAACAGGAAAGGGTGCAGCTAGTACTCGTATATACACGGTGGTTTAAAATTGATAAAAAGCGCCGCAGTTTTCTAAATAAAAAGATCCATTAGTAAATTAGGCTACGACTAACTTACTGGGCTACCACGAAGTTGTCCTATATTTAGAGTTCATAAGGTTTATATGGTACCGAGATGCCAGCAGCCAGCCAGTGCGATGATGCTAAAGACTGCGCGGGTAGTTCTGATAAGACTGTGAACAGCTATCCTATCCATCTACCCACTTCTAGCGAACATATGGCGCAGCTGTCCTTTGAGTTGTGTCGGCTATTATAGTTCTTTGTCAGATAATCTCATTCCTGTATTTATATTTCAAATAAACTCCATGTATATAGGTTGTTCCTCATTTCTTCACTGTCAGTGTCCATTTTATTTTGTACGTTCAGCTTCAGATGCTTGGATAGCAGCGAGATTCCTGCAGTCAGTCAGTGTGATGGTACCAAAGACTGCGCGGATGGATCTGATGAGACTGCGAAGAGCTGTATTCTGAAGACCTGTACACCTACCCAGTTCCAATGCGCATATGGCGCTTGCGTTAATAGCGATGCCAAATGTAACGGGGTAAGATCCGTGATGTCTGCTTCAAGTTTATGAAAATTTGATCTCGTCTGCCTGTCAGTATTTTTGCCGTATTTAAAATTTAGGAGATTCTTATTTCAACTGAATCTTATTTGGGTTCCTAAGTACTACAAAGAACCCTCATAGTTTTGCTCGGTTAGTCCGTCCGAGATATATTTTATATTTACTTTTAATTCTTAAATCAAAATCTTTCTATTACAATAAAGACGTGACATTTGGCACGACTAAATAAAGCTTCATACTATTAATTAAAAGTCAGAACGGAAATATAAATTGAGATGCTTTTGATGAGACCATGAAGAGTTTTACTCTGAAGAGTTGCCCATCTACCCAGTTCCAATGTCTTGGCATTTGCTTTAACAGCCATGTTGAATGATATATAATGCGTCTCTATTTCAAGGCTACCAACTTTTCTTTCATTATGGTCTTTATGTGGTACTCGCACATTTGGTACAGGTACATTTACTCGCATCAGCAGGAATTATATTATAATATTTTTCCGTTATTTCGATTTGTTAGGTGTTTTACCAAACGATTTGACTGATTTTGGTAATGTTCGTGGTGGTCTTAAAAATATTCTTTTTTAGACTAAAAAATAACTTTTGTATAAGATTACTGAAATTTTTGTCTCATCGAAGGAAAGACGCTATAAAAAAACGATTCCGAGATATTGAGAATTTCCTTTTCTTTGAAAACGATTAAAATAATGTTTTTGGAACATAATTATACATACCATAAATATAACATATTTCTAGTTGTAGCACTAACAGTTACTACTACAAAACTAACATTATGTAAATAATTTTGATCACAGATATTTGAATGTGCCGATGGTTCGGATGAAGTGCCGGCGCTTTGCCGCATGTGCGTTTTACCTCCGTACCCCGCTCACGGAAAGTACCATACGATGATACCCGACGGCAGACCGGGAAAAGCTTTTGACTTCGTATCTATAAACGTTACTTGCTATCAAGGCTACACTCTGGTCGGATCGCAAATAGTTTATTGCACTAATAGCAGATGGTCGGAAACAATGCCCAGATGTGTTTGTAAGTACTAATAAAAACCAGAATATTTAAATTTTTGATTCAAAACTGTGATTGTCACAAGGTGGTATTCTTGGACAAACGTGTTTTCTCATATCTTTGAATTTATGCATGGCGTACTCAGATCACTGCACTTACCAAACAATGATATATGTACATGGCAGAACTGGAGATGAGTATCCCTCAATATTACTTATTGAGGGATACTAAGCCGAAAGTATCGCCATTAAAATAATACTCTGGTCAGTCAGTTACCACTTATTCTTTTTTAATAATAGATTTGCAGATAATCCATGTTAGTATTTTTTTCCAGCTCAATGCCAACTAGACCCAAACCAGTCTGTTACTTACGAGTGCTTCGTCTCCGATAATGAAGATACCTTCAGGACCTGCAATGAATATGAACCATCAGGAACAGTAGTGCGTCCACGATGCCAGTCTCCCAGCTACTATTCTCGAACTACTCTGGAATTGATGCATTGCATCGACGGCTCCTGGGATTACATCGCAAGATGCAAGCTAGGTTCGATCATAACTCGAGTACGAGTCTGACTCGTGCAGAAAGGACTCGGTACCATTATCTATACAAGATTAGTTCAAGTACCTGTCGTTGTTATTAATCGAGCAAAAACGGTGAAAATATCTCGTTTGTTGTATGGAAGCATCCCTTTTTTAACATACATTTAATAATTTTTTTAGTATTTAATTGTTGTTATAGCGGCAAAAGAAGTAATCTGTGAAATCTGTGAAAGAAGAATTTGTGAAAATTTAAACCGTCTAGCTTTGAGATTATGAGATACAGACTTTTAAAAGACAGATGGATGAACGGACAGTGAAGTCTTAGTACGGAACCCTGAAAAGATAACCTTTTGATCTTTATTTTTGTCAAATTTTAAATTTTTGACAAACTTATCGTTGTCTTGTTCCTCATGTCCCTGTTTAATGATATTTAAATCAGCCAGTAGATGACGTTGTTTTATGGTAAAAATACTCACCTAATCGAAAATCGTCTTTAGCGATGATGGCCTAGTGGTCAGTGGTATTATCATCTCGTACCTCTTGCTTGGTATTATCATTACCAAGCAAGAGGTACGAGATTCGATCCCACGAAATATGCATAAATAGCCTGAGCTACCGGTGAAGGAAAACATCGTAATGAAACCATAGCATAGTGGTAGAGCGTTTTTTAACGCACGCCTGCTAGCTACCACCCTCAAGTTGAAAAACCTATCAACAAACACCTAACGGCGTGTTCCGGGAGTCTTCCTTGAGAGCCAGACTAGGCATGCTTCATCTTGGGCTTCAGTTTCGCTGAATTGCGTGGTCGTGCGAGCTTCTGGTGAAATGTCTTCAGTATAAAATAAAATAAAAACAAAATCTATGTCATAAGTTTTTGATATAATTGAAGATGTCATTTTTTAGGCGAAAACGGAAACGTTCCTCATCAAATGTAGTATTACTGTCAAACGTGAGCGAACTTCATCTCCTGGTTCCAACGGAAGATCAACGTTGGTGGTTTCAACCAGCATTACGTTGAGTTGAGACCGGTTTGTGGCACAAAGCAGTGATGATGTTAAAGTGTTGTTAACTGTTGCAAATAGTTTTTTTTTATTTGTACGAAAATAATTTGACATCATTTCAAATTTTTGACCCCTCCCCATTTTTATTAAAATAATGGAAAGATAAATGAAAAATAACGTATACCTGTTTTTTAATTTTACTCACAATGTAATAATTGCGTTTTTAGAGATTTTTGAAAATCTAAGTAAATATCGTAATAATGTTGTTCTCGTACAAAGCTCGTAATGTTGTAATCAATTAAATGTATTTTTTGTTGTGAGTTTGTTATTTTTATACGAGAGAGCTTTGTACGAGAATGACATTTTTCGGAACATTACTTAGATTTTCAAAAATCTATAAAAATATAATTAATACATGCTGAGTAAAATAAAAAAAGTGATACGTAATTTTTACTTGATCTTTCCATTATGGTAATAAAAATGGGGAGTCAATAAATTTGAAATTTTGTCAATTGACCTTGATGGCTTCAGAGTGCGGTAGAGTCTCGCTGGATGAGACAGTTGTGTACGGCGCTGCAGCAAAACGTGGGGAGATCCCGTGGCACGCCGGCATATATACCAAAACTATGGAGCCCTACATGCAGATCTGCGGAGGCTCGCTGATCAGCACCGCCATTGTTATATCAGGTCAATGGCCGACAACATTTGAGACTGATTCTTAACTTAAAAACTAGAAGCGATTTCCATTGAGGCAGACGCCGTTGGATTTTTACCCAACTGCGAAAGAAGAAGGGTTATGTTTTTCGAGTGTATGTATGTATCTATGTATATATAAGGTCCTTACATATGAAATTGGCGTTTTGTCGTACTGGCCACTTTGATCTCAAATATCTCTTCTTTGGTTAGGGATTCCAATTTCAAATTTATGCAGCTATTTATTCATACATTTGTATTTCGAAAACCGTAATTCATTCGTTTTATCTTCGTTTGGTTTTTTCTTTGCGTCACGCAGTTTACAAAATGGAAAACTTGAAATATCGCGTTATTTACGAGTACGAGTTCCACCGTGGTACCAGTGCTGCAGAAACGGCTCGAAGGATTAATGATGTGTATGGCGGCGGTGTCGCAAAAGAAAACACAGTGCGTTTTTGGTTCCAACGTTTTCGTTCTGGAAATTTCGACCTGCAGAACAAGCCCCGTTGACGGCCGGAGACTAAAATTGCTAATGAAGAATTGAAAGCTATTGTGGAAGCAGATCCATCGCAAACCACGTCTGAGTTAGCTGCAGGCTGCGGTGTTAGTGATAAAACTGTTTTAATCCACTTGAAGCAAATTGGAAAGGTGAAAAAGCTTGAAAGGTGGGTATCTCATGTATTGAGCAAACCGAAAAACGCGCGTCAACTGCTGCGTTACATTACTCAACCGGCACAATAATGAAGGGATTTTAAATCGAATCATTACCTGTGATGAAAAGTGGATCCTGTACGATAATCGGAAACGCTCATCGCAATGGCTGAATCCTAGCAAACCAGCCAAACCCTGCCCCAAGCGAAAAATGACTCAAAAAAAGTTACTTGTGAGCGTTTTCTGGACTAGTGCCGGTGTCGTTCACTACAGCTTTCTTAAATCTGGCCAGACGATTACAGCAGATATCTATTGTCAGCAACTGCAAACCATGATGGAAAAGCTAGCTGCTAAACAACCGAGGTTAGTCAATCGCTCTAGGCCACTGCTGCTTCAGGACAACGCTAGACCACACACTACACAACAGACGGTTGCCAAATTAGAGGAGCTTCAATTGGAATGTCTAAGACATCCACCGTACTCCCTGGACCTGGCTCCAACAGATTACCATTTTTTTCGAAATTTGGATAACTTCTTGCAAGGGAAAAAATTCAACTCCGATGGGGCAGTAGAAAGCGCCTTCAAAGATTTCATTAATTCTCGTCCTAATGGTTTTTTTAGTAAAGGGATCAATGAACTACCTATGAGATGATAAAGTGCATAGATAGCAATGGTACATACTTTGATTAAATAAATATATTATGATAAAAAAAAGACTTTATGTTCCTCCCTTACAAAACGCCAATTTCATATGTAATGACCTAACATTATATATTTCTTTGATCCGCTCTAGAGCCCAAACGACTTGTCTTATTTTTATGTGAGTGGTGTCAGTAGATTCGGCTTAGTTGTGAGAGAGACACTGGGTACATAAAAAAAAAAAAAAAATTGTATGATACACAGGTTTAACGATTAAGCAGTCGGGTTTAGTCGAACTCGCTTATAACCACTTGTTTCAGTTATTTCGATTTAAAAATCAAAACTTTTAACTGATTTTAATAAAATTAGATTATATAATTAAATTATATCACATGGGAAATATACCCTTTCAACAAAAAAAGAGTTTTGTAAGGTCTTAAATTAATAACATGCTTGGTGACGGGGGAGCGAGGGGTGAGAGGGAATAAAGTTTTCGTCTCGTAGTTAATATATAATAATTTAAATAAATTAGCTCTTCTTATACCAAATTCAGTTATAAAAATATTGAAAATCATGGTTGAAGCAGTATCAACTAGAAATTTTTTCAACTTAGAAATTAACTTAACACATAGAAATTAACACATTCGTATTTTAAATATTTGTGGCGGGAATTCTGGTTTAATTTGCCAATAATGAAGTGCTAGTGTTTTTTTTGAGACAGCAACCATCGGAACCGTTAGGTGCTTGCTGACAAATTATTCAACTTGATTTCTTTTCTAGCTGCTCATTGCTTCTGGAGTGCAATCGAGGGTCCGATACCGGCGAGCAAGTACGCAGTGGCGGTCGGTAAGATTTACCGCCCCTGGAACAACCCTAAGGAAGCAGAAATGGCGCAGACATCTGATGTAAGATCTACTGATATGTATTACTTATACATATTTTGTGTGTGTGTGTGTGCGTTTGTTTGTTCAACAGAACGGATTTGGATGAAACTGTCTGAATGAATGTCCTGGATTATTTGTCTGGGGGCACTAAAAAAAATACTAAATAGACCAATAAAGTAATTATACAACTCGACAAGCAGAAGCAATTCAAACAAAGTTATTCAAAAGTCAAAGCAGTTACATCAGTAGACAAGCTAATCTTAGACCGCATTTGTGCTAAAATTGGGTCACAGTCGTCACAGCAAAACGCTGGCGGTACGTACAGAACTAGACGAACAATAATAGTATGTAGAAAAAATTATGGTCCACAAAAAGTATTTAAGTAGGTGGCCCAATAGCATTAATGAAACTGTTGTCTGTATTTCCGAGAATCTAAATGTAAACAGGTAAAACTGATGTTTTTATGTTTGCGTGAGGTTTGTGGTTTTCCGTCTATTGAAAATAAATCAGAACAATAACACAATGAATTTTATTTTACCAGATAGATATGCAGTGTTATCTTTTTTAACGATTGCAGATTTTGGAGTGATACCAATGCTTAATTGCTTAACTACAGAACTGAATATCTGTAGTTAAGCATTGATATAATTTTGGAGATTGTAACATATGTATTTTTGGCCCGATGATTCTCTTGTATATTCAAGAAGCTTCAATGCTGTAAGCTCGTTCAAGGTTTCCATTTCTACAGCATTTGGCTAATTTGGGGCCACTCTACACTCTCAATTACAATTTCTGTTATATTCTTAATTTTAGGAATCACTCTAACATAAAAATAGTATAGTTCCATCTAGTTCTTACATGTGCAATAAGTTTAAAAACCGATTTTTCCGAAATCTTATTACGCATTTGAATTCTTCGTAGATTTTTTTTCAGATTGCAGACATGCTAGACTTATTAGTAATGACAGATGATGTCACATAAACGCTACAAATACCAAAATCCTAATATGATTGTATTATTCAGGTAAAAGAAGTCCACCTTCCTAACCGCTTCCAAGGCAGTGCCGCCAACTACCAGGACGACATAGCTGTAGTGGTAGTGAGCGTGGCGTTTGAATATGATGCATACACACATCCAGTTTGCCTCGACTTCGACTTCATGTTTGAAAAGAAACAGCTACAGCCGGGGGAACTTGGGAAGGTAAGGCGAATATGAACATAGCTCAAGAACGTGAACCTCCAGTGACGATGAACGTCGAGCTTGAGGAGGAGATGGGGGTAAGTGGGGAGGGAATGAGGAGGAGTATTGATGGAAGGTTAGAATGGATGGGAAAGAAGCATAGGCACTCTCCCGAGTGCCCAGTTCTTACTGCTTTTTTTCAATTTCTCTCTTTGTTGTTTCTCTCGTTGTTGGGAAGTTTTGACGTGAACCTCATATTGATGAGGTTCACGTCAAAAGTTACTCTACTCCCCCGCGATGGGTAAGCAGAAAACACACGATACGATACTTCTATATTATGCAGAGTAAGATAGCGAATGTTTGCGCAAGACTAGTACGCTCGAAGTATTATCACTCTTGATGGCAAAGATCATCATAATTTTCAGCCTGTAGTCTGTCCTGGGCTGATCACTCGGATAGATAAAAAAACTACTGTTGCCTGCTGTCTGCTTGCTGTCTAGTCAACATACACTGGTTTGTCAATTTAAGGTGGCTAAGCCAAAAGGTCACTAGAAACTATTTTTGTTAAGGGACCAACCCTGAAACTGAGAAAAAAAATACAGCTATTACATATAAAAAAAATCGGTTGTTTGAAAAATGTGTAAAACAATAGTATTCTGCTTTTTTTAACTTGAAAAGATTTAAAAAGGTTTGATATTTTTATGCATACGTTTCCTAAGTTGTAAAAGAAGGAGTAAATACTAAAAAATCTAAACCTTGAAATCTAGCAATTCGTAAATACTGTTTTTTTTTTAAATAGTAACACTAACAATAAACAGTATTACTGAACTTGCTCTGTATAAAAATAGCCTATGAAAGTCCAGGTGGCGGGCTGGGGTCTTACATCTAAAAACGGCAAACACTCTCCAGTGCTCATGACCGCAGAGTTGCCTTATGTCAGCATAGACAATTGCATCTCGGATACACCCCACCACTTCCTTCCGTTCATCACAAGCGACAAGTTTTGTGCAGGAGTCAAGGATGGTAAGTTATAGAAGCCTATCAAGTTTATGAGATTTTTTAAGGAAAACATTATAAGAAAAACAGGGAGAAAGTTGTAGTATATCTTTAGCTAAGATAAGTGAAGTTTATTAAAGATAAGTGAAGTCTCCCACCCAAATTTGCCCAGCGTAGCAATCTCTTTATTACGGAGGCCCGAGTCCAATGGCATATCGAAGTGCTAGGCTCTGATGACCTGCCGTAGGAAGACCTCATAGTATTCTAGACAAGGAATTGTCCGACTCCCACATGGGACTATGGACTATAACAGTCAGGGCAACTTTGAGAGCTAAATCCAGCAGTGCACCTTCTGTTTTTGCAAATAAAAAACTTTCCAACCCAACCCATTTTTTTCCAGGAACAATGGCTCTATGCAAAGGAGACAGTGGTGGAGGACTCGCATTTCAAGCCATGGAAGGTGGCATAGCACAATTCTATCTCCGAGGCGTTGTCTCTACTGCACCTAACACCGACGATCTTTGCAATTTAAACACTTATTCGTATCTAACACGCGTTACAAAACATGAACGCTTCATTAAGCAGTACTGGACGATCAATATGTAATACATTCATCGGCAAATAACTTGGACCCATGACCTTGGCTGCGCAGGGACCATATTTAGATCTTTTGTCGCAGTGAGGGCAAAATATTAAAATAAAAAGTCGTGACTGGTACCCACCCGCCACCCATCTACATAAGATATGCACCACAGACTCCAAAGTCCGTGCCATTTTTTAACTTACATTCAATTTTTTAAAGTTTAATCATATTTTTATGAGTTTTTGGGCTTATAATAGAAGACAAACAAACTAATTAGCTAATTCAACTAAATACAAATTACTCTTACATATTTGAATATTCTGTATACCAGAAACAATTCGGCCCGGCTGCACCCGAGTTGACGCAATTGCCAGTTATTGGCTAGAATTAGGCTTTAAAGAGATAAAAATTAGAGTGAGTTAGAAACTTGGTTGCGTTTTGACAGTTCACCGCTTCAACGCTCTCAAAATGAAACCGAGTTTGTTTGTTTTTGTTTTCATCTTTTTCATGTTCAACTTTAGCTAATAAAGGAGTTGTAATTTGACAATCACAAGTAAATAAACCAGTGTGTGACTTACTTTCTTTCATGTCACTCTAATATCTAGAATTATTAATTAAATAAGACCAATTTGAGATATAATCTAGATATAATAATAATAATCAGTGTTCCATAATATTATTATTATTATTTTATATTACAATAAATTCTTGAAGCATTATATTGTGTTTGTTCTGCGTCCCGTCACCTTATTAACAGTATTTAATGACTAGTTTGGTTGTTTTTGAACTCGTCAATTTACTGTAAGACCATTTGTTTATGAATACATACTGTTTTTGTTTCCTCTAGCATTTCGGAACCCTAATGTCACTGTTTAGTGACTTCTCAGCACAGAACAGTTGTTATCTGCTGCTTATTGCCATATTAGATGATCGATAAATTTTATATATTTTTTCCTGACTTCCAACAAGTGGAGTTAAGTGGAGGAGCTTGATTAGACTGTATTTTTTTTTATGTTCGCAAATGGATTTTTCGGAGCAGTCTCCGGTTTACTGAATTGAAAAATCTTGTTTGAAAGGGGTCCGTACTGGGTGGCATAAATTGAAAAGGCATAATTAAAAATTGCATAACTTTTTTTTGGCATACCCTTTGTTTCGCATAACGTTCAAACAGAATAAATCATGAGGCATACTTTATTTTCCCATAACTTCTTTTATAATAATGATATAGCAGCATAAAATTTTCACGCATAGTTTTTTTTACAATAACGATTACTAAGTATAACATTTATTGGCATGGCATAGAGTGCTATGGCATAAATATTACAAGTCATATATTTAGAATACCATAATGTTAACAGGTATATAATTTTATTTTTATATCTAAGCTTAAACCTACTGCTGACCTTGTTGGCGAAAGTATTCGGATTGTCATAAAAAAAATAACCTGAACCTACTGCGGACTTTATGGGTGAAAGTCTTCGGATTGTCATAAAAAAATAACCTGAACCTACTGCGGATCTTGTTGGCGAAACTATTTGGATGATCATAAATAAAACCTGAACCTACCGTGGACCTTGTTGGCGAATACTGATGTGTATTACTAATAATTTAAAAATTTAAGATTAAAATTTAATTATCGTACTTAACTATTGTACTCACTTGTTTATTCTGATAGGGTGAAGTGACCGTTTTTTTTCAGTTTAATCATAATATAATATGTAAAGAACATAAATAAAAAACAAAAACAAGTAGGTAACTAAATTAAATGCCGTAACGGCGGTCGCTGCCGCGAAATGCTCGCTTCGCTCGCTCGGCTCGCGCGTTGTGGTCACAAGTAACCTAACACACCCCCTCGCTTCGCTCATCGTCGTACCTATTAACGACTTTGCCCAAGACTAACCTAAACTTGATAACACTATTAAAATAACATATCATATGTTGCAGCTTACACATTTTGCTATGAATTAACGAGTCAAATGTATTATTCATTTATGACTTAATTGGTTATGCATACCCCCATTATGCGTTTTGTACTTTATGATAAATTATCTTTAGGCGTATAACAATTATACACTATACATGTATGCTAAATAAAATTATGATAAAGAAAATTAGAGTAAATTATAATTATGCCAATAAAACCATTATGCGTTTATAACACTCTGCTTACCATAATTTATGCGAGAAAACTTTATGCCAAACTACATAATGCTGAAAAATATTATGGGATTGAAAGGGCTCCCGTTTGAAAGGGTACTTTCCATGTAGCTCCATTTTAATTATATAAAGACCGGTCAAGAGGTTTGGTTTTATAATCGTAATATTTGAAAAAGTTTTATCGGCGGATGGCGTAATGGAAGTCAGTAGTCCCTACTTTTACCCGACTGCAAAAGAAGGAGGGTTATGCTTTTCGAGTGTATGTATGTACGTATGTATATAATTATGTATAACCCGGTCAAAATATCTGTGCACCTCGCCGGAATGCGGCGCCTCTCCCGCTTCCCCTATCACCTCTCCGCGCACTCCCCGGTGCGACAGTACGGTTAGCACACCGTACCCAGACCGCCGATATGACGTCACGAGCTCAGGTGCACAGATATTGTGACTGGGTTGTATGTATATTTCATTGGCACGCCCTAGAGCTCAAACGGCTTGTTGTATTTTTATGTGAGTGGTGTCATCAGATTCGTCTTTGTCGTGATAGTGACACCGAGTACATCAAAATTTAAAAAAGAAATTAACGATGATATAAATTTTTAACGGTTTAGCATTTAGTCGGGTTTTTTCAAACTCGTTAATAACCACTCGTTTCAAATTACTTGTTGATATCAATCTCATAAATGCTATTTCTCTGTTTATCTCACAATTTAAAAATCTAGTTTACAATTAGTTTGTTTGTTCAAAATTTGGTGTAAATAGATCCATTGGACACAATGCGACTAGTGCGACAAAATCGTCTCAGTTGGTCGGTTATGGTACTAGCAGGACAGACCTTTATTTTGTTTTACATTTTAAAATGAACAGCAAAAATAGCAATTTTTATAACCAACATTTTTATACCTATGGTGAGGTGCAAGGAGTGGACAGGTAAATGAATAGCTAGTTCGACCTTTTCAATATTTGGATATATTGTATTGAAACTCTCGGTGCTTTGTGCATATGTGCTTAAGGCTGTAAACGCACAGGCAGACAGCTTGTTAAGAGCCTAGCCTAGTAATGCCACCCGGCATTCCTAGAAAACATGGTGGCTAGTCGCAAGCTCGCAGTGTGACTTCTCGCGAACAGTGTTGCCAGAAGGTTACTTTTGTAACCTTTTAGGTGATTTTTGAACTGCATTGGTTACTTTTAGGTTACACTGATGAAAAGTTTACTTTTAGGTGATTTTCTGGAATTTGTAGAATTATCTTTTAATTTCTTACAAAAAAACAACGTAAAACGGAACATTAGTTTTAGAATATTTAATGTTGGTAACTAAGCAGTAGAACTAAAACCACAGACCTTAATACCTGATACTTAATGTACATATCTAAAGTGTAGTCAGACATACAGGTACTCTGTAAAAATATTTTATTGTATCAATATACAATTTTTAATACAGAAATCTTAAATTGTACACTTACGAGCATACACTTATTAATTTTATTTTTCAGGATCACTAGTTGACTATAGAAAATATAAATAATAATAATGATAACACCTAATAAATAAATTAAAATTCATATTTAGTATGTATCAATATGAATAAATCAAGAAATGCGGACAAGTTCTCTAATTCTTATAGATGTTTCTGTAAGTCAATACAACTATTATTCTATTCTATTATCTTTAAATACCTTTTCTGTAGAAAAAAAATATGAAAGGTTACTCTTTATACAAAAAGGTTAAGTTTTATATATTTCGGGTAATTTCTGACAAGACCGACTGGCAAAACTGCTCGCGAACTTTGTACTTTGTTTGGTTTATTAAGGTCACTAATTAAGCTCTAGGCACTAAGCAATGTGCGTTTATAGCCTTAAACAAAACAACTACTTACAATAGCCACAAACCCAAACATCACTTAGTCAGCCGAGTGAGTAAAAAACTAAAAGTATTATTTTATTAAAGAGGATACTTAAATACCAAGAATTAATTTGTGTTCAGTCTGTAGAGAAACCTAGAGACGTTAACATGCTGCGTATTTTACTGCTGTTATTCTGTAAGTTATATATATTTTTTAATTTTTATGCTGTGTACAGAAAAAAAAAAACACTGTTGTTAATAAAAAAACGGACCAAGTTTGAGTCGATCTCCCGCCCATGTCCTCGCATCTTTATCTGTACAAAATTTGTTCAAGTTTCTACCTGCGGCCGTTGTCGATAAAATTTAGCCTATTTTGAGGGAAGTCCTTCCCAAATCTAAAAAATCCTCGACGACTACAAAAATCTATAATTTTTTAGAACCTGTATACCAAGTTTCGTTGGAAACCAAGAGAGTGCTTGCATGAAAGTACCTACTAAAGTAAATCCAGACAAATACACAAACAAACGAACTGACAGACGGACAGTGATTTTTTTATGACGATCATTATTATATTTAAAGGTAAAACCAAATTGTGATGTGGCGATATTTTTTAGCATTGCTTTTAAGCGTGGTAATGCAACTAGCAAGCTAGTTCCGCTGCCTTCTGCTAATGGGTTATATTTAACATTCGAATTACATGTAGATCTTAAATGATCTATAGGTAATCCAACTCCTCATTTTGGTTGCAGTTAGTCATTTAATTTTTAGGGTTCAAAGGTTAATATAAACGGGACCCTATTTCCTAAGATTTCGCTAACCTTTCGTCACCAGGCTGTATGTATCTCGTGAATCCTGATAGCTAGACAAATGTTTTTTTACAGATGATTTATTTCTAAAAACAGAATAAAATTAATATTTTAGGGGAGATCAAATACATAAACGTGATTTGTTTTCATTTTTTGCTCGTTATTAATACCGTAGCAGGTAGAGGTAGGTAGCTTGAAAAATTTACTGATTATTTAATTGTATTTATTCACTTATAAAAAGTAATTGTAAATATAAAATATAAGGGGCCGTGATTTTAGCAATATTTTCGCTTTTTTATAATGATGTATTGATGATGTTACGGAGCTCTTCGTGCGTGAGTCCGACTCACACTTGACTGATTTTTTTTGAAGCCGTAAAGTTAACGGGGTCATGTGGTCAACTGTTCGCAAAAGTGCTATTAGTTATTGGTCATTGCTTGTTTACCTTCGTAGTATGATCGAAACCGGCTTGCGCTCAAACGAGTTTGATTTCAACGTAAATTTAGTCATCATAACGTTCATTGCATATTTTTTTTACTATTAACTATAGAATATGTTTTTCAAGTGACAAAAACCCACAAACGCAATAGGTCAACTCTTATTCCTGGCGAATAAAACTGAAACAAGTCAACAAATAATAAGTAATCGTATTTAAATGAGATTTGTAAGTTAAATTGTTTTAAGTAATTCTTAATTCAAATGTAATAAGACTTGCCTGTAACGAACGTTATTTAAAGGTCAATAAATATTACTTTACTTTACTTTACAAAACACACGAAATTTACAGTTCAATATTGACTACTCAATATTATTATTATTATGGCTCATTTAAAGTATATATGTATGTATTCGTTTTGAATCCAAAATTCGCTTAAGATAAGTATATAACTGAATTGATATTACATGCAAATCTTAATATAATGGTTAAAAACAGTTCAAGAATGCTTCTTATTACCCCAAAGTATTTGATTACTACCGGGAAATGAATTCACAGTTGCAGGAAGAGGAATTGCAAAACGGAGGGGGTTTTAAGCTTTGACTTCGGATCGAGTTCAGAAGTCACTCAGACTCATAGGGCTCATTTGTCCTCCCCCTCAGGGAGGTCTGGGCAAATTCGCTCTAAAAAGTTTTAGCTAGGATGCCACCAGTGGCTAGGGCCCTAGGCACTCCCCGTCTGGGTTGCCAGGGCAGTTCGTTAGTCCAACTCTGGGCGACGGCTCAAGCCGAGGTTCGTGCCGTCTGAGGCGCCCTTGTGCTTGTCGCCCCAAAACCAAAACCGCGGCCCAGCGCACTAGCGCTTGCCAAACGTCCGGTCAAGCTGTCCGAGGTCGTGTTCGACCAGCAGCTCAGTCCTTTCTAAAAAAAAAAAATCGAGTTCAGATGCTCAGGTTATAAAAACAAAAAAGCTAATTTAAGCTTGTGTTATCAGAGTAAAACATAAGAACTTTGTTTTGCTAAGATTATATATTATATATTTCCCATTCCCACTTCTGCTTTTCGGAAAGCCAATTCTCAAGTCTTGGCATAAAACAAAGCGACGGTATCATATGGTTACCATATGCGATCGTTCTCAGTGGAATCAGTGGAATGTGCTGAATGTATATCGTTCATGTATAAAATAAAAAAAATGAAGGCCGAGTACACTACTTTGCGGTACTCTAAAGTGAATAGGCTGGGACGCTACTTTTGAAAAATCATAATTCTATTATTAATTTCTTTTGCAGCTTTAACAAGAATTCAGCCTTATGGCACTGAGGACGATGATCGGTAAGTTTTTTTTTCTCTTGTCTCTATATTTAGAGCTCCGTTATGAAGGTGATATTGGGGACTTAATCTTTTAAACAATACACAGCTAACGTACAGGGGCGTATTTCTTAATAGAGCACCTGGGCTTATTAAGGCATGCCGCCCCAAATATGCGCTTGCATGCACCTGCCTGTAGTCGCCTTTGGAAATATAAATAAAACGACATGCGTATAATCATATTACTGAGGCTGAGGATCGTCACTTACTTTATTTCTTTCCTTCTTTTGTGTATAAATATTGTGCTTCAAAAGTAAATATTTTAAAATACTAAACAAGCTATACTAAATACGAGGTTTAAAAAATATAACCTCAGCGTAAGCGCGAGATGTCTTGGCTTGCGATGCCCTTTACAGCCGTCCCGCCCCGGGCTATTTCCCTGTTGGCCCTAGAGTAAATACGCCCCTGCTAGCGGGACGTCTGTGCAGGACTTATCGCCACCATAACGCAAAGGAAGAAAAATCGTTTAAGCAAGTTTTCATACATTTTGTCGAAGAACGATGAACTTTTTTAGAAACAGCTGTTATATTCTCGAATTTAAAGTTGGTACTAAAGCGAAAGTTGTTTGACCTCCCTATTTGTTTGTTTGTTGTTGTTGTTTGTACCTCCTATAACCGACACATCTATATACTCTCTAAATAAAAACAAATTTAATGTCCAGATTTAAGTGCACGCTTCCGCCATTTCCCAAAAATGGCGCCTACTCAGTCTTACAACCACAGCCCGAGAATTGGAAGCTTCGTTATCGTCCTGGTCACCAGCTCACGAGCTATACTATAGCGTGGCGATGCTACCGTTCGCACAACCTGTTAGGACCGACAACTCAGACGTGTTTCGATGATGGAAGTGTTGACAACCCTGCCGATAACGTGCAGTGTGTGCGTAAGTAACTTTTAACTCGTTCTTTTACAACACAATAGAATTATAGTTATGTAAGATTTTTAAGAGGATCACCGACCCTTCACTGTTTTAGTGTTTCTAATACAAATGTTGTTCCCGGGCCTGCCTCTTCACCCTCTAAACTGAAACGTAGTTTTTAGTTATTGGTATCTATTGCCTCACTACGACGTATTTTAGGCCTACAAGTTTTATTATTTTGAAAAGAGTTACTGTTATTCAATTCTGCATAATAAAATCTTTTAATAGGCATCGTATCAGCTCAAAAATATGACTTCTTATAAAGCTTGTAACTTTAAAGTGATATAAAAGACTGAAAAAAATAAAATGGCAAAGCCTAGTAAATAATGTGTAAGCTATGTGAAAACAGAAACCACTAGAATCGGACAACAATAAAAGGAGAAAAGAGCTATATCTTACTGTATGGACAAGTTGGTGGTCTATAGCAGCTGTCTTAACTAAGACTTCTTCGTTAAATACTTTTGACTGCGTTGATATAGACACGTAATGTTATTACGCATATTTTCTATTTTCACATTAGACAGGACCCTTTTTATACTTAAACTTATGCTATACACCATACTATAAAGAGGAAAGAATCGTATTTTGATATATATATATTTTTATATTTATTTAATATAGTCATTTGATACAAACACTGAGGGAGTTATGAAAAAACATGTACTTCGCCATTTAGTGACGGCAGCCATCTTTTACCAATTTTCTTCTTCTAAAATCAAAACCAAAATTGGTCCATCCGTTTAGAAGCTACGATGCCACAGACAGACACTCACACACACCCTCACACACACACACATACCGTGACACGTCAAACTTATAACAACCCGTAGTTTTAGCATCGGAAATTAAAAAAATAATGAAGTAAAATAAAGTAAAGTAATATTTATTGACCTTTAAATAACGTTCGTTACAGGCAAGTCTTATTACATTTGAATTAATAATTATTTAAAAAATATAACTTGTATCTCTCATTTATATACGATTAGTTAATATTAGTTCTTAGTTTAATAGTTCTCATGACAAATATTTACATTAGGATTGCTTTGTTTAATTATTAATATTAATATTTTAGATATAAATTAATATTTGTACGAATAAGTTTCACTGTTCACAGGGCTGTGAACAGTGAAACTTGGTACAAGCGGCAAATGACTACTTGTGCAATTTTCATAGGCATAGTTATATAGTAGTAGAAATACCAAAAAGCCATAATTGTGAATGTTTTTGATTTGGCTTATCCTTTACAGATAATGCAAGCATTCAACCTTATGACGATACAAAAACGTAAGTTTAAACATACGTAGTAAATAACAAGTGGTTAGTAGCGGCATCAAACCCGATTGAAATAACTTTATGCCATTATATCTTATCAAGTGTGTGCGGGATGCAACTAGTATATAATACAGCCTATGAACATCTCCAGATAAACACAAATCCAATGACATCTAGTACATCAAAATCGGACTACCGATATAAGCTGTAAATGATCACAAAAATACATGCAAACTTACACTTGAAAACATTAACCTACTTTTTGTCAGTCTTGTAAAAAGAAAGTACTCGATTCGACTGGTTTTTTTAATGTTTGAAACCTGATTTTGGAAAACGGCTGAAACAATTAGAAAAAATTTTGACTTGTGTTTAGAGGACTGGTTTCAATTCGGCCAGAATGGTGTACGTCTGCCAAAAATGCCTAAAGATAAGGTAAATACTGCGTATTAATGAAAAATGCCTCGGTCGCCTCCTTCATTGTGTACAAAAATATCTAAATTATGTGAATCGTAGAGGAATTCAGGGTATCCCTGGATGATTTATGTATCTTAGGTTGATTCCAATGGTCACATTGGTCTATAAATTGTAACGTCCGTTACAATTGACAAAATTAACACGCGTAAAACACCTTATTGCGTAAATCACATGAAAATATTTTAATCCAAAATAAGTTACGTTATATTGAATTTGGTTGATAGATTAAAGATTAATGGTCCCTAACGTATTTATGGTATCAAGTACACTGTCCTGATCTTTTTTGCCTTGAAACAGCTCTTATCAACTTTCAAAAAAATTCGAAATGTTTACCAAAATCGACAAATAAATATGTAATTGATGAAGTATTGTAAAAATTACTTTGAATTGAAATCTTTTGATGTCCGTGTTAGTTTGTCAACTAAAGGATCTACGGATTGTTATAAAAAATAACCTTAACCTAATGCTCTGTTGGTCTAATCTGCAACACAAGGATATCCGTATAGTCAAATAATGTTTGGTGATCATTTATCAATTCTGGTAAGCGTACATATATTTTTATACTTACGTTTGAAGTTGTACGAAAAAATTATTTAACAAATCTGTTACAAAACTAACGCGTGTTTGATTCATATTGTTTAAGAAGACGGGTCATTGTTGAATACACGAACGATTCATTTCATACCTGATGAAGAAACTCTAGTTGGACCTTTCCAACAATCAGGTACACGTGAAAACCCATGTGAATTTTTCTAAAAACATTGCCTTCGTTTTCCTCATCTTATTTTGGCGCAGTTGATAATAAAATATTTCCACCCCACAGATTCAATTGCACGCTCCCACCGTTCCCCGATGACGGCAACTACGCAGTTGAAGAAGCACAACCCGGTAACTGGAATCCTACGTCAGAAGATTCAGATTTTTACTCGTACGGTCCGGGAGAGAAGGTTAAAACCTACCGTATATATTGGTATTGCTACAACGGTCATCTCACAGCGCCCAAAACTCAAAACTGCTCCGAGGATGGAAGTGTCGATTTTGATACAGAAAAAATTAAATGTGCAAGTAAGTATTGTATTTACTTGCACATTGCACTTGCACATGAGTAATACGCAAAACGAGTAAAAAAAACAGTGAGAAAACCATAGCAAGGTGGTAAGGCGTTTTCTAACGCTCGTTGGGCTAGCCATTCCTCAAGTTAAAAAATCTGCCATCAAGCACCTAACCGTCTGATCTTACAGCCTTAATTGAGAGCTAGTGTATTCCAGTCTAGGCATGCTTTATATAAAGCCACAGTGTCGCTGACTTCCAAAGTCGTGGTTCCGAGGTGGGCTAGCCATCCCTCAAGTTAAAAAATCTGCGATCAAGCACTTAACCGTCTGATCCTACAGCCTTATTTGAGAGCTAGTGTATTCCAGTCTAGGTATGCTTTATATAAAGCCATAATGTCGCTGACTTCCAAGGTCATCAAGGTTCCGAGGTTGTTAAATGTTGGGTACATCGACAAGAAAAAAATCTGTGAATACTAATAAAATTCCCTAAAAAATACGACAAATGACTAATCATGCAAACTACTGCACGGATTTAAATAAAACCTTTTATGAGATCACCTTTGAGGTGGATAATTGAATTTATCCATCTTCGAGGGACAAGTATCAGATATCGAAAGCACCGTTTCTTCCACATCCTGATAGGTCCTTCCCAATCTACATTGAACAATAATAATAAAAAATAAAAACACTGTGTAACATTTACAAAGTCAAAAAATGCTTAGCGCATTTTCTATTTATTATGACTTTGTAACGCAGTATTTTGCCAAACTGAAGCTCGTTGTCAACTTTCTAAAAGAAGACCAGCTAGCAGATAAGGGATCAGGTAATCTTAGGCATGACAAAGGTGAAAACAGGAGCCAGCAAACTTTTTCGTTTTCAAAGTTCTCCGCCTCCACGCTGTCATAATGAAACCAAGATTGCTTGCACTTCACCTCGATATTTTTTTTATCGTGCCTATTTGTAACCAATAAGAGAGCTGTTTAATTTCTATCTCTCACAATAACTAAATACAGAACATACTTTGCAGATTCTACAGATGTTTTTAACACCAAACCTGATGAAGATGAAGTTAATACGTACGTATCAACCCATAGCACGTCCTACTGATAGACACGTGTCTCCCAAATATCGGGGGTGTAGGCCATAGTTAGCCGTTGTTTTGCGAGTTGGAGACTTCACTTATCTTCGTAAACTTTAAAAATTCTCCAACAAGCAGCTTTCCTAACGATGTTTTCCGTCACTATTAAAACAACTGGTTTTTTTGCTATTGCAATTGTGAAACGAATTTTCTTTTAAATCTATTTACTCGAGTCTATCGCATATTATCAATATTCTTTGTAATACTTCGTCCTATTTAATTTTATTTTTTAAGTTGTAGCCGTCCTAAGGTTGTCTGAAAGAGATCGTTTTTTAGCGATAGGGCCGCCACTTGTAGCACTATATTTTGCAAAAGCTGATCTCGTATATTTAATGTTTTGTTTATCTACAATATAGAATTGATCTATCTATCTAACCGATTCCATTCTTCAGATATAACTGCACGCTACCGCCGTTTCCTAAATATGGACGCTATTGGGTCATATCACCAACTTTATACGAAAACATTTCGTACGACATGGCAATACCACGCGTGCTTGGTCCCGGAGAGAAAGTCAAAAGCTACACCTTGGAGTGGAGCTGCTACCTTTATAACGGTCTTTTGGGACCTAAAAATCAAACTTGCTTTGAAGATGGAAGTATAGACCAGCCTAGCGAAAGCGTTGAGTGCGTGCGTGAGTATTTTATGCTTTTTTAATTTTTTTATTAATTATTATTTGAAAAATAATATGTATAATAAAAAAATCGGCTAAGGGCGAGCCGGAGAAAGCACGATGGTTTCAGTACCTATGCAGTGATCCTAATTCGGCCAAACACTTAGTAAACTAAAAGTTCCTTTAAATATAACCATCCCTTTCTACTACTTTTGGAAACAAAGAGAGACGAGACAATTTTAGTACTGTTAAATTAATAAGGTTAGTTTAATAAATTTAAGCTGCCCGAAACAGGATCACTTAGATAGATAGTTTATAATTGTTGTCGTTAAAATCAAATCAAAATCATTCAATAATTATTTTGATTTAATTATATACTTTTAAAGTACATATTCTACAAATCTTTCAAGCGTCTACCAGTTGCCGTTATAAACATCGAGCAAAAAACCAGCTAACAAATTACGTTTGTTATATTATGGGAGCCCCCTTGAAATCTTTATGATATTCTGTTCTTATTATTTGCTGTTATAGCGGCAACAGAAATACATCATCTGTGAAAAATTTATTTGTCTAGCTATGACAGTTCTTGATATACAGCATAGTAACAGACGGACAGACGGACGGACAGTGAAGTCTTAGTAACTGGGTCCAGTTTTTACCCTTTGGGAATGGAACTCTAAAAATTGATAGGTTAGCCATCCATTTGCCTTAATGGGACAAAACTCAGTAGTATTAATAGGACAGACCCTTTTTTGACGTTGGTGGAAGCTAAGAAGCTTAAGTTTAGTTGATGCACGCATTAAAAAGGCTATCTCAGGGCAACAAGCGCCATTTTTACAGCAATAAATATCAATAGTTTGCAAAACTACTACATATATTTTATACTTTTAGCTTATTGTGAAATGGAAAGCAACAATGGTCAGAATGTAGTGACGTCATGCGGTAAGGAGGCGCGTTGTATTGTACCACCACAGCACGGAACAGAAGACTCTCAGTTAACTATCATCAGTGGCAGTCCGGCGCTTGACGACAACGAAGGTATATTTTTTAGAGATGTCTTCAAATATGACCGCTCTACCACGGATAGGCAGGCTCACCTTGGTTGTCTCTTACCAAACTCATTCCTTAGATTTGCCCTTTTTTGCTACTTGATGACTACAGAATCTTATTTGACTTCTATCTTGTCAAACGATCCCGTCTCTAGACGTCCTAGATCAATAACCCGCCGGAAACAGCTGTACCAATTCAATGATCACATTTATATTTGTGTATTATTTTTGAATGTCTGCAGTAAAGTGTTTGTCTATCTTTTATCTATCATGTGATGGTAAAGCGCTAAGGCCGTGGAAGGTACGGTAAAGCATCGTAACTACTTTAATACTGGTTCTTCTCTGCTGTCACGACCAGCTAATTCATTTCACAATATCAAAGCCCGCCTCAGTTGTACCCATAAAACACCACAACCTACCTCAAAAATCACTTCAATTTAGGCTTAAGGCAAAATCTCAGAGAAGGACACTATCAGGCGTGATCTTCAGCTTTTCCATGGTAACCAGACAAAAATCACTGAAACGAAAATGACGAATAATAATAATGTTTTTCGTTCCAGATTGCCGTTTTATCGCGATTGGTGCCCTAGCTAATGGTTGGAGCGTCAAACCAGGGACTCTGCCGTGGCATGCCGGGATATACACTAAGAGGAAGAGCCCTTACATGCAAGTGTGTGGTGGCAGCCTTGTCTCAAGCACTGTCGTTATTTCAGGTACTTAACGTTTTTCTTTTATTTGATAAATAAGTTTGCATTTGACTGTATCTCGGCCTAATGTTAAACGGCGTTGCGGCTTTAGTTGCGGCCACAGCCTGCCTAGGACTAACAATTCTCGCGAATTGAAAAGACCTAGACAGCTATAAAGAAATAGAGAAGCTAAAAACGAGTTCCACAATCTCGGAGTTCGTCCAGTAAAAGTTGGTGCAAAGTATTTTGCATAAGGTTATTGAACCTTTACCATGTACCGGTGATGACTTACAGTGTTACTCGAGAGATTGCAGAATGAAGATGGTAGAATTCAATTAAACGATTCCAGGGTTTGTCGTCCAGGGAAATGTAGAAGGTACTAGATCAAACGAAAGATCGCTCCCCTATCTAATTACATTAAGTCTGCATTATAAGTTCTATTAAATGACGTGGCACCACAAACTAGACATTTGAAATCGGTATTACAAATCTACTATTCCAGCTGCCCACTGCTTCTGGAACGAGGCTGAGAAGAAACAACAACCAGCTTCCAACTACGCCGTGGCGGTCGGCAAGATCTACAGACCCTGGAACGACAAGCATGACAACTATGCACAGAAATCTGATGTGAGTACCTGACTAGATAATGTGAATGAAATCCGCCGTGCGAATTCTGAAACCATACCTGGTTGCGTTTTTCGTTAATTTATAGTTTCTATTCTGCAGTTATAGATTTTAGTCTCTTTGTTTTCTTTATAACTCCATTAACGGATTCCGAAACGAAAATGGAGGGTAAAAGTAATTTTGACTTATTTATTATTAATTGGTATAATTTAACTATCGGTTATCATTATCCTCTATCCTGTATTCTGAATTTGCTATGTCCGATATTAGACAATGTAATTATTTTTTAGGATGATGTAACAATTATATGCAAGCAGTAAAATCTTAAATCATATTTCTGTCCAGGTTGCAGAAGTAAAGATTCCTCCTCACTTCAAAGGCAGCACAACGAACCTACAAGATGACATAGCGCTGGTGATCGTCACTTATGCATTTAAGTTGGGTAATGAATTTCACGTACGTCCCGTGTGTCTTGACTTCAATGTGGAATTGGATAAACAGCAACTAACCCCGGGATATAGCGGAAAGGTAAATATCACTTAAGTTAATAACGGAAACAGGTAGACTCTTTAAATATTCATAGAATACTTTAAAAATATTAGATTTAAATTTTTCAATTTTAAAATATCTTTATTAAGTATAAAATATTCAATTAGAGTACAAGAACTAGTAAGAAATTTCCCTAGCGGTACAATATTATTACAAGGATTTCGTTTTCCATGCTGGTAGGCTTATATAAACTTTATACCAATGAAAAATATGCAGTCTACAATATGTACAGTGAGTAAGAATAGGTATTAATTAATATGCGGTTATCATAGGCTTTAGGAGGAGCACTAGATTTATAAAAATAAGTATTATCATTTGCTATTTAACCATAAAGGTAGGTAGGCAGATAACGTTCTAGTAGCGAGCGCTTGATAATATACAAACACAATTTTTGTTTGCGGTTGCACAGGAATGTCGTTTAGGTACAGTAAAAATAGGTATGGACCGAGGATTGAGCCTTGTGGCACGCTTGCAGGTATTGATTTGATTGGCGCAACGAGATCTTTTATATGGACTTGGTAATTGCGGTCATCTAAGTATGGTTCTATTATTTGTATTAGAGAAATTAGGATTTCCGGCTTAAAAAGCTTATGGAGGAGTGTAGATTTTTAATAAGTAGTAATAATTTGGTCAGGTCCTGGCGCTTTTTGTAATTTCAAACTTGAAATCTTTTTTTTAAACTCGGCTGGTCTAACAAGCACAGTACTGTCATTGTTGCTATGTGCCTTAATCGAAGATAATGAAGATTCTATATGCATTCGTTCTTCACGAGGCCAATCATGGGTAAGATGCATGTTTTGTAAAAATGCTTTTTATAATATATTGCACCGTGCTTGTTGGTCAGAAGTGAAACAGCCATTTTCTTATCTGAGGGGTGGTATACTCACCCTGTTAGCTGAGCGAAGACTTTTGATTAAGCGCCATAGATCGTTACTGAGATTGTCGACTCGAAATAGATGATTAAATCGTAAAAAAAATAAGTACTTAAGGGTTGCTCTCATACAACAGACATGTTTTTTTCTCTGTATAATGATTATAGGTAGAAATTTAAATAATGTTGTAAAGATAATGGTACCGAGCCCTTTGTGCGCAAGTCCGACTAGCACTTTGCTGATTTTTTTTCTCTCCAGGTAGCAGGCTGGGGTCTCACCAGTGAAGATGGTCCAGCATCACCTGTACTAAACCAAGCGTATTTGCCAGTCATAGATATAGACCAGTGCTACGCAAAATCTGATTTGACGTTCCAAACTCGCATCACCAACGACAAATTCTGTGCAGGTTATCAAAATGGTAAGTTTTTTTTAACACATTTTTATCAATTTCTATATTCTCTTAAGAATTATTGCGGGTTGATGGGACTGAACCGATGGATGTGGATTATGATGTACGATTTCGGTGTAATTATTTTATCTTAATTTTGTGTGCTTTTAGTTATTTAATTTATTGATGAGGTAATACTATTCATTTTTTTAAACCTTTATTTGTAATATATGGATAAAATATAAACGAATAATTAATAATAAATACGCAGGGACGGCTTATTCGCGGGGGCTAAATGAGACCTCATGCTTCCTGGTTTGCCCTAATAGAAACAAGAAGCTAAAACCTAAGCTCCAGTGTGGTTAAATGTGTGCGCCATCAAGCGATAGCCTCTAGTGGGGGCCCTTATAGTGGGTGGCAAGTCCATTACCTACCTCACAAATTTTGAAATGTGACCTCTAAATTGACAGGTGCCGTTTTCTCACCCCACGGCACATGACGCGTCCATAATCACAATAACCCGGTGCAGCCAGGTTACGAAGGATTTTACCCTCTAAACACCCATAGCGGCCTGTCCTTGTCCGACGAGGGCTCCGGGATCTCAAGATGAACGCACCGGCACCCTCATGTACTTCGCTATTGTATGTCCTGAGGAACATATTTTCTTTTAGTATGCGTCAGTGAGATTAACATCACGCTGTCGCCTTTCGTGGTACTTTTGGGAAAAGGTGACCAAATCTCCAAATTTGACCACCTGCAGACCCAAAGGTTCCCCTTTAGTCCTCTCTTAAGACAGACCGAAACTGTATTTTAAGATCCCGGTTCCCAGGTCAAGTTGCGGTATCCTACACTGCGTTTGCTGGTTTGCAGTGATCATAATCGAGAACTCTTCATTTCAGGCACGGCAGTTTGCAAAGGAGACAGCGGTGGTGGACTGGTGTTCGTCGATGTATCTGATGCTCCTAAATCCTTCCGCCACATCCTGCGCGGAGTAGTGAGCGGGGCTCCAGACAATGACCACCTCTGCAACACGTATTCGTGGGCCTCTTTCACTCACATACTAAAACATGAGCACTTCATTAGAGAAACGGTAAGGATGTTTGACCCCACTACCCGAAAAGGGGGTAATACTGTTTCAGTATAATATATGTGTATGTAAGTATGTATGTCTTACCCTTTGTGACTCTATATAACCTTAATCGACAAACCTATTGCGAAGTGTGAGGTGGCGTTTGTTGTTGAGTGTAGTCGTTTTACATGCGTCTGCCGTAATACTTTTTAGCCCCCGACGCAAAAACGACAGGGTGAATTTATAGTTATGTTTAATAAAAATCGGTCCAAGAACGCCAACGCCACAAAATGGCGGATTATATATTTTTCCACAACTGCAATACTGTATTGCAGTTGTGGAAAATCAAATGGAAGGGCTTGTCTAGTAGAATAATTTTTTATGATAAATTACAAATCCAAGATGGCTGTCACAACATAATGGCGAATCATATTTTTTTAACTAGGATATTCATTTTTTCAATTTCTTTATTACCAATCGACCAAGTATTCTCCGGTTTACATCAACAGTCAAGTAATACCATATGAGAATACAGCAAAATATCTAGGCATGACCCTTGACGTGAAGCTTCGCTGGAAAGAACACGTCAAGAAGAAAAAAGAGCAGCTGGATTTACGCTATAGAGAAATGTATTGGTTGCTTGGAAGAAATTCTCCGCTGTCAATACATAACAAACTGCTAGTGTATAAACAAGTCCTGATGCCAATATGGACTTATGGTATACAGCTGTGGGGCTGTACCGCTCAAAGTAATAGGCTCATGATTCAAAGATTCCAGAATAAAGTACTGAGGGATATTACCGATGCACCTTGGTACATAAGAAACAACGATCTTCACCAGGACTTAAAAGTAGAATTCGTTGAACAAGTGATAAAAAAATACGCCGAAGCTCACCAAAACCGGCTTCACCATCATGTCAATGTCGAGGCTATCCAGCTCCTCGACCACACTGACATAACTAGAAGACTAAAAAGAACTAAACCGTTTGAGTTAGTGTAGTGTTAAAAGTAAAATAGTGAAATAAAATAGTGAAAGTGCTAAGACTTAAGAACACGTGAACAAAGTGTTTTCGCCTTAACAACTGTAATAAGAAAAGTGCCGATGGACAAATTCTTAGAGACATTATTTTGTAGAAGATTAAGTTAAACTAAAATTACTTATTAGCCTTAGACTTAGGCTAGATTGTAATATTATCAAGGAAAGTCTTTACGGGTTCTCCTTGTGCAATAGAAAAAAAAAAAAAAAAAAAAAACCAATCGACCCAACTGACATGAAGTAGTTTTATTTATAGTACTAGCCGTACCCGCGACTTCGTTCACGGTTGCTAAACTTGCGTTTTTCGTGGGTTTCTACATACACCCTTTATCTACTCTACTGCAAATAATTGTGGACGCTATGTGTTGATACACGTACAATCATGACCTATGGCACAGCTATAAACTTTGACTATAGTATTATGTGGCGGCATAAGTTTAGTCTATTGCGATGTTACCTGTAGGATTTATATGGAAAATTATAATTAGATTTCCATTAAAAAACCCTTGTCAATTTTATATCGAAAAAAAAAAACAAAATAAAGTGAAACAACACCGATACCGTATTTTTTTGCCGTACAATTTTATTTCAGTAAGTCCTTTCTAACAAATAAATAAATAACTATGGCTATAAAATTTCAATATTAAAAAAATTCCTTGTTACAATGTTTTATATAAGCGTCCATAACATCGAAATAGGCGTTACCGAGTTATAGTAAACCACAACTATCATCCCCCCTCCCACGGGGACCCCAGCTGATTTTGGGGATAACATTAATTTCAGTTAGTAATTTGGAACAAAAAAAAGAACCATCGTTATAGTTAATTACGACTTTCATTCCCTCTCCCACGGGAACGTCCACTTAATTTTGGGATAACATCATTTCAAGTAAACCTTTTCAACGAAAAAAAAATCCAAATCAAAGCATGCGTTTTCGAATTATGCTTAAATATTTTCATCCCCCCTCCTACAAGAACTCCTTCTGATTTTCGGGATAACTAGTAAGATCCTACATCATGATATAAACCTTAAAAATACCAAGTTTCATTAGAATCCATCCAGCAGTTTCGGAGTTATGGAAAGTCCAGAAACAGACAGACAACAAAAATTAAATAAAAATATAGATAATATATATTGATAAAAATATAGATAAATATCTGCATCGTTGAAAACACCCTGCGCGGAAGACATTTTTAAAACATATTTAATGTACAGAATTTGACCTGTTACAGTTTTATTATATGTATATAGATGTACCTACCTATCCTACCTATGTTGTAGCGATAACATCACTTGTACTAGAGCTTGTAATTTCGGGTATCTTATTTTTGTGGTAAATTTTTTTTTGGATTCCAAATAAAATCATTTATTCCATAAAAAAATTGATTCAATATGTATCCATCAAATGTGTATTTTTATAAATATCTATTTTGTGGATGTATTTTATACATAAGTATATATTGTGACACTTATGTTGGACAGACTCGTGTCTAAAGTGTCTAAACACCACCCAAAAAAGCACCTAAATAAAACTAAACGGTCACCAAAATGGATAAATAGTCACCATACTACGTTTCATAATCTGAACCTAGTGTAGACCTTGTTGCCTTAAGTAGTCATAATGTCATAAATAATGATCTGCACCTACTGCGGACCTTGTTGCCGAAAGTAGTCATAATGTCATAAATAATGATCTGCACCTACTGCGGACCTTGTTGCCGAAAGTAGTCATAATGTCATAAATAATGACCTGAACCTACTGCGGACCTTGTTGCCGAAAGTGTTCGGAGTGTCATAATTTGGTCAAAGTTAAGCCATTTTGGGAACCAAAAATAATATTTGTCCAGGATTGCGATTTATCTTTATCTATATCTTTTGATATCTAATGTTATTTCATTTATTTTGGATCATAATATTATATACTTTAGGGCCTTTTCAATAAAGTCATTTGATGTACATATTCTATTTGTAATTGTTATTTTTGTAGGTGCCAGCCAAACCTCCAAGAACGGATCTGCCAAAATACATCGGAGAAATATGAAAGTTCACTATGCTAATTATCGTACTACTGCTAAGTAAAATTGCTAATAAATTGTATTTCAATTACTAATAACTTTTATTTTAATTACTGATACATTGTATTTTAAATACTTATAAATTATTTTAATTACTTGTATATTTTATTTTACTGACTTGACAATTAACGGCCTCCTTTTAAAATTTGCTTTTAATTAAGAATCGGATCGGTTAGACCAACAAAAAAGCGTTGGATTCATCAATATAGCATAAAAAATTAATCTCTTCGATGGATACTTTGTAAAATAAACTTTTCTCAGGTTATTTTGAGGTTTAACCGTAATACAAAGTTCCACACGTATCTGAAAGTTAGAAAGGAAACTATAATGCGTTGTCGGTCGGCTAAGCCTAAAAAAGATCACTATTCACATCCTAAGAAACAACTTTCAGTACTGGGACCAACTCTGAATTCGAAAAACAAACAGCTGTTACATACAAAAAGTTGATAGGTAGTCGACAAATGTATGAAACAGTTGATTATTTTTTTTTAATTCAGAGTCGGTTTTATAGTTAAAGTTATTGCTTAGTGAATATAGTGACCCCATTTCGACTTATTACATCCCTAGCCGATAATTCTGTATAATTCGCTTCTAACCACTTACAATTTCTTCATACAGACTCCGTTCCGCCGAGGGAATAATCTAATTCAAATTAGATCAAATTGTATACTTTGCCTTAGTTTTTTTTTATTTGCAATAATTTTAAAAAAGTAGTTTGTTTTCTCTTCTTGAACTATCATGCTGTGTATTTAAATTATTTTACTTGCTTATTTAAATATATGTTTTTCCCGGTACATGGTTAAGCAAAAACTCGCGCAGACCTCATTTACGAGCTCTATTTTGAAGATACTATTGATGAAGTCCACAAAAAAAAATATTTTGTCTCTACAGATATCATGAGCTTTGATTACCAAGATTCATATATTCCCTAGAAGCCGTAAATAACTGAGAAGAAATATATTTTATTATTTAATTTAAATATATCTTATATATATATATAAGATATATATATATAGATAGATATATTTGAATTAAAAACTAGTGCAAATTTAATACATATATATATATTATATATATATTTTAAATGCTGTATCTATTTTTTATTTAATTATTTAAAAGTACGAGTACTATATATTTCACTGCGCTAGCAACTTGCGCTCAGTCACGCTTGAGCCCTCGTCTAGGACAGATCTGCGTTCGTCGTTTTCGCGCGCTTTTTTGTAACCAAGTCTATTGGAAATGTTGCTGGCCTTGGTAGCGCTTTGATTGTGTGCGTGCTAGAACAACATACACTTGTATGGATCGTATTTTATATTTTCTGAGAATTCTTTATTTTTCATGTTTTAATTCATGTGAGATGCCTGGATGGATTTAATGGTTCTTTTTACAACTCAGGGACAACTCAGGTGTAAATAAAATGCAGCTCAAGTGAAACTCAAATAAAGTTCAAGTACAACTTAAGTACAACTCAGGTGCACCTCAAATGCAGCTCAAGTACAACTCAGGTGCAACTCAAATGCAACTCAGGGACAACCCAGGTACACCTCAGGCGCAAATTGCAACACAGATGCACCTCAAATGCAGTTTAAGTGCAACTCAGGTGTAACTTAAATGCAGCTCAAGTGCAACTCAGGAAGAACTCAGGTGCAACTCAAGTGCATTTCAAATGCTGCCCAAGTGCAACTCTGGTGCAACTCAAATGTAGCTCAAGTGCCACTCAGGTACAACTCGGAGAAAACTTAGGAACAACACAGGGATATCTCAGGGAAAACTCAGAAACAACTCAGAGACAATTCAGGGAAAATTCAGGAACAACTTAGGGACAACTCATGTGCAACTCAAGTGCAGCTCAGGGACAATTCAGGGATAACTCTTGTACAACTCAAGTGCAAGTCAAGTGCAACTCAAATGCAGCTCAAGTTCAACTCAGGGACAACTCAGAGTCAACTTAGGAAAAACTCAGGAACAACTCAGGTGCATCTTAAGTGCAACTTAAATGCAGCTCAAGTGCAACTCAGGGACAACTCAGAGATAACTGAAAAACTCAGGTACAACTCAAGTGTATGCGGCTCATGTTCAACTGAGGTGCAACTCAAGGACACCTCAGAGATACCTCAGGCACAACTCAAATACAACTCAGGTGCAGCTCAAGTGCAACTCAGGGACAACTCTGAGACAACTTAGGAAAAACTCAGGAAAACTCAGGCACTACTCAGGTACAACTCAAGTGCAGCTTTAGTACAACTCAAATAAAAAGAATAAAAAGAAATACGGCTCAAGTACAACTAAAGTGCAACTCAGGGACACCTCACGGATACCTCAGGAACATCTTTAGTGCAGCTCAGGTTGCAACTCAAATGCAACAGAAATGCGGCTCAAGTACAACTGAGGTGCAACTCAGGGACACCACAGAGAAAACTCAAATGCAGCTCTGGTGCTACTCAGGTGCAACTCAAATGCAGCTTGGGGACAACTCACGGACAACTCAGGGAAAACTCAGGAACAACTCAGGTACACCTCAGTTGCAACTCAAGTGCAGCTTAAGTGCAACTCAAACGCAGTTCAAGTGCAACTCAGATGCGACTCATGTGCAACTCAAACGCAGTTCAAGTGCAACTCAGATGCGACTCATGTGCAACTCAAATGCAACTCAAGTACAACTCTGGTGCAACTCAAATGCAGCTCTAGTGCTACTCAGGGACATCTTAGGTGCAACTCAGTACGGTAGCCTATTAAAAAAAAAGTAATTTTAATTAGTAGTTAAATCTTCGTTCACTCAAATTATATATTTGTGGTTGGTCTACCTCTTTCCGGGGGAAATATAACCCCAATCTTAAAACCCCCAATATTAAAATTTTCCGAAATAGACAGACAACATAACATTTTTCCAGTCTTGAAGCAAAGATGCTTCGCTCGCTTGGTCAATAAAATATAGTTATACTATGGATCAAGATCGTTGTAGTAGTCACCCTCTGGTGGGGGCGGGTGGGAAGATCTGGATAAAGATATCGGTTGCGTAGTTCGACGACTTTCTCGGAGCGTAAAATACCTAAACTTGCGCAGCGCCCAAACGTTACAGGGCTCTTAAATTAGATTTAAGAATTATTTTAGATATAGTGATGAGCTATTCGGAGTGACTACTAATCCGTTTCAACATTTTTAGAAATATGTTTTGCATCCGGAAATGTTTTGATATAGGTACTTAAGGCGACGGGTATAGACAAACGCAATTGAGAATTGAGCCACGGAATAAATAATATTATGTACTGATACTTATCTATGCCATGCCATCTGTTTGATTCTGGGCGAAACAAATGGCATTGGCCTGCCGTCTATAATTTTGTCAACTGTATAGATAGATGGTGTCTTATGCACAGTTTGGATATTGACATAGAGTAATGTAAGTTCAGAGAAATAACATCGTACTTTTCTGAAAGTTAAGTCAAAGATTACTATTGTACAGAAGGTGAAGTATGTAGTAATTACTCAATTCAAATATAATTTTACTCATTATAGAATAATAATAACTCGTTTTCATTAAACTTTTATAAAAATGATTTCTCGTACCTCGTAAAAACATTAAAAAAAATTGAGAAAATTTCGTAGAAACTAACGTTCGAGTTCGTTCGTTGAATATCGTGCGAGTTGCACCCTTCAAAATTCCGCCATCGTGAGCAGTTGGCAGCTCATATCATTGATGACATTATTTATCAACAACGAGGTTCGATGGGTAAGGTAAAACTTTAAAAAAATTTAATACATAAAAAAAAATTTTTGCATATTTTATTTATAAGTCTAACTATTTTGCCCGATTTTTATCAAACTAATATGAATGAATTTTTCTTTAATTTTAGCGTCTCTAAGAAAACAGAAAAATACTTTAAAGAACAATAACTGAAATAAAATGTTTACTTATTATTTTAGTTATTGTTTTTTTAAAGTATTTTTCTGTTTTCTTAGAGACGCTAAAATTAACGAAAAATTCAGATTTACATAATAAATCGAAAAATTTATAGATACATATTTTATTAAGGCAGCTGCTCCTGACAATGAAGAATATTTTTTTTATAAGATCTCTTTCCGTAGCAACCATCAGCTATAACATCTATGATGGCAATGCCGTTCGAAATCAGCCTTCCGATTCAAATAAAAACAATTTTTTTAGTACCTACACTGTAAACGCTTTTTACGTAAAAAAAATATAAATTTTGATTGTTTCTATACCAAAAACTGTAGGTTTTGATTACTGAGAAAAAAAACCTCATATTACCATTTGTTACAATAAGTTTCTGTAACAAGACTACTCTGTGCGTTGAAATTCGAATTGATGCAGACGAGTGTTTGTTTTGACTCAATACGTAGGTATGTATGAAACGAGCGAAGCATCTCTGCTTAGAGGTACATTTTTATTTTGTCTGTCAGTTTGTATGTATGGATGTTTGAGCTCAAGAAATTTCGTAATAGCGTATAGGTTTCCTCCTAAAAAGCGTTTACAGTGTAGGTACTAAAAATATAATTGTTTTTATCTGAATCGGAAGGGTGCATTCGAATGGCATTGGCATCATAGATGTTATAGCTGATGGTTGCTACGGGAAGAGATCTTATAAAAAAAATATTCTTCACTGTAAGGAGCAGCTGCCATAATAAAAATACCTAACTGTTAACTTTTTAATTCAGTTATGGTTTTTTTAAGTTTTTTCTGTTTTAACGTTAAAATTAACGAACAATTAATTCATATAAGTTTGATAAAAATCAGTCAAAATAGATAAAGTTATAAATAAAAATATCCAATAAAAAAATATCTAAAAAAAGTAAATTGACGAAATCATCGATGAACGTTTATAAGAAGTGATATTTTTTATTTTCGATTCTTCTTATCTCCCACTTGTATATTATCACACTTCTACAAGTAGTGTCAAAATCACGGCAGAGAATCGCTTATAAGTATGTTATTACGTGCACGCGGTAACTATCATAGGAAATAATATTATATATAATTATTCTCACGCTGCACTAAATGAAGTCTCACAACGTCGCGCACTACGCGAAGTGGCAGGGATGAGGCGGGCACGCAGGCAACGTCGCATAAACTAACGCTACCCGCTAGCTAAGCCAAAGTGCCTCATTAAAATATGTGCTAAGTGCCTAGTTAAATATATTAGCAACGTGTTTTTCTAAATGAATACTTTTTAGTAGGCTCTAATAACATTTATCTTTAAAACTTCACTTACCTATCATTCTAAGACAAAAACAATAGATTAGCCTGAAGGTGCCAATATTTCAATTAATCTAACTCAACATTACAAAGTAGACATTCCACGTATACCGAAAGAAACATGTTCAATATAATGAGATAATGAGTTCTTCAAAAATATATTAAAATGGTTTGGTAAACTAAGATAAGCATTTTGAAACATCGTGCTTTAATTGAGTATATCCATTACATGATGTAATAACTTCGAACATGGCACAGTATACGGTAATGCTAGAAAATGGTAACAAAAACGCATCTATTTGGGAACCATCACCTTAATATTTTGATACAGTTAGCGTTTTATATGAAGCGGCCAATTTGGTGTAGTGGTCATTTTGGTAATAGGACATTTTGAGTGACTATTTTGATATAGTGGACTTTATGAGACCGAAAAGAGCTCAGCGTTTTTATGAATTGCGTTTCATAGGTTGTTCGCAATAGAACAGAAACGGGCTGTAGTTGGTACTAACTGTCAAGCCCAGTGAAGTCCTGGAGAAACAAATGAAATCCTAAAAAGATATTTATAAATCTACACCATATAATGAGCATAATACAAATTCGTATTTTAAGGAACCAGAGTCACATCTGCCACTATTTTATATTTGCCATCAAAACATTCTGATCCCAAATGTTTTTCACATCCTATGCTACATCTCAAGCCTTTGAGTAGGTTTTGGAGTTTCACATCCACACATTTCAATGATTGGCACTGATTTAAAAGAGACGCTCTTATCACCGTTGGATCTCCGCAAAAGAAACTTATTTTCTTACCTGCAATAAGGTTATTGTTCTGAGAAAAAGACGCAGTCAGCATAATCGACTGTCTGCTATGTTGCTATATTCTGGCTTAAAAGCGGAGTATGGAGTTGTTGTTTTGTTTCAAAGGCTGCTAAAGATAGTTCACGATCGGTGCACCCACTAGCCTCACCCACCGGTGGGTGTAGGGGTATATGGTCGTGACTGCTACGATTCTGTTATTACTACATAATAACTTATGTCTTTTAAATAGTTACAAATTGAGAACGATAGCAAAAGCGTCAACGTATTAAATTCTGTCCTTAATTGGGTTACCTACTTTCTGCTTACGAAATGTCTGTATTTAAACTACAATAGTAATATTATTATAGTATACAATAAGTTTATTTTATTAAATTCAAATTATTTTTATTTGCTAGGAACATGGTAGGAGGTATACATACAAGATCTTCGAGTAAGGGTACATAATGTGTGCGCATATTCCTGTAAAAGGTAATCTTTTTCATTGTATACCCCGCTCTATTTATTTATTTTTCCAAAATTCACTCCATCCTAAGGTTGCCTGGAAGAGATCGCTTTTCAACGATAAGGCCACCAATTGTAGTACTATATTTTGTAAGAATTTTTGTGATGCATGTTATATATTTGCTTACAAAATCAATAGATATATTTTCAATAGATTACACGGCAACAGATATTACTTAATTAGATTTAGACTAATATTGGCGAAAAAAATAAACAGAATAAAATTGTAGCGAAAAAACTTTAATTAACCATAATAATAAATATAAAAACAAAAATAAAGATTTATAAAGGAAATTATTAAGTAACTATTTATTTACTGGATCAAAGGTGTTCGAAAAATCAGGTATGAGGTAGGTCTACGTAGAATATCACTCGGATGTGGCGTCAAGTACCTTTGAACAAGAGTGACATTAAATTAACAAACGATATACAATTACATAATTTCAGGGGCAGCTGGCTTTGCGCATACGCTTGTAAATTATAAAGTACGATCAACCAGTTACCCCGCGCTCGCCACGTAATACACTCGTCTCGTCTCCCACTAGTTTAGGACTGTTAATTGAACTTTTGGTTTTAAAAAACATTCCGTGATAAGTTGTTCATTATTTTAATTTGGTGCATCCCGGTAGATAGGACACAGGTTAGGAGTCGTTCGGGAACTAGAACTCAGAAACTTAATACCCCGAAAATAATCATGGGGAACATTTTGCGCTTCAGCTGTTTCCGGAACTGATTTTATACGAGATTTTTTAATTTCCTTGCATAAAATTGGTCAAGTAATTGGTATTTTCCATCATCAGTTGGTTCGAACGATAAGTATGAATATCTGTCATAAGGTCTGAGTATGTTGTTTATGTAATGTTTGGCATCCCCAACACAGGAGAAATCCTAGTGGGCAGATGAGTGTAACACGTTATTTATTTACCGAATTCTATTGAGCCAGGTGCCGATCGAACTTTTTCAGTTATTTATATTTAAACATCAAACCTCTATACCGATTCTGATATTTTTTTTAATGGAGCACTTCATAAAAAAAACATTTCAAACAAAAAATATATTTTCGTATAGGTATAGCCATTTCCGACAAATCAATTAAAAAATCCGTCGAATTGAGTACTTCCTCCATATTTGAAAAATTAAAAGACTTATAATGAGTCGAATTGAAAGCGGTTGTAACCTCACCATTTCTGTAATGAACTGCTCATGCTTCAGCAGATGTGTGAAGGAGGCCCACGCGTACGTGTTGCAGAGGTGGTCACTCCGTGGAGCTCCACTCACGATCCCTCGGAGGTAGTACCTCTCTTGACCAGCTCTAATCTCAGGGAAGGCAAGACCACCGCCGCTGTCGCCTTTGCAAACTGCCGTGCCTAGAGGAAATAGTGGTGGTATTTCAAACACACAGAATTATAATATTTACTACACTAAATGTTTTCTGTCATAAACCGGCTCCAACTTAACACAGTGCCGATTGAGACAACCAGCGTTGATCTTCCGCTAGAACCGGAACGTGACGTCACTTGAAGCAAAATACTAAAAACCAGCTATTTCATTAAATTAATATTTATACCAATCAGAGCGAATTAAAATTTATATGAGACTATAAACAGACACTCGTTTTTTAAACAAGAGGTTAAAAGTTCAAGACTCCGATTGCTAGAACTTTAGAACCGCGTATTTTAAAAAGTAATATCGTGGGATGTACCTCGTATAGCGTATGACCATCTGCAGGTGAAGACAAATCTATTGACACCACTCACATAAAAATACGACAAGCCGTTTAGGCTCTAGGGCGTGCCAAAGAAATTACTTACATATGTACACTCGAGAAACATAACCCAGGAGGGAAAGAAGGATCTTACACAATCAGGTAAATAAAAAAGGTAAATAACATACCTAGTACATTTTTCTAAGCCCACGCGATGGGTCCATCAGGTAAAGTTTGCAGTAAGTGGCCTTGAAAAGAGTGTAGCAGGATGACTACGAAAAGATGAAGATGGGGCGATATCGTGAGTCGCAATACGAGTAGGTATAATCTGCCGGTAATCGTACAACGTGATTATCAAGACCGCTCTGCCAAGAGCGCAACGAAACAATAGTAGATTAGTAGCCAAGGGCTGTAAGGCATCAATTGCAGTCCGAGATATTTAGGCACACGAGCGCAGCGAGGGCGCCTATAATTCGAGGGTGCAATTGATGCTTACACCCGAGCTAACTACTCTGCTTTACATCTCGATTGTGAGGTAAGTAGAAAAAACCGGCATTACAATAATAAAACATTTTAATTACTGCTTCAGCTTCCATTTTCATTGAATCGGGAGTGCAGCTTATATCTTCATCACTTGCAGAACTCATGTTTTTTTCCTAATTAGCACGTAATTATAAAAAAAAAAAACAATACTTAAAGTAAAAGTTTTCTATTCCCGCCTTTTTTCATTTTATTTTTAACTATTTTTTTCAAGAATATTTTATAATAGAATATGGTAGATATATTGTACACCGGAGAGATAGAGAGACTTCTAAACTAAGCATGAAAAGGACAAGAAAAAACAAAATTATTGAGGAAGGAGGGGGGGTATTAATTGCCGTTAGTAAAAAAAATTACTGCAAAGCGTATGTCTCAGTGGGAGGGTGACGGGGAGGATATATAGCTGCAATTAGAAGTAAAAATCGGTAAATTTCAAGAACGAATTGCTTTATGTGGTACTTATATACCATATCCAGTGGAAAAAGTATATCTTAAACATGTTTTAGATAATTGTAATCGTGTATCAGAGAAACACAACTATAAAACTCTTATAATCGGTGACTTCAATCTCAGCCATGTGAATTGGTCTTCAGTAGAAAGTTCGCATGACCAATACACAGTTTCCTCTTTAGCACAGCCTCTTATAGATTTTTATAATGTAAATAATTTCAAACAAAAAAACAAAATTATGAACGAGTATAACAAAATTTTAGATCTAGTTTTAACTGATGTGGATCAATGCCAAGTTTCTTAATCTAACATTGAGCTGAGTAAACTTGATAAACATCATCCTCCTATAAATATTTTCATTGGAACTCTAAATTATAAATTAAAAAGTAATAACAATATGAGATATAATTTAAACAAATGTGACTATGCTAAATTAAATAATGTCTTAACTCAGGTTGATTGGGAACAAGTATTTGACAACAGTAGTGATGTTGAAACAGCTGTCGGTTCATTTTATTCAATAATGATGCTATTAAAAATAATGTTCCATTAACTAGACAAAAAGATTTAAAATTTCCCGTGTGGTTCAACAGGAACCTTATCCGAAAAATACGCAAGAGAAATCACTTACTACGGAGATACAAAATTTATAGAAATCCCATGGACGAAATAGTTCTCAATAAATTGAATAAACGCTGTAATAAAATGGCTATTGAATCTTATAAAAAATATAGGGACTCTATAGAAGATAACATTTATAAGCATCCTAAACTTTTATGGTCCTTTGTTTAAGCTAAACGGAGAGGTACATCTACCTACCCTGTTTCATTATCCGACGGAGCGGAAACAGTTACTGGTGGACTACGTATATCTAAAGTTGAAGTGCAAAAAGCTTTTGATAAGCTCGACACAGAAAAGGGAGCCGGTCCAGATGGGAAATATCCTAAATTTATCAAAGAATGTGCTCGCAGCCTCTCTGTTCCTATGTTTTATATATATAATAAATCTCTTAAGTCGGGAATATGCCCTTATATTTGGAAGACAGCTAAAGTTGTTCTCATATTTAAAAGTGGAGACGAAAGTAATACTGGCAATTATAGGCCTATTTCGATTATTTTTACATTTCCAAAGGTTCTAGAATCATTTATTTTTCCCTATATTTATCAACATTTTAAGAAGTTTATTACTAACCATCAGCATGGCTTTATAAAGCAACGTTCTACGTGCACAAACTTGGTAACTTTTGTAGAAGGTCTTGTAGACGCTGTTGATAATAATAAGCAAGTTGACGTTGTATACACCGACTTCAGCAAAGCCTTCGATAAGATTTCCCATCCAGTGCTTCTCTTCAAAATTTCGGCGTATGGTATTACCGGCATAGTTCACAAATGGCTACATTCATATTTAAGCGACCGAAATTTTTTTGTGGTAGCAGCAGTTTTCACATCGACTACCCGTCCCAAAATAAGCTCAGGTGTACCGCAAGGTTCCCATCTAGGCCCTCTTTTATTCAATATCTTCATTAACGACCTTCCAGATAGCCTAAACTATAATACTCCCTTTATGTTTGCAGATGATCTAAAAATACTAAAGGTTATCGAAACTGTTAAAGATATTGAGTTGCTGCAAAAGGATCTTGACAGTTTGAATGAGTGGTGCAATGTAAATAATATGATATTAAACGCTAAAAAATGTAATAATTTGATTACATTTTATAGTAGAAAGATAAACATTATTAAACACAACTATTGCATAGGAAACGTGAGATTGAATATAGTAAATACGATGAAGGATTTAGGTGTAATATTCGACCAAAAGCTTACATTCATTTCTCATATCGAGAATATTTCTAAGAAGTCATCCAAAATGCTAGGATTTTTAATACGTAATAGCAAGGAGTTTAATAATCCGTATACTAAAATTCTATTATACAACTGCCTAGTCCGTAGTATATTAGAATACTGCAGTCCTGTTTGGAGACCACATTATGCTGTTCATTGTCTAAGATTAGAAAGAGTACAAAAAAGATTTTTGTGGCACTTAACATACTCAGCAAGAAAAGCGAAAGTGCTTCGCGCGTATAGTAGTAGCCTGAAATTTTTCAAAATAATGAAACTAGAAGAACGGCACATTAGAACAGACCTAGTCTTCTTCTATAAATTATTGCACAGTAATATTGATTGTCCAAACCTTCTATCAAAATTTAAATTCAGGATACCGTTCCGATATCCTCGAAACCCTTCCACTCTAACTCCGCTTGCTCCAATATTCCGTAGAACTGTTCTTGGGACAAACTCACCTGTACCCAGAATCACTAACCTAATCAATACATATCATATTCACACTTTGGACTTTTTTGGGGATTCTTTATCAAAAATTAAACTTAAATTAAACTCTATAATCAAGGCTAAATAAATTCTCTCTATATCTTCTTACTACGACACATTTTCATTTTCTTTAAGTTATTGCTATAATGCTTGTCAAATAATGTAATAGTTTTTAAGATTTTCTTCTTGGTTTATAATTGTATTGCACGTTGTGCTTATCTTAATAGATAATGTACTTAGTTATTAGTTGGTAATGAATTTGGTGATTGTAATAGTGCAATTTTCAATGATAAGCCTAAATAAATAAATAAATAAATAAAAATAAATAAAGAACGAAATTGAGCTTCGCCGTTCGTTATTTAAAATTGATGACTATTATACTCTTACGAAGACAAGGCTGAATAGCAAAGCGACCTCTTTTGTCATTGGGCTGAATGCATGATGTCTATTGCCAGTATGTTGGTTAGATGTACGCGAACTTTTTGAAAGAGTGAAGTTTTTTTTTAATTACTTACCGCCCTAGGGCTTTTCTAGCTACATTATTACCTAGAGCGCTAATTGGTCACCTACAAGCCCCATTTGGGGGTAATAAGGACCTACTTACCGAATATTAGAGATGTAAAAGAATATTATTGTCGCTGAGAAACCGGGGTACATTATCAAAAGGATCTGATAAATATAGAACTGAATGTCCTGTCATAAAAACTAGCGTAGTTTTAAAAGAGGCTTCCCGCGTTACTGAATGCTAGTACCTAATTTTTCTCTTTTTTATTATCTGACAAACAATAACACTTTAGACTAATCATTTTATTTCACTCACCATTCTGGTATCCAGCGCAGATTTTATCTCCAGTAATGTGTGCGTGGAAGGTAGGGTCTGACTGTTCGAAGCACTGCTTGATGTCTACCACCGGGAGCTCCACCACCTTCAGTACTGGAGACGGAGGACCATCGGCACTGGTGAGACCCCAGCCTGCTACCTGTGGGTATTGAAAATGAAAATGAACAAGAAACAAATAGAATATTTAAAAAAACCGACGTTGTAGCAGCCATCTTGGATTGTAAATTATCACAGTGTATAGTATTCTACTAGTCCTTTCATTTGATACCCATATTGAGGGAGTTGTGAAATAAACTGTACTGCGCCATTTTCGGCGGCGGCCATCTTGGAAATATTGCTAAAAACACACCTCTCAAACAAAAAAAAACGAAATCGAAATCGGTGAATCCGTTTGAGAGCTACGATGCCTCAAACAGACACACACAAACACGTCAAATTTATAACACACCGTTGTTTTTGCGTCAGGTGTAAGAGTTTAATTCGTAACTTTTGCCATGTTTGATTACATACAGGGCAGTCATACATTACATTCTTTAAAAGCAAAATTATAGCATGTATTAGGAATCTCAGCTCTACCTTAACTTTCAGATTCAAGTAACTTTTTATTAAAGAATATTTACAATCAGGTGATTCTTAGATATAGATATGAAAATGTTTATAAGGTTACAACAAGTGAACCAAGTGAACCAAGTGAACCAAGTGAACCAAGTGAACCAAGTGAACCAAGTGAACCAAGTGAACCAAGTGAACCAAGTGAACCAAGTGAACCAAGTGAACCAAGTGAACCAAGTGAACCAAGTGAACCAAGTGAACCAAGTGAACCAAGTGAACCAAGTAAACTAACAACCGTATTTGTATCTTTGTGGTGAAATTAATTTAATTCTTGTATTGTATATTTTTTCATGCAGGGGATTCATAGCTAAGAGAGAGTAATGGAGAGTTAGGTTATCTACCTTTCCCAGGCTTCCAGCTGTCAGTTGCTTCTTATCCAAAGCTATATCAAAGTCGAGACACACGGGACGGACGCTATCGGTAAAGCTGAATGGAGAGGATACGACCACCAGCGCGATGTCATCCTGCAGGTTTGTGGTGCTGCCGTGGAAGTATGGAGGGATCTTGATTTCTGCTACCTGGAAAAGTTCAAGGAAAATATAGCTAAAAAAACTTAGATACATATCGCATTAACTTAATGTGCTGATAATGATCTCATGTAAGGAGCAGGCTTGTCACTATAAATCATAATCTTGATTTAATGCGTTGTTCATCCAAAATTAAAAAAAAAAATGTGCTTAATTTTACCTAGAGATGACCCTATTTTAACTGCTATGTGACGTGCGTTACGTCGCCTCCCGGTTCCGGCGGAAAATCAGCGCTGGTTGTTTCAGCCAGCATTATGTTGAGTTCAGGCTGGTTTGTGGCAGAAAGCAGTAATTACGTTTAAATATTGTTATTTTTAATTTGTGTACACTGTTGTTCTCTGTGATAAATAAAATTGTATTCTATTTTAAAAATTATTTCCAGCCCATCAAGGGGAACGTCTCCATTGTATGTGATGCGTCTCCACTTGTGCTCGTACCTAATTGTTTATAGTTGAGCTTGGTATTTAGTATGAAAAATTCTATTCTCAAAAAACTCACATCAGATTTCTGCGCATGGTCGTCATGCTTCTCGTTCCAGGGTCGGTACATCTTGCCGACTGCCACGGCGTAGTCAGATGCGGGAAGCTGCTTCTCTATCTCACTCCAGAAGCAGTGAGCGGCTAAAAGGTAGACCATGAGATTGACGTGGTCTTTAAATATACCAATATGAGGCCAATGAGGCGTTGGAGTTGGAGTGGAAAAGCGTGCTATAAAAATTATAGGTAGCGATGATGAGATCAGTATTTTAGAGTGGAAAGTTTTTGTGAGCAACAAGCACAAGGATGCATCAGATGCATCAAACCTCGGCTCGAGGCCTGAAGAGGGTTATCGAAATGCTCTGTCATCTTAGATGGGAAGAGTCTACAAAACCTGGCTATTTGTACTTGTATCCTACCGAATGCTCTTGGATTAAATTCTAAGATAATTTGCTCAGCTAAACTCATTGGGATCAAACATCGACTGGCAAGATCCAGAAGATGTGCGAGAATTAGTGGTGTAGCTATTTACAATGATTTACTCAACTAATACGCAACTCTAAATCACTAGTAGTAGTAATAGTAACATTTTTGACGGGTTTTTGCCTTATACTGTCGAACTTAATAAATCCAGAACTTTGAAAATGTATAAATATTTTGAATTTATTGACTTTCTGTTATATTGATTATTTATTATGTAATTATTGTTTGTATAAATGTAGACGAAATCTACATAGATATATTTGTTAAGATACTAACGAGTAATATTGTTATATTTACCAAATAAAATGATCATTATCAGACTACCCCGAAGGGAAAGACAATATAACTTGGCTCTAAGCATTTACTTAATGGAGAAGGAATTGATTAATATAGACATAAGCTTATATATAGCAATATCCTTCCAGCCTCTAATCCTTGACAGGTTAATCTATAAGAATATCCCTCGCGGTCTTACCTGATATAACAACGGTACTGGAGACGAGACTTCCGCCGCATACCTGCATGTAGGGCTGCTTGTTCTTGGTGTATATGGCGGCGTGCCACGGCAACTCATACTTTATTGCACTTCGACCTCCTGATATTATACTAATTGTAGCTAAACCTGCTTTTCCACATACTGAAAAGTTGACAAAAATTTAGCAGAGCACAAGCATTAGGTATATTGATTACAATCAATTAACAATTAACTTTTGCGACACCGCCGCCATACACATCATTAATCCTTCAAGCCGTTTCTGCAGCAGTGGTACCACGGTGGAACTCGTACTCGTAAATAACGCGATATTTCAAGTTTTCCATTTTGTAAACTGCGTGACGCAAAGAAAAAACCAAACGAGGACAAAACAAATGAATTACGGTTTTCGAAATACAAATGTATGAATAAATAGCTGTACAAATTTGAAATTGGAATCCCTAACCAAAGAAGAGATATTTGAGATCAAAATGGCCAGTACGACAAAACGCCAATTTCATATGTAAGGACCTAATATAACTCTCTACTCGAACCCCAAAAATGATTATTGTAATTTTTAAATATACTCGTAGTATGAAAATTAAATAGTTAACACCTAATTAAAATGTATACTACATTATTGACGACTTTTGAAATGAAAATATTAACATTATAAGAAGACGATTCTTATAATTTGAATATTTTATGTTATAAGATTTTTTTTTAAATAGATTGCTATATTTGACTATCGTTATTTGACATACTCTCACTAATTCAAGTATAACCGTGCCTTCTCCATGGGCCCATAATGAACTGTAAAAATTCTATTGTTGTGATCTCTATACTATTATGGACGTAATAAACACTGAAACTCAGTTATTGAAATTGTATCAAAGTCAAATAGTTACGATAAGCAGACAGTTCATGGATATTGTCGTGATTCATTTTTACCTAAAATTAATCCCACAGAATTCTCACAATGTAATACGAGTAAGTCTGTGGACAACGCACGTTCAATAGAAGGAGATGATAAGTGATTTTGGACTTAAAGTTGATTTAAGCAAAATCTACCGGATAACAGAAATTGAGCCTCATCTGTCTAAGACACCACAGAACACGTTTTTCAAAAACAAAGCAATTTTTTTGGAAAGTTAGAACGTGATAGCTATATTCTCACAAATAGGCAAGCATGCTAATTAGACCGCATTGTCACTTTACATCAGTTGAGTTGCGGACAAGCGCAAGCCTATAAAAAAGTCACCTCTTTTGAAAACTATCATTGTCTACATAAGAAGATTCACCGTCTCATCTTTGATTTTCTTTACCTGGTTCCTCTGGTCGTTCAGTATACAGTATCGATGTTTGTAACTTGTACGGATCTCGTGGCGCGATACAACGGACCTCCTCCCCGCTCACACCAATGCCACATGACATTACGTTGTTGTTTTGTCTAGTGCAGTAAGCTGTTGATGCAAAAAATCCAGATCATCAAAATAAGAAGTGGTTATAAATGACTTCAAAAAATTGACTGCAACAAGTGGTTAGAAGCGAGTTCGAATAAAGCCGACTTCTTAATCGTTAAACCAGTGTATCGTAATTTTTTGTTTTTTATTTTGTTGCATTTAGTGTTACTCTTACGGCTAAGACGAATCTATTGATACCACTCACATGAAAATACGACAAGCCGTTTAGGCTGTAGGGCGTGCCAAAGAAATATACATACATACACTCGTAAAACATAATCCTCCTTCTTCGCAGTCGGGTAGAATTCTAGACCTCTGTATTAACGAAAAATCCGTGCAAAATGCCAACCGTAAGCACACTGCAGATACTCGTAAATACCATTTCAATGAAATCTCGAACATAAATATCTGGTAACTGGTTTACCGGCTGTCGAGGGTCACAAAGAGTCACACACATACATATAAATGTACATACAAGTACACAAATTTATAAACATACACATATACATGAGCAGCAAAACAAATGAACTTGAATACACTTACATACACCTCCAGGGTACATTTCTTCTGCTTGTTCCCAGGGGAAATATTGAGGGGCTTTGGATCTAAGACTATACTATAAGGGGACTATCGCTCATAGTACTAGTTTCGATAATACCTCAGATACATTTTAGAGTTAAAACAATATTAACGTAGTAAAAACGAAGTAATTAATGAATAAGCAAGTAAGGTTAGAAGAGACTTCAAGAAAAAACCCGACCTCAAAAACTTTAGATCACAATATCATAACGAGTAACACTGCGAGATGCAACTAATTATCTATAACTATCTGCAGACAAAGACGAAACCAATGTCACATCGCACATCGAAATCGGTCTACCGGTTTAGGCTTTAGAGCGTCATAAGTACATATACACTTAAATAATATCGCTATATATAATAGGTACACTCGAAAATCATTACCCTCATATACGAAATAGAAATATATTTATTTGCAACAGAAAGCATAACTTAGACAAAAACTCTAATTATAATATTTAGATATTTCTTACTAAATAATTTCTGTCACGTCCCGGTCCCAACTCAACACAGTGTCGGCTGAAACACCCAGCGCTGATCTTCCGTTGGAACCGGGACGTGACGTCACGCACGTCACAACACGCAGTAGTCTTTATAGACTACTGCGTGTTCTTTATAGACTACTAGGTGCCTGGTTTGTACTTATGTACAAACCAGGCACCTAGTAACAATCCAAGATCGACAAAACAACAAGAAATCTATTCAATATTCAAGTTTTCTTAAAGACTACAGTTTTTAAAATATAATTGCATTAAGCTCCCTAAACCATAATTTGCATTTACATCTTGGACAGTCAAGGAAGACAAAAGAAAATAAACTTGGATACACTTACGTAGACACTCAGCCATTTCCCCAAAAATGGTCCCATCTTCAAAACAAGTGTAGATAATATTATCAGTGTTGTGGTAACCAGGGTCACATTGCACTTCTAAGGTGAACTTCTTCAGCTTGTCCCCAGGGGAATGATTGGGAGTCTTGGGATCTAAGACCTCGTAGCGTCCGTTCTTTGGGTACGGAGGGAAAGTGCAAAGGTTCGTGGTACTGTCAGAAGAGAAATAAGCATAGGTTAATAATAGCATAGGCAAACCTTCTACTAGATAACTTTTTGTTAAACAATATGGGTTTTTACTTGTGTCCGATTGTTGGAAAGGTCTAACAACGTGCCATCGTCGTGGAAACGTGAAATCACGTATACCTGAAACCCCGTAAAATAAATAACACACGCGCTTAGTTTTTTCAATAGGTACTAGCTGTTTACTATAAAATAAATTCACTCACGCGTTAGTTTCCCCACCTTGGCATGGTGTGTGGCTGCCTAGAAAATCTGTAGAGAATATAAAATTATGCAAGACGTTTATTATAGCATACGTGTCACAATGACTGTTATTACGACAACATTTTGATTAACTATATGTATTTAAAATTCCTTTAGAGATAATGTGTGATTCCGAGTTTATTAATTTATAAATACTCTCTTTAATGTCGAGTCGTGTTATTCAAGTCTTCAGAAGCCTTCCTCGAGCCAGCTAGGGTTAGCTAGACTAGGTTAGCTAGGCCAGAGAGGGAGTGGCATTGAAAATTCTTAAAGTACTTTTCCAAATTTCATTTAATTTGGAAATATATCTGTAAATGTAAGACTTTAGTAATTATAAAAAGTGTGAGCTTCTAGCTTCTCCCACAATAAGGGTTAAGTTACAGGGGGTCGAAAATCACTCGAAGAGTATCTTCGAGAAAAGGATGGTATGGCAGTGCGAGACTTAGCAAGGCACTGCCGTGCCCCAGATTATATAATAATCATATTTACTAAACATACTTCATTAGGCAGAGCAAGTTTTTTGTTGATTCTTTATAAAAACCTTCTATATATAGCACCAACAGCAAAGTAAGACACTTTATAATAATACTACTTAATTCTTTGTTATACAAAACAAATGATTAAAAGTGATTTTCAAAAACCCGACTGCAAGATATTAGACCCACATATCTTAACAAGTGAAATCGCGGAATGCAGCTAGTAGGTACTCGTATAGCCTATAACCATCTGCAGGTGAAGACGAAACTATTGATATCACTCCTATAAAAATACGACAAGCCGGCAAGGCTCTAGGGCGTGACAAATAAATACACTCGAAAAACATAACCCTCCTTCTTTCGCAGTCGGGAAAAAATATTTGGACTACTTCATTTGGCAGTGGGTTAAAAATATAAATAATGATTTTTGCTAATTTACTTACATAAAGTGAAGAGCAGTAGAGACGACATATTGACCTCAGGTTTATCTACCAACTGACCGTGGACCGGTTCATCGTGTATCAACTCCTTAGTGCATTTATACGGGTGATTCTAAATTGACTTCTAAATAATTTATTATTATTTCAAATATATTGAGAAAACTTCAATTGAAGACATGCAAAGTGAACGCGAAACTCATGGACAACCTATCTAACCGCGGAGCCACTTAAGTGCGAAACCAGGTCACGGTGATGACACGTGCGTTTGCGTATCCCACATTCGTGTAGTCACGCTTAGGTGAAAATATTTCCCAGTTTTTTGTAAACAAAAATTTAAAAAAGACATGTGATTTTTATTAGCGTAATGCATTATATTAAAGATGCTGATTGCGAGATAAAAATATATGCAGTCAATTTAGAATCACCCTGTATTACTAATCGAGATAATCTTTTTGCTATGTATCGAATGATTTATTAATGATGATTCTATTAATATCAAAATTCTATTCATGTTTATGATTAAATGGACTTAAAAAACGGCATATAAATGCCGATGTGATGAGATATAGGTACAGATAGTATCTTCTTAGGGGTGACTCTTGATGGCCAAAAGCAACATCTGTTTTAAGAGATTTAAAAAATCACAAAAGAATATCTTCTCCATACAAAAAGATCGTTGACGCTCAGCCAAATGTATGAAAAGCAAAGTATTTTTTGGCGATTGTTCAATATTCATAGAAATAAAATTGTTGCTTGACCATGCTATTTTTAACCACCAACGCAAAAACAATGGGGTGTTATAAGGTCTCTATCTGTGTGTCAGTAGTATCGTAGCTCCCAAACGGATGTATCGATTTAAATTATTTTTTTTTTGTTTGAATATTGAATTAGGAATGTTTGATGAAAATCGGTTCAAGATGGCCGACGCCACATAATGGCGGATCACATTTTTTCACTTCACTACTTCCTCAATATGGGTATTGAATTAAATAAAATAAGCCTTGCCTGATAGAATACTACTTACTATGATAGTGTTAAATCCAAGATGGCCGCCACCATGAAACGTTCATGCACAGATGTGACCATAAAACCCTTACTCTGATCCTTTAGAACATTAAAGTCATGAACCCGCAATTAGGACAGCGTGGACTACGACCTACACTTCGTTATAAGAAGAAGACTGGAGACCAGCAATTCGATATTTTAAAGACCAAATGAAAAACACTTTAATTTGAATTACGTTTTATTAACCAAGACAAAATTTAAAGAAAGAAAAAATATATATTCAAAAATAACCTTCATTCTTCGTTTAATAAGCGAAAATTGAGTGAATTCAGCATAAAAATTTGTTATAAAACGGAACGTCATCAATGTAGTCATATACAATGAAATTAATGTGGCAATGTAAAACGATATTTTGATTTCGATCATAACTTGTGAATTTTTTTCATATAGCTACGTCTCTATTAATGGTATCATAGAAAAACGATACTGGTGTAAAATCTATTTTCGGTGGTCCGATGAGCAAATGGGTCTACGGTTAAATGATTTTTCCATCGTCTCATCAATGGGACATCCAATGAAACTACTGAAAAGCAGCGGAAATACATATTTATTACGGAACTGAATTAGATTTATTTATTGGGACCTATTATTTAAAACATATTAAAATTATAACAAAACATATTATTTAAAATTATTTCAACGTTTTGAAAATTGACATTACACAGGGCTATCAGCTTGGAATTTATTAAGCCTAAAGAGAGGGTCACGGTTCTCATTATAAGGAACAACTTTTAATATGAGACCAACTCGGAATAAAAAAACTAGCTGTTTTTTTATTCCGAGTTTTGCCTTTGTTTCTTCAATTTAGAGTTCGTCCAATAATAAAAGTTTTGTAAACGTGGCAAGTGTCTTTATTAACATTAACATAATGACAAACTACGACAACAATCAATTATAGTATCAATAGACAACAATCAGAGGGCAGCGTGCCTAGTTCTAGCAACTGGGACCTAGCAAACGTCTAGCGGCCGCATTAAATAATAAAAAAAAGTTTTATATAATAAAAGTTGTTCTTTAGGATGACTACATACAGTACTTTCTTAGTACTGTATGCTTATTACACCTTTATCTAACTGCCTGCATAAGTATACTTTTGATCCAATGTGGTACCTAGACAAGTGTTATTCATCCTCGTCTTCATTCTTCTTAGACGATTTTTGTAGCTTTACCTGTAACGAAGGAATTTATTAAGGCCGTATACATGCACATCAAAATCTCCATATAAGAAGTGTTCTGTGAATTTTTGACCTCAAAACACAATAAATTTTTCGGCTTAAAAATAACTCTAGCTTCCAAAGCCAGAAACACGAATTTTCTTTTCATTGGACTGGCCCCGCCAAGTCGAGTAAAACAAAGGCACGGCCGTACCATCCTTTTGTCGAAGTGGTTCCAGCCATTTTCGACCCCCTGTAGCTTCGTTGCGGGAGAAGCTAGAAACCCAAATTTTTAGTGACTAATAAAAACATACATCTATATGTCGAATCGATCTAGTCATATATCGAACGCCAGCGCCAACTGGTGGCGCTCGAGGCTTCAGTGCTCGATATAGTGGTCGGTGTGTGCGGCGGGCACTGAACCATCTGCGTTCCGCGACACCTACCTACAGCGTCACTATATTGTGCATTATCGATTTGATTCAAGATAGTAAGTTGATTGTGTGCACGAGTCTATTTTCCATCCGTCACCACCCACCCACGCCCGCAGTTAGACGATGAGTAACAACAAAGAAGATAGTAAAAGCCCCACTTCCGACTAATAGATATATTTTCAAATTAGCTACAATTTGGACCAGTACTTTAAGAATTATAGCAATTCAAAGTTCCTTAGTCATGTCACTGATCAATGACTCACTGACTCACTGACTCACCTATCATCAGAATTATAAGGTACTTCTAACAAACCTACAAGTTCCAAATGTTGAACACAGTTATGGTTTAGTCTGAATAGCCAGGAAAAAACCAGATATACAATCTGAATAAGTATATTGGTAATCCTATATAAATCCTATTAGATTGTATGTAATTACAAAGTTACTTTTCCAGTTGAGTGAATTTTTTTGGAATAAATTATGAAATAGCTTTATGATCTTTTCGAACAGTTTTTCAGTTAGAGATAACGTGGGATGGGGTGGGACAAGATGTTAATAAACGGGAAGGGATAAGATGGAATTGGATGAGATGAGAAGGGATGAGTTGTGATCTGATAATAATGAAAGTAACGATAGCGATAACCATAGGGATAGCGATTGAGATTGCAATTGCGACTACAACTCTGGTATAACACAGGTCTACAAAAAGTAATGAGATCCCGTCAAAAACATTACATGTATAAAAATGCACAAGTCTCGCTGCGCATTTATTCTGCCGTAAAAAGTTGTGAAATTAAATGTCGATTAATTCAGTATCTGTTTAAATAAATTTATCCTGTAAATACAGGATAAACCTTCCAACTACTCTGTCATAAATAATATGTTGCTTGTAAGCTAATAAAATTTAAAAGGAACTATATCAATATCTCTATATTATAAACATTAATCGCTGAATGTGTTGCTAAGCGTAAATCTCGAGACCAGCAGATAATACTTAAAAGTCAATTTGAACTTTAATACCAAGTCACAGTGTTGAGTGTTAGTAAGTGCTCATGCTTGAGGATGTGCAAGAAGTAGGCTCATGCAATTACATTGGAATAGTCTATAGGACCTGTCAGGGCAGAAAAAATACTGCAGAATAAGGAGCAATGTTTGCTCAACGTTTTCCTGATAAAGTGCTCATTCAGCAGATGTGTGAAAGAAGCCCACGCGAATGTGTTGCAAAGACGAGAACTTTTCGGAGCACCGCTCACTATTTCTCGGAGGACGTAGCGGAACAGACGACGAGAGGTGTCAGGGAAAGTCAGACCGCCACCGCTGTGTCCTTTGCATACCGCCGTACCTGTTGACAGTTGTTAGACATACTCAGTGTGTGAGTGTCGATGAATCTTAAGGAAGCAGGATTGACTCTTTAAGCGCAATCACGTGGAATTTAAAAACAGGTTTCGATGAGAAAACTATAAGAGTTATATTTTAAGCATGTGGTTAGGAGCGATTTATAAAAATCCGGCTGCTAAATCTTTAAACCTGTTTTTTCATGCAGTTTATTTTTGGGACTTTTATTATAAACATGGCAGTCCCATCGTATATACAGACACTGGATTAAAATATATTGATCCAATCTAGGTATTTCATCTGAGGTGACTCACATAGTCAAATAAGCCCTTTGCGGCGACGGAATTGGGTTCTGCCAGGATATTATTGTATCGCCCTACATAGTTCTTATTCAACCTGTAAGTCACCTCAAGCGCCTTTCGTTGAAGCAGAAAGCGGGCAGACTAGACTCGTAAATGGTCTACATCTTCTATCACTCCACATATAACACAGTTAGGTGTGTCTGCTTTCCGCATCAAAAACGCAAACTATTTTAACGGCATATGACCAGATATCAATCTATGAGCTGTGACAATAAGTTTCCAAGATAGGCTCATATTACAAAACCAAGGTATATGTGGAGGCACACACACAATTGATCTGTTCTTAGAAGTCGACCGTTCATTAAAATATTATTTCCACATATTATAGCAAATTCTTCTATATTTCGGTAAGAGCTCACAAAAACTTGGTAAATATTATAATCTATGCCCTGTAGGATCGATCTTTTTGCTGATATGTCAGCCTCCTCATTACCCTTTAATCCAACATGAGATGGAACCCATTGCAACTTGATCTCAAAGCCGTTAGTCTCCATACTATATATACATACTATACATCTTATACGCTACTGATATACCCATCTTACCAGACGTACACCTGATGATATGCTGGAGCGCACTTTTGCTATCAGTACATATTACAGCTTTTCTTATATTCTGATTAACTACCTATTTTAGTACTTCAGATATTGCAATGAGTTCCACCGTCATTATGCAGACATACTTATTATTTATTTTAAAGCCACTGCCGGTAACAATCGTGTTGCTATTGATACATGGATCATAAAAAGCAGCACCACATCCTTGTTCACTTTTGGATCCATCTGTGTACAATACACGCCACTCGCGGTTATTATCACAAAGTTCTTTTATCACCTCATCAAACTTCACCAAATTAATCTCCTGAGGCTTTTTAGTACCTTTTACACAATCCAAATATAGTCATATTATATGATTACAATTAAAGTTTATTATCCACGTATTTAAAGAGTACATGTCCAACGGTGAACAAGACTATACATATTCATTTTTTACTTCATCAAAGACAGTGACCAACAACGGCTGTTTTTTCTAAACCAATACGCGTAGGTATTTACTGACTAGATACAATGAGCGCATAATTCCGAAAGAAACTGATTCCTTGCGTTATCAACCCACGAACATAACTTTATGCAATACGTAGCATCTAAATACCTCCTTCTTACATTCAGTGGAGGTACACAGAGCTCATTCTCCATAATATGTACTGGCGTACTTCTTATAAAACCCCCAATTGTTCTTAACGCTTGATTTTGCACCTTGTCTAATTTTTAGGTATGAACTTACGCGCTATTATCGAATAAAAACGATCCATAATCCAACCTACTTCTCACTAAAATATGTATAGTTTACGCAAATGAATCGCATGTAAACCCCAATTTGGCCCAGTTAAAACTTTCAATATATTTAAATATCTTTGTGTTTTAGAAACAGTTTCATTCACGTGATATCTCCATAGCAACGAACTGTCTAACCAAATACTTATATGTTTCTACTCGTTCGATTCGGTAATTGTTAAATTCTATTCTAATATTTGGTTTCCTTCACCTTCTGCTAAATACACAAAACTTTGATTTTGTGAGCGATAACCTCAATCCTAATTCGTTTATCATACCTACAAACATATACAATGCGCTTTGTATCATAGCTGCAATCTCAATCATTTTATTACTGCTTTTGTACAAAACGAAAAAATCATTAATACCAATTTCGCTAATATCATGCGCTTGTGAAATACTGAATAATATGGTAAACACACGTATAGAATGGTTCGTAGAAAAAAATCAACTCCTATCACCTTACACTGTAGGTTTTCGCAGAGGTCAGTCGTGTTTAGATCGTTTAGACCAGATTTTTTTGATGTTGATGTGCCCAGTGTCACTCTCTCAACTAAGACGAATCTATTGACACCACTCACATAATACTACGACAAGCCGTTTAAGAAATATACATACATATATAAATACATACACTTGAAAACATAACTCTCCTTCTCTCGCAGTCGGGTAAAAACCGCCAAATTTGGTATCTTCTCCTTTTTGGGAAGTTTTTCATTTAATTTTTCGCTTTAACCTTTAATATAGGTAATTGATCAAGTAAAACTATCACCTTAAAATTATTGAATATTTATTTATTAGACATCTTAGTAATAGGGTCCCGTTATTACTTTTTGGGTGTGGAACGCTAAAAATTAAAGATCTGTGGGTAAATTAGAAAAAAAAGGCATTAAAAAACTAAAGTATAACAATAATTTTAGTTAGTAAAACTTTAAATAATTTTAAACTAACGCGTGTTTGATTCATATTGTTTAAGAAGACGGGTTTTCACTCTTACCAGATTGTTGCAAAGGTCCAACTTTAGTCAACGACTCATTTCATCCCTGATGAAGTTTACCGTTTGTGAACGAAACTATAGTTGGACCTTTCTTACGATCAGGTACAAGTGAAAACCCGTCTTCTGAAACAATATATAATAATAATAATAATTGTCGATTCTTCATCTTGGGCCGTTTCAAAAGTAAAGCGTGCGTGTATTCTGGTGCTGGTGCTGGTATTCAGCATTCAATATCTCCGTCAGCTCCTGAACCCGTTGCTCCTCATACGTGACTCCTGGCTCCTTATCCTAAAAACAAAATTAAATAATTATTTTGATATCACCAAAAATAATAAACTGGCGCGTCTGCTGAAACGCGACATAAAACTATATTTAATTATTTAAAAAAAAAGTTATTACTGATTAAGGCAAGCGCCGCCGCACCGAACCGATAGAATTTAAAAAAAAAAAAGTGTAGCACTCGGGGACTGCCGCAGTACAGCTATTGCATACGCATACAACTAGTCACACGCACACAAACACCGTGCCGGTCTGCCGAAATGAGACGACGTTAGACGAGTGTTACGTTTATTGAGTTATGGATTTTCTTGATTCGGCCGCCGCGCTCTTAGCCCGCGATAAAAGCCATGCAAATCTTAAAATTATTAATTTTAACAAAAACTACCCTTAAAAAAAATTCAAATTGGTCCACCCGAAAGCGAGAAATCCGGTATCAAACATAAAAAAAATAAAAGACATTTTAGAAATCTGTAGTAAATATCATTTGTTATAATAAAGAGTTTTTGCTGACTTCCGTTATAGTAGACACTGATAGAACTTCTAAGGTATTTCGATTTTAAAACCAAATTTCTGTACCGATTTTGATGAAATTAATGGGACCATTTCGATGATTTAGTTAGCCTATCACACAAAAAAGAAACCTTTTTTTTCCAAATCGGTTCCCCCGTCTCTGAGAATTAGGAAACAAATAACAAGATGGTATATACAAGATATTTAGTGTTTTTCCGCCTCGTCTTGATGTCAGCGTAAGAAATCGAAAAATTTTTTTGACTCTTGAAGCGCTCGCTCGAAAGTGAGAAGTTCACTTTCGAGCGAGCGCTTGAAGAGTCAACATCTCCTGAGGATGCCTTGAGCTAAGGCGAAACACGTATCGAGGAAGTCGGATACTGAGAGAAAGAGAAATAATAAGGTGAGGTGTGGCGGTGGTAAGGAGGAACTACAACATAAAAACAAAAATATTTTTCGATTTCTCACGCTGACATCAAGACGAGGCGGAAAAACACTAAATATCTTGTATATACCATCTTATTATAAATGGATTTCCGCAAAGTAACGCCTGACTCCATCAATTATAGGAAACAAATATGTAAAAAGGTGCATAAGATACCTCCTCTTTCTTGCAATCGTTTCCAAAATTATTATTATGCAATTATAAATTCTTGTCAGATGCGTGAAACCAAAACTAGAAATAGTAATTATAAAATTAATCAAATAAACTAAAAAATTAAACTATAAACTTATTAATAACCTTATTTAACAAGTAAAACTTTAAGTATGAGACCACAGGCTTCAATACTACATAATATTTCGAAACAAAATGAACCCAATTTGAAAACCTAAAACAAAATCATCTATGCGAAACAGTAAAATCCGTTAAAAAATGCTGTCTTATAAACAATCTCCTTCTTTTTCCTTCTTCCTAATCAAAATTCCTTACATCATGGATCACCTCGGGTGGTGTGTGCTGCACGGAGACAGCTCTCAACATTCTCTCCACCAGGAAGTAGACTATCTCCACGAAACTGATGAAGCTGGCACCCAGGAACAGGCCAGCCGCGCCACCGAAAGACACTGAATTAAAAACAAAATCAGGGTTTAACTCTGGACCATCGACGAGAAAATATGTTTATTCCGAACCTGACCCGAAAACCTGACCCGCGCCCGGGTTAGGTTAGATTAGGTTAATACTTTCGCCAACAAGGTCCGCAGTAAGTTCAGGTTATACCGTCGCTCAAGACCGTTTTGTACGAGAATCGGTGAAACCGAAATTATCGGAGGTACAGCTTGTGTTTGGGGAGGTGAGGTATAATACGCATAATTAGGATATTATATATGATTGTTCATTATTTTCGTATCTGGAAACCTTTACTAGTCAGAAATCCTATATCGGTGCCCTCAACGCAAAGACGATGGGCTAACCTCGTTTGACATTGTATTGTTCGTCGTATCTCCTGAACGGATAAACCTATTTTAATTTTGATATTTTTTTTGTTTCGAAGGCAAAATAGACGCATATGAAATCGATTCATGATAGCCGCGCCATCACAATGTGGAGGATTAAATTTTTTTTCAGAAATCTTTCCATATGATTATCAAATGAAAGCTTGAAAAATGTAGGCTTTATTAGTAAAATATTCACTGCGAAACATTTAAATCCAAGAAGGTCGCTACCAAACAATAGCGACATCTGGTTATTTCAAAATTGTTGCTGTGACTTGTAAGGTATTCACCTTAAATAAAATAAGAACCTCCGTTGGAACCAGTTCTGAACCAACATTCCAATTGAGGCTATTTCTGTAAGAAAAGAAAGTTGCAGTTTTTATACCGCTTACCAACTAAATCTTGAAAATGGAATACGATTTCTCTAACGTATCTGATCTTGGGAGGCTGCACCACATATTTCACTGAGCCCTGATTAGACCATGGTCCTTTATCCCTGAAACCATAGAAGAACGTTAAGATAGCATATCTTGGATTCCCAAATGGCAGCTGACGCGTTGCTGACTTTGATATCGCTGGATCTCAGAAGATAATAAGGAAGAACGAGAAGCACTATAGTGGCCACTTGCGTTAAAGATCTTATAGTAACACATCTATGCGCCTTATAGACGCTCTAAAATCAGCCCTCTCGTTGTTTTGACAGTTTGCAGCTTCAAACTTCAAAGCAAGTTTACTTGCTCTTGTTTTTCACCTCTTTCATGTCTAATTTTAGCAGATATATGACTGAAAACACCACAGGATCGAATCCAATGGCGTTATTTTGTTTCGGAGGCCAACAAATTATAAGTTAGTATGAACAACCGTATTTGTCCACCAGCTCGCCTATTCGCTGTAGCGAAAGATGATGCACGCAGTCCTCGAGGTAAACAATTGTAGTCTAGAGGCTAGAGGATAAAGTAAATTGAATTTGACCATCATGTGCACGAAGTTTGTGAATTTATAATATCCTCTATACTTTTATCTCTATGATGCCGAATTTGTCGTACAACCTTTTTTAATTTGTTAAAACCTACTTTTGATTTCATTCGGAATTGCGCGCGTCATTTTCTACAACCAACTTAAGTAACTGTAGAAACGTTTCTTTGAATTTATCTTAATTATACTTTATACATAAGTGTTATTTGGCACAAATTAAAGATTATTCTATAATATTTACCTATTATAATGTAGTAGTTCATACTTAAATGGAATTAAAAGAATCTTGTGAAAATTTATTTTTTTGCTTAGGTGGTTTGATAAGTTACGTGTTGCACTCGAGTGCTACGATTTTTCTTTTGATTCCTTTGCTGACGCTCAGTAAGTATTCTTTATTTCATCTAAAAGTAGTATCTGAGCTGAACTGAATATAGCGATGTCGAAGAGGAAAATGTTTTTTCGGTACACTGAGCTACAATCAATTTGACTTCTTCAGCATTGTTATCAAATGCTTGTAGCAAATTGCGCAATGTAGCTAGTAAAGAATATACAGATAATGAACAAAATTTTACTGTTTCGTCACATACAGCACATACTATTACTGAAATTAGTATATAAAAATGAAAACAGTAATTCCAACGAAATCTGCCGATTTTCCTTTATTTTAAAATTTCAGAATCCTTCGCTTGCTCGGTCATTGAAATTGAGACCGTGGTTAAAAAGCAACACATACACTTGTATAACTAATAAGTATTATCCAATTTCATGAGAATAAAATTCAACATGTACTTGTCCTTTAAAACGTCATTAATTGCGCCTTTAAGCAAGCGCTGTTGTGACATTTCTATTTAGCCATTCCCCGGGGATAAACGCTCGTGTTAGGAGAGGCAGAGTAGAGAAATACAAAATGAGTCCCAAAAGTCAGTAAATGTAATTTTTGAGAAGCTATGGTTACTTAACTTGCACTCTACAGCTAGTAAAGCTACTAGCAACAATTGTAGCCGATTTTGTTTGGAATCGATTAAATAACTTACCAAAATGCCTGATCGTTTCTGGTGATGTCCCTGAACACGGAGTAGAGACATTGAGTACCACAAATGCACTTCTTCCCTCCGATACTAGTTAAATTCTGCACGTGGGGTGCTAGGCAAGCCATGCCTGCAGGAGTGCATGATGGACTACCTGGTAATGTAGCAAAAGTGAACGTCAGATGTTTTTCAATGAATCTTTTAGTGTTTATGCGCTATTTATTCCACATCTTATTTATCTTTATCTCAGACATCCGCGACACGTTTCACCTCAGTAAAAGTAATTCTTTCCTTTACTTACAATAGACGTTGGTTGACTCTTCAAGTTGTCGCTTACTTTCAAACAAAACTAGAGATTTTTTGGACAGCATCTTACTAAGAATGTATTTCGTTATAGTAAAGCATGACAATTTAACTAAAACTTTAATCTTTAGCTTTCAGTACATTGTATTTTACTACAAGTTTGGGAGTCTCTGATTGCTTCAATGTAATGCTAGCTACTGTATCACTATCAAACTTCTCCATCACTCAGATTTCTTCACGATGTGTCTTCCCCATTTAAAGAAACGGTTATTTTAGAAGAAGACGTTGTTGCACTTGTATCTGATTGTTAAAAAGGTCCAATTATAGTTTTATTCACATTCGGTGAACTTCATGAGGGATAAAACGAGTCGTTCGTGTCTTAAACGATGACACGTCATACAACCGTTAGTTTTCTGAATAAAAGCGATTATTCATGAGTAAGCACCATTTGCTTTAGATTTTTTCCCTAAAACTAAGTGCTGTTATTAAAAAATGAACTTGCCATCGTAAAAGTAGAAGAAAGGTACACATTTACACAATTCCAAAGCCACCTTGCTCCTGCAGGACTGCCGACATGCGTTGGTGCTATACACCTGAAATAAAAACACTCATTGTACGTGTACACTTGTCTTTATCCTACTAAGTGCGGTCAAGGCAGGTGCGCCTACCTGTATTCAAGTGCGGCGTTTGGGTTTTTTCCCTACAGCCCGCAGGTACCTAGTTAGTCTACAGTGGCCGGCTAAGCCGTGAGTAAAACACACTAGTTTATGTTTCTCCTTTCCTTATTGCTTGCCACACATTAATTTCACTGATTAGACAGAAGGTAGGTGAAACCCGCAGGCTTCTGGCTGGCGGACGTAAGACTCTAGCACCAGGTGTGCTCACAGTTAGCATATTAGTTTTAGCTGAACGTCTATTCGCGACAGCATTCGGTAGTAAAAAGAAACCTCGGTCATCCGTTGCGAAATCTCGCAACGCGCTCGCTCAGGGTCGCCTTGCTATCGCACAAACAGCAGGAGCATAGTTTTTTTTTAAATTAAAGTGACATCGCCTAGACGCAACGTCACAGAAGTCCTTGACTTTTTCTCGCATATTGTTTCCATAACAATAGATTCAAGAATAAACAGACAGCTTTGAGCTATTTCGAAGACTTATCAGCGCAATTTAAAAGATTTATTGAAAATTTTTATAGCAAACTCATCGACAGCAAAGAGACAGCTATATCTAAAACCAGCAATATGACGTATGTTAAACTATATCTTGAAAATAGAGACGTCAAAATACAACGTATCGTGCCTCAGGGCTCAGATTATTTAATCTTTACAATCTTATGAACTTAATGCCGCTGTATTAAAATGTAAAGAAGACTGAAGTTACTTGGAAGGATATCAATTGTTTGTACTTCAAAAAAAATTCAAACCGTCTATAAAGCCAAAGTTATGATGTTTGAATATCCAGATAAGATCAGTGTTATAATAACGATATTTTTTTTGTAATAGGTACACAATGTTGACATTAGTTTATATTTTTCACGCATACTAATAATAGTTCTGTATTTTACAATATTTTAATATAACAAAAATTTTAACAGGGCCTTTCATTGCTGTTTGCAACCCCAATGATGCCTAAATAAAGGTCCGACACTGAGCCGTATATAAAAATAAATGGGAGGAATATTGATCATAAAAATAATAATTACGTTTATTTGGACCAACTAAAGACTAAATCAGTACATCATATTTTAAGACTAATTTATGAGCAACGTATTTACGAACTATCTTCGTTGAAAGTGGAACCCTGAATTTCCACACTAGGATAATTCCTGTGTTGTGGAAACCAGTGCCTCCCTGTACAAAGGCTTTAAATGTAGTTGTGTAGGCTAATTATAACACAATGTTAACTAGTAATAAAAATATATAATACCAAGCACAAAGTTATAACGTCATTACTTACCTTCCTCTTAGTGAAAGGCTCGTCAGTGAAGAGACAGCCGCGCCTAGCTGGACTCAGATCCTTGACTCCTCGCCCGCACATGGTCTCCATGACAATAAGCTCGAGTGTGAACAGCATGCCCGGAGCTACTTCGAATGCTTGTGTCGTGATGTCCAAGATATCGAAGGGTGAGTGGTAGTAAAACTGGAATTTATTTATTTTGTGCTAGTGGTGACTTCGTGGTAGAACTCGTGCGCCTGTCTCTCTCTGCTAACCTTCATGTTGGAGTAAAGTGAGCGTGAAAGACGCAAGGGCCGCGCAAGAAGCTGCTATATTCCGTAATGATCTTATTGTTTATACATTTAGTTACAAGGTGGTGACTCCCGCTCCGGTTCGTTCCTGGTGCAGAGGAAGACCATTGCTATTCAACGTGACAATACTACGAGTGTTATGGGTACTGTAGCACCAGGAACGGTTAGGGGTGGGTTATTTGATTAGAGGTAATTAATTGTGACGTATTTTGAATTAAAAGTTACAAGATATATATTACATACACTACGTTAAATATGAGTATACATTTAATTCGACTGGCCGGTTGGCACACTTGGTAGCAGCCCTGCCTTCTGCGCCGCTGGTCCCGGGTTTGATCCGGACATGTTAAACATTAGTGTGCATGAACAAGTGTGTTTGACCTGTGTCTGGTTGTCTATCATATATAAAACTATGTATTCATGCATATAAGTATGTATATCAGTCATCAGTATACCATAGAACAGGCTTTGCCTAGTTTGGTACCTGAAGACGTTTGTGTGGATGTTGTCCCATATTATTATTTTATTATTATTATTAATAGAATCTACCCCACTAGTCTGAGGAAGCTAAGTCATGGTTGAATTTAATGAAAGTTGATTTTCTAGGGTTACCTAGATAGTCTCAGTGAACAGTGGTAGTCCCAATTCTTTGCGTTACGTACTAGGAAAGTGGATTCGACACGCTTCGTAAGTACTACATTTGATTTTGTAATAGCCACAATAATGAAATTTCAAAATGATGATTTCTTGGTCTGTAGTAAAAGGGAGAGAAGGAACCTTACTCTAATATTCAGTATTATTTTGTAGGCTATAAAATACATGCGTAAGCGTTTTGTGCACATTATTAATATGAGAGTTTAGGACTGCTTTGATTCGATCTGAATTTTAGCCTATCCATCTTGTGAAAGAGCTTATATGGGCTGTCTCTCACTCTCAACTTTGCCTTGCACTATCAAAAGTTCCATGAAGTCATTGTAAGATTCATTTCGGTTACTCACATCGAAATGGTCGTTGATTTCTAACATCATGTGACAGGACGAAGTGCCGCCGTATTTGCAAGTGAGCGGATAATTGATGGTATCGTTTTGATGTGGTTTTCTAAAAGAATAAAATTATGTTAAGAAAACTTTTTGTCCGTTTTTTTGTACGTTGACGTTTTTGTACTTAGAGAAACAGTTTTTTTTTAAAAGTGTTCAATAAATGAATTAATATAAAAATTGAAAATTATTTTAATATTAGGTGCATTATGTGAGTCCATCATGACTTATTGCGATAGCTCTTGGGGAGGGGCTTGTAAGACGCATATGAAGCATTTAGAACGGGCTCAAAGGGCTGTTTTAAAAGTTGCAACTTTTAAAAACTTCAGGTTTCCTATTGAAGAACTTTATAGAGACTGCAAAGTACTGACTGTCCGACAACTGCACCTAAAAAACCTTATACTTACTCAGCATCGCCTCATCAGAAGTCTAGGGATACATAATAATGATGATAGTAGACGAAAAGACAAAAACTTTGCTCTGCCTAAAATTAAGACTGCACTTGCTAAACGACATCTGCTATTCCTGGGACCTTATTTATACAACAGCGTCAGTAAAGAAATTAAAAACTTACGTACTTTAAATAGAAGAGATGCAAAATTTGCACTAACTAAATGGCTACAAAGCAAGAACTATGACGAAACGGAAGAATTGATTAAAACAAAAATATGACCAATATTGCAACACACACACACACACACACACTCACACACACACTCACACACTTACATACACTTACATACACACACATTTTTCTTATAAATATTTTTCCACTTATTATCTAACATGACGTCGTAACAACCCTTACTGACATGTACTCTAATTAGTTTATCAAACAAAATACAAGTTTAAATTTCATTCTCTTAATTAAAGCTAACTTAAGAACATTGTTAACTAGTTTAGTAACTAACTAATCATAAAATCATTCACTCCTATGAACAAATTGTTTAAGTCCTCAAGAGAAGCAGCACCTACTGCACAAGGCTACTTAGTGTAGGTGCTGTGTGTATATTGTGACGAGGTTTCGGTACATAATTATTGTAATGAATTAGTGTAATTATATTTTTATATATAATGCGTATGTACTTTATAGAGAAATAAATGATTATGATTATGATTATGATTATGAAATTGTATATTCGACGTGGTTTAAAATAAGTTAGATTGTAAAATATTGAAGAACTCTCGACATTTGTGGCAGCAGCCATTTTGGATTTTAAATAACAATAGTGTATAGTATTCTACTAGCCAAGTTGAGGGATATCTGAAAATAAATTACTCGGCCATTTTGTAGCGGCAGCCGTCTTGGGCCGATTGTGAAACATAGCTAAGAACATTTCCGAATAATACACCTTTCAAACATAAAAATCAATCGGTCCATCCGTTTAGAAGCTACGATGACACACACACATACACATATACAAACCCTCACACAAACACGTCAAACATATAAAACCTCGTTTTTGCGTCGGGGGTTATTTCCCTTCAGAAATAAGTTATCTTCTGATCTTAACATACACTATAGCAGTATCATAAATGGCTAGAGAGTTGACCGAGAAGCAAATCCCAAACTCCGTCATCACTGGAATCCATTTCATGAACACGTTTTTATTCTCGATAGTTGTCTTTATGTCGGGTTCTTTCAGCACCTGTAAAGTAATATTTATTGACCTTTAAATAACGTTCGTTACAGGCAAGTTTTATTACATATTTGAATTAATAATTACTTTTAAAAAATTAACTTATATGTCTCATTTATATACGATTAGTTAATATTAGTTCTTAGTTTAATAGTTCTCATGACAAATATTTACATTATGATTGCTTTGTTTAGTTATTTACTAATAACTAAACTAAGCATATATATTATCTTTTTTAAAAATTATTCTCGCAGGACTACGTTTTTTCAAACCGTTAATTGTTTTCATAGACTGTTTCTGACACTTTAAGACCTTATAAAAAGATACATATCATTTAACGACGTATTATATTATGTTAAATATTGTATATATAAGAGGTTAGAAGCGAGTTCGAAAAAACCCGACTGCTAAATCGTAAAACCTGTGTATCATCCTTAACATCTTTGTTTTTTAAAATTTTCATGTACTCAGTGTGATGTATTCACACACTCGTTTAGGCTTAGGCTTAGGCCAAAGAAATATATTTCACGGCACGGCCTAAAAGCCTAAGCCTAAACGAGTGTGTGAATACATCTGTGTGTGAATATATATATATATATATATATATATATAAACACTTGAAAAACATAACCCTCTTTCTTTCGCAGTCGGATAAAAAACAGTTGAATACCTAATAAATAAATACACTACTACAAATCTACAGATAATCCAAATGCTCCAAAACTGATTATTATTACTGATTTAAATAAATTGAATACAGAGACAATTAAAGAAAATTCTTCGCCACATCAATAATCTGATCCTTTACCTTGAATGATTTAATCCAAGATAAAAAATAAAAAACAAATTGCAATTAAATTTCCTAAAGAGTTCTTTGGAGGCAATGTTTTTAAGTCGATGTCAAAATTATGCGGTCTTATTAATAAACGCGACTTATTATTAAAGGTCTTTTCTGTGTTTTTTTTCCCATGGTAAAAGTCACACGTCAAAACAAGACAAAAGATGTTTAAAGTTAAGATGCGTAGGTATATTAATAAGACCTATAATGTATATTATATATATGTTCATAATTTGGATCTGCTGTTCATAATTTATGTAGTGACTCTATATTTATGCTTGTTATATAATACAGCTAACTATTGGACATCGCTTAGTAGAACGTGTCGCCATTAAATATTGGTGAAAGTAAAACCGTCGGATTTCGGCAGTATCAGACATAAGCATAATGTGAAGGTTCCATTGTCTTTCCCGCGTTCGCTGAAAAATGACGTCTCTGTCTATGTATTTATTGCAAATCTAGTGACTCTGCATGGTGGATTAATAACCATTAATGTATTGTTTATGTGAAAAAGTATGGGCAAGTTATATAAAGACGGAATAACGTGGTTTTCGTGTTCGCGGGAAATTGCTTTAGAAACCCTGGAAAAGTCTCCAGCGCTTTACGAGGGTACATGAACTTTAACTTGACGACGATGACTTATTACTTAATATTTGACTTAACTTGATTAATTAATGACTTGAAAATTTATATACTTGACGCTGGCATGGCACGATACGATACTAATCGTATCGTGCCATGTATCAAAAGAAAAAAAGAAGGTTCATTAGAAAGGCAGCATCGTAAGTCGGTACTTACGTCAACAGCCAGTTGATAGAGATCTACATCCAAACTCGGGTCGTCTTTAAAATCGTCGTACATTCTCAAGTCTCGCAACCCGGAGTCACTGACAGTTTGCACGAAGCGAGCGTAGTACTCAAACTTGCTGTCAGATGGCGCCACGTTCCATATGTCGAGGATTACTTCTTCTAACTTGGCTGGAGCTGAGTGGTTCTGGAAATTAATATATCGAAAGATATTTTTTCAATTTTACCTTTGTATGTTATACTCATACCTAACCTAAGTTATGTACAGTTGTAATCGGGCATTAGGCCAATATTATTGGGCATAAGGTGTGTAAGTAAGCAATAGCATGATGTCTGTTACAGTAGGTACTTATTAAGATAAGATAAAATAAAATAAATAAGTATAACAGGTAGCCTTATAATACCTGCCTGAGCTGAAAGTTACTCTTCCTTAGTTTATTTGCATCTATGCACCATGAAACTTTAAAGCATTTTGACAGCTTAGAAATTCCCTCATAAAATGAAATGAAGTTGAAATACAATCGAGAAAGGTAATGGCTTGTAGACTGAACTGCCAGCATTGAAAGTCCTTCTCTAGAACTAGCGCCCAGTTATAAAAATCTTCTGCTACATCGAAGAAGTCAGCGATACTGTAGCCCTAGATGGAGCATGGCTAGTCTTGAATACACTGGTTCTCAAGGAATGCTGCCAGAGCACACGGTTAGGTGCTTGGTGACAGATTTTATAACCTGATGGTAGTAGCTAGGCAGACGAGCGATACGAAACGCTCTACCACCATGCTATGGTTTCCTCACGATGTTTTCCCTCACTGGTAGCTCAGGCTCTTTTTGCATGTTTCGTGGGATTATTAGGAATACAAGTCTAAGATGTGAAAAGAAGTTGATATACCCTCAAGCAAGCTGTGACAGCTGGTAGACTGAACTGCCAAGATCGGAAGTCCTTCTCCAGAGCAACTACCGTCGGATTCTCGTTGTATCTCTGCAGTTGTCCCAGGGAGACGTGGACTGCGCCCCAGATTGCAAACGCGGTAGCAGCTATCCAGAGCAATCTGTAAAACATAGGCTATCTATTTTAGTACTATTTAGGGGAACCAGCAGAATCGAATAACGCTAATCTCGTTACAAAATTAAAAATATTAAGAAGTGATTATTATTTTAGTTTAGACTCGATTTGTCATAATTTAAGATCTTCTAATAAGTTTGTGTTGCAAAATGTTCTTCATCATCGATCATTCTGATCGGTAGCTCAATTTGAATTGGAGTGCTGGAGTGCTAAATGTGGGGCCTGGGGCCTGATTCGTGATGACCACTTAAACACGTAACGCGGGTTTGTTACGTTAAGCTCGTAGTAAAACCTTTGAACAACATTCACGAAGTCAATGTCAAATTTTATATCGTGCAGTAGCACGAACGCGCTCGTAAAAACTGTCAATTTAACATGTTGCTCTCCGGCATATAAGAGGCGCGTTTGGTATGATTTTGACCGAATTTTGAAATAACTATAATTTATTTACGTAATTCGTTCCTAATATTCTGGTGTTGTAAATTTCTGGCATGCTCGTTGTGCGTTGCGTTCGTTGTGATTTTTTGAACGTAACCGTGTTATCGATAAAAAGAAAACAAAGAGCATAGACAAGCTTTCTTGTGGCATACAGAATAAAGTTTTGCACATACACGTCATGGCGCGGTCAAAAAGACGTGTTTGAGTCTCTAGCATGTTATGACGTCACGAGTTTCTTCAATTTAAATTTTAAAAAGTCTGTAAATATGTTAACTCTCGTTAAGACCCTCTTAAGGTGTGATTTTTCAAGAAGATTTTTCAGAAGAAAAATTTATTTGAAACAGAAAACAGAATTTAATTACTCATTTTATAATAATGCTGGTTGAAACAACCAGCGTTAATCATCTGTTGGAACCGGGAGGTGATTTTATACATTAGACCTTTATGTTGTGGTTTTCTCACCTCTCCATCCAGTGTCTCCTGGGCTCAGCTATGTGGTTAAACCCGTGCATGCTGGTCTCCATACAGAAGTCTCTTCCGAACGATATCGCGGGACCAGCCAGAGTCATATAAGGCTCGCATAATAATGCCAGACGGGGTTTTGACTTTGGAGATTTGTTTGAGTACATGATGAGGTAGATTAAACGTAACTTAATGTATCAATCCATAACGTCCCACTGTTGGGCTCGAGTCTCTCTTATGTAGACCATATAGTTCTCAACGCTGGCCAATTTGAGAGTTGGATAAATCTCGACTTGAAACTGGTCGACGCTACACGAGACCAAAATGCTGGCCTTTGTCTGGGTCCGCGCCTCAGTTTTGCCATTCAACAAGGCAATGGGGCCAGGATTTTGGGCTACCCATTTCCAACGGTTTGGAGTTAGTTATAATTTTTATTACTTTTGTACTATTACTATGTAGAGTGTAAGTATTGGCTGTATTTTAAATTTTATACGTTCGTTACATTAGTATTTATTTGAGAATCCATCATCAGATCCAAATAGATTAGTAGGTATATTTTGTTTGTAATTTAAATATTCAGATTCAATTCCGATGGACAGCATACTAAAAACAGTAAAGTACGGCAAACTTCGTACCGCCCAATAGTTATGTATCTGTATGTATATGTATGTATATGTATATATATCTCTGCCTTCTACCTTCCCTGCACTTATAAAAACATTTCAAAACCAAAATCAGCCAAATCGGTCTAGCTTTTCTAGAGTTTTATAAATACAGAATATTATTATTATTTTGGAAGAATTGAGAAATTAGTTTATGCTTTATGATGACACGTTCCTCAATATCACTGTAACGGTTACTATTTATTTATATTTTGCTAAACAAACCACTCTAGGCCTTAATTAGTAATGCGACTTAGCTTTAGCGTTTGCAAATATATATAGGACACCACTTCTAGAGTGAGGCATTTAATACAAAGGGCTTGTTTCATTTTCGGCCCAGAGGTCTACCAAAAAATACGTAAAGATGTGGTTAATATTATGTATTAACCAAACTTGCATCAGTTGTCTACTTCATTGTGTATAAAAATATTTTATTTCTGTTAATTATAGTGGGAGTTTGGCATCTCTAGAGATTTTTATATTCTAGGTTGACTCCATTGATCTATCAATTGTACCACCCATCACAAATGTCAACATTGACACATTAAAACCGCAAAAATCTCCTTTTGCGTAAAAAAGGTTGAGTTATTTATATTCCAAATCAATTTTGTACACTGCGATAGCTTACGTTATTTTGAATTTGGTTGATTAAAGGTTAATAGTCCATAACGTATTTATGGTATCATGTATACTGTCCTGGCCGGTGCTTCATACATTATTCAAACATCTCTTTTACCTAACATGATCTAATTGTCGTTACAATAAAATGCTTTTAATTTGAATAATAAAGTCTGAAATTTACCGCTATTAGTGGACAATTAGAAACGTTTCAGTCTATGCATGTAACATGCAAAAGATTTTTCTGTACGGATAATTGCGTTGTCAGAATCATTTCTGCTATTTTTTTAACACGGACTCGGAATGTCTGATATATAGAAAAAATACGTTGCATATGGATTTTAGCAAATACTCGTTAGTCTGTAGTCGCAGTTGATGTTAAACTAACTGCCAAACTGAAATCAGCTTTTCACTTTTATACCAATGTCCAAAAAGAGGAGTTACCTACTCAATTCGACTAAGTATTTTTAATTATGTTTTTTACTAGTACTTGATATCTCGAAGACGAGTGGACAGATCTGACAATTTTTTTTCACAAATAGTTTGAAAGGATACATACCAGTAGCTCCCATTTTAATATCACCAAATCAAGCTAGAGGTTTGATTTTATATAACTGAAAAAGTTTTATTAGCGCCTGCTCTTTTACCCGACTGCGAAAGAAAATTTCTTTGAGTCAAATCTTTTCTATTCCTTAAACGAATTTATGGCAATGCCTATAACAGAATCTTCACTTTCTCTTCGATGTTTCTGACGTGGCGAATGCTAACTTGTATAATTTGTACTATGTATTTTCCTACTCTTATATGAACTGACACATTCAGTTCTAGTTTATAAATTATATTTTACTAAGAACGTATATTGAATTCTGTAATTTGACTTGTCTAGTGTAACGCAACGTTATAAGGTCAATAAATTCTATGATTCTAAGAGGGGTTGTATTTTGAGTGTATATATGTATGTACTGTATATTTCTTTCACACGCCCTAGAGCCTAACCAGCTTGTCGTATTTTATTGTGAGTGGTGTCAATAAATTTGTCTTAGTGGTAAAGGTGACAAATTTTTAATTAAAGCTAAGGATTTTTAAAAGCTATCTCAAATAATAATGCATTCAAACGCGGACAAAAGTCGCTCGTCTACTCAGCCCTCTTTGTTTTAATGTTGAAATAAGTCACGTCATTCTAAATACTGCAAGGGATCGATTTCTGTACTCTGACCTAATTATTTCGTACACGGAATGTTGTTAGGGGAGAAATAAGGGTGAAACTAGAAGAAGGGTCGTTGGAGTGTATTTGTATACTTATGAAGGCTTATCGAGCTAATGTTTAACCCTCGACATAAAAACGTTGACATGTCACTCTCTATGTGTGTCTGTCTGTGGCATCGTAGCTCCTAAACGGATGGACCTATTTTGAAAAGTGTATTAGTCGTGAGCGTGTGTTCTTAGCTTGATGAAAATCGGTCTAAGTTGGCCGCCGCCTCAAAATGGCGAAGTACAATACAATATATCTTTATTATACACCAAAAACAAAAATACAGCAAAATAAATTATAAACGAATAAAAAAAAATTAGGTCACATGTGGGGGGGGGGTTGTACGTGTAAACAAGAAATAATTTAACAAATCGGTACTGACATTTCTTAAAAATCATGTCACAAACACTTTTTTTTATCTTACACAACTAGGCATTTGACCACGGAATTTAGCGATACTGTAGCACTACTATATACAAGTAGAAAATGAGAAGGGATATTATTCTTTGCTTCTATTTGAGTAGGTTATTCCCCGATTTTCGGAGACGCTTCGATCGATTTGCAAATTATATTTTTTGGTTTAAAAATAAGGTTTTAGTTCCTAAGTGTCCTATACTCGTATTATACGTGTAACAGAAAGGTGTGATAATACTTATGTGTTTTGGTCTACCCGTCAGAGTGAACCCTGCGTAGAAGAAAATTCGAGAAAAATATATAAGGTTCTCATACACAAATGGGTGACGCGATCGGTCAAGTTGTATGGAGGAGGCAATATATTTTTTTCTTGAATTGTGTCAAATTTTGTTCTATGCAGGTTCACTTTGATGGGTAGGCTAAGACCGTTGAGTATAGTCACACCTTTCTGTCACACATTGCATATTGTTATTCAATAATTTCTCCGAAATTTGGTCTGTAAATAATAAATGTAAAATCTGTATTACCTGTACCTGCTTAATTTATGTAAGTGGTCACTTTTTAACTGACTTTCAAAAAAGTAGTGGAACTTAATTTGACTGCATGTTTTGTTATGTAGGTACCTTCTTTTTACCTTGTTTTTATTGGTATTGTTAATTGTTTTATCATTGTGACTGTTATATGCATACCTGCTCTATCTGTCGTGCGTGACGTCACCTGTCGGTCCCAACGGAAGATCAGCGCGGGTTGTTTATGCTGAGTTGGGATCGGCTTGTGATAAAAAACATGCTTCCCTTTTATATTTTCTTTTTTTATAAAAATTGCTGTGTTTTTTGTCACAATAAACCATATTCTATTCTATTACTCTGAGACGCCCGGGCGATTAGATTTTTTTTTTAATAAGTTTATAAGGATATTATATACTTTTTTATAGCGCCTTCAGTAGCATAAACTAAATAAATAACTACAACAACAAAAAAATATACAACAGAAAAATTACGTATAAACCATTTAAGATCTACAGATAATCTAAATATGCCACAATCTGAGGGCAGCGTGCCTAGTTACAAGCGGCATTACGCCGACTATACTTTCGATTATTTTTTAAAAAGAACTTTATCAAGTTGTTTTTTTTTCTTATACGTAAATTTAAATGTAAATACTAGACTGGACTGGGTATCTACGAAATAAAAGTTTATTTAGCATTAATTACCCATTTTATTACAAATGTACTAAAGTTTTCTACTAAATTTTGTTTTGTAATACTTGCTACGCATTTTTTATATTTTTACGAAGATTTATACATAACAATTAAAAGTCCTGGCTTATTATTTTCAAATGAGTTTTTATTAATAATCGAAGTGTGAACGGAATTAAAACAACGGGCAGGATTCGAACATGCATCCTTCTGGATAATACGCTCAGATGCCTGACCACTCGGCCGCTGTAGATATTCTACCAGCTGCTAAACTTCTGCTTCAGCTACAGTTCGTAAGCGACCAGTGGCACCATCTATGTGTGATACTCAAAAGAATGCAGGTTTGAATCCTAAACGCATTGTTATTTTTGTTCGCTCTATGATGTATTTAAAAGTCTTTACTAGATTTTTTTTACTAATAGGTCGCCCAACAGCTAGACTTATACTAATTAACGGGCAACACGAATAATAACAAATAAAAGGGAAATAAAAATAACTACAAACAATATACAGACCACACAAAGAAACAAAGACACATATGCTCTCATAACATAATGAAAAAAAAACAAGACATGATAAGTAAAGTAAAACTAAGTCTAAACAAAAAATTCTGTGCTCAGTCGCCGCCTCGCCGACACAACACTTGTAGAAAAGAGATCCAACCCAAGTCTTTTGTCTGCTGCGTTATAACTCCTACTCGATCTCATATGATACATTTTTATCTTCGTATAATTCATGCTAATACTATCGGGGTATTTGTTAGGCGCAGTAGACAGAAATTCGCCTATTTCTCAGCCCAGCCAAGTCTAGCTCTTCCGAGTACGACCATCAGCACGTCGTCTTGAACGGGCTCGATAGATGGCGCCACACGTGGGTGAAACGCGCGAGCTCGTGGTGGGGATGTAATCTCTGGTGATGCTGAAAAAAAAAACAACTTCCTTTTACTTAAGATATGAGTATAGGCTTGCGTTTACCATATGCTAATCTGCTAATTTTGCTGATATAAAGCGCTGATACGGTCTAAGATAAATCACGCAAAAAATTATAATTTTCTATCTTGAGCTGATTAATCGGTAAAAAGTGTACAATTAAAGCCTTAAGCCGTCACTCATCCTGTCGAATAATTTTAATTATTGGACTCAAAAAAGGTCGTAAAATTGTTCAATTATTTAATTCATATCATGACCGAAAAGATGACAGATAATCGCGACATAGAAAGGGAAAGAAGGAACCTGACTGTCAGATGTAACATGCTCGCGCGCCGATTCGCAAAATGTACGGATGAAGTAAAAGTGACTTTATTCAAAGCTTACTGTATGTGCTTTTACACATGTCAGCTTTGGATAAAGTTCACCAGAAGATCTGACAGTACTATAAGAGTGCAATATAGTAATGACTGATTTCGCATCCTTATGAAGAAAACGAGATTTTGTAGCGCGTCGAGTATGTTTGCTGATGCACGGGCATTTTGGGATAGGATACGTTGATCGAATAATAGTACGAATATAATGCAGTGCCTGTCCGATGATTTATGCACTCCAATCTATCGGTCTATGATCTCTGTACACCAGAGCAGAAACAGAAAGTGACAAATTGAACTGCAAGTTTTGTTGCTTTATATTTAAAGTATAAGGAAGTTTCAATTGTTATTTATTGTTAATTTTATACAATTGTGTAGTTTGTAGTTCTGGGTTAAGTACCTGAATTATAGAAATGTATTAAATTTATTATTAATTATTGTTAAAACGGAATGAGAAAAAAAAGTTAGGCAGTTATATCCGGCTATTTGCTCAAGTACTCACCGCCGCCGTCGCGGCGCTGCGATCGCTAGCTGTGCGAGCGAGACGCCCTGTGACTCCGCCTAACGAGAGAGCATGACGACAAAATAATATGTAGCACCGCCAGCGAAGTGTATATTGCTGTTCCGTAACTGTCGAGCCAGCTGGAAATTGTCGGTTTGCAGTCCTGAAAGAACAAGTGGTTAAAAAGACTTAAAAAACCCGACTGCAAGAACTTTAGAGCCATGTATCTTAACAAGTGAAATCGCGGGATGCAGCTAGTATAGCCTATGACCAAGATATATGCAAGATGAATCTATTGACACCACTCACATAAAAATACGACAAGCGTTTAGATTCTAGAGCGAGTCAAAATATATACATACACACATACGCTTGTATTCCGGCTACGGCGTAGAGTAAAGTTTCGTAGCGACGCGACGTAGGCCTGTCGTAGCTAAACAGGAACACAAAAAGCGGCCAAGTTCGAGTCGGATTCCCGCACCAAGGGTTTCGTACCACCTCTACAACATTACTTCAAAAGAGATGTTTCAATAATGTATGGAGCCCCGGCCAGAACACTGTACATAATACCATAAATACGTTAGCCATAATTACTAATGTTCAATCTTCTCGTATCTACAAAATTTAAAATAACGCAACATAACGCAATGTATAAAATTAATTTATTTCCACCTTATTTACGCAAAAAGGCAAGTTTCGCGTCAATGTTGTGTCAATTTTGACATTTGTGACGGGTGCTACAGTTGATAGACCAATGTGACCATTGGAGCGAACCTAGTATATTCAAATCTTCTCGTAGGTATGCCAGAATTCTACTACAATTCACAGAAGTTAGATATTTTTGTAGACAATGAAGTAGGCAACTGATGCAGGTTTTGTTCATACATAATATTAACCACACCTTTATTTGGTAGACGTACACAGTCTTGGCCGAAACTAAAACAAGTCCTTTCGCGGAGACGGCTCAAACGATTTGATAAAAATCTCGATATACTTTAATGAATTTAAAAGAAATATAATAATGAGGTTTGATTTTATCACGAATCCCCCTTTTGATAAAAGTTTTTATTCAATAACGAAATAGGCTGCGCTGAATTTGGATAGTAGGATTACTATCCAAAGAGAAAATGGTAAAGTACGTCTGAATCATCATACCTTCGGAAAACAATAAGGGACCGTGCAGTTGTTAGGATAAAAAGCAGTACCGCAGCACGACCACGGAGGCACGGCAGCGTCGAGAAATCTTGAACTGTAAACAATTTTATTTATATTCCTATGAAATCATAATCAGCTATAATACGTCTAGTGCTGAACATAGGCTTCCCTTAAAACGCCATTCCGAACGGCCTAAATACAAGCTGCTATTTGCATTCACTGTTTATTTGTGTTTGTTTGTCTTTATTAACTGGTTTTTCTAAGTCGTCGGTCTACCTAGTGGGAGGCCTACCTACGCTGCGTCTTCCAGTTCGTCAAGAACCTTTCTTCCTCATCGGTTATCGGATGTGGCCAGCCCATTGCCTCAGCTTGCAAATGCTTATTTATTTACTTCATAGGACATCCATTAGCGTTACGATCACAATAGAATAAAAGTATTAGATACAAACAGCCAATTAAAGGACATCACGCATAGCAACATAATAAACAGCACAACAGTTATGAACACGTAGAGTACAATACGATATCTTAGTAGAAATCTGTACGTATGTTTTGTCCATGTTTTTGCAATAAATTACTTAAGTTCTGAATATTGAGAGTGAAGTTATTACATATACAACAGAGTAACTCATACAGACAGAATATAACAAATAAATATGAGAGGAACAAATATATACCTACCTACAATAAATTTATCATACAAAAACTATGCTCTCTAATTAAAGCTATGTCAGTAACTTCGGTTCTTCGGTATTCCAATTTACGTGTTCAAAATTACAAATTATTATCTCATAAGTTATTTAGTAATTTTTATAGAATTTACTCGTTTTGGAAATTATTATTATGTTTTTAAATAAAAAAAGTTAATAATTAATTAGTCCTAATATTTACATCGGAATAAGTTCAGCAGAAGACGATGATAATGAATTTACATATAATTAAGAAACTCAAAGGGGCATGCCTGAAGGGTTTGAACCTGCGCCCTTTCGCTTGTGTGGCAAAAAGTTTACTGACTAGGCTACCACTAACTTTCTATATGATACTTACGTGTTAAAATCACAGCATTTAAACGCCAGGCGAGTGTAGTGAGCCCACTGGCCGTCTTCCACTTGAAGACCTTTCTGAAATTATAGCAAGCAAGTAAATATGTTAAAACAAAATAAATAAAAACTCTCCAATTTAAATCAACAAGTGGTTAAAATTGACTATAAAGAATCCGAAAGCAAGAACTTTAGACCTAGGTACGTACGTATTTTAACAAATCGAAATCGCGGGATGCAGCATTTGCATGTTAAGTTGAATAATTTGACAACACTCACATAAAAATACGACAAGCCGTTTAGGCTCTAAAGCGTGTAAACCTCTTTCTCTCGTACTCGGATAAAAAAATGTCTTCGATATATTCGATTTTTATCGAAAATATTTAAGAACACACCCAATTACGTAATGCAGCTTTTAGGGGATCACCGACCCTTTACAGTTTTCGTGTTTCTGAAAGAATTTTCTTTACGGGGCCTACCTACTATGATGTATTTTAGGCCTACATATTTTATTGTTTGAAAAAAGTTATTGAATTCTGTATAATAAAGTCTTTTAATAGGCATCGTATCAGGCGAAGAGTCCTTCCATAGCTGTCTTAAGTCTTTACCGTTTTATTTTTTCTGTTTTTTATATCACTTTAAAGTTACAAGCTTCCTAAGCAGTCATATTTCTGCGCTGATACGATGCCTATTAAAGGCCTTTATAATACAGAATGCAATTACTTTTTTCAAAATAATTTAACGTGTATACCTAAAATACATTATAATTAAGCGATTGCCACCTATGACAGAACACTATGTTACAGTTTAGGAGGTAAAAAGGGGTACGCCCGGAACGTAAATTGTATGAGAAACACGAAAACCAGTGAAGGGTCGGTGATCCTCTTAAGCAAAAAAATCGGTTGTCTGTAAAGTCTGTTTACTGACGTTAGTTGAACGTGACAACGTCATAAGAAAATATTGATGGGATGATTTAATTTTCCAAAACAAAATTTTTATTCTATTTGTTTGATAGACATTTTGTATTGAAATAATCATTACCTTTATTGCTGCAATTAACGATAATTGTTTAATTGACACCACATTCACTTTTCACTGCACTTCATACTTGACGAAATCATGTAAATGTATTATTGTATAGCAGCTGTCCACGCGGATGCATCGCTCATTCAAGTAGGAGAGAGACAGATGTCGAACGCTGCCGAACGCGGAGGCCGATTGTGCCTCTTTGTCGCTCGTTCCGCACTCTTGCTTGCACTTCAAGCCTTAAATGGAACGCCTCAGAGCGAGAGAACGCCGGATGAGACATGTTTTTTCGTGCGTTCAACCGGCTACATCGAATTATAAGACGTTGTCACGTCAAAAAAAAAACAGTTAACCCGTCGAGAGCTACGATGCTACAGACAGACACACACATAATTATACGTCAAACTCATAACACCCCGTCGTTTTCGCGTCAGAAAGTTAAACGCTATTAGTTTTACATACTGTTAACCTCGCCACACACTATTTTTGCGATTTAATAAAACAGTCTATAGTAGTGTAGACCGATCCTTCTAACATTTAAAAATCTAATTAAATCTTTTTGAATGCTGTGATCAACATTTCCTGACCGAATAACAATGAAAGGAAAAGTTCTCTAGGTAAGAACCATTCTCGTACTTAAAGTCATATTCTAAAAAAAAATTAGCAAAATCGGAGCAGCTCCACATTTGCGTTTAGCAACACATTAAGTTTACAAAAATACAAAGATTTCTTCTTTATAATAAAATATTAAGTGCTAATATAATTATATAGTACGTACCTCAATAACATTAGATGTGAAATAATATATCAACGAGCATTCCAAGAGCAGCAACAGCAAAATCAGAGCTGAATACTGAAATAATTAAAAAATATCGTACGTAAATAATATAAATCATACATCTATTTATTGCGTCATATAACTTTAGTCCTCCTAAAATTATCGTAAAAGCGTTATAAAACTTTAATTCTACTACAATTATCTTAAAAGCGTCATAGAAATTTAACTCTACTAATATTATCTTAAAAACGTCATAGAAATTTAACTCTACTAATATTATCTTAAAAGCGTCAAATAAATTTAATCCTACTAAAATTATCTTAAAAGCGTCAAATAAATTTAATCCTACTAAAATTATCTTAAAAGCGTCATATAAATTTAATCCTACTAAAATTGTCGTAAAAGCGTCATAGAACTTTAATCCTACTTATATTATAATAAAAACGCCATAGAACTTTAGACCTACTATCCCTCCTAATATTATAAATGTGAATGTAACTTTGCTTGTTACGCTTTCACGCGGAAACTACAGATCATGAAGAAACATATTGTTGGAGGTATTAGAAGTAACAAGGGACAATTTTAAATAAATTTTAAGATATATAAAAAATAGTGTCCACGCGGACGAAGTCGCGGGTACCAGCTAGTTATATAATAAACGCGAAAATTAGTAAGTATGTATGAATGTGTGTTTATTAGTTTATCACACAAATATTGCAGATCCGATTTGGATGAAATTTGGCACGGAGATAGCTTATACCCTGGATTAACACATAGGATCCTTTTTATCCTGTATTAACGAGGGTAACAAAAGGTGACGTTACAAAAAATATCTACGGTCAGGTAAAATATTAGTCTATATCAACGCGATACGATATTTAAAAAATATTTTTTGTAATATTAGAAAAAAAATCTTAGGCTTATCACAGGTGTTGTTGAAATCAAAAGGCCAAAAAGCTGCACGATTAAAATGTTCGTGGGCAGGACATCTCAAGCGGATGCATCCGGACAGGTGGGCTAAAATCGTGACACAGTGAAAGCTTGATCGGCTGCGCAGCTGAAATAGGAGTAGGACACGCTGACGTCGCGATCTTGACCTATTTAAAAAAGATTGTCGGGAAGTGGCAGAAAATAGAGAAATGTGGAAGGCTTTGGGGGACTTTAGCTCAAGAATGGGACAGTATAGATTTTTTTTTTTTACAAAAACGTCGAAATCCACATTTTCTGAAAGTTCAGTTTCCACATTTTTAATGAAATAAATTAATAGGTTTTTCTCTCGTAAAAAGATCCTAGGTTTAAAAAAAAACATGCGTTTCTGTAGTCCAATTTAAATTACAAAATTGTATAATTTTCACCTTGAACTTTATTGCACCTAGGTGATATAACTTAAAAAGATTTGTGACTACAAAAAGAGAAAAAAATTGTTCAACTTCGAATAAATCATCAAGTTCAATATGAGCGAATTTTTTCATGATTTTTTGTAGTTGTAAGAACTATCAACAAACCTCTAGGTACTGCAAAAACCTATATTGTGGCTAATAATTACCATGAATAACAGAAACTGTGAGCGAGACAGAGCTCCGTAGAAGCCCATGTAGGCCACGAAGAAGAAGAAGATGGCCACAGCAGAGAGTCCCACTCCTGACTGGATGCAGAGGCTTTCCGGTGGCAGTAGAGCCTGGAAATTAACAGCGAACAACAACATCAAGTAAGCAAGAATAACTATTTATCTACAAAAACTTAAAATCATGCCAAAATCATGATGAAAACGTTTACGTACAGTTAAAGGTTTTTTATCTAGCCTAATATATAAGCATTACCCTTCAGCGCGGTCAAGCGGTGTGCACGCTGCCCTCTGGTGGTGGGTTGGAGCATTTGGATTATCTGTAGATCTTAAATGATCTATAGGTAACTTACTGCTATTTTTTTGTTGTTGTTGTAGTTAGTTATTTTGTTTTGGGTAATAAATGCACATGCCCTTTACAGAATGATTAAATGTTATTATTAATATTATTATTGTCTTTCTGCGTCCGCGCGCGCTTGCGAACGAACGTACAAATTGTTGTGACTCAACGTTTGAAGATGACGTCGAATATAGTTAAATGTTCTAATTGTAATTTAGCAGTGAAATTTTGACTTTCATCCAAAATAAATTAGATGTCTTTTTCGATGGAAGAATTTGATTGTGCTAAGACGCTGTTATTTGAATCTATACCGAACGCTAAATGAAAGATTACTCGGAAGCGAGACGGACGTTCACAAAGAGACTTGAACGATATTATTAATCTTCTTAAAGAAACGGATCCTGAACTGACACCAATTTTTGTGGCAAGAGATTTGCAAAATTTTTGCACAACAACACACAATACGGAGCGCGTCGTCATCACCGCTAGCCGCTTGGCTCCGCCGCCACTGCTCCCCGCGCCTCCCGCGCCGCCTTCGCTGGAGCATCGACTAAGCGGCAGTGGAGACGGACCGAGTATTATGAATAATCAAGCAACTTCTACGCCGGCTGCCTCCGGAGTCAAAACTTTTGCAAATGTAGCGAGTGCGGAAGGACAATGGGCAATACGGATTTCTAGCGAGAAGTTGATCGTGGCGCAACGAAAAAGGCTCAAAAATCGCTTTAGCACGTTGGAGGGCTGAGCACAAAATACCTCAAATGAGAAATTTAAGGCTGCCGATATTAGAATATCTTTATTTATAAATAATGTAGATAAGGCTACCACAGAGACTGACATAAGTGACTAAATAATCAAAAAACACAAGTCCGTGTTACTTTGTCTGCAAATCAACTCGAAGGTACAGAAACAATATAATGCGTATAAAATGTATATACCCAGTGAAAAGCTTACATTGTTTTTAGAAGATTCTTTATGGCCTGAAGGAGTAACAATTAGAAAATTTATTGAATTTAAGCACAAATGGATCACGATCAAGGCAAGAAAATTAATAAATCTCATTTTGTTAGCTTTTACTGTTACTACATTAAGAATTCTGTCGATTACGTGAGGACTTTAAGCCAGACGGCGGATTTTGTAGCGCTACAGGAGACATGGTTCCTTCCGCATGATATCGTATTGCAACAATTAACGTAAAATTAGATAAAAGAGAGATCTTAGTGATGTCTTTTTAAATGCCGACTAATGTATTAGATAATTTTAAATATTTATTGCTTGTTTCAGGGAAACAAGTGCTGTGATCGAAAGTTCTAGCGTTAGAACTTTCGATCACAGCACTTGAAGAAGATTTAGTTTATATATTTGGTGACTTTAATGCGCACTCAGGTACATTGTTTGGCAGGGAGTTTCAGAGCTTTTGTACAGAACAAAGCTGGACAGGTGTTGATATGGAGTATTTGGGCTTGCATTCAGATTCGTTCACGTATATTAGTGTATTTTAATATTTATTCTCCCTTGGGTCCTGCTACTGCTAGTACTGAGGCGGGAGAGTTAGTTTCAGGGAAACCTATTATGCTTATCACGGCGAAGGAGGTCTCACGAGTTTTAAAAAAACATGAAAAGAGGAAAATCTCCTGGCCATGATTCCTTGAGCATAGAGCATCTGCAGCATGCAGGAGCTTATCTGCCAAGGGTGCTTGCCATGTTTTTTAATTTTTGTTTTAGTCATTCTTACTCACCGGAGCCTATGATGAAAACCATAGTAGTCCCGATAGTTAAAAATAGAACGGGAAATTCATCTAGCCTGAGTAGTTATAATGTCTCTGGCAACTGTAATCGCTTAAGTACTGGACGGGGTGATTGACAGTTACGGCGACACCTAAAACCTCACGACGCTCAATTAGGATTTAGACCTGCGCTATCAACGGAAACAGTCATTCTGAGTCTCAAGCATACCGTTCAGTACTACACAGACAGGAGTACGCCAGTATATGCTTGCTTATTTTTTTTTTATCAAAAGCGTTTGATTTAGTAGCATATGATAAGCTATGGCAAAAATTGTCAGGTGATACTGACCTCCCAGTAGAGCTTATCTCCCTCCTGAAGTAGGTACTGGTATGGTAGTCAAACCAATTTTGTAAAGTGGTCTGGGGTTGCTACCAGACGTGTACAGGTTGGAATGTGGTGTGCGGTAAGGTGGAATAACATCACCGAGCCTTTTGAACCTCTACACGGACCGCCTGACCCATGAGCTTAGCAGTGCCGGCGTCGGCTGCTCGATTGATGAAGTTTTTATTAAAAATATCAGACGACATGGTGCTGCTGAGTCCATCGATCGGTGCCTTCAGAAAGCTAATTAGCATCTGTGAGTTTTATGCGGTGGCTCATGGATTCACAATGCCGAGAAAAGCGAACTCATGGTGTTCGAAAACATATGATACTGTTCCACCAGTGTTTCTCAATGGCAGTCACCTTAAAGTAGTATCGCGATTCAAATATCTGGGCCACTATATCCAAATGTGGAGTGGAGTGGAGTGGAGTGGAGTGGAGTGGAGTGGAGTGGAGTGGAGTTGAGTGAGTTCCATTTAGAAACTACGATCTTTCTGCTAATACGATTATTCTTGCAGACAAACTTTCATACAAAGTGGTAAACCAAAGAACATCTTACCTGAATCGAAGCATAGACGCGTCGCTCGCTTAGGTAACTGTCATTATTCGATCAGCAAGGTTGCCTGGAAGTGTCCCCATGGGGCATAACATACCGCTTGTTGCGCAAGGTACTAGTTTTGTACTGTATCTCGGTATAAAGTTTTCTAACATCAATTCATAATCAATTCAGTGATATTACATTTACACCCAACACTATCAAAGTTAATTCACTAAAAGTAGGCGTTCTCATTGATAAAGGTATACCATTAGATGACACAATAAAACTAATCGCTTAAATGATATAAGTGGACTCACGACACCGCGATTAGTATATTATATCCGGGTCACCGAGAACCCGGACAATGCATGACCATTTAAGCGTGAAGCAGACCCCACGTGTTGCGTTGCGTATTATAACACTCTGGCTACTTTAACCAACTGCGAAATAAGGAGGTTTATGTGTTTCGTATTTATGTATGTATCTTGTCTTATTTTTATGTAAATGGTGTCAATAGATTCGTCTTAGTCACGAGAGTGACACTGGCTAAAACAAATTAAAAGAAAGAAATTAAGTATGATACACAGGTTTGACAATTTAGCAGTCGGGTTTTTTCAAACTTGCTTCTAACCACTTGTTGTTTGTCGTATTGTGCACCACAGTTGTGCACTGCTGCATTGTTCTTGACAACTGCTATTTTACTTTGAAAGTGTCAAACATGACTGACGCATGACGAAAGCTCTGCGATGACGCGTGTAATTACACAGCAGCGTGCGTTAGATGTGTGTCGTTCTCCATAATATTTCCTACATTACAACGTCATAAGCCGTGTTGTACTGGGCTGCGCTGCACGTGGTTTGCTCTACGCCTGGATGTTTTTAACAAGATTTAATTAACTTTGTATACCTACATCTATGTAAAGGATTTTGAATGAGATTTTACCCTCTTTAAAACGTCACATTGATTTAACTGCACACACTTATCAGGGACCTATGTCAATGCAAAAATTTAAATAGCCAATCACATTATATATAACTAGCACGATAATGAGATAAACGAATACTAAGTAAGTTATTCTTTTTCATTATATTTTTCTAATATTAATTTGTTTATCTAGAAAAGCTTGATCCTTGGTTATTTAAACTGTTTTATGAAACGTAGGCACAAATATTTTTCTAAATAGACTCGACCTTGCTATATGCTTTTTTGTTCCTGCCATACATTCTCAAGACTCAAGTCAGAGATATTGTAAAAAGCCTACAATAGTGTATTCTAGAATCAGAATTATTACATGAAATTGAATTTTCCGAAAGTAGGCGTTCACATTGTCTCATGACAAAATATAACTTATCGTTTGATTGTAGTTTAAATGATAAAGTAAAGTAAAGTAATATTTATATGCGATATAAGTGGTGACACTCACGGCACTTCGATTAGTACAATACATATCCGGGTCAATAGGGACCCGGACAATGTATGACCCGATGAACTGCTTGCTTTGTTATATGCAGTTATAAATATCTAGTAGGAAGTAAAAGTTTGTGAGTTTTTTTGTAGAAAGAAAGCTCTTCAGCTACGGCTGATGTTTCATTTGTCAGCTGATTCAATACCTAATATTTTTTTAATTATCAATGGAGTCAGTATAATAAGACGTTAGTTAAAGAATATCTAATGTGTTTCTGCTATAATATATTGAAGTCAGCGCGAGACGTCGAAAATATTTATATGAAATTCGAAAAAAAGACCCTCTTTGTTTTTCGAGCGAGCGCTTGAACATTTCCTGAGGATGCCTTGTGCAAATTTGAAACACGTGTCGAGGAAGTCACACACTGAGAAAACGAGAAGTAAAAAGGTGAGATGTGGAGGTCGTGAGGAGAAATATCTTATTAATATGTTCAATAATTGTTGTAGGTAGTTGCGATATTAACGTTTTACTGAATCACTAGTTAAAAAATGTTTTTTGGGTGTACTGTGGCTAGATTTATTTTGATATTATTTCCGAGACTAACTTTAAGTGCTAACATAACGACAACTAAATTTAAATAGTAGCTATCTCTTGTGGTAATGTACGTGAAATACATTTTGTATAGGTACAGCGTGTGACAGAAAGGTGTGACAATACTTAAGGGTGTTAGTCTACACATCAAAGAGAACTTATTACAGAACAAAAATATAATAATAGGTTCTCCATACAAAAATTGGTTACGAGATTGGCCAAGTTGTATGGAGAAAGTATATAATTTTTTTTTAATTTTGCAATACTTTGTGCGAGAACGTTTTCACTTTGATGGTAAACTAACATCGTTAAGTATTGTCACACCTTTTTGTTACATGTTGCATAAATAAGTTTGAAACATTGAAATCCGACGTTACTATTTGCAGTTAGTCCGATCCATCCAAAGGTTGCCTGGAAGAAATCGCTTTAGGCGATAAGGCCGCCCAATGTACTACCAATGTTTTGTTTATAATATATTTGCTGTATATATTTTTCTTGGTGTGCAATAAAGATATATTGTATTGTATTGTATTGTATCCCTTTGGACCCTCTTAGGGGTTGAATTATCAAAAATCCTTTCCTAGAACTTTATAATCAATACATCCTCCAAGTTTCATGTCCCTTAGCCTCTTCACTGATTCATAGCACATACTCGTATCGGTAATTCATTACTTACTCTTTAATTAATATTTATTAAGTTACATAAATAAAATTTAGTTTATTCATTAATAAATAAATGCATTAAAAAATACTGTAAATTTGTTATTAATATACCTAAATAAAAATAAACTATAGTTTGGAACATGACATCGATTGTCTTGCTTTTTTCAAAGCCTTCCTCTTGATATGTTACATAACAATAGGTACATAACAAGGTTTTTTTAAGTGATAAACATTTCAGTTATTTTAGATTTAAAAATTAAACATTGGAAACGAATTTGATTAAATTTAAATGGAACTATTTAAAAATTATAATCTCTCAAGCAAAGCAAGTATTTTAAAAAATCGCCCTTACAGCCTCCGAGAAAACAGATAACAAACGTTTAAAAAACGCCTTCTAGTACCTCCTTGGTCAGTTGCTAAATAAATGTTTACAATACACTTCACAAAAACCGATCGCAAGAACTTTAGACCCACATATTTCATAACAAATGACATCGCGGGATTCAGCTCGTACAGCCTATGACTATCTGCAGGTAAAGACAAATCTATTGACACCACTCACTCGTTCAGACTCTAGAACCTGCCAAAGACATACCAGATACATTCACCCGAAAAACATAACTCTCTGTCTTTCGCAGCCGGATAAAAATAACGATTTATTACGTGTTATAAGTTATAACATCAGTAACGGTAGGTACATCAGTTACATTAGAGTCCCCTTTGTATCCGGATAAAATCAATGAAGCATATTTATCGTACCACGGTGACCCGGGTATGTTTGACCGGGTCGCACCACGCGGAGGCTTGCACGGGCGCAGTACTGCCGCGACCTAGTTTTCTGACTAATAATAGAACAGAATAAAAAAGATATATTATTTAACAGACTTTAATAAACGTGGAGGTTCTATTGACGAATTCTTCAAGCGCGAAGACAATCATAGTTGCGATAATATCTGAAGAATTTTATTTTGATTAGGATATTTGATTTTTTTTATCCTACACTGCTAGGCATTTGACCTTACGAAAGTCAGCGATACTGTAGCCCTAGATGGAGCATGCCTAGTCTGGAATACAATGGCTCTCAAGCAAGGCTGCCGGAACACTCCGTTAGGTGCTTGGCGACAGATTATTACAACTTGAAGGTGGTAGCTAGCCAGGTGAGCGATAGAATACGATGTTTTGCTTCACCGGTAGCTCTGGCTTTTTTTGCATGTTTCGTGGGATCGAACCTCGTACCTCTAACACGGCAATCGACCACACTAAAAACTTGATTATCATCGCTCGTCCAAATAACAGCTAATATTTCCTATTCTATTGTACCTTCACAAATAATGGCGTGTTTGTCTGTCGGTACTAAAATATTTAACAAGTCTATTAGAGTAGCGTGCATCACGTCACGTCATGATATTATATTGAAAGTTTTTTAAGCCGACATCAAAAAGGAAGAAGTTCTCAATTCGTCGGATTTTTTTTACCCGCCTGCAAAAAAAAGAGGGTTATGTTTTTCCAGCGTATGTATGTATGTATATTTATATTTTAGTATTTTCATGCGAGTGGTGTCAATAATGATTCGTCTTAGTCGTGAGTGACACTGGGTACATCAATATCAAAAAAAAAGAAATTAAGAATGATACACTGGTTTAACGACTTAGCAGTCGGGTTTTTTCGAACTCGCTTCTAAACACTTATTGACTGTTTGTTCCCCGATTTCTCATATATGGCTGGACCGCTATGGATTTTTTTCTTGTTTGTTTTGTATATTTTCTAACTGGTTCCATATTAGTTTTATCAGTCTTAGTAAAAAAAAATATCAATATAACTTTTAATTACTTTCGTTTCTAACCAACGAAAAAACGGAAGAGGTTCGAGCCGAAGTAAATTTTTGTTTATACAACGTGCAACAGAAAGGTGTGACAATACTTAAACGTGTTAGTCTATACATCAGATTGAACCCTGCGTAGAATAAAAATTCGCCAAAAATTGCTTACCTACTCCATACAATTTGACCGATCGCGTGACCGATTTTGTATGGACCTTATATTTTAATCTAGAATTTCGTAAAATTTTCTGTACCTACAGTAGCCGATTTATGTATGTAGTTCTTTTATTATTGAAAAGGGTATACCAAATGTACAATATAAATTTAAAAAAAGCAACTCGTAGCCCGTAAGTGTAGCAAAACTTTACACGTATAGGGGTATTATTTTTTCTTGTAATTTATGACCATGTTTAACTTTTTAAAGAGTAATCCGGTTTTGAGAATTCTTTTTAATGGTTTTTTATACTATTATTATTTCTTTATATACCGTTTGTTCGTTGAATTAATGACGGTTTTCATTTATATGTATGATACCCGATTTTGCGGAAACGCCTGAACATATATTTTTTTTTGTTCGATAGTTTTCTTAATCTTATTAAATTAATACATTTCATTGGCTGTTGATAGTCACAAAGAGTGAGGTTTACATTCATATTTACATACACACTTACTTATACAATGATAACACTTACAATTATGTTAGTATAGCATAATATAGTCCAAAATCTAAACCTATATCAGCCCCTCAATACATTAGTTACAATCAAAGTTACCTATTTGAAAAAAATATATCAGCCCTACCTCTCGTGTGGTCCCATCTTAATTTTATCAAACTCGGTCTTGATTTTGATTTTAAAATTGTAATAACTGTAAAAGTTCTATCGATATTTTTTATAATTTTCTAAAGTATTATTTAAATCTAATATATTAGAAAGAGAGTGTCATACCGTCATCCTTTTCCCTCCTGCTGCTTGTATGGCGAGTGAGAGTGAGCTGGGAGACGCAACCATCCACAAACTGAGCGCAAAAAGCAGCGAGCAGCAGATCTGAAAGACAGCGCTATCTATATATCTATGTTCTACCTATATTTATGAAAGTGTAAGTCCTGACTGACAGATATTTTTCTAGGAATCAACGCAGAGCCTAAACCGCTAAACAATGAGACATGAAATTTGTAGAGTGTATTGATTATAGGGTGTAGGGTAAGAAAGGATTTTTGGAAATTCAACCCCTAAGGGGGGTTCATATTTAAAACTTTTTAATATTCAAATTAATCGCGGGTAATGCCACGGGTAATAGCTACTAGTATATAAATATATATAAAGACTTATATAAAAGACAGACAGAGAATGCCTCAAGCGGCGCAAATATTTAACTCTTGATAGAGTGTATTTGTTTGTGCCGTGTGGGGTAGAAACTTTGGGGCCGTGGGGACCGGGAGCTCTCAGCTATTCTAAGGATTGTCGGAACGCCTGAAGGACTCTGCGTTAGACAGAAATGCTGTCTTATATTTTTACCAAAAAATAAGTCTTACAATTCAGTGGGGCAACGCCGCCAGCATTTTGGGTACGTTGCCCGATATAAAAAAAATAAAATTACTTTTGTATATATCATAATATTATATCTATAAAAAAATTTTTTTTTTTGGAAAGACTTACTGACTGATATTCGCTAGGAATCACCGCAGAGCCTGAATCATTAAATCTAGAGACATGAAATTTTAAGCATGTGAATACCTACATTTCAACTGTAACGCGCATTTAGATGCAAAACGTTTTCATCTAATTAAAGCAATAAGTATAAAAAGAAGAGGCGTTTTAGAATCGACACAACATTTACCGTATACCCCGTCCTATTTAATGATTTTTTTCACAATTGTCTCCATCCTAAAGTTGTCTGGAGAAGATCGCTTTTTAGCGATAAGGCCGCCACTTGTAGCACTATATTTTGTAAGCATTTCTCTCTTGTATTTAATTTTTTTTTGGGTGCCTATAGTAAAAAATTGATTTATCTATCTATAAAGTCACAAAAGAGTTGTTTCAAAAATGTATGGAGCTCCGGCCACGACAGTGGATATGATACTTTAAATACGTTAGAGATTATTAATCTTAAATCTATCAATCATATACAAAATAAGGCAAATTGCGCGTTAAAGTTGTGCCAATTTTGACATTTGTAACGGGCGGTACAATTCGTAGACCAATGTGACCATTGAATTCAACCTATTATACAAAAATCTTTCAGGGATGCCATAATTCCACTACAATTCACGGAGTTCAGATATTGTTGTACATAATGAAATATAAACTGATACATGTTTCATTAATAGCAATCATCTTTAGGCATTTTAGTACACGTACACCATCATGGCCAAAAATGAAGCAAGTCCTTTATAAATAATTAAAAATAGAAAGAATAAATCATTTGGACATTTACCCGCACTAATATTGGGCAGTTTCAAATTGACAGACTTACAGCCATAGAATATGGATTACAGACCACTTAAGATCAACAGAAAATCCAAATATCATTAACTCATTTCACGAAAATTTCGAGTTCTGTCACTACTGTTGTAAAGGTGCGATATAACGCTACGTAGTTATACAATACGCATGTCTCGGCACTCATTTGACAAAATGTACCTATTTTTCTAGAATATTATCACAGAAATCATCGCACTAAAATCCCTGACACTTCATGGCCGGTCCAAGGTATTCCTTAATTGCCGGCATTGAGTCAAGACCTTGATTTTTCAGGTTCGGTACACAGCTCTCTAGTTATTTTGAACGTAAAACCTTGAACTTACTTAATATTTGGTAACCTTTGTAGTATTTGTAAGCAAATGTTCAATTTATTCAGTTTAATTTTGTTTAAATATACGGGTTCAGTGTAGTACCTGATTGAGAGCTACTCGTAGTTTACTGCAATAAATAACTAATTAAATATTTATTAAGCTATTGCATAGCTTTTATCGCGGGCTTTGAGCGTGGCGACCGTATCAAGAAATTCCGTAACGTAAATAAACCTAACACTCGCGACTAACGTGGTTTCAGTTCGGCAGACTTCGGCGCGGTGTTTGTGTGCGTGCGACTAGACGTATGCGTATGCAATAGCTTTATCGCGGAAGTCACCGAGTGCCACACGAAATTTTATAATAAACTACCTGCACCCTGCGGTGTTACCCGCATATTAACGTATTGAAAATCCTGTAGGTATTCCTGTATTAACAGGAAGGAATACAGGATTTTTATTCCTCTGAAATTTAGAAGCTAGAAAGATAATCGCAAAATAAGTATGGTATTTTTTAAATTAGGTCTACAGTTCGCAGAGCTACTAGGCATACAAGCATTAGTTTGCACATAATCGGATATATTACTTCGGAACCCTATAGAAGGCGTGTCTCGACTAGCACTTGATTAATTTTTCCTATAATATCAGAGTTGCTCACCCTGCCTTAAGCAAGTAAAACTTACCATTGCTATTAAGTTAATTGTGATCAATATACTGGCAGCAATTTTTGATATACTGCTTGATTTTCTGATCGGTTTCTGAAACAAAATTTGAGTTTAATATTATGAAATGCTTTAGTAGACAATTGTACTGCCACGCGAACTTAGTCTTTAATTCTACAATAAAATAAAATGACAAGTATATTTGTTGTGTTATCAACATTTTTTTATTGTACTTCCGCTTCGCTTAGACTTCAAGGCTAAAAATCGAAAAGGAATATTATTTTTAGAGTTCTATATCCCAAGGGTAACAACTTTTTAAAAGCGAGTACAAAATAAAACTGACTGCTAAATCGTTAAACCTGTGTATCATCCATATTTTTATTTTTTATGTACCTGGGTACATAAAAAATAAAAAAATCCATATAAAAATATGGATCTATCTAAAACCTGAGTAATGTCCAGGGGAGAGAAAATTCCCATAAAATTAATAACACTCTCGTAGAGTACGTTGACGAGTATATATACTTAGGTCAACTCAGTCGAAGATGCTACCGCTAAGGAAATTGATCGCAGAATAGCAATCTCATGGGAAAAATACTGGACAAATAAAGATATTTTTAAGAGCCAGATACCGATACATCTTAAAAAGAATCTTATGAACAACACAATTCTACTATAACTTCTCTACGGGTGTCAAACTTGGGAACTAACTAAAAAGTTGATAAGTAAAATAAACACATTCCAGAGGGCTACAGAGCGTTCGATGCTGGGCATTAAACTTGCAGATAGAGTCAAAAATATAGACATAAGAAAAAAGACCAAAGTAATTGATGCTGCAACGTTAAAGTGGAAGTGGGCTGGCCATGTCGCCCGCGCTACAGAGCAGACGGAGCGAGCGCATACTGCACTGTAGGCGGCAGGAGCAATTTGGAGCCGATTGGCACAGGACAGAGAAACATGGCAATGCATGGAGGAGGTCTTCATCCAAATTTAGGTACCCTACATTTTTTTTTTATTTATTCCTATATGCGTGTAACTTAATTCAATTTTTATTTATTGTAACTTAGGAAATAAAGGCTATTTTTATTTTATTATTTGTATTTACACTAAAAGTTTTTTTTTAATACGATTTGGTGAAATATAATTTATTGTATTATTATTATATTGTAAGTATTTTGTTAGCAGAACCACTGGTACGAATACCTACTTGCCCGTGGCGGCAGAAACTACACACTTTCTATCCCAAGGGAACTATAGCGTCCAGCACATGAATAATTCACTAACATAATGCAGGCAATTCCACTTCGGGCATTGAACCTCTATCGTTTATTTAAATAGCCTTTACAAGCACGCATAGAATAATACAATAAGCTTAATAAAACTTAACAAGAATATGACATAAAAGCTATATTTTTAGATTTCAATGAATTAAAGTTTTTTTTTAAATAATATTTGAGGTATAGTGGCACTTGATTAATAAACTAATACATATTGCTTGTAAATAAAAATAGTATTATATTTGTAGGTATTCGTGACTCGTAAGTACATATTGATTTAACTAAAAGATTCGAATAATGTATATTTGGTACTACAAGGAAAGTCCTACTTGTTCATTCATAAAAAACAATTAACTTACTTCGAAATTTACAAGACTCAATTCGTTTTTTTATATGTTCATGTTTCAATTTTCTCATGAAATGAGATGACTGCAACGATTTGAAAAATTCTAACTTTTAGCGAAACGAACTTCTAATTAGTCCCGTATACATTTTATGAAAATCGATGGAGTAGGTGGTTTAATTATTTTCATTAATTTCGAATTCTTCTTAAATTGTTCTTAGAGAACAATTTCTGTCATCAGGCTAAAAATAACATGTGTACTTATTAAATGATGTAAGTAAAGTTTGGCACGAAGGTTTGATAGTGAAACTGCGAAACATGCTACCAAAATCGTACGTGGATATTCTGGAATCATATATCACAAATAGAGTATTTAGAATAAGATATGAAGATGCCTATTCAGAGCTAAAAAATATAAAAGCCGGTGTACCACAAGGAAGTGTATTAGGTCCGGTCCTGTACCTGTTATAAATATGTGATATACCACAACCAGAAAATAACACCAATGCAACTTTTGCTGACGATACTGCAATCATAGCCGTAGGGAATAATCATGAAGAAGCTGCAGAGAAAGTTCAAATAGCTGTGAATAAAGTCTATGACTGGACAAAGAAATGGAGGATAAAATTAAATGAATCCAAATCAATTCACATAATAATAATAATAAACGACACAAGTATTCTCCAGTTTACATCAACAGTCAAGTAATACCATATGAGAATACAGCAAAATATCTAGGCATGACCCTTGACGTGAAGCTACGCTGGAAAGAACACGTCAAGAATAAAAAAGAGCAGCTGGACTTGCGCTATAGAGAAATGTATTGGCTGCTTGGAAGAAACTCTCCGCTGTCAATACATAACAAACTTCTAGTGTATAAACAAGTCCTGATGCCAATATGGACTTATGGTATACAGCTGTGGGGCTGTAGCGCTCAAAGTAATAGGCTCATGATACAACGATTCCAGAGTACTGAGGGATATTACTGATGCACTTAAGAGTAGAATTCGTTGAACAAATGATAAAAAGATACGCCGAAGCTCAGCAAAACCGTCTTCACCATCATGTGAATGTCAAGGCTATCCAGCTCTTCGACCACACATACATAACTAGAAAACTAAAAAGAACTAAACCGTTCGAGTTACTGTAGTGTTAAAAGTAAAATAGTGAAATATAATAGTGAAAGTGCTAAGACTTGAACACATGAACAAAGTGTTTTCGCCTTAACAACTGTAATAAAAAAAAGTGCCGATGGACAAATTCTTAGCGACATTATTTTGTAGACGATTAAGTTAAACCAAAATTACTTATTAGCCTTAGGCTTAAGCTAGATTGTAATAATGTTAAGGAAAATCTATACAGGCTTTCCTATAAAAAAAATGTATGTACTAGGATATTTTTTATTATTTAAGTATCTTTAATAAAGTTATCGGACATACTTTTACATGAAATAAACAAACAAGAAATATTATTATTATTTTTGTATAAGATAGTGATATAATCCGCAATAAAAATTAGTTATGCTTGCCAAACATTTGTTCAAAGTGAGAATCACCTTGAACAAATTATTGGCAAACATGTTCAAGTTGATGCCTAAGTATTAATATTTCACAATAAAACTATAAATCAATTATATATTACAGAAAACAATCATTAATTCAAATAAATTCTATTAATAAAACCAGTAGTTAAACTTACTTTTTCCGCCATAATATCCGAATACAAAATAAACTTAACACAAAAAGACTATTGGAATTTCACTAAAACTTTTACACATTCTTTCTAAACTTTTTATTTTAGCTACGCCGTAGCTACGTAAGTTTCGTAGCGGTAAAACTCGCGTAGCACGTGGCGTGTCTACGGCGCTACGATTAACAACTGACTGAAGGAAGTTGAAGGTTGGGATTGTTCCCTTTACTCGACGTCGTGCCTAAGCTTAATAATAATCTCATCACATCGCTTATTAAAGTAGTTGCCACGACGTCGATCTATGATTTTCCATACATTTTCCCACTACCCCACGTACGTTGGGGATTGTTGATTGTTGAAACGTTTCCCGTGTTGATCCACGTGGTTTTCTACTTTTCCTAAGTAGCATGTACTTGTTCGAGCAGCTTTAAGCACGGAGGAGACCGGAGGCGTTTCGATACCCTGCGTTGCAAATTGATTACGAAATGTTGACAAATAAAGATATTTTTAAGAGCCAGATACCGATACATCTTAAAAAGAATCTTATGAACAACACAATTCTACTATAACTTCTCTACGGGTGTCAAACTTGGGAACTAACTAAAAAGTTGATAAGTAAAATAAACACATTCCAGAGGGCTACAGAGCGTTCGATGCTGGGCATTAAACTTGCAGATAGAGTCAAAAATATAGACATAAGAAAAAAGACCAAAGTAATTGATGCTGCAACGTTAAAGTGGAAGTGGGCTGGCCATGTCGCCCGCGCTACAGAGCAGACGGAGCGAGCGCATACTGCACTGTAGGCGGCAGGAGCAATTTGGAGCCGATTGGCACAGGACAGAGAAACATGGCAATGCATGGAGGAGGTCTTCATCCAAATTTAGGTACCCTACATTTTTTTTTTATTTATTCCTATATGCGTGTAACTTAATTCAATTTTTATTTATTGTAACTTAGGAAATAAAGGCTATTTTTATTTTATTATTTGTATTTACACTAAAAGTTTTTTTTTAATACGATTTGGTGAAATATAATTTATTGTATTATTATTATATTGTAAGTATTTTGTTAGCAGAACCACTGGTACGAATACCTACTTGCCCGTGGCGGCAGAAACTACACACTTTCTATCCCAAGGGAACTATAGCGTCCAGCACATGAATAATTCACTAACATAATGCAGGCAATTCCACTTCGGGCATTGAACCTCTATCGTTTATTTAAATAGCCTTTACAAGCACGCATAGAATAATACAATAAGCTTAATAAAACTTAACAAGAATATGACATAAAAGCTATATTTTTAGATTTCAATGAATTAAAGTTTTTTTTTAAATAATATTTGAGGTATAGTGGCACTTGATTAATAAACTAATACATATTGCTTGTAAATAAAAATAGTATTATATTTGTAGGTATTCGTGACTCGTAAGTACATATTGATTTAACTAAAAGATTCGAATAATGTATATTTGGTACTACAAGGAAAGTCCTACTTGTTCATTCATAAAAAACAATTAACTTACTTCGAAATTTACAAGACTCAATTCGTTTTTTTATATGTTCATGTTTCAATTTTCTCATGAAATGAGATGACTGCAACGATTTGAAAAATTCTAACTTTTAGCGAAACGAACTTCTAATTAGTCCCGTATACATTTTATGAAAATCGATGGAGTAGGTGGTTTAATTATTTTCATTAATTTCGAATTCTTCTTAAATTGTTCTTAGAGAACAATTTCTGTCATCAGGCTAAAAATAACATGTGTACTTATTAAATGATGTAAGTAAAGTTTGGCACGAAGGTTTGATAGTGAAACTGCGAAACATGCTACCAAAATCGTACGTGGATATTCTGGAATCATATATCACAAATAGAGTATTTAGAATAAGATATGAAGATGCCTATTCAGAGCTAAAAAATATAAAAGCCGGTGTACCACAAGGAAGTGTATTAGGTCCGGTCCTGTACCTGTTATAAATATGTGATATACCACAACCAGAAAATAACACCAATGCAACTTTTGCTGACGATACTGCAATCATAGCCGTAGGGAATAATCATGAAGAAGCTGCAGAGAAAGTTCAAATAGCTGTGAATAAAGTCTATGACTGGACAAAGAAATGGAGGATAAAATTAAATGAATCCAAATCAATTCACATAATAATAATAATAAACGACACAAGTATTCTCCAGTTTACATCAACAGTCAAGTAATACCATATGAGAATACAGCAAAATATCTAGGCATGACCCTTGACGTGAAGCTACGCTGGAAAGAACACGTCAAGAATAAAAAAGAGCAGCTGGACTTGCGCTATAGAGAAATGTATTGGCTGCTTGGAAGAAACTCTCCGCTGTCAATACATAACAAACTTCTAGTGTATAAACAAGTCCTGATGCCAATATGGACTTATGGTATACAGCTGTGGGGCTGTAGCGCTCAAAGTAATAGGCTCATGATACAACGATTCCAGAGTACTGAGGGATATTACTGATGCACTTAAGAGTAGAATTCGTTGAACAAATGATAAAAAGATACGCCGAAGCTCAGCAAAACCGTCTTCACCATCATGTGAATGTCAAGGCTATCCAGCTCTTCGACCACACATACATAACTAGAAAACTAAAAAGAACTAAACCGTTCGAGTTACTGTAGTGTTAAAAGTAAAATAGTGAAATATAATAGTGAAAGTGCTAAGACTTGAACACATGAACAAAGTGTTTTCGCCTTAACAACTGTAATAAAAAAAAGTGCCGATGGACAAATTCTTAGCGACATTATTTTGTAGACGATTAAGTTAAACCAAAATTACTTATTAGCCTTAGGCTTAAGCTAGATTGTAATAATGTTAAGGAAAATCTATACAGGCTTTCCTATAAAAAAAATGTATGTACTAGGATATTTTTTATTATTTAAGTATCTTTAATAAAGTTATCGGACATACTTTTACATGAAATAAACAAACAAGAAATATTATTATTATTATTGTATAAGATAGTGATATAATCCGCAATAAAAATTAGTTATGCTTGCCAAACATTTGTTCAAAGTGAGAATCACCTTGAACAAATTATTGGCAAACATGTTCAAGTTGATGCCTAAGTATTAATATTTCACAATAAAACTATAAATCAATTATATATTACAGAAAACAATCATTAATTCAAATAAATTCTATTAATAAAACCAGTAGTTAAACTTACTTTTTCCGCCATAATATCCGAATACAAAATAAACTTAACACAAAAAGACTATTGGAATTTCACTAAAACTTTTACACATTCTTTCTAAACTTTTTATTTTAGCTACGCCGTAGCTACGTAAGTTTCGTAGCGGTAAAACTCGCGTAGCACGTGGCGTGTCTACGGCGCTACGATTAACAACTGACTGAAGGAAGTTGAAGGTTGGGATTGTTCCCTTTACTCGACGTCGTGCCTAAGCTTAATAATAATCTCATCACATCGCTTATTAAAGTAGTTGCCACGACGTCGATCTATGATTTTCCATACATTTTCCCACTACCCCACGTACGTTGGGGATTGTTGATTGTTGAAACGTTTCCCGTGTTGATCCACGTGGTTTTCTACTTTTCCTAAGTAGCATGTACTTGTTCGAGCAGCTTTAAGCACGGAGGAGACCGGAGGCGTTTCGATACCCTGCGTTGCAAATTGATTACGAAATGTTGTTGCGATAGTGACAGTCTATCGATAGTATCAAAAATGGCACTCGCGAAGAGAACTAGCTCTTCTACAAACGCAGGGTATCTCCTACCGTGAGAGTTACTGCAGATAACAAGTTTTATGACAACCAACTCTAACATTATAGTGTTTTACACATTTGATCCTATTCCTCAACTATATTAGTTACTATCCTGAATGATATTTTTTGATCTAATGTTAAATCTTTAATTGTCACTTTGTATTTCTATTGAGTTGAAATGTATTGTATAATTTGTAATCGTAATTCTAATTATGAGTCAATTAGTAGTCTTTTAATTAATGCATGCTAATTAATTGATAAACTGTACACTACTTAATCACATTGTCATAATCATAATTTGGTGCAATAAATAATTTTAATTTAATTTAGTATCGTATTACTATCGCTCCCTTGAAAATCGGGCATTCTATCGATATCTTTTTTTTTCTTTATTTATCAAACCAAATTTACATACATTTTAAAACTTAAAACACTCCAAAACCAGTAATGGTTTGTCTGGAGTGTACACTCCTCCTTAATATAATAATATGACAGTATAAACTTAATAATAAACTAATATTGTCGCTGTACTTAAGTATATCATATAAGCTGATATTGCAAAATATATAAAAATAGTATAGGTAGCTTATACAAGTACGCCTTCTACAGGCAACTAGTAAGTAGGTATAACCTACGAGTAACTACATCGAAACCATCGACTCCTTACAATACTACCGAACGAATTGATTGCTAAAAGCAAGTTATTTGTTATACAAGAGTGCAATGTTGCTTTTTGACCGCGTCCTTAATGTTGATGACCGAGCTAGCGAAATATTCTAAAATAAGATTAAAAAATAAGAATTCTTCGCTTTAGTAAGGAACTCAAAGAGCACGAAGTGAAAAATCGTTGTGCTCGAGTGCAACACGTAACTTATCTACCCACCTCAGCAAGGAAGTGAATAAATACAAGAAAAAGTTGTATGATGAATTCGGCACCATAGAGGTAGAATGAAATGGGTTTAATAATGTTTTGAATTTACAAACGTAGTGCCACTATGTTCTAAATCTGAACATAGGAATTTCCCTGTATCAAAGTAGCATATGTTAATCAAGGATCTAAGCTATCTCGGTACCACATCGAAATTGGTTCAGCAGTTTTTGCGTCAATGAGTAACAAACATAAATTCTTTCAAACTTATAATTAAGTAGGACTAAGTATTGTGGTCTTGTATTGTATACTTATATTCACGGACCTACGTGTTCTATTGGCTAGCATGCTTGCATCGAGATCCGAGGGGGCCGGGTTCGATTCCCGGCTGAGGCAGGTGTTCAGTCTGATTGTGCATTTAATTTATTTATGTATTGTGACAATAACGAAAGAAATCAATAACAATTTTATTGTCATACAAAAAATTAAAATTATATACAAAATAAAATCATCATCTTCATTATCATTCACCTTGTTGGCCCACTGGTCTCTAAGATTCTCAGAGTAAGACATAGCAAAAATATTAGTCTTCCAGCTGTCAAACATAATATCAAAAGCGAGAGGTGTTCGCCGTCTGTTCGCCGATACACCGGGCGCGTCATCAGACACATACAGTTCACATAATAGATTGTATAGATGTCTGATAGTTCACAAATCCCCTGAGCACTTTACAACAAACTGTGAGCAGTGAGTTGTAACCCAAACATCCGAGCAAAAACTTAGTAGGGTAGAGGTAAGGCTACTATCCATAGCTTTTAATTAAATATAGATTATATTTGACGTTGTGTTCCATAATAATTCTGATATAACAATAATGATATGTACAAAAGTTGATTTAGCAAATTTACCACGTTTTCATAAGATAAGACAACTCTTTATTAAAAAACCAGCTTAATTATAAAAAATTATAAGAAATAAAAACTTACAATATATACTAGGTTTCTCAATGGCGGCCTTATCGCTTAGAGCGATCTCTTCCAGGCAACCATGCACGTAAATGAATAATATAAAATTAGAGCGGCCTTAAAATAATACATTGAACAAACATATTTGAAAAATGAACAAATTATACATACAAATGGATACACGGATAAACAAATACATATAACATACGATACAAATTAGGAGCATGGAAATACATAATATATGAATTACAAATTGAAAGAAGAAGACACAAATTTTAATGCTGTAGTGATAGGTAATGGACTATGATTCGATGCTTAAAGACATTAATTGATGGAGCACGCCTAATGTCAAGCGGTAGACTGTTCCACAGCAAGACAGCATTCATAGTGAAAGAGGACTTATAGGAAACGGTGTGATGTGGTGGGATTGATAGCATGAGATTGTCAGACGACTTTAAGGTATAGGAATGCGTAGTGTGACAATATTTGAAACATTTCTGAAGGTACCGCGGAGAAAAAGGGTTAAATAATATATTATAAAGGAGAGATAGTATATGAACATCCCGGCGACGGCGGATAGGGAGCCACTTGAGCTTAGTGCGATATTTAGAGACATGGTCATATTTACGTAAACCTAATATAAACCGTATGCAGAAATTTTGGAGGCGCTCAAGTTTGTCGAACTGCTCCTGAGTTAGATCAAGGTAACAAACGTCAGCATAATCGAGGATCGGCAGCAAGAGAGATTGTGCAAGCGCAGTTTTAGTGGTAATTGGTAGGAGGTTGCGTAACCTTCGTAAAGAACCGGCAGAAGCAAACAGTTTGCGGCTAACTTCAGTGAGCTGCGCATCCCATGATAGATTAGAATCAAATATTATGCCGAGATTCTTCACAGTTTTGCTAAAAGGGATTGTTACGCCATCAAAAACTACACGCGGAAGGGTATCCCAGTCGATTTGACATGTTCGGCGAGAACTACCTATAACGATCACCTGTGTCTTCAAAGGATTTACGTTCAATCCGTAAGATTTACTCCAGTCCGAAATGCGACACAGGTCCTGGTTCATTTCCTCTACCGCTTCAGCTAATCAACCAAGGTCATATTGAATGTTGTCTTATTTTGTTAAGTGTTATTGTACCAAAGTAATAAAAAAATATATTATTATAGGTAGGTTAGGTACGGATCGGAGCAATGAATAAAAGTCACAGCAAATATTTACACTTGCATGTTATATATTTTACATAAGTATTACAATAAGTAAGTATACATTTTAAAGCTAATCAAGGCATAATACGTCATTTAATAATTGCAATAGCATAAAGTCTATTACTGTTACTTAATAAGATAAAATACAAAATTAATACAAATAAAATTTTATTGCAATAGCCCAAAAATATTATTATTCTCTGCTTAAATCTAAACAAGTTTTTTTTCTTAACCACTTTTTAATCGTCTTCAAAACGGAGAGGTCATCAATTCATCGGAATCTTTATTTTTCAATGTTTTATAAATTTACCACAAGTAATTTTTTTTTTGGTTCAAATGTATTAAAAACTTTACTAAAATTGGTCCAGTGGTTGATAAATAAATTAAAATTTAGATGCTGGATTCCACTTTTTTTTGTATTGTACCATTAAGTATACTGGATTAACGGAAGAGCGCGTTTTTTGACTAAACGAGGTCAGAATAGGGACATAAAAAATCTGCAGATCTGGAGCCCACGTCTATTATTAGAATTGTTTCATAAAATAGATCGGATATGTAGTATTAAACATTGATGTTAGAACTAGATTTTTGGTATTTAACTTAATTTTACTTAACAGACTTAAATCTGCCAAAAACTACCATTATGACGAAATGCAATCGTCATTTTGAAACATTTCAAATAATAGAGTTAAGCCTTAGTAATTAAAAAAGTATTACATTGTCCGTAGACAAAATGTATGTATTCGTGACTTATTATTTTGTAACTGGCTTAAAAAAAGAGGTCTCAACTTGCCAGATTTTATCCCATCGCAAATTATACGAAACTATCAAATTTAAGTTTTTTCAAGTTGAAATTGGGACGTATAGAATAGAATTTCATAAGATTTGTTCATCTTAAATTTCGTATGAAGCCTTAGTATTAAATACGTACTCATATTCTAACACTTTAATTATAGTCAAACTAGTGTTAACACTAAGCCAGTTTTGAGACAACTTTATTAAGTAGGTAGAAACTAGAACTTATTTATGAAATTGGCTATTTATCACAAGCACCCTAGTAAAACTCTAAGTTAATATTAATATTCGTCAAAAAAATACTGACAATTTTATCTCATACAAAAATACCTTAACCAGTAATTTGTGAATTAAAATTAACAATTGCTATATTATAATAAACAACTCAGCTATGTCTGTTATGTGACAGGAAAAAATATTCATAATTGCCCAAAGTCCACCCTCAAGACCACCTGGGGAAATATATAATAATATCCAATCAAGCCATCTCTCCGCTTAACTCGCTGGTTTCTCAACACCAGAACATAGATATATTCTGTGACAATATTAATGTATTTGTAAATGTTTGTTTAGGCGTTTTTTGATGTAATTAAATTGATTTGATATTAATTTTTATTTGACTTTAATAATACTGTATAATTTTTCTAAAAACTGATGTATAAATTATATATAACTCGCCACATGCCTTGGCGTTGCTGTAAATGTGGGAGAATTGTTTAGATGAATAGATATTTATCTATTTACCTTTGTCCAGCTGGATGTTTTCTGGGAAATGTTGAAATTTCTTTGTTGTTGAAACTTACATCAAATGATGTTACAAAAAATATACTCATATACAGTTAGGTAATAGATTAATCTACAGAAACGGGATACAATATTTCTTAAATACTTTTTAGTTTTAAAAAAACGATGATATTGATACTACTAAAGTTCAATTTCAAACTTTTTGATGAATTAAATTATTTTGCTCTCAAAAAAAAAAGTACTATGAAAGTGGTAAATTTAATGCTATTTTTGCTTTGACGCAGACCCGCCCCTAAATGATAAATAAATAATAATATATTTAAATAAGATCACGTTTGAAGGTATACTATTACCAGTATTTAATCCTTAAGTGATAAATTAACATAATTTATTCAGTTAGCATACATGATGCATAGACTTCATAAAAACATATTCCTGAATTTCTGTACTGAGTTTCTTAAAGTAATATAACACACTAGCAGCCTGGACTGACTCCACACGGATATTAAAAAAAAATATTTTGACACCTTGGGTTACTTTACTAAAGTTTTGATAATAATTGCTAATTATTTTGAAAATATGCTATTGCCTATGTCACCCAGGGATAGAGTAGCTTCCCAATGGTAAACTTTTATGAAAATGGTAGTAATTAATACCTTTTAAGCCTGTTCAATGCAAACAAATCTTTTTTTTTTTATAATATGAGTACAGACAATCAATCCATAGCAAGCCATGGCATGGTTCTCCTTTATGGTGGAGGTTTAGGCCACCACTAAATTATGGGTTTCTTCTCAAAGTGTTACTTTATTTAACATACTCATAAACAAATGACAGTGTAGGCCTGAATAGGGATTTTAACCTAAAACATTTAATTTAAAGTCAAGTATTAACCCAAGATGCTATCAAAACTAATATATTATCCAAACTGTTAGTATAAATGCGAAAGTAACTCTGTCTGTCTGTCTATTTCGCTTTCACGCCAAAACCACTAAACCGATCTGGATGAAATTTGGTGCACAGGTAGATTGGACCCCGGGAAAGGACATAGGATACTTATTAACCGACTTCAAAAAAGTAGTTTCCACATTATCTCGACAATCCGATGGGGCACTACACGGGTGAAACACAGCTAGTACTTATATAAATTATTACAACAATGTCAGTATGTTTTACATAAATACAAGCTTTTATTTACTTTCACCTGTCCTGGTGACTTGTTTTTGTTTTGGAAATAATAATACTTAATTACAGCATAGTAGTGGAAGAAACTCGGGAATATGTTTCAATACATTTTACATGCTTTTTAATTAAATTTGAACTTGATCACAATCATACTTCCTTCCAAAGGAACCCACTAAGTCTAAAAGTACCACTCATATCCCAATTGAAGATTCTTTCTCCCGCTTTAGAACCACCAGCACCTGCAATAACTATCAAGGGCATGAAATGCTCTGCTGCTCTTATTGGATGGGCATCATTTGCTCCCAACTGCTTTCTCCAAGACAACAGGCCTTCTATCCTTTCTTTTTCATTTTCTGCAGTACAAACTCTGTAGAGGTAATCATCAAACTCTTTGTTCACAACCTCATTTTTATATCGACTTGTCATAAACTCTCTCATGTTATGATAGGACATCCCTGAACCAAAAACAGCAATGCCTTCTTTTCTAAATTGCTTTAATACTTGTCCGAGCTTGTAATGCTCTGATGGATCTTGGTTATTTAGAACAGATATTTGTATTATAGGTATATCAGCTGCTGGGTTTATCAACATCATAGGTACAAATACTCCATGATCCCAACCTCTTTTCGGGTCCAGTTTGGATGGAATTCCCTCATTTTTTAACGCTTCGTGGATACGTTCGGCCGTTTCCGGATCGCCTGGGGCGTCGTACTTGTATTTGTATGATTCCGGTGGGAAACCATAGTAATCGAAGTAAAGTTCGTGATGTTTATCAGAAGATATCGTTACCTTATCTTCTTCCCAGTGGGCGGTTACAAGTATGATCGCTTTCAAATCTTTGAGGTTAACATGTTTTTGTACCTCGTCTCTCAAGAATGTTGTAAGCCCCGCGTGATCCTTGTCTCCTAAAAGCGGCATGGGACCACCTCCATGGTTGACGAACAATGCTGGAGCAACTACAGCCATTTTACGGACACTTGAATTAAAATATCGAATTATGTTCATAGATATTAAAGACATAAACACTATGAAGGCCACTTGGATAAGAATGGACAAAGTATTGAGTATGAGCATGTATATGAGTTGCAGTTGACCTTGTACATAAACTAATCGGTGTAATTAACCGCAAAGGTTATGAAAATACAAAGAAAATAATTAAAATTCTTGTTTAAGTAGGTCAACAGACGGTCAGATAGTCAGCTGTTTTCATGTTCCGATGTTTGCGCTTTAAATGCATGCTATCTCTAAGAAGGTACTTCTTTTTCTTTCTTTGACTGACTAAAAGAGATGCAAAATCAAAATAAGTTAAAAATCATTACGTAATTTTGTAATCTCTGGACCATATTATTGTGTAGTTACCACAGATAATTAAGAATGTTTATTAGTGCTAGTGATGCGAAAATTTTGACAAAAATAAAAAATAAGATATTTTTGTTCAGGCAATAAAGTTTACCGGTTTTTCTGATGAAACAATAAAAAAGAGATGGCGATATATCAGAAAGAGAAAACCGATTAAGTACGATAAAAATGGCGTCTATCTGAGTTGTCCTTTTCGCACGGCATATTTTGCTAGTTTGAGTAAGTTTACAACTAATAATACAATACTAAATTGAATTTAGAGTCCATAAAATGTTAATACACATCCTCTAGCAGCACCACGCTTAAAGATAAGGCTCTTTTAGAGTCAGGAAAGATGTACCTCAAGCGAGGCGTTCTTTCGAAACCAACGCAACATTAAGTCGTGAAAAGTGCAAAAATGGACAAAAAGAGTAAAAAAAAGGCCGTAGTAAAGCGCAAAAGTGACGAGCCGGCCGAGAGTGAATCCAAGAAGAAGATAATGGTGCGGAAAAATGAGAGTGAGAAGGAAAAAGTGGAAGTTGTGAACCAAGTGGTGGAAGTCCCGGTGGAACAAGGACAACAAATAGTTCACGCCGGTCAAATTGTGGAGGGGAATTTTGAACAGCCAGTTTTTGTAAACCTGAAAGGGGAGCCTGTGCAAATTGGCCCAAACACTGTTATCCTGTATGAACAAAGTGGGAATCCTTCCAACTTTGCTTTCGGCGGGATGTGGACAATGGATTCCTCGGGAAGAATCGTCATGGCGGAGACTGTTTACGACGTTAAAGGAGAGCCTGAAGAGGAAGGCGTCACATTCGTTCAAAATAACACTGAAGTGACAACAGTAAGTACCTATATTGTAGGGCTCTCTGCATGTCCCCAACTCAAACCACATTGATAATACAATAAAAAGACAAGTCGACACTAAACCTGTAAATAAATTAAATTTGTTTCATAACACCAGTTTCAAACCATACCTAAGCTTTCTACAGTTTGGTATGATTTTCTTCTAAAACCTGTAAGCCATATAATAAGCCATGTTGCAGTTAAATTTTCTACATTCTACAAACCGTTTACATATTCTAAATTTAGTAAATGTAGGTCTTGGAAACCTGTAAAAACCTGTAAAAATAGGATTAGACATTCCCTAAATAGGATGTCAAAGAACAGGGTGAATAATCTCAAGTAAAACCAAAGTTTAAGCTTAAATTGAAATCTGGCATGGTACTGGTTTGGAGGTAATTATTTTCTCATGTTTGTTTGTTTTGTCTGATCTGACAGATTGACAGATTGACTTCAGTTTTTGCAAAGATATAAGTTTGGAGAGTGATATTTTTTTTCTGGTGAAATATAACAGGCAAAAACTTGCTTATAAACATATCTACTGTACTCAGTGATCAAACTAGTCCTTTTTGTTAGACTTCTCGTCCATCGTTATGCCCACCCATTTATTATTTATATATACTTATACCCATTCGGCACCAACGGAAGACCAGCGCTGATTGTTTACAACCAGCAGTATGCTGAGTTGGAGCCGGTTTGTGACAAGAAACTTAAATATTATTTGTGAAGTCTCTGTTAGTAGTTTTTTGGTATAAATAAATTCTTTCTTTCTTTCATTTATGTCCATAAAGACATGCAGCTTGCTTATGCTCATGCTATATGCTATAATACTTGCTATAACCATATCACACTAGCAGCCAGTCTCAGTCAAAGCTCAAATGGATGGAAATTGTATGGCAAAGATTGCTAAGGAGTTTATTCATTGTATACAAATAGACAAATCTTACCTCATTGTAATATTAGTATAGTTTAAAAGTGTAGATGATATTACTAGCTGGGTTCCGTGGTGAACACAGCAGGTCTCTAATTTTTTATACAACAACAATTTAACTGTATAATTGCAAAAGAATTTTTTTAAAATTTTTTACTATAGTTTTTGAGTTTATTCATTACATAAGAAAAGTCAAGTCTTTCCTCTTCGTAATATTAGTGTAGATGAAATGTGTTTGTTTCAGCAACAAGTGACGGAGGAGCAGCAGAACACATACCAGCAGTATGAGATCTCCAGCACTCCTCAGGTGGAAGGTCAGCAGGAGTATGAGGTGGCCATTATTGAGAATCCACCTGCAGAACAAAGGGAGAGGTGAGAATATAGAAATAGTACACGTCTTTTTTTTCTCTTTTTATTGGTACACCACCGACATTACTGTTTGAACTAAATCCAATCCATATACAGGCTGCCTGGAAGATATCGCTTTAGGCGATAAGGTCGCCCAAATGTACTACCAACGTTTTGTTTATATATATATTTTGCTGTATTTATGTTTTTGAAGAAATATTGTATTGTATATTGTCATAACACAAGCTTATGTGATAGGCGGGACTGAGCGATAACCATTAACTTTAAAACTAACTTAAATAATTATCTCTAACTAGAGATCTCACAATGACATAAAATGAAAATTGACCGCACTCATGCCAACACTAATACAGCTTACCACATCCTCAGCAACAGAGTTGTTCACAAATGGAACAGGTTGGCTGGGAATGTGATCATTGCAACTTACATAAATTCTTTTAAAAAATCAGCTGGACAAATGGTCTACAACAATCGGCTATCTCTTGCAAACCTATAAAGGCAATTTGTGAAATGTATTGGACAGTTAATGCATTCAATACAATATGACATATAGGCACATTAGCTAAAGCCGTCTACTATAAAATAAATAAATAATTAAAACATTTTTAACTTTCTGTCACGAACTCGCCTCAACTCAATATTACAGGCGTGCTATGCAAATGTTCTCCGACTTCATTACTTGCCTCCTCAGTCATCCTCTGCACTGTACACATTGTTTAGTAAATCTGAATGATCTATAATGGTCACATACTGACGATAACATTGTGACCGTAACTTTTATTATATATAAAAATTGAAATGGAACAACACGAGAGATATACTCTTTTAAACGATAACAACAAGGTGGTTGTGCCGAGCACCCCTCACTGTTGGGCACAAACATTAGTTATGTATCATGTTACATAGCGAGCCTCCTTATACATAGACTTCTTAAAGAATTTAATAGCTTTACCTATAAGAATACTTTGGTTCTTTTGCTACTACAGGCCAATTCAAACTTAATGGCGGCTGTGAAGTGCGCCACAAGCGAGACTGCGTTTATACATTCCCGTTGAAAATAGTTAAGAGTGAATTCATATTAGGTACATAACATATATTATATTTTTATAGTAGTGAATATTCAGATGGGATGGTGTAAAATTTTATGTATAATAAATTAGGATAAAACTAATACAATACTTCTAAAAATAGTGTTTTTTATAAACAATCTTTAATAGATAAAATAAATACCTATCTTTGATAATAATAGTCGGAATTCATTGATCGCACCACGTACCGGGTACATAGGTAAAATTCAATAAAAAAATGATATTAATTTTCTAATATATATATTATATATATATATATTTAAAGGAATGGTGTTACACCATCAATGCTAACTTCTTGGCTCTTCAACAAAGTCTCATTGGAAGATACCGAGCTGCCAAATAAAAACCAAAACTTATAACAAAAAACAATTAAACTTTAGCAAAAAAAACTTGCAACGATAATGATTGCAACTGTAATTCAGCTAAAGCTCGCGCATGTGTGCAGCGTATCGACACAACTAAGGCACACTACCGACAGGGCCCGCGGGAAGAAGGAGGCTAGTGGGTGGTGTGCGCCCGCGCATACAGTGTTTTCGATACTGCGCAGCCTTTCGCGCCTAACTTCACAGCCGCCATTAAGTTTGAATCGGCCTATAAGATTGGTTTGTTTTGAGCGAACTATCTGCAGTATCGACTGTGATCTGAATGGACTTCATATTATTTAATTATTCATTTTTGTAGGTGTGACTATATAATTTGATATGGTTTTATTTCCATATAATGTTAAAATGTAATCGAGTTATTTTATGATGATTATCATTTCTTGAAAAGCAATGTAATTTTCTTTTAATTTTAATAACATATAAATGTAAATTTTTAGATAGCTTAAATTTGTTACCGTGTGTTAGATAGCTTTAATTTAGTACCGCTAGTAGCAGTGTCACAGCAGCTTGCACTCAGTCCCTAAAACTGTAATAACATTCAGCTCTTGTCCATCCCATGTGCATGTTTTAACATTCTAACATTTAATATATGGTCATTAGTTGGTATCCAGTTTTAAGTACGAATTGTTCTGTAATTTTAGAGTAACTGTGGAGCCTCAAGTGATCACAACGGAGGAGCAACTGGTTGCCCTGGGAGCGAATGCAGTCCGCTGGCTCAACCAGAAGTACGATATAGTTGTGAGGAAACTTCAACTGAACTTTGGTAAGTGGATCTTTGTGATAGAGTTATTTTCTGACTTCTGAAAAGAGGGAGGTATTCGGTTTGACTGTATTTTTCTTTTTAAATGCTTGTTTTCCAATTGCTTAAAGATGGGTGGACTAATACGAATGAAATAAAAAATATATTTATCGCTGAAATACATGTTCTTAAAATCTGGCCCAGTATATTAAAAAACTAGCGGACCCGACAGACGTTGTCCTGCATAAACGTAGATACCGACTACAGCACCATCCGCTGGGCTGATTGTGAATCTAAACCATCTAGAGTGCCACTCAAACGCATGCGAAAATAATCATTAAAATCGGTCCAGCCGTTTAGGAAGAGTTCAGTGACTTACACATGTACAGTAGAATTGTATATATTAATATTAAAATTTTTATCTTAAGTAAGAAGTAAGTACGTTTTTTTTTTATTTTTGATTGTATGGAAACCTCCCATGTGGTCCCCCCATTGTAATTTAAATCAAAGATGTTTTATTTTAAAACGAAATTGGTAGACACTTTAAAAAAAATTGGAGCTATCGACTGTAGAGATACTCAAAATGAGTGCATTTCCTTATGTTTTTTCAAAGCCTGGACTGGTAAGAAATAATATCATTTCAGTGTTATTTAGGACATGCTTATCTAGTCCCATTATATTTTAACTAAAACAGAACCAGCTGTTAAAAAAACTTTGTTCTAATTTGTTCACTATTGGAATGGTTCACAGTTGAAATGGATATTATTAAATATACATGTTGGGGTTTCTGGTTAGCTTTTGAAATATATTCTTAGTGGGCTGTATGGGTTTCTTCTTCGGGATGGTCAGGCAAAATCAAAGACGAGTGTTCCGTTCGAGCTCCAGATGCGTACAACGTTAATTTACAAAATTCACTTATATTTACACGGTCGGTACGCTACTTCACTTCGTTACAAACACACCGCGCATGCACTCGGCGTGCGTCCCTCCGTCGCCATGTGTAGGTGTCGGGCTCGGCGTCCGTGATAATACCCATAATTTCTAATCAAAATATTAATATGTTGTCCAAGCAAGTTGAAAAATAAAGGTCTTATCATTTCATAGGTCTGGATACTTAGCACATTTATGGCGTTTGCAAACTAAGAGAAATCCCAGTAGGGAGCTAACATAATTGCATCATTCAATTGCTTTAGGCAATAAGGCCGCCCAGTGTATATATGTCTTGTTGTATATTTTATTTTGTTTGGTGTGCAATAAAGCTATATTCATTACTTCATTCATCATCTGACTTCCACAGATGCTGGTGTGAAGCTATTACATTCTGCGAGTGGCTGCATCCAATGTGTCTACTTGACTACTCCGAGCATGCAGCAAGCTTTCAATGCAGTGCCACAGTTCCTATGCATAGACACAGGTGAGTTATTTGTAAAATATGATAACTAAATCTACCATAGATTTAATTTAAAAATAGTTTTAAAAAAGTAATTAAAAAAATATGTGCTTTGTTATTTTCTATCGACATTCAAAAAGAGGAGGTACTCGATTCAATCAATTTTTTATTTTTTTTTTGTTATCTGCTTTCTTCTTTTTAAACAGTATACCTCCCATGTGGTTTCATTTTAACCTCTAGACAGATTTTTATCAAAATCTGTCTAGAGGTTAGATTTTTTTTTCGAAATAACTGATAAAGTATGAAAGTCGGCAGTAACTTTTGTTGCAAAAGAATCATTCATTTAAATTATTCTATTGTCGTTGGTGTACGAGTGTGCAGTTTTAAATCATTTCGATGTTTTTAAGAAAATGGATATCGTTATTCCTCCATTTTGAGGCTCCTGAAAATGATCCCCATTTCACCATCGGGAAAATAGTTTCATCAAATACAGTTCACTCCCGACTAATTCACTTTTCAAACAAAAACAAATTCGTTCATCCGTCAAGGACCTACGATGTCACAGAGAGACACACACAGACACGTTAAACTTATAAAGCCCCGTCGTTTTTGCGTCGGGGGTCAAAAATGCTATTGACTGCTATTAGTAACAAAAGCTACCAAAGAAGCAATGCTACCTGGTATGAAAAGTTACCAAAGAAGCAATGCTAATAGGTATGAAAAGTTACTAAATAAGCAAAGCTAACTGGTATGAAAAGCTACCAAAGAAGCAATGCTACCTGGTATGAAAAGTTACCAAAGAAGCAATGCTAATAGGTATGAAAAGTTACTAAAGAAGCAATGCTAATAGGTATGAAAAGTTACTAAATAAGCAATGCTAACTGGTATGAAAAGCTACCAAAGAAGCAATGCTACCTGGTATGAAAAGTTACCAAAGAAGCAATGCTAATAGGTATGAAAAGTTACCAAAGAAGCAATGCTAATAGGTATGAAAAGTTACTAAATAAGCAATGCTAACAGGTATGAAAAGTTACTAAAGAAGCAATGCTACCTGGTATGAAAAGTTACCAAAGAAGCAATGCTAATAGGTATGAAAAGTTACCAAAGAAGCAATGCTACCTGGTATGAAAAGTTACTAAATAAGCAATGCTAACAGGTATGAAAAGTTACTAAAGAAGCAATGCTACCTGGTATGAAAAGTTACCAAAGGAAAACTGCTTTTATCTGCTTCAAATAACAAAAGATTTCGTATTGCAAACAGCAGCATTAATTGGTGTTTTTTTTACAGGTATAGAATTCAACAGTCAGATCCCAACGGTGGGCGGGAACGGTTCCCAGCCCAGCATCAAGCATAACGTCACGCTATTCCTAGCTGAAGATGGGAATGGGAAGTCTGTTATCGTCAGTGCTGGTGAGTCATACTAGTAGTTCTGCGAACTGTGGACCTCCTTTTGTATTGATATCCCTTTAATAGGTATTAGAATGTATGTGTACTAGTTTCAACCTGCAATTTTTATTTGTGATATTGGATTTCCCGGAGATCGTTGCGCGCCTATTTGAATAAATAAGTTTAGTAGAACGGATACTTATCGAGTGGTCTCATTACTATTTAATCTTTTTTTTTTAATCTAATGCTTGATTTTTAATAGAAATAACTGATAAAGTTTTATCAGCTGCGAATTAAGGAGGGCTATGTTTATCGAGTGTATGTACGTATGTATATTTCTTTGGCACGTCCTAGAGCCTAAACGGCTTGTCGTATTTTTATGTGAGTGGTGTCAATAGATTCGTCTTAGGCGTGACAGTGACGCTGAGTACATTCAAATGAAAAATAAATAATTAAGCATGATACACAGGTTTAACGATTTAGCTTTCGAGTTCGATATAACCCGACTGGTTATATCATATATATAAAAAAGTTCTTTTAACAGGTGGTTAACAGAACTTTTTTATCTGATATGTCTCGGGGAATTACAATTTGATTGATGGGTTACAGATTAATAGTCTCTAACGTATTTATGATATCCTGGCCGGCCAGGACAGTGTTCTTACGAGTATACATTTTTATAACATTACTTTTAGAGGGTGTATTAATTATAGGGTGTGAGGGTGTACTAAGAAATTCAACTTTTCCCTAAACTCGTGACGTTGCCAGCGAAAAATTTCAATAAAAAGATGCAAACATCCCATTTGAACCCTTTAATCCCTAAAGGGTTCAAATGGGAGTTCGTTAGTTTTTTTGTCTTCTATACAAAAAATAAATAATGAATACTGTTTTATTTTTCAGGTATCTCAACACTGATCGGCGATGATCTCACGTGGTTGTTAGACACGTTCAAGTCTTGCAATCCGGCGTGGCGTCAGGTACGCTGCGTCGTGTGCGACCCCACCAAGTGTCAAACGGTGAGTGACTGCCTCTGTTTTTTTTATCCTACATAACTTGTGCTCAAATGAGCACAAGTTAACACGACCACGGAAGTCAGTTTATATCAAAGTAATAATTTAGAATCTTCTAATAAGTTTGCGCAATTCGTGTTGCAAAGTTTTCGAATCCGAGCATCCGGAAACTCATTGTGAATATGGGTGCAGGCATCTGACCGATAAACCTGTATTGCACACATATCACAGACCAATGACAATGTATTTTTTTAAATTATTAAATTTATATTTATTTTTATTTTTGTTTAAAAATTAAGTAGCGAGTGTTTTAGTGTTTGATGAAAATTTACATCTACAAAGGTGTGTTTATTTAGTTTTTATGCTAAGCATTTTTTTATGTAATACCCGTGTTGATGTACAGGTAGTGCGGAGCGCGTTTCCTTCAGCCCACGTGACCTGCTCCGTGTGGCAGGCCGCTCGCGGGTGCGCCACACTGGCGGTCGAGGCGGCGACCAGGGAAGACGCGGTGCTGTCGAGAGATGACGTCGCATCGCGTTGTAAGACGTACGCGCTCGCCGCGCTAAAGGGAGAACATCCTGTGCATCAGTTACAGGTGAGCTATGTGTTTAAGATAGCTTCTTTTTTAGACCACGTGAAATGATTTTGTTCGCTTCGCTCGCGGAATAAGCATTCTGTGCATCAATTACATGTGAGCTTTTTGTTTTAAATAGCTCCTTTTTTAGACTACTTGAAATGTTTTCGCTCGCTTCGCTCGCGGAAAAAGCATTCTTTGCATCAGTTACACGCGAGCTTTATTATTTAGATATTTTTTTTTTTACCAACGTAAAATGTTTTCGTTCGCTTCGCTCACGGAAAAAGCATTCTGTGTATCTGTTATGGGTCACTTTTGTTTTTCTTTTTGGATGCGTTCATACTTTGCTAGTTGTTAATATCCTACCAAATATCGCCTAAAAGCCCAGCGTGAACTAAATCAGTTAAATAGGTAATACTCACCCCACGAGAGTTAGTCCGTGTGACAGGCGTGCGTGGCACAAAAGTGACCTTCTAGATATCCTAGTTTTCAGTCAATTTTATACAGTTTGTTTCTAAATTGAGTGTGTATATTTAGGTACTGAAAGAATATTGAAAAATAAAGTACCTGTGTTGTTTTGTTTAGACGCCTTTAGTAAAAAAATATTCAGGAAATTTCGATTAAAGTCATGCAAAGTGAACGCGAAACTCATGGGCACCCTATGACTCGGCGCCGCCGGGCGTGCTTTTGGTGTTTATTTGTGATTCCAATGTACGCTTTACACTTAACGGGCTTAGGGCCATCAAAATGAAGAAATTTTTGACTTTGGCCTATCTAACTTAGTTTTATGTGGACCGAAATTAAAAAAAAAGTATTGTTTTTATTAGTGAAATGTGTTGATCTATTAACGATGCTGATTGCGTAGTAAACATTTAAAATCACCCCGTGTGTTCGAGCTGTAAAACGTACGCGCTCGCTTCGCTCAACAGTCCTTTGCATCAGTTATAGGTTTCTTTGTCATCTAGATAACCTCATATTTTACCAATTGTTAATAGCCTATTGTTCAAGAAGGCGGGTTATAACGCGTACCTGATTTTTGGAAACGTCCAACTATAGTTTCGTTGACATTCGGTGAACTTCATCAGGGATGAAATGAGTCGTTCGTGTCTTCAACGATGACGCGTCTCGCACGTACTAGTGTGAAAAAAACTATAGTTGGACCTTTACAACAATCAGTTACGCGTGAAAACCCGTCTTCTTAAACAACATGAATCAAACACGCGTTAGTTTTCTAAGTAAAATAGCCTACTTTACAACACTTACAACAATATCCTAACACTTAGATTGTAACCTACTCAGGTCCTAAAGCGAGCCATAATCGGCACGGGCGCGGGCACGCTCCGTCTATGGGAGATACTGACGCGACCCAACGGAGCTATCATCAAACTGGATAACTGGCTGGAGCCAGACAACTATACTAATATACTGCACAAGGTAAGTTATAATAGTTGATTTAATTTTAATGTTTGAAAAAGTATAAAATAACTAGTAAATAGTAAAATAAATGACATGTTAAAGAAGTAAAATGTGGATAACAGTTATATATTAAAAAATCATGACAAATCCAAAATATAAGTTTTATTACTCGAGAAATAAGATACAATATATGTTGTGCTAGGTTTTCCGGAAGAGGCACGAACGGAACATGTTTGTTTATTTCTATGGCAACGAGCTTTTCAACAGCTCCAACACAATGACGCGTTCGCTTCAATACATTGATTATCTGTTTCGGATCAAACAAGACAAATGATTGTGGGAAAGGTTGAGACTCTTTTATTATTAAAGCTTAAAATAAAATAAAACAAACTAGTCACATATATTTTGTTCGGATCCTCTCACACAGCGGCATACTAGGAAACGAAACTGTTGATAAATGTTTTATTGTAAGATATATTTTTGCAGAATACGATTATGTTTTATTAGGAACTAAAAAAACGAATTATTACAATAAGTACGCTACAATTATTGCCGACCGACCGACTGAAGCGTTTTTGCTTGGGGTTTTCTTTCCAGTGTCATTTCATACGTCTCCTGAAATTTCGTACTCGCGTGCCGGTCGTGGTTTTCAACCAATCTTGACGAAACTTGGTGTATAGCTTCATTGGGGTTTTTCTATTAGAGGTATTTCTCCCTAATAAGAATAGTTTGCTGCTTCGGATCTAGCAAATTTATAAAAATTATTAGAGGCTTATTTGTTGTTTTGTTTAGGGTCTAGAACGTCTTATAGCCAAATTCAATCCGTCGCTTCGCACACTGATGCAGCCTGAAGACTTTATATCGGTGTTGTTCAACGTGGCAAACCAGCTGGAGGACGAGCGGCGGAGCTTTGCAATCACTAGACTTAGGGTGAGTGATTCGTCAGATGTGTCAGTCTGTCATCATTTGGGATCTTCTAACGTATATCTTCTTTTATATATTTACTTTTGTATATCTATATTCTAAAGTGTTATCGGTTAGGGGTGTACTAAGCCGAAAGGGGGTCACTTTACTCAACCTAACGAACAACTTTCACTATGGGACCAACTCTGAATTCGAGAGAGAGAGAAAAAACAGCTGTTTCATACATTTCGTCGACGACCGATCAACTTTTTGAATGGATCAACTTTTTAACCCTGAATATTCAAAATTTATATTTCCTATGTTTTAGATAATGGACGAATTTGAAAAAATATTTTTTTTTTTATTAAATTTTTTGTTTAAACGAGTGTACTTACAAACTTTCTATAATGTATAATCTGTTACTAAGAAAATGTGACTAGCTACTTACTTACATTAGGGCAGGCGATAATAGAACTGTTTTCAGTGGTTTCGATTTAAAAATCAAACCTCCGATTTAGGTAACATTTGTAGTAGAATTTTCGAGAAGCCCAATCTAAAGCTTTCAAATGAATAAAGAATTTTTCAAATCGTTTATGCTGTCACCTAAAAATACTGCAAAAAAAAACATTAAAAAACAGTGGTGGTATTTGAGTGCCTTCTTCTTGATTAGTAAAAATCCAAATCAGCCAAGGAGTCTTTGATTTTTTTTAGAACATTATTATAAAACCTCGTCCTCTTTTGAGTATGGTTACTGAAAAAAAAAAACAACATAGTGAGTTAACGACATTAAGACTATATATTTCAGAAAACCAAATTACTCTATTTCCCGATAGATATAATCTCGGTCTTTTCAAATCGCGAGTGAATCTGTTTCTTATAGGCAAGCGTGCCACATCTAAGACCGCATCGTCGCTTTGCATCAGGCGAGTTGAGTTCAAGCGCAAGCCCATAATATAAGCTATAAAATATATATATATGTATATATCTTGCGGCTTCCTCAATAAGCGAGCTTGTATCGAGACAAGAATTATTACTATAGAACTATTCCGCGACTGGCTGGTTGGCGCAGTTGGTAGCAACCCTGCCTTCTGCGCCGCTGGTCCCGGGTTCGATCCCCGGACAGGTTCAATATTTGTGTCCATGAACATCTCTGTTTGACCTGTGTCTGGGTATTTATATATATATATATATGTCACCGTAAAATTGTAAATACCGTTAGATTATAATCTATCTCGCGAGATTGTAAACTGTCGAAAGATTGTGAACCTCAAAGTACTGCTTACAATTTAACGTATAATTATTCGGTAGATTGTAATCTATCGAAGTGAAAATGTCAAATTACAATCTTAAAATTGTCAATTTGTCAACTGTCCGAAGGCTGTCCCTGATTGGTCGGCTTTATAGTAGACCGTTCTGTGTCCATAGAGTTAGGAATGAAGCACGGGTATCAGCCAAATAAAATTAACGCACTTCAAGAATTGTGACATCAATTATTTATTTATTACTGAATATAAGTATGTATATCAGTCATCAGGTTACCATAGCACAGGCTTTGTCTAGTTTGGGACCTGAACACCTTTGTTGTCCAAAGAAATATCTATTTATTGAAAGAAATATTTGTTGAATTTTTGTCCAGGACACTGAGACGTTGAAGCAATCACCGACCGACACTATAACTCAGTACGCGTACAACCTGATGAGTCATCAGACGAAACTAGCGCAGAAGTGCTTGGACGATCGCGCCGGGAGGTTAGTACAATAGAAATAAAGTAGACCATTTTTGAACAACCCCCGGCATTTGCTGCCATTTTCAAATTATCATATAAACTATTTATAGCTAAATAACGGCTGAATCGATTTGGGTGAAAATCGGTGGGGAGGTAGCTTAGAACCGGGAGACGGACATAGGATACTTTTAATGATTCCGTCGGATAATTAAGGTACAGCGGGTAATACCGCGGGTCACAGCTAATGTATAATGTTTTACTATTGTATTATAGAATATTATTTGGGTGTATGTTGGTTGATGAGTGTATGTGGTGTCGCTGGCTAATTGAGGTGAGTTTTCTATATAGGGTCAATTAAATGCAGTTTAGGCTTTAAGACATGCGATTTATTGGAGCGCCAGCGAGAGACTGGCCTGACGGTCCGTGAAACGTAATACAAACTTAATGTAAACATACTACGCCTAAGTACATGTGTGATGTAGGCGTGTGTAGTCTGCCCTACAGTATGGACAAGTTGGGGGTCTATAACTTTTTTTTTTTAAATTCTTTAAATTTATTTGATGGGGTTATGTCCAAATTGTCAAAAATATTATAATTATCAACAAGAAGAGGTCTATAGTTATCTTAAGTAGGTACCATCCTACAAAACCCGACTGGCATCTTAATGTAGACGGGTATCTTACAGAAATTACCCAATCAGCAACAAAAAAAAATGGCAGTAGCTTAAGAGAGCGTGTTCCGAGACTTAAGTGGCGCTGGGCAGGACACGCAAACGACCAGCCAGATGGGTCAATGACATTCGACCCAGGGATATCGGCCCAAGATGGACAGTGACACAATGATGAGGAGGCCTATATCCAGCAATGGGGCGATACAGGCTGAGTTTATGATGATCATAGTCCAGTCTTATAAATCTATAAAAAATGCGTGCGACTAGACGTATGCGTATGCCAATAGCTTTACCGCAGTGTCCGAGTGACACGCGTATTTTATTTAATGTATATATATATCTACTATTGTAGACGGCACAGCAGCGCGGCCATTTGCAAGTATGGAACTTCCACTCAGGAATGCTCCTGTCTCTTCAGCAAAGTATTTAAATTGCCGTGTCGCCATATACTGATGCTGACTACTGAATTAAAGGTGAGTCGAGTAAATATACACTACACCATCACACAGATATGTGTTGTGTTACAGTATGATATGAATGAATTAATGAATGAATATAGCTTTATTGCACACCGAACAAAATATATAAAAGATACAGCAATACAAATCTATACATTTAGATAATAGCCGCTCATATAACAGAAAGGCATCAAAGTGAACACAATAAAGAAGAAATTAAAAAAAATATTAGGGTTACCATTTTAAAATGGGTCACGTGATCAAGTTGTATGGAGAACCAAATGTTTTAATGTTATTATTTAATGACAAATACTACACAGGGTTATCGGTTAGGGGTGTGCTAAGCCGAAAGGTGGTCACTGTACTCATTCTAAGAAACATTTCACTATGGGAACCGACTATTAATTCGTGAGAAAGGAAATCAACTGTTTCATAATAAAAGTCGATCGGTCGTCGACAAAATGTATGCAACAGCTGTTTTTTAGATCGAATTCAGAGTTGATCCCACATTGAAATTTGTTCCTTTCGGCTTAGTACACCTCTAACCGATAACTCTGCATTTGTTTGCATGTGGAATGTTTTATAAAAAAAAAAAACATTTTTTTTTTACTTATGTCTTATACGTGGCTCCCGTTCTGGCTCTTTCATGGTTCAAAGGTTGGCCATGGCCATACAGCGCGGTAATGCCGCCAGTGTTATGGGCACCTTTGCTCCGGGACTGAGTCAGAACGGGTAATTTAGTTAACATGCTTACCTATTTATGTAAGTTGTATTTCTATATAATTTTTTTACTCATTTATTATATAATATTTCTATGTTTTGTAGGTAAAAACTCACATTCCGTTCGAGCCGCGGTGGACGGTGCAACATTGCCTCTTCGGCTGCGAGAACAACCCCGCCTCTACTGGGAACAATGCCGGTACATACTCCATACTAATATATACATAGAGAAACAAAGAAAAAAAAACTCATTATTATAGAAAGAAAAAATTACTCATCATTATATATGACTCATATGCTCATAAGATTATTTAATTTTCTTTGGGTTTTTAATATGCTCATTTTTGAACTATTCCTTTCTAGTGTTTATTTATTTATTTATTTATGAGTACAACATAAAAAATCAATTAATATGAGAGTATGTAGAGAAGTAAAGGCTACGAAAGTTTTTTTTTTATTTTTAACCGACTGCGATAGGAGGAGGGTTATGTTTTCCGTGTGTATGTAAGTAGTGTGTATATTTTCTTTGGCACTACCTCGAACATAAACGGCTTGTTTTAGGGCCTTAAAGTTCTTGCAGAGTAAAATTGATTACCACTTGCACTCAAGGTGATGGCAAACTTCGCGAGGAAACCTGCTTATCATAGATAGTTTCGAAAATAAATTACGTCCCCAATCCGCAATTTGTCCAGTAGACTCAGCCTTGTACACTGGGTTTGTGGATCACCAATCGCCACGTATAAATCGTAGGCTCTGCACCCCCTGCGTAGGAGAGACCCGTGTGCAGCACTGGGGCGCTTCAATATTGTCACGATACAATTTGGTATCAACAGACACATAATAACATACATTTGCAGTTTCACATTTCACATTACTTAAATAGCTCTTGTGTATGACTAAATAAATCAATAATTGACTCACTTATTAATTAATTCATTTATCCGTTCATTTACTCATTAATCATTTCATTTGTTCGTTTACTCATTAATCATTTCATTTGTTCGTTCATTTACTCATTAATCATTTCATTTGTTCGTTTACTCATTAATCATTTCATTAGTTCGTTCATTTAATCATTAATCATTTCATTTGTTCGTTCATTTACTCATTAATAATTTCATTTGTTGGTTTATTTACCCGTTTATTGAATCATTCGTTCATTCATGCACTCCAGTTATTCATACAGTCACTCTATTATTGATATTCCAGACTAGGCATGTTCCATCTAGGGCTACAGTGTCGCTGATTTCCGTGGTCGTGCGAACTTGTGGTCAAATGCCTAGCTGTTCAGCATAAAAAAAACTAATTGATTCGTTCATTAACTCACTCACTCTTTAATTAATTAATAATTTTATTCGTTCATTCCTTGCTTTATTCGTTCGTTCCAGGCGGCGCGGGCGGCTCGTACATGGAGCAGGTGGTGGTGGAAGACAACCAGCACAGGCAGATACAGCAGCAGCCACAAATACATCAGGTTTGTTACACGTCATGTATATCCTAATAATATTATAAATGCGAAAGTTTCAAAGCCTCTCCGCACCCTCCTAGCCGCCCACACCAACGTTGCTCTTCCAGCGCTGTCATGCTGCGGCCTTTAGTGGGCGATCCGTTTAGTCTTCACCCGCCGCAATATTTCGAAGTGGCAGATTTCAACCCTCAAGGTGTAAAATCTGTCGCCAAACACCTTACGGTGTGTTCCGGCAGCCTTGTATTCCAGAGCCAGTGTATTCCAGACCAGGCATGCTCCAACTAGGGCTACAGTATCGCCGACTTCCGCGGTCTTGCTATTTAGGCGAACTGGCTGTGTTGGATAAAAAAGTGAAAGTTTCATCACAGTAGCTCAGATAATTCATTACAAAAGTTTTCATCTTCCGTTCACACCTTATATATCCTAGCTAAAATTATAAATGCGAAAGTAACTCTGTCTGTCTGTCTGTCTGTCTCGCTTTCACGACAAAACCACTGAACCAATCTGGATGAAATTTGGTACACAGGTAGATCGGACCCCGGGAAAGGACATATGCTACTTTTTAACCGACTTCAAAAAAAGTAGTTTTCCATTGGATTATCTCGATAGTAAAATGGGGAACTATTAGTTAGGATTACTTTCTAAAACTTTTATTTCACTCTGTTTTTTTCCCCCACAGGTTGGCGGTGTGCGGCAACAACAATATGTGCTGGCAACACCCGGGCAGAATACCACGCCCGTGTCACAAGTGAGTAACAAAAATATTGATCACTATGAACCGAACAAGCGAAGTGACTCTGCTAAATACAAAGATTGCCTGGAGGACATCGCTTTTAGCGATAGAGCCGCAACTTGTGGCGCTACATGTAAGAGTAATATTTTTTTTTAGTTTTTATGTTAACAATAAAGCGTTTCATCTACCTATCTAAATGTTATTTCGTATGTTTGTATGTACGGATTTTTGTCCGCAATAAGTTTCGTGCTCGCATACGTACAGGTCGCATACGTACATTTATTTCGATTTAAAAGTCAATATACTGCATCGATTATGAAATGATTCTTATTTGAAAAAAAAATACTACCGTGAAATAAAAATATATAACCCCAAAAAATGCAGTCGAAGACGAGAGAACTTCCTTCTTTGAGATTGGGAAGTCAGTAAAAAATTTAATATCGCTATTAGCGATAAGGCCGCCGCTTGATGCGTGTAATCATAAGTTTTATTAAGTTTATTGTGTTACTAACAGGATAAAAAGTAGTATATGTGTTAATCCAGGGTCTATGCTATCTCCGTACCAAATTGTATCAAAATCGGTTCAGTAGTTTCGGCGTGAAAGAGTAACAAACATACTCACAAACTTAATATCAGTAAGGTTTAAAGAGTTTTCTATCTATGTATCTAATGATGCATGAGGAAAGGCATATTAATGGCTATATATTGGTCTTGTTCAGGTGATATTCTGCGGCGGCGGCGTGAGCGGCTCCCACGCCGTCAGCGGAGCCCCGGTCATCACCTCCGTGCTGCCGGCCGGAGGCGCGGTCTTAACTCCCCACCATGCGCTACACCATTGACTTAACACCACCTCTTCATTCACTACACCATCGATATTACCCGTAACACACCACTCTTAAAATAGCTATACACCGCCAACTTGTCCATACAATAAGATATAGCCCTTTTCTACCTTTTATTGTTGTCCGATTCCAGTTTTTTTTTCCACGTAGCTAACACATTATTTACTAGTACTACACGTTTTAATTTTTTCTGTTATTTAAATCATTTTACGAGTTACAAGCTTCCTAAGCAGTCTTTAGTAACCTTTTTTTTCAAAATAACAAAACGTGTAGACCTAAAGTACATCACAGTGAAGCGATTGAAAGCAATAACAAAAACATACGTTACAGTTTAGGGGGTGAAAAGAGGTACGCCTTGGAACGAAACTTGTATGAGAAACACGAAAACAGTGAAGGGTCGGTGATCCTCTTAAGGGATGCGTCATTAAACTATAAAAATTATACATTGAATAATGACGTCACGAAAACTACATGCGGTTAATTAATAGATTTGTCTACACATTATTTTTGGTTTTTGAATAATTATTATTGACAGAAAAGGTCAATATCGAAACTTTCCGAGAGTTCTGATTCGATATTTTCGATTTTTTTATATTTTTTTTGTCTCAAATATAAATCTATTCTAAAATACTCAACGCGTGTCTGTAGATCAGTCTATTTAGCAATCGTATAATATTTGTCGTGTCACCAACATTGGTGAATACTTCAAGTTTTCCATTGTTGTAAATCCTTATTGGATTTTGTTGCAAACGCGGCTCTTAAATGCCTAGTTATTCGAATACGCGGTAACTTAAAAATCGGTGGTCAAATATCGCATACGAACGTCTTTTTTTTTTTAATTTCGTATGCGACATTTTACTAAGAATGAGAATATACAGGTTTAGTTAAATTATATCGCATGAAATCTCATAAATATTGTTTGAGAAAACGGGTTTTTCACTTGAACCTGATTGTTGGAAAGGTCCAACTATAGTTTCATTCACATTCGGTGAACTTCATCAGGGATGAAATGAGCCGTTCGTGTCTTCAACGATGACACGTCTCGCACTCATAGTTGTACCATAAGTAGTTGGACCTTTCTAACAATCTGGTACAAGTGAAAACTCGTTTTCTTGCACTCGTACAATATGAATATAACACGCGTTAGTTTTCTGAATAAAATCTCAAAATACTGTTCAGTTTATTAATTAGTTACTGTTTCTTGCCTCAAAATATTTGCAAACATACTTTAAGCTAATATTTGTCTGAGGAATGTCTTAAATTGAGATAACCTTCAGTAATATACTTACTAGAGTAAAATAGTAATGTAAAAACATGTGGTTAAAAGTGACTTTAAAAATTCCGAGTGCAAGAACTTTACAGCGACGTATCTTAAACAAGTGAAATTGCTTGATGCGGCTAGTATAGGCTATGACCTTCTGCAGGTGAAGATGAATCTATTGACACCACTCATATAAAAAGGCTTGTCGTATTTTTATATGAGCTCTGGGGCTCAAGCTCTAGGGCGCGCCAAAGAAATTATTATACATTAGAGTACGACCGAAACTGGTTTTCTGGTCGAAACCGAAACCGAACTTGAGGCCGTGGCTTCAGTTTAGACCGTGGCTTCTGTTTCGACCGAAAACTAAAATCACGTAGTCAAGTATTAAATTTCTTGAAATACTGAAACTTTGTGCATTTTATCCATTATTCTGCATTAATTGGGACATGAAATTAAAACACAGCATATTAAGTTTGTTTAACAAACTTATTCTATAACGCATTCACTAAATTTTGTTGCTACAGAGCTATACGAACGGCGCACGACAATTCCCGAACAGGGCCGCCAGCGCCAGCAAAGGTTTCGGTCAATTGTGGCCAAAACCGAAACCTTTGATTTTTGGCTGAAACTGAACTCCCGGTAGGACACTATCATACGTGCAATAGAAAAACATAACCCTCCTCGTTTCGCAGTCGGGTAATTAGTTGTTAGACACTGTTCAAACAAGGTTGTGATTGTAAACTCGAGCAACTGGTTTCTTCTATACAAGTTTGTTAAGTCGAATTGAGGATTTGTATAAAAAAAATAAACCGAAAAATCTACTCAAAAGACATAAACTTATATTTTGTTGTAAGACAGTGAATTTATAAAATCGGGAATTATCGTTGATAAAATATCGCAAAAGTACATAATTTATTTTACAAAAATTAATTTCAGTTTCAACAAACAGGATATTACATGTTATTGATTTAGTAAAATGGAAGCTAGTGCTAGCCTACTGGGTGAATCCGTTGCCTCACAAGCGAAAGGGCGCGGGTTCAATCCCAGGTTCTGGCATGCACCTCTGATTTTATCACTCATGTGCATATTATAATTCATTATCACATGCTTAAACGGTGAAGGAAAATATCGTGAGGAAACCTGCTTGTCGGAGGAGGTTGACAGCAGCTTTCAAAGATAATTGAAGTGCCCAACCCGCAATTTAGCCATTGGACTATGGCCTGTATCTCATTCTAGGTAAGACCCGTGCTCAGCAGTGAGACTATGGCTCGATACGTATACGTATTTTTTAAAGTATCGCATGCGATATTTTACGAAGACGTACATAATGAATACAATGTTATTTATTGCTATTAAATGTGGTAGGATATGAATAGGTAAAGAGTTACGTTAAATTAATTCATCTTTTGATAATCATGTAATCATTTCTCATTATATTATTGATAAGTGTATATAATAAAATACGATTTAAATATAATAAACATGTTTTTATTTAATAAAATCAATCTGATATTTATTTATTTGTTATACGAGTAAATAGTAAGTCCTGACTGACCGCTGAACCTGGTCAAATGAAATTTGGAGGGTGTGTTCATCGCTCGGGGGCAAACTACCAGATTCTTTTTTCTCCAGATTATCATTTTACCAGATCCTTAATGCGCCAAAAATTCTCAGCTCAGCAGATTGCGATTAACCAGAAATATGTTTAATAACAAATGTAATTTCTATAAAAGAGATGTTTCAACAATGTATGGAGTCCCGGCCACGACATTGTACATGATACCATAAATACATTAGGTATTATTAATCATTAATCTATCAACCAAATTCAAAATAACGTAACTTATCGCAGTGTAAAAAATTAATTTCAAATCAATATATTTGCACGTTATTTACGCAAAAAGTCGATTTTTGGATGTTTCAATTTTGACATTTGTGACGGGCAGTAAAATTGATTGACCAATGTGACCATTGGAGTCAACCTAGGTTATAAAAATCTTCCAGGGATGACATAATTTCACTATAATTCACAGAAGTTAGATATTTTTGTACACTATAAAGTAGGCAACTGATGCAGGTTTCATTAATACATAATATTACTCACATCTTAAGGCATTTTTTGGTAAATGCCGTCTTGGCCGAAAATGAAACAAGTCCTTTCATAGGGTGTACTCATTAAGAATTCAATCTTAAAGGGGTCAAATGCGGGTTCAAAGTTTGGATTTCATTTATATATTATATTTATTTTTTTGTATTTTATTTACTTCCGCGGATGACTCTTCTGGTGTTTTATAATTCCCCGACGGATTTTGGTGTATCGGTTCTTGCTAGTTTTTCTGGCACCTGCAATGAACACAATCAATAATGGAGTCACATTACACAGAGTTATCGGTTAGGGGTGTACTAAGCCGAAAGGAGGTCACTATACTCATTCTAAAGAATAAATTTTCACTGTGGGAGCAAGTCTAAATTCGTAAAGTAAAGTAAAGTAATATTTATTGACCTTTAAATAACGTTCGTTACAGGCAAGTCTTATTACATTTGAATTAATAATTACTTAAACAATTTAACTTACAAATCTCATTCATATACGATTACTTAATATTAGTTCTTAGTTTAACAGTTCTCTTGACAAATATTTACATTATGATTGCTTTGTTTAGTTATTAGTGATATTTTATTATGGTTGTTCGTTACACAAGAACGATGATTCTACAAGCTGCATTGACATATATTCGTTGAGTTTATAAAAAGGATTGCTTTCAAAAAAATACTTCAATTTTTGTTTGAATGTAATAAAATTGAGATCCATTACACTATTAGGTAATTTATTATACATCAGTATTTTGGTATAAAGCCCCTGCTTCTTACATTTAGCTAATCTATTTATTGGTAGGATTCGCCCTTTTTTATTATTGCGTGAAATTCTTTTTTCCGGTATTTCCCTATCCTCGTGTACTTCTAATAAACAACTATAAATATAAAGTGATATAACTGTCATTATTTTATCTTTTTTAAAGTGTTTTCTCGCAGGACTACGTTTTTTCAAACCGTTAATTGTTCTTATAGACTGTTTTTGAAATTTTAAGACTTTTATGATATCTTTAGCATTTCCCCAAACAGTAATAGCGTATCTTATAATAGAATGCACGTAGGCATAATAGACAGAGATGAGCGACTTTTTATCTAGTAATGGCTTAAGTTTAAATAAAGCATAATTACCACTTGCCATTTTCTTGCAAATTTTATCGATGTGCGCATTATGGCTAATTGTATTATCTATTGTATAACCAAGAAATACATTTGTTTTACTAATGGAATTCCCGAAAATACCTAACTTTGACTGATACTGCATAGAGATGGTTTTATCAGAGTTAAGAACAATTCCATTTGCATCAAACCATTCCTTTAACAATTCCATAACAATACTAACTTTATTTTCTAAATTATGTATACATTTGTCTCTGATACCTACATGTGTGTCATCTGCGAATAAATTTATGTGAGCCCAACTTGGCAATGCATTGGTAATATCATTAATATATATCAAAAATAAGACTGGGCCTAAAATAGAGCCCTGTGGTACTCCAATTGACATCCTACCTTCTGTAGAAATTTGTTCATTAATCGAGACAATTTGACTACGGTTCTGTAAGTAAGTTATCATCATATTTAATTCATGACCTTGAAATCCGTAATATTGCATTTTTAAAATCAATATATCGTGCCTCAAACAATCAAAAGCTTTTGAAAGATCACAAAAGATACTTGCACATTTATTTGACGTATCTAAGGATTCTAGAATGTAATATACTACTTTTCTTATAGCCATTTCTGTTGAGCGGCCTTTTCTGAATCCAAACTGTGACATTGTAAATAAATTATTTTCTTCAAAGTATTTAACGATTCTCGATTTAATAATAGCTTCTAAAATTTTTGATAAAGTTGGCAAAATGCAAACGGGTCTATAATTACTAATATCCTCAGTATCCCCTTTTTTAAAAAGTGGGATTACCCTACCCGGTTTCAATACGTCGGGAAATATTCCATCAGTTAAACATGAGTTTAAGACAATTAATATTAATTCAAATAAATTATCGTTATTTATTATTAGGTTCCGTAAAGTCTTAGTACTCATATCATAAATATCTAACGTAGGTTTTTGCTTCATGTTAACTACTACCTTTTTGAGCTCAGTATAATCTACTGGTCCGAATGAAATAGATGTCAACGGTTTACTACAGTAATCTAAATACTTTTTGCAATCATCCGCGTCAATTTCTAGATTACAAGTTAACGTATGAGCTATGTTGCGAAAAAAATTATTAAATAGAGTAGCAATTTTTTTAGATTCTGTAATACTTGCTCCGCTTTCGGTTTTTACTGATTTTATTCTATTACTTGTATTGCGTCGCGTATTTTGACCTGACTGTTCGTTTATAATTTTCCAAGATTCTTTAATTTTATTTTTTGATTTTTTAATTCTATCTCTATACTGTATTTTTTTTGCTACGACCATTGTTTTACGTAATATTTTTCTATACCTTTTAATGTTTAATTTTCTTGTTCCGCTAGGGTCAACCTCTTGAAGGATTTCCATTTTGGCTAAATTTTTCTTACTAGTTTCTATACCTAAAGTTGACCATTTTTTCTGAACATTTATTACTTGTTTTTTTAATTTTGGAAAAGCTATGTTATAGTAGTAAATCAAATCATCGTGTAAAATCCTCGTTCTTGCGTTCGCGTCACTGGTCATTAGTATTTCTGTTTTTATTGACATATAATTTTTGTTAAACAAATAGTTAAAATAATTAAGGTTATTATTTGAAAAATTTCGAGCCATATAGGCTGTATTTTTACTATTAACATTTTTGGTATTGAACAATTCTAATTTAATTACATTATGGTCTGACAGCTTACATCCTAAAACTGATCCTCTACAACCACTAAAATTTACAATAAAGTTATCAATGCATGTGGAACTGGTTTGGTTCCTTTTATTTGTCTCAGTTCTAGTAGGTTCATTTAACAACCATTTACAATCAAATTTCTTTAGTATGCCGTCAAGTTTCTTAATATTTTTATCTACTTTTAATACATTTAAATTGAAATCACCTGCTATAATAATTTGTTTCTTTTCTTTGCAAAGTTTATTTAACAGTTTTGTCAATAATTCAAAAAATAAATTTATATCATATTCTGGACGGTAAAGAGCCATAATTACTATTTTTGACAACCTTAACTCTATAGCTGCTAATTCAAAATTTGTTTCAAATGACATTTTATTCAAATCGTTTCTAATTTTAAAATCTAAACCATTTTTAACATATATCGCGGTCCCGCCATGTTCAAAAAATATTCTGTTAAAAAAAGTCGCCAGAGTGTAGTTCTCGACATTCATCGCCTGCATCTGATGATCTTTTCCCCAGGTCTCTGTCAAGCATAACACATCACATTCTTGCTCATTTGCTAAGCTTTCAATCTCTAAGTACTTTTTGTGTATACTACGAACATTTGCATGAAGAATTATCGTTCTAGAGTCGTTGTTTGTGTAATTTGAAAATTTGAATTGTCCGGATTTGTTGTGTTGTATTGGCACCTAATGAAACGCAGTGTTGAAGAATTATTAAATTTGCTGTCTACGCATGCTACAACATTTTCCATTACAAAGTTCTTCAGAGAATTGTAATTTTTAATATTTTCGTGTCGCACATTCGGGTCGAGATATTTGACATTTTCGTTATTTTTTGCTATATTAGCTATTTCACTGTTAATATTGTATATCTCTTTGTCATGTGTGTAATTGTATCGCAGGCCAGTGATTATAACTTTAAATTTCCGCTCGGGACTATTTACAATGTTATTCAAAATTTTTATGTACTTTTTAGGATTATAGTACAGAGAGTTTTCATATTTCGTAATTAATACTGCTACGGTATCTTTTCCAGTTAGATTTTGAATTTTTTTAGAATAATTTCCCAATATTTCTTGATAACCAGCCGCTGGTTTGCAGTTGTTGGTGGCTTGGCAATTTGTTTTTTCAATAATTTTTGAAGCTAATCCTTTACCGATGCTGTCTGAAAATATTACAGTATTTGAGGTTATTTTGGTTCTTGAATTTTTAGTTTTGGTCGAAGTGGGGTTGTTTATGTTTTTAGACTGGGACTTTTGCTCTAATTGTTTATTATTTTTTCTGCTACTAAAAAAACTGATGTCATTTTGTTCACAACAGGTAAACATTTGTATGGAACAGCTCAGATTTGGTCTCATAGTAAAAGTTGTTCCTTACGAAGAGTATAGTGACCCTCTTTCGGCTGAGTACACCTCTAACCGATAACCCTGTATACTCTCATTTTTAAGTGTAACTTTCTCGTTTTTTACTAGCTTAGACTAGAACTGGGGCCCAAGTCTGTTAATTGAATTGCATCATGCCAAAATGACCGTTTTGACATAGTATGAGCCTCAGTTAGTATTCAGCAAAACATAATTTTTAATACTAACTCTAATCTATTCTATGTCGAAACGGCCATTTTGGCACAATGCAATTGTAATTCTGAGACGATTCAAATAACTTACCTGACCACCAGCAGTGCAAGTACGGTTTATTATGGCCGGTATAAAACGTTATGTTATAACGTTTTCGATAACTGATTCATGTCAATTTGATTAGAAATATTTTAATTCATTTGACATTAAACGTTGCGTTCAATATTTATATTCAGTGAATGAAGCCCTCGAAAATGATCAGAATGAACGTTAATACCGACTCGAATGTCAAAACTAACGATTGATAGAGAACCTTACTTGCGGTGCTGGTAAGCAAGCTACAGAACCATGTACGGCAATTGACATGCGTCTCAATGCTCTCGACCAATAACAACGAGTGGCCTGAATCGCTAAAGCACCATTTACAGAGCTTCGAGGCAGGTTTATATGCAACCTCTATCAGCCAATCAGACAGCTGACCCCGAGCACAACCACCTTCACTGTCGACCCGTCAAGTGTCTTACGTCCACACGTTGTTACATAAGAACATTAAATTCTTAATAGTACCGTCAAATACTTCGAGTACGAGACATTTGACGGGTTATAAGGTTGTCTTACTTCCACAGTGAAGTTCCTCAGTAGGTTTTCCTACATCATCAGCGGCCCTTGTGTGTTGTTAGAGCTCCTATACTTGCGTGGGTTGAAGCTTTGTAAATGTCGTTCGCGTGATGCAGGCCAGGCCTGATTGGTCAAGAGCATTAAGATTTTGGTTACGTGCGTCGCTGATATATTTTTTTCTTTTGATATATGACACGATACGATTTGTATTTGCCAGCGTCAAGTTGGTCAATTACCAAGTAATTAATCTATTAAGCCAAATATTAAGAAGTCGTGGTCAAGTTAAAGTCACATCATGTGTGTGTAGGGCGGTGGAGACTTTACCAGGGTTTCTATGGAGATATCCCCCAAACACGAAATTCATTTTATTCCGTCTTTATATCGCTTGAACACGCTTGCACACATAAATAAGTCATTCGTGATTAACAATTCATCAATATTTCACATGAAAACTTGCAGAATTACTAGTTTTGCAGTAAGTTGTGTACTTACTGACAGAGACGCCATTTTTAGCGAACGCGGGAAAAACCTCCCGTCGCTGATAATTATTATGTTGATTTCCTTAGATGGTTCTGAAGCTAACCGAGCGTTCTACTAGTTCACACTGTTTCGGATAAGTGCTGGCTCACCAAAATCCTTACCGTCTCTCTAATGAAGTGCTCGTGTTTCAGCAGATGTGTAAAAGACGCCCAGGCATACGTGTTGCAAAGGTGGCTACTGTCCGGAGCACCGCTCACTATACCTCGCAGAATGTGGCGGTAGACAGGAGCTTTAGAGTAATCGAGGAACACCAGTCCACCGCCGCTGTCACCTTTACACACTGCTGTGCCTGAAACAGGATTTAACTTTAACGCTTCGCTGTACCTGCATTACTTTTATTGGATATAATTGCTAGGCATATGGCCACTTTAGGCAGTTTTTGACTACCTAAAGGCGGTAGTTTGCCAAGAGAAAGCTCTGTATGTAAGTATGGTTTCCCTGTTTAATGGGAGAGGCTTATTATGTTCAGCTGTGGACAAGAGTCTAGATGATCTACAGTTTAAGTTTGCTTATTGTCTCTAGGTGTGACAATACTTAACTGCGTTAGTCTACCCATCAAAGTTAACCCATCGCATAACAAAATTGTGCAAAATTAAATAAAAAAATTGCTTTTTCCATACAACTGGCTGATCCCGTGACCAATTTTTGTATGGAGAAACAAATCTTTTTTTTATTTTGAAGAATATTGTTCTGCTTTGGGTTCACTTTGATGAGATACTGTTTCCTGTTTTGAAATCTCTTTTTGGAAATATGGTCAATAATCTCAAGGCTGACAAGAGTTGCCGTAACTTATCTTTGGAAAAAACTTACCATTTAAATGACCCGCGCAGAATTTGTCGCTGGTGATACGAGTTTGAAACGTGAAGTCAGATCTAGCGTAGCACTGGTTTATATCTATGACTGGGAAATGCGCCTGTTTCAATATAGGTGATGCTTCACCATCTTCACTGGTGAGACCCCAGCCTGCTACCTGGAGAAAGAAAAATTGAGGATATAAGTAGCTCAGAGGTTTCATCCACATTTCAACATGGGACAAGTAGGTACGGGTAGATGCCACCAGTACTTGCTAGAGATGTCGCGATTCATCGAGCGAACTGCCGGACTGTGAAACTTGCTGCCGGCTTATCTATTTCCGTATAGGGATATTTTAAGGTCGCATCATCTCTCCACATCTAGCTATGGGTAAAAGGTAAGGTAAAAAAGCTGTTAAAAAACCTGTCTGCATTAATGCAGATAGGTAAATTTAAACTACCTTTTTAACAAGCGCTATTTAGCAGTTCATTGCATCGCACTTGCTTTAACGGTGAAGGAAGACATAGTAAGGAAACCAGCTTGTCGACGAAGGTAGCCATCGAAGATAAGGCCCAAGGACTCGTCATTTGGCCAACTTGGTGTACTAATGTCGTGGGACTCTGAGTTAATAAGAGAGGTGATATTTACCTTTCCCGTATCTCCGGGGCTAAGTTGCTCATTATCCAATTCGACGTTGAAATCAAGACACACGGGGCGTACATTAAATTCATCACCCAACTTGAATGGATAAGTCACGATCACCAGCGCTATGTCATCTTGAAGGTTCGTAGTACTGCCTTTGAAATGAGGGGGAATCTTTACTTCTGTGACCTGGTCAAAAATATTATTCAAGTTCATTTGTTGCTTGCATACAGTTAGTATCAACATTAATTAGAGGCGATTAAATACGTTTCTTTAAGAAGAGAGCTGCTGTTGGTAAAAGGTGACCGGACGTTTGGCAAGCGGAAGTGCTATCGGCCGAGAATTTTGGGACGACAAACACCAAGGCCTCAGACGGCTTGAGCCGTTGCCAAAAGGGACTTCCACCACCTCCCATGGTCTTGTCTGCCACTTACGGCTTACAGACTGAAACGTGGATTAGTAGGTACGGGCGTGCTGCAAATGAGTGGCCCCATAGCCTTTCTACCATTGCTGGGCAGGCTCTACTATCCAGAATGCTTCCTTTTCTCCCGAATGGGGCTCGACAATACAATACGTTACTTGGCGTCACGCTGTACTAATGTACATTGCTGTCCACGTTATTCGAAAGTTCTCCGCTTGGTACACCAGGCGTGCGAAAACTTGGGCTTCAAAATTCTGTGAAGAGTTTCAGGAGCTTAGCCGCGCGCCTACGTCTCGAAAGAAGCTGTAAAACTCGCGTCCATCTTCACTAGATTGCCATCGATCCTGCCACTGCAACACGCAATCCGATCTACTAGCCGTCGACATTAGATTCATCTGCTCCCTAGGGGCCAACTGGTGTCGCTCTTGAGCAATCCGTCCCGCGTGCAAGTACAGGCAACGCCGCGGAGCTGCACGACCTGTAGGCCTTCGTGAGAAGTATAAGCGCCGGCCTCTGCGTTCGAATTAATGGCTATGACATCCTCACGAAGTTTTCCTTCTATCGCAGTTTTCGTGTCCATACTCACATCAGATTTCTGTGCATGGTTGTCATGCGTGTCATTCCAGGGTCTGTAGATCTTGCCGACCGCCACGGCGTAGTCGGAAGCAGGCTGTTGTTTCTTCTCTAATTCGTTCCAGAAGCAGTGGGCAGCTGGAACAGTTATATTTATCACAATTATTAAAGAGAACCTCCTCATAATTGAAGTCTTCAATTACGAGGAGGTTCTCAATTCGTCAGATTGTTTTTGTCTTGTGTATGAATAAGTAATTATTTAAACATTATGCCATCTTTTTTTCTTTTCTAACAGATTGACAAAAAATAGGAGGTTCTATGTTTGTCTAGATGTATTTTTTTTGAGTATGTTTATGGTTATTTTCGCCACTTGAGAACTAATATATTTTCTGCCTACTGACTACTATAGAAGGTATCTACTCAATTCGACAGTTTAAAAAAAAATATATTTGTTTACTGATTTCTCCGAGACGGGTGAATCGAATAGTTTTTTTTTCTGTTTTATAGGGTGCTCCCTATATTAATATACATATTTATTTTATCAAAATCGGTCATGAGGTTGGATTTTAAAATCAAAATAACTGAAAAAGTACTATCGACGCCCGCCGCAATGGCCCTCTGCAAGTGGTTTAATTACTGCGGAAACGTACCGAGGATGTCCCATTATTATCAAGTCAGGATCTGATAATGGTATCTAAAGTAAATCAAGGAGATACGAACTAACAATATCGTAAAATCTTAAAGTTTAGTTTGTTCCCAATTCCTGGTTTACTTGCCGAACTGAGATCGGTTTTCACTTTATTGAACTCCCGACGCAAAAACAACGTCGTGTTATAAGTGTGACGTGTCAGGATATATGTATATGTCTAGCATCATACGTGTCTCTCGAACGGATGGCCCGATTATAATAATTTAGATTTGTAATGTGAAAGGTTGGAGTGTTCTTAGCTATGTTTGATGACCATCGTTCCAAGTTGACCGCCGCCACAAAATGGGTGTCAAATAAAAGGGCTTGACAAGTAGAATGCTATATACTATAATAATTTCAAATCCAAGATGGCTGCTGAAACAAATGTCGGGTGTATTTCCAAATTTTCAATCTTCCTTGTTCCTTCTATAGTATAGCTGCAGTTATCCACCTGCGGGTCACCGAAAGCACCGTCTGCTGCACACTTAATCTTATCGCTTCATAATGTTAGTGAACTGAAACGAAGTCTACTGCCTTCACCTGCCGGTACCAACGATAGATTAGACTGGTTGATTACAACCAGAATTATGCTGGTTTAGAGCCGGTTTATGCCAGGAAACTGTGCTTTGATTTATTCAGAATTAATTTAAATTGTTGCTTAAGATATCTGCAAGAAATACGATTTTACTATTTTTCTTCTATTCACATTTCCTTGGACAAGCAGACCTAGTGTATACCTGAAATAACGACAGTGCTTGAAACAAGGCTGCCGCCACACACTTGCAAGTAAGGGCTCTTCCTCTTAGTGTATATCCCGGCATGCCACGGCAGAGTCCCTGGTTTGACGTTCCAACCATTAGATAGGGCACCAATCGTGGTAAAGCGGCAATCTGGAACAAAACAGGTAAAGGTCACGGTGTAGGATTGGCATTTCCGGCGCAGAAACCTTGTCTTATCTGCAAGCTTTTCACACCTTACCTATGCTATAGCGAACTGCGCAGTGCTGCGCTGCATGCAGTCTGCTTTACCCTTTAAAATCTACATAACCATTTTGCCTCGCCATGGCAGAGCAGTAAAGTTTGAACAATAAAACACAAAAAAATACAAAGATTTTACCTTCGTTAACGTCAAGTGTCGGACTGCTACTGCTTAAAGTTAACTGAGAGACTTCTGTTAGGTGCTGTGGTGGTACAATACAACGCGCCTCCTTACCGCATGACGTCACTACATTCTGACCATTGTTGCTTTCCATTTTACAATAAGCTGAAATAACAATATTAAACTTGTAATTTGGTTTGATTAACAATACACGAGTACCTACCTAATTGTTGTTAAGGTCCAACTATAGTTTTGTTCACATTCGGTGAACTTGATTAGGGATGAAATAAGTCGGTGGTATCCACAACGAAGGCACGCTAGCACTCGTGGACTTTTATATATTTTATTGATATATACAATACATAAATAACTTACGCACGCACTCGACGCTCTCGCTAGGCTGGTCAATACTCCCATCTTCAAAGCATTTCTGAGTTTTAGGCCCCAAAAAACCGTGACTATAGTAGCAGTACCACTTTAAAGTGTAGGCCTTGACCTTGTCTCCAGGACCGAGTGGGTCCGGGTATTGTGTGAATAAGTCAGTATATAATATATCCGAATTTTGTGGCGATAATAGTATATAGGATCCAAATTTGGGAAACGGCGGAAGCGTGCAATTGTACCTTAAAATAAGAAAAGTAAAATTGAAGAATAATAACGGTTAATATAATCTAATTAATAATTATTAATTGCGAAATACCGAAAAGTATAATAAATAAATATTATCACTCACTCAGCTCCTCACTAGGACATCGATATAAAACACTTTTTTATTAGATGACACGAGCAATAGAGTGAAAAAAACTTACGTTTTCTCTTCATCGATTACAGGTTTTATAGTTGTAATAACCGCAGCATCTGCAAAAGTATAAACAATAATATGTGATCAAACGAACTCTAGAGTAAAGTTCGTATAATATTATACGAATAAGGAGGAAATAAAGATATACACTCCCGCCCAAAAACCCAAACATGAAAATTTAGTGACACTTCTTATTGTAGGTACTCTAAAAAATGACGAATAAACCGCAGATACCCACTAGGCAGAGTCGTATGGTTTTGTCTATGGGTTTTTTTTTTTAAACCGTGCAAGTAGGTACTATTACTAGTAAAAAGTACTATTCCTTGATCGGATCTATTGAAGATATTGAAGCTTGCGATATTATTTTAGAAGTTCTAATTATTGAACTTTGCCGTATTGAGTCAATAATTTGCTATGGATTTGTTGCAACATGCTGTGTCAGCAACGTCATTTATATGTAGATGGTTAGGTATGTTTCATATTTTGATATTGTATATTTTTATTTATATGTTGCGAATGGCATTTATGTCTTTGTTTAATGATAATAAAGTACACTAGTACATGGGTATCGTTGCACATGATTCCAATTGAATTAAATTATAGTAAAATTAAACATAAATGACGATATTCATTATTATTAATTTAACTATTACATGGTGATGCATGTTACGCATTAAATCTGACAGCGGTTTTACATTATATTTCATTAAAACAATAACAATCTATTGTTACATTTTCATTGCATGAAAGAGTTAGTTGCTGCTGTTATTTGCATGACAGACACCATTTAGAACATTGTTCTCCTTTTTTAAATATGTTATTAGGTACATTCCTTGATTTACGTCGATGAGTCCGGTACTAAATATTCGTAAGCTTTTAGAGATATCGTGAATTATTGAAGTACCAAGCAAAATGAAGTTTAAACACGTACCTAGTTTACATGAGATAAACTATCGTACATGTAAATTTCTTGACTAATATATAGTAAAATATATAGTATGAGTGTAATAATATAATTATGATCAAATTGTTTAGAACATTAGATTTAATAGCAGCTTGTGGATCCTCGAACTTACTTATGTTGTAATGGATGCAATTAAGTAAGGCAATTAGAACTTGAATTCAAACAGACATTTAGGTCTTAAATATGTGTGCGACGTCCAGCTGAATTTTTAGTGTTCACTTTACAAAACTGAGAACACATTCTTAGAAAAAATAATACACAGGTAGTCAAAATAAACACGTAGGTAAGTTTTTTTAGATTCATAAAGCTTATGTGGAGTTCTGTAACTTTGGACATAATCATTTCAAATGGAAGGTATCGTTTTTATTTATATTTGGTCCACATAGATAAAAAATCTTTCCCTATTTTTTTCACAGGTGGCTTTAGTGAGATGAGCGTGTTAACTTGTGCTTAGACGAAGTTAGCAAAAACAGTATATGTTTGCTTTAGTAACCCTGAAATACTTTTCACTGTACAAAATTGTTTTCATAGTTGTAAGTGAAGATACTTACCATGTCCGTACCATATCACCTACGCGCGAAAGCTTGAGAAGGTTCAAAAAGTCTTCTTAAGAGCCCTGTACAAAAAAGGATAAGGCTACTACCCGTTCCTCTACCTGACGAAATTCTAGCTAGGCCACCTTAGTTACAATTCCCTTGAAGTGAGAAGGATACTCGATAACCTCACTATCTGCTGTAAAGTGATTGAGGGTCCGTAGACTTGCTGTGTACTTTGATCGTGCCGGACGAGCCCGGTGTCCCGGCAAACAGACGTGGTCGGCTGCAGAACCTGCTCCATGTGTGCAATGAACGAACGCTAGCGCGAACTATGTCCCCACTAAATCGTTCTCGTTGGCACCTCAATGAACTACTTGTTGCCAACCCTGATTCTGACATATTTTTTTGACAATTGGACAAAACTTAGCTTTGTATTTTTGACATATTGTGAGGGTCTGTTAGACCAGTGGGACAGAACCAAATAACCAATTACTTGTAATGTCAAATTAAAAAAAAAAACTGTTTTTAATAATTTGATATAAGTACCTACTTAATACTTGGTTTCATATTTAATTCTATTTGTGCATACAATTTTTTGTCTCTCGTTTTTGTATTATAAATCACTATGCATAATATGTGAGATAATTGTAACTGACATATATAATCGTTTTTATTTCAATAAAAAAACATTTATCATTTTTTCATTTATACTTCAGCCTTTGTAAAAGTATCTTTATGAACCCGTAATAGGTTGCTAAACTCGTCCTGCCGAACCGTCGGACGGCTTGTACGACTTGTCTTGTATGTGTATGTTCGAGCTCATTCAAAATAGAGGGTACAAAATATAAGAACCAAATGAACAATATATAGGTGTATGTCGGGCGACATTTCTATGCATCTACGAAAAACGTATAAAATCTTCGATAGAAAGTGAGGGTACCCACTCTGATAGTAGAAACAATAATTCGTTCTTAAATAAAATAAATTGGCCAGCAACGTTATGTCGCACCTTGGGAACGCCTTGTGTGACTTTTTCGTCTAGCGTGTGTGTAAAAAGAGTAAAAAATAATATTTGCTTCGTATGAGTCAAATACCGGTCGGCGACAATACGCCGCTGCTCAGAACGCCTGATACGACTTTTTCGAAGAGTGTGTTTGAACAATTGTTCATAATTTGAACAATTGTACATACATTAAAAAAATAAAATGAGCAAAAATAATATATGCTTCGTATAAACTATCTATAGGTCGGCGACCTTAGGCCAAACCACGAAACGCCTTAAGTATATAAATTTTTCGTCAATCCAAATTGAACTTTTATTCGATTGATTACCTTTGTAGGTACTTGCTGGTTACAGACCTATCATTCGGCTTAGAGTTAGATTACCCAACCTTGGATATTCAGGCATCGGCGTCATCTCATATGAGACTTTTTAATCAATTTCGAAGGAAAACTAAACCATCATGTTAATATTGTGTTAAACATCCAGGCGCCAGATTCCTGCTGAACCATCGCGTCAACCCTGGGGTCGACGTCCAGGCAAGCTTTGAGGCAAAGTTTTATATCCCTTTTGCAATCTGCTATACCATCGGCTATACGTCAGGTAAGCATGTCGCACGCAATATTTTTTTGCGTTATGGTGTAGGTAGGTGGCTCAGGTTAATCACTCGTAGACTCGTCGTTTGTTTAACGCCCTGTTTAGGGCGTCAGCTAAACCATCGTATTGACCACAGGTCAACGACCAGGTAAGCCAACGAAAAAGTGTCGCGCAATTATCAAGGCCACGTGCAGATTCTGTATATCCGACGATGAAGACCCGACGTTGCAGACCCGAAGATGAAGACTCGGCGACGTCGAACGAAATTCTAACACCCGCGATTAGTGAAGGTAGCGTGTGCTCGTTGCCGTGCACGAAGAAATAATAACGAATTAGCCGCAGATTTTATTTTCTTTAATTTTTTTTTTAATTTTTTTATTGGCAACTGGATTATTTTCTTTAAAACCGTGCAATGTTGCCAGTGTATTGGAGAATACTACTTTTCGATATCTTTATTTCCGTAATTATGTAGTATAATAGAGAAAAGTTTATTTTTCAGAATAATTATTTTATACCTCGCTGTCCGTCCGTCAGTCAGTCGCCAGGTCTAGACCTACTCCAACCGTGATAGCTAGACAGTTGTAATTTTTTCAGATGGTGTATTTCAGCTGCCGCTATAACAACCAGTATACTATAAATAAAACAATAGTTATTTGTTATACAAGAGTGCAAAATTGCTTATTAACCGCGTGCTCACTTTTGATGATCGAGCAAGCGAAGGATTCTAAAATCCTGAGCGTTAGCAATGGAAATTAAAAGAGCACAAGGCGAAAAATCTTTGCACTCGAGTGCAACACGTAACTTTTCATCCCACCCCAGCGAGGAAATGATTACACACGAAAAATAAAAAAAATGAATTACTTATTTTAGTTTCTTCACTTATTTTTAACATAAGGTTTTAACAATATGACGTGAAAAGATAATGGCGAGCGCAAAACACATTTAAAAAAAGTACAGCAAAAAGGTTCCGACTCTGAGTTTTTATTACTTAATTTAATTTGTCCTCTAGCGGACTATCCTAACCGGCTTTTGCCGAATAGCAAAAATACTCTTTCCGAGATGGTGGGATGAAAACATGTTGTTATTGCTTGAATAAATTATGACAAGAGATACAAACTTGAACTAATGTTGTAAAGATAGATAATGTTACGGAATCTATAGTGCACGAGGCTAACTTGCGCTTAGCCAATTTTTTAAGTACCTTTCGTAGGTATGCAGTTTTAGTTTTCGTATTGATAAAGAAGACGTGGTTTCACGCGTACCTGATTGTCGGAAAGGTCCAACTTTAGTTTCGTTCACATTCGGTGAACTTCATCAGGGATGTAATGAGTCGTTCCATGACACGTCTCGCACCAGTCTTCACAATATGAATCAAACACGCGTTAGTTTTCAAATAAAATTATAATTTAAATCAAATAATAAATTTTTGTTTCAGTCGAGAACGTCTCACGTTCTTGGGCACGGGTCTCTCATATGAATGGGATTACAAATCGTATTATGCCATATATTACTAATCGATGGCGATGGGTATTACATGTTGCATATGTTTACGAACATTTCCCTCAAACATCGTGTATATAAGTCATTTGAAGACTTAATGAGTCTTCAAATGTGAGCTCGCCGTAGCCGAAATCGGTGGGGAAACATCATCATCATCATCATCCACTCACCTGACTCACCTCACCTGTACACTCGACGTTATCAGCATCTAAACTTCCATCTTCAAGGCAGGTTTGTGATCCGGGCCCCGTGAGTCTATATGGAGGGAAACAGCTCCATATCAATCGGTAAGATCTAACTTTTTCTCCAGGTCCGTACGAGTTGAAATGAGAATTTTGCGACCTGGCATCCAAAATAGCGGGCTCCACTTCTATAAGTGAGTAACTACCATTCTTGGGAAACGGCGGAAGCGTACAGTTATACCTGGAAAGTGCGTTTTTTATTTTATACGGGGTGATATGATTTCGAGAATATTGAAAAACAAAATACCAGTGTTTTTTAACCTAGACTGATTGTGATAATTACATGGGAAAACTTCAAAGGTTTAAACCAATGAAAGAATTTCCAAATCAGCTTAGCCGTTTCTGAGAAATCAAAAACCAGAAATATGCAGTTGAATTAAGTACCTCTTCCTTATTGAAAGTCGGCAAATAGAAGAGAATTTATCGATATAATACATGTTATCGATATATTATGCGCAACACTTTTCATCAAATTTAAATGAAATTTTATAGTCTTAAAGATGCAGATTTATCATTAATAACTAGCTGTACCCGCGACTTTGTTCGCGGTTGCTAACCTTGCATAGATATACTATGGGACTGAAAAAAATAGAAAATGTATTCAGTGGTCCATTCGAAAGACTTATCATTGTAAAAGATACAATACGATAGCAGTGTTTTGAACTGTAAATTTGGTTAATTAACGCAATACAAAAGTTTGCACAATTATGTTCAACATGAGTGGGCTATTTTTAAGAACTAAAGATTCTGCATAGCATTAACGCCAATTTCATTTTGCAAATTCAGTACTCATTTTAACCCATAGTTAAGTTTTTTGCAAATGTATTCATTCCGATTGTCTATTTATTTTTATTGAAGACAGGTAGGCGTTTGACAACCAGCTCGCACGATCACAGAAGTCAGCGACACTATGGCCCCTAGATAGAGCTGGAATTCGTCTATAGTCTCTCAAAGAAGGCCGCCACAACATACCGTTAGGTGTCTGGCGACAGATTTTTCAATTTGAGGGTGGTAGCTAGCCAGGCAAGTGTTGAAAATGTCCTACCATCATGCTATTGTTGGCACGATGTTTTCCTTCAACGGAAGCTGAATCACTTATTATGAATTGAAAAAAAATTGTGGACGCTGTGTTCTTACACGTACAGTCATACACATACAAAAACCGTTACCGAGCTAAAGTAAAAGACGACTTTTATCCCCTCTTCCACGGGAATCTCCACTTATTTTCGCGATAACATCATTTCAAGTAGATCTTTCTAACAAAAAAAACATCCAAATCTCGTGTTATAGCTAAATGCGACTTTCATGCGTCCCACGGAAACCCCCAGTAAATTTCGGGATAAAATCATTGCAGTGAGACCTTTCCAACAAAAAAGAATCATTCAAATCAAAGCACGCGTTACTGAGTTATAATTAAATACGACTTTCATCCCCCCTTCCACGGAAACCCCTTGGGATTTTCGGGATAAAAAAATTGATAAGATTCATCAGAATCTATCCAGCAGTTCCAGAGTTATGGAAAGTCCAGAAACAGACAGACAGATAGACAAATATGAAAAAAAAAATATTTGGGGTCTGTATCGTTAATAACACCCCTCGCAAAAGAAATTTTTAAAATATAGGTATTCAATGTACAGAATTCGACCTGTTACACTTTTATTGTAAGTATAGATTACCCACTAGAGTCATTATCTATGCTTCTTTCCATCCCAGGTCAAATGTTGGGTGATGAAAAGACAATAACATATTTTTAGCTCTTGCTTGAAATTATCTATAACTTTGAGTAACTTTGTCAACTTGAAGTATCGTATCTGTCGACCCTGGAAAGAGTTGCCATGTTTTATCTTTGCTTTTTTTTTGTTTGTAGTAATTTTTAATCACTTGTTATTACTTGTCACGATAGGAAAGCGAATCTGTAATTTCCCTTATGCCAAGCTTCACTACTCCATGGATACTCGTAGTAAATAACTCACAGACCAATGTTTGTTTCATTTCAAAAAACTTACGTGTTCTTTTCATTTTCAAAGATAACACCCGTATCCAGTGGTGAATCGCTGTCGGTTGATATGTATGTATTCTCTTCGTAGTCATAGATAACACTTGTGTCTGGCCGTGATACAGTATTGGTCGAAACGTTCGTATTCACTTCATCTTCATATATGACACTTGTTTCCAGCGATGGGGCGGTATTGGTTAATACGTACGCATTCACTTCTTCTTTATCAGGTTTGAGGTTTAAATAATCCGTAGAATCTATAAAAGTTTATACCCAGTCATTTACTACCTTAGTTAGGCCTTGTCCGCACTGGAATATTTCACTACGAGGTTTTCATTCTCGCGTATTGAATTCCGTGATCGGAATTACACCTACTACGCACTATGAATAAAATTCCGTACTATTTTCGTCAGTTAAATTCAGTTCTCGGTTGAGACGCACGTGTAAAATGGACAACCGAACTAAAATTTTAATCTATCTAATACTACGTATCAGACGTATAAGAAGATGTCATAAACATTGGGTTCACCTACTTACGGCATTGAGACCCATGAATGGATTTTTTACATAAAAATATCAAGAATTGCGAAAGGACAGCAAAAAGCTATTTGGCTATTAAAGAATGACAAATAATCATCTGATAATTTACTTAACCTAATTTTACAAGCGCGCAACATCTTTTCAATGGCGAGGTTGTACGACTGAACGAAACGCGCGAATTTTATTTCTCAGTGCGGACATAGCCATACTTACTTTATACGATACAAAATATTCGCGCGGAAATAAATCGCACCGCTTCGCGTTCAATTTGCATCAAATCACAGATTTTTCTTCAAGCACGGTTTTTTTACCGACACTCTTCAAAGATTAAATGTGTTACAGAACTGCGAGAAAAAAACGTGCGGTGAAATATCGCAGTGCGGACAAACCCTAGAAATCAATTCATTTTTTTAAACATTGGCGTAGTAGGCACATTAAATCTCATGGTTTTTTTTAAGTAAGTAGGTATTTTTACGCAGAAAATGACAGGATCTTAGAAAGACAAGATTCCGAAATGAAGAGATCTCAAATCAAAGAGATCTCACCAAAGATGAGATCGCACGATGATAAGATCACAAAAATCACTTACTTGCACACTTAAAATCAAAAGAATCCACATAGACAGTTCCGTCCTTGAAGCAGTTCTGTTTACTGGGCGCAGTGAGGTTGTAGCCAGGATTGCAGTACAATAACAACCTATAGGACTTAACCTTCTCTCCGGGACCGTACGCCGTGAAATCTGAATCTTGTGACGTAGGATTCCAGTTACCGGGTTCCGCTTCTAGGACTTCGTACGAGCCATTTTTGGGAAATGGTGGAAGCGTGCATTTGTATCTGAAAAGTAAAATGGGTTTAATACGGAGAAAGCATTTCTACCTAACTGCCCAAAATGAGGGTAATATTTTTGGAATATACGTACGTTTGTAAGTGTCTATTGCTATGTATTGTGTCACTATACAGAATAAACCGAAAGACTGATTTTAATGTGCCAGATGTCACTGGGTTTCTCTTTATCTGTTGATGATGAGGTGGTAAAGCCGCGGGATGGAACTAGTATAGCTTATATACTAGTTGCATTCCTCGGTTTCACTCGTTAGGATACAGTGGTCTATGGTTTTAAGTAATGGTTTTTTAAGGCGCTTGTAACCATTTATTCTATTGGCAAACAGAGATAGTAAAAACTTACGATTTTGTATCATCATAAGTATGAATGCTGGAATTACCTGTAAAAGAAATGTAAATCAAAACAAGATGAATTCAAAGTCAGTTACGAATTAAATCATTTTATTCACATAGAATTACTTTCAATCATACATATGTTGATATAATACAGGTAACAAGTCAGGGAAGAACGTTTCGATACGATGATCGGAGACGGAATGAGCCATACAACACATTTTCTTTTCTTGTAAACTTTAACTACCCCTTCATTTTTAATAAAAACCCCGGGTACCGTCACTATTGACTCTAGTTTCTGATTGGTCTTAACATCGACCAATCAGAAACATGTATTTTAATGTTCCAAGTATAAAAATGACAATATGAATTCCAAATAAAATCTGGCAATAGTACTACAAATTTACGACAATCCTAATTATAACTGTCTAGTATTATTATTCTACATACTGTGTGTGTCTACTGTCAAATGCTGTAAAGCAAAATTTTCTCGTTTTGGCCGCAGATAAACTCATTATTTGTTTAGGATTCGCTTTTACTTAACACTTTTTTTTCACCTACACTGTCCCACCGCTGGGCAAGGTCTCCCCTATATCCTTCTATGCTTCACGATCCTGGGCCATTTTCCGCCAGTCCAGTTCAAATGCGTCGAGATCGCAATTATTTGACAAAAATATATTCCTATCAGTGTTTAAAGTAAGTAGAACGAGTGAGCGTCATGACATATACCTCTGTAATAGCGATGAAATAAAAGAAGTTTTTTAGTCCAGTTTGTTAAAAGTTACTTACGCACACATTGGACGCTTTCATCAGGGTTGTCAAAACTTCCATCTTCGAAACACGTCTGAGTTGACGGGCCTAACAGGTTGTGCGAACGGTAGCATCGCCACGCTATAGTATAGCTCGTGAGCTGGTGACCAGGAAGATAATTTAGCTTCATTTTCTCGGGCTGTGGTTGTAAGACTGAGTAGGCGCCATTTTCGGGAAATGGTGGAAGCGTGCACTTAAATTTGGAGAAAATCTCGAAGAGCCTGCGAATTGAGTCAGTTGGCAATTCCTTACTCGTTAGGAATGTACCCATCCGTTTGAGACACGCGTCTGTAAACTTTTTCGCGGAAAAATTTAAATCTGAGTCGATAAGGAGTCGAATTCTCGTATTCTTGTGTTTTCCCTATTTGTTTTGATGTCAGCGGGAAAACCCTAGTTAATATTATTTTTATAATAAATTCCATTTTTATTCTTAACATTAAATCAAACAACTAGATAGGAGTGTCACTACCACGATAGTTTTTGTGCATAAGCCAAAGTTGATGACTGATAACCCTACCGCGACCGAGCGTAGGTATAAAAATTAAAGCTTGTACAAGTGATTGACTTCTGTACCTAATTGTATTATCTGTATTCTGATCGAACTTATTGCAAACATGGTTATTCAATAAATACGTTCTGTACGAATTATGTTTTCCAAAAAGTAGTGGTACTCAATTCGACTGTATTTTTTTTAATATCTGTTACCTGATTTCTCGGAGTTTGCTGGACCGCTTTGAAAAATCTTTTATAATTAATTATTGCTTATTTATTAACAAAAATTAAAACACTAACTAAACTATATACAAAGAACCTAAACATTAGAAATTATTATTAGTCTGAAAATAAAATGATGTCCGTGTGGCAAAGTCCCAAGAATGCTAGCAGCATTCCCGCGTTGAATTGCCACTGAAATCCTTTGAGCAAGGAATGAGCCAGCTCTCTTGTCACCATTCTTTTATTGTTTAAAACTGCTGCATATATCTCATGTGGTTTCATTATTAATTTAAATAAATTGCTTAAGAGGTTTGATTATTACATCGGATTAACTAAAAAAGTTCTATCTCCGCCTGCCGTAATGGAAGTCCGTAATCACTTTAAAAAAAAAAAATATGCCATAATAAATATACGTCTTAATCAAAACACTTGATATATGACACACGGACTACTTTTTATTAAAAGCACAGATAAAACAATACGCAGATAGATTACTGATTCTATGATTAAAAGTTCAAAGTCAGAATTAAAAAAAACACCATTGGTAATACCCAGCCCCAATATCCTGCCGAATTTGGCTGAATTCCTGACGTCTAAAATATTCACAGAACCTTTACACCAAGTCTCTTCAATAACGGTTGGAAACTATAACTTGTACTGGATGAAGTACGATATTCCTTGCTGACAAACATCCTTACATACAGATTGACAGACGAAAGACATTTTTTCTCACAATTTCAGTTTCGAAGAAAAGACGCGTCGCTCGCTTGGTCAATTAAACGACTAAGAAACTTATAGAACCAACTTACTGGTCGTCATCCTCGGCACGATAAGTTTGACTGCTCGCTAGATCTATAAAGACAATTATTTATAATTGAATTGTAATATTTCATGGAATGAAAAATATACATGTTTGAAAAATAAATGAACACCAACTTTAATTCGTCGCAAACTTTCGTTACAAAAATATCATGTAGGAAACTAAGAGTTGTATTGAATAAAAAAACTACTGTTCTGATTTTTGTACAATTTTCTGAGACTTATTTGAAATTATATTCCGAATCTAAAAGAAGCATATTTCTTGTAATCTGTCCAGCCATCTCTGAGAAAGCCGGAACATATAGGTATATATAATATAATAAAGTTATAATATATAGAAAACTAGCGGCAAGTACGTGCTTCGCTATGTATAGATAAATGAAGGTGAATGTGATAAATGAAGAACCGCTCGACTAATTTTGGCTAACTTTACATTAACCATCTACTAAATAGTCCGATCAAAGCCTAAACATTTGGTTTGGATAGGTGAGCCCGTTCTTGAGTTATAAAATTATAACGAAAAGTGGCATTGACTTTTATATATATTGAAGATTATAATTAGAAAATCAGTCATTTCGGGAAAAAATCTTTTTGAAGTACGTACGTTATGTAGATATATACATTTTAACATTCAGATCAAACCACCCGGTAACGTTTTTTTTTAATCAAAATAATTTTGCATTTTCATTGACTCCGTGACCTTTTTATTTCGCTTGCCGGCCGAATTAAAGTTAATTTTCACTTTTTATTTAAAGCATCACTTCTAAACTTACACAATAACAGTAGAGATATACACAGCATTTTAACGTCTTATCTGCAGACTTATAACCACCAAATAATTCTTAATTTTTTTGTCTTGCAATAAAATAACTTTACTTATCTTACCTCACACGCCAAAGTATGTTTGGGTTTGTGATAATTAGTAAGTAGGTACTCGTAGGTATGTTTTTATTTATCTGGGGACACGGCAGTGCCCCTGCCAAGTCGAGCAAAATAAAGCACGGCTTTACCATGCTTCTCTCGATGCGGTTCGAGTCATTTTCAACTATAGCTTCGTTGTGGGAGAAGCTAGAAACCCAATTTTTTTGTGACTTCTAAAGGCATATATCTAAAGATATATTTCCAAATTACTTACATGAAATTAAGACTAGTACTTTAAGAATTATAGCAAGCCAAAGTTCCTTAGTTTTGTCACTGATTCACTAACTCACTAACTCACCGATTATCAGAATTCTAAGGTACTGCTAACAGTACTTGGAAAGTTCCGAAATGTTGAACACAGTTATTGTTTAGCCTGTATAGCAAGAACAATATCTAACATTCTAAATTTTTCAACTGTTTCCGAGATACATTTGTACAATCTGAATAAGTAGCGATTGCGATTGTGATTGTGATTGTTATTGTGATAGCGATAGAGATAGCTATAGCGAGTACAACTGGGTACAACTCGGGTACAACTCGGGTACAACTCAGGTGCAACTCGGGTCTTCAAAAAGTAAAGTTCAAAGTTCTATAAAGTTCAATGAGATCCCATCATAAACATTACATGTACAAAAATGCACAAGTCTCGCAGCGCATTTTTTCTGCCGTAATAAGTTATGAAATCGTATGTAAACCAAGGTAAATGTTAAACTATTTGTAAAATACTTACTTGTGTCGAGCTAGCAACTCTTTAAATGTATCTAATAATATAGACGCGTATATAGACCTGGACTTATTCTCCTCGAGCATTGTTTCGGCTAGATGGCTGTTGAGCGGAGATTTTTTCTGATAAATTTACTGTAGGTATAAAATATGGGACAATATCCACACAATGGTCTTCAGGTCCCAAACTAGGCGCAGCCTGTGCTATAGTAACCTGATGACTGATATACAGTATGTACTTATATACATAAATACTTACTTATATATATACCGAACACCCAGACACAGGTCAAACAGACATATTCATGCACACAAATGTTTGACCTGTCCGGGCATCGACCCCGGGGCCAGGGGCGCAGAAGGTAGTATTGCTAGCAACTGCGCCAACCGGCCAGTCATATATTTCTTCTTCTCATATTTTTTTGTTACATTATGTCTGTGTGTGTTACTCTGTTGTATATTCAATAACTTCACTCTATTTATTCGTCTTACGGATTGTTTACTGAACTCAACTAGATTCAATCCCCAACTCGACCCTAAGCCATCTACAACTCGTCTCTAACTCGACCTCAACTCGTACCAAACTTGTCTCTTGCTCGACCCTAAGCCGTCACCAACTGATGAGTTGGTGACGGCCAACCAGGGACCAGTAGAGTTGAGGACGATTTGAGGTCGAGTTGGGGACGAGTATCCCTATATATAGTATACAGTATAGTAGTCCCTAAATCGTCCCCAACTCATCCTGAACTCGTCTGAAACTCAACCCAAACTCGTCTTCAACTCGACCCAAACTCGTCCCCAACTTATCCCCACTGTATCGCTTCAATTAATAAAAATTACCGTAAGTTCGCACAATTATGTTCAGTATGTTAAGATTCTGCATATCATAAACGCCTATTTAATTTTACGAATTCTGCACTTATTTTAACCTTCCTGTTTATTTTTTATTTAAGACAGCTAGGCATTTGACAACCAGCTCGCACGACTACAGAAACCAGCGACACTGTGAATCCTAGATGAAGCATGCCTAGTCTGGAATACTCTGGTTCTCAAAAAAAGCCGCCGCAACACACCATTAGCTGTTTGGCGAAAGATTTATCAACTTAAGGGTTAGCTAGTTAGCCAGGCAAGTATGAAGATTGCCCTTCCACCATGCTATGGTTTTCACACGATGTTATCCTTCACCGGTAGCTCAGGTTCTAATGCGTATTTCATGGGATCGAACATCGTACCTCTTGCACGGCAATCTACCCACTATGAATACTCGGTCACCATCGCTACAAAAAATTGTGGACGCTATGTGTTGACAAATATGTGTCATATGTGTGCTATGTTTCCATGTAGGGCTACAGTATCACAGTATCGATTTCCGTGGTCGTGCGAACTTGTATTCAAATGCCTAGTTGTGTAGTATAAAAAATATTAGGTCCTTACATATGAAATTGGCGTTTTGTCGTACCGGCCACTTTGATCTCAAATATCTCTTCTTTGGTTAGGGATTCCAATTTCAAATTTATACAGCTATTTATTCATACATTTGTATTTCGAAAACCGTAATTCATTTGTTTTGTCCTCGTTTGGTTTTTTCTTTGCGTCACGCAGTTTACAAAATGAAAAAAAAACTTGAAATATCCGAAAGATCCGATTTCAAATCCCTTCATTATTGTGCCGGTTGAGTAATGTAACGCAGCAGTTGACGCGCGTTTGTCGGTTTGCTGCACTCAATTTATGAGGTACCCACCTTTCAAGCTTTTTCACCTTTCCAATTTGCTTCAAGTGGATTAAAACAGTTTTATCACTAACACCGCAGCCTGTAGCTAACTCGTCGTGCGATGGATCTGCTTCCACAATAGCTTTCAATTCTTCATTAGCAACTTTAGTCTGCGGCCGTCCACGGGGCTTGTCAGGGGCTTGCAGGTCGAAATTTCCAGAACGAAAACGTTGGAACCAAAAACTCACTGTGTTTTCTTTTGCGACACCGCCGCCATACACATCATTAATCCTTCGAGCCGTTTCTGCAGCACTGGTACCACGGTGAAACTCGTACTCGTAAATAACGCGATATTTCAAGTTTTCCATTTTGTAAACTGCGTGACGCAAAGAAAAAACCAGACGAGGACAAAACAAATGAATTACGGTTTTCGAAATACAAATGTATGAATAAATAGCTGTATAAGTTTGAAATTGGAATCCCTATCCAAAGAAGAGATATTTGAGATCAAAGTGGCCAGTACGACAAAACGCCAATTTCATATGTAAGGACCTAATATATCTAGTAATAAGAAATGTTTCTTTTCAGTCGGCTGAAAAATACGAGACAGTATCGTGTTTAGAAACTGACACTAGAGACGGTGAGGAACAGCACCCGCCACGACTGGCTGAGACCTGTCTGAGGGAACTGGTAGGAAGAGCCTCTTTCGGACACATTAGGAGCGTGCTACGACCTGTTCTTACGTAAGTATAAAAGAGGAATAGCATGGGCCCTAACGTTACACCTTGTACTACTCCGTATGAGAAAAAATGTTCCAATTTTGGAAAGTTGTAAAAACGATTGTTTACCATATATATGTACAATCATAATCTATCTATCTATCTATTTTTTAGCTATAAACTAAAAAATAAAAATTATAAAGAAGTACAATACCGATGTCGTATTCCTTTGCTTTCTGCAAATAATTTCAGATAATCCTTTCTAAAAAATAACTATGCAAATTAAATTTCAATAGTAAAAACTCCCTTGCTACAACTTTTTAGGCGTCCAATAAAAGATTTTTTGTTAAAACTACATAAATGAAGTAGATTTTTTTGGGTACAATAATTTGAGTTAGTCATTACTTACAAAAAAATCATCGTTACTGAAGCACGCGTTAGCAAATTACAGTTAAATATGGCTTTTATCCCCTCTCTCACGGGTACCCCCACTAATTTTTCGGATAACATCATTTCAGGTACACCTTTCTAGCAAAAAAAGAATCATCCAAATCGAAGCACGCGTTACCAACTTATAGTTAAATACGATTTTCATCCCCCTTCCCACAGGAACCCCCCCTAACTTCTGGGATAACTTTAATTTCAGTTACTTCTTTCTAACAAAAAATAATCATCCAAATCAAAGCACGCGTTACTGAGCTATAATTAAATAAGGATTTCACCACCCCCCTCCCACGGGAACCCCTTCTGAGTTTCGGGATAAAAAGTAGATAAGATCCTATCTAATGGTATAAAACTTAAGCATACCAAGTTTCATTAGAATCTATCCAGCAGTTCTGAAGTTATGAAAAGCATAAATTAAGAAAAATATAGATTTGGGGTCTATATCGTTAATAACACCCCCCGCAAAAGCTTTTTTTAAATATATTCAATGTACCTACAGAATTTTACCTCTTACAGTTTTATTATAAAATTTACTATAGATTTCACTCAGGGAGGATGTAGTTATCGAAGCTAAACCCGAATCTGTATTCATTTTCATTTTTGTCTGTCTGTTTGTCCGTCTGTCTTTCTATCTGTATATTGACTAGGCATCACTCTGAAACTACTGGATGCATTCAAATGAAATTCACCGGGGTTCCTGTGGGAGGAAGGATCAAAGACATAATGATGTATTAAGTGGAAATTCAGTAACGCGTACTTTGTACTTTGATTTCGATAATTCTTTATTATTTGTAAGAAGGGATGAACTGAAATTAATTTGATCCCGAAAATTAATGGGGGTTCCCGTGGAAGGGGGGATGAAGGTCATATTTGGCTAGACCTCAGTAACGCGTGCTTCGATTTTTATGATTCTTTTTTTGTTAGAAATGACATACTGAAATTTATGTTATTCCGAAAATTAGTGCATGTTTAGGGAGAGGGGGATGAAAGTCGCATTTGGCTACCTCAGGGCCTCAGGGTGTAAGAGGTAAGAAGACCAGACCTCAACAGTCAAAGAAGAAATCTAATATTTTACGATTTACGAAATATGTAATTTCAAAATAAACCCAAATTAACCTAATAAAAGTGATTCTTCAAGACCTTCAGAGGGATCACTGAAACTAATACTAACATAAATTACACAAGCATATTGCGAACAAAGTCGCAGGTACAGCTAGAATTTAATAAGACAATGAATATAAATTTACAAAGTGCTGACCTCTTAAGTTTCTGAGATTTTTATGCAAACTTAATTAAGTACTAGTTTGTTTACATCATAAAACCAGTTTCACAGGTCACCTGTCAGTTGTTAGTGTGAGAAAAGGCTTAAGACAAGCAACATGTGTATACTGCTATTCCTTTTCTGTAAGTAAAACCATATAATTTTAAACTATATAATCTCAGTCTCTTCAAATCGCTAGTGAATCGGTTTCTTCTAGGCAAGCGAGCTACATCCTGGACCGCATCGTCAGTTTACATCAGGTGAGTTGCGGTCAAGCGCAAGTCTATACCGACTATGAAAAATAATAATACCGAAGATGATATAAAATGTTTCAATGTTGAGATCGTTTGGCAATTATTTCTATCTTATTCATATAAGTGTTGAGATCGTTTGGCAATTATTTCTATCTTATTCATATAAGTGTTGAGATCGTTTGGTAATTCTTTCTATCTTATTCATATAAGTAAAACAGTATTTGTATTTTTTCATTGTCTGTCTGTTTAAAGTGATGTTTCTATAAAACGTTAATCCATTATTCGAAGGTCGTAAGGAAAAAATGTTTTTTTTAAGTTAATTTAGTTTAAGGACTGTGGATTTTGTTCAATAAATAAAATCAATAAATTCTCTAATCTATTCATTCCTAAAAATTAATTAATTAATTCTAGTTCAATAACTATTTTACTCATTGAAATTTACACTTACCTATCGTCATGTAATGACCTCCCAAAAATGGCAGTACTAAATTCGACCCTATTTTTTCATTCGTTTGTTCCTTTAGTGATTTTTCGTATCTAGATGGCGAAACCAATTTGAAAAGTATTCATTTTCATTAGGATACTTTTGAAGTGATCACATTTATGTTATATCAATATCGTTGCAGGAGTTTTGTTATTGAATCTAAATAACTGAATAAACAGTTTTAAGCTATATTGAAGTCGATACATAGGTTATCACTTTTTTTTATACTAACTCGGCCACGGAATTTGCAATTTATCACCAGAATTTCATTTGCCATAATTTCATCTGCTATACTAGTCAACAGACAAAATTTTAGTGTTCATAATTTTATTATGTCATACTCATTGTGTACTATATTAATCACGTGCTAGAAACTTTGTTTCCCATAAAACTAATTTAAATAACATCATTTGTTATCATCATTGTTAGCCGTAATTATCATATGCCGTAACATAATTTGCCATTGAAATTATTTCTAGAATAAATACCTAAAATCGGTTTAAACAGGTTTACGGCTTTGGTGTATTTGAAATTAAGTATGGCTTTGTTAAATAATATTAGGTTACGAGTAGGTTAAATTAGAACATGAAAAACAATGCTCTAGACAGATTTGGATGTATTTGAAATTAATTACGTATAATACGTATGGCACTCGTATCATTATGGAATCTAATGTACGGACAAACAAGAGAACGATAATGAATTTTATGGTAAACAAACAATTCGGGCAAATAAAATTCGGGCATATGAGTAATATTGCTTATATCTTTCGGGTAAACAATAGACAACCTGTTTATTGTCGTTCGTGCGCTCGTATTGCAATAGTTTCATCTGTAATTAATTACAGTTTTCGTAAAGTTTTCATTAGTTATGACATCTAAAAGTGAAAACGAAGTACCATTGTGCTGTTCTGACGAGGAATACGGAGGAGAAGGTCAGCCGGCGAAAAAACAGCTCCTAACCCATTACTATAAATGATTGTATTTCAATACACAAATTATTTTTTATAAAATAACGTGTTTTATTTTTCTGTTCTCAATAGTTCATATGTTATAATAGTGGCTTTAATATACTATTACTTGATGTCAATTTTAGGTAAATTTAACGATCGATTAATGTAGGATGACTTACATTTTAAATATTATACAATTAGAAGCTAATAAAAAAAAGTGAAAAGTGAAAGTTTATTTTTTTCTTCAAAACACACAATAACAGTAAAAAGCATACACTAAGTTTAACGGAAAAACTATAACGTTATAATATGTTTGTCAGAACCCGACCCCAACTCAGCATACATGCTAGCTGCAGCTTGTGCAGCAGCCAGCGCTGGTCTTACGCTGGGACCGGGCAGTGACGTTACGCACGTGTGACGTAGGCAACAAGCTACTAACTAAAACATCTTACACAAAAAAAACCGTACATAAATTAATATAAGTAGAATTACTATTTTGGTTTCATATATTAATATTTTAGAAGTTTGCTATTTGAATGCATGCCACAAATTTAGATGCTAAAAAATAACCACCATGCTGAGTTATATTTACAGTGGCTTACATAGAAGATAACTAGTGGCTGAGATACTATTATTCAGACGCGCGTTGGTTGTGGCCGTCTTAGTAATTTAGAAGGTGACTTAAATTATTACGACGAATAATGCTATTAAATTGAAAGAACCTTGTTTAATTAGTACCCTTAAAAAACCCTAAAGCAATCATTTGCAGTGTCAACAAATAGGTAGGTATTTTCTGATAAAGTGATATACGTGCGGCGAAATATATATGCGAAAGTAACTCTGTCTGTCTGTCTCGCTTTCACGCCAAAACCACAGAACCAATCTAGATGAAATTTGGTACACAAGTAGATTGGGCCCCAGGAAAGGCCATAGGATACTTTAACCGACTTCAAAAAAAGTTGTTCCCCAATATCTCAATAATCCAATGGGGAACTACGAGGGTGAAACCGCAGGGAACAGCTATATAGTTAATTATAAAGAATATTCAAAAAAATATTCAATAGTGGTCAAATGGAGGGATCCATTTGACCCTCTTAGGAATTGAATTTCCAAAAATCCTTTCTTAGGACACCCTATAATGAATAAACTCTCCAAATTCTCCAAATTTCATGTCTCTAGGTTCTGCGGCTTAGGCTTACAAATATTTACCCGACCGCCCAAAGAAAAGAATAATATTTTTTGAGTGTATTTTTATATAATTGTATGTAAGTATGCATATGTATGTAACTATGCCTAACTCTTAGTGACCTTCTCCAGTGTAAAACGGTAGTCAGATTATGTTGTGCGATATGTCATTGCATTCGTCCCCACCTGCAGATAGTCATGGCCTAATACTGGTACCTAGCATTCTGCGGTGTCACTCGTTAAGATACAGTGGTCTACACTATATGCAGTCGGGTTTTTTAAACTCACTTCTAACAATTAGTTTATTATTAATAACTATATAGTTGCGTCCCGCGGTTATTTGATCATCCCATGATAACACTTAATTTTTCCAGGATAAAATGTAGCTTATGTGTTAATCCAAGGTTATCCAATCATTCACATCCGTTTGTTTAGCCGTTTGAGCGTGAAGGAAGAACAAGCACACACAAACTTTCGCTTTTATAATATAAGTGTGATATTAGATTGCGTTTGGCTGCAACTGGTCGGATGTCAAGCGATGATGTGGCTTAAGACGCAGCATTTCTATAGAGACTAGAAAACAGCCAGATTGCTATCGAACAGTGACACCGTACGCGGCTCTTTAAATGAAATTTACTATAAGTAGCATTGAATCATAGCACATTACCTATCGCCCTTACAATCGTGTATTTAATAATTTATCGGTTAATTTATTTCACTAATTTATTATATTCATAACTTTATAAACTGTATTATATTATTACTTGCTGACATACTAATATTATATCGTAGTGTATTTGTTCTAAGTCTTGTTAACAACTTTTAACTAATTTCTACAACTGTTTGTAATAGGTAGGTGAATACACAAAATACAAAATTATCTAGTGACATTTTTAGTACAAATATAAAAATTTACCTAAACACTTAAATTAAAAAAAAACCCATCCAACTCACTGCCTTGTGGCAATGTTCCCAGGATGCTGGCAGCCTTACCTCGCTGAATAATTAAACTTAACTTTTGAGCAAAGTAAGTGCCAGCCCTGGGATCTCCCGAGGCGAGGACCAGTCTCAAAGATAATTCTTTACAAAATTTATTAAACTATTACAATCTACTATTACAATCTACTATTACAATCTACTATTACAATCTACTATTACAATCTACTACTAACTTTTAACTATTTATTTATGAATATTATATATTATTATGTTTACCGCGCTAAGGCCGTTCCAGTTTTGTTATATCTTTAAGCGATAAGGCTGCCATTAGAAATCTTGCGTTTTTTGTATTGTTTTTTTTTATATATTGTTATAAGCTGGTTTTTAATAAAGAACTGTCTATCTTATCTTATTAAGTAGGTACGTAAAGTTACTACTGTGAAAAAGAATTCTAAAACATGTATTATAGATTTTTTGAATCACCTTATATAATTAGCCAAAAGGAAGGTAGTGGCGTTAAATGAAATTTTATCGTAACTTTTCAGGTATTTCAAGCATTCAGCCATACGTTGCCGGAAAATATGAGTAAGTTTATCTTTAACGTGGTTAAATAGAAAAAAAAATACTATTGTCACTTTTTATTATTGTTCTGCCGTGCTGGTTAACGATGGCATTACCATATCTATACCTTTTTTTTGTTCTTAAGGGAGACCCTTCAAGAGCTTTCCTAGAACTATTACAATCTACCTAATGCTAATAAGTAATTTAAATTTATCTAAAAATTCTACACAATAATTTTTCTAAGTATTATATACGGGGCAAACTCTGTTATGTCGAAAACACAAAACTATTACGACTACAAGAACTGTCCAATGGTTAAAGTTATTACTAAAGAACACAATTTAAACTAAAGGATTAAGAATAATATTAATTCTCAGGTTAAACTGCACCCTGCCTCCTCGCCACAAACATGGTACTTACTTATTGATCCAACCGGCCCTGGCCTCCTACCCCGAACCAGGGCAGAAGTTCACTTCTTACACTATCCACCTACAGTGCGAGCTTGGGTACGAGCTGGTCTCGCCTCCCACTCAGACCTGCTTTGAAGATGGAAGCCTGAGCTATCCAACTGAAGACTTCGAGTGCATGCGTAAGTTAATAGAGAATGACAACAGAAAAAGAAAGAAAGAAAACTTTTACTAAAACACATAGACAATACAACAATACTAACAAAGATAAGATAAATAATACATAATGTTATTAACACATAATATTAAAGGTACTTTACTATCGTTGTAGTGAAGAACAAGTCAAAAAAGGTCACTAACTCAGCTGTAACAGAATTCTCCGCAGCGCTGATTATCGGCCTTGACCTTCAAAGACACGAGATAATATTAAAGAAGCTAGTTTTAGATAAGAATTTAGAAAAATAAGTAGTATAAAGCGTGAATACCTTTACTAACAACGTTAAATACGAAAAATATGGTTGACTAACTCAAACTCTCAATATAGATACTTACCTAAATACCAGAGCAGTTCATGTACTGCGTCAGAGTAGGTCTAGTATTATAAAAATAGAAATATAATTTTATTTGTTACAGAATACAACTTTATAAACACTCAGATTCTGATTCTGATCTAAAACCTTTCTTTTTCGCTTTTTTATTGCTTTCTGTCACAAACCTGCCCCAACTCAACACAGTACCGGCTGAACTTCACGCACGTCACAAACCACAGAGTAACTTCGTTCAGCTTTGAAAAAATTAATTATAAAATCAAATTTACAAAAATGATGTTGTTTTGGCCGGTGGAACGTCAAACGTAGCAGTGGGTAAAAACTTTACGGTTTTTATTTTAAATTTAATTATTGGTATCATTTTTATTTATTTAACCAAAACTGCTTATTTTCCGTATATTTCTTTAGATTTTAGCCTTGTTCATTTATTTTACCTATTTTTGGTTTGAGTTGTAATCGTGGGGATCGATCCCCCTAACCCCGGTAGTGGTTCACTGGGTTGTTCCGATTTTACTAACCCTCTTTCCCCTGCCGCTTTTACTTCAGTTACTACTTCTGAGTCAAGGAGAGAGTCAGTGGTAGAGAAAGACCTCCCAATGACTCTGATGGTTTTGAAAATGCAGATATCAAGATAACAAGTGACTGCTTAACATCACCGTTTTTTTTTCATCACGTTACGTTCGTCGGCATCGTTACCCTTGAGTCAGACTGTGCTAGGCAGTGGTTCCTGTGATCCTACATCTACAAATAAATGAATCTTCCCCTGCCGCTGGGACTTCAATTGCCATCACTCCATCTGGGGCTGTGGTAAAACTGATGGCTGCGGTTCATTTTTGTTAGACTCCTTAGACTCTCTAAACCTTTGCGTCCTTAATGATGGCTCTCCTGCGAGAAGGTCCCGTCTTAATGAATTTCGTAGTTCAGTTGACTTTGTCTTTGTGTTCTCCGGAGCTGGCTGCTCTTTTAACCTGGACTGTGCTTTCATCTACGTCTGGTAGCGATCATTTTCCCTATTCTCCTGAAATTCCCTCCTCGTCACTCCAAACATGTTTCGGCTAATAATCCTCTTCTTAAATTAATTCTGTGTAATAAAGATTCTACTGGCTGGAATAAATTTTATGACCTTACTAAATCAATTTCTTTAAATTCTCCTGTCATTAATTCTTCCAATCTTTCCTAATCTTCTGATCATTTAATTCGTTCGCTAACTGATTGAGCTAATCAATCATTTCCCTCGAAAAAACCTCTATGTAATAAGTTGCCTTCCCCTCCGTGGTGGGAAAGGGAGTGTGCTGAATCTGACAAAGCTCGTAAGCTCGCTGAGAAAAACTTTAGTCGGTGTATGACTCAAGCTTATTATACTGAACTGAATAGATAATCTGCTAAAGCTAAACGTATGTTTCATTCTAAAAAGCAATCTTATGTCCCTTCCTAAAATCCTCTTGTTCAATTCGTGGGCTTCTTGCTGGAACTCATCTAGCAAATCCAGAGGATCTACCTTTGAAGCTATTCAGCCATCGATTCCATGTCGACCCTGGTTTGCTAAGTGTCACTTCAGCAAGAAGTTTACGAGTTCGTTGATCCGTTTAAGATTGGGTCATTGCTTAGCCCCTTCTTTTTTTGAAAAAAATTAGAGATTCTTCCCTGTGTGAATGTGGCGTTGAAGAAGGAAACCTAAATCATATTTTCTTTGTCTGCTCTCTTCTTGATCATTCTTCCTTTCTTTCTTCTCTTAGTTCTGTTGTTGCTTTTCCTACTTCCATGTCAGTTTTGTTTTCATCTAATGACTATTCCATTTTTCATATCATTTGTTCATTCATCTCTGTAAATAATTTAAATTTTTGATTTTCTTTTACTTTATTCATTTTTAAAGCTCGATTTTTTAGTTTTCTTTTAGCTTTTTGTAAATAGATTTTATGTTTGTTTGTTGACTCGCTCGTAATGTTTAAGTGGTATTGGTAATTTTTGTATTATTTTATTAAATTTAAAATTTCGGTTTCGGTTATATTTTTGGCGTGAAACTGGCACAAGTGTCTCATGGATGATTGCCATTAAAAAAGATATGCAGTGGGATGAAAGCTTATACATATAATATATATATATATATATATATGTGTATTAATAAAGCTAGTTTAAATGTTCAGAACCGCTTCAAAGACGAAATCTTGAGCTTTCCAACTGAAAACACCAAGTTTAGGAACCACAAATTTTAGAAACTAAAAAGAAATATGAGGCGGATATCGCAGCAGTATGCCCAAAAACTGAACACATTTCTCGCGGTAGTATAATATATTGGGTACATTTGGCGTTTGGCTGTTAAATTATGATAATATGAAAGTGGAACAAAACACTATAAGTCAAGTGGACCCACATTAACAAAACGTCCTGAAACTGATTGCGTGATTAGATTCTGCCGTCCAAAGCTGCACCAGAATCCACACTCAGCGAATGGGATTGTCTCGCTTGACTGATTGATCGCTCTAGATCTCTTAGTTAGGAATATTGATGAGAATGATAGAGCAGTTAGATGGAGTCTGCGAAATACTCTTTCTCTGTCATTCAAGACACTGGTTCTTTAAGTTTTTTTATATATAGTTAATTGGCTTGCGTTTGACCGCGACTCACCTGATCTAAAGCAACGATACGGCCTAGGATTTGGAAGAAACCGATTAACTCGCAATTTGAAAAGATCAGGATTATAGTTATCGGGAAATAGAGAACTTGGCAGGGAATTCCATAACCTAGCTTTTCGCACAATAAAAGTAGACGCAAAGCGTTTTGTGTGAGTCCGTGGAATCTCTACCATGTACCGGTGGCGTCTTGCAGTATCTCTACTAGTCCGATTGTAGAGAGAGGTCATCCTCTTCAATCAGGGCATTATGTAATTCCAAGGCACTCTCTCCGAAATGTATCCGATAAGATGTAGAATTGTGCCTGTACCGTGTCATTGTTCTTTGTTATGTCTATTGTTTCTTCACGATATTTTCTAGCTCAGCAACTAACAAAATTTGGTTGTTTAATGATTGAGACAACGTTTTCGTCACAACCTGAGGTCATTTTGGTCGTATTACAATTGTGTTAACGTATATACGACGCGAAATAGGCGGAAATATATAACTCAAATATTAGGAATATAACAGTCTCATACGTATCATTTATACAATATAAAATTCTAATAGCAATCATAAAAATAATTGATAAAGGACATTTAGTCGTATGATAATTGTATATAAGTCGTATAACTTAACAAGCATTGTGAAATAGGAATTGGTATAATCTTTCCTGTGTGAATGTTAATAACTCATTTTATTCTGTCATATAACTGAGATGGATTTATTCTTATAATTATTTTCTTCGTATTCATTTTATTTCTTAAATTTAAGTTTTTTACAATATGAATATAAAACATTAAATATTATAAAAAACCTAAACCTAGAGTGCCACCAGCAACGGGGTAGGACCCAAGCTACCGATGGTAGGGACTACAGAGAGAGGAACCTCCTAACAATACGTGCTGTATCGAGGAGCACAGCCCTCTGTACCTGACCCTTGATCCAACCATCTAGCGAGAGCCTCTTAAGATGTTGATTGAGACTTCTCGCTATCAGGCCGTTTGCCGAAACGACTATCGGAACAATGATCATCGAATCAACATCCCACATGGCGGTAACCTCATGAGCCAAGTCGATGTACTTGCTGACCTTATCCTTTTCAGCTTTCACGAGGTTCTCATCATGTGGGATGGTGATGTCGACGAGCACTGCTCTGCGCTGGGATCGGTCTACCAGCACGATATCAGGCTTATTGCAAACAATAGTCCTGTCCGTGATGATAAAGCGGTCCCAGTAGAGCAACGCACGACCATTTTCAAGAACTGGCAACGGTGCATACCGATAGTACGGCACTTCGGACTCGACAAGGCCGTACTGAAGAGCAAGTTGTTGGTGGATGATCTTGGCTACTAGATTATGCCTGTGCAAATACTCACCATTAGCAAGATAGGAACAACCGGAAATAATATGCCTGATAGACTCTCCGGGACGGCGGCATGCCCGACAAATGTCGACCGTACCGTCCTTCAGGATATATTTCCTATAGTTGTTCGTCATCATTACTTCGTCGGCAATTGCACAAGCAAAACCTTCGGTTTCCCCAAAGAGGTCCCCGAACCGTAGCCAGTTCACCGAAGCGAGTAGGTCCACATAGGGCCCCGTTAGAGCTCGATAGAACCTCCCGTGCAGCTCCTTACTCTTCCAATTCCCGTTCGCCAAGGAGAGCGGTGTGAGGCCCCTGTCAACTGCTACAACGTCGCAATGCATCCCGCACTCGTTGTTCAGGAAATAATCTCTGAGACTGCACACTTCACGGTTGTGGAGGTTTTTGACATTCAAAAAGCCACGACCCCCCCATTTCCGTGGAATGTACAGTCTCATAACTGACGAGCGCGGATGATGCATGCGATGCGAAGTGAGCAGTTGACGAACTCGCCTATCCAAAGCGTCCAACTCAGTCTGGTTCCATCTTAGTATGCCAAAGGAGTATATAAGTAGAGGCATCACCCAACCGTTGAAGGCTTGTTTGTTGTTGCCTTGTTGTCCCTACCATGTACAACCTTGTTGCCGCCAGACAAAAGACTATTAAGTACTTTTGTCAAGCGACAAAAGAAGCGATCCTTTATCGATTTCTTGACTTCGTCTACTGAGATACTCAACGACTCTGACATACCAAGATACTTGTAGGTCTCGGCCTCGGAGAGAGATCTGAGAGTCATAGTCTCGGAAAGTTGTAAATTTGGTGAATTTACAACCTTCCCCTGCTGCACACGTAAAACCGCACACTTATCTACACCAAAATCCATCCTGATGGAGTTGCTGAAAACCTGAGTAGCTTTCAACAACTCCAACAAGTCTTGGCATTTCGGTGCAAACAGTTTCAAATCATCCATGTACAGCAGATGACTAATGACCTCACCCCCTCTACGAAGCCTATAGCCTAGCCCTAAATCCTTCAGCAAAGTACTGAGAGGATTTAGTGCCAGACAAAACCACAATGGACTTAGACTGTCGCCCTGGAATATTCCCCGCTCAATCCTTATACAATCTTGCGGACCACGAAAGATATCACCACCACCTGGCTGACGAAGGACAGTGGTCCACTGTCCCATGCATGCGACTAAAAAGGATCTAAGAGTTGCATTGGTTTTATACAAATCTAAAATCCTTTCAAGCCATGAATGAGGCACCGAATCATAGGCCTTCTTGTAGTCAATCCTGACGGCAGAAAGACCTCCCTTGTTCCGCTGGACTTGTTGGCTACTGGCCATGTCTATGAGGAGGAGCTCCTTAGTACCACGAGACCCAACCCTACATCCATTCTGAGCAGGAGCCAAAACATTGTTCGCAACAACGTGCGTATTAATTTTTGTAGTCAGAATGGATGTAAGAAGCTTGTAGATGGTAGGTAAGCAAGTGATGGGTCTATAGTTCTTCGGATCCGTGGTACTACCGGACTTGTGGAGCAAAAAAGTGACACCGGTGGTCAAAATACGGGGAAGAAAACCGACCTCGAGGGCTTCTTGGAATTGCGTGGCTAAGCGATCATGCGAGCTTCGAATCCACTTAATCCAGAAGTTGTGCAAACCGTCCGGCCCATACCCGGCGGGACGCGGTGCTCGGTCAGCGTCTGGAAACTTGACACGAGCAACACGACACGCCGCGATGGCGCCACAGTATAGGATCGAATGAGTATCAACTAAATCTTCACTAGCCCGTAAATAAGGTGCTAGTAAAACATTCAAGGCTCCCATTAGCGCTAAGTTACGTCTATGGGTGGGCAAACGTGGTAGTCGCGGCCCAGAGTCGGGTGCGTATCGATATTGGGCAATCGTGTCCTCCAAAGTCCTCCTCAGTTGCTCACTCACCTGACTACTGACACTCATACCCATGCGATCTCCATCGTCGCCCTCGGAATCCACAGGTGTCGCTAGTGTCGCCACCGACGACGGCAACACTGCCATAGTCGGAGCCTACGACGCGACTGGTAGATCCCGTGAAGAGGAAGAAGTCACACGAGTAGGCAGCGCTTCCAGGCGGAGCTGATCAAGCACAGACTGATCCAACAATTTGCACCGTTAGATAGCCCGCACTTGATCCGACAGTCGTTGAACGGAAACGATGATGGTTGGTTCAAGAGCCTGAAACAAAGGTAGAATTCGATTACGATACGCACTTTGGTTAGTTCCCCCTTCTGTAGCCCTATAGTAGGCGCGCATGACGTTTAGATTCATTGAAGTACTCCATCGCATGCGACGCACTATACCACCGGTAGCGGGAGCCGGGCGCGGAGCAGGTTGCCCCACAGGCCCCAAGCGTGCCGGCAGCGGAGGACGGCCTCGTCGCGCAGGTGGTCGTGGCGGCGGCGGCGTCGGTGGCCTGCTCTCATCGCTCGATGCAGCCGTATCCGCAGGAGTTACAAACTCCTCCTCCGATGAGGTGCTGGACGACAAGACAGGCTGTGGTGGTGGGCGTGCGTTGTTAGATTCCGCTTGATTTCTTAGTCTTGACCTTGTTATCATCGTATTTTTTCAGTATTTTGTTCATTATTTATTTTGCACAAGTTGTCGCTACTGACAATTGAATACTGTCAAAGGTTCCGGGTTCTTGAATATTGTAATATATAATTATCTATTGCTGTATATCTCTGGCATTCTTCATTTTATAAAAGCTTGTGGTAGAACGATTATTAAATACTCTGAATATAGGGAAAAAAAAACTAGTTTAACAAATATTAAAATACAAAAAAGATAACAAGGTATGTGATAACGACAGTGGTTATTATTATAGTCACATCAAAGGTAAATATTCAAGTTCAATTTGTATAAAATAACTACAGAAAACGGTTAAACTTACATTATTTCCATACCACGCTGCTTTTGATACCAGATCGGTAGCGCCTCCCACTCAGAACTGCTTTAAAGATGGAGGCTTGAGTTTTTGAACTTAAAAGACTAAACTTTTTAATGGCTTGTAACTACCTATCTTCAACAAACAAATTAGCAGATTGTTTACCTTTAGACCACTTAATATCTACAGATAATCCATCTAACCTCAAGCTAAGCTCTCTTTCTTTAACTTGTTTCAGCTTTTTGCATATTGGAGAGCAACCACATCATAACGTCTTGCGGTGGCGAGCCGCGCTGCATGCTGCCACCGCAGTACAGAGAGCTAGCGGAGAGTCGCGTCAGTGGCACTGCTGAGCCGGTACAAAAAATAACTAATGAAGGTACAAACAGAAGATATTTTGTTTGAAGATGCTACAATCTTTTGATAAACCAGTGGATGTATGTCGACAGTGGCAGAATGGGCAGGCATCTGGTTGTGTTACCCAGTAGGATACGAATTCAATTCTGCATTCACTAATTAGCAAACATTTTGCCTGAAAAACCACTGCTAACTACTAGTGAATGGGATTTTGATAAAATTAATACGAGTATGAGACTACTCATATGTGGGGTATATAAATATACACAATCACTCGCTAAAAGTGTTTTAAAAATTAGTTCTACCATCTCTGAGTTACAGGAATATAACGAACATGACAAAAGAAATCGACCAATAGAATAGTCCCTCCTTTTGAAAGCTTGTAGAAAAAACAGCCATGAAGGGCTGAAAAACATGACTAGTAATTAAATATTTGTTAACAAATCCGTTTTAGTTATTTTCTTTGCCAAGTCATAAAATATAAATATAATATTGGAGCTGAGCAGGACACGTTATATAAGAATAAGTGGATGAAATAACATTGTAACTAAGTGGAGACCAAGGCAACGCAGCAGGTCAACGACATAAGGATTATCGCGGATCCAGCATGGAGACGAGTGGCACAAAACCGAGGAATATGGCATCATATGAAAGAGGCCTGGACCTAGCAGAGGGATAAAGTAGTCTGTGAGCGATGATGAAGTTATAAAATCATCGTATTAATGAAATATTATTTAAATTCTATTCAGGTCGAGAATGCGGCCATGTTGGAACTCCAGAATCATACGTGTCTGGCGGACGGAAAGCATACAGAGAAGAGTTGCCGTGGCACGCTGCCATATACACCAAGAGGAAGACTCCTTACATGCAGATATGCGGCGGCAGCCTCGTCTCCAGCACCGTCGTTATATCTGGTACACATTCTATCTATAGTCACGCGAGCTAAGAGGAATATGAACAACAAGTCATATTTAAATAACCTTTGCACTATATTCTACTAAAAAAATATGTTAGTTTCCCCGTTTTACGGTGGCATCCTTAATTTGAAAAGAGATGTTTCAAAGTATATAGAGCTACGGCCATAACAGCGTTCCTGATACCATATATACTTATAAGTTTATTAATAATTAGTCTTTCAATCAAATTTAAAATAACATAACTTATCGCAATGTAAAGATTTGATTTCGAATCAAAATATTTCCACGTTATTTAAGAAGGTGATTGCGCGTTGATGATGTGTTAGCATGCCATTTGTGGCGGGCTGCACAATTTATAGACCAATATGAGCATTGGAGTCAACCAACGATAAAAATCTATCAGGTATGCCATAATTGCACAACAATACACAGAATTTTAATATTTTTGTACACAATGAAGTAGGCAACTCACGCAGGTTTGATTGGTACACAATATTAAACACATCTTTAGGCATTTTTTGTAGACGTACGTCGTCATGACCGAAAATGAAATAAGCCCTTGCTCTATTATTATTTATACTTTCATTTGATACTCAATGCTATATTGAGGTATTTGTAAAAAAATATGTAACCCGACATTTTGTGGCGCCTTCCATTTTGGACAAGTTTTTAATCAAACACAGCTAAGAACAATGCCGACTAATTCTCCGTTAAAAAAAAAACAAACCTAACTCGGTTAATCCGATCGGAAGCTACAATATCACAGACAGATACAGATACGTCAAATTTATAACACCTCATCGTTTTTACGTCGGGGGTTAGAAACAAACAGGATTCGATAAGCACACGCATAAACACAGGATTCTTGCGTTAAGTAACTGGAAGTGTGCAGGGTGTGTGGTGAGGGTCGGGCGCGGAGCACACCCGCCCGCTACCTCCCTCTGCTCCCTTGGAGCTCGCGTGTTCACGAAGACGAAGCTAAACGGCTAAAATTTACCGTGTAATATTACCTACATATTGGTTTTTATCGTTTATTTGCCGTGGTACCATTAGATTGTACCATCAATGGTACCACGGTAAATTATTTTTGCCGTAGTATCATTAAATCGATGGTGCCAAGGCAAATTTTAATGCTATTTGTTGTTAACCGTGGTACAGTCATTGTTCAGTGTATAGATCCATGTTAGAAACAGATAGAGTTAGGTACTTGATACGAAAGTGGGTGAAAAAAGTACAGAATTTTAAAAATGGGGTTTTTTTTTTAAATCTACGTTTCCTATAGTTGGTTAGAAATAGTAGAAATCTGAAATCTGGCAGCAAAGAGACCATAAATTGTGCCTACATAAGTAGTTTTAGTTATTAAATTAATTATTTAATTAATTTAAAAACTTTATTTAATTATATAGGTACCGCATGAAAATACAAATAAAAGGTAAACGACTTATCCATTTAAAATTAATTAATAGTCTAAACTATTGGCAAGTAGTGCATAATTCAAAAGTAATTAAATTTAACTGCAGAATAAAACACACAAATAATATGTGAAAAACTTCATAATATTTAAATTAAATAAACTATGAAGCAGATCTGAAATTTACTGTCAAACAAGTGAGCATCACAGAAACAAATGAGCATCACTGTAATAAAACAGCATCGCTGGATCAGAAAGCGTCATGGAAACAAAATGGAAAGAACCAAAACACATTTTTTTTAAATTTAGTTTCAAACGGCGTGGCTTTAATGACTTGCTCTCGCGCTATAATAACGGTTAAACACAAAAAAGTCCACTAACAATTTACGAGTGTAAAAATCTGGTTTACGTATTTTTTCGACCTTAGGGACATATGTCGAAAAATCATCATTTGAGACACTTGTAATTATTCATTGACTGTACACGTTCTGTCCTGTTTCTAGTCTGTCTAGCAGAGAATCCTGTTGTTACGGAGCCCTTTAAATAAATTGCTTCTTAGTTTCTAACTCGCAATTTTTCAAGAGCGTGCCTACGAATCACCATTAATTAAATTCCATTTGTACATTTTGTACCAATTTGTCATTTAATATGTTCACTATATTACGATAATTTTTTGAATGTGAGGGCGTATAATTTGTCTATTATAGAATTAGAGAAGTTAAGATAAACTTGTCACGTCTTGTTTCACATTTCTGTTCAGATTCTGCTTGTTAAAGAAAACCTAAAATTATTTTTTCTATCTATTAAGCTCAAATAATTAATTTCAACAATGACGACGGTAAAATAATAAAACCATTAGATTTTACGATTAATGGTACCACGGCAAAAAATAATTAACCGTGGTACCACTGATGGTATCACGTCAAACATAATTTGCCGCAGACGCCACCGGTACATGGTAGAAGTTCCCAAGGCTCGCACAAAACGCTTTGCGTCTACTTTTATTCTCGCTTCTCTATTTCCTGATAACTATAATCTGGGTCTTTTCAAGTCGCGAGTGAAACGGTTTGTTCTAGGCAAGCGTGAAGCCCATCTTAGGCCGTATCGTCGCTTTACATCAGGTGAGTTGCGAGAAACGCAAGACTATCTCCTATAAAAAAAAAGTTATACCATCAATGGTACAATCTAATGGTACCACGGCAAATAAACGGTCTTTATAACAAGTATGTACGTTAGTAACTTTGAATGATACACCTGACTTTAGTGATGGGTTAGACGAGTTTTAGAGTAGAGATCGCAAACCAGCACACGTAGTGTGGGATGCCCTGTCACTAGGTAAGAGACCCCCTTTCGGCTAAGTACACCCTTACCCGATAACACTGTATAGTTAATGTATCCACTGTGATTAATCGTGATCCTCATTTCCAGCTGCTCACTGCTTCTGGAGTGAGGTAGAGAAGCAGCTGCCAGCATCTGACTACGCCGTGGCTGTCGGGAAGATATACCGACCTTGGAACAACCAGCATGATGATCATGCGCAGAAATCTGACGTAAGTTGAAATGAGATGGATGGTGCAAGTGAGACAGTACTTACCCTTATAGACCTAGCGAGCGAAGCATCTCTGTTTCGAGTCTGGCATTATTTTCTTTTGTCATCGTCGTTTATATGTATGGATGTTTATCCGCAAGAAATTTCAGGTCGTAGTACAGGTTTCTAAACAATCTCGACGAAATTTGCTGTATATTTACCCAAAAATGTGCCAATTTCGATAAAATTTGGAACACACATACGGAACACATCAATAATTTAGAATCCTACGTACAACCAATCAGTAAAGTGGTTGTCGTTTTTTTACAAAGTTTTCAAAATATCATGCGATCGCGAGTTGAAGTTCCAGGAACTACTACTTATTTTATATTCTAGGTTGCAGAAATAAAGATCCCACCTTACTTCCACGGGAGTGCCACAAACCTACAAGATGACATAGCGCTGGTGATCGTGGTATCTCCGTTCAATATAGCCGGTCCTACTGTCGGTACAGTTTGCCTCGACTTTAACCTGGATTTCGATAAACAACAGCTGTCGCCCGGGAATTATGGGAAGGTAGGAATGACATTTATGTTATTTAGTTTCGTTTTGTCAATTCATTGTTTCAACGCTGTTAAAATTAAATCAAGTTTGCTTGTTCTTGTTTTGCCACTTTCATGTTTTTCGCTGGCCGATAAATGTATAGATGTTTGTCATCAAGAAATTTCGTCCTCGGGTACAAGCTCTAGTTTCTAAGCAATATTGATAAAAATTGGTGCGTTGTGTTGATCTTCGAATTTTTAGAATTTTTAGACCTCGGGTATTTTTCGTTGGAGGGGATTTTATCGTAAAAAGGGAGGGAAATTTATACGAAAATCTTTTCATTTGATACAAACATAAACTGCACAACATTTATTAAGAGTCCTATATCATAGAAAAAAATCGGTCGAGTGGCTGTTTTTTTTTCCTACAAAGTTGTAAAAAATATAGTGCTACCTCGAACTGCCGACCGCGCAGGTCGGCAGTTCGCGGTAGGTATGACTAGTAATATGAATGTCTCCAGGTGGCAGGCTGGGGCCTCACCAGCGAAGATGGCCCTGCGTCTCCTGTGCTCAAAGTGGTCCAAATGCCCGTCATCAACATCAAGCAGTGCTTCGAACAGTCAGACACTTCCTTCCACGCACACATCACTGGCGATAAAATCTGCGCCGGATATCAAAACGGTAATAGCCGGGGACGATTTTGTTTAGTAAAAATATTAGTATTTTTTAACGTAGTGATAGTTCCTATATTTTACGCTATTTTATTGACTTAGAATAGATAAAAAATTTGGATTATTTTGATTTAAACGATAGAGTTGATAGATTTTAATAAAATTATAATGGAACCACACGTGAACCCTTTCAAACAAAATACCAGCCGTCGCTGAGAAATCAAGCAATAGACATAAAAAAGAGAGAAATGGAAAAAGAATAAATCGCAGCCTTGGTGGCTCGACTACAAAGATTTTCCTTGGGCTCTCGCGTCCAGCTCAGCGTGAGCCAGCTCCTCATACATTAAGTCCTCCCCACGAAGGACAAAAGACTGCCCACGATGGCGATCGCGTTCATCAGTTCACAGTTAAACTGCTGTGTAGCGTTGTTTGCTTAGAACGCTGCAAAGTTTTATATTAAACGATGTATTTGACAATGAATTTCGGTAAACTTTTTGCCATATGTACCTATAACAACATGTCCACAAAGCTCACAGAAATCTGTAATGTGAGACTGTTATTAAGACTTCAGCCTAGCTTGGGTATCTAAAGAAGAGAATTGCGTTAAATAAATCTAGTTTTGTTTTATTAACCCCCGATGGAAAAACGGGGTGTCATAAGTTTGTCGTGTCTGTTTGTATGTGAGTCTTTGTCTGTTCATGTTACTTCCCAACGAGTAACACCCCCAACTTTAACACTGTAACTCGTTGGCACCTAAACCAAAATACAATTCCAAACCAGTTACACTGTTACTCGTTGGGAACACTTCATCGTAGCTCCTGGACCGTTTTTTTTTTGCATCAAGCCACATTTGATGAAAATACAAGATGGCCGCCACCTCAAAATGGTGACGCATATTTTTTTTTCTACATCTTCCTAATTATGGCTGGTAAAATACTATATATACATTATGATAAGGTCAAATCCAAGATGGTTCAAAAACAAATGTCGGGGGGTTTTTAAAAATATCAATTTAATTTATTTTTGAGTATGAAGTTTAATTCACAAGATTATTTGTATTTTCAGGCACGGCAGTCTGCAAAGGTGACAGCGGTGGTGGTCTGTCCTTTGTTGATGTATCCAGTGGCTTTCAACGATACTACCTCCGAGGAGTGGTTAGTGGAGCTCCACGGAGTGACCACCTCTGCAACACTTACACGTGGGCCTCCTTCACGCATCTGCTGAAGCATGAGCACTTCATCAGAGAAACGGTAAGATATTTGAGTTCTGGCAGAGGCTTTGCTGGCCCTGGTCTAGCTATAATCTCTTAGGGGACTCAAATGATGGGTCTAGCAAAATATTTAGTAACGCTTAATATATCTTAAGCAAAATAAAGAACTTTTCATCCACCCATCTCGGAAAGAGTATTTTTGCTCTTCGATATCTGAGTGCAAAAGCCGTTTTTATCCGCTAGAGGATAAAGTAAATTGAATTTAGAACTACGTGCGCTACGAGCACTAAGTTTGTGAATCCCAAACATTAAACCTTCTACTTCTATGGTGCCGAATTTATCTTACAACCTTTTTTAATTTGTTAAAAACTCTGGCTGAGGTGGTATGAAAAGTTACGTGTAGCAAGCACACTCGAGTGCAAAGATTTTTCACCTTGTGCTCTTTTGATTCCCTCGTTAATACTTAGGATTCTAATTATTTAATTTAAGAATCCTCTAGTTGCTCGGTCATCAAAATTGAGCACGCGGTATAAAGCAACTTTGCACTCTCGTATAACAAATAACCATTGAACGTGTGAAGCGTAGGTATATCAGAAAATAAGACATTTATCAATACCCTCTACTATTTTGTAGCGACTTCCAATAAGGAGCAGGTACTCAAGTCGACTGCATATTTTGTATTCTATATTTCTGACTGCGCGAGCGGATCGTTTCTACTTCTGGATTTTTTTTCCTCTATCAGTTCATACTATAATGTCTCCTGAAACTTTGTTCTCGGGTTCAGGTATAGTTTCCTAACAATCTTGTGTAGCAGTTATACACATTTTTAGAATTATTTGGTCGTTAGGGATTTTAAAATCAAAATGCAAAATGTTTATTAATAGCTGTGTTACAGTAGTCAGTTTCTTCCCACTAAAAGGATCATTTTACATAACTACAAACTTAATTTTTAGCACATTGGTTACTATGCAAATAAAATATAATAATATTTTTTATGCAAAAAGAATTTGCTTAGTGTAAAATTCATTATAATGCTACATGTGCCTGTGTTTGTTGGTAAGTTTGCGCGGACCTGTGCGTTAATATGTGTATTAGTGTAGTTTTAATATACCTAGATTTGGGACCCCCTAATCTAATATTTTCCCAAAAATAGGGTGAAGTTTTCTATAGTGTCATTCACTAGGTAGTTGATTTCAATAATATTTAGTACAGACATGCCAAATACAACATTAATTATGATTCCTTAGAAATCGGTCAAGTGGTTGTCGTTTTTTGTGTTAAGTGAATTACTAGTTCTGTTTCTATTGCAGGTGCCAGCAGAGCTGCCAAGTGCTGATGCTCCACTGTCAGCTATACCTACGTTTTTTTAATTGAAAAATATATTTTAAGGTATTATATATTAAATTTACTTTTTATATAATTTATTTTAGTTTATTTTATTTCTATATAAGTGTAGACATTAAATTTAATACCTGATACTTTATTGTTAAACAAAAAAAAAAAAAAACTATTAATTTGGCACAGAAGGTGGTCTAATCGCTAGTAAGCGATCTCTTCCAGACAACCTTTATAGTTTATAGCAATGAAATTAATGTAAACAAAAAATGTTTTTTAACTCGGAGAAATCAGTTAACAAACTTAAAAAAATACAATTGAATTGAATACATTAGTAATAATTACTGATATAATAATGAATTTTACATTTAATACATTGTAGGGCGTTTTCTATCGCTCGCCTGGCTAGCTACCACCCTCAAGTTGCAAAATCTGTCGCCAAGTAACCAACGGTGTGTTCCGGCAGCTTTCCTTGAGAGCCAGTGTATTACAGACTAGGCATGCTCCATCTAGGGCTACAGTGTTGCTGACATCCGTGGTCGTGCGAACTTGTGGTCAAAGGCCTAGATGTTCAGGATAAAAAAAAAACACCGTTAAGTTTTACCTTTTGGATGTGGAACCCAAAATAGAGTTTTCGAAAATAAGAAAGAAATATACGTGCAAGTACATATAATAAGCAATAACTTAACAAATACTTAAATGCTGAAAAAAAAACATCGTACGGAAACCTGCTCGTCGGAGAAGGTAAATTCTTTCAAACATAAAGGCATCAACCCGCAATACAAACAATACGCAATACAAACAATACGCAATATAACCCCTTCATAATGATAATGATAATGATAATTTTATTTCGTAAATATAACAATATTACACGTCAGTATCTTTATGAATATATCTATGTAGATTCGTCTACACGAATACAAATAATAATTACATAGTAAATTATCAATACAACATAAAGTCCTCAAATTCAATAATAATAAAATTCATAATTTATACATTTTGTACAAGTTCGGGATGAATTCCTCGACAGTATAAGGCGCCATATCCGTCATAAATGTTTTAAATTTACATTTAAACGCTTCTAGTGATTTCGAGTTGCGTATTATTTCCGGTAGATGATTATACAAAGCTACACCACAAATTCTCGCGATTTTCTGGACTTTGCTAATCGATATTTGATCCCAATGAGTTTATCCTCGTATCTTGTGCACAGATCGCCCTCCCGCACGTCATGCCAAGTGTGAAAGGTGTCTAAATTTTTGTACATATATACACATACATGATAAATATATAGTGCTGGCAGCGTTAGTAATTTTAGTTTTTTAAATAACTCCTTTGCTGGTGTATTTGGTTCGACGCGCGCCACTACTCGAACAGCTCGCTTCTGCATAACAAATGGGGGGGGAGGTACGTGCCTAGCATAGGGAAGCAATGGGGTTGATTTGATTCCATGTAAAAAACCTTACCTTTATAGTATATTTCTTTGCCATAACGATATAACTCAACAAGTTTGATAAAGCGAGTTCGAAAGTACCCGACTGTTAAATCGTTAAACCTTTTATATCATCCTTAATTTCTTTATCTTTTTTTTGTACCCAGTGTCACTTTCACGACTAAGACGATCGAATCTATTGAGACCACTCACATATAAAATGGACAAACCTTTTTATGCTCTAGGGCGTGCCAAAGAAAAATATATACCTACTCGAAAAACATAACCCTTCTTCTTTCGTAGTTGTCTAAAAATTACTACATTGCAGGAGAGCAAAAACTATTTAAAAAAACCCGCTTGACTTACTATATATGTCTCTTTATGACCTTCCACAGCTTAAACTGATAGACCGATTTTGATGTGCGAGGTATCATTGGATTCGTCTTTATCTGTAGATTGTCTTAAGCTATACTAGTTATATTCTGCGGTTTTACTTGTTAAAATACAGTTGTTTAAAGTCGCTAATTACATGTAAAAGTATCACATGTTATGAAGCTGACAGTTCGCAGAACTAGGTACTAGTTAAATGCACACTAATATTTCAAAGGTGGAAGTTTGTATGTGCGTGTGTATGTTTGTTACTCCTTCACGCTCAAACGGCTGAACGGTTTTGGATGAAATTTGACACGAAAACAGCTTATACTCTGGATTTGACTTGACTTTTGATTTTGACACGAAAACAACTTATACATAGGCTAGTTTTGATCCCAAAATAAGTAAGTGCCTACTGGATGATCAAATGTTCGATTACCGATGGGGAATAAGGGTTGAAACATCTGTAAATAGAAGGGTTTTGTCTTCCCGCGTAAGGGAGATATGGATACTAGTAGTATCCTCTTGTCTCCCCAAAGGAGGCATCAGGAGAGATACAGCATCAAAAAAAGGTTCTAATGGTTTTAAATGAAAGGACTCTTTGTCTCCCCTCAGGGAGATGCCAGGAGAGAAACGGCACCGAAGTCGTTCTTAAGTAGTTGGATCGACGACATAGTAAAAGTCAAAAATAATCAGTGGATGTAATTGGCAGCTTGTCGATTGGATTGGCCTATGTTCCGCAGTGGATGACTTCTGTCTGTTGATGATGATGATCAAATGTACACCATAGGTAAAACCTCAATGCGCAGCTAACTAATATTCTTAAGAGTATCAACGACCCTTTCTGATACAATTTTCGTTCCGGGGCGTACCTTTTTTCACTCTCTAAATTTTAACGTATTTTTTCGTTATTGGTGTCAATCGCTTTACTATGATGTATTTTAGACCTACACGTTTTATTATTTTTAAAAAATTTATTGAATTCTGCATAATAAAGTCTTTAAAAAGGCACCGCATCAGCGCAAAAAATGACTGTTGAGGAAGCTTGTAACTTTAAAATGATATAAAAGACAGAAAAAAAGGTAAATAATAATGTGTTAGCTGCGTGGAAAAAAAACCACTGAAATCGGACAACATTAAAAGGTAGATAAGAGTATGGACAAGTCTATAGCTGTTTTAAGTTTAATTTTGTTATGTTTTCTTTCCTTACGAACAGGATAATAGAGAAGATGACTGGACAAGCTTAATTACTTACTTAGTATACAGGTTTCCCGGCGGTCAGTGCGTCGAGTGACCTACATCTAGGAACATGTTTTTATATTTTGTACTCTTTTCCTGTAAGTAAAAAATATTGAGTTTATTATAATATTTTTTAAATATACATAAAAATATTAAATATAAATATGGGACAACACCCACACAAAGATCTTCAGTTCCATACTAGGCAGAGCCTCTGCTATGATAACGTGATGACTGATATACGTATAGACATACTTATATATATAATAAACAGCCAGACACAGGTCAAACAGACATGTTCATGCACACGAATGTTTAGTCTGTCCGGGCATCGAACCCGGGACCAACGGAAAGGCCACCTGCGCCAATTGGCCAGACAAAAGTTTTTAATTAAACCATAGATTAAATTTAAAAACGCCTTACATCATCATCAATGATCAAATAGCCCGCTTGTGGTACTCGTGGAGACTCCAGAATTTCCTCTACGCCCCATCCCTGCCACTAACTTTTCAGCTGCCTTTTTTCCATTGCAATGGTTGCAATTGAAAAGGAGCTACGCCTAAAATATTTATTTTATGACCTGTAAAGTATATACAAATTGTCCATATGCTGTATTTCTACAAACTACGACACGCTGTTTCAGATGTAATGGCGAAAGAGACTCTGGTAAGACGGCCGAACCTAGACATATGAGTGTGATGGCAAGCCAACGAGTTTTTAAACTGAACATATCGTAGGTATTAAGACGTAATCTAACCAGAGAAAAGCCGACTTCAATTCGACAGCGACTTTGTTAGTATTTTAATTATATAAGACGTTAACGACTTCGTCACGACAGACACGTTACAGATGTTAGAATTTAGGTTAAGACGGGGTCAGTTCTGCGCTCAGCTACTTTTGAGGAAGTGAGGGGCGCGGTACCAGGGGAAAAAGCGCACGAACTTACTCGCAGTCTCCGAGACGTTACAAATTTACAATGTACCTAGTGCAGTGCAGTGGGCCTAGCAGAAATGTTACGCATTACATAAACAACACTGCTTTTATATAAATACAGGGCTATCTCTTGTCTTTTTTTGTATAAACAGTTATGAGGCCACTAAATGTATTTGAGTATGATACGTTTTTATATTTTATTTATACAGGGTTATCGGTTAAGGGGTATACTTAGACGAAATACAGCTGATTTTTTTCTTAAATTTATGATTGGTCTCATAATAACAGTTGTTTGTAATGATGAGTATACTGCCTCCTTTTGGTTAAGTACACTTTTAACCGATTCCTAAAGAATAGAGAGTTGACATCAATGTTTTATATTATTTATTCATACCCACAGGCTAAAAGCATATTATCTTAAAATAGGACACAGAGCATTAAGCGCTCTTGTGCCTTTGATGTGAAGATTTTTTGTATTTTTAGACCAGTTCAGCTTAGTATGCAGGATGATACCTAGATAATTTAATGAAGCCCTATACAATGAAATATTTATTGCTTATTTGGTAGGAATAATACATAACATAATAGAAAAATAGTTAATTTAATTCATATTTTAATAATGATGTAACCATTTCTCATTATTTTATTGATAAGTGTATATAATAAAATCTATTCGAATATAATGAAACTAGTTTTTATTTATAAAATTTATTTATTTATTAAGTCCTGACTGACTGACAGGTCACAATCAACGCAGAGCCTAAACAGCTGAACATAGTGACATGAAATTGGGTGTATTCATCGCTCATGGGCATATTACCAGATTCGCAATTCACCAGATTCTTATTTCACAATTTACAACAAATTTAATTTGTATGAATTTCATAGGCTGATAATATATCATCGTGCAACAGAAAGGCGTGACAATACTTAAGGGGTATTCCCATCAAAGTGAACTCAATTTAGAACAACATTTTGCAAAATTTGAGACAACCCCTAACACACTTAAGTATTGTGAAAACTTTCTGTTACACGCTGTAGAACATATACTTAAAGAAAATCCTTTAAGGATTACATTTCCAAAAATCCTTAGTACAACTAGAAGTATTAGTACCTACTATTTTTATTTTTCCATACGCCGCGGGTGACTTATACTCCTACTACAGCTTTATATTTCTCCGACGTATTTTGGTACATCAGTTCTTGATAGTTTTTCTGGCACCTGCAATGAACACAAACACAAATATGAATTGCATTATACTAGTTATGAAATACATGATTTTTTCTCGAATTACATAGTGAAAGTTATTCCTTAGGATGTTACCTCCTTTTGACTTAGTACACTCATCATAGTATCAGCGTATGTAAAATCTCGATGCTATCGACCTATAAGAACTCGCCTGCATCGCGAAAGCGACATTTACAGACGCACGTTTATATCCAACCTCTAACAGCCAATCAGACAGCTGTCCCCGAGCTTCTTCTTCTTACAACTCCACAACAGCATCCACTGATATGAGGACTTCCTCAGTGAAGTTCCTCTGTACTCCATTATCAGCTGCCCTTGTATTTTGTCAGAGCAGAGCTTCTATACCTATGTAAATGTTGCTCCCGTGATGCAGGCCAGGCTTGATTGGTCATGAGCATTTAGATTTTAGGTACGTGCGTCGCTGATATGTTGATTGCCTTGGCTGGTTCTGAAGCTAGGCAAGCGTTCTACTAGTTCACGCTGCCATACGTGGTACGGATACGTGGTGGCGCACTCGCCATACTCCTTACCGTCTCCCTAATAAAGTGCTCGTGTTTCAGCAGATGTGTAAAAGACGCCCAGGCATACGTGTTACAAAGGTGGCTACTCCCCGGAGCACCGCTCACTATTCCTCGCAGAATGTGGCGGTAGACAGGATGTTTGAAGTAATCAAGGAACACCAGTCCACCGCCGCTATCTCCTTTGCACACTGCTGTGCCTGAAACAGGGTTTAACTTTATCTTGGATATAGGATTGGATTTGGATTACTTTGATTGGATATAGCTCGGTATTTGGCCACTTTTGGTAGTTTTTCATCAACCTGAAGACGGTAGCTTGCCAAACGAGAAAACACCCTAGCACTATGAAATTTATATTTAATAGCAATGCATAACATGGGTGTGTACATACAAGTAGATCGAACAATAGCCAAATAACTTCATATTAAGCCTTTTAGCGTGCATTACATTATAATATTTTTGTGCCTTGAAAACTTCCTCGCGCTCTGTGCTATTGCCCTACAATAACACACCAAACCTTAGTCTTGTGGTTCTGCTTAGCTTTTGAACTATCTTCTTAGTGGATTGTATGGGATTCTTCTTCGCGATGGTCAGGCAAAATCAAAGACGAGTGTTCCGTTCAAGCTCCAGATGCGTATACCTTATTTACTTTTTTTTTTAGAAAAAACTGAGCTGCTTGTCGAACGCGACCTTGGACAGCTTGACCGGACGTTTAGCAAGCGCAAGTGCGCTGGGTCGTAGGTCTTGTTGTGGCAGGTGGTTTGGTTTTGAGGCGACAAGCACAAGGGCGCCTCAGACGGCACGAACTTCGGCTTGAGCCGTCCCCCAGAGATGGACTAACGAACTGCCCTGGCAACCTAGGGGAGTGCCTAGGGCCCTAGCCATTGGTGGCATCCTAGCTAAAACTTTTTAGAGCGAATTTGCCTCCCTGAGGTGGAGGACAAATGAGCCCTATGAATCTGAGTGACTATTTGATGTGATTATCCTGGAGCTCTGAGGCCAGAGTTCGCGAGGACCCTACACTTTATTGGCATCTGAAGGATTCTTTTTGGAGAGAGGTGCCCTGGCCCGCGCCAGAGCCCTATCATTAGATCGACTTGTGTCCATGGCATCCCGGGGAGAGGCCTGGACCCTAAACTTAGCTAGTTTAGGCAACTGATTTGATTATTTGACCGAACTGCCCTGGCTTTCCAGTCGGGGAAAGACCTAGGGCCCTATCAATCAACTGGGTGACCCTAAGGGTCGTAAGAGACCACGTCTTCGCCGGCGAGGACGCGTTCTGTTTCGTCGGAATGGATGTCGAATCTGATAGCCCGGACCAGTACCAAATACGGAATGTGTGTTAGGAGACGAGTCAGGTGGGCCGGGCGACCCCAGGGTGGCCGATACTACGGCTGCAATGGGGTCGTCCGGATCATCCAAGAAGTGTTTAGGGCGCCTATGCAAGGGGGGCGGACCGATCGGGTCAATCAAGTAGTCCGCCGTTTGAACCACGAGCGGGTTCGGGTGGTGGGGAGCAGAGTCGAAGTATCTACGCGAGGCATCCTTCATGAATTGACGGATGGAGGGAAGCTCGAGGTCGCAGTGGAGGTCCACGTTACGCATATACCATTGCGCGTCTACCGCTCTACGGATGAAGCGCTTTTGATTGACTTGGAGTTTATCCAGTTGATGAGAGGGCGCGTGTGCAAAGACAACAGAGGCGTAGGTCATGACGGGGCAAATCACGGTCTTGTAAAGTGTCACCTTATTTATCTAAGGGACATTTTACTTCTCGCGCACAGGAGGGGGGAGAGTCGGCCTAGAAAGAAGGCCGCGCGATTACGCACCGTGGTGATGTGTTTTTTGAAGTTGAGCTTACTATCCAAGGTAACACCTAGGTATTTGGACGAGGAGGCCCAAGAGATGGGCTGGCTATGGAGGCGTAGGGACCTATTCGGGAGAACTTTACGCGGAGTGAAGTATACTGCTGCATTTTTCTCTGGATTAACGGTAATGGCCCACATGCGGAACCATTTACCCAAAGAGAGGAGCGCTCGATTGACGAGAGCTATTTGTCGAGTCACGTGCCACCCTCTGGCGTAGAGGGCGGTGTCGTTGGCGAAAAGGGAGAGCTCTACCCCCGGGTAGCGGGGGATATCGCTCGTGTAGAGTTTTTTGGAAGACATATCTAGGAAGACTGCCACGACATACTCTTTCTTGTTGTGGCAGGTGGGCATCTCGTTTACCATCTTGGTGATTTGGAGGGTGGTGGAGTGTTCGGCCCTAAACCCGAATTGTTCCTCCCTCGGAGTCACGTGCGGCTTCAGATGGAAGAGCAGACATCTCTCGAAGATTTTCGACATCGTGCTCAGCAGCGTGATTGGTTGGTAACTCTCGAGTTGTCTGGCATCCTTTCCGGATTTAGGGATCATCACCACCATGCCAAGTTTCCACTGATCTGGGAAATGGCCACTGTGGAGTATGCCGTTGTAGATCCTAGTGAGGGCGACGACTGTCTTCGGTTGCAGATGTTTAAGGGCTTTGTTAGTGATTCCGTCCATGCCAGGTGCCTTCCTTCTGGGCAGTCTTTGTATCAGTCTTCTGACATGGACGGGGTTGATGAAGATTGGCGGCTCTTTGTCTTCCTCGTTGTTGTCGGTTTCCTTCTCTTCCGTGGACGGAGGTGGTGGCGGCCGTGATGTTGGATGGCCCTGAGAAGAACCTTTTGATGGGCCCGGGGTCGGGCCGTCAGGAATCTTCTTCTAGTGATGTGAAGTCACCCGCGATATGCAGCCTCGAAGCAGTAGGTGCACATTACTCACTGCTCCGGCTCTCCGTGTGACGCAGGTGCTCCCCTCCGCAGCACGTAGCTACGGGCGCAAGTCGGCGACTATTTCTTCAAGAAATGGCGACGACAAACTTGAAGCGGTTTACAGTGAGGCTCGTACAGTTGAAAATATTCGCGGCGCGGTGCTCCCTTCCTTATTTACAAAAATCACCTATATTTACACGGTCGGCACGCTACTTCACTTCGTTACTAACACACATGCACTCGGCGCGCACCTGCGCGTCCCCGCCCCCGTCTCGCCCCGCGCCGCGTCCCTCCGTCGCCCTGTGTAGGTGTCGGGCTCGGCGTCCGCAACACTTAGCAATGATGACACATTACCATTATAATCTGTTGAAACTGTGGCTCTACAAGCTATTTTTAATAGCATGTACAGAGCATATGAGTGTTGATAGTTTTATGGTCAGGTTTCTTATATGCTCTTTACTCTTCAACTGGTCTATGGTAATGCCTAGAAATTTCGTTGTTTCTATATTTAATATCTTATGTTGAGAATAAATGTATAGCTCATTTAATTTGATTATTTTATTTCTGAATGTCATGGTGTAAGTTTTATTTTCATTTATTTTTAGGTTCTTTGATCCTAGCCATTTTATAATATTGTCAAGTGTCTTATTGATTTCATATTCTACGACAGCACTATTACTCAGATATGATTCAACAAGACTCAAAATATTGCCCCTTACATCATACATGTGCAATTTACGTAGTAAAATTATATGATCAACATAGTCAAATGCCTTTGTAAGGTCCATGTATAAAGCACAAGCAGGTATTTTATTGTCTAAACTTGTAGTCATATGTTTAAAAAGTTAAAAATTGCTTGGTTAATACGGAAACCTTTCTGTTCATTCGCAAAAAGATTTTCCTGTTCAAAGTAATTTGAAATACAATTATAGATAACTTTTTCGAAAATGTTTGATTGGACTGGAACTAAAGCTATGGGTCTATAACAGGAAACATTATGCTTGTCATCTTTTTTTAATAGCGGTTCAACAATAGTTTATTTAGTGCATCGGGATAAATTCCTTCATGAAAACACAAATTTATTATGTGACTCAGTATATATGACACATTATCCGATACTTGCTTAAGTATACTTGTGATTATACCATCATTGTGGATGTCCTAGTACTGAGACTATTTGTACTGTGAAGGGAATAACAATTTTTTTAACATTATGTGGAATTGTTGGTGGCATAAAAACACACGTAACATTATGAGATTGGTTGGTAAATTTTATTATGCCTAATAGCACGTTTTATTTTTGTATTTGTATAAGTTACTTTCAGCGAAAGTCTCTCAGTTTATCTATAATCATCTGGTGTTTTATTCCAAAATCAGTTCTCCTAAAACATCATTATCATTCTTAGAAAACTGATTGATAAAAAATTTATTGAATGTGTTTGCTATTTCTATTATTGAATGTACTTGCTATTTGTAACAAAAGCCTATCCCATGGGAGAGGCTTTTGTTCAGCAGTGGACAGGAGTGTAGATGATGTACAGCTTAAGCTTTCCAGTTTACTTGTCTCTAGTTTTATGTCATTGTTGACTCTATTACTAACGCAATTCTTGATGATATACATAGAACTACAAGAGTTATTAAGTACCCTTTCAAACAAAAAATCGTTAAGTTTTTCCGAATTGGTCCAACTGTCGTACACTTAAAAATATACATTCGAATTGATAAACTGTTATCTGTTTTGGAATCTGTTTATGGAAATAAGGTAAAAATCTCAAGGCTGCCAAGGGTTGCCTTATCATATCTTCGGAAAAAACTTACCATTTTGATAACCCGCGCAGAATTTGTCGCTGGTGATGCGTGGTTGGAACGTGTAGTCGGATCTTGCGTAACACTGGTGTATATCTATGACTGGGAAACGCGCCTGTTTCAGTACAGGTGATGCTTCACCATCTTCACGGGTGAGACCCCAGCCTGCTACCTGAAGGAAGAAAAATGGGGTTATAGCTTAGAGGTTCCCATCCCCATTCCACTATCTTACAATCGGACAAATAGAGTTACGATCAGACGCACCAATACATTGTAGAGTTTCCGCAGAGTCATACAAAACCTTTCATTGTGTGAACTGTCCGATTGTAGAAATCGCTACCGGTTCATCTATGTTCTGATAGCGATATATTTAATATTCTTTTTGTCGCGTCATCGCTTCACATCGTGCGAGTAGCGGTCCAACGCTATCCATTATCCTATAAATAGGGTAGTTCAAGCTAAAACAGTTGCTTAAACTTATTTGCATTAACGTAGATTTAAACACTACCTTTTTAGCAAGTGCTCTTTAAAAGTTCATTTGCATTGCAATTGCTTCGCCGGCGAACCAAGACATCGTAACGAAACCAGCTTGTAGAAGAAGGTAGCCGTCAAAGATAAGTGAATTCAAATGACTCGTAACTTGGCCAGCCTGTACCATGGCCGACTCTGTGGGTTGATAAGAGAGGTGATATTTACCTTTCCCATATATCCTGCGCTAAGTTGCCGATTATCAAATTCGACATTGAAGTCAAGACACACGGGGCGTACGTTAAATTCTTTACCCAACTTGAATGGATAAGTGACGATCACCAGCGCTATGTCATCTTGCAGGTTCGTTGTACTGCCTTTGAAGTGAGGGGGAATCTTTACTTCTGCAACCTGGATAAAAATATTATTATACAGTAAGTATCTACATAATTACAGGCGGATTAAATATGTTTCTTGTAGAAGCGAGCAGCTGCTGGTCGAAGGCGACCGAACGCATGGCAAGCGTAAGTACGCTTGGCCGATTGTTTGGGACAACAAGCGCCTCAGACGGCACAAAATTCTGCTAGAGCCGTCGCCCAAAGGGACTGTTTTTCTGCTCTGGCATCTTAGACGGGGAGTGCCTAGAGCCTTAGCCAGCAGTAGTGGCATCCTAACTAAAAACTTTTTTAAGCGAATTTGCTCAGACTTCTGAAGAGCAAAATGAGCCCAAAACGTCCAAGCTATTCATATGGTGTGCACCCCATTCAACACTTCATAGGCCCTTCTCTCATAGCCATAGGTACCTATATAAAAAAACTAACTTCATAAGAAAGAAGCATCGTCTCAGGTATAAGCTGGTAGTTGGTCACTACTATTATATGAACGACTTAATAATGTGACGCTAAGAAATGACATCTGTTTTGTAAATAATTTTACATGACGCCCCCGTTTTTTCGTTGTCTCACTTTCCTATATATGCACATGCCTAGTTTATGTAAGCGATAATCCTGCTCTGCACATAAAAAAGGTGAATAACACAAACTAGAGGGCTGTTTTTGATATATACGTTTTTAAAGGAAGGCTGTCAGCTCGCACGACACCTTGGCGTTAGATGGAGCATGTCTAGTCCAGAATACACTGGTTCTCTATGAAGGCTCTCGGTTGCCTTCATTGGCGACAGATTTTATCAAGAGGGTGGTAGCTAACGAGGCGAGTTACAGAAAACGTTCCACCACCATGCTATGAATTCCTCACGCAATTTTGTTTCTATCGCAGTTCCCGTGTCCACTATACTCACATCAGATTTCTGTGCATAGTTGTCATGCTTGTCATTCCAGGGTCTATAGATCTTGCCGACCGCCACGGCGTAGTCGGAAGCAGGTTGTTGTTTCTTCTCTAATTCGTTCCAGAAGCAGTGTGCAGCTGGAACAGGTGTGTTAATCACAATTATTATTCAGAAAACAGTCTTTAATTATGAGCAGGTTTTTTTTAAATCGTCAGTTTTTTATATTTGTCTTTTATATTAGTCTCCGATTTAACAGCGTTGTCTTAATAGACCTATATGATTTTTACGTTTGATTGAGTATACATAACAGGTGTTCCCACATAAATAATAAAATCCATCCAATAGTTTGATTAATAAACCTAAATCTTTGTTCAAACCAACTGAAAAAATTTGCCTGCTGAACTGAAAGCAATTGTCCCGTATCGCGAAAAAAAGACTTGGTATTAAAGTATCAAAGTGTTTTATTTATATATACTCAGTAGCTACATTATCCCTGGAAATTTGATTTAATCATATAAAATTTGTCATGGTCAAATTTTCATAGATCCAGTTTATAGATTGACCGTACCAGACTACATACAAAAAACTAACAACTATAAGTAAAATGAATATTGAACATCGTGTGCACTAAGTTTGTGAATCCAAAACATTATTAATTCTATTTACTTCTACCTATAGAGGTAGAAGTAAATACCATAGGGTAGCAAAATTAACATACAACCTTTTTGTAAATTGTTAAAAACTCAGACTCGGAATCTCCTTGGTGTACTTTTTTTAATTTGCTTTTAACGCGCCATTTTCACCGTTTCCATTTAATTTAGTCATTTTCTATTTCCTATTATCCTCGCTGAGGTAGGATGAAAAGTTAGGCGTTGCACTCGAGTGTAAAGATTTTTCACATCGTGGTGCTCTCACGATTCAAGTTGTTGAATCACTCGGTGCTCTCTTGATTAAATTTTAGAATCCTTCGCTTGCCCGGTCATGAAACTTGATCAGACGGTTAAAAAGCAACTTTGCATTCTTGAATGACAAATAACTAATTCATATTTTTATGTGTGTCAACAATAAAACGTTCATCGTTCAAGCGTTCAATAAATTGTTCTATTTCTCTATCTTTTCAGGTGCGTTTGTCATAACAGTCGGTATAAAGCTTCTTACCTATGAATGTGGACGGATGTCTACATTTCACCACATTTCACACATTTTACACTTTTTAACAGACTTCCAAGTAAGAGGAGGTTCTATCTTCGGCTAGATGTATTTTGTTGTATATTCTTATTTACCTACTATAGATATTTTCGCCAATAAGAACTGATATATTTTTTTATTAGTCTGAAAGAGTAGCGATGTACAGCATGAAGAAGCTGTCCTTAATAAAATGCTCGAAGATCCCTAGCCTGCATACTCCCGAGGTGGTCCCATTATCATCAAGTCAGGATCTCACGATGGCATCTTAAGTATATCGAGAATAAACGAACTAACTAACAATGTAATGAAATCTAAGAAGTCAATTTTGACCCAATTCTCGGTTTACCTGCCGAACTAAACTGATCTTTACCACAATATTGAATTTGCAAAATGTTGGATTCTTATATACCTGAAATGACGACGGTGCTCGAGACGAGGCTGCCACCACACACTTGCATGTAAGGGCTCTTCCTCTTAGTGTATATCCCGGCATGCCACGGCAGAGTCCCTGGTGCGACGCTCCAGCCATCAGATAGGGCATCAATCGTGGTAAAGCGGCAATCTGGACCAAAATAGGTAAAGGTCTAGAGGTAAGGTTGGCAATGTCGGCGCAAAACCGTGGCCAATCTAGGTTTTCGCATCTACTTACAAATCGGAGCGGCTCTTTTACGGTCTCGCGGTGTTTTCTTCCGATTTTCTTAAAGAGCAGGTACTATCCTACTGCATTTCTTGTTATTTAAAGTTTGCAAATAAAAGCCAGCGTCGATATTTGACAGCGTTGAAGCGGCGAACAGTCAAATATCGACGATATTGCTTTCACTTCTTTTAGACGGTAAGAGTAAATGAAAATCAATGGATAAAAGAGCTTATATCTCGGAGCCAGAAGTAGTGACATGAAAAAATTTTTTTTTTGAAAGGGTTTGGTTATTTAATTAAAATTAATTGAATCGAAGCTATGATCGCGCAAAGACGCTGGTCACTTAATATTTGAGATAGGTAGTGATATCGCGAGACGATAAACATAATGAAAAGGTCGTGTCGGCAGATGATAACCGTCATGGAACAGTTTTCTATGAAAGGTAAACAGTGGGTCAAACGGCATGCAGTGCTGTTCAGCCCAGCATAGCACGGCTAATGACGTTTCTTCTATTTGTATTTATTTAGGGAGTTTTAATCAAAAAAGATCATGCCTGTTAGGTTTAACATTAGAAAATACCTACGGCCTATTTTTCAAGAAGCCGTAGACATATTTGTGAAGCGTCTTAGCTACACCGGAAGATGGTGACACTCAGGAACAATCTAACTATTGTATCACCTAGTAAAAAAAATTACAAAGCATGATCTGTCGCATCGACTTCTATGAGATTACACACAGAAAAATACTACCCACTATTCATTGTTTTATGACGTTGTAAGGGAACATTATGGGAAATGACACACCAAGCGCACGGTGCTGTGACGCTCGCCACACGTCAAGCCAAACTACGAGTACTGCACAACGCCCAGCGATGTTTAACACCTTGTATTCGATTTCAAAGAGAAATGACAGATGTCAGGAGTATTGCAGCACTGCACAATGCGACAAATAGAAATGGCATATGTGATATCCTACGCAACGAGCTGCAACACAATATCGTGCGTTAGGTGCGTCATTATCCATAATACATCCTACATTGCAATGTTACATGCTGTGCTGTGCTGGGCTGCGCTGTGCCAAGCTGCATGCAATCTGCATAAGACCTACATAACCATTCTGCCCTCTGTGGCAGAGCGGTAAGGTATAAAAGTTTAAACACAAAAATAACAAATATTTTACCTTCGTTGTCGTCAAGCGCCGAACTGCCTCTGCCTAAAGTTAACTGAGAGACTGCTGTTCCGTGCTGTGGTGGTACAATACATCGCGCCTCTTTACCGCATGACGTCACTACATTGTGACCATTGTTCCTTTCCATTTCACAATAACCTGAAATAACAATATTAAACTTGCAATTTTGTTTTGATTAACAATACAGGTTTTCACATAATTGTTGTAAAGGTCCAACTATAGTTTCGTTCACATTCGGTGAACTTCATCAGGGATGAATAATGTCGTTGGTATCCACAACGACACGCTTGTACTCATGTATATATATAGGTATTATATTGATACAAATTAGTAAATAACTCACGCACGCACTCGACGCTCTCGCTAGGCTGGTCAATACTCCCATCTTCAAAGCATTTCTGAGTTTTAGGTCCCAAAAGACCGTGATTATAGTAGCAGGACCACTCTAAAGTGTAGGCCTTGACCTTGTCTCCAGGACCGAGCCATTCCGGGACTTTTGTATTTATTTCACTAATTAGTATAAAATCAGGAATATATGGCGATAACAGTATATAGAATCCATATTTGGGAAACGGTGGAAGCGTACAATTGTACCTTAAAATATGAAAAATAAAATTTGAAAAAAAATAAGGTTTAATGTAAAAATATTAATTAATTAGGGTAAAATTAATAAAATAATAATAATTAATAAATATTTATAAGTATTACTTGAAAAATACTAAAAAGCATATTAAAAAACTTTTATGATAGCTGGAACATAAGCATTAGAGTGAAAGAAACTTACGTTTTATTTTCGTCCGTAACAGGTTTAATAGTTGAAGTAAGCGCAGCATCTGTGAAAGTATATTCAGCTAACAATAATAAAGAAAAGTTATTTTTAAAATCTTTAATTTTTGTTTTATGATTTGTGCCAGATCGTAGGACTCGTTGCCTGCTTCTCTTTTTGGCGATATCTGTGATCTGGGTTATTTTTAGGTTATTCAAATCCGCATATTCGCTTTACATCAGTCAAGATGCCTATATTATACTCACACTATATTAATTATTAAGAACAACTACGGTACCAACTTTGAATTCCACCACAGACCAAATTTGAACAAAAAAATCCCTGTTCAATAGTACACCTCATAAAAGCCCAAATCACGGACACAAAAAACCAAGACCGTTTGTCTTGACGCAGGAAAGTGACCCTCTGTAATCGATACCCCTTTATAAGCCACTTACGTGTACACTCGATGTTATCAGTATCTACGTGTACACTTCCATCTTCCAGGCAGATTTGAGTTCCGGGCCCCGTGAGTATATATGGAGGGAAACAGCTCCATAATAATTGGTAAGATTTAACCTTCTCTCCGGGTCCATACGAATTAACATCTGAATTTTGCGACCTGGCATCCAAATTAGCGGGCTCTACTTCTATAAGTGAGTAACCACCATTTTTGAGAAACGGCGGAAGCGTGCAGTTATACCTGGAAAGTACGGTTTTTATATAACATGAACCTTCGCGCACGCCCGGAGTCAAGTTTTTCGGAGTTTTTAAAGTCACTTTTAACTACTTTTTTTACTTGTATTTTTGCCCGTCTGCAAAATAAAGAGGATTATATTTTTCGACTTTTTATATGTCTATTTCTTTTAACACGCCTTAGATCCAAAACAGCTTGTCTTTATTTATGCGAGTGGTGGGTAGAATGATAGATTCGTCTTCAACAACAGATGGTCATAGCCTATACCTACTAGCTGTATCCCGCAATTTCAGTTGTTAAGATACCTACTACGTGGCTCTAAAGTTCTTGCAGCTGCTTGGTTTGTTGAAGTTATTTTTAAGCGCTTGTTTTTACTTGTCACTGCAGGAAAGTGTACCTGTAATCTTCTAATGCCAAGCTTCACTACTCCATAGAAGTCGTCATAGTAAAGTAATAACACTGACAGACCAATTTAATAGTTCAAAAAACTTACAAATTCTCTTCATCTTCAAAGAAAATACCAGTGTCCAGGAGTGGGTCGCTGTCGGTTGATACATATGTATTCTCTTCATCTTCATAGAGGAGGCTTGTGTGCGTCGGAGGGTGGGTATTGGTTAATACGTTCGTATTCACTTCTTCTTTATCAGCTTCGATATTTAAATAATCCGTAGAATCTACAAAAGTTTTAACCTTACTGTCCATGTTAGAAATCAAGTCATTTTGAAAAAGAGACTATCAAGTCGAACACCAATTAACAGTTAAGTTTTATTTTTTGGTTCTATTCATTGACGTAGTATTAAATGTTATTGTTTTTAAAGTAATCAGTTTTTACGCAGACAATGACAATATCTCGATCGATGATACTGGTAAATTCGTGAATGCTGCCAGCATGCCAGCAGATTTTGTATTTTTTTATTGAGACGATACTAAAATTGTCATTTTTTTTTTATCCTACATAGCTAGAAATTTGGCTACAAGTTCGCAAGACCACGGAAATCAGCGATACTGTAGCCATAGATGGGTATGCCCGGAATAAACTGGATCTTAAAGAAGGCTGCCGGAACACACCATTAGGTGCATGGCGACAGATTTTACAACTTAAGGGTAGCTAGCCAGACGAGCGTTAGAAAACGCCAAAATCGAGATCGCACGATGACAAGATCACAAAAATCACTTACTTGCACACTTAAAGTCAAAAGAATCCACATAGACAGTTCCATCCTCGGAGCAGTTCTGCGTACCGCGCGCAGTGTGGTTGTAGCCAGGATTGCAGTACAATAACAATCTGTAAGATTTAACCTTCTTTCCGGGACCGTAGGCCGTAAAATCTGAATTTTGTGACGTAGGATTCCAGTTCCCGGGTTGCGCTTCTATGACTTCGTACGTGCCATTTTTGGGAAATGGTGGGAGTGTGCATTTGTATCTGAAAAGAAAAATGAGTTTTATACGGAGAATGCATTCTAGCTTCCATGCGAATGAAGGCCCAAAAGGACTACCCTTGAAGCCGACATCGCGCGCGCGGAGAACGGCCGAGCGCATTGCGAGATATGTCATCGTTGAAGACTCATTTTATCGTTGACTCAAGACACGAACGATTCATTAAGACACGAACGACTTATTTCATTCCTGATGAAGTTTACCGAATGTGAACGAAACTATAGTTGGACCCGTGAAAAGGGAGCCCTTTCGATCGCATAATTTTTTTCAGCATAATATAGTTTGGCATAACAGTTTCAGCATAAAGTTTTCTCGCATAAATTATGTTAAGCAGAGTTGTAAACGCAGAATTGTTTTATTGGCATAATTTTAACTTACTATGATTTTCTTTATCATAATTTTAAGCAGCATAAATGTAAAAAGGTATAATTGTTTTACGCCTAAAAAGTCATAAATGAATAATAAATTTGGGTATCCTTCTTTTAGGCAAAATATTTTTCGCCAATTTTACTTTCCAAAAAGAATCTTTAGCAATTTTGTATTTCGCATTTTAATAACTAGGTCAAATATTAATTTGGCAACATTTTACTTGCTTGAGTTTAATCGAATAAAAAAACTATATTCGGAAAATAAGTTCGTTCAAATTTTTATTTTTATATAGGTGATAGACAATCCGAATAGTTTCGGCCACAAAGTCAGCAGTAGATTCAAACTTAAATCGAAAAATATAATTATGGACCTGTTAACATTATATTATTCTATATGTATGACTTGTATCATTATGCCATAGAGTGAGATGACAATAAATGTTACGATTAGTAATCATTACTGTAAAATAAAAATGCATGTAAATATTATGCTGGTATATCATTATTAACAAAAGGAGCTATGGGAAAATAAAGTATGCCTAATAATTTATTTTGTTTGAAACGAAGAGTATTCCAAAAAACGTTATGCAGTTTTAAATTATGTCTCTTTAACAACCTAATACGGTCCTGCGTGAAAACCAGTCTTCTTAAACAATATGCCCAAAAGGAGGGTAATATTTTTTGAGAGTATTGTTAGGTTTTACGTGTATTTATTTAAATTAATTAACAGATTTGCTATTTTTATAACTTTATACTGGCAACCTCGGTGGAAAAGTGGGGGTAGGTTAACTTAGAAAAGACGGTCGGCTGGTGGAGGCAGTCAATCACGGACAGCCGAGCTGTGTGGACGTACAGATTGTCGAGAAGAAGAGAAAAACATGTAAGTGGTTTGCTATTTTGTTGTTTAGTTATTTCCACTGTGTTATAATGCCATATGACGGATTAACTTTAAAGCGATATTATGTTGTGTGAACCGAGGAAGCAGTAGCTGTGTATTTGTTATAAGATTAAATAAGTAATAATTGTTGAGACTGAGTGTTTTATTATATTTCAGAAGTGGGATTAGCCTACTTCCTGACTTGATTGATCATGCATACCGATACGATTGTTTATTAGCCACTGCTTTCTCATAAATATGACAGTATTATTATTAGAATCGGAATACTTTATTTGTCGAACATGGTTCATATACGTACATTAAATATTATTCGCGGGTATATCACTTAAAATAAAACATGAGTAACTTAAACGTAAATGAGCTCGTATGGGTGTTACTGCATGGCCTGACAACAAAAATTACTTGAGAATCATTCGAAGTTATCACTAAATAGGATTGAGTGGAGATATCTACAACATTAGCCACATGCTTGTAACACTGCCATATTAAGGGTACAATAAAAAAAAAAAAAAAAAAAAAAAAATTATATGGTGTTTAGCGTGTCGTGCGGGGGGGTCTACGGGGGATCAAAATTTTGTTATTTTTGGTGTACGATGCACCGTTTTTGAGATAATTCCCCCTTGCTGATTTGTCTAATGTTGTTTATTGCAGTGGTGAATACCATGACGGATAGATACATTGCTGTTTAAATTTGAGTTCCAGAAAATGCCGCACGAGTCACGAGAGCGTGACCGCGACCGGAGGCGGCTGCTGACACCGCCGCTGCGCAGCGAGCGGTCGTATCAGCGCAGTCCCAGCCGCAGTCGCAGCCGGCTGCTCACCGTGGACCGGTGGCATGGCAGCAGCAGCCTGGAGCGGCGCGAGCGTCAGCGTGAGCTGGAGCGAGAGCTGCGTGAGCTGGAGCTGGAGCGAGAACGGGAACGCCTGCACACCCTCGAGAGCAAGGTGCGGCGGGCACGCAGTCGATTGAGGAGCAGAGCTACCGGCAGCGAGAGCAGACATCGTGAGTCGAGCGTGCCGCGTCACCGGCTACGTCGGGGCGACGAGCAGCGAGAACGTAGTAAGCCGCCTAGCCCTGAGAGCAGACGTCGTGAGTCAAGCGTGGTGCGTCACCGGCTTCGTCGGAGTCATGAGAAGGAAGAACATGGTATGCCGTCTAGCCCTACTTTTACATCTAGTGAAGTCCTTAATTTAATTAAGTCTATTGGTCAATGCAAGCCTCAGGCATCGACGGCGGGTGCATTCAATGACGCTAACATCAGTAATGTCAAACATAAAAATATTTTGCCAAACTTTGATCCTTCATTAAAGAATCAGCGAGTCGATATTTGGCTAAAAAAGGTCAACGAATGCGCCACCGTCTATGGCTGGGACGAGAGGACCACGGTTCTGTTTGCTATGGAAAAACTACAAGGATTGGCCAAAACTTGGTACGAGAGCTTAAACTCTGTATTGTTCAGCTGGCCAGAGTGGCAAGATAAGTTATTAAATGCTTTTCCGTGGGAACAAAATTATGGCCAATCCTTGGAGGATATGCTCAGGCGGAAGGCAAGATACGGAGAACCCCTTGAAGTATACTATTATGAAAAACTCTCTCTCCTGAACCAATGCGATATTGTGGGTAGACGCGCGGTCGATTGTATTATCCATGGGTTGGGTGATAAGACTCTGAAAGCTGGAGCGAATGCTTTACGTTGCAAACAGCCGGAAGATCTTTTACGGTTCCTCATGAGTAGTAAGGAAGGATCACAGACCTTTGAACGGGGTCAATACAGAAATAAAATAAGTGAACCTTCATCTGGTGGTAATCCAGCCAGTAATAACAGGATGACATATAGACCGAATCTCAGTTCGAAACCAGGGGACAACTTATTTTGCTTTAATTGTAAGGAAAAGGGGCACCCCTTCCTTAAGTGCTCGAAACCTTTAATACAGTGTGGGAAGTGTAACAGAGTGGGGCATACTACCGCAGAGTGCTTGTTAAAAAGTGACTCTGGCGATAGACCGCTAAAAGTCCCTAAGACAATGCGTATATCGAGCACTAATTCCAATTCAAAGTTTATTAAAGAATGCACTTTGAACAATATGCCGCTTACATGTTTCATCGATTTTGGAAGCGAAGTGTCTTTGCTAACAAAGTCGACTATGGTGGCGTTGGGATTAGTTTGCGACGATGTAGTGAGCCCCCTGAAAGGTTTCGGGAATGACGTAGTATATTCAATGGGTGGTGTCTCTGCACAAATATGCATTGACAGTGTCAGTGCCGAGGTTATATGTCAAGTAGTGGAGGATGGACTGCTTGATGTACCCTTGCTGATAGGCCAGACCTTCACTGAACAACCACACATAGTAGTATACAAAAACGTTTCTGAGTTAAAATTCTTTGATATCAGTCGCGAGTTGCCATTTCCACAGCTTGAAGAAAGAGATCATTCTACAATTACTCTTTCAATGACCGGAGATGCCATGATATTCGGTCCTGCTGTAATTAAAGCGCGAACGGACTCAATTGCTGATGGCAATGTTTTACTAAGGAGTAAGTTAGTGGGTCGACCCATGCAACAATTTGCTGTCAGCGGTGGAGTCTATCGGGTTAATGATGGGATTGCTATGATTACTGTAAAACCAATAGGCGAATCAAGTTACCTAAATGAGGGGATGGCCATAGCACGAGGATCAAGGGTACATGTAGTTAATCGCATTAAGACACATTCTTCGGACATGAATGTACACATACATAATACATTGGATGAGAGCAACGTGAAGATTGGTGAATCAGTCTCTGAGGAGGACAGAAAAAAGCTGTTTGCCATATTATATAGATTTGGACAATGTTTTGCATCAGAACTAAAGGAACTTGGCTGTACGGACGTGGCAGAAATGAAAATAGACTTAACCAGTAATCGGCCCATAGTTTATCGTCCCTACAGACTGTCTCACAAGGAACGAGAGCATGTCAGGGAAATGGTAGGAGAGATGCTTGAGGCAGGAATCGTGAGGGAGTCTGTATCGGATTATGCCAGTCCCATAATTTTGGTTCGTAAGAAAGATGGCACATGCAGACTTTGCGTAGATTACCGACTTCTCAATTCAGTGACCGTCAAGGAGCGCTACCCGATGCCGGTAATCGAAGATGAGATTGCAAGGCTGTCAGGACAAGCGTACTTCATCACGCTGGATTTGGCTTCTGGTTACTACCAAGTGCCAATAGCGGAGAACTCTAAGGCATTAACATCCTTCGTAACCCCGGACGGACAGTACGAGTTCAACCGTATGCCGTTCGGGTTAGCTAATGCCCCAGCAGTCTTCCAGCGCATGATGAACCGGGTCTTAGGGTCAGCAAGGTTTACTGAAGCTACAGCCTACATTGATGACGTATTGATTTACGGCAAAAGCGTAGACGAATGTCTGGAACGACTGGAGAAGGTTCTGATATTGCTGAAAGAGGCAAAATTGACCCTGAATTTGACTAAATGCGAATTCCTCCGAGACAACATAAATTATCTGGGTTACGAGATTAGCGCCGATGGCATTCGGCCTGGGGATAAGAAAATCCAGAGTGTCCTGGATTTTCCTTGTCCAACTAATGCACATTCGGTTCGACAGTTTCTAGGGCTGGTTGGGTATTTCCGGAAATTTATTCGGAATTTTGCACGATTGGCACATCCATTGAATCGGTTGCTCAAAAAGGATGTGGCATGGACATGGATGCCGGAACAGGATGAGGCATTTAAAGTACTCAAAGATAGGTTAGTAGGTAGACCAATTTTAGCAATTTACGATCCAGCTGCTGAAACTGAACTCCACACCGATGCGAGCAAGGTTGGTGTGGGAGGTATATTGCTACAACGTTCTGATAGTACCAAACCGTTTCAGCCTGTAGCATATTATAGCCGACAAACATCCCCAGAGGAGAGAAATTTCCATGCTTATGAGCTGGAGACGTTAGCTGTAATATCCTCACTAAGAAAGTTTCGAGTATATTTGCTAGGTCGTGACTTCAAAATCGTGACAGATTGCAGTGCACTGCGTTCGACATTTTCCAAACGCGACTTAATTCCACGCGTGGCCCGTTGGTGGTTACTCTTACAAGAATTTCAATGCACTATCGAATATCGCGCGGGAGCCAGGATGTCGCACGTGGATGCACTGTCGCGAAACCCGATAACTAACAACGTTACTGACGTGAATCAATATCCTATGATTATGACGATCAGCAACGGTGACTGGCTTCATACGTTACAGCTGGGGGATTCAGAATTATGTAGGATTAGGGACATTTTAACGACCGATATCGACAGTGAAGGCTTACAATACATAAAAGACAACTATCTCATGAAGGACAACAAGTTATACAAATGTCTGGACGGAGACAAAACGAAATTGCGTTGGGTAGTGCCAAAGGGTGCACGGTGGCAACTTTGCCGTATGAACCATGATGAGATCGGACATTTTGGTGTGGAAAAGACCTTAGAGCGCATCAAGAGTACTTACTGGTTCCCCAAAATGTCCCGATTTATCAAAAAGTACGTACAGGCATGTATTGAATGTGCCTACTCCAAGAAAACTGCAATAAACGAAGGGGAGTTGCATCCAATCACTAAAGTGGAGGTCCCTTTCCACACCTTGCACGTTGATCACCTCGGGCCCTTCGTCCGTTCAAAAAGAGGTAATTCTTATCTCTTGGTGGTGGTGGACGCTTTCACAAAGTTTGTTTTCATTAAACCCGTTCGTAATACAAAAACTATCACTGCCACGCGCGTTTTTGACGAGATATTTACCACATTTAGGAACCCAGATCGCATTGTAAGTGATCGGGGCACTTGTTTTACGTCGCACGCATTCAAACAGTTCTGTGAGGCAAGAGGTATATATCACGTCCTCAACGCCGTGGCTAGTCCAAGGTCCAATGGACAGGTCGAAAGGTACAACCGGACGATTATTGCTTCCCTGACTGCACAGAACCTTAACTCTGATGAAAGAGATTGGGACGACCAGGTTGGAAAAATTCAATGGGGTCTCAATAACACTTGTCAAAAAACCACAGGAAGGATGCCTGCTGAGGTGATGTTTGGACCAAGTATGAAAGGGGAAGTGAACCCCAGATTCAACGAGATAGTGGAAGAAACCCGTGAAACTAGCGATTTAGAGACCATCCGGGAGGAGGTCAAGGATAAGATTGACGAAGAGCAGGCAAAACAGAAACAATATCACGACAAAAATAAGCGCCCTGCTCGTATCTATAGTGAAGGGGATTTGGTCAAAATTACTAAAACTGCTTTCAATAACGACGGAAAGAGCAAAAAACTTCTTCCATCGTATATAGGACCATATCGAGTAACAGCTGTGTTGGGAAATGACCGATATCGCGTAGCCGCTATACCGGGACTAAGTGGGACCAAAAACAAGCGTAAAACGACTGTCGCGACTGCCCGCATGTTGCCTTGGGTACATATAGCTGCTCTGGAGGTGAATGAGAACGGTAATACCTCAGAGGAAGACGATTGTGATGAGAGTTAAAATAAGTATTTAATCTGATTTTTCTTATGCATATATTAATCTATGATACTAGACTTGACACACTTATTTATTTTTAGTTGTTGAATGTATTAATGAAGATATTGAGCAATGTATATACTTGTAATTATTGGATGTGGGAACTTTGCGGACTATAGTACGTGAGAAGGAAGGGTTCACGTCTATAGTGTGTGAAGGACAAGCACGGTCGTGAGAAGGAAGGGTTCACGGCTTTAGTGTTTAAAGGAAGAGCGCGGTTGTGAGAAGGAAGGGTTCACAACCGCGTATTTTAAAAGTTCGGATTACTTGTGTGCGAGAAGGAAGGGTTCGCATTCAGTATTCCGTATTTTCGTTGCAATTGGTGTACTTGTTTGTGAGAAGGAAGGGTTCACAAACAGTATTCGGATTGCAACTATTTTTACCTGAATATAGAATTCTACTGTTATGTGAGAAAGAATGGTTCACATGTTGTATATAATGTTGATTGTATATGGAATTATTGTATTTTGGAAAAGCAAATACTGATAAAATGAGTAAAATTAATGAAATTAACCTAAGAATGATAAAATGATGGAATTGTTTATCAATAATTAATTTGTCAAATTTGTAGTTATCATAATGATATCATGGAAAGTTCTGTTTACACTTACTTAGATAAGTTCAGATATATTAAGTTGAGTGGGTCCACCAGCCGAGTGTTAGGTTACCTTTCCTAATGTTGTGCATGGGGACATGCACAGCGTCAGGATGGACGAGTGTTAGGTTTTACGTGTATTTATTTAAATTAATTAACAGATTTGCTATTTTTATAACTTTATACTGGCAACCTCGGTGGAAAAGTGGGGGTAGGTTAACTTAGAAAAGACGGTCGGCTGGTGGAGGCAGTCAATCACGGACAGCCGAGCTGTGTGGACGTACAGATTGTCGAGAAGAAGAGAAAAACATGTAAGTGGTTTGCTATTTTGTTGTTTAGTTATTTCCACTGTGTTATAATGCCATATGACGGATTAACTTTAAAGCGATATTATGTTGTGTGAACCGAGGAAGCAGTAGCTGTGTATTTGTTATAAGATTAAATAAGTAATAATTGTTGAGACTGAGTGTTTTATTATAGTATGTAGGTGTTTATTGCTATTTATGTCGATTTTTTTGTGATGCTAGGTAAACAGCGGAAACCAATAGACTGACTTTGACGTGCGAGAGGTCTTTGGATTTGTCTTTATCTGTAGATGGTAAAGCCGCGGGATGAAGCTAGCCTATATACTAGTTGCATCATGCGGTTTCACTCGTTAGGGGCCAATGATCTATAGATTTTTTAGTCAGGGTTATTTATGCACACACTGCACGCTTTCAGCAGGGTTGTCACAACCTCCATCCTCGAAGCACGTCATAGTTGGCGGGTCTAACAGGTATCATCGCCCTATCGAGAGCTGGTGACCAGGAAGACAATTAAGCTTCCCTTTCTGGGGATGTGGTTGTAAGACCGAGTAAGCATCAGTTTCGGGAAACGGTTCAAGCGTGCACTTAAATTTGGAGAAAATCTCGAATGGCCCGTGAATTGAGTCAGTTGAGTTGTCTTTACGCGTTGAGAATGTATAAATCCGTTTGAAACACGTGTTTTTTTAATTTTTCCCCTAACTATTTTAGAAAAATTAAAATATCAATGTAGTCGGGAGTTATTTTGTGGAATACTCCACTGTTTTTGCGACTTATTTTGATGTCAGCGTGAGAAGCGGGTAAACTCTAGATGTTAATACAACATATTTTTGTAATTAGTTTATAAAAACCGTTCATCCTGTTTCATTTTCAACAGTCAATCAAACAACTAGATAAGAGTGCCACTACCACGATATTTATTGTGCAAAAGCCAAAGTTAATAACAGTAGCGCGATCACCGAGCGTAGGTATGGAAAGTATAGTTGACAAGTGATTGACTTCTGTACCTAATTTTACTATTTGTTTTTGATCGAACTCGCTGCTAATATGGTGATTCAATAAATACATACATTAATTCAATAAATACATTCTGTAAGTTTTTTTTTTTTATCTAACAACTTCCATAAAGAGGAGGTACTCAATTCGACTGTATTTTTGTTATTTTTGTTACTTACCTGATTTCTCGGAGATTGCTAGATGGATACAAAAAAGTCTTTTAAAGTTTGAAGCGGTATACTTTACATGTAGTTCCATTTTAATTTTGTCATAATTGGTAAATAGATTTGATTTTTAAATCAAAATAACTGATAAAATTCTATCGACGACTGCCGTAATGGAAGTCTTGTAGTCACTTTTTAAAAAAAGAATTATGCTATAAATATACCTACGCCTAAATCAAAACACTAGATAGATAGATAGACAACTCTATTCAAAAACCAGCTAAACAATAAATAAATAACATAGACAAAATTGTAAACATATTCTAGTTTTTAAATGGCACTACCTTTTATTGAAAACACAGATTAAAGAATTCGTGTTTTTAGAATAGAATTAGTAAAGATTACTGATTCTAGGATTTAAACGATTAAAAGTTTGTGACCAACCAAAACATATAAATATAAATAAATACGTAAATAATAACCCTACAGCTGAATACTAACACCCTACCCTACCCTAGCCTACACATATTTACCTATTTTATAAATATTGACCTAACTTATAAATATTAAGTCTTGATGTAAATTACTACTAGTCGTTTACTTGCCTAGTGTTATTATTGTTTATTTCTGCTACCTTTTCCTAACACCGTCCAATCCTATAGCTAAGGTTTATTTTGGCCAGTGAACCTCTAGTGAAGGACCCGACAAACGGCACGAGCCATAGGAACTCCAGTTACGTCGTGGATTAGTTGGAACTCTAACATTATTTGAAACTAGTTATTATATCCAAACATGTCGATTTACCTATAAAAGTATCCTACATTACCTAACAACCTTATACGACAATGAATAGTAATAAGAGATTCTTATATTGATACAAAGCCCAACTCGTAATTGTAACATTAATTAACTTTAATTTATTCTTATATATGATTTACTGTTGCTACAATTTTACGATGTAATAATTATCAAGAAGTAAAGTGATAAGATTAATATTTATACAACGGCAGATTCTAATAGCGGGTATAGGCAACCTCCCCTCCACCGAAGTGCCGATGGCTCTCGTCTTCGACTAAAGATCCACCAGTACTGTGTAGTCGTTCAATGGATCTGAGCCTGTTCCGCTACAAAGTGTAGAGACAATGGGAGATAACAATTCTTTATCGTTAAATTTATAGCTTATTGTCTGTCTTACAACAGTGATAAGTTAAGTATTAAAGCCACAAATAAAATATTGTAATATAAATAGTTTTATTACTAAGCAAAGCTCACCACAGTCTTGGTCGACTGTGCATGAGGGAATGAAGTTAAATATTGAAGCCACATAATTAATTAATTATTTAAATTTAATTAATTAATTAAAACCAAGCTAAAAACAGTCTTGCTAGTCTGTGAATGAGGGTATGAAATTACTCGAGACAAGAGGAACCTAATGGTCTCAAGACATCCAATTCAAGGACATTCAATCGAGTATCAATTGAGGCATGATATATTGATTTTAAAAATGAAATATTACGGATTTCAAGGCCCTGCATTAAATATGATGATAACTTATTTACAGAACCGTAGTCAAATTGCCTCTGTAAATGAAGAAACTTCTACAGAGCATATGATGTCAATTGGTGTACCACAGGGCTCTATTTTAGGGCCAGTCTTGTTTTTGATTTATATTAATGATATAACCAACGCATTGCCGAGTTGGGCTCATATAAATTTATTTGCAGATGATACACATGTGGGTATCAGAGACAAATGTAAATTTAATTTAGACGATAAAGTTAATGCAGTTATGGAATTGTTAAAGGAATGGTTTGACGCAAATGGTATTATTCTTAACTCTGATAAAACCATATCAATGCAGTATCAGTCAAGGTTGGGTATTTTTGGGAATTCTATTACTAAAACAAATATATTTCTAGGTTATACAATTGATAACACAATTAGTCATAAATCTCACATCGATAAAATTTGCAACAAAATGGCAAGTGGTAATTATGCTTTATTTAAACTCAAGCCATTATTAGATAAAAAGTCACTCATCTCTGTCTATTATGCATACGTTCATTCTATAATAAGATACGCTATAACTGTTTGGGGAAACGCTAAAGATATCATAAAAGTTTTAAAATGTCAGAAACAATCTATAAGAACAATGAATGGTTTGAAAAAACATAGTCCTGCGAGAATACACTTTAGAAATGATAAAATAATGACAGTTATATCACTTTATATTTATAGTAGTTTATTAGAGGTACACGAGGATACGGAAATACCGGAAAAAAGAATTTCACGTAATAATAAAAAAGGGCGAGTCCTGCCTGTCAACAGATTATCAAAGTGTAAGAAACAGGGACTTTACACCAAAATATAAATGTACAATAAATTACCAAATAGCGTGATGGAACTCAATTTTAAAATATTTAAACAAAAATTAAAATATTTTTTTGAAAGAAATCCTTTTTATAAACTCAGTGAATATATGTCAATGCAGCTTGTGGAATCATCGTTCTTGTGTGATGAACAACAATTACAAAATGTTAGTAATAGTTAAAGAAATAAATGACAATGTAAATGTATAATATAATAACTATTTGTTCTTAGAACTATAAAAGTATTTATAAGTTAAGTTTCTTTTTAAAGTAATTAATAATTAAAATGTAAGAAGACTTGCCTGTAACGAATGTTATTTAAAGGCCAATAAATATTTCTTATTCTTATTCTTATTCTTAACAAAATTAAAGACTTTATCAGTATTAGAACAGAACAAAACATAAAATTTATAACGTTCAAAGTGGCAAAGGCGGATGGCTTCCCTCTTGCGACAGAGAGAATTCATCCTATGGGAACACCTACCTAGCGAGATGTGTGTTAAAAGCGGTAGGACCCCTATTGGGCCCGCTCTGAAGAACACATCTTAATATCTTGCCTGTGCGGAAAATCTCCGTCCATACATTGAACAAAGACCTCCATACTACTCTAATGCAGAAAACTATCTACTAGAAGTTGTATGTGCTCTCGATGTCGGGAGAATCTCATTTTGGGCCCACCCTCAACAGCACATTCTAAAGTTCATCATCAAAGGTTAAACGACCGAATGCACGACTTTCGAAGCCAAGTATTGGTACATAGTCCATATAACATAATTATTTAGGTAATGTAGGGCTACTAAGCCAGGTCCAAAAGTACGTAGCTCGCGTTCGCTGGGTCCACCAAACATCGTCTACCGGACAAACTATAGGGCTATCCCTGAGCATCATGTGACAAACATACAACCAAATTCCTCATCACAACAAAGATGAAATTAAATTCGGAGTTTTACTGTAGTCTTAGTCAATCGGCTAAACGTTCGCTGGGTCCATCATCCATCGGCTTCCAGACCAACTGAAGGTCATTCCCAAAGGGTCATGAAACAATTATACAGCCAATAGGTCGTATAGTAGAGGTAAAATTTAGGATGAAATCACGAGTAAGTTTAGACCAGGACAAATAGCCCGTATATGTATAATTTTATGTTTAAGATTAATTTTGTATTATATTTTGTGAAGTTTCAATCAATAGTCAAGAGTTAAACCACTTTAAGGAAGGCGCACTCGGCCGTAAACGAATTAGGACGTAATTTAATAGTGACAATAAGAACGTTTGAAAATAAATGCGTTTAGATTTTAATTTAAAAGTGATAATGAGAGAGTTTGAAAATGAAGTGCATTTAGAATGTAATTCAATATTAAAAATGCCTCGCCCTACCTACATATATAAAGTAAAATCAAGTACGGCCCAAGTCTTCTAATGACTATCCAGACAAAACTATCAAATCTGGCATCTCACATTTGCATTTACTTGGAAGGAGGCTTCTCTAATTCCTAACTACTCGAACCTGACATGTTGGTGGCGAGCCATCTACCTTCAGCCCCTAAAACCCTAAGAACAGAGACAGCGCCGTGGCCACTAGCCTCAACATCGCCTACCTTCTACTCAAATCAACTGTACGCATGATTATCATTAGATTATCTGTTGCCTAGGCTTGGATCCACTTGTCGGTTTCCAAATATCACCATGATAACCAATACGTAAGCGGAATTTTCATAGCTGCCTCAATGCAAAAGGACATCAACCTCAGTGGCTAGGACTCAAATTTGCCACGAGCCTACATTACCATAAAAGGGATAGAATAATCCAATGCACATTGCAAAGATACCGTTCGGTAGATTGGACTATTATGCTAAACTGGTTTAACAAGGGACAAGACGTCTGCATAGCAATTCACTCAAAAAGTTCCTTAAAACAGTTACAATTAAAATCCCGAATAATAATTATTCAAACATACGAATCTAAGCTGCAAATAGTCTATCCCCAGGTTAAAATAAAATACTACTCAAGAATAAATTACAGTTGGAACTCCAAGCCAAGTAGGATAGTCGGCAAATCGCTAGGCGTGCCCCTACTAGCATAAAGTATGTCCCAACTACAAAACCCCATGAGGCATATTAAAACACAACCACTAAACTCAATACTTTCCAAGCTATCCCTGTAGAAAAATGCAAAGTAACCCCAGCTCTTCCTTGGCATGTCGGGATCGCTAAGCATCCCCCTAGGCGGGCCAGAAGACAACAACCACAAATATCACAAAGAGAACACTTAGAATTCACTGCAATTAAACTTACTCCCCATAACATACTCGTAAAATGAAATATCTATTCGCGGTTAAGAGTGAATATGCAAAACAAGTAAAAAATCATTTAATTCGTTCAAATATTAAAAATCCAAATTTACACTACTTTCTATACGTAAAATATATAAAATACCAAAGATATAAGCAAATTCTTAAATAAATAACCTAAATATTTGGAAATAAACCTAACCTCAAATAACGACAAAGTCTATTTATAGATTAACTAATATTTAACATCTAGTTTGATAGCTTTGTACCATAGCCTTAAAAGCCGCTACTGTCACGCCATACGAGTGGTTCAAATAAGCATGTATAAATAACTGCAATATGTAGTTTTGTTCTTTTGAGTCTAAATATAAGTCAATAATAATTATTTTATTTATAAACTTATTTACTTAGTTATATCTTTATTTATTTTTACTTCTTTATTTACACGGTGAGTTATTTCGTACAGTTACAATTTCGAAGACAGAATGATAAAATGTCTGCGGAAAAAACATCATTAAAGTTGATACACCCCAATAAAAGCTTCCTGACGTCTTACATATTTACAGAACCTGTATAGGTACCATGTTTGGTGAAAATTGGATGGAAACTACGACCTGTAAGCGAGTACGAGATTCCTTGAGGACAAACATCCTTACATACTAACTGACAGACCAAAGAACATTTTCGATTCCAGACTCGAAGAAGAGACGCTTTGCTCGCTCCTTCAATAAAGATATGAGAACACTTTATTAAAAAACAGTTTAACAATAAATAATTATAACAAATAAAAGCTTACAGATATATACGAGATTTTTTTATGGCGGCCTTATTGTTTAAAACGATCTCTTCCAGGCAACCATGCACGTAAATGAATAATATAAAATTAGAGAGGACTTTAAATATTACAGATAAATGAAAAAATACAAAATAACATGCGATACAAACAGGAGCATGGAAATACATATAAAAATACTAATTAAAAGAAGAAGACACAAAGTTTAATGCTGTAGTGATTAGGTAATGGACTATGACTCGATGCTTAAAGATATTAACAGATGGAGCACGCTTTAAGTTAAGAGGTAGACTGTTCCACAGCAAAACAGCGTTCAAAGTGAAATAAGACTTATAAAACAACTAAGAAACTTATAGAACCAACTTACCGATCGTCATCCTCGTTTCCATAAGTTTGAGTGCTCGCTAGATCTATAAAAGCAATTATTAATAATTAATTGAATCGTAATTTTTCAAATTGAAGTAGGTAGTTGTAATAACCATGCTCATGTTAATCATTATAATATAGGAACAAATGAACTTCTCGAAGAGAAATTCGATCATTATTATATTAGTCGCTTCATTCGAAGATACAATTAACTAGGTAGTCCTTTTAACCTACAGGCATTGTCCGCACGTTTAGAGAATTGATTTTATAATCGATGGTTTCTTTTTTTTGTCTTTGGCCTTCCTCCTAGCTGTCACTACCTACCCGCCTCATTCATGTTCAGAGATTTTTAACTTAAAGTTTTTTTAATTACGGTTGCGGGTAGGTGGGAACTTTGTATCTTCGAATGAAGCGACTAATATAATAATGATCGAATTTCACTTCGAGAAGTTCATTTGATCCTATATTATATTACGTCACTTCATTCTTCAGATACAATTAACTAGGTAGATGTTTAGAGATGATTCATATAACATCAAGGAGACATTGAGGTAAAGTTTTGAAATAACTTTTATTTCTTTTACAATCTTTTTTATTACAGAAAATAAGATTAAATCAGTATAATAAGATTAAAATCATAAAATTATTATGTAACAATAATCGTTAGTTTTACTCCCTTTCACGCCTTACTCCACAAACAGATCTAGCAAATAATTCTTCATCTACTACGGGCCGATTATAAAACCGAGCAAACATCAAGGATGAGCTAGTCCAGCCGGCTGTTTTTCTTATCGTGTCAATACAGACACCTGTAGAGGCCGCCGCTGAGGTGGACGCGTGTCGAGTGCTATGTGCAATAAAAACTGAGATGTCAATGCCGCTCTCTCCTAGTGTCTGTTTAATCCACCTACTTATTGACTAAGGTTTTACCTTTCTAAATGGTTTTTAAAGCTCACTAGTAAGTAATCAGTACCTTTGGCTCGTAAATCTGTTACTAACATATAATTTTCCAAGGTCTTTGCGGGGCAAATACTGGGTTTATCAACGAAATATGGTAAGAAAAGAACAGGCTGCTTCCGGTTTGCAGCTGAGGTTTTTATGATGTCAGGTATTATCTTTATACCTGCAGAAGTTTTGGAGATGTTTGTCAGTTTAATGAGTGATAATGTTTGTACTCTATGAGAAGTACATAAAGCTAATAAAATTGATAACTTTTTAGCGAGTTTATCTAAGCTAATATCACTATTGGGATACCAAGTTGGAACATGATCTAGTACGATCTTTGGGTTCCACGTGGTGTTATATTTGGGATGCGATGGCTTTTGTCTAAAAAACGCTTTTAATAAACGTTTGATACGTTCGTCTGAGAAAATATTGTTCCCCAAAAGTAATGATAAGGCCGATCGATGGCTATTAAGGGTACCATAAGAAACACCTTTGTTAAAGAGGTGAACAAGAAAGGTTATAACTGCCGAAAGTGGAGCTTCGAAAGTGTTGACAGAGTTTTCTGAGCAAAATGTACACCACAGTACGATGAAACAATATTTGACTGAATATTGTTTCATCGTATTGTCCGATATTGATGCTAACATTAAATCCAAGGCTATTTCGGGAGTGTCTAGTCTTGCAAATGCTTCCCTGAGAGCATCGCGGCCCCCAGGGAAAGGCTGTGGTGGAGTCGGTAACATGATCTGTAATTTGAACGTAAAAGGTCCCATTCAGGCTCAAATTTTACTATATCTGATATTAGCATTCTTTTGAAAAGTGGAAACCAAGCTTGACCAGGCCACAGTGGGAATACTAGAATACCAGTAGCTTTATCGGTAATTATTTTTCTTAAGCTTTTTAGAATCAATGCAAAAGGTTGAAATGCGTAAAAAAATTTAGGGCACCAACTTATTGTAAACGCATCAATTGAAACTGCATCAGGATCTGGTTTCCAAGATATATATTGATGGCATTTGGCATTAGCACGAGTCGCGAATAGATCGATTTGAGGTGTACCCAAAGAATGAACTATTTTTTGAAACATCCCGTCTCATAGCTCCGATTCTGTATCAACATTCGTTTTACGTGATTCGTAATCCGCCTCAACATTGTCGTAGGTGTTGATGTATGAGGCAAACAAGGAGATCTGTCGCGTCTCGCACCATTGCCATATTTCTTTTGCCAGATTATTTAAACGTGGAAACTGTATTCCGCCCATGCGATTTATGTAGCATATGGCTGTAGTATTGTCAACCCGTAGCGATATGGAGCAATTATGATGCGAGTTGGCGAAGCATTTTAATCCCAGAAAAATGGCTAACAGCTCTAATCGATTAATATGAAAAGACGCTTCGTCGATTTTCCACCCTCCGTTTGCTCGTTTGCTATCACAAAAAGCTCCCCAACCAGTATTTGAGGCGTCTGTGAATATTTATAGGTCATAATAAATATCAGTTCTTAAAAAATTATTAATCGACATTATGTTTTGTATCCACCAAAACAAATCAGGTAAAAGAACATCAGTTAGTTTGATATTAACTTCAAAATTTTTAAATTTATTAATAATTAAATATTTTTGTCTTTCAAAGGTTTTTGTATATACCCAGCCATACTTGACTGCTGGGCAAGCAGCAGTAAGAACTCTTATAAATTGTGATAGTTCTCTAATGGAACATTGTGACAGGGAGATAAATTTGTTAACTAATAGCATAATACCTTTACGTTTTTCGTCTGGTAAGCTTAAAGTCATATCTACAGTGTTATATATGAAACCTAGAAATCTGCACACTTGTTGAGGTTCAAGGTTGCTTTTATTGTGATTAATAACGAAACCTAAACATTGAAATTAAGACTTTTGTGTATATTATCTTGGCATTCAATGTATGTATTTCCTATATAGTCCAGTCATTATAGTAAGTTCATCTCGGAATTCGAGATACCCAGCTGTAAATACTTGTATATTGATACCCTAAAAGATGTCTCAAAACCTACATTTGGTAGGGTGTACGCAACTATTAAATTTCAAGGTCAAAGGTCACAAAAATCGGTTACGTGCGCTTTTTTTGTAAATATCTCATTTCCCATGGGTTTTTTGCTATTTGTATATATGATCAATATCGTAGAATACAAAATTATCTACAAATCTTGTTTAAAAAAAATTTCATACGGTGAACCGTTGATTGGTCACCAGTGCTAGATGCAAGCTCAGTCGATGAACAAGTGGCAGTTTTCAACTCTCTCATAACTAAGCTTTATGATGTTCATGCGCCTTTGAGATCTATCAAGATTAAACATGTTCCTGCTCCTTGGCTCACTGATGACATTAAATTGTTGAATCACAGGAAAGCTGTAGCTAGGACTAAATATAAGATTAATGCTAATGATTATAATAAGGTCCGATATGTTAAACTGAGAAATCACTGCAATAAGGTATGTAGAGACGCTCAGCGACGCCATATTTTTAAGTCGGTTCAGGACAATGATCCATCAAGAGCCTGGGAATTTCTTAGGTCACTAGGGGTTTGAAAATCACGTCAAGAAACGATTCCTAAAACTTTAGATATTAATTTACTTAATCAATATTTTTCTACGTCTCCGTATATGGATGATGCTGCCAAAGTCAGCTCTCTGCAACATCTTTCTAGTCTCTCAACTCCAGACCTACCTCCTTTTGTTTTTTGTGAATTTACCGCGTGCGATGTTAGAAAGAGCATTCTCTCAATATCCTCTAATGCTCCTGGAGTTGACATGATTAGTCGTAATATGATGTTACCCATTCTTGATTGCCTTCTACCTATTCTATGTCATACTTTCAATTTTTCAGTCTCTAATAGCATCTTCCCATCATTATGGAAAGATGCACAAGTCATTCCGTTGCCTAAAAAGGCTAATCCAAAATGCTTTTCTGAATATCGGCCTATTTCTATATTACCTTTTCTGTCTAAGGTCCTTGAGCGGTTGGTTCACAATCAACTGAATATGTTCACTAGAATTACTTGTTAAATTCTTTTCAGTCCGGCTTTCGTCCTGGGCATAGTATAGTACGTCTACGTATCGACAATGGTCAATTAACCGTTCTGACGCTTTTGGACTTTAGCAATGCTTTCAACTCAATTGACCTTGATATCCTCTTGTCCTTACTTCGCTCTATTAACATATCTCTAACGGTGATTGACTGGTTTCATAGTTACCTGTACGGTCGACGGCAGAAGGTTTGCTTTGAGGAATCTTTTTCTTCATGGTGTGACTTATCTGCCGGAGTTCCTCAGGGTGGCGACTTATCTCCACTGCTTTTAGCAATTTTTATCAACTCTATTTAACTTCATCTGTCTTCGTCCTACCACCTTTACGCAGATGATTTGCAGTTATACTGTCAGGTTCCCCTTGGTTGGTTAGCTGAAGCGGTAGAAGAAATGAATCAGGACCTGTGTCGCATTTCGGACTGGAGTAAATCTTACGGATTGAACGTAAATCCTTTGAAGACACAGGTGATCGTTATAGGTAGTTCTCGCCGAACATGTCAAATCGACTGGGATACCCTTCCGCGAGTAGTTTTTGATGGCGTAACAATCCCTTTTAGCAAAACTGTGAAGAATCTCGGCATAATATTTGATTCTAATCTATCATGGGATACGCGGCTCACAGAAGTTAGCCGCAAACTGTTTGTTTCTGCCGGTTCCTTACGAAAATTACGCAACCTTCTACCAATTACCACTAAAACTGCGCTTGCACAATCTCTCTGGCTGCCGATTCTCGATTATGCTGGCGTTTGTTACCTTGATCTAACTCAGGAGCAGTTCGACAAACTTGAGCGCCTCCAAAATTTCTGCAAACGGTTTATATTTGGTTTACGTAAATATGACCATGTCTCTAATTATCGCACTAAGCTCAAGTGGCTCCCTATCCGCCGTCTCCGGGATGTTCATATACAATCTCTCCTTTATAATATATTATTTAACCCTTCTTCTCCGCGGTACCTTCAGAAATGTTTCAAATATTGTCACACTACTCATTCCTATACCTTAAAGTCGTCTGACAATCTCATGTTATCAATCCCACCACATCGCACCGTTTCCTATAAGTCCTCTTTCACTATGAATGCTGTCTTGCTGTGGAACAGTCTACCGCTTGATATTAGGCGTGCTCCATTAATTAATATCTTTAAGCATCGAGTCATAGTCCATTACCTATCACTACAGCATTAAAAAATTTAATTTGTAATTTATATATTACATATTTCCATGCTCCTAATTTGTATCGTATGTTATATGTATTTGTTTATCTGTGTATCCATTTGTATGTATAATTTGTTCAATGTATTATTTTAAGGCCTCTCTAATTTTATATTATTCATTTACGTGCATGGTTGCCTGGAAGAGATCGCTCTAAGCGATAAGGCCGCCATTGAGAAACCTAGTATATATTGTAAGTTTTTATTTGTTATAATTTTTTATAATTCAGCTGGTTTTTTAATTCAATTCAATTCAAATATATTTATTTCAGACAAGTTTAGTCCATACATTTACAAATTATTAATGTCATTAAAAAAAATTCACACATAATATAAGACACAAAACTGAAAAAACTTACAAATTAATAAAAAAAACAATAAAACATATCACAATTTAATAATAGAACATTCCAACTATTATCTGAGTTTGTACTTGGGTTTGGACCCCGAATGAATTAATAAAGAGTTGTCTTATCTTATCTTAACCGTTTCGAGATAGAGGGCTAGGAGCGCGCGGTCACAGCATTACTTAGATGTGGTTGGGGTTTTTGAACTGGGGGAGGCTTTTTGATTTGTAATCCCTGCTTTTCTATAGCTTTTGTAGTTTTAATTTTTTCGGATAATTTATTTCCAAAAAGTAATTCGTCTCGGTCCACGTCTTGTATGATATTTAAGAAGGCTTTGTCCAACCCTGAAGTAACAAACTTTTTTCTACCTTCGGTTTCATTGTGATGTAGATCGCATAAGATGCGACAACTGTCACTTAGAAATTTAACTGCTTTCAGTCTGTCTTTGTCATCATCTAATAGCAGTTCTAAGCCCTTATTAAGAGCAGCTATACCTTGACCAAGTTGCTGTTGCACGGCTTCTAATTTTTTGTCCCGAGTACGGGTGCTATCAGTTACGGCTGCCGAAATTTCCGCGTTCAATTTTGGAGCTTGCAGTAATGTGCAATTTTTCGGTATTAGATACTCTTTATAGAGTTTTGCTTGACGTCCTTATTTAAACCCTTTTTTAAAATCATTACCCATAAGTGTTTTGTTAAAATCGGTAAGCTTTTCGTGTATGTTTGGGCAAAATTTGGGGGTCTCTTCGGTTGTCTCGCCCAAAGCGGAGAGAATGTCAGGGTCCAACTCTGTGACGGCTGGTTCTAAGACCGGCTCAGGCAATAGTTCCTAATTATCATCTTATCTTACAGCCTCTAACGATCCTAGGTCAGGTTCGATATTTTCGTCGTCTGAAAAGGACGAACAGAAAATTTATGAGGGTAGTTGAAAAGTATTTAGCAGTAAATCTATTTTTCAATATAACTCAAAGGCAATAAAACAATATGATTTTTGACAACGATGAGGATACACGATCCACTTTTAGGCATTATTTTGTAGAGAAATAAATCGTATGTAATAAGAAGCTGCCTTCGTGAGGATACACGATCCTCCTCCCGGCATTACATACAAAAAGCTAATGTTGATATTTAAATTCGATTTAGTGCGATCATATTTCTAATGATAAAGATATTTCCTCGTGTTAACACACGGTCAACCTCCACGCACAAAAGTATCGAGTAATTGGATTACTTCTAACACTTAATAATTTGTAAGGTAGGTACTAACCTGAATCGTCGGAGTCCTCCGATGAATACACTATCCTGTTATATTTGCGCTTTTGCACTTCGAGTTTCCTTAATTTGCGTTGATACTTTCGAATTTTTTCTTTATTTTGTCGTTTCGGCATAGTTGACAATGAAAAATGTCGTTTGTTGAAATTTCCGTTGCTCCGACGTGCACGTGCGAACGCTGCCACGCTCGGAATAATAATGAGGCGGGTAGGTAGTGACAGCTAGGTGGAAGGGTGGTGCCAAAGACAAAAAAAAAGAAATCATCGATTATAATGTCGATTCTCTAAACGTGCGGACAAGGTTAAAAGGACTACCTAGTTAATTCTATCTGAAGAATGAAGCGAAGTAATATAATATGACTTAAAAAGAGCTACAAATTTGTCTAAACATTATGTTATTAATTGATGGAGTCAGGCGTTACTTTGCGGAAATCCATTTATAATAAGATGGTATATACAAAATATTTAGTATTTTTCCGCCTCGTCTTGATGACAGCGTTAGAAATCAAAAATATTTTTGTTTTTATGGTGTGGCTCCTCCTCATCACCGCCACACCTCACCTTATTATTTCTCTTTCTCTCAGTCTCCGACTACCTCGACAGGTGTTTCGCCTTAGCACAAGGCATCCTCAGGAGATGTTGACTCTTCAAGCGCTCGCTCGAAAGTGAGCTGTTGCGTTTTTTTTTTTTTTTTTTTTTTTTTTAGAAAGGACTGAGCTGCTGGTCGAACACGACCTCGGACAGCTTGACCGGACGTTTGGCAAGCGCTAGTGCGCTGGGCCGCGGTTTTGGTTTTGGGGCGACAAGCACAAGGGCGCCTCAGACGGCACGAACCTCGGCTTGAGCCGTCGCCCAGAGTTGGACTAACGAACTGCCCTGGCAACCCAGACGGGGAGTGCCTAGGGCCCTAGCCACTGGTGGCATCCTAGCTAAAACTTTTAGAGCGAATTTGCCCAGACCTCCCTGAGGGGAAGGACAAATGAGCCCTATGAATCTGAGTGACTATTTGACCTGATTGTCCTGGAGCTCTGAGTCCAGAGTTCACGAGGACCCTACACTTGATTGGCATCTGAACGACGCTTTTTGGAGAGAGGTGCCCTGGCCCGCGCCAGAGCCCTATCATTAGATCGACTTGTGTCCATGGCATCCCGGGGAGAGGCCTGGACCCTAAACCTAGCTAATTTAGGCAACTGGTTTGATTATTTGACCGAATTGCCCTGGCCTCCCAGACGGGGAAAGACCTAGGGCCCTATCAATCAACTGGGTGACCCTAAGGGTCGTAAGAGACCACGTCCTCGCCGGCGAGGACGCATTCTGTATCGTCGGAATGGATGTCGAATCTGGTGGCCCGGACCAGTACCAAAAACGGAATGTGTGTTAGGAGACGAGTCAGGTGGGCCGGGCGACCCCAGGGCGGCCGATACTACGGCTGCAATGGGGTCGTCCGGATCATCCAAGAAGTGTCTAGGACGCCTATGCAAGGGGGGCGGACCGTTCGGGTCAGTCGAATAGTCCGCCGCTTGAACCACGAGCGGGTTCGGGTGGTGGGGAGCAGAGTCGAAGTACCTACGCGAGGCATCCTTCATAAATTGACGGATGGAGGGGAGCTCGAGGTCGCAGTGGAGGTCCGAGTTGCGCATATACCATTGCGCGTCTACCGCTCTACGGATGAAGCGGTTTTGAATGACTTGGAGTTTATCCAGTTGATAAGAGGGCGCGTGTGCGAAGACAACAGAGGCGTAAGTCATGACGGGGCGGATCACGGTCTTGTAAAGTGTCACCTTATTTCTAAGGGACATTTTACTTCTCGCGCACAGGAGGGGGGAGAGACGGCCTAGAAAGAAGGCCGCGCGGTTACGCACCGTGGTGATGTGTTTTTCGAAGTTGAGCCTATTATCCAGGGTAACACCTAGGTATTTGGTCGAGGAGGCCCAAGAGATGGGCTGGCCATGGAGGCGTAGGGACCTATTCGGGAGTTTTTTACGCGGAGTGAAGTACACGGCTGCACTTTTCTCTGGATTAACGGTAATGGCCCACATGCGGAACCATTTACCCAAGGAGAGGAGCGCTCGGTTGACGAGAGCTATTTGTCGAGTCACGTGCCACCCTCTGGCGTAGAGGGCGGTGTCGTCGGCGAAAAGGGAGAGCTCTACCCCCGGGTAGCGGGGGATATCGCTCGTGTAGAGTGAGAAGAGCAGCGGAGACAGGGCTGAGCCCTGGGGGACCCCCGCTCTGATGGGGTGTGGAGGTGAACGTTCACCCTCGTGTTTGAAGCGGAAGCTTCTGTCGCGGAGAAAGTCCTGGATGATGTGGACAAGACGGTCTGGCAGACCGAATTGATACAACTTGTATATCAACCCGTTATGCCAGACTTTATCGAAGGCTTTGGCCTTGTCCAGGAAGACCGCTACGGTCCCCTGGGGGTTGCCAAAGTGTTTGGGTTTCGTGTTGAAACCCTCCAGGATGTACTCCGTGAGGCGGTGTACTTGTTGGACGCAAGAGTGTCGGGCTCTGAAGCCGAACTGCTCGTTGGGAAGGAGGTTGTTGGCCGTGACGTGGGCCCACATGCGATTCAGTAGAAGTCGCTCGTAAATTTTACCCTGGGAACTAAGGAGACTAATGGGGCGGTAGCTAGAGGGCTCTGACGCCTTCTTGCCTGGTTTGTGAATGCCGATGACATCGGCAGTTTTCCAAGCGGATGGAAACATGCCGTTGCTCATGGCAGCATTAAAAATGCTAACTAGGAGGTGGATCAGGGCGGGGGGAAGGTGCTTGAGCACTTTGTTACTGATGCCGTCGGCACCGGGAGCTTTCCTATCGCGGAGGCGGTGGATAATAAGCGCAACTTCCCTAGTCGTGATAGGGTCGAGGGGGATCGAGGGGGGAATGGTGCTACGATGTTCGATCTCTCTGTCCACCATAGTAAGATGGGAAGCGGGGACCGAACTGAGCGACGGAGCGCATTGAGCCTCGAGACTCTCTGCTAGGCATTCTGCCTTCTCGTCGTCATCGAACGCGGGGGGCTGACCGGGGCGGTTCAGGGGGGGCATGGTGACCGTTTTGTCTGACTTTAGGTTGCGCGCCAGCTGCCAGTAAGCCTGGTGCGTAGGCGCGAGATCTGCGAGTGTGTCATCCCACTTTTGATCCCGGAGCTCCTGAATGCGGGCCTTTACGAGGCGCTCGTAACGCCGCAAGGTAGCTCTGTTCTCATCGGTGGGGCATCTACCGAATGCCCTAGTGGCTCTGTGTTTCTCTCTCAGTAACTCCCTCGCGTCCTCGGGCAAGACCAGCCGACGGGAATCTTCGACTGGTACTTGCCGCGACTACTTGCCTATGGCGGTGCGGAGGTGGTTAGTGAGGGAGTCGATCGATCTTTCGACGTCCTGGGGGGATTGGATATCATCCGGTATCGGGTCGAGTTCGGGTGAGCTGATGTCATTAAGGGCTGTCCCTAGATGGTTCCAGTTCACTACTGTCCTAGTCGCGGTCGGTCTGTCCGTCGGGTCGGGGCCTAGATGCATGAGCACTGGTCTGTGGTCGGAGTTAAGTTCGTGGAGCACTTCTAAAGAGCGCAACTGGAGTGTTACGCCTTTTAGGAGTGCTATGTCAAGTACGTCGGAGCGGTAGCCTACCTGAGGAGGGAAGTAAGTGTGCGTGGAGGGCGAAATGACATCAAAATTAATGTCATCCGCTAAACTAAATAGTTTGCTGCCGTGGCTATTCGTTTCGTTGCAACCCCACTCGAGGGTCTTGGCGTTGAAGTCGCCGGCGAGGATGACGGATGTCCCTAAGGCGAATAGTTTCTCGTAGTCATTCTGATCGAAACGCCTGTTACCAGAGTGGTAGCAGGCCGCGAGTGTGATAGGCTGATGGCCAGTTAGAGCGATCCGGCATACGGAAGCTTCGAGATAACGAAGCGAAGGCGTGTCGAGAGGAATGCAGTGAAGGGATCGTCTGTAATAGATAAGCGTCCCCCCTTTGGCAGAGTGGAGCCTATCATTACGGAACAGGCAAAAGTTGGCGATCCTGGGATCCCTTTTGCCCGGTTTTAAGAAGGTCTCGTTTACTAGTAGGACGTCGATTTGGTGGTCGTGGAGGAATTGTTCGATGAGTGGCACTTGGCTTCCTCCGTCACTCGTTTCCTTAAGAAGTCCGTTGGCATTAAACCATGCCAGTTTGATCGATCGGGGCCTAATACGTTTGGTTGAATTATCCATGACGGGTCGGGGTCGCGGCGAGGAAGGCCTGGATGGCCGCGACGGTGGCCTGATTTTGCGCAAGAATGCGTAAAATCGCCGCCGGTTCGCGTTTGCTCAGGATCTGACGACCTAGATTGATGCAATCGCCCAGTGGGAGCTGGGCGGAGATACCGAGGACTGCGTTAATGCATTCATCGTCCGCAGTGCGAAGGATGAAGGGATACCTGACGGGGAGCAGGAGGGGAAGCGATATGACGCGGCTGGGATGTAGCCGTGGCATACGAGGTCGGGCGGGTTGAGCTGTTGCGCCTCTGCGAGCTCTTTATATAGCGGCCGGTCACGTCACGTGTTGTGCGTCACCGTTGTTGTTGTGTCGGTGCATTTGATGACTCAGCGTTATTTAACGGACTTAGTCGGTTAAAAATCCGCAAAAGTGGTGACGTCACCAAATTTGTTTGGTCGTTTAACAGTACTGAGTTCTGATTTCTGTGTTTCAGTATTTCCAATTGTTGAGGATGCCTAAGGCGAAACACGTGTTGAGGAAGTCGGATACTGAGAGAAAGAGAAATAATAAGGTGTGGCGGTAGTGAGGAGGAATCACAACATAAAAACAAAAATATTTTTCGATTTCTCACGCTGACATCAAGACGAGGCGGAAAAACACTAAATATTTTGTATATACCATCCTATTATTATGTTATTTTAAAGTTTTTAGGGAGTTCTTAGCCTAAAAACAACCTAAAGTATGTCCAAATTGTCACTAAGTTAATACGCTGAGTGCTACATGTACCTGTGCTATTATATTATTAAAGAACTTTATAAATAAAATCGATTCTTCAAATTATGAAAATTGACATTGAAAAATATACATGTTTAAGAAATAAGTGAACACCGAATTCAATTCGTCGCAAAACTTACTTTACAATAATATTATATCATCTTAATAGGTACGTATACTGAAATATAATTAAAATAAATATAATAAAATTAATTGAACCAATTCTTGTTTGATTTCTATGAAAACATTTTTGTAAAATATATTATTTTCATGCGAAAAAAAATGTAATATATGAGTACATAATCGATGTATAATAGTTTTTTTTTCCTCAATAAAAACCTTACGATTTTCATTGACTCACATGACATTCTGTTTCGTCTGCTTGCTGAATCGAATTCAGTTTTGTCGTTATTTTTTAATTATTACTTCTAAACTTACATAATAACAGCAGAAATATACACAGCATGTTAACGTCTTATCTGCAGACTTATAGCCACCAAATAATTCTTAGAATATTTATCTCGCAATACAATAACATTAGTTATTTCACTTCACAAGCCAATCATGTTTGGATTCGTGATAATAAGTAAGTAAGTACTGATATGTATGTTTTAATTTATATTATATAATCGTTACTTCTGAGCAAAACTATATAGCTCGAATAACGCTAGTTTCAAGGACAGCAAAAACAAGTTGTAATATGAGTAGCGGTAAAGCTTAGCTTAGCTTTATATTTTTCTATTGCATAGACATTAAGAAAAACTAAATTACAAATGAGTGGTTTGTACCAAAAGTAGATTATTTTCTATGTGTCTAATCGTATAACTCTAATCATAGCCTAAATGAGAAGAAAAAAGACGTGGCGGATAAAATATATTTAAATTTTTGTGCTCTGTGTAAAGCTATCACAAATGATGTTAAAAACTTTAAAGGGTACAAATTTATTAGACTATCTGTTACCTGCGACGTTGTTCATTTATTTTTCTATCAAATTAGATTTTAACGCCAGTCCATAATAATAACCAAAGCTCAAATGTAAAATGCACAAGATTATAAATCTTTTGCACTTTACACTTGCAAGATTATGTAAGTGTACCTCCACATTTGTACGTAATATTGTACGCCCGACAAGGCAAGGGTAAAACTGTTAAAATTCGATTTTATAATTAACAGCTATGCACATAGTTTTGTCAATAAAGCTTCTGATATTTAACCATATATTTTTACATATGAGCCTTCATGATATTTTTAGAAGCGACTCAGTCAGTCATGTATGGGGTTGCGGTTTAGTGAAACCATATTCATTAATTGTTATTAAATGAAAATCATCGGAATATGTCTTGCTTCTAGTTAACAACCAGTGACCAGGCGATAAGAGGAGTGCATTTTTATTTCTAATAGAGTACAGTCATCTTCACAGTCTTTATAAGTTTCCTTCTAGCTCGACGTCTATTTGAATGTACTGCAATTGTAATCCTGAAACAATTCAAATAACAGAGTTTGGCCCCTGGACCGGCACCGTGTTCCTAACCTCTCGATATTAAGCGCATTATTTATTTGTACCCTTTGCAGTGAAGAAAATGAACATTCGTCGTCACCAAATTTTAGTGTTTTTTTTTTTAATTTAAGTAAAAAAAAACAAATAGATTAATACGTAGTTAACTTTCGGGAGCGCGTAATTAACTTTTTAAAAATACAAATTAAAATAAAACTTATAATTAGGTGTGTCGAGTTTGAAGATTTTATTCAGACTGACTTAATACTAGTTTACATTTAAAATGAAGGGATCCTTATCGCTATGTTTATATTAATCGTCGTCCGGTGTTGGGTGGCGTGATACGCGTGGGTGTCTAGACGCTAGGTCAGCAGCAGCGGGAGACCCCCCGCGTTGTAGTTACTAAGAAATGTGCATTACAATCAGTATGGTGAGAATATAACGACGTACCAAACAAATACGAAAAGAAGAACACAAAAATAAAAGTGATGTTAAATATAAAAAGAGGTAGATATGTTTTATTGTCACTTAATCAATGCTTACATCGTTGTGCAATCTAGGTAACAAGTACCTAGATGTAACCTTTATTTGCGTACTGACAATGTATAGTGCTAGTTGCTTTTTGAATGCATTGAATGAGTCGGTATTTTTAACATAGGAAGTTTATTGTAAAGTTGCTCTCCTTCAAATGTCATCATTGTCTTGCCGTAATTTGTACGAGCGCGCGGCAGAGGCAAGAAAATGGCTCGACGAGTTTTAGGTCGATTGTGGTTACCAACATTTTTTCGTTTGAGGAACACAGTGTTAGTATGGACCTATTTATTTAAACTTTTACGTACAAAAATGCAGATGTTATAAATATATAATTGTTTGACAATTAATAATTTTGTTTCTTTATAAAAAAAAATAGTTGAGGTTAGGTAGTTATAATGAAAAAGCATCATTAGTAGTTTATTTTGTAAGACTTGAAGCTCAGCTATTCTCGCTTTTGCCGTGCAGGCCTAGATTTCGATAAGATATAGTAAATGTGGCTTTATTAATTCGTTATAAATAGTAAAACGTAACTTGAGTGGTAGACAACGAACTATATCGCGAAGTGAACGACACGACACGACACGATTGGCAAGAATACAGAAAAGCAAGACACAGATTAAAAATAGAGATTACAAATAGTCTAGAAAACTCATGGAAAAAATAAAGTACGTCAATCCAATCAGAGAGCGAAACTGCAAGACTTAGAAAGCTGGTTTCGAACAACAACAGTGTAAAACTGGGAACTCTAAAAAAACTAGATGGCACTTACACCACATCAGAACAAGAGCAGTTTGATCTTCTGCTACAGACCCACTTCCCAGAATGTCGGTTAGACAGCGATAGAGGATGGAACCTATATACCAACCACGAGCCCTGCTATGATGACTAGACCTTTGCCTCTTCAATAGTCACAGAAAAGTTGCTATTGTGGGCGATCGGCACTTTCCAACCCTTCAGAGCAGCGGGCATGGACGGTATATTTCCAGGACTCCTACAGTGGAGTGTTAATAAAATTAAAAACCATCTAATAGCTATATTCCGGGCATGTCTTGCCTGGAAATATATACCCAAGGCATGGAGAGAAGTAAAGGTTGTTTTTCTGCCAAAACCGGGTAAATCGGACTACACAAACCCAAAATCTTATAGACCGATTAGTCTGAGCTCTTTTCTACTCCAGACTTTGGAGAGGCTATGTGACAAATACATTCGCAACGGACCTCTTAAAGACAAACCGGTGCATAGAAGTCAACATGCATATCAGTCAGAAAAATCCGCTGAAACTGCATTACATCACGTTGTGTACAAAATCGAATCTGCCCTTGAAACTAAGCAGTCCTACCTAATAACCTTTATTGATATAGAAGGAGCTTTCGATAAAACAACCTTCCCAAGCATAGAAGACGGGCTAAGGAAACATAACGTAGATGAAAGAGTGAACAAATGGATCACAACAATGCTATCAAATAGAGCTGCGAGCATTGAGTCTTCAAATAACTCTCGCTGCATTGTAACGAAAGGCTGCCCACAAGGTGGAGTCCTTTATTGTGGGTAGTAGTAGTAAACGAACTTCTCGAACTTCTGAACAAGGATGGGATAAATACGATAGGATATGCCGATGATTTAGCAATAATGATATCCGGACTCTTCAAAACAACCCTTTGTAACAAAATGCAAAAAGCATTGAAAATCGTTGAGAGGTGGTGTGAACAACACAGCCTTTCGGTGAATCCGCATAAAACGGAAATTGTGCTCTTCTCACGAAAGAATAAACTACCACAATTAAAACTTCCTATGCTAACATGGACTAAGAGCCATAGTTCATGTGAAGGAAACAATAGGGCGGATGTACTCGCTAGGCAAGGAATAGACAAAGTACTCTGTACCGACATTGCAGATCTGTGTAGGCCAACTGCAATGGAGGTGCGTACACTGTTAATCCAACACACAGAAAAAGAGCAACAAAGCCTGTGGCTAAAAAAACAAGACTGCAGACACGCCAAACATTTCTTTCCACGGATAAACAAAAAGGTAACCAACAGCTTACTTAAGCTAACAAGAGCAGATCTACGTCTGATGGTCGGAATCATTACCGGCCACTGCGACCTGAACTACCATCAACATAAGATTGGATCAACGGATAGTCCTCTATGTCGAGGATGTATGCAGACAGACAAAACTGTGGAACATGTGCTTCTACACTGTGAGGCCACGGAAAACATCAGACAGAGACTGGGAGTGCTGAAACGCGTTGAAATTTATGCATCCAAATCGGTTTCGCATCATGAGGGTATTTCTACTACACCTGACGAAATAGGAGTGGAACTGGTGAGCCAGCGACCCAGAGCTGTACTCCGTTACTTTAAGGAGCTTGGCTGGTTGGGTTAGGCTGGCGGGGGGAAATGCACAATACACCCCAAGCGGGACGTCAGTGCAGGACTTATCGCCCCCACACAGAATAAGAATAAGAATAAGACACGAACGAGAAGAGACGAGACGAGACGAGACGAGACGAGACGAGACGACACGACACGACACGACATGACACGAAACGACAAGACACGACACGACACGACACGACACGACACGACACGAAACGACACGACACGACACGACACGACACGACACGACACGACACGACACGACACGACACGACACGACCATTAGAATGATCATTAGAATTTAGAAACAATAAACAGACAAATAAAAAGGCTAAGCCGCAAAGCATCACTTCCGTTTAATTGGAATGTGCTCCAAACTTCAGGTGTGAAGTTTGGTGGCGATGTTGCATTTCAATACTGACTTAACTACGTAGCTAAATCGTCTGTAACGACCAAAGAAGAGTGAAAGTTTATCCTTAGGCAGAATAAAAAATTAAGTGCAATAATTATATTTTAATCTTATATTTTTAAATTACTTGCAATACACATCAGTATTCGTCAACAAGGTCCGCGGTAGGTTCAGTTAATTTTTTTCATGACAATCTGAATACTTTTACCAACAAGGTCCGCAGTAGGTTCAAGTTTATATATAAAAATAAAAATATATACCTGTTAACATTATGATTTGTAATCTTTATGCCATAGAGTGTGATGCCAAAAAATGTTATGATTGTCGTTATTGTAAAACAAAATTATGCGTGAAAATTTTATGCTGGCATACCATTATGATAAAAGAAGTTATGCCAAAATAAAGTATGCTTAATGATTTATTCTGTAAGAACGTTGTGCGAAACGAAGAGTAAGTCAAAAAACGTTATGCAATTTTAAATTATGCCTTTTTAATTTATGCAACCTAATCCGGACCTCTTAGACCGATAGACTGCAGACTGCTTTTGTGTGACCGAATCAAGCACAGGAGTAACATTGAACTGTTGGGTATGTATAAAGTTCTACTGGCAAAGCATTCTAAAACATATAAATTCTTTAAGGAAAAACCTGGCCGTCAAATGTAATGACTACTGTTTGTGATGGCTTCCATGAAGTAGGAGTGGACGATATACATCGATGTATTAAAAACACTCGATGCATCGAATTAAAACCGATATATAGTTAGTTATTTAACATCGAGTACACATCGATGTTTTTTTATTCGATTCATCGAAGAGGCATACAAGTAAAAATATTTTATAATGGATAGATTTTCTCTCTACGATTAATAACTATTTTTGTTTGTGTATTTAAAAGTACTTCACAGCTATTTCAACAAAAAAGTAAAGGTGCTGGCAACATCGGTTCTATCTGAAAGAATGTTTTCGCAAGTGGCGCAGGTAATTACTTAACAAGGAAACAAATTGAAGGGTAAAAGATTGGGAATACTTTTGTTATTACAAAGTATTGAGAAGAAGTATTTGGATATTTAGAGATCTCTTAATTTTTTGTGAGCTTTTATGTAGACGTAAGTATAATGTAAACATTATAATGTTTTTTAATAGATCTTGTTAGTAACTTAGACGGTCATCAAAAATATTTGTGGTTCCTAAAATGGCTTAACGGTCACCAAATTATGATATTCCGAATACTTTCAGCAACCAGGTCCGCAGTAGGTTCAGGTTTTTTTTTGGTGGCCATTTATCCATTTTTGTAACCGTTTAGATTATTTTTGGTAGTAAACTAGGTAATTTTTTTAAGCGGTGTTTAAACACGAGCCTTGTTCTTAAACCTAAACTTATATCTATATATAACTTAAAGAAAAACATCGATGTATTTTTTTATGTCCATCACTTACATAGACAGTAGTTTTATAATTTTACCGTCTAATTTTTAATATTTTGCCACAACCTACGGGCAGATTGGTATTTTAAATAATTTTCTCCGGAGATGATTTCGCTGGTACTCCTCGAACTATGAGTGTCATATTAAAAGTCGGAATAAATGCTCTGAGGTGAAATGAAATGAAATGAAATGAAATTATTTATTGGCCTTATAATCACTTATGTTATACTAGGCAAGTCACATTACAATATTTCACACAATACTTAATTTAGTAAATTTCAAATGTACCTATGTCAAAAACTTTACAATTCACTTAATTACAAAATTTAAATAAGATTATGTAGTATAGATTAATAGATAAATTACTGATATACATCAATGTGAGTACAATTTAATTAAGTCATTATATAATAAGATACTTTAATGTCATTATTAGTTTGTGAGTTTTGACTATAATTGTTTAGTTGGATTTGACAATATGTTATATAAATTAAGTATAAGTTAAGTATTAAATTAAAATTATTAGTAAGAAAAAACAATGACGATAAGTCTTATTAAAAATTTAGCTATCACCTACTTATAAAATTATGTTTGCTCACTCACGAACGAAGATTCAGTCAGCTTCATGTTCATAAATTCTTTGACCGAGTAAATTGGGGTAGACTCAAAAAACAGCTTTATTTTTCGTTTTAAATCGTTCGCGTGAAGATTAACTACGGCATGGGGCAATTTGTTAAACATACATATCTTAATATAAATTCCTTGTTTTCTAACTTTGGCTAGGCGTGTTTTAGGCTTACATAGTATCTCTTTTCGTCTTTCATCCATTCTTAGATTATGCGCATATGGTTGTTTCTGTAAAATATCCTTATCTTCATAGATCTCTAGGAGGCAATTATAAATATACTATGTATATATAAGTAGGTTATTCTTTAAGAAGCTGTAACTCATTTGCCTTTTCAAAGTGTGTGAATGCGAGAGCTATTCTGTTGTGACCAATTCGTTTTAAGCTGCCATGGACAATATGGGAAAATGACTGACCTTTCAGAAACTTTCCAAAAGCGATTGGGTGCAAAGTGGTGTTGTCGTCAGGGCTATTTTGCAATTTATGTACGTGTACAATGTAAGGAGCAGCATCAGTTTACCCATACGAAGATCTTCCTATTGGCGTAGAACGAGAATAAGAAGAATCATTTAGAACATTAGTAGTTGTTGGAGTCTTATCGGTTTTATTAACAATCGTCGGATTAGGCATCTTTTCCTTTAGACTATATGAGGCGTCACATGAGCAGTCAGAATCTTTAATTTCACAAGTAGTATCCCGCTTGTTTCGCCTACGTTTGTTGCAGTGTCTGCACTCCTTGCCCGAGAGAACCCGACCTCTCTTACGGGAACCTGCACAGATAAAGGTCACGGAGCTGTCAGTCTCCATGCCCGATTCATTGGACATTAATGTCACGTGAACTGCGGCGGGAGGAACTGTGCCCCCCGAATCGGTGGGCTACGCCATCCCGAGATATATACCAGATAGAGACATACCTAACTACAGGATATGCACTAATATATGATATATATATATATACAAAAATAAGTCTAACTATATACAAATTATGCTAATCTGACCACTATAAAGTAATTAAAATGAATTGTAAAACTTAACAATATACATAATTATAAATATACACGCCCGCCAAGTAAACGTTTCCCGCGCTTTTTCTCTGTATTTTTGTTGCTTTTTTTAGTATGGTTCACAGATGACAGATACAATAAAAAATAATAATGTTGACATCTGACGGCCTTAAAATAAATACGAGTTTTTTTTTCATCAGTTTTTTGTAAATAACTTTAAAGAAAGTGGATATAAAAATCTGGTATTTTTCATTAAATTATCTTGAAATGGTTTTCGGATTTCTATCACTTTGCAAAAATGAAATGTTGTCTATTGCATCTACTGGTTATTTTTGACCTATACTATGTAGCCGGTCCACCTAGTGGGAGGGCTGCGTGTTTCAGTTCGTGGCTACTCAAGAACCTTTCTTCTCTATCAGTTTAATTCATCACATTTTATCATCCCGTAGGAACACTTCCTTCATCAAAAGTAGCTTGTGTTAATCCACAGTATAAGCTGTCTTCGTGCAAAATTTCCTGCAAAACCGTTCAGCCGTTTGAGCTTGAAGGAGTAACAAACATATACACGCACCTTATAAACCTTACCTTTGTAATATTAGTAAGTATGGCTAGTACCAAGTTCTGCGAACTGTTGGCTTCACAACGAGTGATACTTTTAGTTGTTATTAGCGAAATCGAAAAAACCCGACGGCAAAAATTTTTAACCAACGGTATCCTAACAAGTGAAACCGCGGGATATAACTATTATATCCTATGACCATCTGGAGATAAAAACCATCTTTGAATTCAAAGATACCTCAAAATCGATCGACGCTGTGGAGGGTCACAAAAGACATACGGTAAGTCATACGGTCACGTTGCGGTCAAGCGCATAATTATATTTTTTTTTAATTTAAATCTTGTTTTTGCTGTCCGGTAAAGTAACTTTTTTTGAGTCATATCATTTTGCATAGGAGGCACAGAAATATACGGTGTTCAATATACATACATCAAATCAAATCAACCCCCATAGCGCTCCACGGCTAGGCGCGTACTTCCCCTGTGAAGAGGGTATAAGCCAAGCTGGCCAGTTGCGGGTTGAGGATTTCATTTATCTTTGAAAGCAATGACAATGAGAGAGGGTTCTCTGACAAGCAGGTTTGCTCACTATGTTTTCCTTCACCATTTACGTAAATGTCAAGTTAATGCTTATTATATGCACATGCACACTTTCTTTCTTATTTTAGAAATCTCCGAAGAGATGATTTATGTGTCGTTAATGCAAGTGTTATTTATTTTTAGGGTTCCGTATCCAAAAGGTAAAACTTAGCGGTGCTAGCCCTTTTATATCAACTTCCAAAAAGACTAGGTAGGTACCCAATTAGGTTTTTTTAAGGTTGTCTGATTTTTTCGACTGTGTGATATTTTTATTATTATCTTTTATAATTTTTTTAATAATTTTATTCCTATAAAGGTTATCTAAAAGAGATCGCTTATTAGCGATACGACTGCCTTTGGTGCCATATTATTTGTTTTTTAATTCTTTTGTGTTGACAATAAAGTATTATCTAGGTAGTAAGTAATGTATGATGTCTAGACTTATATAGAAATAAAACAAAAAAAATAAATTGTTTATAAAGTAAATTTAATATACATTAAAATATTAATTTCAATTAAAAATTCTCATAGCTGATAGTGGAGGATTACCACTTGGCGGCCCTGCTGGCACCTGCAAAAGAAACAGAACTAGTAATTCTAGGAACAATAGACCTCGTGATCACGATATTTATTTCAACTTTATATAAACAAGTGGTTCGAGGCGAGTTCGAAATAACCCGACTGCTAAATCGTTTAACCTGTCTATCACCCTTAATTTCTTTTTTAATTTTACACCCAATGTCACACTCACGACTAAGACAAATTTATTGACAACACACGACAAGCAGTTTAGGCTCTAGGGCTTACCAAAGAAATATACATACATACATACATACATATATTATTGAAATTTACCAGTAAATGGCAACATGGCAAATTTCCCTCCTTTTGGGAGAAATACACAACAACCTAAAATCACCGACGACTAAATATTCTAAAAATTCGTAAAATCTATACACAAGATTGTTTGGAAACTACGACCTGTACCCGAGTACGAAGTTTCAGGAGACATCATAGTATGAAATGACGTAGAAAAAAATGCCAAAAATAGAAACTTTGCTGTGCGAGTCAAAAATATAGAATACAAAATATGCAGTCGACTTGAGTACCTGCTCCTTATTGGAAGTCGCTACAAAATAGTAGAGGATATTGATAAATGTCTTATTTTCTGATATACCTACGCTTCACACGTTCAATGGTTATTTGTTATACGAGAGTGCAAAGTTGCTTTGTACCGCGTGCTCAATTTTGATGACCGAACAAGCGAAGGGTTCTGGGTGACAAACAGGAATAAACCTTCTAAAATTTAATAATTAGAATACTGAACGTTAGCGAGGGAAACAAAAGAGCATGAGATGAATGCAACACGTAACTTTTCATCCGACCTCAGCGAGAAAATGACTATTTACCAAAAAATTGGGCGCACGAAGAAAATGAAAAAAATGGTACATCGAGAAGATTCCGAAACTGAGTTTAAAAAAAAAATTACTAATGTTGTCTGATAAATTCGGCACCATAGAGTAAATTGGTTTAATAAAGTTCTAATTCACCAGTGCACACGATGTTTTCAATTCAATTAACTTTGTTCTCTAGCGGATAAAAACAGCTTTGCAAAAATGCTCTTTCCGAGATGGGGGGGATGAAAAGTTCTTAATTTTGCTTTTGAGTTAGTAAATCTCATCCGTTTACTAGACCCGCCATTTGAGTCCCCTAAGAGATTATAACCAGACTAGTGACAGCAAAGCTAGATTTCAAATATCTTACCGTTTCCCTGATGAAGTGCTCATGCTTCAACAGATGTGTGAAGGAGGCCCACGTGTACGTGTTGCAGAGGTGGTCACTCCGTGGTGCTCCACTAACCACTCCTCGGAGGTAGTATCGTTGAAAGCCACTGGATCCATCAACGAAGGACAGACCACCACCGCTGTCACCTTTGCAGACTGCCGTACCTGAAAATACGAACAATCTTGTGAACTGCAGACTCTGAGTTTTGAAATTATCATAATATATAATATTCTTCTTGGCAAGCATTTTCATTTGATGCCCATATTGATGGAGTTTTAAAAAAAATTGTACTTCGCCATTTTGTGGCGGGTTCCGTCTTGGTCCAATTTTAATGAAATGTAGCTAGGAACACTCACGATTAATACACCTTTGATACAAAAAAATAAATAAAATCGGTCCATCCGTTTGGGAGCAACGAAATCACAGACAGACAGCCATACATACATGTCAAACTTGTAACATCCTGTCGTTTTTGCGTTGGGAGATAATAAATTAGAACTAGATCCTCGGCTTCAGATATCTAAGCTAGGCTGATGTCTAAAATATAAACACATTGCAGATTTCTTTAAACTTTGTGGACATGCTTTACTAGTTTTTTGTAAATTGGCAAAAATGTTACCGAAAGTCATTGCCAAATATATTCTTTCATTTAAAGTTTACGGCATTCTAAGCAAACAACGCTACACAGCAATTCAGCTGTGAACTGATGAATGCGATCGCCATAGCGGGTCGTCTTTTGTCCTTCGTGGGGAGGGCATAAGGTAGGGAGCTAGCTCACGCTGGGCTAGCTGCTATCTTTATATTGGCCGCCAAGGCTGCGATTTATTCTTCTTCCGTTTCTCTTCCACTTTTTTCTGTGCCTATAGCCTGAATTCTAAGCGACGGCTGGTATTTTGGTTGAATGGGTTCTAATGTGGTTCCATTTAATATTTTTTCATTGATTTGGTTTTTAAATCAAAATAACTGATTTTTTTTTTCCCGGCGCGTGCCTATTAGAAGTCGTTTATTTTTTTGACGTGACAACGTCTTCATAGTATTTTTAAAAAACATCCTCGGCAACTACCGTTTTGATATCCCGCACAGATTTTATCGCCAGTGATGTGTGCGTGGTAGGAAGGGTCTGACTGTTCGAAGCACTGTTTGATGTTGATGACGGGCATTTGGACCACCTTGAGCACAGGAGACGCAGGGCCATTTTCGCTGGTGAGGCCCCAGCCTGCCACCTGGAGATATTCATATTATTAGTGATTCCGCGAAGTAAAGATCTAGCGTCCACCATATATTTTATATTTTATACAACGTTGTAAAAAAAACAAGAACCACTTAACTGATTTTGTCTAAAATATAGGAATCTCAGTAAATCATGTGCACTGTAAGTTTTAACCAAATAAAAATGTTAAATATAATATCTCCAATAAAAAATCCACGAGGTTTAAATAACTCTAAAAATTCAAAGATCCCATGCACCAAGTTTCATCAAGATTGGTTGGAAACTAGGTACGCGAGTACAAAATTTCTTGCGGACATACATACATGCAAACTGGCAGGTATAATAACATATTGCCAGACTCGAAGCAGAGACGCTACGTTCGCTCGATCAATTAGGTGCTAGTTTTTATTACTTTCGTTCCACAAGCAATACATTTTATTTAATATCTGATATTTCGCCAGAAATGAAAACTGAACTGCTATTCGGCCGCGGCTCAACAAACTTTTGTATAAAAAGAAAGGTATTCTTAAGTATATTATATGTAAGACTGAAGGGGCGTCTTCAGACAGACCATTCGAAGATCAGATGCCTCTTTATCGGCCAGCGAAAAACATGAAAGTGGCAAAACAAGAACAAGCAAACTTGATTTAATTTTAACAGCGTTGAAACAATGAATTGACAAAACGAAACTAAACTAAATAAGAGAAAAGTCATTCCTACCTTCCCATAATTCCCGGGTGACAGCTGTTGTTTATCGAAATCCAGGTTAAAGTCAAGGCAAACTGTACCGACGGTAGTTCCGGCTATATTGAACGGAGATGCCACGATCACCAGCGCTATGTCATCTTGTAGGTTTGTGGTACTCCCGTGGAAGTAAGGTGGGATCTTTATTTCTGCAACCTAGAATATAAAATAAGTAGTAGTTCCTGGAACTACAACTCATGATATTTTTGACTACAACGCATGATATTTTTGAAATTTTATAAAAAATAACGACAAATACTGGACAGATCTTTGTATGCTCAGGATTCTGAATTGATGATGTGTTCCGCATATTTGTACTAAATATAATCGAAATCAGATAACATATTTTTGAGTAAAATGTACACCAAATTTCGTCGAGATTAGTCATAAACCACCTGTAGGCAAGTAAGAAATTTCTTGCGGTTTTCCGCAAAAATGTTCTTTCGTCGTCGTCGTTTGTGCGAATCTATTTTGCTAGACTCGAAACAGAAATGCTTCGCTCGCTCGGTCAATAAGTGTAGATAGATAGAAAACTGTTTATTGTATGCACACATAAATATTACAATAAAATTATGATTGTAGGTACTGTTTCACTTGCACCATCAATCTCATTTCAACTTACGTCAGATTTCTGCGCGTGCTTGTCATGCTGGTCGTTCCAAGGTCGGAATAACTTCCCGACAGCCACGGCGTAGTCAGATGCTGGCAGCTGCTTTTCTATCTCACTCCAGAAGCAGTGAGCAGCTGGAGATGATGATCACGATTAATCTTAGTGGATGTTTTAACTATACAGTGTTATCGGTAGGGTTGAACTAAGCCTATGGGAGTTCTCTTACTTTTCCTAGTAAACGACTTTATCTATGGAATATGGAACCTACTATAGATTCGAGAAAAAAAATCAGCATTCAGCAGCAGAAACAAATTTCATACATATTGTTAACAAAAGTTATTCGCAATATAGAGTATAGTGAGATCATTTCGGCTTAGTACCCCTAGGTACTAATACCATAGCAATAATAGTAATAGACACGCAATTATAGAAAATATATAATAAAAGACACCACATCTGATCTCTGCAGTCACTGCCATAGCGCCTCCGGGACGATACAGCACATTACTGGAGCCTGCAGATCCATCACGCAGTTATACTACAAGCACCGCCACGACCAGGTCGCATCAGTACCTTGCTTATAAATATAAACATATAACCAAAAAAAACATCATATTATAAGTACTCACCCGAAGTAGTATTAGAATCAGCTAATTACAAAATGTACTGGGATAGAACAATCATTACTGATAAAACTATTCATCATAACAGGCCAGATATCACCATTGTCGACAAAATACAAAAAACAGTTTACTTAATTGACATTGCAATACCCAATACACACAATTTGACATCCACCTATACGGTAAGCTCACTAGGTACACTGACCTGGCAATAGAATTAAAAAGCAATGGTGAAAACTATCCCAATCATAATTTCATCCACCGGCGCGATCTCATACACACTCCACACAAGCGTACAACTACTCAACATACATCAACTAACCTCCATTCTACGAGTACTTCAATAAGCAGTAATTTTAAACACGTGCCGATTAGTACGTAAGTTTTTGTCAATAGACGAATAATAAAGAAAGGCAAATAAAATCGACGATTTTCGTTTGGCCAAAAGCACACGAATACTGTTTTTACCTCGGCAACAAGAGATTTCTGAGCAAAAACCATTAATAATAATATGGGACAACATCCACACAAAGGTCTACAGGGCCCAAACTAAGCAAAGCCTGTATTATGGTAACCTGATGACTGATATACAGTACTTACATACTGATATATATAATAAACACCCAGACACAGGTCAAACAGACATGTTCATGCACAAAAATGTTTAACCTGTCCGGGTTCAAACCTGGGACCAGCGGCGCAGAAGGCAGGGTTGCTACCAACTGCGCCAACTGGCCAGTCAAACTTGTTTTATCTTCGTAGCCTTTGGAACTCGAGTGACTATAGATAGAATGTGTACCAGATATAACGACGGTGCTGGAGACGAGGCTGCCGCCACATATCTGCATGTAAGGAGTCGTCCTCTTGGTGTATATGGCAGCGTGCCACGGCAACTCTTCTCTGTATACTCTTCGTCCGCCAGACACATATGATCCTTGAGTTCCAGCGTGGCCGCATTCTCGACCTGGATAGAATTTCAATATTTCATTAATACTATGATTTTATAATCTGTTCATCACTCACAGCATACTTTATTCCTCTGCTGGGTCCAGACCTTCTTAATATGACGCTATCTTTCTTATCTGGACACGAGTCAATCCTTATGGCGTTAACCTATCTTGCCGCTGGTCGACCAACTCTGGCCTCCTAAACCTCGGCCACCACTCAGTTACAACCTCACTGTTACTGTTATCACTTTGTCTTATAACGTGTCCTGCTCAAATCCAATATTATATTTTTATTTTAGAACTAAACAGATATTAAAATTCTAGCCATGTTTTCCGCCTTTCATGGCTGTTTTTTCTACAGTCTTCCAAGAGGTGGATATATTCTATTTGCCGATTATTTTTCTTATGTTTCTTGAATACCTATCTCCAATTTCAGAGATGGTAGAGCTAATTTAAAAAAAATGAGTCTTTCCGGAAATACTACCAGTTCCTGTGGAATATACCAGCGTAAAAAAAGCACTCATTGCTCTGGAGCATTGTTCTTATAACGGTTTTTTTTGCAATAAAATGTTTGCATTTCTGCGCGATCTATACCTACGTCAAACAAAACTCAAGATCACATACTCCGCTACATAGCAAACGTCCAGTACAGTGCATTTTAATTATTTTGATGGACAAATGTTTAAAAACTGAATGTGTTAGAAGCGATTTGATTGCGGTTTTTATTTCTTGAAATAATACAAAAGTTTACGAGTTCCTGCTGGATAAAATAGTGCGAAAAATACGAGCTCGCTTCTAGAGGATTGTTCGTTTTAGGACTTCAATCATACCATTATATATTATACCAATACTCAGCTAGATCACAAGCTTTTTCGGAGTGAAATTTGCAAGTGTTGGCTAGTCAGTTCAGTTATTTTTATTGCCAGAATTACGTAAAACATTATCGTATTGCATCACTCTTTTTTAACCAATTACAATTTATATATTTTTTTAAACTAGGGATATTTATTTTCACAATTTATATTTCTTTATTTATAGTTATCCGCGGCAATCTATATATCTGGGATATGTTTTTCTAAATTAATATGAGACTATATGGGTATAGTCTCATATTAAATTTATCAAATTTCGATTCAGTAGATAGATAGATCAACGCTTTATTGTAGACACACAAAATATAACAATACAAAAATATTAATTTACATGTAGTGCCACAGGTGGCAGCCTTATCGCTAAAAGCGATCTCTTCCAGGCAACCTTAGGATGGAAACCTTTGAGAAAAAAGGATGAATAGGACGGGGGTGTACTTATAATAAAGAAAGTAATCTATACTTAGAAACACATACAAATATACACAATTACATACTATTACATTAACTAAATATAAATATATACCAACATAATATATAAACATATCAGTTATACCGAAGACAAATAAAATTTCAGACAAAATATCTGCAATATGTGTATGCAGAATTGAAGTCGTGCCCTACTGGGTAACACAGCCAGATGCCTACCCATTCATCCACTGATTTATCGAAAGATTGAAGAATCTTCAAAAAAACACCTGTATTGTATTTACCTTTAGAAGTAGTCGTAATATCTCGTACCGGCTGAGCAGTGCCAATGATACGGGCCTCCAATAACTCTCTGTACTGCGGTGGCGGTACGCAGCGCGGCTCGCCACCGCAAGACATTACCATGTTATTGCTCTCCAATATGCATAAAGCTGAAACAAATTAAACAACGAGAGGTTAGGCTCTCAAGCTTTTTTTTATCCTACACAACCAGGCATTTGACCACAAGTTCGCACGAGCATGTAAGTCAGCGATACTGTAGCCCTGGATGGAGCATGCCTAGTCTGGAATAAATTTGCTCTCAAGGAAGGCTGCCGGAACACACCGTTAGGTGCTTGGCGACAGATTTTACAACTTGAGGGTGGTAGCTAGCCAGGCGAGCGATAGGAAGCGCCCCACCACCAAGCTATGGTATCCTCGTGATGTTTTCCTTCGCCAGTAGCTCAGGCTCTTTTTGCATGTTTCGGGGGATCAAACCTCGTACCTTTTGCAAGGCAATCGACCTCACTAACCACTCGACCATCATCGCTAACCATCTTCAATGCAGCTTTGAATGGGAGGCGCTGCCAGGTCGTATCCAAATCGCGTAGAATTTCTCTTCTGGTTTGGCAAAGGGGTTAGGAACATCTAAAGCAGTTTTTAGCTATGATGGCCAAGTGGTTAGTGAGGTCGTTTGTAGTGCGAAAGGCACGAGGTTCGATGTCTAGAAATACGTAAAAAGAACCTGTGCTACGGGTGAAAATATAGTTTGAAAACAATGGATACATGTTGGCATACACATAAAATGTCCTATTTTATAACGCTCGTCTGGCTAGCTCCAGGCCAGTTCAAACTTTTTTGTCCCATGTGGCCCGGCGCTGGGCCAAGTCACCGGGCCAGATGGGATACACTCACCTGTAAAATATGTCGCCAAGCTTAACAGTGTGTTCCAGCATCCTTACTAAATAACCAGTGTATTGTCATTGATTATTTATATGTGGTTAAATAATCAAGGGTATTGTGTGACAGAGACAGAGTATTTCGCAGACTAAACATGCTTCATCTAGGTTCACAGTGTCACTGAATTCCGTGGCTTGGTTGTGCGAGCTGGTGGCCATATGCCTATTAGTTATGAATCAAAATAAAACAGTTTTGTTCTACGAGTGCTACTCAGAAGCTGCTCTATCATTTTCATCAATATTCCTAATATAGAGATCTAGGAAGATCAATCAATCAAACGAGACACTTTCAAGCAATAAGTTTCAGGACGTTTTGGTAATGTGAGTTCACTTGACTTAAAGTTGTTTGACTTTTATATTCGTATTATCATAATTTAACAGCCGAAAACCAAACACCAAATGAATGCAAAATATTACTGCCACGGGAAATGTGTTCAGTTTTCTGGGCATACTGCTGCTATATCAGCCTCATATTTTCCCTTTTGTTTCTGAAATTTGTGGTTCTGATGTATTCAGTTGGAAACCTGAAGATTCCAGCTTTAAAGCAGTTCTGAGTCTGGAAGGCCATACCAGCTCGTACACAAGCATTGTTCGCATTGTAGCAGAATAGTGTAAGTAGTTAACTTGTCTCTGTTTTAAGGTATCCTATTGGTAGCTTTTGTAGTTCAGGAACGTCTAAACTTTTCTAATACAATGGAATGAAAGCTTATGCATATATATGATACATATCCCTTTTATAAATTTGAATTACATTTATTTATAATATCACATAATATAAATTAAATCAAATAATTACGTCACAATAAATAACCTCTAATTAAATAACCCACCCCTGACCGTTCCTGGTGCAAAAGTACCCATTACACTTGCAGCATTGCCACGTTGAATAGCAATAGCCATCCTCTGCACCAGGAACGATCCAGAGCGGGAGTCACCAGTCTTAACTTTTAGCCTATGCCCTACTTCGTTAATAAATGCCCTACCCGCTAATTTGAATTATAATTAACATATTCAATGCTAAACGACGTCACTCTGTGGATTGTAACGTGCGTGACGTCGCGTCCCGATTCCATGTGAATAGTTAGAAAAGTTTTTTCAGCTGGCACTATGTTGAGTTGGGACTGGTTTATGACAGAAAAGATTTAGTGTAGTTAATATCATAATCTTAGTGTCTGTAACAAATAAATAAATAAATATTTTTATAATACGAGACCTACTCTGACGCAGTACATAAACTGCTCTGTTATTTAGGTAGGTATCTATATTCAGAGTATTAGTTAGTCAATCTCATTTTCCTTATTTAACGTTTTTAGCGTTTTTTACTACTTATTTTTCAAATACTTATAAGACTAGCTAGCTCTTTCAATATAATCTTGTGTGTCTCTGAAGGTCAAGGCCTGGAATCAGTGCTGCGGAGAATTATGTGGCTTAAAGTTGAGCACCATAATTCTTCAACCTTTTTTGACTCGCTCTTCACTACAACAATAGTAAAGCACTGCTACGTATTAATTACTTTGAGTATTATTCATCTTATCTTTGTTATTATTGTTGCAGTGTCTTGTGTGTCTTAATAAACGTCTTCTTTCTTTTTTTCTCTTCTCAATTTACTTACGTACGCACTCGATGTCTTCAGTTGGATAGCTCAACCTTCCATCTTCAAAGCAGGTCTGAGTGCGAGGCGAGACCAGCTTGTACCCGAACTCGCACTGTAGATCGATAGAGTAAGATGTAAACTTCTGCCCTGGTTCGGGGTAGGAGGCCAGGGCTGTTGGTGGCGGTTGGATCACTAAGTAAGTACCATGTTTGTGGCGAGGAGGCAGGGTGCAGTTTAACCTGAGAATTAATATTATTCTTAATTCTTTAGTTTATAAATTGTGAACCGTTCTTGAAGTCGTATAAGTTATGTTTTTCGACATATCAGAGTTTGGCCCATTATATTTTTTTTAAGGAACTGCCATCATTAACCAGCGTGGCATAGCAATAATGGAAAGTGAAAAAAGTCCTTATTTATTTATTAAAACAATGTAAAAGGTAAACTCACCCATATTTCCCGGCAACGTATGGCTGAATACTTGAAATACCTGAAATACCATTAAATACCATTACCCTCCCATTGGGCAATCTGTTAAAAATGTTCTCATGATATATATAAGGTGATTAAGAAAATCTATAATACTACTTGGCGTACGGCATCACTATTCGATAGCAATCTGGGTGTTTTTAAGTCGCAAGTGAAATGCTACGTCTTTGGCCGCATTGTCGCTTGACATCCGACCCGTCGCTTGCAGCCAAACACAACCTACTATCACACTAATATAATATTATGAAGGCGAAAGTTTGTATGTGTGTGTATGTTTGTTACATCTTCATGCTAAAACGACAAGACGGATTTGGATAAAAATTGGCACGAAGATAGCTTAAATTCTTTTTTCCTGGATAAATGAAGTGCGATAAATGAAAAATAACCGCGGGGCGCAACTAGTCTTTTAAAATAAACAAATCGTTAGAAATGACTTCAAAAAACCCGACTGCATATAGTGTAGACCACTGTATCTTAACGAGTGACGCCCCGAAATGCTACCAGTATAGCCTATCTACAGATGAGGACGAAAACAATAACATCTCGCACATCAATAGGTCTACCGGTTTACACTGAAGAAGGTCACTAAGTGTTAGGCATAGTTTCATACATGTGCATACTTACATACAATTATACAAAAATACACTCGAAAAATATTATTCTCTTCTTTGGGCAGTCGAGTAAAAATTTTGTAAGCCTAAGCCGCAGAACCTAGACATATGAAATTTGGAAATTATTGGAAATTTAATTCCTAAGGGAGTCAAGTCAACTGGAGTTTGATCATTCTTTACATTTCATTTTATATCGCTTTATCAGAAAATACTTATTAGGTGAAACTGCAACCGATCAGCTTTAAGGGTTTGTTAATATGACAGCCAGTCTTGAAAATTAGCTAACATTTTAAACCTTAATTTTAAGACTATGACAAGTGCCTTTATTAACATAAACAAAATGACTAACTAAAACAACAAACAAATATAGTAGAAAGATGACCTATAGATCATTTAAGATCTACAGATAATCCAAATGCTCCAACCCACCACCAGAGGTCAGCGTACTCACCATGCTAGTCGCATTACCCTGCTGAATGCTTCCGATGTTTTATTAAGATTTTAGTTACTAATAAATTTATTTGTTATTTATATTTTTTGGGTTTAGACAAAATTCTAGGCATTAAATGCCATAATTGTTATAATGTTCATAATTTTACTGTACATTTTTTTTTAAATGTGATTTACTATTTCAATTTGACATAATACGGTTTATTAAGTTGTTTAGATTAGATAGAACTACTGAACAGATATTAATGAAATATAAATGGGATCACTTCCTAAGTATCCCTATGAAACAAAATGACCACTATTCAAATTTCAAGTTTCGCCGTCTCCGAAAAATCAGGTAACAAACGAAAAAATCGGGTCGAACTGAGTATTATTTCCTTTTTTGAGCGGTCGTCGGTACATAACGATAGGAACGTGTAAACTTCCTCAGCACTCAAACGAATTCACTTCACTTCAGAATTATCCTCATGAAACCAAATGACCACTTTTCAAATTGGTTTCGCCGTCTCCGAAAAAACCAATGAATATATAGATATTACCAAACGACTTCAATATTGAGACATTTTATGGCATCTTTGATATAAAAATTATATGGTTTTACTTACAGAAAAGGAATAGCAGTATACACATGTTGCCTGTATTAAGCTTTTTCTCACACTAACAACGGACAGGTGACCGGTAAAACTGGTTTAATGAATTAAACAAACTATAGTTAGGTTTGCACATAAATCTCAGAAGGTTGAGAGGTTCGCACTTTGTAGATTTAAAATCAATGTCTTATTAAATACTAGCTGTACCCGCGACTTCGTTCGCGGTTACTAACCTTGCATAATTATGTCAGTGAAACTTAAAAATCTAGATAATTAATTTCAGTGGTCCTTCTGAAAGTCTTATGGTTATAAAATATACAATAAGATAGTAGTGTTTTGAACTGTACATTTAATTAATTAAAGCGATACTGAGAAATTCGCACAATCGTGTTCAGCATAAGCGGACAATTTAGAAGATCTAAAGACTCTGCATAGTATTAACGCCTATTTAAATTCTCCGAATTCAGCACTCATTTTTAATCCAGTAGGACTCTTTTTGATAATGCATGTATCCCGATTGCCAATTTATTTTTATTTAAGACAGCACGGCATTTAACAACCAACTCGCACTACCAAAAAAACAGCGACACTGTGGCACTTAGATGGAGCAAGTCTGGAATACACTGTCTCTCTTGTGTACGCTATGTTTTTATATACGTATGTCGTAAATTTGTAGTATTGCCAGATTTTATTTGGAATTAATATTGTTATTTTTATACTTGCAACATTAAAATACGTGTTTCTGATTGGTCGATATAAAGACCAATCAGAAACAATAGCCAATAGTGACGGTTCCCGGGCTTTTTATTAAAAATAAGAGGGTTAAAATAATTTTTCGATAGTTTATCATAAAAATTAAATAAAAATGAACTACAATGCCGATGTATAGCTTTTTTATTGCGGCACAATAATTTCAGTGAGTACTTTCTAACAAAAAAATAAGTAAATATGCAAATTGAATTAAAAAGTAAAAAACTTTCTTGCTGCAACTAAAATAAATTCAAATCCAAGATGGCCGCTACCATTAATATAGGAATTATATTTTATTTGTCGAGGGCTTTTTAATTTTTAGTTTAATCTTGTGTTGGAACATGTATACTTCCCAAGTATACCCAAGTGTGAACGAACAAATGAAATAACTCTTTATTGCAAACACCCAAACATCAAATATACAGAAAAAATCTTACATCTAGAGTCACAAGTGGAGGCTTTATCGCTAAAAGCGATCTCTTCCAGGCAACCTTAGGATAGAGACAATTTATAAAATAAATACAGTAAGTAGGTATAGAACTGTATGTGTAGTTTAGTTTTATTTATTCTATGGTATACCGCTTTCTGTTCCAAATATTTTTTTTTCTATTCCATTCCATAAATCCATCACGCTGAAGACCCTTGTCCTAGCAATGATACCTATTTCTATTCTACGAACTTCATTGTCTTTAACGTTAGCAATTGACAACATTTCATATTTGCAAAGTGATAGTAACTCGAAAACCATTTCGAGATAATGTAATGGAGAGTTCACACTAAAAGTACCAGATTTTTATATCCAATTTCTTCCGAGTTATTTACAAAAAACAAATGTTATTTCCAGATGGTAACTGGAAATAACATGGACCTAACGTTTTGTAAACACATTGCGGATATCTGCGGTAAAGCTTTTAGAAATCTAAGTTTTATCTAGCGACAAAGTAAAGCCTTTAGAAATACAGACGTTATCAGAATTTTATACAACTCTCTAGTTCGTAGTGGGCTCGAGACAAGCGCAATTGTATGGAATCCTCACGAGGATGTTTGTAGAGACATGGTAGATAAAATACAAAATAAATTCACGCGTTTTCTATATTTTAAAAAGTACAGAGTCTGTCCAGACGCCGTACTCTTAAAATTAGGTAGGCTCGGTTTGCTAATCATTAGTTACAACTGATCTACTATAAAAATTAAAGGTACTAGATGCGTCTCTTAATTTAAATGACAAGTAATTAGAAATGAGCTAAACATTTAAATCTTTTGGTTAGTAACACAATTTTTTGCAAGGTCTTTTACGAATTCCATTTTTTGTCTTAATCGATATAATTTGTATGGAACAGCTGATTTTATTTCTCGAATTCAGAGTTGGTTCCATAGTGAAAGTTATTCCTTAGGATAGATGACCCCCTTTCGGCTTAGTACACCCCTAACCGATAGCCCTGTATACTTCCTGTATTTATTTTATAATTTGTCTCAATCCTAAGATTGTTATTAATAAAATGTTTATCTGTTTTATCTGTCATCTTGGACCGATTCTCATCAATCATAGCTAAGAACACTCACGAGTAATTTACCTCAAACAAAATACACAAAATTAATATCTGTTCATCCGTTAGGGAGAGACACGTCAAACTCCCTTCCCACCCCCACCCCATCACCACCCCGTCGTTATCGCGCCGGGGGATGATAGAAGATTTTTTCCAAAATTCGTGTTTATAAAAAAAACGAGTTAAAAAACACCTACTTTTTTAAAGTTGGTCGATAACGTAATAACATACTTTATCATTGGAATAAAGTCCGCGTCATTAGCAATAACGTAACAAAACGAAAAAGAACCTACAATACCGGTTTCCATTCAGCACATACAACACCGAACTATGTTTTGTGATATCGCAATTATCTGAGAAGTAGTGACCTCAAATAACCTGTTCGCTGGTCATCGGTAATTAATTCAGTGCTGCCAGTGTAAGAAAATTGCAAAAAATGTTGGAGATAATTCTTTAAAAAAAAGTAACTTCTAACTTTCATTATGGCAGAGCAGACAGAACTTTTTCAGTTATTGCAATTTTAAATTTAATCCTCTTGACTGATTTTTAATTAAATTAAAATGGAACCACATGAGAACCCTTTCTAAAGAAAAAAAACTTTCCATTCGGTCCACCTGTCTAAGAGTAATCTGGCAACAACATTCGAATTGAACAACTGGAGAATGAGGGAATCAAGTTAAAAACATAAACATAGTTACTACGCTGAAAGGGGGGTCACTATACTCATCCTAGGAAACAACTTTTATTATGAGCCGAAATGGAGTCACTCTTTTTGACTTCGTTCACAAAAATTACCAATCAACCGACTTTGAGCTGGTTATTAAAAATAAAAACCTCAAAATCGGTCCTAGCCGTATAAAATTGTAAAGCCATAGTAAAAAAAAGCATAAAAAAACATGGGATGAACAAATAAAAAAACATTTACATAATATAATGATAATAACTATGTTTTTATAATTATAAGCTTTTAATATCTTTTAGGTTTGCTTATATTATTAACTTATGCAAGAATAGAACAAGTAAAAGTAGAATTAAAAATTTTCAATAACCCCCGACATTATCTGTGGCATCCATTTAGGGTTTGAAATTATCATAATATATAGTAGGTATTCTACTAGTCAAGCCCTCTCATTTGATACCTACCTATATCGAGGAGTTGTAAAAAAAAATTTGCTTCGCCATTTTGTGGCGGCCATCTTGAACCAATTTTAATCAAATATAGCTAAGAACACTCCCGAATTCCGACGCATCTCTCACAAAAAAATCAAAATCAAAATCGATCCACTTTGGGAGCTACGTTGACACAGACAGACACCAAACCTATAACACCCCATCGTTTTCGCGTCGGGGGTTAAAAACTGTTTTTCTTAATCTCCATCTTATTAATAAAGTATAAAAACAACTGCATAGATCAAAATGATGACTAATTCTTTTGCTCCCAAAAATTCTATTTTTCAATTAAACTGTTTCCAAATAAAAAGTACCTAATCATTCGGGGTATATTTTTATTCCCGATGCCCACAACGTCATCAGAAATACCTACGTCGTCGCTTATCTGTTACTTAAGTTATCATATTCTACTTATGAGGAAAATATTTAAAGAAATGCTGCAAAGTTATCGGTGTTGCCAGTACATAACTACTAATTGCGAAAATCGTAATAGTTTATATGTTGTTTTGTTAGTCAGTTCTGTAAGCATCTAATTTATACCTTATTTTGATATTTATATTCTACATTTTAGCATTCGTATCATAGAATTGTATGCAAGACAAAACTAAAAAACAAAAAAACATAATCTAATTTTTTTTATTTTCCAATACCTATTGAAACCAAAATTAAGGTTTTATCTGACCCATTGCCATTCAGCGTGGTAATACCGCTAGCTCCTAATCACGCTGCTGCGCTCTGGTGGTGGGTTGGAGCATTTGGACTATCTGTAGATCTTAAATGGTCTATAGGTAATCTATCTGCCAAATTTTTTTTTGATGTTATTGTCCGGTGGTTGGATATTAATACCAAGAACATATTTTATGACCATGGAGAATTAAATGATTTGATTTTTATTGCTATAGGCCCAAAGTAACTACCTATACTAAAACAAGTGGTTAGAAGCGAATTCGAAAAAAACCCGACTGCTCAATCGTTAAACCTGTGTATCATCCTTAATTTCTTTTTAACTATTTTGATGTACCCAGTGTCACTCTCACGACTAAGACAAATCTATTGACACAACTCGCATCAAAATACAACAAGCCGTTTAGGTTTTAGAGCGTCCTAAAGAAAGATACATACATCGGGAACATACTGAATTGGCATGAGACTGAAACTGAAACATGGCAATGGTTTAAATAATTCTATTCGCAAAGCGTCATCTTAATTTTGTTAGGCTTGTTAAAACTTGCTTGAACTTATATGATACTAGATTTTGCCCGCAGCTTCGCTTGAGCTATATTTCAGCGGGTAAAATGGTTTATGGTACTCTCCACACTTCAAACAATATCTCTGCAAAAAATCAAGTCGATCCATCCCTTGGTTGCATACAAGACGAACAAATAAACCAACAAACACGTTTTCGTATTTACAATATATGCTTTATTGCAAAAAATCAATTAAAAAGTGATATTGACACAATTCTTTTTTTGGTAATTCTAATCGAAAAGTAACTATGTAATCTCAAGAACTTTTTCTAGTTAGTCATATTGCATAAATTATTTCAGTTTTATTTAACGTTTTCAGACCAAATAAGGAGCATTACGTCACACTAGTCTTAAATATAACAAACTTTAGACAACTCAAAACTTTTTCCCACTTTTTAAGTTACAATGTGCGCGTAACTTTTGCAAATCGTATACTGGCAATAATTCTATCAATTATTCGTACCTCAGTAGCGGCTCGGTTTTTCCCGCGATGCCTCGTCCGTGTATTTATTTACCAAAATAATTTGGAAACAGCCATAACTATGCCCGTATCACATCGGCAATAATGTCCTCGACTATTACAAAAGTATCTTGAAATTTTGCGCTGGTCTTTTGTTTTCTTCTTCAGTCGTGTTTTGTTTTTTTTTTTTTCTGTGACGTGTTAGTGTTGTGTTGAAATGTTTACGAAGTTAGTTTGGCTTGTTATCTTTGGTGAGTTTGTGTGCTTAATTAGTATATAAGGAAAATGATTGACGTTTGATTTTGGTAATAAATGGTTATCATTGACGTCGAGACCAGACAATTTGGTCAATTTAGGTGTAAGTAAAAACATTCTGAATAATATAATAATGAAAAAAAATTAAAATCCAGCAACTAGGATGCAGGTCCAGTTATTAGCAAGTATTTTTTACGAAAACAAAAAATAAGTTTAGTTTATACGGTTTTGTGTACACATTTATAGCTAAAAAATATAACTCTTATCGCAATGAAAATTGCGGCTTCGACATTAAAACATCTGATAAATATTTAAAAAAAACAACTAGCAAAAACTAATCATAGTTCCGGCTCAGTCTTAAAGAAGGAAAATTATTTTAAGAACTAACACGAAACAAGAATGTTGGCAGTCTTAGTACTGAGAATTCAATTATACCGTAATACATTACACATGCACGAAAAGTACCTATAGCTTTATTGACCGAACGAAGTGAGGACTTAGAACATGTATTTTTTATGGCCGACTTCGAGAGGAAAAAGCTTCTCAAAAGGGAGGAGGTACTCAAAAGGAACAAGTTCTCAATGCGTTGGATTTTTTAATGTATGTTTCCAACATCTCAGACACGTCTTGAACGGTTTAGAAAAATATTTATTTAATACCTAGGTAATCTTCATTCGATTGTATATAATTTTTATGAAAATAAATCCACAATTTTTTTGTTTTTTGTATGTTAAAAAAAAAAAAAAATATACGTGAATGCCAATCCAAAGTCATTCTTTAGGTCTCTGAGAAATCTAGGAGTATATTGTGTAAAAAAACTGGCGAATTGAAAACCTCCTTTAGTATTAAAGCCGCAGTTAAAAATACTAAACCTGTATGCCGTGAAAAAAAAACTAAGTTCCAGTAATCTATAGTAGATAGGTATCTTTACCTAAAGAGCGGGGGAGTACCGTTATCTTTACTGACGCTAAATAAATAAACAGAATTTATGCAAGAATTCTTCAAAGCTGTTTAAAAAAAATTATACAGCTTCAGCTTTGGCGACCTCTCTGGATTCAAACGGGTTTCCTCGACCGGTGATCGAAACCGTTACAGATGGGGCTAATTAAAGCAAGTTTTTCTCAAAAGGTTTGCAAAACGTAAGCTAGTAACACTTTTAAACAAGTACCTAGTTAGATGTGACTTCAAGAAAAACCCGTCTGCAAAAAACCATTTGACCACTGTATCTTAAGGAGTGAAACTGAGGGATGCAACCAATGTAAAAACTACGACCGTCTGCGGATGAAGGCAAATCACATCAAAATCAGTCTACTGGTACATACAAATGTACACTTAAATAACATTACCTTTGTGCAGTCGAGTACAAAACTAACATAAAACTTTAATTTGGAAGGTGCTTATAATTTTTGTTTGGTTATATACAAATCACTTTATTAAACCGAATTTGTTAAATAAAACTATGTCAATTTGTATTTTTTTAAGAAAAACAATAATGTTTAAATACGCCATTAAAAAAAATATTATTAATAATCGTAAAAACTTGTAATTTGCAAAAATATTTACGCCATTTTACTTTAAATGCGGTAGGAGCTTTGCAGCACATACTAATATTTAGCAGTTAATTTGACCCTACTTCCGCTTGTTTTTTTTAAAGAAAATAAAGACGGAAAAACCAGCCGCCGAAGAATCCCCTCAACCTACTTACTGACAGCGTGAGTCAAATCTTAATGTACTCTTCACTTTCTATACAATGGATATTTAGAAAGGCATTCACAATGTCGAAGTGCTTTAAGTGCCTTGAATTTATTTGCAAACAACTACCTACCAAGTGCCATGTAATCCATGATGACGATATAATTAATAGAGTTCTTTGTTTCCACAAAGGTTGTATAAAAGAGATCGCTTTTTAGCCACAATAAAGAGGCTTTTCGTGTTCGCGTGAAATCTCCATAGAAACCTTGGTAAAGGATCCACCGCTTTACGAGGGTACATGATGTGACTTTCACTAGACCACGATGACTTATTGCTTGATATTTGACATAACTTGATTGATCAATAACTTAAAAATTGATAAACTTGACACTGACAAAAATATAAATCGTATGGTGCCATAATTATATTAAAAGGAAAAAAACTCTATATTTGGTTCCCTCCCCAACGGGTGGACCGATTTTGATTTTTTTGTTTGACAATCCGTCCAAGATAGCGGAGTACATTTTTGTCACAACTCTGTCAATCTGGGTATTAAATGTAGCGACAATGGCCGAGAGGTTAGTGGGGTCGATTGCCGTGCAAGAGGTTCGAGGTTACATCCCACGAAATATACAAATCCTGAGCTACCGCTATGCATGGTGGTAGAGAGTTTTATAATGTTCGCCTGACTAGCTACAACCCTCGAGTTGGAAATCTGACGTCAAGTACCCTAGCGGTGTGTTCCGGCAGCTTTCCTTGAGAGCCAATGTATTCCAGACTAGGCATGCTCCATCTAGGGCTACAGTGTCTCTGACTTCCGTGGTCGAGCGAGCTTGTGGATCTTATATTGAGAATAATATAAAATACTATAGTATCGAATTCATCGTTACAAGTGTAAGGTGGACTACTCGTAGTCTCTCCATCTAAATTATCTTCATCCTAGGGTTGCCTGGAAGAGATCGCTTTTTAGCAATAAGGCCGCCACTTGTAGCACTATATTTTGTAAGAAATAATCTCCTGTATTTTATTTTATTTGTGTCTGCAATAAAGAATTGATCTATCTAGTCTCATCTTTGACCGATTTTCATGAAACATAGCTCAGGACACTTCTGACTAATACAGCTTGTAAACAAAAAATCAGAATCGGTCCCTCCGATTGGGAACTACAATGCCACATACACATAGACACGTGAAACATATAACGCACCGTCATTTTTGCGTCGGGGGTTAAAAAGAACCAATAGTGATAGTTACCGGGGTCTTTATTAAAAGGAGGGTGGAGTTACAGTTTTCAAGAATAGAAATTGTGTTGTCTGACTCATTCCTTCTCCGAACATCGTTCTGAAACGTTCTTTCCTGACAGTAATTCAATGTGAATTAAAGTGATTGATTTCCTATCTGAGCTTAAATACCCAACATTATTATATTAGAGAGAGCTATTGTTAATTTTTACCCGACTGCGAAAGAAGGAGGGTTCTGTTTTTCGAGTATATGTATGTATGTATATTTTTTGGCACGCCCTAGAGCCTAAACGGCTTGTCGTATTTTTATGTGAGTGGTGTCAATGGAATTGTCTTAGTTGTGAGATTGACACTGGGTATATCAAAATTAAATAATGAAGAAATTAAGGATGATGCACAGATTTAACGATTTAGCAGTCGAGTTTTTTTCGTTGTTTAAGAATATGAAAACCACAAAGTACCTGTGTACAAAACTTGGCATTAAGCTATTGAATACCGATACAACCTCGAGTACTCTATTGTGATCACAATTCCCCTTGATAAAGACATTGTTCTTGGAGGTAATATTTAATAAGTTTTACTTAGTAATTGTAGGTTAAACGTTCCTTTAACCTTTCCTGTTACGGTAGGTATTCGGTAAGCTATTACGCGCTTTGATTTGGCATTTTCATTTCTACCCAATGAAGAATGTAGTTATACACACTTATCAACCAATAGCGTCCCACTGCTGGGCACGGGTCTCTCCTTGAAGGGAGTGTAGGCCATAGTCCACCATGCTAACCAAATTGCGGGTTGGGGACTTCACTTATTTTTTAATGTTATTAACATTCTCCGACAAGCAGGTTTCCTCACGATGTTTTCCTTCACCGTTTAAGCATGTGGTAATTAATTCTAATATGTACATGAGTGAAAAACACAGTACACAAAGTGCATGCCTGAACCTGGATTTGAACCGCGCCCTTTCCTTTGTGAGGCGACACACGCAAACTAATCATTCTTGTTAGTATTATTTATAAATGTTCAAATATAAGACACTAAAGATGTAATTATATATTTTAAACAGTTAATTTTATTGCACAAACTTATAAAACATGATAAAAATATAAACTAAAACTATACAAAGATATATATATGTACAAAAGCAATACCCAAAAATTAAAACTAACTTAAATCTAAACCACTATCAATCGCTACTTGCGTCGACACTCTTGCACCGTCTCATCTTCCCGTTACTAGTAACAAGGCTGGTGCGGCGGCAGAGTCAGCTGAAGGCCTCAAAAGGCGCAAATATAGTCATTTAGATAGCGGTTATATGTTTGAGCCTTTTGGGGTTGAAACTTTCGGGCCTTAGGGACCGGGAGCAAAATTATTTTTCAAAGCCCTAACAAAGCGTCTAGTTGACGCTACTCGAGACCAAAATGCTGGTCTCTACCTGGGTCAGCGCAATAGTGTTGCCATTCAACGAGGCAATGGGGCCAGCATTTTGGGTACTCTACCTGAGACACATATATTATTCGTATTTTTTGTAAAAGTACAGTGGCATTATTTATTTAAGTTTACCTAAAATTTTTGTTAAACAACTGTGATTTTGATTTGATCCACAGCGTCACCGATATTGGCGGCCGTGCCCCAACATGCTGTCAACTCTTGCAGGTACATACATATGTTTGTCTATCATTTTAGAAACAACAAGTAACATTTTCAAAAAGTGAAAATTTGACTTCGATGCGACATTATTTTTATTGGATTATCTGTGGATCTCTTTTTTTGTTGTTGTTTTAGTTAGTCATTTTGTTTTTGATATGATTAAATGCTATATTTTTTTACATAATTTGTTAATTAAATTACGCTCTGACAATAAATAAAATTCAAACCGTTCCAGCTTCGAGCAATTGAGGGCAACCATAAAAAAGATTGTGAAGAATTAAAAAACTTTGCAGATCTCTAATAACCTATGTTGATCAGTGATGAATTGATGATGTAGCTTTCTAACGGCATAAGAATATTTAAAATCGTCAAGTTCTAAATTAATTCGTATCAAACAAAAATACAAATCTTTTCTATTTATAATATTAGTGAAAAAAGCCTTGCGTTTGAGTGCAACTAATCTCGTAAAGCGACGACGCGACCTAGGATGTAGCGCGCTTGAATAGAAGAAACCGATTTAGTCCTTTAAACTTTAATTGTTTTTTCGAAGTCTGTTAAATGTTAAAGTATGACATGTAGGAAAACTCAGTGCATCTAGTACCACAACTACGTGACAACACTGAATTTTTGCAAAGTGATGGAAATTAGATAATGTAATGAAGAATTCGTACTAAAAATACCAGATTTTTATATCCACTTTCTTAAGAGTCATTTACATAAAACTAATGAAAACAAAATCTCGTACTTATGTTATGACCGTCAGATACCACAAATATAAAATACTTTTCTATATCTGTCATCTATGTACCATACCAAAAACAAACAACAAAAATATCAGATAATTAATGTCATAATTTTTTGCGATCTTTTGGCGAGAACAACAACAACATTATGCTGAACTTTTCTTATATTTTCAAAAATCTCTAAAAACTTAATTCTTAAAATCTGAAAAAAGTACGTTATTTTTCATTCCATTATCATAATAAATATGGGGGTCAAAAATTTGAAATGTTGTCATTCTGTATGTTCTTCCAGCCCAACTGAATTCGCTTGTGGTGACGGGGGCTGTGTCAGCGCCGAGCTGGTCTGCGATGGCTCCAGGGACTGCGCTGACGGCGGCGACGAACTCAGCTGCGACAAAGGAGGGTCAGTACCTTCATAACATTTGTAGCGATGATGATCGAGTGGTTAGTGGGGTCGATTGCCGTGCAGAAGATACGAGGTTCGATCCCACGAAACATGCAAAAAGAGCCTGAAATATCGGTCAAGGAAAACCTATAAATAAGAAAACCATAGCATGGTGGTAGGGCGTTTCCTATCGCTCGCCTGGCTAGCTGTGTTTACCAGCAGCCTTCCTTGAGAGCCAGTGTATTCCAGACTAGGCATGCTCCATCTGAGGCTACAGTATCGCTGACTTCCGTGGTCGTGCGAACTTGTGGTAAAAAACATAATCATCATCAACAATGATGATGATTATGTTTTTTTACTGCTGAGTATAAGTCTCCTCTTCCGCGCGCCATCCTTTCCGGTTCTGTGCTAATGTCGTCCACCTCGATGGACGATGGTCTGCCTGGTAGTCTTTTCCCATTTCGTGGCCACCATTCTGTGACTGCTTTGGTCCACCTGCCGTCATCTCTTCTGCTTCGTAATATAATACTACCTATAAACTACTAAATAATTCAATCCTTCCAGTACTGACTGCCAGAGCGCAGAGTACCCACTCTTGTACTCGTTGTCCAAAGCGCTCGTGTCCTTAGTCACGCTACTTTAATATTATTTTTCCCGTCACAAAGACTTGCTATATTTACCCGACATTCCAAACAATAATGCCACATTTTCCTACACTTGTTTATTGTAACGTTTTCTTTAATTACAGGATTACCCTCAGATCTGAAGATCCAGTCATACATCGGTTACGACGTCAAGCTTCAGGATGCCGGTAAGAAAATAATTAGTCGTAATTAAACTATAGTCTATAGTCACTACTAGCTGTCAGCCGCGGCATTGCCCGCAACAAATTTGAATATTGAAATGTTTTTAACTTTGAACCACAATTTGAATCCCTTAAGGGTTGAATTTCCTAAAATCCTTTCTTAGTACACCCTTGTACTCTATAATGAATACACTCTCAAAATGTCATGTCTCTAAATTCAGCGGTTTAAGCTCTAGATTGATTCCTAGAGAATATCAGTCAGTCAAGACTTTCTATTTTTATATATAAAGGTGAAGCGTCAGTCATCTTGGACCAATTTTAATGAAACCTTAAGAATTAAAATCGCTTCACCCATTCAAAGGCTATGATGCCACATCACACGCAGACGTTGAAGACAAGTCAAACTCTTACGAGCCTGTCGTTTTTGCAAGTGTGCAAGCACACATGATCACATGAGTTTATTTCGTCAACACACACAAAAACAATAAAACACATATACACTACAGTTTAAAAGATGAAGTACTATGTTATAATGTGATAGCTACTACTATATTATATTGTGTGTAGCATTTTGACTACTTTAAAGCGTGGAACTGTCAAAACGTTATCAAATTGCCTCGCTCTTGTTTTCAACAGAGAGCGTCGTTTCCTTGTAAAATAAACTTCTTTGCCAAATGAAACAAGGTTCTGTTATGAGGTTTTTACCTCTTTTATAAAAAAATACACCCTCATTATCATTATAATTTTCGGTTTTCACCTCCTTCCTTAAATTTCTTTCCGATAGCCGTGCTGGTTAGTGTGTCTTTACTCGTACCCTACTCTATGTTTAGGTTATAGTTATAGTCGTTTTCATTGATAACAAAATAAATGTTAAAAGTCAAAACAATAATAATTGCAGTATCTTAAAATACTTTGTAAAATACATAATAATTGACCGATCCAGCGAAGCGTCTAAGCATTAACTCGCCGAATTTGCTATCATCTGTCCAAATGTTTGTATGTAGATATGTATGTAAGCATGTATGCCTGTTGGTTCTCGCGTGCAGGCCGCAATTTTGATCCGATCTTGACGAAACTTGGTATTTTAATATTTTTTTTGTCGCTGGCGATTTTTGTTTGGCGGTTGTTTAAAAGGGGGTCAGTTTGCCACTACACTATACTTACCAACCGATTTGCATGAAATTCAGAATGTAGATTAAATACATTATTTACACAATATCTGCCAAATATGAGCAGAATTGGTCAAGTGGTTGTCAAGATATTAAGGTATTCGTTTCTAATTTGGATAACAACTAATCGAAGCAACGCTTATCGCGGTCAGATCTTGACTGGGTAACCAAAAGTGGCATTTAACAACTGGGTGCTTTCATGGGTCTCATGACACGTTAAATTGTAGGTCTCGGCTGTTAGCTATAGTATAGCAGTCGTTAAGCCATATCAGAGGCCACTTTAACATAAAGTGTTTGCTCTTGAAGAAAAAGAACAGTGACTAAATCACTTAGCAAAAAGAAATTAACTGATTCAGTTTTCGTTAAATTAGGTTGTTGGAACTATTAGCCTAAGTATCTAACATATTAGGGTGCGTCCACATCTGGTGAATGCGCCGCGAATGTGCAACTCGCGAGCCATTTGCAGGTTGCCCGCAAGCTGCGCGCGTGCAGTCACGGCAATGGTTTGGTGCGCCTTTTAGTGCAACTCATGCGATTAGAGTTGCGTGAAAATAACTTTTTCACTAGAGTTGTTAGAGTTTTTCGTTAGAGTTGCGTGAAAATAACTTTTCTCGCGAGGTCTACAGTTCGCAGAACTACTAGTTAGTTAATTAGCTTAGTTAGCACCTATATAATTTTGTTTCAGCACGGATCAGTGGAAGTGCCGTGATGGGTCGTGCATACCGTTCGATGGCAAATGTGACGGTATCGTCGATTGTAAGGATAGCAGCGACGAGACCCACGCCCTCTGCCGGAAGAACGTGTAAGTTTACATCCTATTTTTAATCCACTTCAAAAAGGAGTCTTTATTAACGTAAACAAAACGACTAACAACAATAACACAAAAAAAATAGCAGAAAGATTAACTATAGACCATTTAAGATGTACAGATAATACAAATGCTCCAACCCACCACCAGAGGGCAGCGTGCCCAAATTAAAAAAAAAGGAATTAGGTACTCTTAAGGAGAAACTTAATTCTTAATTAGTTACTGATTCTCGGAGACGGGTGGAACGATATGAAACACATTTTTTTTGTTTAGAATACTAACGCGTCTAACAGTCAGGTACGCGGGAAAATCCGTTTTTTAAACAATTTATTTTTTGTTTGTTTGTTTATGTGGTCCTAATTTATTTATATTATTTATTTATTTTTGTCAAAATCGGTCCAGAAGTTTGATATTTATATCGAAATAACTGAAAAACTTCTATCGGCACCTATCGTAATGGAAGTCTGTCAGAAATCACTTTTTTTTTTAAAAGAACTTTTCAAAGATTTTGTCCCAAGATATTGTCGAGCAGTGTACTCGTCCCAATTTCATACAATTAAGATGAGACAAAAAATACTTTAATATAAAAGATTTTTGTAAACCTGTGGTATCGCCTAAAGTTAGCAATAAAATAAGTGAAGCAATGGTTAGTAAACTTGGTTGTTTTGACAGAGTTCAAACCGGGAACTTGTTTCATCGCTATCGTATTTTAGTAGAACAGTTTTTTTTCCTACTTGTTGTATTAGAAGAGTAGTTCTTATCATTTACGTGCAACCTGGGAAAGATTTAGATAAGGCCGCAATTTTAAAGACTAATATAAAATATGACTGTGTATAAGCTTTTATTTAGTCATATTTTATGTATTGTTATCTTAGAACAACCAATAAACATTTTTCCTACTTTTTTCAATTAGTAGAACAGATGTGATTCATTTTTCTCACTTGTTCTTCTGAAAGAACAGATTGTAGAACAGATGTGATTCATTTTTCTCACTTGTTCTTCTGAAAGAACAGATTGTAGAACAGATGGGAAGAACCCTCCTGACGACGTCACAATTTATTTATTTATTTATTGAACAAAATCCACAGTCCTTAAATTAAATTAACTTAATAAACATGTTTTCCTTATGACCAATAATGGATTTAAATTTTATAGAAAAAAACATTTAAAACAGACAGCCAAAGTAAGAATTTAAATACTGTTTCACTTATGTAACTAATTTTAACATTTTTAACAAAAATTAAAGAATCCGTAAGTAGTTTGCAAAACTTTAGTACTTAATTAATAAGATAAGTAACTAATAAGTATTAAAATAATCATCTAGTAAGTAATTAATTAACAATTAATTAACAATATAATAATTTATACAATATAATTAATAAAAATACAATAACAATACAAAAAAAACTGCATACAAGTGTGTAAAATTGAAGTAATCTACCTTATAGTATATTAAAATGGTTTAAAATGTACTCGACAGCTGCCAGCACAACTGGTTCCGCTGCACGTACGGCGCCTGCGTCGATGGAACTGCCCCTTGCAATGGAGACCAGGAGTGCGCGGACAACTCGGATGAACTTCTTCCGAGGTGCAGGAACGAGACCGATGAAGTGAGGTGAGTTACTCTCTGATTTATACTTATGTACGAGTGGCTACGAGTCGTGATTTTACCCGCAGTAGATATTTCATAACCTCATGGGAACCCTTCAATTTTATGGGGGGGAAAGTAGCCTATGTGTTATCGAGGGTCTAGGCTATCATAGTAGCAATTTTCACGTAAATCCGTTTTTGCGTAAAGGAGGAACAAACATACATACGCACACGCACCCTCGAACACACACACATACTCGTACATACGAACTTTCGCATTTATAATATTAATGTGATAGTATACGAAACTCTTTTATTTTCACCAGACAAATACATTGTCTGGTGGAAATAATATTAATAAGGTGACACAACTGAAATGAACACTGGATGCCTTATCACTAAAAATAATGTCTTCCAAACGACTTACGGATAAATGGAGATTTAAATTTACGATTATTTTATTGAACTTCCCAGTTCCTTTCCTGCACCTCAACGCCACAAAAACTCAGATGGTGGGCCTGTTCATACTGATGGACGATCGATAGTATACGGCTTTAGAAGGCCTAGAAGAGATTTTCCAGGCTATGATGTACGCAGTAGCAACGCCTACGCTATCATTACGCCCGCTGGCAGTACTGAAGGATATGTTTCACACAGCAGCCGTCCATATGGTGGTAATTCACCAGGGGTGGATGCTCCAGAGTATAATGGACGGCATGGCAACGCATATAGTGCCAATACTCAAGACTACATTTCACGCACAAGCCGTCCATATGGTGGTAATTCACCAGGGATGAAAGCTCCAGAGCATAATGGACGGAACGCCAACGCATATACGGGCAATACTCGAAGCTACATTTCACGCAGTAGGCGTCCATATAGCGACAATTTATCCTGGATCGATGCTCTTTATACTCAAAGTACACGAAGCGGCAACGCGTATGGCAGCAATATGAGTGATAACAATACTGAAGGTCTTTCACCTCTGCGTAAAGCACTCTGGGGCAGTGCTCAAGGCTACCATCCACATCCACATGTCAACATGTATTATGGTAGCAATGCTCAAGATCCTCAAGCACATGGTGACACGCGAGGCAGTGAAGACGTTGGTCTCGAGCAGTGTGTGAATTTAAAGTTTATTTCCCTTATCATTTTCTGATTCTGCTTCTGGGCTTTATTATCATGCTTCTGACAAAAGTTTTACAGCTACTTGTCTTGATGCAAATATTGCTCCGAAATTTTACATTTTGCATTCCATAAGCACACCAATCTCAAATTTGTATTATTTAATGTCGTGCACTTAACTAATTGGCTATAAGAGTCGAACTTCTTGTTTTTCAAAATTCATTAAACGATGTAACTTTCTATGCATATTGTCCAAAAAACATCACAAAATCAAGAAGATCAGATGGATAAAAAAGAAGTTCTATTCTATTGAATATTGAATTTTATGGATAGCATATCCTAAGTGCTTTGATTTATATAATAAAATAAATGTTTGATTGAATAAATACTTTGTCGTAGACACATAATAACAAGAATAAACAAATGAAAATAATATACAATAAGAAAGTCAAAATTTAATATACCTATTGATTTTCTATCTTGTAAGAGAGTTTGAAAAAGCAGAACTTACAGTTAAAGTCCATGCCATTAACGGGATAAAAACTCTTCGGGTTCAGAATGACGTGTGTTCTAATTAAAGCTCAGAGTCTTCCTAATGTTTCTTGCAGAGGCCGCTTTAAATGTTTGGATGGGAGCACAATACCAGCTGCAAATCACTGTGACGGCGTCAGGGACTGCGTGGATGGCTCTGATGAGACTGTGAGGAGTTGTGCTGCGAAGCCATGCCCTTCTTATCTGTTCCAATGCGCGTACGGCGCTTGTGTAGACAGCGATGCTAATTGTAATGGGGTAAGTGTTTTTATTAATCCTAGACAGATAGGCATTTGACCACAAGAAAACAGCGATACTGTAGCATATTTTTTGTCTGGAATACACTGACTCTCAAGAAAAGCCGCCGGAATACACCGTTAGGTGCTTAGCGACAGATTTTACAACTTGAGGGTGGTAGGTAGCCAAGGAAGCGATAGGAAACGCCCTACCGCGATGGTATAGTTTTCTCACGATGTTTTCCTTCATCGGTAGCTCAGGCTCTTTTTGCATGTTTCGTGGGATCGAACCTCGTACCTCTTGCACGACAATCGACCCCACTATTCACTCGGCCACCATCGCTACAATTATCACAGTCATACACACGTGACCTTTGCGTCTATTTCAGATGATTTAAGCAATACGAGTATCTGAGAGATGTATCAATATGAACACTTTTCTGTTGACTGCATGCATAAACAGCAAGTTCATAAATATCGCGAAAGTTGTAAAGCAGTGGCAGATGAGGTATAGTTATTGTAATTGTCGTGATGTTCGCCCTCAATGCAGCTAGTTTGTTGGTAAGATTAAAGTTTTCTGGGTAATATTAGGGAGTATACAGGCGTATACGAGAGAAATACTTTAACACTCGAATGCATAAAAATTATAAGTAAAACAAAGTTTACAGCTACACTGGAATTTGCCTACGTGTATAAAACGTTCCACTTATAAGTTCTTATGGTAATTTTATTGATTTAGTATTAACTTGATTACAGGTGCAGGAATGTGCTGATGGATCAGATGAAGCAGCAGAGCTTTGTGACAAAAGTGGCACCGCACCGATCACTCCTATCAAGTAAGAACATATTAATGAAAATAAAAACAATTAAATACAATAAATTAAAAATATTGCGCTTCCATTGTAGATTGTATAAAGTATTTCTAACATATCACTGATGTTAAGCAATGTTTAATCGGGTTAATGAATGACAAAGAAGCTTGACCTTAATCACTCCACCTATATAAAGAAGAACTAGGGAAAAGTAACATTAATTTAATAATTTATCCATACAAAAGATTTTTAAACGAAAAACATTACTTTCAGACCGCCAAAAGGCAACTGTGTTTTACCCCCGTACCCCAATCATGGGACATATGACACGAACATTCCTAACGGCAGACCTGGAGAAGCTTATGACTTCCTCGCTATCAACGTCACTTGTCGTCAGGGATATGGTGTGGATGGATCGCGATCAGTCTCTTGTTATAACGGATGGTGGCCTGAAAAAATGCCTAAATGTGTCTGTAAGTATCGAAATAATTATGTGTTTCACTATTTTTAATGGGGTTTTATTATATTGGCTGTGTTCTAAAAATCTTTTAAACTCCGTCTGGTTTGTTTTTTAACTACTTGCTTATTTTAAATGATTATTTCTAGTCGTTTTTTTTTAAATTCTTTTATTTGATGGGGTTATGTCATCATTGACAATGTCACCCCGTAATTCTGCACACATATTATAAAATTAAAATAAATTAACAGCAAGGACATACATAGTTCATAAACGTTGCATAAATCTCTAACAGCACCTTGGCCCCGCCCGAAAGTGGATTAGCCAAAATGCTGTTACAGGCACCCACATTGTGCCAGTTATGATGAAGGGCTCGCTATTTCTAGTCGTTGTTCTTGGAAGTAATTAAAATATAATTTCTATTCGAAAAGCCTCTTTAACTTTCCAAGTTTTCGATGTTTAAGCCTATACTTTTTTCAACAGCACTATGCCACCTGTCGCCTCATCCATCTATTGAGTACAACTGCCTCGTCACGGACGGTGGAGTCAGCGGCATCAGGACCTGCAATGAATACGAACCGTCTGGAACAGTCGTCAGCCCACAATGTCGGACTCCCAACTACTATTCTCCAACAGCTTTACGATTCATGCATTGCATCGACGGCGTTTGGGACTACACCGCCATATGCAGCCCAGGTTTGACCAAAAATGGAACAAATATTACCATTCTCATTAAAGACAGCGTAGAAATCCACATTAGTGACCTTGAGTACGTAGTTCCTAACAATGGCTATGTTAGACCCGTAGTTCCTATTACAGATAATGATTACATCAAAAATAAAGATAATAATAATAGTAGTAGACCTAATAGTTTAAGCACTCATGATAGTATAGAAAATAAAGACAATAGTCTAGCTGAAGCAGTCACGTCTAAGCCTTATGTTAACTCTATTGATATTGATTCTACTAATAATAAAGAAAATGAAGCTATTATTACCAAATCAGATGAAAGTATGTATGAAATAGATACCATTGATTGGAGAATGGGGATACCAGATAATCACAGCACCAAAATACCTCCCAATAACTATACCAAAAAGAAAGATGACAGTGTCGATAAAAATTATAATAATCTTGGTAATTCTTATGTAAACCAAAATAATAACTTCAACGTGCAATATCAGGCTACGAGACCTACTACAGAAAGCAATCAAGACGAAGAATTTGATATCGATATGAGGTTTTCAGATTCATCCGTAGAAAAAGAAAAGAGTACTAGTTTTAATACCAAATTTTCCAGCACTACCCCGAGCATTCCAAAGAAATCTACTCAAAATACCGACGCGCATTCTTACGTTACTAAAAATAATAAAACAAATATATATTTTAATATATCAAATAGTAGTGTACATATACATGCAGATGGTGCTATAGTTTTTCGAAATTAGAAATAATTTTTAGTAAATTGAAATATGCTTTGAATACGATCGAGAATTTGATAAAGAAAAATTCTCGATCCTAATACTGGAGTAAGCTTGCATTTCCATAATGAATAGCAATACTTTGTTCTAGACACGTACTTTTTGCATTGTATCTATCATTCAAATAATCTTATAAATGTTGGAAAATAAAATGAGCTCTCGCTCCTCATAGACCCTTAGGCTCGATTAAGATGGCACATTTGAGTCATTTTGCGTCGAGATAAGAGACTTATCTCGACGCAAAATGACTCAAATGTGCCATCTTAATCGAGGCCACTAATGCAATATGAAATTATATACATGAAAGAAAAGTAATAATAAAGGACACATTTATTTTGAGCACACAATACTACAACAGTAACATAAAAGTACGCAATTCATTGGCAAATATCGAAAAAGTTTAACGCTCAGCATGATGCTGGGGGTTATCCTCCGCGATGATATTCAGCGCACGGTGGCGACTGCGTAATAAAATAAACTTATTTAGCAATATTTACAATAAATACCTTGAAATGAGCATAATATTATATACAACGTGTAACAGAAAGGTGTGACAAAACTTAAGGGTATAAAACTTAAAGTCTACCCATCAAAGTGAATCCATTAAAAGTATAAAGAAAATTTTGTAAAATACAAAAAAATATATTGCTTTCTCCATACAACTATCACGTGACCAATTTTTGTATAAAGGACCAATTTTTATTTTTTTTGAATACTTTGTTCTGCAATTGGTTTACTTAGATCGGTAGACTAACACCAATAATTATTGTCACACCTTTCTGTTACACGTTGTATAAACTAAATCGTATTAATTAAAATATGCACGCCATTACTAAAAGAGATTTTAAAGCATTTTTATACACAAGAGTAGATATTAGGTATTATTAGGTGACTTCTTAGTAAAAAACTGATAGATTCGTGTGTCGCTTTTAATTTTTTGGCGTTATCCATGATGATTATTTATACAAGGATATTTTTATAAAATATATCGTACTAGAAAACGTGTCTTTATAAGCAACAATGAAATGACCAATGAATTAATTTAGCACACCATATTCCCCTGAATGACTACGCGATATAAGTTTCTAAATTAATTTATATAAGGTGTATTATTTAGGGGCTAGTATAAACCTCCAATGAAACGGCTGTGTTGATGTTTTTAATACACATTAAATTATATTCATTGTATCTATTTTATTAATTTTTTATATTTTTACTAACATGCATGTTTTTGTGACATAACCATCGATCAATATAAAATTAGTAGACGGGCCGAGACCAATCATACTTTTAACGCAAAAGCAATGAGCGCTGGCGCTCATTAATTCTTAATAGTTCTCTGGTTTTTACGTCGTAGGCAATGTATGAACAACAACAGACAAATTGCCTGCCTGAGGCAAGACATGCCTCGGGGTTCATCCCCGAAGTGTACACAATTTCAAAATACTATTTGGTAATTTTTCGTTGTCCTATTCCGTTTTGTAACACGCTACCTATTTAAAAATTATAAATTTCTAAATTTTAAGTAAACGAGTTAAACTAGATCTACCTATCCATAATGATCCTATTTAGCTACCTGAACATTTTTCTAATAATTGGCCGGATGTGATCGTCTATGGTGTTTTATTTTGTAAGGACCCTTTACGTTGTGTTATTTCTACGTTGTGATTAACTATTGTTTCGTTAAGTTTAATGTACAAGAAAAAGCTTTTAGAAAATCAGAGTATTTAAGGTAAAAATATGTAATTTAAAGTAAATAAATAAATGTATTTTAACGGTAACCGAGAGACTTAAAGGCCTCTTTGAATCGAACGCAATATTAACCGTAACCGTAACCGTAAGGCATAAAGTCCTTGCCGCGTCGAATAAAAGGTCGTGTTTGCAATCAAAGTATTGGAAACATTAATTTACATTGATTATGTAAATAAAATTAGCCGTAATCTTAAATTAAACACATAACAAAATTAATTTAAAATACTGTGCAAATAAAATAAAGTAAGATCATATCAAGTAAGACACACGTAAAATACCAGCAAGAACAGAATTAAATAAGAACAACATTTGCATAGAGCAACTGAAAGCATGCAACTTAGCTGAAATTTCAGGAACCTGGGACCGCCTACGATCCTCTTCTTTCTTCATGGCCATTACCGTGATTTCCACTCTACTTTCCCCATAAATATATATAGAAATATAATATGATATGATAAACATGTCACTTATACATATACGGTATAATTACAGAGTTTAGTTTAAGTAAAACTTCTATTCTAATAGGGATAACTTTAATTGATACTCGATTTACAAACAGAATCTTATCTAAATAACCGATCGACAGCAACAGCTTGGAAGAATCCTGAAATAATAACTAAGAAGGGGAAAAGGAAACAAGACTGTTAAGTCTTTGAATAGGAGCCTAAGCGATAAGATTATAATGAGGCTCCCTTCCAGCCTAGCACCTCATTCCAGACCAGAGCAAATCCGTCAGGGTTTGACCTACTCGCCTCTAATGACTTCTAATCTTGCAAACCTTCATATCTCATTCCGATCCTTTTCATTCATCACCAGTTCTCAATCATTCATCTCAGTCATACCAACCTTTAACGCGGTTTGTTTTTATTATCCTATTCTAATTGGTTTTATGACCAAGAGATTCCTCGCGACTTTAACTATCCCTACAGGAATCAAATGATCTGACGGTGTGGTGTGTGTACCTAGTGCATGAGCGAATGTAAGATTGTGCTTGACTCCTGCTAGTCAGAAGCCAGCATCAAAATTACATTCTGAGTTCCCGCCCCATCCTGGCTGATCAGACTTGGATCCCTGTAGTGATGAGCCACGGAATTTAGCGCCCGTCTCTCGGATACAGCCGGCAATGTCCTAAATCCGGTCGCTCTATGTGTGTTCTAGCGTGCAAGTGTGTAAAGATATAATAATTTTATATTATAACTAACTATCAATAAAATTTTCCTAATTGGAATTTTATTCAATTCCAATAAGATTTTGGGTTCAATAATAACTACGCAGATGAATTACGGATGAGTGCATAATCATTGTGATAGATCCAGCAATTGAAATTAATAGAGAAGATAATATTTTACAGCATTCGTATTTTCCGTTAAGTATAATCAATCGATGGACATTATTCCTTTTAGCCTCGTACGATGCGACAACATCCTTCTGCTGTAGTAGTCATTTTAAACCTTAAGCTACATGTTCTCAAAATCAAACGTCCTAGCTAATGGTAGTTTGTAACGGTTTTAGTTTAACACTTTGATACATCAGCACAAATTCCACTCCTCCTAATATGGTCCCTATAACTATATATAGCGACTTGTGAATCCTACCCATACAATAACCCGTGATAAAAACGTAGACACCGCCACCGCAAACAGCTTGCTGAAAATAAAAGGAAGTAACGCACCTCCTAATTTGTCCCTACTGTGACATAAAGTAAAGACAACGTAGTCTACTGATGACACCTCATGACCAGCTGAGAACTTAGGAAAATAGCGAACATTAGTTATAAAATATAATATATAAGGTATACTCCCAAATAAATCACTGCACATCCAAGGTTTCGTCACACATTCACAATGGATAATTAGATCACTTATATAAATTTCACAATATTTCACTATTCACAGTAAGATCCGTCGTCAACGAAAATTATATTTGCGGAACGAATAATTATTTGAATTTCACTTATAATATTTATTTCAGTTGAATAAAATAGACTTAGGAACACTCCCGAATTTCAGAGTTTTAAATATAACTCTGTTTTTAATTCGCGCCCGGAACTTCGACCATCTCTCTCCGTGGTTAATTTTAGACTGTCCCTCTAATCCTACTTTTTTAGTAATTCCCAGCAACCTCTCTTGCACTTAGAACACTTATAATTTTTTGGAATTCTATTCTGTCAAATAAATAAGTCAGGCAATAAAATTTTATTTATGATGTTTCGTAAAACTGAACAAAAAATTAAAAGCACTTGAAAACATTAATTTTTTGCTAAAAATTCTGGTGGACATCGTATACTTTCAATGCAGTAAGGAAACTTCTACAATGTCTATTCGATGTTTAAACTCGTCAGTCTTAGATCAAAATTATTATTAAATGTTGTTACTAGATGTACTTAATCGATCTATGCTTAGTAATGTTATACTTAATAATTATTAAGTATATTTGGAAAACGTAATTTCAAAATGACTGTATTGTTTTACGTCTGATTACCATAATTATGAACGTAAATATTTTTTAAAACATATTACAATTTATCAGTTTATCATTATAACTGTATTACTCATTATTGACTTACTTAAAACGGAATTCGTCACCGTCTTTAATTTGTCCAAAATTGAGTTACTGCATATACAAAACCCTCTTGCTTAAACACTCATGTGTTTCCAACGCTAGGGTATAAAGTATTGACCATTGTAGGGTTAGAAAAATTAGTTCTGCTTGTATTTTTATTTATTAAAGTTATTCCTGAGAACTAACGTACTCTATCTTAATTATAACTTCAGCAAGTTAAAATAAATTCTAAATATAAGTTGAAATTTAGAATAACAGTTTCGATATTGATAATATTCAGTGAAAAATAACTTTACTTTTAATGTATTTTAAACTGATTAAAACAACGTGTAAATGATTAGTATTGATTCTACTAACTACAATTAAATACACCTCAAATATACAATTACAGACCTAATTAACCTCGGACATAACATACGCAATATTATTTAATTATTTACAATTTCTTGTGCTGCGAACCCTACGTCTAGCACTTGGTTTTTAGGCAAATGTTAGTTTATAGTAACACTCAATAATGTTGTCAAACTTTTAGATACGCTAGTAAAGTTATTACCCTGAAATAATTTTTTCAAACTACTTTACTTTTCAACGCTTAAAGTCCTTCAGAAATTAAATGACCAGAATAGGTTACCGTTGATTTGTTTTAGTAACCAGCATTATAAACTCAATCCTTTAGAAAATAAGACCTTATAAGGAACAAGTGAACTGCAGATATTTGGTAAATCCTAAATAACTTTCTCACGCAGTTGCCTTCAAGAATTAAACAAGGAAAGCATATATAAAGTCGCACGTGTGTAAATGAAATAAGAAATATTACTAATAGTTTCAATGAACATATGAGTATGTACTACATGCGATGCGGTATAGTCAATTTATGGAGCAAACATTGTGTGGAAATAACATTGAACACATAAGGTTTGTTACAGTTTATAAATACTGTTTTCAACAGAATGGACCGATGTGGAAAACTCAATTTTCTATTTGAAAGGGTACGTTTACTTTCCAAATGATCCATATTAACAATTTGTATAGATGACAGCGGAATGGATATCAGTTGTTGCTTCATTAAAAATAGGTCTCGAGGAATGACACCGTCCATTCATTTCTTATCTAAATTATTATTCATTAGGTAATTTGGTAATCATTTGGCAAGTATGTACACCATAATTTAAAGCGATACTGACATATCATTAATTATACCAATCCCCCAATAACATTTTTTATGTTCATACTTACAATGTTAGATGGAAATTATTATAAAGAACGGATAACGATAATTGTACTGTAGATGTGTTGTGTAATGTTAACAGGATGGAAAATTGTATTTATTTATTTATTTTTATTAAAGAATTTTATTATGTTATTTAATATTGTTTTATTTTGATCCATATTCCTCCATCCTATTAACATTATCCCATTAAATTAATGTAACTAACATTATTTAGTATCAAGGTCCATTTATATGTAACACATACCTACGTTAATTATAAGTAACCAGAGTCTGGATCATCACTTCCTATTATACGAGTAGAAAGAGGAATTGTGAATCGATGAAATCAAAAAAACTTAGAGACCGATGATAAGGTCTGTTTTAATATTTTGAGCGGTATGAATTTGAAATAGCAAACAATTAACTATACTAACGACGAATATTATCTTCTCTTCTCTTATATTCGACTGGCCGGTTGGCGCAGTTGATAGCAACCCTGCCTTCTGCGCCGCTGGTCCCGGGTTCGATTCCCGGACAGGTCAAACATTTGTGTGCATGAACATGTCTGTTTGACTTGCGTCTGAGTGTTTATTATATATATAAGTAATAATTAAGTATGAATATATGTATTTTTAAGTATGTATATCAGTCATCAGGTTACTATAGCACAGGGTTTGTCTAGTTTAGGACTTGAAGACCTTCGTATGGATGTTGTCCCATATTATTATTTTTATATATAAAAATTAATTGCTGTTCGTCTGTCTCGCAAAAACTCGTGTACGGCTAGGCCGATTTAGCTGATTTTGGTTTTGAAATGATTGTGAAACTCCAGGCAATGTTGAAACATATACAATTATTAGGTTATACGAAGTTTGGCGGGTCAGCTAGTACCTAAATAATAAAATCCAAAACGAACTTATAAAGTGAAATGTTAGTAACCCTTTTGGATAAATAATTATAGGTAGGCGTGAGACTAAAATTTAGTCGCGATTTGAAATACAAAGAAAACAACTTTAATATTTAGGTAATATGACGTTTGATATTAAAATTATTGTTGAGTGACTAAATTACTAAGTGAGAGAATAAAAATGAAAGAAAATAAATTTTATAATAATTTAGGTTAGGTTAAGTCTCTTAAATATTATGAAACCTCTAATTTTTTATTGAAAGTAACTCAAATAAATGTTTGTAAGTCGCTGTTCTGTTGATTTCTCGTCACTCGCAGTCGGTCACACACTTAGTAATACAATAATATGCATAATTTAATTAAATAAATAAATTATATTTTACACTTATCATTTTACAGTCACTCGATTAAATACTATTCGAATAGAATGTACATATACTTTATTATCATTGCGTTATAAAAAAAATCATAATAAGTATTACGTACTTATAGTCTTAATAAAGTTTTTTATTTAACTTATGAGAAAATGTACGCAAAAAACCGTGACTGACAGACTATAGAAGCGTAGCAATTATAGTTTTTTTCTGACTGGCATAAGAAGGTTGTCAAAATAATGACTACATTACATAGCATGTTTGATTAAAAGTATGTCAAGATTTTTAGACCAAGTTCTTTTAGTCTTACTTGGTCTATGCATCTCTTACTACTCCCGCTTCTATTTATAACGGCTTAATCTATTTCTGACCGACCAAACGACTTCTACGAGTCTATTCGTTTTATCTTCTATTGATCGAACCTCGGCAGTTCCAGATGCCTTAACAATATAGCCATGGTAAACTTACTTGCGGTACGACTTCCGTTACGGCGGCGAACGCGGATACAAATTTTTCAGTTAAAATTGGGACCACTTGTAAAGTACTCTTTCTAATACAAAAAAATCTGTTCTAATCCGATAAATTTAGACATTCGAAGGTGCTTAAAATCCCAACAAGCTGAAAATCAGTAAAATTGTTCAAAACATAAATATGAATAATATTTAAAAGTTCCCCATCATTCCCGTGTATGTTTTTTTCTTATTAAAGGTCAAAGGTCAAAAAATGAGTTTTGTGCGATTTTCAGCAAAACTGTAGGTTTTATCATAAAAATACCTTTAAAAAAATATAAATCATAAAATTATCTATAAATAATGTATCAATTTTTTTTCCTACGAGCCACCGTTTCTGAGACATAACGATTCAAAAAGTTATAAAAGTTATATTCAGCCGTCTCCGAGAAATTGAATACGAGGGGTATTCATTAGAAATTGAATACCCCTCCATAACGCTATAACGCAATAATAAGATGTTGTTTAAAGAATATCTAGTGTTTCCTGCCCTGTTTTGTTGTAAGCGTGAAAAATCAACACTTGTTTCGCCTTCGAGGAAGTCAGATACTGAGAAAAAGATAAATAATATGGTAAGGTGGTGAGGAAAAACCGCACCATAATTACATAAATATTTTCCGAATTCTCACGCTGACATCAAGACAAAGCAGGAAAACACTAGATATTCTTTAAACAACATCTTATTATAAATGGATTATTAATTATTAGCTGTACCCGCGACTTCGTTCGCGGTTGCTAACCTTACATGAATGTATCATTGGGACTTAAAAAATTAGAAAATGTATATCAGTGGTCCTTTTGAAGTCTTATTATGTAAAAGATACAATACGATAGCAGTGTTTTGAACTGTACATTTGATTAATAAAAGCAATACAGAAGTTTGCACAATTATGTTTACCATGAGTGGACAATTTTTAAGAACTAAAGATTCTGCATAGCATTAATGAATAGTTAATTTTGCAAATTCAGCGCTTATTTTAACCATAGTTAATTTTTTGTTGATGTATTTATCTCGATTGCCCATTTTTTAAGACAGGTAGGTATTTGACAAAAAGCTCGCACGATCACAGAAGTCAGCGACATTATGGCCCCTAGATGGAGCATGCCTAGTCTGGAATACGTCTATTGTCTCTCAAAGAAGGCCGCCGCAACATACCGTTAGGTGATTGGCGACAGATTTTTCAATTTGAGGGTAGTAGCTAGCCAGGCAAGTGTTAAAAATGGCAAGTGAGAATCTCCACTTATTTTCGCGATAACTTTATTTCAGGTAGACCTTTCAAAAAAAATTATTCGAATCTTGTTACCGAGTTATAGCTAAATACGACTTTCATGCGTCCCACGGAAACTCCCAGTAATTTTCGGGATAACATCATTTCAGTCGAGACCTTTCCAACAAAAAAAGAATCATTCAAATCATAGCAGGCGTTACTGAGTTATAATTTAATACGACTTTCATCCCCCCTCCCACGGGAACCCCCACTAATTTTCGGGATAACATCATTTCAGTTTGACCTTAAAATAAAAAAAGAATCATTCAAATAATAGCACGCGTTACTGAGTTATAATTAAATACAATTTTCATCCCCCCTACCACGGGAAACCTTGGGATTTTCGGGATAAAAAATTGTTAAGATCCTTCCTCATAATATGAACCTTAAGCATACTAAGATTCATCAGAATCTATCCAGCAGTTTTAGAGTTATGGAAAGTCCAGAAACAGACAGACAGACAAACATAGAAAAAAATTTAGGTTTCGTATCTGTATCGTTAATAATACTTCACGCGAAAGAAATTTTTTAAATGTATTCAATGTACAGAATTTGACCTGTTAGAGTTTTATTATAAGTGTAGATATACCGCAATATTAAAGTACATTAAACAATAAATATAAAATCCTTGTTTAAACTTTGTATCGAGATGGTTTTGTCTGATTGACATTCGAGTTTACGGACTTTTTAATCGAGATGCTTGTATGCAAAGTATATATACTTTGCATACAAGCATCTCGATTATGAGTAACGATTATTGGCCTATATATAGGCCAATAATCGTTACTCATATATCTAGTAGATAGCTTAGTACCTACTCGTAGTTTCTGCGCGTGCGCAATGGGTGGATTCTTTACAGAATTAGGTAAAACAATATTCAACATCTCTTATTATTTTTCTATTTTTAATGAAAATTCAATAGTTATCTTTGAGTACGAGTAGGTACCATCTATGAATATTGCCATATTCCAGTAGTCACACAATATCTAACTTTGATTCCTTGAGAGCCATCTAGACATGCTCCATCTTAGGCTAAAGTGTCGCTGACTTCCGTGGTCGTGCAAATGCCTAGCCTAGCTGTGTTGGAAAAAAGAGGAAGCTTTTAATATTTACATGACTCATCTAATTACAGCGACATAGCCATTTAATTGAAATGAAATTGAATTGAGAAAGTTGTAACTAATTATAATAAATACAAAATACTTGACGCAAAAACAAGACATTAGAGGTGAATTATTCACCTCAATTTTTCACAATCTTTTCATATCGTTGTTAATTCAGTCAGTGCTAATCTAGACATATAAATAATCAAAGAGCTATAGTTTATTTTAGTTTTTTCTGTCTATTTTAAAAGACGGCAGTGATCACATCGACATTTTACTACAAGAATAATATACAAGGGCTTAATTTTTTAAACGTTCGAATGTATTGATCAATCGCCAATGACGTCACTTTCGTTCCATATTCATAAGTCCCATACTTATTGTTCGTCAGTAACGTGATTACAAAGTGATAGAAGAAAGTTTAATATAATAACAATATATATCTTAATATATATAAATCTCGTGTCACAATGTTTGTCCTCAATGGACTCCTAAACCACTAAAACCGATTATAATAAAATTCGCACACCATGTGCAGTTCGATCCAACTTGAGAGATAGGATAGTTTAAATCTCAAGTTATAGTCGCAATTTTAATTTATTGCTAATTATTTGTCTGTTATTATTTGACAGTCACAATTATCTGTTAACTCCAAATGATTCTAACAGATGTCGATACCTTTCGACTGGGTTGAGTATCAATAGATGGCGCTGCTTTGGTAAATCTACGAACGTGTCATATAAGCTACATTTTAACAGCATAATTACCACGTGTTGTTGACGCTATAAAATAGCCACAGCAACGCGTGGCCGGGTCAGCTAGTGTATATATATATATAACATGGGACAACATCCACACAAAGGTCTTTAGGTCCCAAACTAAGAGATAATAATTAGTGGTGTACAAAAGCAAAGAACAATATACTTATTCACAATGATGTAAGATGTTTCTATGAAAGGAAATCAAAATTAAAGAGAAAAAAAAAACAGCTGTGACGTAGAAATATTTTGTCGTACGCCACCAATAGGTACTTGTATAGAACAGTTGTTTTTTTCTCGAAATTAGTGTTTTATCCGTAGTGTAGATGTACAATATAACAGTCATAGTTAATGACCGGCCAAGTCCATATCACATTTGTTCTATATTTGTTTTATTCTGTTGTTGGTATTTGTTGTTATAGCGGCAACAGAAATACATCATCTGTAAAAAAAAATATTTATCCAGCTAACACGGTTCATGAGACAGCCTGGTGACGAATAGACGACGGACATCGCCGTCTTAATACCCAATACTCAAATAGCTTATTGCAAAAATATGGACAAAACATGCATTTTATAATATCTTCGTAGTAATAGGCCCCTTTCTTTTCAGGTATGGAACCGTAATAAAAGATGAAGGAGGTGTTAAATTGACCCTTCGGTTTAGCACACCGCTTACAACTGTTCTTCTGTACCCGTAATTCTTATATAAATAATAACCACGAATATTAATTAATAATAAAATCCAAAAGCTTATAGAAATTGAATTGGTAATAATCTTTTTGGACATAAAATTATAAGAGTGCGACTAGATTTTAGTCGAATTACAGAAAAACAACTTTAATATTTAGGTAAGGTTAGGTTTGATATTAAAATAATTAGCGTGCGCCTAAATTACTAAGCGAGCAACTAAAAATACAGAGAAAGCAACTTTAATATTTAAGTAAGGTTATGTTTGATATTAAAATTATTGACGTGCAACTAAATTACTAAGTAAGCAACTAAAAATACAGAGAAAGCAACTTTAATATTTAGGTAAGGTTATGTTTGATATTAAAATTATTGACGTGCAACTAAATTACTAAGTAAGCAACTAAAATACAGAGAAAGCAACTTTAATATTTAGGTAAGGTTAGGTTTGATATTAAAATTATTGACGTGCAACTAAATTACCAAATGAGCAGCTAAATAACTAAGTGAGCAACTAAAATACAGAATAAGCAACTTTAATATTTAGGTAAGGTTAGGTTTGATATTAAAATTATTGGCGTGCGACTAAATTACCAAATGAGCAGCTAAATAACTAAGTGAGCAACTAAAATACAGAATAAGCCACTTTAATATTTAGGTAAGGTTAGGTTTGATATTAAAATTATTGGCGTGCGACTAAATTACCAAATGAGCAGCTAAATAACTAAGTGAGCAACTAAAATACAGAATAAACAACTTTAATATTTAGGTAAGGTTAGGTTTGATATTAAAATTATTGGCGTGCGACTAAATTACCAAATGAGCAGCTAAATAACTAAGTGAGCAACTAAAATACAGAATAAGCAACTTTAATATTTAGGTAAGGTTAGGTTTGATATTAAAATTATTGACGTGCAACTAAATTACTAAGTAAGCAATTAAAACTACAGAGAAAGCAACTTAAATATGTAGGTAAGGTAAGGTTTGATATTAAAATTATTGGTGTGTGAGACTGAATTAACCGCTAACAACTGCTCTTCTGTACCGTAATTCACTTTACCAACAGAATGCGGCACAGTGACGCCGGACGGGACCCAGCTAGTGCTCGGTGGAGTGTCAGCTAAACGTGGGGAAATCCCGTGGCACGCTGGCATCTATACCAAGACTAAGCGACCTTATTTGCAAATCTGCGGGGGCTCGCTGATCAGCACTAATATTATTATATCAGGTAATGTATCCTTTGAACAAGCTGAGATGTATCTCAGGCGCAACTTTGATTCCTAGAGAGCCAGTGTAGTCCAGGCATGTTCCATCTTGGGCTAGTGTCGCTGACCTCCGTGGTCGTGAGCTTGTGGTCAAATGCCTAGATGTGTTGGATAAAAAAAATGTAGCCTTGATTATTTACAAAACTAATCCTATCTAATCTGAAAATCCATTTAATCGAAATGAGGAGAAAGTTGTAACTAATTATAAAAATATAAATAATTATAACGCAATAACAAGACATTAGACGTGAACGATTCATCTCTATTTTTCCCAATCTTTCAATATAGTTGTTAGTTCAGTCAGACCCTATCTAGACATATACTTAAATAGACTAGCTGTGCTCCGCGGTTTCACCCGCGTAGTTCCCCATTTTACTATCGAGATAATCCAATGGAGAACTACTTTTTTAAAGTCTGTTAAAAAGTATCCTACGTACATTACCGGGATTCAATCTAACAGTGTACCAAATTTCATACAGATCGGTTGAGTGGTTTTGTCGTGAAAGCGAGACAGACAGACCGACAGACAGAGTTACTTTCGCATTTAAAATATTAGTTAGGATGAGATGAGAAATAGAGATGTATCTAAGCTTGCTCAAATGATTTATCTTAGGGAGAAAGGAGGATTCCTGTAGTAATACAAGGAATCCAGCTCTCTTGTCCTCGATAATCAAATAGCTTGGCAGCTAAGCTTATCAATGCAACTGGGTTAGTAAGAAGTTGAGTCTTTCTTTAATTTGCTACTAATATTATAAACGTGAACGTTTGTAAGAATTTATTTATTTTTTGTTACTCTTTCACGCAAAAACAACTGAACCGATTTGGATGAAATTTGGTACGAAGACGGTTACGACTTTTTTTCCTGTATTAACGCGGGTAACACCGCAGGGCGCAGCTAGTGTTGTAAGTGTATGGAGCATTGACTAGTGTTCTGTTACAGCCGCTCATTGCTTCTGGAGCAACATCGAGGGCGCTCAGCCGGCTGCTGACTTCGCGGTGGCGGTCGGCAAGATATACCGCCCCTGGAACAACGCCGTGGAGGCTGAAGAGGCCCAAAGATCTGATGTGAGATAGTAAATTTACACATCTATTTCATTTGCAACAGAAATACTTTTAAAAGTGACAATCTTAATTGTACGGCAAGCGTCTATTGATTATTTTCAGGTATTTTGAATTAAAAAGATCGAAAATATCAAGGTATAAAGTTACTTCAAAAACCCGACTGCAGGACCTTTCGAGCCACGTATTAACAAGTGAAATCTCGGGATGCAACTAGTAGGTATAGCCTATCTATCTACCACACGAAAAACATAACCCTTTCGCAGTCGGGTAAAAAAGGGGAAATGAATGATTTTAGACCTAAAACTAATCCTACCAAACTGTGATGACCAAAAATCAAAGTTATTAAATAATACGAATGAATGTGCGGTTTCTACGAAATAAAATATCAGTGAGTAGTAAATAAGGTAAAAGATAAAGCAAATGTAGGTACTGGTTTCTTGGGATTTCCCGTCTACAGAATGAAAATAATAAACAAAACTTACGTATGCCGCTACGCATTTTAATATCCTAGTATCTAATTAGGATTAATAAATAGAGTAAGAACATAATTCTTCTTCTTTAAGAGTGACTATCTACTTCCATTATACGGCAGGCGTCGATAGAAATTATTCAGTTATTTCGATTTATAAATAAAAACTCTTGACTGTTTTTGATTAAACTAAAATGAGACCACATAAGAGGTATCAAAAAAATATGAAGAACAATTTTTTTCAAGTCGTTCCCTCCTTATCCGAGAAATCGGGTAGGTATATGAAAAAAAAAACAGTCGAATTCAGTACTTCTACTTTTTTGGAAGTTTGTAGAAAACGGTCCCACATAGACGTATGACATTTAACTAAACAGCCGAAAACATGAGCTTTGTTATTCCCGATATAATAAAACGTACCTACTCTTTGGTTTCTATTACAACTGAAGGCTCAACTGTGTCGGCCGTCACTCTTTGGCTGGATCAGTTTAAGTCCCAAGTCACACGTCTCTATCTATAGACCTGTCATTGCAATAAACAATTAATATTTTTTTATAGGTAAAAGAAATCCGTCTTCCCGTGCGCTTTCAAGGCAGCGCTGCGAACTACCAGGATGACATAGCTGTGGTGGTAGTGAGCGTGGCGTTTGAATTCAAGACGTTCATCCGACCTGTCTGCGTCGACTTTGATATCAACTTCGAAAGGAGACAGCTGCAGCCGGGGAAAAGTGGGAAGGTGAGGAAGAAAATTGAAACAGATAGCCTAGATTTGACAACTCTTTAAATTCAAAATGAGATGGAAAATAGTACTGCTAAGTCAGAAATTTGGAGTTAAGCTTTTATTGATCACCCAAACATGGATACATGGCCAAAAAATAAATAGCGTCTTCTAAAAATGCAATATTTGGTCCTTAAATTATAACATTTCAATTTACTAATAAACAAAACGAATTATTTCATAGGTGGCGGGCTGGGGCCTTGTAGCTGAAAACGGCAATGCTTCTCAAGTGTTAAAAACAGTGGAGCTGCCTTATATCAGTGTCGAAAATTGCATCTCGGATTCTCCTCCTGGCTTCCGCGAGTACATCACTAGCGACAAGATATGCGCGGGTGTGAGAGACGGTAATTAAATCTATTTGATATCACTTTAATATTTAGAGAGGAGTTATGGCTTAATTTACTAATTTTGCCAAAACCACAAAGAAAAACAATAATAGTTGCCATTATACAAAAAAATCCCTCTTCTCGTTTCCAGGGTCTAAGGCATTATGCAAAGGTGACAGCGGCGGTGGACTGGCTTTTCCAGAGTCAGATAAGGGCACACCACGTTACTACCTTCGGGGTGTCGTTTCCACAGCACCTAACAATGATAATCTTTGCAATGCGAACACTTACACAAGTTTCACACAAGTAATTAAGCATGAACACTTTATCAAGCAATTTTGGGGGACCAATTTGTGATAATTGCAGGGACCTCTGTACTCTGTAGTGTCAGACTGAATAATGTGAGTGAGAGCAAGTAATAAACAAATTAATGTAGGTAGGTATTATTATTGTTATGAATTTTGTTACATACATTAATTTATGTGTCAAATATAGGTGTTTTTACAATGTTAATTGTCAAAATTAAAATATCAGGGCCTTTAGTGCAAAGTAACAAAACCAGGAAATTTACTTTAAAATATTACATGGATCAGGTGCTAAATATTGTCAATTGTGTATAGAAAAAAAATTACTACATAATAATAAATTTCTTATAATGAATATCTGATATTTCTTTACCTATAGACTAACCAAGATTTTACTTTGAATATTGTTCAACACTGAAACATGACTTATCTGAAACCACGTCCTCACTAAGTACCTAGTCTAGGCCTTCTATGATCTGCTATTACTATTATTGTGAGTAACTATTAATTTAAATTAATACATCAAGTTTAAATAGATCTTTTTAAAATCAGTCAAATTATATAATACTCCATCGACATATCATAAGAATTAACTTACTTTATTACCTAGGCAATTAATAAATCAGAATAAGGAACCTAAATATATTTAGTGGCAACATTATATACATGACATTGGCAACTATGATTAAAATCAAAAGTCTGTCATTGTCAATGTCAATGCAGCAGCCGAATTGATCATTCGGTTCAGGGTGTCCAATAGCGTTGGGTAGGACACACAAATATTATGAGTTTGTATGAGCTGCTCATTTTGAGAAATGAAGTAGGACGATGTACCACCTCATTTGAGGTGGTCCTCAAACGGGAAGTACCTACATACAAATTGAAGTCATACCGTGTTTTTGAGTTATGAGCTAGATGAGGTTATTTCATAAGAAAAGTAGTTTACTGAACTAACATGACGTTGAAGTGTTATGTTATTTGAGTAACATATAATTGTGGAAAATAAAAACTTATAATTAACAAAATTATATACTTTAAGCGGTGCAAAATATTCTCAGTTATCTAGGTAAAATTATTTTTACATATTATAATTTAAAAATAAATACATATTAGTTTTTTTTCGTCAAGCCTCCTCATTCATAAAACATACCCATCTCAGATAAGATATTTTATAAAAATCAAGGCAAACACATAGTTAAAAAATTTAAAATGCAATGAAGTCATGCACTCGCGTTTAAACACGTTTATTATCAATAAATACAATATAGTGATATCAAAGTAGAAAAAAAAGGTTATATTTTTAAATAACAATTTATATCAACATTGAAAACAGCGCGAACATTCAAACCACAAATCAACACGAAGTGTCTCCGAAACTTCAAAAATGTCACATATATCGTTTCATTCGCTTTTAGTCTTGTTCAAGCATGTAAAGTGTGAGCAGGACAAAATAGTTCAAAACCACGCTACTACGCAACACGCGCATTCCCTTACTCTTTCTCAGAAGCTACTCTTCTTTGAGCGTGAGTGAACAACTACACGAACTACGTCAAAGAGTTAGTTTAGTAGCGGTACAAAGAGTTTGTAGCGGTACAAAATGTATGTTTGAGGCGATGGGACAATTTATTACTTTGCATGGGACATTTGAGGCGCCTCACGTATGAGTAACACAACTCTAGTGTCCAATTTTTGCTATAACTATTGTTTTCTAAGTTTTTGCGGATTTATCTTACAAAATATGTGAGCAAGCATTTTTGCAAAATGGAGCAAATGAGTGAGACTGCAATCGAAAACTCACCAGAGCCGAGAAGATGGCAGTTTTCTAAAAAGAAACTCTTGAAATTCATTACCATCCTTGTACTTGGTAAATGTTTACTTTTTTCTGCAGTAATGAAATAAAAAAACTATTTCTTTTACCTTCTAAAACATTACATTATTGTACGAGATATCAGAAAAAAATAAAGACACGAATTTTCACTTACATAAGTCATACGATAATAACTTTCAAACCTTAGCTGTTGTTTCGAAATCCTTTTGATAAATAGACAAGCTTTTAGCCTTGATTTGTCTTGCACCGTATTTTTTATTTATTTTATGTATTTGTAACCCCTGTACTTAATAATTCACCCCATAAGAAGATTCAAGAAAACTGTAACCAAGTTTGGGGTTCCAACTCACTAAAATATCAAAACCAAAATAAGTAGATTAAATACTAAAGTTTTAGATAATAGTAGTCGTTTTATAGTTACTTTATGATAGATATTATGCCTAAGGAGACAATCTGTGGAGGGATCATAAAACCTGCTTAGTTAGCAATCTCTTTATATGATATGAAATGAAATTTATTTTTGAACACAGGTTATAGCCGTACATGTTTTGAGGCATCAATTGGGCCGTAACTGACATTAAAATGCCCTTTACTATTAAAAAAAAAAAGAATAATTGAATTGTATTTATTGTTGTCACAAGTACAATGCAGATATTAATGCAATAGGGTTGGGTCTAGATATTAAAACAATATGGTTTACAATTGAATAACAATGAAATCTAGCTTAAGGCTGGATAAGTAATGTAAAATATGATTGATGGACTGTAATTTGTGTAGCTTAATTTGTTAATGTCATTACATAGAAATTAGAACAATCTTTATTATGTCACTGATTTTGTTTTGAATAAATAAAATTAATATCTTCAACCTGTCTGTAAGAGACATGAGGAGATATGAGGTATTCCCCACATTAGCTTGAAGAATGACACCTTTGTCTGTGTATTTATTGTAAAACTTGAAGTTCTACAAGTGTTGATGTATGATACTGTTAGAATATTAACCAGTAATCTCTTGTTCATGTGCAAAAGTGTGGCAAAAGATATAAAGACAGAATAATACGGTTTTCCTGTTCTCGGGAAATCTTCATAGAAATTCTAGTAAAGTATCCACCGCTCCAGTAGGGCACAAAACCTTACTTATAACTTGATATTTGACTGCTCCAATTAATTATTTTATAACTTGAAAATTAAAAGAACTTGAGGTCTCGCCTAATACACAGAGTGTGATGGCCAGTACATAAAGGAGAAAAAATAAACTATATATAGTTAGTTCTGACTGATATTGTCTAGGAATCAACAAAGAGCCTAACCCTGACCAGTTGACCCAGAGACAAATTACAGATTGATCAATATGAAGTGTAAGGTTTTAACTAGAAACAATTTTTGAAAGTTTAACCTTTAAGGATTATATTCATTGTGACAAAAACTTAAAAAACAATAATTAAAACATCTACTTACCATTAATAAAAAAGTCCATTAGTTGAGGGAAAGGTAACAAAAATGCTGGCAGCATTGCCATCTTGGATGGCAATGGAGATTCTTTCTCCTAAAAATACTAGAATTTTTGTCACCTGTACCGTCTACGAAACGCTTGATCAAATCCCTATAATATCCCTGAGAACGGCTGGTCTGGCCTACGGACCTTTAAGGGGGTCAAATAGGGATTCAAACTTTGGAACTTCTTAAATTCAATTTTGTGACAGCTACTAGGTTGGCTTATAATAAAGTGATAAAATATTTTTTCCAGCTACAATCATTGGATACATCCATTACAGATATGTGGCACATTTGTTTGAGAACAACAGGAATTTCTCATATCTATCAGATATGGAGAGAGAGATGTCGCTACAAACAGAAATGGGATTCTATTACTCATATTATAAGACTATAGTTCAGGTGAGAGTTTAACTGGCTGCAAAAAAATAGGGTTTTGTTTTCCAGTGTATATATGTATATATTATTTCTTTGGCACGCCATGTATGCCAAAATGGCTTGTCGTATTTATATGTGATTGAAGTCAATAGATTCGTCTTCACCTGCAGATGGTCATTGGCTATACTAGCTGCATCCCGCAATTTCACTTGTTTAGATACTTGGCTTTAAAGTTCTTGCAGTCAGGTTTTTTAGAGTCACTTTTAACCACTTATTGGACATAGATTTTTACTATACATGGTTATTGTTTGAGGTTTACTAAGCCGAAAGAGGTTCACTATGCTCATCATTATAAACAACTTTCATAATGGGACGAATCCAGGATTTAGGTAAAAAAAACACCTGTTCCATAGCAAAAGTTGGCAACAAAATGTAAAATTTAAAGTTGGTCCCAAAGTGAAACTTGTTCAAAAGGATAATAGTAATGACCCCCTTTCGGCCTAGTACACCCCTAACCTATAATTCTGTATCAAAGCTAACTGATTAAAAAGTGCAACCTGTATTTATATGCAAGCACTAACACCCGCGAAATCCCACAATCCACCCGAGGAATGGACTAAGAATGAAGAATTAGGCACTTAAAAATAATTTGTGTAGGTACAGGTTTAAAACCGACAGTCAAGATCCTAATGTGGTACTCAAGGTAAACATGCTACATCTTCGACCGTATATTCACTTACAGTCAGGTGAGATTGTGGTCAAATGTTACCAGGTTAGTTATAAAGTAAAACATAGGAAATTCTCTGGCAATTCAAGTCAATAACATAATAATTTTAAGCCTTGAAGTGAGAAAGTTAGTGGTAGCGTAGTAAGCCAGTTGCCTAGTCAGTAAACCCCTTGCCTCACAAGCAACAGGACGCACGTTCAATCCCAGGCTCAGGCATGCAGCTTAAAGTTTTTCACTTACGTGCATATTATAGTTAATTACCACAAGCTTAAACAGATAAGGAAATCTGCTTGATGGCGAAGGTTAATAGTTTTCAACGATAATTGAAGTTCCCAGCTCGCAATTTGGCCAGCTAGGTAGATTATGACCTACACTTCCTTCTTTGGGAAGATTCATGCCCAGTAATGAGTCATTGTAGGTTGATGAGATTTTGTTCCTAAAACACCTTTTTTTTCTTTTCAGGAGAAGCCATTTATGGCGGGAATTACCAAACTTATGTACGACCGATTGGTTGAGTACCCAACAGAGGTTAATGCCTTTAACAGATTTAATATACACCCAGAGGTAAGTATTAACATTCTCATAATCACTGCAAACTGCCTTTGTAGTCAGAAGTTAGAGTGCTATATCATAACAACTATTATAATAAGAATTGTTTTGTTACCTAACTTCTCATTGAATAAATTATTCATCATTTAGTCACCATTCTCTCATTGTTCATTCATCATTCACTCATTGTTCATTCATCATTCACTCATTGTTCATTCATCATTCATTCATGCATCATTCAGTCATCATTCAATAATTGCATTCTACTACATAGTATTGTATTGAGGGAAAAGTACTTTAATTTAGTAAACGCCGGTACATTATATTAAGTTGTTTCTATTTAAAAACTAAAGTGCTGAACCGATCTAAAGAAAAATTAAATAGGAACACTTCGTAGATCGTTTCTGTATATGAGGAATCAGGGACCAAGCATTAAAAAATATAGTTGAATAAAGTATCCTATTTTTTTGAGTAGTATGTCTGACACCACCTATAAGTAACTAGTAACTGTTGACTGCCGGGTTGCGTACGACAAAAACTAAAATTTAAAGAAATTTCAATATTTGAACACCCATTTGACCCACTTAAGGATGATGTAAAATAAAATCTTAGTACAGTTAATTAACCCTTATCTTAATTTACCCTTTAATAAATACACCCTTCAAATTTCTTGTCTCTTGGTTCAGTGGTTTAGGTCGATTTCTAGCGAACATCAGGCAGTCAGGACTTTTTTATATAATGGATTTATTTTATCCGTCTGAAGTTATTAGTCCAGGATTACTAGAATCTTTTTGCACTTGATTACTATCAAGCTAGTTTTCCGTGAGTCGCTTGATTTTGATGAGCATATAGCGGATATCGTATCACGCAATTTGTGGGACAATATGACTGTTAAATTTTACAAATTTTAACAATGTAAAAATAAAAACTTTGTTATCGATGCATTTTGAAAAAAGGGAACTCTTTGATCAAACCATAGATTTTGATAGACAATTTTTTTTCGAATCATTTTGATAATTATCTTGAGATTTAGCAAAAAAAGAAACAGTTTCTAATACATATTTGAGAATCATCAAATCGACATATTTCAAGCTTGCTATCACTGTTAGCTACCACAACCGAGAGTCATATACAGGATATAGTTGGGCGTCTCATCAATATCAAGCTACTCACGGAAAATTAGCTTGATAGTAATCAAAGTTCAAAACATGATCGTGGACTACGAGTATATTGTTTCTTCAGGCCGAATAAATAAAAAATAGATATCCGATTATGAGCTAAGTAAAACATGTAAATTAATTTTGTTGATAGATTAAGCAAAAAAATATTTAAGCCATGAAAAATCTGGCGTTAAGCAAATATTAGTGTAGTACATCTGAATCTGTCATACTTTAAATAATCTTGACAGTCATAAGAATGTAATCTTTAGAACGGACTTCAAAAAAGCGTAGCCTTTGTAACCATCATTCTCGCCAACTTTGAAAGAGATGCTGTTTTGTTTTTGCGATGCTCTTTTGTATTTTCAGTATTCTGATCTTTTAGTTCAGATTTTATTGCTTCGATTGAGTCGTGAACATGTTATTAATAAATTAAATAATAGCACAATGGACCCCGTCAGGTGCAGCAAATAAGTAGGAGAGAGGAGGATATTTAGTTGGAAATAAAAATAAGCTAAAACGTTGTATTAAGTAATTTTGTTAATAACTACTTAAGGTACTATAAGGCTCCCTGGAAGAGATCGCTTTTTAGCGATAAGGCCGCCACTTGTAGCACTATATTTTGTAAGATTTCTATTTTTATTTATTTTTATTCTTAATTGTAGGAGCAAAAAAAAGTAATGATAACTTTATGTGACAAATAATGTTTGTAGTTAAACATTGACGCCAATTCGGCCCGTCACACTGACTAAACTAAAAGTTCCTAAAATTATATCCATCCTTTTCGCACTCATACAAACAAAAAGAGAGGAGTCAATTTTAGAACAGTCAAATTAGGTTAGTTTAGTAAGTTTGGCCTGACAAAATCGGAGTCAATATCTTCTCTAACTAAAGCCCCTGCGTAATGACAGTGTATAAAAAATATTCTGAAAAAAATATCCTATTGCAGTTACTCATAGGCGGTTTATACCGTTACTTCGAGCCGGTATTAAACACAAGCGCTCACCGCCAGTGCCACATGGTGGACCGGGGCGAAGGCCTAACGCCGGTGGAGAGCTGCGTAGGGCTCGGCCAGCCGATACTGTTCTACTTGGAGGCAGTCTGGGCACTCGCCGGACTGACTGTAGCTGCGCTATTCTTACATGCCACTACGCTTAGGTAAGTTCGCGCTTAAAGTTCGCTTTGTTTGCGCTTATAGTTCGCTTTGTTTGAGCTTAAACTTAGATTTGATTGTGCTTAAAGTTCGCTTAGTTCGCACTTAAAGTTCGCTTTGTTCACGCTTTTCACCACGCTATATTTAAGACACCAATATATTCGTATTAACGTTATTTGCATCTGCGACACAGCCAAATTATTATTTACGATTTTGAATTATTTTATGAATTCATCACTTTTGGTGACACGACATACATATATTTAACGATGTCCCGCCCACTCACATTTTAGTGGTGCAGCTTATTGTCCAACTTCAACAATACAGGTGTTGTATATCCGGCTTTTACAGATAATGCAATTATTTGGCGTAGTTCTTATACTATAGTTTTTCGATATACATATATACTTATAGTAAAACTGTAACAGGTCAAATTCTGTATATTGAATATATTTAAAAAAATTCTTTCGTGTGGGCTATTTTTAACGATACAGACCCCAAATCTATATCTTTTTTCATTTTTGTCTGTCTGTTTCTGGACTTTCTATAACTCTGAAACTGCTGGATGGATTCTAATGAAACTTGGTATGCCTAAGGTTCATATCATAAGGTAAAATTTTAACAATTTCTCATCCCGAAAATCCTAAGGGGTTCCCGGAGGAGGGGGGATGAAAGTCGTATTTAATTATAACCCAGTAACGTGTGCTTTGATTTGAATGATTATTTTTTGTTGGAAAGGTCACACTGAAATGATGTTATCCCAAATTTTAGTGGCGGGTTCCCGTGGGAGGGGGGACGAAAGTCGTATTTAATTATAACCCAGTAACGCGTGCTTTGATTTGAATGATTATTTTTTGTTGGAAAGGTCACACTGAAATGATGTTATCCCAAATTTTAGTGGCGAGTTCCCGTGGGAGGGGGGACGAAAGTCGTATTTAATTATAACTCAGTAACGCGTGCTTTGAATCGAATGATTATTTTTTGTTGGAAAGGTCACACTGAAATGATGTTATCCCAAATTTTAGTGGCGGGTTCCCGTGGGAGGGGGGACGAAAGTCGTATTTAATTATAACTCAGTAACGCGTGCTTTGAATCGAATGATTATTTTTTGTTGGAAAGGTCACACTGAAATGATGTTATCCCAAATTTTAGTGGCGGGTTCCCGTAGGAGGGGGGACGAAAGTCGTATTTAATTATAACTCAGTAACGCGTGCTTTGAATCGAATGATTATTTTTTGTTGGAAAGGTCAAACTGAAATGAAATGTTATCCCGAAAATTAGTGGGGGTTCCCGTGGGAGGGGGGATGAAAGTCGTATTTAATTATAACTCAGTAACGCGTGCTTTGATTTACTAATATTCGAGAAAAAATAAAGTTAAAAAATATATAACGCCTACATAAAACGCAAGGAAGTGATTTACTATTGAAATTTCATTTATTTTGTTAGTTATTTATTCGTTAGAAAGGACTTACTGAATTTGCACCGCAAAAAATAACGACATTGGTATTGTAATTCATTTTTTTTTGGGTTTTTTTTTTGATAAACTATCGACAAGGGTTTTCTAGTGGCAATCTAATTGTAATAAATGTATCATACAAATCATACGGGTAACTTTGCAATAGCTAGACTCAACTTATACCGCCACTAAATACTATTCAGAGTTTATAGCTGCGGCATAGATTATGATTGTAGGTGTATGAACAACCGGTGACCGAGTAGCTAAAGGGGGTTTATTGCTGTTCAATCCTACATAACACGCAAGAAGAGCTTGAGCTTCCGTCGAAATAAAACGTCGTGGGGAAACAATAGCATGATCGCAGGGCGGGCATCTTTTACACTTGCCTGGCTAGCTACCACCCTCAAATTGAAAAATCTGTCGCCAAGCACCTAACGGTATGTTGTCGCGGTATTCCAGACTAGGCATGCTCCATCTAGATGGATCTAGATGGCTCCTAGGGGCCATAGTTTCGCTAGACTTCTGTGATCCTCTGTCAAATGCCTACCTGTCTTGAATAAAAAATAAATGGGCAATCGGGATACGTACATTGGCAAAAAAATAACTACGTGTTAAAATAAGAGCTGAATTTGCAAAATAAAACAGGTGTTAATGCTATGCAGAATCTTTAGTAAAAATTGTCCACTCATGGTAAACATAATAGTGCAAACTTCTGTATTGCTTTAATTAATCAAATGTACAGTTCAAAACACTGCTATCGTATTATATCTTTTACAATGATAAGACTTTCAAAAGGACCACTGATTTACATTTTCTATTTTTTTAAGTCCCACTGATATTCATATTGATTTTATTGGTAAATTATTTTACACGTCGATCAGTTTACATCGTTTAGTTATAACAACAGTGATACTAACAAGTATTTAACAGTATGCTAATAAAAATATAATATTCTAACACTGTCTATATTTTAATTTAATACTTAACTTATACTTAATTTATATAACATATTGTCAAATCTAACCAAACAATTATAGTCAAAACTTACAAACTAATAATGACATTAAAGTATCTTAATATACAATGACTTTATTAAATTGTACTCACATTATTGTAAATTATTTTAGAAGTATTATTATATTAGTAATTTATCTATTCATCGATACTACATAATCTTATTTAAATTTTGTAATTAAGTGAATTGTAAAGTTTTTGACATAGGTACATTTGAAATTTACTAAATTAAGTATTGTGTGAAATATTGTAATGTGACTTGCCTAGTATAACATAAGTGGTTATAAGGCCAATAAATAATTTCATTACATTTCATTTCATTATTATACTATAACATTGAAAAACATTAAATTAATAACAGTAAATAGCATATTAGATCTAATTAAATAATTATGTCAATAAAAATAAAAATCCAGTACAATGTTAATATTAGTGGAAGTACAATGTCGGTATTTAACATAAAATATATAAATATCATTCCAATCGAAATTTAACTAAATCTTCTACTTTTTAAAAAGCCTGTTCGATACTGATATTTTTATGCAAGGTTAGCAAACGCGAACTAAGTCGCGGGTACAGCTAGTACATGAATAAAAATAATTTACTAGCTGCGCCCTGCGGTCCGCGTTAATATAGGATAATAAGTAGCCTATGTGTTGGTCTAAGCTTACTTCATACCAATTTTTTTTTAAAGTGCAACACACATCCATATATTCTTAGAAACGTTCACGTTTATAATACTATTAAGTAGGAAGTACGATATAAATTCTTTTTAAAAGGAGTATAATTAAATTAAGCAAACGTTAAGATATCCTAGATAGGATACATTTTCTTTTTTGGCAGTAAATCACTATTTATTTATTTAAAAAAACCGTATTCCTTTTGTGAAATAAACCAAGTAATCTCTAAGTAGTCACAAAATCATAGTGATTGACACCTTAGACGATTTCAACTTAATTATGTTTCTTAGGTAAGAAGTATGTTCTGTTGTCGCAAAATTTTATACAAATATCGTTGTATTTCCCCATGTGTACAGAAAGTCCCAGGGTCATAAGGCCCAGCATAAAATGATGTGAACATCGGTTATATACCTAGCTTTTACATTTTTTATTTCGGTCCATAAGTTCGATCCTACTTGGGAAAATTTTAGCGATGCGATCGTGGTTTGTTTCAGAGCAAGTATATAACATAATAATCAATGCAAAAATCAAATTTAATATAGATACTTAAAATAACAGCCGCAAAATTAATAAACAATAATTAAGGAATATAATCATATTTGATAACATTCATTGATTTATAAAATTATGTTTATTGTAACTACAAAATTACAACACTAAGAGATAAATAACACGGCACAAGAGACGGTTGTAACCTTTTGAACGCCTCAACTAAACAGCATTGCCGTGCCCTGTTGACCAAATCACACAATTTCAATACTTTTGTATCAGCTGTATACGTCGTCCGCGCGCACCAGACTCGCATTTTCTCACATCCGCTCATCGCACTTGTATATTAAAGTCGTCAAATTATCTTTACAGTAACACAATTCTGGGCGGCTTATTCGCCGTGCTCCAATACTTGAGCAACCACGCGGAGTGCACCCGAGTGCAGTGGGCTCCTAACGAGCGAGAGAACATGGCCCAGCCTCTACTGGTGCTGCAGGCGTGGCTGGTGACGCAGCAGTTGCGGGGCCGGCGCAAGCCGTGTCTGCAGGTACCTACTCACTAGCATTAGAGAGAACATGGCGCAGCCTCTACAGGTGGTGCAAGCGTGGCTGGTGACGCAGCAGCTGCGGGGCCGGCGCAAGCCGTATCTGCAGGTACCTACTTACTAGCATTATTAGAGAGAACATAGCGCAGCCTCTACAGGTGGTGCAAGCGTGGCTGGTGACGCAGCAGCTGCGGGGCCGGCGCAAGCCGTATCTTCAGGTACCTACTTACTAGAATTAGAGAGAACATAGCGCAGCCTCTACAGGTGGTGCAAGCGTGGCTGGTGACGCAGCAGCTGCGGGGCCGGCGCAAACCGTGTCTGCAGGTACCTACTCACTAGCATTAGAGAGAACATGGCGCAGCCTCTACTGGTGATGCAAGCGTGGCTGGAGACGCAGCAGCTGCGGGGCCGGCGCAAACCGTGTCTGCAGGTACCTACTCACTAGCATTAGAGAGAACATGGCGCATTCTCTACTGGTGCTGCAGGCGTGGCTGGTGACGCAGCAACTGCGGGGCCGGCGCAAGCCGTGTCTGCAGATACCTACTCACTAGCATTCGTGAGAACATGGCGCAGCCTCTACAGGTGGTGCATGCGTGGCTGGTGACGCAGCAGCTGCGGGGTCGGCGTAAGCCGTATCTGCAGGTACCTACTTACTAGAATTAGAGAGAACATGGCGCAGCCTCTACAGGTGGTGCAAGCGTGGCTGGTGACGCAGCAGCTGCGGGGCCGGCGCAAACCGTGTCTGCAGGTACCTACTCACTAGCATTAGAGAGAACATGGCACAGCCTCTACTGGTGATGCAAGCGTGGCTGGAGACGCAGCAGCTGCGGGGCCGGCGCAAACCGTGTCTGCAGGTACCTACTCACTAGCATTAGAGAGAACATGGCGCAGCCTCTACTGGTGCTGCAGGCGTGGCTGGTGACGCAGCAACTGCGGGGCCGGCGCAAGCCGTGTCTGCAGGTACCTACTCACTAGCATTAGTGAGAACATGGCGCAGCCTCTACAGGTGGTGCATGCGTGGCTGGTGACGCAGCAGCTGCGGGGCTGGCGCAAGCGTCAAATTTGTCTATCTCTGTCTATCAGCCTTCAAGTAGCAAACTACTTGCTACTTGAAGGCTGATAGCGAAGTAGCGAAGACTGTAGCGAAGATGGTCGAGTGGTTAGTGGGGTCAATTGACGTGCAAAAGGTACGCAAAACATGCAAAGAGAGCCTGAGCTACCGGAAGGAAAAACATCGTAAGGAAACCATAGCATGGTGGTATGGCGTTTCCTATCGCTCGCCTGTCTTGCTACCACCCTCAAGTTGTAAAATCTGTCGCCAAGCACCCAATGGTGTGTTCCGGCAGCCTTCCTTGAGAGCCAGTGCATTCCAGACTAGCCATGCTCTTTATAGAGTTACAGTATCGCTGTCTGCCATGGTCATGCAAATGTGTGGTCAAATGCCTAGCTGTGCAGGATAAAAAAAAAGTTATCGGGAGACACTTTGGTGGAAAGATAGGTTGCAAAGTAGTCGCGCTATTCCAATGGTTGTGGAAGCTGCTACTGACTGCATTAGGCACAAATCTTGCAATGTTACACTTAAAGCACACCTACTGTACATACATTTTTGCAAAATCCGCAAAAATAAATGTTTTTGTTATGAATTTCTCATGAAATATTCTGTCGCTTATTTTAAATAAGCCATTATCTTCGACTTTGCCTACCTTTGGACATCTAAATTCTGTTCTTCGAGTGTATGTATGTATATTTCTATTTCTTTGGCATGCCCTAGAGCGTAAACGGCTCGTCGTATTGTTTTATGAAGTGTGTCAATAGATTCGTCTTCACCTGCAGATGGTCATAGACTGCATCCCGTGATTTCACTTGTTAAGATACGTGGCTCTCGGTTTTTTTATGTCACTTTTATCTACTTGTTTTTTTTTCTTCTTTTAAACACATTTTCTTTGTTTCAGATATCAATCTTCATAGTAAACTGCCTGTGTCTACTATTCTGGCAGTTCACACAGTTCATATTTCTAACACAGACCGCCATATTTTTCGTAATGGAGCAACTCAGAATCATAGACTTGAAATCTCTATGCGTTCTATTGCACTCGCACTTCTGCGGGCTGCATATGGCCGTCCTGCTCTTACAAGGCAACGATATGCTAAAATCGTCCCTATATACATCGTTCTTTATAATAGTATCTGCGTACTGCTTGTTCTTTAGCTCGTTGAGAGCTAAGGTCCGAAATCGCATAGATCTGTTTGTGGAAATATGGCTGATTCTACTGAGGATTTCAATAGCGATTTGCGCTTCGTTCTATTTGAAGAAAATGATAGCCGAGTTTTTGGTAGTGGACGAAGACACGCATATATGGGATATTTTATACGCAAAATTTACTGATTATAAAAATTTTCATTCTTTTATATACATTTGCTCTGACGTTTTCGATTTTTTGCCGTGGTCATCGGTGAAGAATTTAATTTTGACCCTCTTAATACCACTAGTACTACTTAGCGTTGTTAATATGTGCAATCATTGGATAAGAAACGCAATTTACGCGTATAGAAAAGATATGAGCGAGAGGGAAGATAATCGCGAAGAATTAGACAAGGACAGCAATAGCAAATCCGACGACGAAGACAGCGGCATAGAGAATACAACAGAAACAGTTGGAAAGAGAAAGAAAACTAACCTGGACGTGTTAGACAAAGAAATAAAAGCGAAAGAGACCGTAGACAAGAGCAGTGATGGGTTGATATGTTTTTTGAGTAATTTGATCATAGAGCCGGCTATTTTTTATAATATATCGCAAATGGTTGTCTATGGTGTCATGGCTGGTCTAGTAATGAGGTTGAAGATGTTGTTCGTCCCGCAAATGTGCGTCGTATCTTCGCTGGCTCTTAATAAGACTTATTACAGGTAAAAAACTTATTTATTAACACTTTCACACTAATATTAGAGAAAATATTAGCATTTATGTCACATTAAAACTGATAGACCAATTTCAAAAATTCTACATGATCACTAACATAGGCTTTATTTATTAGTCGGAGAAATTAGACATCCTTAGAAATCGTGTAAAAAAATGACATAAAATATTCACCCGTGCGAAGCCGGGGCTGGCTGCTTGTTATAAATAGTTTTTTTTCTTCTTTTTGTTATTTGGCCATCACACATTCTGTGTATTGTGCCATTTCTCAAGTTTGTCATTTTTTTTTAAATATAATCTATTCTTTTTTTATAGCTAATAGGCTATAGGCGACGATGTGGCCTAGAATCTAGCACGCTTGCCTAGAAGTAACCGATTCACTTGCTATTGAAGTTAGGTGCCTAAAGCGCTCATAACATCTAATCCGCCTTTATGCGCCTGCCGCATTAACCCTTCGACTCGATTGACGCCTGTCAAACTCTACACCCGTAAGCTCGCACGCATAATGGCGGCTTGCGCGCTGTCATAGCAGACGTTTAGAAAAATTACGATTATTCAGAAACTATCAAATTTTATTAATTGATGTAAAAAACAGTCGATTATATGATAACGCTATTACATTTTTCTTTCAAACTCAACATCGTATAACATCTTAAACAGTCTTAATTTCTAGGAAGAAATGGAGATATGGTAAAAAAAGGTATCTTGGTGGAAATTTTATTTTTTTATCAAAATTGCAGGTAACTTTTACAAGCGATTGGATGTTTTATGTATTATTTAATATATTGTTATACTCCTACAAAAATAGGTTTTTGTTTATCAAACGATAAAACTGGTATAATATCGTTACAATATGTCAGCTCTGCTGCGGCTGCCGCCGTATTGAATGTAGATTTATATACTCAATTGGTCAATAATCTTTGGCCGAAATTTACAAATGATTAATTATTTCAAAAAGATATCTATTTATTTTGTGATAACATGCATTGTTTTGCAAAAATATACAACATTCATGATGTAATAGGTATTTACCGGAATTTCTATCAACTTCGTATTCGATATCCTATTTGATATTTATTCATGATGGGAAGGATATTTGGATAAAATAAAACAAGGAAATTATAGCTAAATATGTATATTTATTTCAATTTTATTCTTTTATGGCTGGTTCTTAACAAAAAATAGAAGATAATTGTAACCAAAACCACAGTAAATTTCTATGAAAAAACCAAAGCCCAATAGTGATGTACCATGCTATCGATAAATTTCGCAAGTGTAATGAAAAAATAGTACCGCATACCAATGTCGATATAATATTGTTATTATTATGCGTAGAAAAGTGCGACAGCAAAATATCGATAAAATGGAATTTTAAGTGAAGTTTTTAGGTGAAAATATTACGGAAAAAAAAACAACAGAAACCACACCACAGACACAACTGATGACAAAATGTAATCAACTGAACCAATTTGAATGGGAACAAGTGTCATTTAGTCTAAATAAAATAAACTTATAGAATAAAAGGTACTTTTTAAAGTTGATTAAAGTGATCTTAAAATATCTTGAATAAAATTATATAAAAAATCTTAAAATTTAACTAACATTCAAACTTTCCAGCTCCGTCGTCAAATCGTTGCCCTCATTATCGACTTCTTCAATGACGTCGTCATCCGAGTCTAAATATTCTTCATTGAGAAAGTCGAGAAATTGCTGGGGGGCCTCGTTATCGGGATTCCACATCTAAACCACGAAAAATAAAAAAATTAGAATAAGACCCTAACGAATTGAAAACATCTTCCTTTCTTTGAAGTGGGTTAACAAGACAAAAATAATAAAAAACTTTTTTCTTTCAAAATTTATCGACATTTTTATCGATATAGGCCATATTGATCGATAACCAGCTCTAAGACCAAACAAATCAAAATGGCGGAGAGAAAACCGATATTTTGAACATTGACAAAAATAAATGGTATTTTTAGCTTTTTTAGAACTTCTTGAACAGAAATATAGTCAATAATACAATTATGTGATTGTTATTTCCAATTTTTCCTGTACATAAATCATGCACTAATACATTTTGACTTCAAAATCACCCGTCAAAATACTCAAAGCACGAAACAATTTCGACGCGTCTTTATTTTTAGACGAAAAACTAACTAAATATTGTATTCAGTGCTTCATTATTGTAGTGTAAAGGTCACCACATATGGCATGATCAGAATTATGATAGCTTTTACTCACCTTTTACGAGAAAACAATTTTTAAACACGCACAAACACTTGGCTTCACTTCCACAAAACTGCCGACTTTCAAAATGGCTATGCTAAGAAACAATAACAAAAGACCATTGTTATTATACACCAAAATAAAGAGGGTGTATTCTACTCTTTTGTTTCTATACAAACTATTCGCCTACAGATTAAAAAAGATACGTTTCGAAGACCTTTTTGAATTGGTAGGGTGTCCGTATACATTAATACGCGTTCCGAGTCTACCGTTACCAACTGTCACGCGTATACATTCATACGGATTCCGAGTCGAGGGGTTAAAGTAATTTTATAACCAACTTCCAATAAGGAGGAGGTTCTGTGTTTACCCGACTGCGAAAGAAGTATATTTCTATGTATATTTCTTTGGCACGCCCTAGAGACTAAACGGCTTGTCGTATTTTGATGTAAGTTGTGTCAATAGATTCGTCTTAGTCGTGACAGTAACGCTGGGTACATCAATATTAAAAAACGAAAATTTCTTTATTTTTTTGGAGGATGAAGATGATACACAGGTTTAATGATTTAACAGTCGAGTTTTTTCGAACTCGCTTCTGTTTAAAGAAAGAATTATATCCCGTGCTTGGTTTCCTTCATGCTTTCTTTCCAGTCGTTCAGTATTGCGGTAATGTTCCTTGTTCTCTATTGTTGCAGGTTATCAAATAGTTACGTGAAATACATTCCATTGTTCTGGCTGTTGTGTTTGATAGTTGTCATACAACGGATGTGTCAGAATGTGTCTCAAGAATTGTCGCATATAGGTAAGAATACATTTTAAAAGTCTAATCGGTAAACCTCTTGTCCGACAAGACAAGGTACAATAACCACAAGGTTGTTGGAGAAGGTTTAATATCTTTTTACATATTTCGTGGAATCGAACCTAGTACCTTTTGCACGGCAATCGTATCCACTAGCCACTCGACCATCATCTCTATAAGTGAACTAAACAACCTGCTATTTTAGTTCTATGTGGCCTACACCCCCTTCATAGGGTAGATCCGAGCCCAGCTGTGGGACTTTATGCGTTGATACGTAAATTAAAAACCAGAATTTTGAATTTTCTATATTAAAATTTCCGAAATGCCTTGGACAAGTCGACCCAAAACGAAAGGGCCTGGTCCAGGCCTGGGCAACTCTCTTCAAAAAGTGTCCTTTATTTGCCAAACGATAGTCCTCGCGAACCATGTATAATAATCACTCAGGTGTTTAGGGCTCATTTGTTCTGCTTGTCAAAGTTTTTAGCTAGGATGCCACTACCAGTGGCTAGGGCTCTAGGCACTCCCCGCCTGTGTTGCCAGGGCAGTTCGTTAGTCCTTCTCTGGGCGACGGCTCAAGCCGAAGTCCGTGCCGTCAGAGGCGCCTTTGTGCTTGTCGCCCCAAGCGAGCTAGCGCACTTGCGCTTTCCAATCGTCCGGTCAAGATGTCCTAGGTTGCCTACGACCAACAGATCTGGATTAAATCTATGAGGTGGTCGAGTCTGTTATTTGAATTGTCTCAGATTTACAATTGCATTGTGCCAAAATGGCCGTATTAGATAAATAGATCAATTATTTATTACAGACACACAAAAAATAATTAAATTCAACATATATATAATATTGACATATATTAGGCTACAGTTAGAAGTAAACCAAATCATGATTTTCAATACTAACTGATCTATTCTACGTTGAAACTGCCATTTTGGCCCAATGCAATTGTAATTCTGAGACCATTCAGATATCAGCAATCCCCAGCATCATGCTGAGCGCTGACCTTGTTTTACGCACGGGAAACTGCAACTCGACCTACTTTATTATTTTAAACGTTTCTCTACTTTTAAGTAATTAGTTGTAGTAGTGTCCTGTGTGTACTAAATAAATGTGTTCTTTCTTTCTTTCTTATCAGACTTGACCACCAGACCTTATTAAAATATTTTTTACTACTGAAGGTCAAATGCATTGACAAAAATGAAAATAGGATTTCACGGAATAATAAAAAAGGGCGAATTCTACCAATAAACAGATTAGCTAATTCGAACAAAAACTAAAGTATTTCTTCGAAAGCAATCCTTTTACTATATATAAACTGTCTCTTCTTTATAATATATTATTTAATCCTTCTTCTCCGCGGTACCTTCAGAAATGTTTCAAATATTGTCACAATACACATTCCTATGCTTTAAAGTCATCTGATAATCTCATGTTATCAATCCCACCTCATCGCACCGTTTCCTATAAGTCCTCTTTCACTGTGAACGCTGTTTTGCTGTGGAATAGTCTACCGGTCGACATTAGACGTGCTCCATCATTAAATATCTTTAAACATCGAGTCGTAGTCCATTACCTATCACTACACCATTAAAATTTGTGTCTTCTTCTATAAATTAATAATTAATTTATGTATTTCCATGATAATTATTTGTAGATATCGTATGTTATATGTATTTATTTATATGTGTATCCATTTGTTTGTATTGGTTGTATTTTATTTTATTAAATAATATGTTGATCAATGTCATATTTTATGGCCTCTCTTATTTTGTATTATTCATTTACGTGCATGGTTGCCTGGAAGAGATCGCTTTAAGCGATAAGGCCGCCATTAAATAACCTAGTATATATCTATAAGCTTTTACTTGTTATAATTATTTATTGTAAAACTGGTTTTTTAATAAAGAGTTGTCTTATCTTATCTTTTTATAACTCAGCGAATATATATGAATGCAGCTTGTACGAGTAGAATCATCGTTCTCGTGTAACGAACAATTATAATAAAATATCACTAATAACTAAACAAAGCAATCATAATGTAAATATATGTCATGAGAAATTTTAAGAGTAATTTTGTAGGTGATTTTTAATTCGAGTGTAATAAGACTTGCCTGTTACGAACGTTATTTAATTCAATAAATATTACTTTAAAAAAAATAAGTATCTGTTATGGTTCCAGGTGAGTACAGCGACGTACATAAGGAACAGCTCATGGAGTGGATATTGAACGAGACGTCTCCGAGCTGTGTGTTCGCGGGTTCGATGCCGCTGATGGCGACAGTGATGTTGGTGACGCGGCGAGCTGTCATAACGCATCCACACTACGAGCATCATAACGCCAGGTGAGGAGAAACCCTTAAACTTTGATCCCTAAACCTTGAAATTCATAAACTTCGAACCCATAACCTTCCAATCCATAACCTTGGATTTCATAAACTTTGAATCCATAAGCATATAATCTATAATCTTTGAACCCATAACCTTGGAATCCATAAACATCGAACCCATAACCTTGGAATCCATATTCTTCGAACCCATAAACCTTGGAATCCATATACTTCGAACTAATAACCTTGGAATCCATATACTTCGAACCCATAACCTTGGAATCCATAAACTTTAAACACATAACCTTAAAATCAGTATTAGAAGCTTAAAACATTACAATCTAGGGCTTTCTAGAAACAGAAGATTCAAACTTTGGACCCTCATTAGATCCCTTCAGGGGTTGAATTGCCAAAAATCCTTTCTTAGTACACCCATACACTCTATAATAAATACCCCTCTAAATTTCATGTCTCTAGGCTTAGCGGTTTAGACTCTGCGTTGATTCCTAGCACTTAGTAGTTATTATGTCGAAGTTCCTGACATTATATGTATACATATTATGTTACGAAAACGGGTTTTCACTGGTACCTGATTGTTGGAAACTATAGTTTCGTTCACATTCGGTGAACTACATCGGAGATGAAATGAGCCGTTCGTGTCTTCAACGATGACACGTCTCGCACTGCTATAGTTGGACCTTTGTAACAATCAGGTACGCGTGCAAACTCGTTTTCTTTAACAATGCGAAACAAACACGTGTTAGTATTCACGTATTGGTATTGCCTTCCGCTATTAAGTCAGTGCGCATTTCTTGATGTTTGACTTAACTTTTAAATTTGATTGATTTCTTTGTGCTGCAGATTTCGCGCGTACACAGTTTACAAAATGTACGGAAGATTTTCCCCAGAGGAGCTTTACCAAGAACTTACAACCTTACGCACTACATACCTTATAGTGGAGCAGAGTTACTGCTATGGGAAGAGCAGGTAGGTTACTTATCACTATGAAATGATATATGTATTTCACAAATATTAAGGTTATATTACAGTTTTTTTTCTATGGATCGCTGAATGTGTTGCTAAGCGCAAATCTCGTAAGCAGCTGAACCTGTTGTGCTAACTAATTTTTTAGAATATTCCTTAAGGTACGAGGATGGTACTTATAGAGAAAATTAAATAAAAAAATTGCCTGAAAAGGTCTAAAAACAAAATTCTATACTCCCATACAATCGATTCGTAATAATACTTAAAATTCAATTTGAACTTTAATACCATACCATAAAGTTTAAGTGTTAGTGGAGATGTTATATTATTGTCAATATTACTAGAATAGTAAGAATCGACTGTTAGGCGGTACGAAGTATGCAGGGGCAGCTAGTTTTAAATATATATGTTCTGCCTATTTTACCGTTATATGGCATGTGAAATTAGATTTGTTATCATTATAAACTTAAGGATTATATTACTATAAATAAATACGTTATTTAATATGTAATAAGTCCAAATCTTTAAAAGATTTGGACTAAAGTCCGTGTAAAATTGTAAATGTCTTTCATACAGTAAAAAGATTTGATTTTAGTTTAGCAAGTTTTTATTTATTTATTTATTGGCCACTAGCTGTGCGCTGCGGTAACACCCGCGTAGTTCCCCATCGGATTATCGAGATAATGGGGGAATTACTTTTTTTGAAGTCTGTTAAAAAGTATCCTTTGTCCTTTCCCGGGGTCCAATCTACCTGTGTACCAAATTGCATCGAGATTGATTCAGTGGCTTTGGCTTGAAAGCGAGACAGACAGACAGAGTTGCTTTCGCATTTATAATATTTATAATAGGTCCTTACATATGAAATTGGCGTTTTGTCGTACTGGCCACTTTGATCACAAATATCTCTTCTTTGGTTAAGGATTCCAATTTCAGTCACACTGACTGAACTAAAAGTTCCTAAAATTACATCCATCCTTTTCTCACTTATGGAAACAAAAGGAGAGGAGACAATTTTAGAACTGTCAAATTTCGTAAGTTTAGCTTCTTCGAATCGGGATCATTATCTGACTTAGTTATATATTTCCAAACTTAGAATAAACCGATTCCTAGAATAAACCGATTCACTCGCGATTTGAAGAGACCGAGATTATAACTATCGGGATATAGAGAACTTGACAGCGAATGCCACAACCTGGCAGTTCGCACAATAAATGTAGACGCGAAACGTTTTGTGCGAGTCCGTGGAACCTCTACCATGAACCGGTGGCACCTTACAGTATCTCTACTTGTCCGATTGTAGAATGGAGATGGGTGAATTAATTCATGCAACTATAAGGCACACTCCTCGAAATGTATCCGATAAAAGACCGATAGGCTAGCCACTGTTCGACGATGCTCGATGATATTATTTCTCATTTGTAGCAAAGGATGCTCGTTCCTAGACATATGGGACGAGGAGAGTCCCGAGCTGAGTGACCGTCCGTCCCTGTGTCACTCGCTGCTCCACTCGCGCGTCGACCACCTCTACCCCATCTATCGGAACAAGGAGTACACAGTTTTGAAACTGCACGACTACAGCCTCAGGTGAGCTACACTTGAATGAATCAATTAACTCTTTATTGACAGATACACAATCATCTTTTCTTTTTTGGTATATGGCACTACACGATTTGTATTTATGCCAGCGTCGAGTTTATCAATTTTCAAGTTAAGTCAAATATCAAGTCATCGTGGTTAAGTTAAAGTCACATCATGTACCCTATTAAAGCGGTAGAGACTTAACCAGGGTTTCGATGGAGATATCCCGTGAACACGAAAACCACGATATTCCGTCTTTACATATAGCTCTTGCCCACACTCGTGCACATAAACAAGACATTAATGGTTAATAATCCACCAACATAACACATTAAAGCTTGCAGAATTACTAGTTTTGCACTCAGATATCGAGTAGCAAAAATACTCTTTCCGAGATGGTGGGGAAAAAAGATGATTTATTAGTATAAACATGTGTTTTACATACATGTATGCAAGGTCGAATATGTTAGTAAAGTGGCTTATAATCATGTTTTACCTTAAGGCGTTGAGTGAGAGCAAACTTTTAAATTAGATACCTAATAAGTTAAAATCAATTCATCTTAATAATTACAATTATAAGATATTAGAAATATTAATAAGATTAAAAACAGCAGAATAATAATTACTACTATCACAATATTACTTAATCTGAGTCCAAATAATATGTGTCATATGCAAAATAAAAATAATCAACTTTAAAATAGCATTTCTTAACTAAAACCTTTTTTAGGCATTTCCGAACGAATCAGGCTTTAAGTATCTTATTGCCCTTGGAACCTTATAGTATATTCGAGGTCCCATAACTCATAACACTATTATTCTAGGAGCTGATTCATCGCCATATACATCGCATTTATTCTATGTCTAATTTTAAAATGTTATTATGTAGGAAATCGATCTGGTTTATGCTTGAGGGGCACTGTTATGGGTATGTTATAAGGTGAACTTAGTTTAAGTTATTTATTTTTTTGGTATTTAATATTGACAATGTGTATTTAGTAAAAATAATTTTCATGTTGATAATTAAAGAGCTCTCAACTCATCAGCAACTGCAATGGCTGTTTTTCCTACGCACTGGACATTGTAACTCATACAGTTTATTCTTTCTGTCGTCATGTAGGTACTTATTATTTTAAATATTCATGTGTTCAGTAAAAAAGAGATGTTTCAATAATGTACTAAGCCTCGGCCAGGATAGTGGACATGATATCCTGACATATTCAGGGTTTACTAATCTACCAAACTCAAAATAACGTCACTAGTGCAGTGTACAAAATTAATTTCTAATCAAAATATTGCCACCTTATTTACGCAAAAAGGCGATTTTATTTTTTTTGTTGCGTCATCGTTGACATTTGTGACAGGTGGTACAATTGATAGACCATTGGAGTCAACCTAGAATGTAAAAATGGTCCACGGATGCCAATATTTCCACTATAATTCGCAGAAATATATTTTACACAATGAAGTAATCAAGTGATGCTGGTTTCATTAATACTTAATATTAACCACGTCTTTAGGCATTTTTTGATAGACGTGCACCGTATGGGCCGAAAATTAAACAAATCCTTTTAACGTAATTAGAGTTGTCATGATTAAATCAACTGCAAGTTTTTACAATATATTGTTTAGATACTTGTAAATTACTGTTGTAGTATTCTTTGTTACAATTGGCAAGCGTGATATTCACCACTAATTAACAATTTACTCGTCTTCGTGTCAAAATAAAAAATATATAACTTTGACGTTACAGGTACATGCCTCGCAGTTTCGATAGTTGACATTTGCTGAACCAGGAAGCAGATTAGTCGCTCCAACACAACAGCCAACGATTCGCGTGGACTATGGCCTTTTGGCATATCCTGGGGGTAAAATCGAGAAAAAAAAAACCACTTATCAGCATCCATAGTCAATAATTGACAAGCGATGGCGTGACGAGGGACCTAAATCTGATATTTAAATTGTCTCAGAATTACAATCGACAAGATTTAAAAAATTTTGACCCCCATTTTCATTACGATAACGGAGAGATAAATGAATAATAACCTGTTTTTATTTTGTTCTGAATGTACTGATTACGTTTTTAGACAATTTTGAAAAATGAGAAAATTTCGGCATAATGTAAAAGCTTGTAAAAAATGATGTCATTAATTATTATCTGTATTTTTGTCGTTTTGTTTTGGTATGGTTCGCAAATGACAGTTACAATCATATTTTTTATTGATGGCCACTGACTGACGGTCTTCACATAAATACTAGAATTATATTTCATCAGTTTTTGTAAATAGCTTGGTAGAATTTTGATTGATTGATGATTTTTATGAAAAATCTAGTATTTTTAGTATGACTTCTTCATTACATTATCTCGAAGTGATTTACGAATTTTCGTCCCTTTTTTAATTACCTATTAATTTACAACATTTAATTTTCGCCAAAAATTAAATGTTGTCAATTACAATTGCATTGTGTTAGGATGTCATTTCAAACCTTAATAAAAAAAAACTTCAAGTGAGAGTTCATAATCGATTGTAACCCCCTATATAAGAACTTATTTATTTATTTATTACTAATTAATTTATTGAATAAATTATCGTTATTTTTACAGACTCCTTATAGTGGGACTTCTTCTGTCAATGCAATGACATTGTCAAAGAATGAAGTGCATTTACGGTCTTATTAACAAACGCGTCTTAACTTTATACCTCTTTTGTCTTGTTTTATCCGAACGAAATGGAGAACGTCACGCGTCAACGTCTTTTGTCTTGTTAATAAGAATAAATAAGACCGTAAATGTACTATTCTTATATCGTTCCTGTGTAACAAAGAACTATTACAAGATGTTACTAATAAGCAAAGAAATAAATCACAATGTAAATATATAAAATAATAAATATTTGTTCTTAAAACTATTAAAGTATTGTAATATAAGATTTTTTTAAATTTATTTCTTTAAATAATTAATAATTAAAATGTAACAAGACGTTGCCGTTACACGAACGTTATTTAAAGGCCAATAAACATTTCTTAATCTTCATATTGAATGAATACGTGGACGATAGAATCTAACATCTAGGTCTAGAATAGGAGTTAACATTTAACTTTATCAATCTAAAATGACAATTGTGACTCAATGCAATCGTAATTCTAAACACTAGTATATTGTGTACCCCGTCCTATATCATTTCATTTTTTCGCATTTGTCTCCATCCTAAGGTTGCCTGGAATAGATCGCTTGTTAGCGATAAGGCTGCCACTTGCAGCAATAAATTTTATTAGAATTTTTCTCTTGTATTTAATTTTTATTTGTGTGTGTGCAATAAAGAATTGATCTATCTATCGATCAATTCAAATAACAGTTTTGGGCTCCTCTTTGTGTTATTCATTAGCATTTGACCCCCTGCTCGCAAGTGCTACGGAAGTCAGTGACACTGGCTAAGGTGTTTGCCTAGTCTGGAATACACTGGCTCTCAAGGAAAGCTGCTGGAACACACCGTTATGTGCTTGCCGACAGATTTTATTAACTTGGGGGTTTAACTAGCCAGCCGAATTTTGGATAACGCTTTACCAAATGCATGCGTTTTCTACGGCTGACAAAAAAATATTGAAATTTTGTTTTGTGGTGTGCGGGGCAAGGCAATGCAGTTTTAGCGTGGCCTGGAAAAGGTTAAATTTAATGCATGATCCGGTTCATGCTTTATTTTAGGGTACATGCTCGCCTAAATTAATATTAAATAAAACGGTTACGACAATCATTTTGGAAATAATTTCACATATTATCATGTCTTATGGAAATCTTTATTTCCGTCATGCGATGCAAAAAATGCGTCATGCATGCATTTTGCGTCACGCAAAATAAATATACTCTACGTTTGCTATCATTAAATACTTGGCAAGTAAAATGTTATATTTAATAAAGATAGATAGGCTTGATCCATTTGTAAATTTTTCCGGTACACAATAATAATAAATATTAATTATTATAACGGTTAATAGTTGGAATAAATATTACAGCCGTTGCATTTTTTCCTAAAAAAAAAACTATTTTAAAACATAATCGACCTCGATTCGTTCAGACCAAACTTACTAACTTAATTTGACAGTTCTAAAATTGTCTCCTCTCTTTTTGTAACCACAAGTGAGGAAAGGATGGATGTAATTTCAGGAACTTTTAGAATCGGGGGGTAATTTAAGTATCGTGGTCGATATCTATGATGAATATACATGCGAAAGTAGTTAGAAACAATAAAAGTGAATATTTGTGTACCTACGTATTATTATAATAAAAGGTGTTGATGTCAATAAATATGTGTAGGGTATTTTGTGTTGTGTGTGTGACAGTGACATTTCACTACATATTACAATTCTTTCGCATTCAGATAAAAACGAGAAGTGAAACAGGTGACAGCAATCTTGCTTTACTTCTTTCATCGTTAACTCTACGCGATACCACCTCTGGCCTCGTTGGTTTAACTGCTTTGTCTGACAGATCTCAGAGTTGAAGAAAGAAGAAATTTTAGGTACTGTCGCGTGTATATTACATAATAAGAAATACTCGCGGCGCTGCATACGAAGTAAAATATATTAAAATTTTGAACCCTTTATTTGTCTCCCTTAGAGGATGAATTTTCTAAAATCGTTTCTAAATACATCACTGCACCCTATAATGAATACCCGCTTCAAATTTCATGTCTCTAACTAGCCTAAAACGCTAAGTTTTAGGCTCTGCGTTGATTACAAGGTAGGTATCTCAGTCGGTCGGTCAGGATTTGTTCTTTTATATAGGTACTTAGATTTTAATGTTTGGTTACAAATGCAAAATAATAAAGAACTAAAAAAAACAGATTCTTATCAACCGTGGTCAATTAATATTATTCTATCAGACTACAAAAATTTCAGTGACAGAGAAATTATTGTCGGGGTCAAACCCGATTGATTGGACTACCATACTAGGGGAATTGTTTTTTGTTATTTCAATTGTTTCAGAATTACAATTGCATTCATCTTAATGTTCGTTTTGACGAATCGTTCCGAACCTGAACCACAGATCGTTAGTATTAATAATTATGTTTTGCTTGATACTAACTGTGGCCTCTATGTCAAAACGGGCATTTTGGCACAATGCAATTGTATTTCTAAGACAATTCAAATAAAAAACTTGGCCACCAGGTGTCCAACTCTGTTGTTTGAATTGTTACAGAATTACAATTGCATTATATCATAATAGTGGTTTTGACATGGAATAGATTAGAGTTAGTTTTGAACATAATGTTAATAGACAACCAAATCTGTCAATAAAGACCATAATGACACAATGCAATTGTAAATTCTGAAACAATTGAAATACCTAGCAAACTTGGACATATGTTAATTAATTTGTTCGTATGCATTTATAGTGTGTCTGTATTCATTGAGTTTGTATAAAAATTGTCTCGCCTTAATAAAATTGGTTTAAAAAAATATTATTAAATTAAAGTATTATAAAAGTGTTGTGATTTTTTCTCTAGATTAATGTCTAGTAAATAATACATAATATTGGTAAAATAAATGTATTTATTCTTCTATGTGTGTTGTTTTATTTTTATGGTGTGGCCGGTCACGTCACGTGTTGTGCGTCACCGTTGTTGTGTTGTCGGTCACGTCACAACACGTGACGTGACCGGCCGCTATATAAAGAGCTCGCAGAGGCGCAACAGCTCACTTTCGAGCGGGCGCTTGAAGAGTCAACATCTCCTGAGGATGCCTTGTGCTAAGGAGAAACACGTGTCGAGGAAGTCGGATACTGAGAGAAAGAGAAATAATAAGGCGAGGTGTGGCGGTGGTGAGGAGGAACCACACCATAAAAACAAAAATATTTTTCGATTTCTCACGCTGACATCAAGACGAGGCGGAAAAACACTAAATATTTTGTATATACCATCTTATTATAAATGGATTTCCGCAAAGTAACGCCTGACTCCATCAATTATCATTTTAATATACTTACTCAGATTGGCAGATAAAATAATCATTTACTTCTATGCTAAGATTCCAATGTAACTCCAAAGGTACCTACTTAAATTTGGGCCTACGATATGAAATTAGACAAAAGAGTTGTTTCAAAAATGTATGGAGCTCCGGCCAGGACAGTGTACATGATACCATAAATACGTAAGGAGCTATTAATCTTTAGTATATCAACCAAATTCAAAATAACGTAACTTATCACAGTGTACAAATTTTATTTAGAAACAAAATAAAGGCGAATTGCCTTTTTTATGTTAAAAAAAAGGCGGTAAAGGCGTTTTTATTATGTTAATTTTGACATTTGTGATGGGCGGTACAATTAATAGACCGATGTGATCACTGGAGTCAACCTAAAATACATAAATCTTCCAGAGATGCCATAATTCCACTTCTATTCACAGAATTTAGATATTTTTGAACACAAGGAAGGAAGCGACCGACGGATTTTTTATTAATACACAGTACTAACCACATCTTCAGGCATGTTTTGGAAGACGTACACCGTCCTGGCCGAAAATGAAACAATTCCTTTTATGAAATTACGTTAGATATTATAAGAATGTCAGTTTGTTTGTCTCCTGCAATTTCGTACTCAAGTACAGGTGGTCAAGTCTGAAATAGAATAGGACACAGTATGAAACAAAACATATTTTTTTATACTAACCCTGGTTTGCTACAGTGCCATTTACTGGACGATTTTAATAACATTTGTTAGGTACATATATGCAGAACCAACATTATCAAGCTTAATTATTAAGATTACTGAAAATATCAGTTTAGTGGTTTTAGTCTATTGTATATAAACACGCAAATAATATCGTGATCGAGGTCAACAGTTCACAGAACTATTATTATTTGTCTTACATCTAACAGGACAAGTGGGAAAAAACCCTTCTGTGGGAAAGGAAGTGTAGGTGGGAATAAACCACGTTTTTACGACTCGTATTTTTTGGAGCTAAAATACATTATTTCTTAATAAGTTAACAGATGTATGGTAGGCTGCACACGCCTACATCACACATATACTTAGGCGTAGTATGTTTATATTAAGTTTGTAATTCGTTTCACGGACCGTCACGCCAGTCTCTCGCTGGCGCTCCAATAAATCGCATGTCCTTAAGCCTAAACTGCATTTAATTGACCCCATATAGAATACTCACCTCAATTAGCCAGCGACACCACATACACTCATCAACCAACACACACCCAAACAATATTCTATAATATGTAATTTAATATCATTGCCTTTTGTATTTATACATATACAAAAGGCAGTGATACTGAAAACTGTTAGCCCTAACTTAATATCCTTTCTTTTAAATAAGTAAAAACCACTACAATGTAATAAAATTTATTCATATCATATATAATAATAATCATAACATAGGTATACTAAATATATTTACAATTTAACATTTAATTTAAACCTGTTCCCAGAAATAATTCTTTTATAAACTTGTTAATATCTTTATATTTATAATTATGGAATTATTGCTTGAGAGTAGGAAAGAGTATTTATATCTTAACACATTATATTTTTTTAACATTGTTTAAACTATTATTTTTCTAAGGAAGGTCCAAAATTTCAATATGTTGAACATATACTAGAACTAAATACTAAACATAAGAATGGCCAAATTTGTAATCAGACACTGGTCTAACCAGGTATTGTGGTTGTACAAATTTGTAAGGGGTAGTTATCTCTAAAGCTTTGTAGTAGGAAGTGAAGCAAAACATCTGTCAGAATACTTCTTAAAAGCGTGACCAAATCACATTGTGGTAAGACGCTATTACAAGTTATTTGAAATTCCTTAGCCTTATAATAGTTTTAAGTACAATAAAATAATTCTTGTCATTTTCATTGTCACCACACAAATAGAACACAAAAAGAATAATAAAAAACAAATAACATGGCACATAAGGTGGCCTAATCACTAGAAAGCGATCCTTCCAGACAACTTTTGTAAGTGTGTTAAAAAAAATTGAGGAATTGACACAAGTAATTCAAAAGTAGAGCCAAAGTAATAGTTTCTTTATCTGATTGCAAAACTCTATATAATAAAGTCTGTGATGTAGAATGTTATAGAGAATGAGTTGTGTTTAAAATTCTGTCACTTCACCACGGCTCGCACAGCTCATACTTTTCTATGCACTCAATGAGCCAACCAATCGGCAAAGCCTTTAAATGCTGCATGTTATACATAGGCTCATAAATGTCTTTGAAAATGATATAGTGAGAGCAGTTCACCAGTTTCCCGCCTTTCTTAGCATGATAAGGAACTAATTTCTCGTCTTCCGGTATCAATTCAGGATTTGGAACTCTTCTTAAATACACACCACCCGCATCGGTAATCAACTTCGTCAGAATGGCTTTTGTAACAACAATTTGTTTTGATATCTCATATTTCATGCTGAAATTGTGGAAGTAAAAATGACAACCATCAAAAATACCTGGTAGCAGCTTGTATTTGTTGTATCTAGAGTTTTTTGGACCTTTGTATGCTGTGGACCCAACGCCGGTGACTTCATACTCTTCAAATGGTTCTAACTTATCTTCGTTTGATTTTGTTACCCACTGAGAGGATAATACCCATACAGAGTTGACGATACCCTGTAGGACTTCCAAAGTGGACTGACATACGCCATTGTCTTCAGTATCTACTATCATATGAGTCACTTTCTTGGTTAATTTTATTTCAATATGCAAGTTAGGGTGAGATTTAGAAAGTAATTTGAGTTTGTTGTATACTGTACGGAACCCAGAAGCACAGTAAATTCGGATATCTTCAGAATCAAGCTCAGAAAACAGCATTGACATATGATTTATGTTCACAGATTGAGTCTGTATGATATTATCAGATGCTGACAGTAAAATATTCTTTACTTCAGTCGATGCTAGCTGGAACGGAGTTTCTCCTTTACAGTTACGAGCATTCATATCAGCTCCATTTCTTACCAACAATTCTGCAATAGCATTGTGTTTGTAGCGTATTGCTTCATGCAAGGGAGTCTCATTGCTCTGTCCCGGAACATTTATTAATGCATTATACTGTAATAGAAGACTAACTAAATCAAGTCTTCCATTCTGAACAGCTTCATGAAGTGGAGTCCATCCTGCATTGTCCTTAGTGTTAGTATTAGCACCTTGATCAAGTAGCTCAGTGACTTTGTCCAATTTACCAAGTCTACAGAATGTATGGAGCAAAGTCTCACCTTTGTTATTCTTTTTATCAACGGCTTTATTAATTCTACTTACTGATGAGAGAAGAGACAGATTTGCGTTAGACTTTTCTGCTTCTGTCTTACTTTTGTTAGTTTTATCAGAAAGAACAGCCTTTTTATTGATCGTTTCTGGTTGTTGGTTAGCGGTAGAACTGGTTTTCTTTGCAGATTTATGCTTAGCGGACTTCATACTGGTCAGTTTAGTTGCCAAGTCCTTCGTACTTGGTAGTGTTTGGATGTTTTCATTTCCTTTAAACATCTTATCGAGTTCCTTGACTGAATCGATACATGGCCCTAGTTGATCGTCAGAGAACGTAGTGCACCCTTCAAGGCTGATCTTACAGGTAGGGCAGGTCTTCAGACCCTCGAAATGTTCCGCACATATCATGTGAAAACATTTGCTTAGAGTAACAGGATTCCGGCATAGTTCAGAGCATAACCCACAGGTAAAGTCTTGTTTTACGACATCTATACATTGCAACAACTGGTGTAGGTTCTCAGAAGACATTTTTTACAGCTTTCACTAGATTTTCAGTCAAGAGCCCACGACACGAATAACCAAAACACAACTCAACAAGTTCAATAAAAAGTTTGTTTTCATTTCATTCATTGGCGCGAAAAAAATGTTTTTTAATCATTGAGCAGGCTTAAACCAGTAGGGTCATACCGCGTAGTTTTGGCGTCACACCATTTGTATATTTGCCACACTCCAGTAAAAATTGAAAATATCAAATCTTAAATATGTTATGTAGTAGTGTCTAAAGTTAAAAAAATAAATTAAATATTTGTATAACTCCTGATAAACTTCAGGTTTTGCAAACAAATGAAAATAAATAGTGAACGCAAATTCGCAACTCCGTATGAATTTCATTATTTACACTATGGGCTCGATTCTATTGTGCTAGTCCTAAATTACTTTGAATTTGCCATTTATGCAAGCTTTTTCAAGTTTATTGCAAGTTTCTACTTAAAGCTAGTACACCACAGTCTTTTAATAATACAATTCTAACTATCCTACATAAAACAGGAGACACTACCATTAAAGTAATTATAGTCCGTTAAGTTTATTGTGCCAAATAAATTATTATATAAGATTTTTGCCAAAATGATCTGCAATAGACTAACACGAATGTCAGCCCATTGCTTTAATTTGAATTTTTTGACTTTTGCTAGTTTATTTCAACCTACCAACATACGTTAATAATTATTAACATCAATTTTTTTTTTGAAGTATTGGATCATCACAATTTTTTTAAAGCCATATTTCGGTAAGAATTAATTAGGTAATCCTAGAGAGTATGGTTTGACTTAGTAGACATTTTACTTTTAAACGTGTACAAAGTTGTCCTTGAAAAATCATAGTTTATGACCTCTATTTAGAACTAGCTGTTTACCCCTGGTGAATAATATTGATGGTCACATGGGAACTGAAGTTTTCCGGTACCAAAAGTAGCCCATATGATAATACAAGATTAAGCTTTCTTCGTGCAAATTTCATTCAAATCGGGTTGGAGGTATTCAATTATTACGTAAGGCAATTTTACTGCATTTTCCACCACAGCACCCCTAGGTTAGATTTTGATCGACCTCCTCCTCCCTAAACTCAAAACAGAGGTTTCAATTATGTTTAAAAAAATATTACATATATATACAAATTAGTAGGTAGTTTCTTCCACCAGGGTGTAATTTAGAGCCGGCAAATATTAATGGGTACTAATTAAACAATCTTCTTTTTAATGGCATTATTCGCCTCAGATATAAGCCACCTTCTAAATTACTAAGTCGGCCACAACCAACGCGCGTCTGAATAATAGTATCTCAGCCACTAGTTCTCTTCTATGTAAGCCACTGTAAATATAACTCAGCATGGTGGTTATTTTTTAGCATCTAAATTTGTGGCATGCATTCAAATAGCAAACTTCTTGAATATTAATATATGACACCAAAATAATAATTATATTAACTTATGATTGTATAATTTGGTATGTTTAAAATGTAAGTCATCCTACATTCATCGATCTTTAAATTTACCTAAAATTGACATCGAGTAGTAGTATATTAAAGTCAGAATTATAACATATGAACTATTGAGGAAAAAAAAACACATTTTATTTATAAAAATTAATTAGTGTATTGAAATACAATCATGGTTTTTATAGTAATGGGTTAGGAGCTGTTTTTTCGCCGGCTGACCTTCTCCTCCGTATTCCTCGTCAGAACAGTACAATGGTACTTCGTTTTCACTTATAGATATCATAACTAACGATTAACATATAGATGTATAAATCATTACAAATGAAACTATTGCAATACGAGCTCACGAATAACAATAAACAGGTTGTCTATTGTTTGCCCGAAAGATATAAGCAATAATATTCATATGCCCGAATTGTTTGTTTACCATAAAATACATTTGACATTACCTTGTTTGCACGTACATTAGAATCCATAATGATACGAGTGTCATACGTGTTGTTATCTACTTTATTAATTGCAATAATATTATTTAACAGAATATATATTAATTATAATAATTAATTAACTTCAAATACATCCAAGCCTTTCTATAGCACTTCGCTTGCCGCTGCTGCGGCACGCTCGCCGGCTCCTGCGTTGTTTTTTATGTTCTAACTTAAGCTAATATTATTTAACAACGCCATACTTAATTAATTTCAAATACACCCAAGCCAAGCCTTTTATGTATTTATTCTAGAAATAATTTCGATGGCAAATGACATTATGGCATATGATAATTACGGCTTGCAATGATGATAACAAATGACGTTATTGAAATTGATTTTATGAAAAACAAAGTTCCAAGCACGTGATTAATATAGAAAAAATGAGTATGACATAATAAAATTATGAGAAACAATATTATGTCTGTTGTACGGGGGGTGTACCCCCAATAAACAACACGTGCGGATTGGTACAAGAATCCAATGGCGCTCTATAATCATCCATATATCATATGACAGCTACCGGCCATTTGCACCGACTGGTGCAAATGGCCGGTAGCTGTCATGTCGCGCACTCGCGCTAAATCGTACAGTGGCTATTTTCACTATAAAATAATGTGAAGTATTTATACATGTTAGCTTATAATATGTGATGTTGGCTATTGAAGCTTGAATATATTATTTTTGAGGAGCTTGTATTGAAGCTGTAAAACGTAAAATGGTGATGAGTTGCAAATTCCGTGGCCGAGTTAGTAAATTGGTTGGCAATATATAATCAGAAGGACAAGTAAAAAGTACACATTGTAAAAAAGACTCAGTTAGTATTGTACTCATCGTTAACAAAATACCAAATCTATCAAAACTACCATTATGATGCAATTCAATTGTAAATCTGAAACAATCCAACAACAGACTTGGGCCACGAGACGGGATTTTTCTGTAATATTCAAGTTTGTATGAACCTGACTCATAGAAAGCGTGGACGTAGTCAGTGATCATGGCTTATAAAGGGTGATTCTAAAATGAGCGCGTATATTTAGTATAGTGTTAGAATATTGGAAAACAAAATACCCGTGTTTATTGTTTAACCCACTTTAGTACAAAAATATTGAGAATACTTTAATAATAAAAAAAAAACATTAAAGAGCGGCGCCCGGTGTAAAACTAGGTCACGGCAACGACAGGTAACGTCGCATGACCCAGATTTGTTTGCACAAATCTGGTGAACATATCTCCCAGTTTTTTATAAACAATAATTCAGGAAAAATGTTTTTTAACAAAATATTTTATATTAATGATGCTGATTGCGCGGTAAAAATATACGCAGTCAATTTAAAATCACCTTGCACACGTTGTATAAAAATTAAATAAAATGGGAACCATTTTCAATGAAAAACAGGAGCTAACTATTAATCATATTTTATTTTAAAAAATTCCTACCTAGAAAAATGCTGATTTACTAATGAAAGCAACTTAACGTCGCAATAAAAATTGCCATGATCGAAGGTATCAAAGATGGCATATTTTTTCTGCTAGAACTACAAACAAACTCTTTCACCGTTAACATGATTTTTTCATAATTTCGAGGTATTTTGTCGTAAGGATGCGTGTAAAATGTGTAATTCTGGGCTAATAATCTAGTGTTGTTATGGAATAAAACATCCATTTGATGATTAAATGCACCGTACATTTGAAACATTGGCGTGTGGAATGGCGGATGTTTGCCAAACATTTTGTCCAGTGCACCGAATACGTTAACAATCTCGAGGCGTCTAGCCTCACTAACGTTGTTTGAACTAAAAATATGACCAATACTGGACCAACTTAAGAAACAATAAGTTTTCATATCATCGGGACATAGAGGGGCAATATTTTGAGATAGTATTGAACTAGTAGAGTCTTTACCGGATCGCCTAACAAATTTATTGTAAGTTGTCATGCTAACAAAAGCTACGTCGGATTTTCCATTTATGAGCGAATTTAATGCGTTATCATCCCCATCATCATAGCAGTCTTTAACTCTATCTTCTTTCCCTTCGCCACCGGGCGCACAAACTTCTTTGAAAAATCCAGATGAAAACTCCATGCAGTTTATTTTCTCTTTGTCTTCCATGTAGGTTTTGACAGCGTGCCATGACGCGCCGTCATAGCGCGGGAAAGCCGCTCGTTTCCCGCGTAAGTCCGCCATCTTTGATATTTTTGAATCAACTCGTATATAGGCGACGATAGCGTTGGTCTTTTCAAGGATGGGTGTCAACTCGTATAATATCGGAACGACTGAGTAGTCTCTGTGAACAAAAATATTAGTTGTTTAATATTTTTTTCTTCTTATTTCAGCATTTAGAATATTTTAACTAAAATTACAACGTATATCTAGAAGAAATATTTTATATACAACACTACTTATAATTAATTAAATCAGGCGTTACTTTGATTGAGGCGGAAATTGATGTATAATAATATGGTATATAAAGAATATCTAGTGTTTTCCCGCCTCGTTTTGATGTCAGCGTGAAAAATCGGAAAATATTTTTGTTTTTATGGTGTGGTTCCTCCTCACCACCTCCACATCTCACTTTATTATTTCTCTTTATCTCAGTATCTAACTTCCTTGACACGTGTTTCGCACAAGGCATGCTGGAGGTGTTGACTCTTCAAGTGCTCGAGCGCTTGAAGAGTAACCACACCATAACAACAATATATGTCAATGCAGCTTGTACGAGTAGAATCATCGTTCTTGTGTAACGAACAACCATAATAAAATATTAATAATAACTAAACAAAGCAATTTTAATGTAAATATTTGTCATGAGAACTATTAAACTAAGAACTAATATTAAGTAATCGTATATAAATGAGATTTGTAAGTTAAATTTTTTAAGTAATTATTCATTCAAATGTAATAAGACTTGCCTGTAACGAACGTTATTTAAAGGTCAATAAATATTACTTTACTTTACTTTACAAAAATATATTTCAAATCTCACGCTAACATCAAGACAAAGCGGGAAAACACTAGTTATTCTTTACATACCATCTTAGCACTACTTACAGCAACAAAAAAACTTGCTAACATTTAATAACGAACCATCTATCACAAATATACCTATTCGGCGTAGTGTTGGTTGTAATCCACCAGTATTAGTATACTGTTAATATGCGACATGACGATTAAAGTTAATACTCGTTAATTTCCAGATATCGTTAAGGCATGTATACTTTTCCCGTACGCGAAAATTCTTTACCTATTCAAATAATTTCGCTCGCTTTGCTTACCCAACACTTCTTTCTTCCATTCAACTATAGACGAGATTATTTTTTTCTATCCTAGATCTATGCTTTTAACCTATAAAAACTAAAAAGTTTCTCACCTCTTCCCTTTGACCAGCCAATCACTGTCTGCGACGACAACATCACTGGCTCCTTTTTGCACATCTTCCATACAAGCTTTTGTATCTGCTCTGACCACGCATTGAAGTGGAGGTGATATGCCGTAAACTGCGCCCGCTTCGCTCAGCCAGTCACATTTATTCTTCTCCAGAAGAGAAGTCGTGCAGAGTGTTATATGTCTGGAAAAACAGATAACATTCTATTTCTAACTTTTGATCTTTCTTTTCACATAAATCTCTTTACTTTTATTAATACACCACCGATGTTACAGTGCACATTGTCCGATCCATCCAAACATTGCCTGAAAAAACTGCTTTAGGCCGCCCAATGTTTTGCTTATATTATATTTTGCTGTATTTATTTTTTTAATGTGCAATAAAGATATATTATATTGTATAAAATATAGGTTAAACCCAAATAGTGAACTCACAGGTAATATAAAAAGTATGAAATCAATAAATCTAGAATTTATGTTCCTCTCCCCTGAACCTCAGCTAAGTTATTAGTCAATGGTAGTGAAAGATTAAGCCAAACAGTAACAGCCAATTATAGCCACTTTCCAGCAAGTTGACCCAATATCTGTCCAATGCCACGCCAATATCTCTCAGGATTTCCTAACATTTTTTTTAAAATTGACATTTACACATATACTTAAATCATTTTTAATTACATTTAGTTACCCTGCTAGGACGCAGCAAATGGTATCTTAACTAGTTTAGCAAATTTATAAAACTTATCTTACGAATTAATTAACTTAATTATTTTATTGATAATTTTTAATTTCTAAATCGAAAAATGTACGTTACTTACATTACATTTTTCGTATCAAAGGTAAATACGAAAAATGTATCAAATATTTTATCTTATTTTTTTTTTGTTATGTTATATTGTATAATTTTATTTTTGATTGATTTTTTAGTAATTTGTGTAAATTACAAGCGTACTTAGATTTTTTTATCCTGGACAGCTAGGCATTTCATCTCAAGTTTGCACGACCACGGAAATCAGCGACACTGTAGCCCTAGATGGAACATGCCTAGTCTGGAATACACTGGCTCTCAAGGAAGGCTGCCGGAACACACCGTTAGGTGCTTGGCGACTTAGATTAATACCTATGTTGATAATAAATGAAATAAAATGAGTGTTTGTGCACTGCATTATCTGCCAACAATTGTCAATATTTAATTTTTTCAAAGTGGTGGAATTCGAAAACCCTTTCGAGATAATGTAATGAAGAGTTCATACTAAAAACACCAGATTTTTATATCCACTTTCTTCCGAGTTATTAACAATAAACTGATACATTTTTTTCGTATTTATGCTAATACCGTCATATGCCACCTATATTTTTTTATTGTATCTTTCATCTGTGAACCTTACCCCAACAACAAAATTACAGATAATTAATGACATAATTTATTTACGAGCGTTTGACGACAATAACATTATGCTTAACTTATCTTATATTATTAAATATCTCTAAAAACGTAATTATTACATTTCAAATAAATAAAAAAGGTGTACGTTATTTTTCATTTGTCTCTCCATTATCGTAATAAAAATGGGGTTCAAAAATGTGTAATGTTATCAATTGCTACCCCACTGTATGCTACGGCTTTCAACTCACCTTGGAGGATCACATCCACTCTGACTGTACGCCTCTCTGAACCCCCTGGCCTTGGCCAGGTAGTCGGCCGGCGGTGGTGTAGGGTCCAGTGGGTCTCTAAGTGCCGAGCCACTTTCCAACAAACTGGCCAGTGCCCCCCGCCAATGTCTGTCCACAGCCACGTCACTGTCTGTCAAATTTTCCGCTAGTTTGCTCACTGCTGCTGCTGCTTTTCTGTGGAATCGTACACGGTTTTAAGGAGAAGAAATACTACACGGATTAAAGCGTCTTGTGTAGTTTAAGTATGTAAATGAAATTAAAAAAAAAAAACAATTCGAAGCGTGACCAGAATGCCGGTTTTTAATGTAGGTAAGCATTACCATTCAGCGTGGTAATGTGGCTAGCATGCGGCACGCTGCTCTCTGGTGGTGGGTTGGAGCATTTGGATTATCTGTACATCTTAAATGGTCTATAGGTAATCTTTTTTAGTAGTTTTGTAGTTAGTCATTTTGTTTTTGATAATAAAGGCAGTTGCCGTCAAAAAAAATAAAAAATACTTATGTGAAAAATGGAAACGATTTCAGAATACCTAGTAGAGATAACTTATCATTAAATTTAAATCAGATTTAATTGGAAAGTCCAATTGATAACATTCTAAGTTTAAATGCTTTATGACCCGAGTAAGAAATGACAATGCTTATGTCAAACAATTTTCCAGTTTTAGAGAAGAATAAATATGCCATATACTTACGTAGTTTGAGAATTACAATATTATATAATTCAACGATAGTGACCTTTGCTCGCGTAAGCCATAAATAAACCTCTGTTCGCTGCTCATTATAGTTCGAGATAAAAGTTATAATAAAATTAGCTTCTATGCTTCAGCTAAGATTTACTATGCTGAGGTGCCTACACTCTAGGTGCAACTATTCGCTCTTCTCGGGTTCGTGGCCTCAGTGTAAATAACAACTGACATGCAACTGACGCTTAACTATCTAAATAGCTCTGTATAAACCACTCTGACGTTTATCTGTCAGTTGACAATACACGGTTATAGCAGTAAAGGCTATTTGCCGTGAAGTGTGAGGTTGAGTTGCTGTCAGTGTAAATATTCTATGTACTAACGCGTTCGGTACCTACGGGCAGGGTAAAAAACAACGAAACAACTACACCCTGAGGCATAGAACGCACCCCTGGGAACGTACCCAAACCACGTGACCCATTCTCTTCAACTTTTTAAACGTAAACCTGAGCCCATCCCCCCTGTGACCAAGCGTGGTATTACGAAAACCTCTCCCCTTCTAAATAAGCAATGAAGTATGCGTATGTTCTTTTTAATTATTGAAACCATTCTTTACATTACCTACCTACAAATGATTATTGTCATTATTAATTTATCAATGTTTTTTAATTGTATTATTATAATTTACAGTTATATTATTTATTGACTACATATGCGTAACTGTAGTTATGTATACAATAATTTGCAAAAATTATGTGATTTGTAGCTTTGGGGTTATTAAAAAAAACGTATTTACTATTGAAAATTCTAATTGAATGAATGTATTAATGAATGATTTTCATTTGTAACAAATACGGTCTAATTCTGTACATTGAATATATTTTAAAAATTTCTTTTGCGGGGGGTGTTATTAATGATACAGACCCCAAATCTATAATTTTTTCATTTTTGTCTGTCTGTTTCTGGACTTTCCATAACTCCGAAACCGTTGGATGGATTCTTATTAAACTTGGTATGCTTAAGTTTGTTACCATGACGTAGGATCTTATCTACTTTTTATCCCGAAAATCCGAAGGGGCTCTCGTGGAAGGGGGGATGAAAGTCATATTTAACTATAGCTCAGTAACGGGTCCTTCGATTTAGATGATATTTTTGTTAGAACTAACTAATTGTTAGCCCAAAAATTAGTACCCGTGACAGAGGGGACAAAAGACATATTTAACCACAACTCGGTAACGAGAGAATTGATATGGAACTAAAATTTACCGCAAAAACGTCATCGGTTTACACTGATATAAGTTCTCAATTTTTTCAAGTCCCACTGACATAATTATGAAAGGTTAGTAACCGCGCTAACGAAGTCGCGGGTACAGCTAGTAGTAAATAATTTAGTGTAAGTGTTGGTCACAACTCGGCTCAACTCTGCAAAAGGCTAGCTGCTAAGTATAGGGATACAGCAGCCAGCGCTGGTCTTCCGCTGAGACCGAGAAGTGACCTCACGCACGAGTATAGAAGGATGTATATGTAAGTATAATTATGTATATGTAAGTATAGAAGTGTTCAAAAGTGGTTTTGTAAAAACATTTTCTTAGGTACCTCTTGGCCACGATAACGTTCCACGGGCGATGGAGCCACACGCAAGGCTCCTTGTTCATTGCCCGCCAGCTACCGTCACGGCAGAGGAAAGCGAAGTGCTCGGGAACCGTCGCATTTGGCTTTTTTAGCTGGAAAATAGTAATGACAGGGTATTACTTACATATAAGATGCTTTGCAAGCGGCGGGACGTGCCGAGCCTCTCAGTTTAACCGCGAAAGATATGTAAGGGAATCCTATACTACCAAAGCACATAGAGGGCAAAATACCGCCCCCCCTGGCCGATTGCAAAGCACCTCATGTTATGACTATATAAATTGAAGGAAATAATAATGTATTTCAGAGGCTTCTTGATACTTAACTCACCATCATTATTATGCTACTTTAAGACTGAACAATCATGAAAATAAAACTATTGTGTCAGTTTTCTTAACCACGAATGTCTGGAGTTACAATAATAAACAAAATTAGAAACGAGTGTGTTAGGGGAAGTATAAAGAAAAGATGAATTTCGCTAACTTTATTTTTCAGACCCGTTTTTTTTTGTATACTAATTGAAATATATGTTACGTAGAAATAAACTAATAAGCTAACATGGGGTTTGAAAGGAGTATAGGTACCTTAGCGCAGAATACAGGCGTTTATTTTACAAAACTCACTTTAATACAAGCGCAGATATCTTGGTAACAACGCCCTAAGCTAACGATCAACGTCATCATAAAGAAACTTACTCCAAAGTACGCGACGACGTCATCATACTCGGCCCACGTGACGTCACCGGCCCCCTCTCCGAGACACTGCAGCGCTCCGCCGTCCCCCCAGTAGCGGTCCGAGTGGGAACACTTGGAGGGGGAAATGCAAGCTGCGCAGAGGGACGGGTATTTGCGTTCTGAAAGAGGCGAGAAGAAAAATTGCTCTAAAAAATGTTTTAAATGTTTTCGTATCGCCTTCCCAAAACAGCAGGAAGTACTGAATTCGAGATGTATATGTTCGTTAGGTACCTTACTTGTCGTTGACGGCTGGACCGATATTTTTTTTTGTTTGATAGAATATACACCTCTCGAGTGGTCCCATTTAAATTTTATCAAAATTATACTCATACTCATACTCATACTCATACTCATACTCATACTCATACTCATACTCATACTCATACTCATACTCATACTCATACTCATACTCATACTCATACTCATACTCATACTCATACTCATACTCATACTCATACTCATACTCATACTCATACTCATACTCATACTCATACTCATACTCATACTCATACTCATACTCATACTCATACTCATACTCATACTCATACTCATACTCATACTCATACTCATACTCATACTCATACTCATACTCATACTCATACTCATACTCATACTCATACTCATACTCATACTCATACTCATACTCATACTCATACTCATACTCATACTCATACTCATACGCATACTCATACTCATACTCATACTCATACTCATACTCATACTCATACTCATACTCATAATCATACTCATACTCATACTCATACTCATACTCATACTCATACTCATACTCATACTCATACTCATACTCATACTCATACTCATACTCATACTCATACTCATACTCATACCCATACTCATACTCATACTCATACTCATACTCATACTCATACTCATTTATTCATACATTCTGTACATGTCAGTAAAAATACAATAAAAATACATCTGCTTAAATTTATATAACTTGAAATGTGTAAAACATATTAAATTCTGCTGATGGGTTTGTGTTCGCTTGGGCATGGAGAAAATTGATTAGTGGATCTCAATACGAGGCTACCTAGTGAGGACCATTGCGCAGAACTTCCTACTTGCACATATCTTAAGAGTATCACCGACCCTTTACTATTTTCGTGTTTCTGATACATTATTCGTCCCGGGGCCTACATTTTTTGTTATTGGTGTATTCACTATGATGTATTTTAGGCCTACACGTTTTATTATTTTGAAAAAAGTTATTGAATTCTTTATAATATAGGTTTTTAATAGGCATCGTATCAGCGCAAAAATATGACTGCTTAGCTTGAAACTGATATAAAAGACAAAAACGGTAGAGCCTAGTAAATAATGTGTTAGCTACGTGAAATAAAAACCACTAGAATCTGATAACATTTAAAGGTAGAAAAGAGCTATATTATTGTATGGACAAGTTGGCGGTCTATAGCTTTGTAGCGTTAATTTTCATTTGGTCTTAAGTACTTCATTATACTTAGTTGTAAGTCTTCTGTATTTTTGTATTTAACGTGCCAATAAATATAGAAACGCCATTAGAACAAACAAACATGTAATGTATGAACTTACTCAGCTGTGCGTCAATCTGCTTGTCCACCACCCAAGGTCCAGCTTTGCAAGCTTTACCGAAGTAGCCAGCCATTGCCTTGATCCTGTTCTCGGTGTGTGACAGCCCTGGCTCGCATGACCGTTGAAGCACTAAGGATTCTAGGTACTGAAAACATATACATTTACATTATACAATATAAAGCTTTTATTACCAAAAACAAAATGACTAACTGCAACAACAGCTAAAAATATAGCAGAAAGATTACTTATAGACCATTTAAGATCTACAGATAATCCAAATGCTCCAACCCACCACCGGTGGGCAGCGTGCCCATTGATAGCCGCATTGCCACGCTGATTGGCAATGCTTATACGTAGGACCAGATAATACATACTCATCCTAAGCAACAACTTTCACTATGAGACCAACTCTGAATTGGAGAAAAAACCCAGCTACTTAGAAATTAATAACGGTCGTCGACAAAATGTATACAGCTGATTTATTTTTCCTGAATTCAGAGTTTTGCGCCATTGTGAAGGTTGTTCCTTAGGATGAGTATTGCGATTACCTTTCGGCTTACTAGCCTACTTAGCAGTGATGCTTTGCTCGGTCTACTCGTATAAGGTTGAGTATAGAATAAGAGTTGATGATCTGTCTTAATTATAAACTGACCGCAGACAGCGTGTCACTGAGAGGCCGTAAGTCTTCAGCGCCCACTCCCGGGTGGCAGAGAGTAGTGTTCCTCAAGATAGCGGAGAGAGCGGACGTGCCTTCGGGCAGGATGCGGCGGTTCACAATGGCTACGATATTACGTTCGAAGGCTCCTGTAAAAGTTAAATAAATACATCAAATATAGAAATAGAAAAATTAAAAAATATTTATTTCAAAAAGAAAACAAACTTCATTACACAATTTGTAATCAGACTAAAGTTACAAATGGCTGCTTTCTGTCACAAACCAGTCCCAACTCAACATAATGCTGGTTGAAACAACCAGCGTTGATCATCTGTTGGAACCGGGTGGTGACGTCACGCACGTCACAAATCACATCAAGTAATGGTCACAGTTTTTACTTTATCACTTCAATTCGGCAGGCAAACCATTTCTTTTTTAATATTTACTCGTATAAATTACTACTGGCTCATTTTCGACAAAATTAAGTAATTCCTAATTCGAATGGTTTCAGTCGTCTCTCAGAAATCAGATAAACTACGTAAAAAAAACTTAAATGAGACCGCTCTAATATATTGAAGTCTGTTAAAAATCAAAACTGCTATATTGCGGAATGGGGCTAAAAGAAATCACGTGATAAATCATGCTACATGCGAATGGTGTAAAAAAACAAAATTGCAATAAGTCTTACGGTTCCGATGGCGTATTTCGTTGGTAACCAGCACGTCGATGTCAGCCCACTGCGCAGCTACCAGGTCTTCAGGACTGAACACGCCAAAGTCTACGGTACCTTTGCTGATACGCCGCAAGCAGTCCAGTCTGGAACAATGTAGGAATAACGTAATGTTTATCAGCGTCAATAAAGGACTTCTAATTAAAGTCTCTGCTTCAAGTTTACCGAATCAGCACCGCAAATACGGTTCTCAGTCGTTTTGAAATCAGAGCCGGTATTAACGCTCATTCCTTATCATCAAGAGTTTAATCCACTGGATATAAATATCGAAAACAAGGATTCAAAAACTGTTAAAGTGACGTTTGATGTCAAATGAATTCAATAGATTTCTAATCATATTGAGATAAATCATTTATTGATGGCAATGTGTGTACTTGCAAAAGACGTTATATAACCCGGTTAATTTAGACATTTGAAGGTGCATAAAATCCCAACAAGCTGAAAATCAGTAAAATTGTTCAAAACATAATTAAAAATATAAATATATTTTAAAGTTCCCTATCATTCCCGTGTATGGATTTTTTTATTCAAGGTCAAAGTTAAAAAAAATAGTTTCTCGCGATTTTCAGCAAAACGGTAAGTTTCATCCTAATAATGTCTTAGACAAAATTGTAGATCATAAAATTATCTATAAAAAATGTCCCAACATTTTTTTCCCTACGAGCCACCGTTTCTGAGATATTTCTTTCTGATTCTTAAATCAGAATAGTTAACTGAAAAAATTGTATCGGCGCGTAACGAAATAAAATCGGTAACCATTTTTAACATAAACATAATTACTCGTACGAACTACCACAACAAAAAAATATAGCGGAAAAAATACCTATAGGTCTATAGGTATTTAAGATCTACAGATAATACAAATGCTACAACCCACCACCAGAGGGCAGTGTGCCGCATGCTAGCTGCATTACCTTGAATGGCATGTTTATACGTTGGGCCAGATAAAATATATATCACTTTTTTCACAACTAACTTAAAACTTACCTATCAGTTCCAATAACGCACTCTACACCTGACGACTCCTGGTCTAGTATGGGGCAGAACTTTGGGGTGCGTTTATACGATCCTCTCCCCTCCACAACGCAGAGACGCACTGGAAACAACGAACAATACGATAATACTAACGATAATGTATAAATTACTAGCTTTTGCCCGCGGCTCCGTCGTTATAATTTGCCGGACTGCGAAAAAAGTAGGGTAATGTTTTTCAAATGTACGAGTATGTATGTATGTTTGTTTGACACGCCCTAGAGCCTAAACGGCTTGTCGTAGTATTATGTGAGTGGTGTCAATAGATTCGTCTTAGTCGTGAGAGTGACACTGGGTACATCAAAATTAATAAAATAGATGTTAAAGATTATACACAGATTTAACGATTTAGCAGTCGGGTTTTTTCGCAATCGCTTCTAACCACTTGGTCCGAGAAAAAAGTAGCCTTTGACATTCTCTAGACCTCTAATCTAACTATCTCTATGCAAAATATCAAGTATATCTGTCACTCAGTTGGTTTTTTTAATCCAAGTTCGCACGAACACGGAAGTCAGCGATACTGTAGCCCTAGATGGAGCATGCCTAATCTGGAATACACTAGCTCTTAAGGAAGGCTGCCGGAACACACCGTAAGGTGCTTGCCGACAGATTTTACAACTTTAATTTGTAGCTAGCCAGACGAGCGATAGGAAACGCTCTACCACCATGCTAAGGTCTCCTGACGATGTTTTCCTTCACCGGTAGCTCGGGCTCTTTTTGCATGTTTCGTGAGATGGAACTTTTACAAACAACAAACAAACCAATAACCAACAAATACACTTTCGTACTTTTAATATGTAAGGGGGGATATAAATTTATTGACCGAGGGAACGAATATGCACGCTCTTATTTTCTCTTATTTTAGTATTGTAATTAATTGTATATAATGAATATAATGGTTATAATCTCAATTAATAATCATTTAACCGATGCGCCTGTACCTATGCTGCTACGGGATTATTTACCGTCAAATCTATGCTTATAATAAAACTCTAACAGGTCAAATTATGTACATTGAATATATTTTAAAAATGTCTTTCGCGGGGAGTTATTAACGATACAGACCCCAAATCTATATATTTTTATTTTTGTCTGCCTGTCAATCTGTTTGTCTGTTTCTGGACTTTCCATAATTCTGGAACTGCTAAATAGATTCTAATGAAACTTGGTGTGCTTAAGGTTCATATCATGATGTAGGATCGTAACATTTTTTTATCCCGAATATTCCAAGGGGCTCCCGTGGGAAGGGGGCTGAAAGCCGTATTTAATTATAACTCAGTAACGCGTGCTTTGATTTGAATGATTCTTTTTTTGTTGGAAAGGTGAGACCTGATATGATGTTATCTCGAAAATTACAGCGGGTTTCCGTGGGACGCATGAAAGTCGCATTTAGCTATAACACGGTAACGAGATTTGTATGATTCTTTTTTGTCAGAAAGGTCTATATGAAATTATGTTATCGTGAAAATAAATGGAGATTCCCGTGAGAGAGGGGATGAAAGTTGTCTTTTACCATAGCTCTGTAACGCGTGATTTAATTTGGATGTTTTTTTTTTATCTGTATGTCTGTACGTGTATGAACACAGCGTCCACAATTTTTTGTAGCGATGTTGAAAGAGTAGCTAAAGGAGTTAGATTGCCGTGCGAGATGTACGAGTTTCAATCCTACGTAATACGCAAGAAGAGGTTCAGCTTCCGTTTAAAGAATACATCGTGGGGAAACAGTAGCATGATGGCAGGGCATCTTTAACACTTGCCTGGCTAGCTACAACCCTCAAATTGAAAAATCTGTCGCCAATCACCTAACGGTATGTTGCGGCGGCCTTCTTTGAGAGACTATAGACGTATTCCAGACTAGGCATGCTCCATCTAGGGACCATAGTGTCGCTGACTTCTGTGTTCGTGCAAGCTGGTTGTCAAATGCCTACCTATCTTGAATAAAAAATAAATAGGCAATCGGATAAATATATTAGCAAAAAAAATAACTTTGGGTTAAAATAAGTGCTGAATTTGCAAAATGAAATAGGCATTAATGCTATGCAGAATCTTTAGTTCTAAAAAATTATCCACTAAAGGTGAACATAATTGTGCAAACTTCTGTATTCCTTGAATTAATCAAATTGACAGTTCAATCGTATTGTATCTTTTACAATGATAAGACTTTCAAAAGGACCACTGATATACATTTTCTAATTGTTTAAGTGCCACTGATATATTTATGCAAGGTTAGCAACCGCGAAAGAAGTCGCGGGTACAGCTAGTATTAAATAATAATTGACTAGCACATAGATGCAAAAATATAAAAATTGTGACAATAAAGAAATCAGCTATCCATAAATATAGTCGCGAGGGGAACAGTTTGCAGAACAAATGGTATTTAATATCTTTGTACAAAGATGTACGTCATCAAATTTATTAGTAGGTACATAACTACTTGCGATCGAAATGACCGAGTCTCAAGGTTGCGAGCCGGATTTTAGCAGACTGTTTTTTGTTATTTTTTGCTATACCTATCACTCGCTTCAAGCTGTTTAGATTACTTTTTAACATCAAAAAGGAAGAGGTTCTAATTAGTCAGAATCTACGTTAAAATGACAATTATTTCGTAAGTAATTCTAAAACAAGTCAAATAAAACTTGAGCCCCTGATTTGTAAATATGTATGCTCAACCCATATTGAGAACTAGCTGTACCGGCGACTTCGTTCGCAATTGCAATCTATATTCATAAAAATGAATCCCTATATCCCTTGGTCACACCATCACGCGTGAACGGCTGGACCGATTTCACTTTTTTTTTGTTGTGTGTGTTATTGTCAGGAGAAGGTTCTCATGACAGAGTTTTTTTAAAAAAATATATAAAAATGAATCCGTTTGAAAATGTTTCACTAGAACTCGAGAACGGCTGCGCCGATATAGCAAATTTTAGTCTTTAAATGATTGTCGTACTCCAGGGAAGGTTTAAAAGGTGAGAATCATACATAACTGTAAGGCGGTACGATGTTCGGCGGGTCAGCTAGAGCTTGTATAATTTATGTCAGTGTCAACTTCAGTGATCCTTCTGTAAGTCTTATTATTGTAAAATATACCTATGAATAATATAGCAGTGTTTTGAACTGTTACTTTGAAATAAATAAAAACGATACAGAAAGGTTGACGTAAGCATGTTCAGCATGCTGAAGGGCTGTAGATTCTGCATAGCATTAATACCTATTCAATTTAATGTTTGCAAATTCACCACTAATTTTTTAACGGATCGGTTTCACTAAGAAGAAGTTACTGTAGCGATGATGGTTGGTGGGGTCGATCGCCGTGCAAAAGATACGAGGTTCGATCCCACGAAACATGCAAAAAGAGCCTGAGCTACCGGTAAAGGAAAACAACGTGAGGAAACCATAGCATAGTGGTAGTTAATAACTCCCCGCGAAAGACATTTTTAAAATATATTCAATGTACAGAATTTGAACTGTTACAGTTTTATTATAAGCATAGATTTGACGGTAAATAATCCCGTAGCAGCATAGGTACAGGCGCATCGGTTAAATGATTATTAATTGAGATTATAACCATTATATTCATTATATACAATTAATTACAATACTAAAATAAGAGAAAATAAGAGCGTGCATATTCGTTCCCTCGGTCAATACATTTATATCCCCCCTTACATATTAAAAGTGCAAAAGTGAATTTGTTGGTTATTGATTTGTTTGTTGTTTGTAAAAGTTCGATCTCACGAAACATGCAAAAAGAGCCCGAGCTACCGGTGAAGGAAAACATCTTCAGGAGACCATAGCATGGTGGTAGGGCGTTTCCTATCGCTCGCCTGGCTAGCTACCATCCTCAAGTTGTAAAACCTGTCGCCAAGCGCCTTACGGTGTGTTCCGGCATCCTTCCTAGAGAGCCAGTGTATTCCAGACTAGGCATGCTCCATCTAGGGCTATAGTAACGCTGACATCCGTGGTCGTGCGAACTTCTGCTTAAATGCCTAGCTGTGTAGAATAAAAAAAAATCTTTATTCGTCGGATACTTTTTATTACGGTTCCGTATCAGAATAGTAAAAACGGGACCCTATTACTAAGACATCGCGGCCCGTCTGTCTGTCAGCAGGCTGTATCTCATGTACCGTGATAGCTAGACAGTTGAAATGTTCACAGATGATGTAATTCTGTAGCCGCTATAACAAGAAATACCAAAATGAGAATAAAATAAATACCTACCTATATAAGAGTGGCATCCATTATTATTTAATATTATATCACACTACAAACGTGAGTTTTGATTATTAATAACGACAGCAGTTAAAAACTTGAATTTTACATAAGTTCAATTTTTTTTTTAGTTAAGAAAATAGATACTATGTAAGTCTAAAACACGCCTAGCCAAAGTTAGAAAACAAGGAATTTATATTTAGATATGTTTTAAAAATTGCCTCATGCCGTAGTTAATCTTCACGCGAACGATTTTAAACGAAAAATAAAGCGGGTTTTTTGAGTCTACCCCAATTTACTCGGTCAAATCTGACTGAATCTTCGTTCTTGAGTGAGCAAACATAATTTTATGAGTAGGTGATAGCTAAATTTTTAATAAAATTTATCGTCATTGTTTTTTCTTATTAATAATTTCTAATTTTAATACTTAATTTATATAACATATTGTTAAATCCAACTAAACAATTATAGTCAAAACATACAAACTAATAATGAAATTAAAGCAGCTTATTACATAATGACTTTATTAAATTGTACTCACATTAATGTAAATTATTTTAGAAGTATTGTTATATTAGTATTTTATCTATTAATCTATACTACATAATCTTATTTAAATATTGTAATTAAGTGAGATGTAAAATTTTTGACATAGGCACATTTGAAATTTACTAAATTAAATATCGTGTGAAATATTGTAATGTGACTTGCCTAGTGTAACATTGGTGGTTATAAGGCCAATAAATAATTTCATTTCGTTATTCACCATAGACAAAGCTAGTTCGATTCGCACTTGGCCGGTGTATGTTTTTTCTCCGATTTGTCGGAAAAAAAATCTCTTTTTGTTTGAAAAGATAATTCTTTCCAATTGGTCCATACCTATATACCTACATTTTATCAAAATCGGTTCAGTAGCTTCATTAACTTTAGTTGACTATTGCATGACATTCTGGTGACGTAAGTTTTATCAGCCGAATTGAACTCGGTTTCTTCTTTTTTATAGTAAGTGCCTAATTACATAAAAGTACAATTTAACTTTTCCCCATATTTTATAGACCGGGAATACTGGATTTTTTCTTTGATTATTGAATCCTTTCCCCGCCTCTTACTCCTTTACCCTATGCCCGTAACATCTCTCCGCTTTCCCCTCACCGCTCACTCCATACCTCATATCCCCTTATCCTGAGGAAACCTGGTTGTAGGAGAAGGTAAAAAGTGATATAAAAACAAGGATAAAGTATTTATTGCAGTACAATAATTTCAGTGAACCCTTTAATGGTTTAATGTAGGCATCTAATAAAAGATTAAGGGTAAGATTTTTTGGTTTTGAATCTCAGCTTTACTCCATTTTAAACAAAAAAATATATTCAATTAAGTTAATAAATAAGTAAAATTCCATAAAAATAATTACTTACTATAACTACGGTATTAAAAAAGTTATACTATGCTATAGCTTTTTTATGCAGTCGTCGTTGTAGTGTATGCGTTTTTTGTGGTAGGTACGTTTTTGGTTAGAAAGTTTAAAAAAAACATCGTAGCATACCTTACCAACTTTTAGCTAAATGCAATTTTACTGTCCCCCCTGTTAGGGGAACTCCCGCTAATTTTCGAGATAATATTTATTTCAGTTAGTAATTATTTACGAACTAAAACTATCAAAAACAAAGTACTGAGTTATTACCCTTTAATTCGCCGAATCAAGAAATTCCGTAATGAAAATCAACCTACACTCGTCTAATCGGCATCTGTCGCCAAGCACCTAACGGTGTGGCCTTCCTTGAGAGCCAGTGTATACCAAACTAGGCATGCTTCGTCTAAGCCCACAGTGTCGCTGACTTTCGTGCTTGTGCGAGCTAGGAGTCAAATGCCTAGTTGTCTAGGATAAAGAAAAAACCTCTTTCATGTTTAACTTCAGCCGAGAACGAACTACGAAACCGGAGTTTGGTAACCAGTTACGACCTAAAGTTTTGGGAAGACTAAATACACTAATTATATTCACTCGTTTCACATTGTTTCTTTTTTATATATTATCAGTTCTATCTATCCAAAGGTTGCGTGAAAGAAATAGCTTAAGGCGATAAGGCCGTCCATTATCTAAATGTACTTATAGATTTGTCTTGCCGTATGTCTCTATCTTTTGTTTGATGTGCAATGAAGCTACCAACGTCTTTTCATTCATTGATTCTTTTCTTTTGTTGAACTATACATAGATAGTTCAGCATTCAAAAATATTTATGTCATTAACATGACAAATGTTACTGACCATTATTACATTAGTGACATTAGTTATTAGTGTGTCAAATGAAATGTGTTTTTAAGTGAACTGAAAGAAGAACTTCTAAGGATGTTCAGCGCCATCTATTGAACATATGCTTAACTAAACGCTGACCTTTAGAGCGACGGTTTACGACTGACTTTTTTTTTAACTTCCAATAACGAGGAGGTTCTCAATACGTCGGAATCTTATTAAATCGACTTCCAAAAAGGAGGTAATCAATTCGACTGTATTTTTTATTGTTTGTTACACAATTGATTTCTCGTAGACGAGTGGACTGATAAGAAAAATCTTTTTTTTTTTTGTTTCAAAGGGTATATATACCGCTCATGTTGTTTCATTTATTTTATCAAAGTTGATCTAGATGGTTGTATTTTTTTAATAGAAATAACACAAAAATTCTATCGGCGTCTGCCGTAATAAAATAAGGTACTTAGACACCTTTTTTTTAAAATCAATGTTTCAATCAAATTAAATTATTCCAAGAAATTGTTAGAAGAAAATAATAATTATCTAACTACAAAAAGAAATTTTGACAAAAATTGGCATTTTGTCAAAGAGGAAAATGCCAAAATGCCAACATTCGGGCAATGTTTTTTTAAATATTGCATAGCTTTTATCGCTGGCATTGAGCGCGGTGACCGAATCAAGAAATTCCGTAACGAAAATAAACCTATCACTCGTCTAACGTCGTTTCAGTATTGCAGACTTTGGCACGGTGATTGTGTGCGTGCGACTAGACGTTTGCGTATGCAATTGCTTTACCGCGGCAGTCCCCGAGAGCCACACGTATTTTTTTTTAATAATTATTATAAGTAAGTACAATAAGTACAGTAGATATAGATTATGAATACATGTAAAAACGACGTAACCGTCTTCCTAATAAAAAGTTCAGTGTCATTTTTTATTTAAATTGTAAACAATAACATTCTATGACTATGTATAATTAGAATTCACGCGGACTTCCTACTTATACAAAACGATGCGATGCGATGACGTCCTGCGATGTCACCCGCGGATATACAGAATATATATCCTATACTAATATGTGTTAATCCATGGCCTGAACTATATCTGTACCAAATGTCATCCAAAGTTCAGTTCAGAAGTTTATGTTCTTTCAGTTCAGCAGTTTATGTTCGTTCGGTTCAGCAGTTTATGTTCGTTCAGTTCAGCAGTTTATGTTCGTTCGGTTCAGCAGTTTATGTTCGTTCAGTTCAGCAGTTTATGTTCGTTCGGTTCAGCAGTTTATGTTCGTTCGGTTCAGCAGTTTATGTTCGTTCGGTTCAGCAGTTTATGTTCGTTCGGTAATTTAGCTTGAATGAGTAAGTAATTTGTTACTTATTCATTTACCGATTTTAATTAATTTTAGTGCAGCGATAGTTTAGTCCCTAGATTAAACACATAAGCTACTTTATATCCAGCTAGTTTTTTATATATGCGCAAAAACATATTTGGGGCATACGAAGATAGATATTTAAAATGCAGAAGGTCAGTGCTGATGGGATCTGAATTATCATTTTAAATTGCAGTGCTATTTTGTTTACTAAGTACCTCTACCTAACTATCTCTAATGATATTTTGATAGATTTTATTGTTAATGATCGCGTCTCGCCTGACTTAGAACGACCTAAGATGTAGTATTATATAAATGAATGATTAATTTGTAGCAAACGCACAACAACGAAAAATATAATCAACAAGTAAAATTGAAAATTTTGATAAATCCCCGACATTTTTGCAGGAACCATCTTGGATTTGAAATTATCATAATGCCCTTTCATATGATACCCATATTGAGGGAAATGTGAAAACAATTTGTACTCCGCCATTGTGAAGCGGGCAACTTGGACTGATTTTCATCAAACATAATTAGCGTTAGAACGAAACATGCAAAAAAGCACAGGCTGTTTTTGCATATTTCGTGGGATCGAACCTCGTACCTTTTGCACGGCAATCGACCCCACTGACCACTCCGTCATCATCGCTACAAATCGCATAGCAATTGCATAAAAATAAATTAAAAAGAATATTCCATAAGTATACTATGGTTTCCTTCATCGGTAGCTCAAGCCTTGTTTGCGTATTTCGTGGTATCGATCCTCGTATTTCTCTCACGGCAATCGACCTCACTCACCGAAACGTTTGTATGAAACCGCGAGTCAACCTGAGCACGACCTTTCTATGACATTTAGAAATGTAACATTGACCTAAACTTGAAATTGATGAGCAATGAATGGCCAATAAATCTAGGTGAAGCATTAGTTAATAGACATCCATTCATCGTTTTATTATTCATCATAATAAATACAAACTCGGCTTGAACCTTGACTTGGCTGATGAGGTAACCGCCATGTGGGATGTTGATTCGACGACCATTGTCCTGTTAGCGAGAAGCTTCGACCAACATCTTAAGAAGCTCTCGTTAGATGGTTGGTTCAAGGGTCGGATACAAAGGGTAGTGATCCTCGATACAGCGCGATATTTGCCTGTCCGGGCTCGATCCCCGGACAGGGGATCATAAACATTTGTGTGCATGAACGTGTCTGTTTAACCTGTGTCTGGGTGTTTATTGCATATATACGTATGTAATTAATGTATATAAGTATATATCAGCTACATGCGTCGACACTCTTGCACCGTCTCATCTTCCCGTTACTAGTAACAAGGCTGGTGCGGCGGCAGAGTCAGCTGAAGGCCTCAAAAGGCGCAAATATAGTCATTTAGATATCGGTTATATGTTTGAGCGTTTTGGGGTTGAAACTCTCGGGTCTTGGGGACCAGGAGCCAAATCTATATTATATAAAGTTATTATATAAAGCCCTAACAAAGCGTCTAGTTGACGCTACTGGAGACCAAAATGCTGGCCTCTACCTGGGTCAGCGCATTAGTATTGCCATTCAACGAGGCAATGGGGCCAGCATTTTGGGTACTCTACCAACTGGCAGTGGTTTAGATTTAAGTTAGTTTTAATTTTTGGATATTGCTTTTGTACATATAGTTTATAACTTTATATAGTTTTTGTTAGGTCATGTATAGTCCCTATAATTACCGAAATATGTATTCAGAGAAATATATAGTAGAAATATATATAGAAATATAATAGAAATATATATATTTATAAATATATATATATATATATATATATAGTCATCAGCTTACCATAGTACAGGCTTTGCCTAGTTTGGGAACAGAAGACCTTTGTGTGACTATTGTACTATATTTATTTTTAAAAAAATATTTTTTTTACTAAAGTAAGTGGTCCTATGTTCTACAGACTTCCGTAATAGAGGAAGTTCTTAATCGAACAGTATTTTTGTTTTCTTACCTAATTTATCAGAGACGACACTGATAGGGCATTTAATATCGGACAATTTTCAATTCCGATACTGATTTTCAATATTAGATCTCAATATCGGAATTCCGATATTAATACCAGTATTGCAGATATCCGTATAAAGGTGGATTATTTACAGTAAAAAATGTTCTAAATCGTTAAATTAATATAATAGATTTACACTAATGACTTATACTTACACAGAATCAACTTTAATAGACCTCTTATAATTTAAAATATGCATGCACAATTCAAAATTAAGAATAAAATTAGGAACAACAATTATTAGAAACCATTATTTAAATGCACTTTTTTCTTGATAATGTATTCTCAAAAATAACGGAGCATTAAGCATTTTGGTAGGATAGTAAAATTTGTATTTTATTGGAAAAATATCCAGGTGAGGATAAAATACGCTCTCTTTCAACACTCGCAGGCAACATGGATCTAAGATATTTTGCCTGTATGCCTGTGTCAAAAAATCTGATCTTGTGAATTTGATGTACTTAGATTTAATGTGGCAATACTGCTCGCTGATGAAGAGGTAGAGCCACTGTCGCCAACTGCAGTGATATATAAGTGCACAGTTCGTAAATCTGTATGCAAGCTGGTAGTAGATCCACCAGTCTTTTTTTTTTAAATATTACTGACACTACTCAATTTGGCTATCAATCGTGTCATAGCGTAAAAACCAATCATACATTCGTATTCACCATACATTCCTAGAACGATTTTAGAGAAATTTTGAAAATGCGTCTTTCTAATTTGATAATGCATTGCAAAGATAATAACTGATCGTTTATTTAGTGCAAATATATGTATGATTTCACGTAAACTTCAACACTAGTATGTTTAATAGGTACAATGTTTTTAGTATAACATATCGTTTCATAATAGTGTACTGTTGTCTGTCGCATTAGCCACTTCTACACCTGATAACTCACATACTTCACGCTCTTATTTTTTATTTATTTAATAGTCAAATACTTGGTTTTATTCTGATATCATAGATAAGGTCACTCAGTATCGGAATTAAAATCTCGGATCTCGCGGTCCGAAATTTCGGTAGAATTGCGATATTACGAGATTCCAATATTCATGCCCTGGGCACAGACGATTTGAAAAACCTTTTTTTTGTTTGAAAGAGTATACCCCGTGTAGTCCCGTTACAATTATACGAAAATGGATCTAAATTGAATTATTAATGAAAATTAATAATTCGAAATACTAGTTATACCAAATAGAAAAACGGTTATCCCTTTTTTTCTGTAAAAGATCACGTTATTTTATAACCACACGGGTTTAATAGTATGAATAAGTATCAAGACTAAAGTGACCTTACTAATTAAGTAAGTATATACTATTACATATTTTATGGTACCTCTAACACGAAAGCTTTAAATGCACACCATAAAGTACAGTCGAAAAGAAAATTTTACATGAATATTTTTATTTTAACTCATTGAACTCTATTTATATACCTACTGGTTGACCTACCGAGCGAAGCGTCTCTGCTTTGATAAAGGGAAAAAGGTTTTTATCGTCTGTCAGTATGTTTGAATGTTCGCACTGATCGTAGTTTTCGAACAATATTTGCCCCAAAAATTCCAATGAAAGTCTACGGTGCCATGAACAGATCGATTTAAATATTGTCTTGAGGTCGGTTTTTGGATGAGGTTGACATATTAATTATTTCAATTTCATTACGTCACAATTGTGTTAAATAGAATAGGTCAGATATAGTATTAAACTTCATGTTTAAAGACGTTACTACCAACATCTGTCAAAAACTACAAAGTTGCAAATATTTCGTGGTCACGAGGTCGACAGCATATATATATCTCGGTATATAAAAGGTACTCTTTGGTCGACAGAACTAGCGGAAACACTAGTGTTTTGTTCGTGTTGACGTCTATTATATAGACTTATTGTTAACTAGGAAATGTTTTTTTATGGCGATTCGGAGCGTTTCCGTTATTGATACTAAAATTAACAATATCCTATCACTAATATTAGTTCCAAGGACTGAACGCACATAATGCCATCGTATCACTTTGTCAAATTGAAGTCCTGCGTACGATAAAATAAAAAAAAACAATTAAACATATATAATTAGTGTAACATTTTTGTCAACAACTGTACAGTTACGAAATTCACTCAAGGAGTGACGTCATAAAGGATTCCCCGGCTTACCTTTACTTGATGGGAAATCCTGTGCATATTTATCTTGCTTGCGAAAGGTATTAAACCTTCTTGGTAAGTAATTATGTAGGTATGGCTGTGTTTTTTTTTCTCAGGCAATTTGAACGGATTTTCCTTAAGTTGGTACCTACTGATGATCTATCGTATTTTTAAAACTTAATCATATCAACCAGGCGAAGCGACAAGGCATAAATATTTGTTTTATAAATAGCTGAGTTTTTTCTCAAAGCTACAGTTTTATTTCAATGTGGGCAGTGGATACCACTAATGCGTTAAAACAAGAAAAAAAAAAGGATTTTAATTCAAACTTACGTTATAAAACTGAATGTCATAGACAATGAAAACTAATTTAATTAAAAAAAAAATACCGGTCCGTTATTCATAATATAAAATGTATATGATTCCAACGGGTTAAAACCTCCTTCTTTTTAGCAGTCGGTAAAAAAGAGCAACATTCTCGTATTAAAGCATTAATGCCTTTAGAGGCATAAACCTTGATTGTTATCCAAAACGTGGCTAAATAATTATTTTAAAATGTGACATTGAAACTTTTAGGAATGAGTATCTAATGGGTTTACTAAAGAGGTACATAGATGCGTTGCAACCTTTTTGTAACACATAAGGTTTTCCTCAGATGATAGAATAAGTATAATAAATAGGTAATAAAGCAAAGAGCGTTAGAGTCCTTTTAAAAGATAAAAAAGTAATAAAGTAGGAAAAAGAATCCCGGGACAAAAGTCTGTTGCTTGAATTGTTTTAGAATTACGATTGCATTACGTCATAATGGTTGGTTTTGACCGATTTAGTTGTCGATTTCAATACTAACTCTTGAGCTATTCTATGTCAAAGCGACTATTAAGACGCAATGTAATTCTGAAACAATTCAAATAACAGACTTGAGCCCCTTTCTTTGTTTTTCTTGATTAGCCACCACACTCTGTGTATTGTGCCAGTTCTCAAGTTCTTAGGGCCCCATTCTATAAGTGACCCATCTGCTATTATTATTTTTTTGTGGTAGGTTATTGGATTTTATTTTAATTAATTTAGTTCTAAATAAACCTTCGTTAATTATTGATAGGTAACTCTAACAAAAAGAAACAGGTTCTCAATTCGTCGGAATCTTTTTTTTCGTATGTTCGGTAATTTCTCAGAGATGGCTGTACCGATATGAAAAATTCTTTTTTATTCGGAAGGGTAAATTTTATGAAAATCTGTTAAGTACCTATTTTTTTTTCATAGTATATTTTAGTTTTCTTTGAGTATACAAAGATGACATTTTATTTAGATAATTCATTTTTACGCGCTGAATTAAAGTTGGTTTTCCACTTTTTTAAAGTACCTACCTACTTATAACTTGTTAGGTAGTTTTGTATTAGTAAATAACAAATTACTGGCGATTTCCATTACGGCAGGCGCCGTTAGAACTTTTCAGTTATTTCTTAACAAAAATCAAAACCTCTTTGATCACACCCTTTCAAAATCGGTCCACCCGTCTACGAGAAATCAGATAACAAACATTAAAAAAATTACAATCGAATTGAATACCTCCTCTTTATTGGAAGCAGGTAGGTAGAATAAGTTTTAACAGACAAAAAAAAATTACTCTCATACAAAACAAGTGGTTAAAAAGCGAGTTCGATAAAACCAGACTGCTAAATCGTAAACCTGTGTAATATCCTTAATTTCTTTTTTATTTATTTTGATATACCCAGAGTCACTCTCACGACTAAGACGAATCTATTGACACCACTCACATAAAAATACGACAAGCCGTTTAAGTTCTAGGGCGTCTCCTTCTTTCACAGTCCGGTAAAAATACCGACGGTTTGTAACTTTCTTATTTATGTTTTAAAATGAAGTCACTGTATTTAACGATAATTTTATTGTCGAGTAATAAACTTAACGACCAGAACCAAGAAACGACAAGTAAGAGGAAAACCTCATAATTAAATATGTACCTACCGACCTGGCAACAAGAACGAGATATGAGGAAAACCCTAAAAGAATCGATCAAGTGCAAGTGAAACTCGCGCAAGAAGGATTCCGTACTATTCTCTATAAAACATTATTTTAAGTTTCCAGGTACCTCTTCAGTTGTCGTTATTAATATCGGGCAAAAATGTGAGACAAAATCAGGTTTGTTGTATGGGAACATCACATAAATATTAACTTTAATATGTTTACATCTCTCATATTCGGTAAGTAGGCCCTTATTACCCCCAAATGGGGCTTGTAGGTGACCAATTAGCGCTCTAGGGTAATAATGTAGCTAGAAAAGCCTTAGAGCGGTAAGTAATTTAAAAAAAAAATCTTCAACCTTTAAAAAAGTTCACGTACTTCTAACCATCATACTGGCAATAGACATCATGCATTCAGCCCAATGACAAAAAAAGTCGCAGCCTTGTCTTCGTATGAGTATAATGAGTATGAACGGCAAAGCTCAATTTCGTTTTTTTTTCTTCTATTTAATGACACCATACGATTTGTATATTTGCTAGCGTCAAGTTTATATTCTCAATTTCGTTCTTGAAAAAAATTACTTAAAAAGGCGGGAATAAAAAACTTTAACTTTAAGTATTGTTTGTTTTTGTTTTTTATATATATAATTACGTGCTAATTAGGAAAAAAAAACATGAGTTCTGCAAGTGATGAAGATATAAGCTGCACTCCCGATTCAATGAAAATGGAAGCTGAAGCAGCAATTAAAATGTTTTATTATTGTAATGCCGGTGTTTTTTCTACTTACCTCACAATCGAGATGTAAAGCAGAGTAGTTAGCTCGGGTGTAAGCATCAATTGCACCCTCGAACTATAACTAAATATCTCGGGCTGCAATTGATGCCTTACAGCCCTTGGCTACTAATCTACTATTTTTAATTATTGGATGTATATTTAAATGTTTTGTGAATATTTCAAGCGTCTATTCGTTGCCGTTATTAATATCGAGCAAGAAACGCCAAAAACAACATAAGTATTAGTGATATGGAAGACCCCTAAAAAATATTTTTAGGATTACACATATATATTTTTATAATTTCAACTGTCTAGCTATTGAGGTTCATTATATATTGCGTGGCGACAGACGGGTGGTGGAGAGTTAGTAATAGGGTCTCGTTTTTAACCTTTGTGTACGGAACCCTAAATAGCAAAGTAGAATTATTTATTTACTTTACTATGTCGTAAGTGTTAACGTATCTAATTAACGAAAAGTAGTAGCAGTTGTTCCAAACAATTTTCAGTTCTTTTTCTATTTAAAAAACCAAATTACTAGACTGATTTTGATGAATCAATAAAACTATTTCGGAGGTACACAATTTCGTTTAGAAAGTGCGAGATGTGTCATCGTTGACACGAACGGCTCATTTCATCCCTGATGAAGTTCACCGAATGTGAACGTAACTATAGTTGGACCTTTCCAACATTCAGGTACGCGTAAAAACCCGTTTTCTTAAACTATACAATTTCAAACAAAAATATTTTTTCTTTGTTTTCCATTCTAGTCTATCAGCAGTCATCTCTTCATTCACTCCCATATCTCTCTTCCCATAACTCAGCCACGTGTTCTTTACCATCATACTACTTACCATCATTATCGTTGCCCTCTTCGTCACATAGCCTAGGTACATACTAGTCTACCATTTCTGAACTTCTCAGTCACTGAGACCTATATGAAAACTTCCCCGAAACAACTGTCTTGATTTATAGGATATAATTTGATCATTGATTTAATTAAATAATTTAATTTAAAATAAAAGTTAGGTATATTATTTTTATATCCCCTAAATATATTAAGAAAAGCATCAAATACTTACAGTTTCCATTGCTACCGGAGCCGTATCCAGTATTTTGTAGAAATCCAGAATTAATAAAAGAAATCAATATTAATAACACACACGTCCTTGGCATTTTCTTAACATACATAATAAAAAAAACAACAAAATAAAAAAAAAAACCTTTGGTCTGACAGGTTCCCGCCAATTTTAATGACTTTTTAATTCATGTTTTTTGTAATACTTTTTTGGTTTATAACGATACGGACGTTAGCTTGTATATGTGAGTCCGCGTGAACTGGCCGACTCAAGGCAATACGATTCTCATATGAAATAATACAAAAGATATATAACGCCAACTAGTTCTTAAAGGTCAGGATTCATAAGCGCACAGATTGAAGGTAAATAATGAATAACCAGTTTTTCGTCATTGCGAAATGATGTGATGTGATTTCGGTCTTTGACCACAAAAATGTTGGATTGAGGTAATTTTTATTATTTAATTTTCTTAGATAACGTATGTCGCGTGCATATTTTTATTGATCGCGTATGAAAATTGCGCACCAATTCATAATAATCATATTGTCTGTCGTCTGAAATAAATATATTATGAATTTGAATAAAGTCTCAGAACTGGGCACGCGTCTCCTCTATGAAGAGAACCAGAAGACTTGCTTTATTAAATGTTTACATAACATTTTGAAACGCGTTGATGTCTTTCATTCAGGCTTTTTGATTTTTTATAGACTTCCCAAAAAAGGTCTCTCTCAAAACTCAATTTAGCTGCATTTTAACTACCGACGCCATACGCGACGCAAAAACAACTGGGTGTTATAAGTAAGACGTGTCTGCTGCGTGTGTGTGTAGTCGTAGCTCGCGAACGGATGAACCGATTGTGATGGCCGCCACCATATAAAATGGCGAATCACATTTTTTCTTTGTCATAGAGTCGGGGGTTTTTTAAATTCTTGTTGTAACTTGACTTATAGTCCCTTCATAATTTTATCGAAATAGGTACAATAGTTTTTTTTTTAAATATAATTAACTAAAAAAAACTATATTGGCGTGTAGCGAATTGTATTCGAATATCACTTTTTTACCTACTTCCCATGATTGGATGAGGTATTAATAGAGACGAAATTTAATAGAGACGGAAGATGGCACTGACCACCTACCTGGAGACCGTGCCTCAATAATATTTCTGATAATTGATGTGTGACGGGTGAGGATTTAGTGAGCTATGCATGCTGGAGTGTTCCTAGGGGAACCCAGCATGTCTCTAGCAGCGACGAACCGGCGGAGCAGTACTGTTCACCAACCTCCCCACCCCAGCAGCCAACGATGACATCAAGCGCGCGGCGAGCGGCAGAGCGCAGTGCGAGAACTGCGAGACGTTTTATCGTTGAACACACGAACGGCTCATTTCATCACCGTTGAAGTTCACCGAATGTGAACGAAACTATAGTTGGACCTTTAACCATCAGGTACGCGTGAAATCCGTTTTCTTAAACAATATAGATGGATGATTCCATTCGACACGATTTTTTGTTACCATGTTTCTGTAATCTGGAAGCTGAACCGAATCTTGAAGTTTTCTCTGTTAACTTTTGTCAAAATCAGTCTAGTGGCTTTTTTAATTGAAATAATTGTAAAATAATATCTGCGCCTCCCAAAATAAGGTCGGTATATCATCACGTTAAAAAAAACCGGCCAAGAACAAGTCGGACTCGCGCACCGAGGGTTCCGTACATACCTATGGGTATATAAAGTTTAAATTTATTAAAAAATAGTTTATTATGTTAGTAAAAAATATGATTATCGCAATTTTTGCTTTATCTATGCTATGACGTTGCTTCACACCAAATTTCAAGATTCTCTGAGTACTTGGGATGTACTCTGTAGGTTTTGATTCACTTGCGAGAGTCGAGAATGTGCAGCATAAATGGCTGTATCTTTTGATTGCGTTGAGTTAGCAGTTTGATTTTTTTCACAGCTCTAAGGGACAGTAGACTAGATATAAATTTCAGCTTGATACTTCTATGCGTTCCTTAAAAAAAGGGTCTTGACAGACAGAAGCACAACAAAGAGATCCTACAAAGGTTCCGTTTTATTCTTCTAAGGTACGGAACCCTAAAAAAAGTTGGTTTTTTAAAGATTTGTACAAGTAATTGATAATGGAAGTTTGTATTTTCGTACTTTCTTACAAGTCGTATAGTTTCTTACCAATTCAACAAAGTTGTTCAGATTCATCGATTTTTTTAACTGACGAGGTTATTGGTTATAGGAATAAGTAGGTTTTTCCCTCAACAATTAGTTATGTTCGCTACGGCACCATTTACTGGCCACAGTAAATACTATTTGGCAGGGACATGCGTGACACTATACATTAAATTTTATTAACTAGCTGACCCGGCGAACTTCGTACCGACTAACAGTTATGTTTCTCACCTTTTAAACCGTCCCTGGAGTACTACGAACATTTTAAGACTTAAATCAGCTAAATCGGCCCAGCCGTTTTCGAGTTTTTGCTAGACAAACGAACAGCAATTGATTTTTATATATATGAGAAGAAGATCAGTGAATACGTTGCATTTTTTTATGACGCAAAATTATTGTGGTCGTGAGGTCATCAGCTCGCAGAACTGCGATTAAGAAAATACAACCCCTACCCTCTATTAATATTGTAAATACGAAAGTAACTCTTTTATTTCCTGGCTTTTGAATATCTTGGGACCCAAATCTGTTATTTGAAATGTTTCAGGATCTCCATTGCACTGAAATGATATATTTTATTATACCAGACTTTCGTCCATAGCAGTACTTAAAGCGACGGGTAGAGACAAACGCAATTGAGAATTGAGCCACGGAATAAATAATAGTATGCACTGATACTTACCTATGCCATGCCATCTGTTTGATTCTGGGCGAAACAAATGAGCGGGCATTGGCCTGCCGTCTATAATTTTGTCAACTGTATAGATAGATGGTGTCTTATGCACAGTTTGGATATTGACATAGAGTAATGTAAGTTCTGAGAAATAACATCGTACTTTTCTGAAAGTTAGGTTAAAGATTACTATTGTACAGAAGGTGAAGTATGTAGTAATTACTCAAGTCAAATATAACTTTACTCATTATAGAATAATAACAACTCGATTTCATTAAACTTTATAAAAATGATTTCTCGTACCTCGTAAAATCATTAAAAAAAATTGAGAAAATTTCGTAGAAACTATCGTTCGAGTTCATTCGTTGAATATCGTGCGAGTTGCACCCTTCAAAATTCCGCCATCGTGAGCAGTTGGCAGCTCATATCATTGATGACATTATTTATCAACAACGAGGTTCGCTGGGTTAGGTAATACTTACTTTAAAAAATTGTAATATATAAAAAAAAATTGCATATTTTATTTATAAGTCTAACTATTTTGACCGATTTTTATCAAACTAAAATGAATGATTTTTTTGTTCTTTTTAGTGTCTCTAAGAAAACAGAAAAATACTTACTAAAAAAACAATAACTAAAATAAAATTTTTTCTTTAATTGAGTATATGTATTACATGATGTATTAACTTCGAACATGGCACAGTATACGGTAATGCTAGAAAATGGAAACAAAAACGCATCTATTTGGGAACCATCACCTTAAAATGAATATACCTATGCGTTCGTTTTATGCGACGTTGCATGCGTGCCCGCCTCATCCCTGCCACTTCGAGTAGTGCGCGACGTTGTCAGACTTCATCTAGTGCAGCGTGAAAATAATTATATATAATATTCTTTCCTAGGATAGTTACCGCGTGCGCGTAATAACATGCTTATAAGCGATTGTGTTTTACTAGAAACATTCTCTGCCGTGATTTTGACACTACTTGTAGAAGTGTGATAATATACAAATGGGAGATAAGAAGAATCGAAAACAAAAAACATCACTTCTTATAATCTTTATAAGTAAACGTTCATCGATGATTTCGCCAATTTACTTATATTAGATAATTTTTTTATTGAATATTTTTATTTATAAATCTAACTATTTTGACCGATTTTTATCAAACTTATATGAATTAATTGTTCGTTAATTTTAACGTCTAAACAGAAAAAACTTAAAAAAACCATAACTGAAATAATAGGTAAACAGTCAGGTATTTTTATTATGGCAGCTGCTCCTTACAGTGAAGAATATTTTTTTTATAAGATCTCTTCCCGTAGCAACCATCAGCTATAACATCTATGATGGCAATGCCGTTCGAATTCACCCTTCCGATTCAGATAAAAACAATTATATTTTTTAGTACCTACACTGTAAACGCTTTTTAGGAGGAAACCTATACGCTATTGCGAAATTTCTTGAGGACAAACATCCATACATACAAACTGACAGACAAAATAAAAATGTACCTCTAAGCAGAGATGCTTCGCTCGTTTTACACATACCTACGTATTGAGTCTAAACAAACACTCGTCAGCATCAATTCGAATTTCAACGCACAGAGTAGTCTTGTTACAGAAACTTATTGTAACAAATGGTAATACGAGGATTTTTTTCTCAGTAATCAATACCTACTGTTTTTGTTATAGAAACAATCAAAATTTATATTTTATTTACGTAAAAAGCGTTTACAGTGTACTAAAAAAGAAAATTGTTTTTATCTGAATCGGAAGGCTGAATTCGAACGGCACTGCCATCATAGATGTTATAGCTGATGGTTACTACGGAAAGAGATCTTATAAAAAAAATATTCTTCACTGTCAGGAGCAGCTGCCATAATAAAAATATGTAACTATGAATTTTTCGATTGATTATGTAAATATGAATTTTTCGTTAATTTTAGCGTCTCTTAGAAAACAGAAAAATACTTTAAAAAAACAATAACTGAAATAAAATGTTTACCTTTTATTTCAGTTATTGTTTTTTTAAAGTATTTATCTGTATTCTTAGAGACGCTAAAATTAACGAAAAATTTTTTCATATAAGATTGATAAAAATCGGTCAAAATAGTTAGACTTATAAATAAAATATGCAATTTTTTTTTTTATATACCTATTACAATTTTTTATTGAGTTTTACCTAACCCTGCAAACCTCGTTGTTGATAAATAATGCCATCAGTGATATGAGCTGCCAACTGCTCACGATAGCGGAATTTTGAAGGTTGCAACTCGCACGATATTCAACGAACGAACTCGAACGATAGTTTCTACGAATTTTTCTCAATTTTTTTTAATGTTTTTACTAGGTTACTGAAGTTTAGTTTAGTTTACTAGGTAGTAAAGTTTAGTAAAATCGAGTTATTATTATTCGATAATGAGTAAAGTTATATTTGAATTGAGTAATTACTACATACTTCACCTTCTGTACAATAGTAATCTTTAACCTAACTTTCAGAAAAGTACGATGTTATTTCTCAGAACTTACATTACTCTATGTCAATATCCAAACTGTGCATAAGACACCATCTATCTATACAGTTGACAAAATTATAGACGGCAGGCCAATGCCCGCTCATTTGTTTCGCCCAGAATCAAACAGATGGCATGGCATAGGTAAGTATCAGTACATACTATTATTTATTCTGTGGCTCAATTCTCAATTGCGTTTGTCTATACCCGTCGCCTTAACTACCATTCCTCTTATGCTGTGCAGGCTCACTCTATGGAATGCACTGCCATTGTCTATTAGGCAGGCAGAATCCCTTCCTATATTTCAGAACTCGTATTCATTCAATATATCTCCTAGTTCTAGACTAGTGCTGGTATATAACATAATTATAAATATAGTTGTATACAATTTAATAGCTTATTTTCAAGTTGGTCATATTTTTTTTGTTTGCAATTTAGTGGTGTTGTTATTTTTAAGTTTTTTCTAATATAAGTTTGGTAACAAACCGTACCTTTGCTAATAAAGGTTGCCTGGAAGAAATCGGTTTAGGCGATAAGACCGCCCAATGTACTACGATCATCATTACTGGTTTGTGACAGAAAGCAGTAATTAAGTTTAAATATTGTTATTTATCAAGTTGTGTACACTGTTGTTTTCTGAGACAAATATAATTTTATTCTATTCTATTAATCTATATTTCTTTTGCTGTATATTCTGGTTGGTGTGCAATAAAGTCATTATCAATCATTCAACTTTTGATAATGAAATAAAAAACCATTTATGTAATTATACAAATTTATTTTAACTTAGAAATATTTTTGGAATACATTCACACATTGTTTTTTTTTTTCCAAAATCTATTTTATATTCAGTATGTTTGTGTAGGAATTAAAATTAGATATGAGAAATAGATACATTGTTTGCATTATACCATCTAGTGTAGGGCACAATTTATGTGGTCCCTTATTCCCTTACTATGAAGAAGTTAAGTTTAATTAAGGTACCTAAGACAAGTGTTGGCAGAGGGTTTCGCCGCTAATAAGTATATATGTAACTGAGTAATGTATCAAAAAAATGTTATTAGGATGTTGCACATAAAATAGTACCTAATTAATGATGATCTTCGATTGACACTAGAGCCATATTAGTGGAGGATAGAGTGCAATGTAAACAGCTGGAGGAGGCCTATGACAAAAAGGGAAACTGAAAATATGTCTCTTAACTACTAGAAAAGTTTATATGTATATGTTTATATATTTGAGAGACATTATTTATCACTTTCACAATGATAATAAAATAATAATTTAAATAAGAAATAATAATCCAACTCAAAACAAACAGCTTTTGTAAATTGTAAGTAATTACTACATGGAAATTTAGATGTCTTGCACACATAAGGATCATTCCCAATTTAATTTCTCATCAGTGAATTCATTTCTGTCTGCCCCATATATGTGACCACTGAGGCAATTTTGCTATATGCCTGGCTGGTAACTGCCCTAAGTTGTATTCTTTATATTTCTCTTCTTATTCTCAGTGAGGGTGATATGTCCTGCACTGACGTCTCGCTTGGGGTGTATTGTGCATTCACTTGGGATATTTTTCTTTATTTTCAACAGTGTTTTCAGTACACACTTGTCATCAAAAGCCTCTATGGAGTTACTTGCACTCGAGAGGTGACAAGAAAAGGCAGAGTTGGGCAAGACAGGAGCATTAAAGAAACTCAGCCATATTTGGGACAAGTTGACTTGCTGTGTAGAATCAGGTGGTAAAGTCTGTCATTTGAATCGTCTCAGAATTGCATTGTGGCTAAATGGCCGCTTTGTCATAGAATAAGCTAGTCAGTATTAAACAAAATGTATTTTTTAATACTAACTCTGATCTATTCTATGTCAAATCTGCCATTTGGGCACAATGCAATTGTAGTTCTCGAGACGATTCATATAACAGATTGACCACCAGGGTAAGAGCTAGCTAGTAGTATATTAAGGTCATGACCAGGTTATATTACAAAAGTAACACTTTTGAACAAAGGATGTCATAACTTCATAATCAATATTTTACTGAATTTGTACTACAAACTACCAGCCTTATTCAAAAATGCATCTAAAGTTTGAGCGACTTCGCTATGTCTTATTTTATGGTACAAAGAAAGACATGTTAATATTTGAGATATGATTGAATGTAAAAATGATGATGCTGATAGATTCCAAGAGCAAAAGTTTGTTTATATAGTAGCCAGCAATCCTAGAAAATCAAAAGCGACGTAGTGGGGGATTTCCATGCAAGTGCACTTCTTCTTTTCATATCAACATTTGAGCCTCGGCAAAATCCCTGCCCTCCACTAGATGCAGCGCCTATCTATTTGAAGTAGGTGTAAATAACAAAACTTCTGTCTCGAGAATAAATACCCTATAATCAGAATTGTTCTGAAGAAAAAAGCTGGCCTTATTTAGATACTAATCATAATACATTATGTATCGGCCTCACATAAACATCACTAGGTTGACTTATTTCTATACGGAAACGTTCAGAAACATATACGGCACTGAACAATATTAAAAAACTACACGAACACCAGAAACAACGCGTTTTCTCCGACGATACCTTAGTTTCGAAATATAATCACAAACGTTTTGATACTTAACACTAGTGAACTGTTAACGACGTCCCCTGCCTCGGCCTCCACGTCCACCGCGAGGGCCTCCCCGGCCACCACGACCCCTGCCTCGACCGCCTCTGCTACCGCCACCGCCTCTGGGGAACCCGTCACGCTTCCCACGTCCCTTTGGTGTGTCGTCGATCAACAACGTTTCTAAGGGCAGACTGTCCGGGAGCAGGTAGTATCTGATGTTGTTCCCTCTTATAGTTAACGTCTCCATAGACAGCTCCTCTTTGTTTTTTAGCGTCACTTTAACAGCTTTTAGATGAGTGTTCATAGCCACATCAACGCCGGTTATTGTACCGTGGACTACCGAGCCATTCTTTAATTCGATCGTCACTGTTTCGTGACTTAACTTCATTAAAAATCGAACCAATTTCATTTTGAAGGTTTGATTATGATTTTTTAGCAGAAACAAGACTGGCGTCAGTCGGTGAAAAATTATAACCTCAAAAAACCCACAAAACAAAATATGGCGGGCGGTCTGAGTGTGACTAGGTTATTTACTGAATTTCTCCTAATGTTTTTAAACACTTATCCAAAAATGTGTGTGATTAAGAAACTGCGTCTCTTATTAACTTAAGTGATAAAAAAAATAAGTACTGGTAGTTCAATTAACTGTCGACCTGTTAATTTTTACTTGACCGATTTTTTATTTTATATCCATGAATTACATGTAGTGTTGTATTTACACGCCCGCATGTCTGTAGGTACCTACTAAATATAATTGAAATGGGCCAGTAAATGGCCCTTTATGGAAGAAATAAAAAAATACTATATTAAATTATTAAACTGTTTTTTATATTAAATTATTAATTGTTACTTAAAATAAATTAAATTATTAAACTATTTTTTTGCTTTGCATAGCCACTGCCAACGATACAAAACATACATACTGTTATCATGACCTCAAGGAGTTTTTTTTTCAGGGTCCAATGCCGTTTGATACTAACAGAGCACTGACTGACAAATTGTCATTCTGACTTTCCGACTATTATAATAGTTGTTTCGTTTTTTTTCATTAAGTTCAATTTGATTCTCTAAATATTTTTGAGTAGGTACTTACTACTTATTTACTTCTTACTTTCAATTATTCCCCTTATCATTAAATTTAATCTTATAACATTTCACAGCCGTCCTACATACTAGTCATGGCAGCCATGCATCAGGACCTTGCAGACGAGCTGGGTGAAGTTGAGTCTGAGGTAGAAGAAGAACAAGAAAATATTCAGGAGAAAACTGTTCGCGCCAGATTGATTCTTACCCGTGAACAGGTGATTCTATAGTAGATTAAATCATCTCTTTTCAAATCCGGGTGTTACGTGCGTGTATTCGTGAATGTTGCATGATATCCTTTACACAACAGAAATCCTTATATCCCACTACTTTATCCGACATATCATTGAAGTAGTGAATATATTTCAATATTTATTTTTGTGCTTATACTGGTATCCCTAACGGTCAGAGCCACGGTTGGCCGGCGGTAAGCCCACCCCTTTGAATCAAGGATGCTATGATTCGATAGCTACGCAATTATCAGGTACATCCTAATGCCAAAGCAAGGGTTGTTAGATCAATAAAGATAATTTTAGTAAGCCCATAAGAGATAGACTATTGTTGTATTTAGTCAAAATTATGGACCCCATTGAATTTTCTATGTCTCATACTGCTACTGATTCCAAAGAAGTTAAAGAAGAAGAACTAAATCCCGTGAATAAGGAAGTTAATGCAAAATTCACTCTTTCTAAAGAGCAGGTATAATACATAAAGAAAAATATTTTGATAGTAGGTGTTTGCTGAAATGTGTTTCGTATAACAAATATATAATTTGATAATGCGTGAGGAAAACATCTATATAAATATGTGAAACAAAGTTACCTAGAGTTGTACCAGAAATAATATTTTACTTTCTAGGAAGATGATCTCCGCGAGGCTTTTAATTTGCTCGATTACACAGGAGAAGGCAAAATAAAAGGCGATGACTTCAGAGTTGCCATAAAAGCTTTAGGTCAGTGTTTTTTAATGTGTTTAGTGATACAATATTGTAGGTAATTGTGGAATTAGGTGTACATAAAAAGTATCTCAGTCTCGTTCACTTACATTTTGCTTCCGTCACTACTCGAAAAAAAAATGAAAAAATGTAACCAATTTCTCCAATAATATCATCTCAAATTTGCACGGCTTCTCGCTATTCCCGTTTCTCTCCTATGCAAAAACTCCTCATTTGAGCTCGCTGGGCAATGCGAGTAGCAGTAGGTAGCAGTATCATAGAAAACATCTTATTTACTTATGGCTTGCGTAAAATGCGTATCTATTCATTGCTGTAAAGCATATTGACCTTCCAGTTCATTCGGTTCTCTTTCGCTAGTTCCTAAGAGATATACCTATTGAATACCTATAGTACCTATTGAAGAAATTGTAAATAACAGTTTGCGGAGTCATATTCGCTTTAAGAATAACTCCTTGCTGCTGAGTTGGAGCGAAGAAACTTAAATATTATTTGTAGTTCCTGTTATTACTAGTAGTTTCTTTCTTATTTTATATTGTTTACCTGTACCTAAGTCTTTTATATTTATTGATTATAATTGTGATATGTCATAGAGGTTGAAACCTATATCCCAAGACATATAAATAGGTAATGATATCTCAGGTTATGAACCAACGAATGAAGAGCTACAGCACATGGTAAATGCAGTCGACAGAGGCGGCAGCGGCAAGCTCAGCTTTGAGAACTTCGAGACGGCCATCATGAGGAAAATCATGTCCCTGGATAGTGACGGAGATATTATGAAGAGCTTCAGGCTATTTGACATCAACGATAGTGGTAATTAACAAGTTGTTAGATTAGAAGCGAATTAAAAAAAATCGATAGTAAAAACATAAAACTTTGCTAGTGAAACCGCGGAATGCTACCAATATAGCCTATGACCATCTAGAGATATAAACGAATCTCACCTGGCATATCAAAATCGGTCGGTTTAGACAACAAATACACAGACAGGTATATATATATATATTAATAATTTTCGCGAATTACTTTTGTAAACGACGCACACTCGTCTCATTTCTTGGGAAATGGTGTTTTGAGATTGATCTTTGTTTTAAGCCATGCAAATAAACATTTTAGGTCATATAAGCTTCGAAAATATCAAGGAAGTCACGAAAATTTTGGGTCATTATTTGACCGATGAAGAAATAGACGAAATGATCGACGACGCTGACAAAGATTTAGATGGATTAGTAAGTTATTTTTACTGTTGTATCTCTGTAAAAACAAACGGCAGCGCCAGCCGCTAGCTCTGAGGAGAACATGTTGATAATAAGGCTTGAGCCTACCTCTACCTCCAAGGCCTTCCTTGGCGACGCTCTTGACTTTGAAAGCATTTCAGCTTGTTTTGTTATTTTTTTATATTTAAATATAAAAGAAAATAATTTCTAACTTTTGTTCCTACAGATTTCGGTCGAGGAATTCATGAAAATGATTAAAGGTTCTGTTCACATCGTGACACCGTAGTATGGATTCCTTGATCTCGTATTAATAAAAAATTGCTACCAAATCAAAGTTATTTAAATTTACTAGCAACATTAGTCAATAGATCCTTCGGTTGAAGTCATAGAGTTCAATACTACAGAGTAATTCTTATATGATAGCGAAAAGCAACAAGAAAAACAGCCCCTGAACCCCAGACCTTCGTTATTTTATAAAAGCTGGAAGTTTGTCAGCGCACGCTCCCAACACTAAGTAAAGTAAGTTTTTTTGTTCAACTGTGTCACGAGATCTTAAATTAACATAGAGTAAGCATCAACAGCTGTGTCCTTTGCGAACGTACAATATTTGTAAGTCTATACATAATATTAATATTATTTTGTAGTAAGATGAGATGGTAAGAACGACAGATCATTACGAATTTAGGGTTATCGTGACTTTGGCAGATAAACGCTACTAAAGGTGTGTAATATATCGATCTGAATTCATCAAATATTGCTAGTTTTTGGTATTACCATCAGAATATTATTAAAATCGCGTTATTCATTAATTCCAGAAACCCTTAATGTTAATGAAATTATAATTTTACTTACGTTATAGTAAAAAAGTTGATATTTGTATAGTTAATGTAAGTTTTTGTTGATAATCGCTAATTATAAATTAGGGTTTTACAACAAAAACGTTATATCACATAAGATATGCTGTGAGATGGCATGTCCCATTTCTACTTTATTTTTCTAAAAATCTTTCCCACTATGTCTCCAAACATGTCAATTTTTGCTTGTCTCCGTCTATCATAGAGTTAGCGTAGCGATTCTTGATTCTATGGACTCCGATTTTGAATGAATCAACTTCATCACATAAGATATGCTGTGAGATGGCATGTCCCATTTCTACTTTATTTTTCTAAAAATCTTTCCCACTATGTCTCCAAACATGTCAATTTTTGCTTGTCTCTGTCTATCATAGAGTTAGCGTAGCGATTCTTGATTCTATGGACTCCGATTTTGAATGAAGTTGACTAGCAACGGTCTTCTAATCTTGAAGGTTTTGTTAGCGTTGATAATAATATTTTCATTTAGGTACATCAAAGTTTACGTTACAGAGAAAAGTTAATTCGTTACTTTAGATTAATTTTGTGTCTACTTTTTCAACTCGATCATGGGTGAGTACTCCTCAAAACAAACTGCATCTGCAATAATTGATGTGTGAAATTGTTAATACATTTACTTGTGTTTCAGACTCAGATCTCGAAACGAAATGCGAGAACATGATGAACATTGTCGTCGAAACTAGAAAAAAGCTTGGTAAAGCTTGCGTCGACTATGAGAAGAAGTCTACACTAATTGAGAACAAAATTCTGAACTATAAGCTGGAAATGTGTGCCAATTATAAATGCACCTCAAAACATGCCCTACCAGTTATTGATAGTGAAGATTTTGAAGATATAGATAAGTTTCTTGCCGAAATGTCATCACGGAGGCGACGTATTGAGGATTTGAGAATGAAAATCAGAAATGCCCAAGACATAGTGTGTCAACAGAAGTCTAACGATGTGGGAAGGCGTTTACAAATACCTCTAACAATCGAAAATTTATTAACAAGATGTGAAAGCAAATGACCAGTATCTAGATGTACCCCGTGGTGTTGCCCTTGGAATAAGAGTGCCTGTTTTACACAGAAAATAAACCGTTTCTGTTACAAATTCCATCAAAATCTATTCCACTGTTTCACCTTCAAAGATTAGGAAAGTATGAGACAAGTTTTTCATTCAAATTATTATTGTGATTGTGATAAAATATGTATGGTAAAAGAATACTGTGTGCATGAGAAATGAAAGAGTTAAAGTATTATACAATGGAATTATTTAGTTTTAGTAATGTTAACATGTAAAAAATGACTCCAATGTGGAATGCCCCTTTATTAAATAATCTATACTAATGTTATAAAGAGAAAAAACTGCATTTTTCTGTGTAACAATAATAATTAAACTCATAAACTACTGGACCAATTTTAAAAACTTATAAAACTAGCTTTTTGCATGGTGGTAGGGCATTTCCTATCACTCGCCTGCCTAGCTACCACCCTCAAGTTGTAAAATCTGACACCATGCACCTAACGGTGTGTTCCGGCAGCCTTCCTTGAGAGCCAGTGTATTCCAGATTAGGCATGCTCCATCTAGAGCTACAGTATCGCTGATTTCCTGGTTGTGCAAACTTGTGGTCTAATGCCTAGCTGTTCAGATTTTAAAAAAAAAGCTAAATTATTGCTGCATAACGTAATCTGTAAAAAATTAGATATCCGTAGAGCCAATAACAGTGACAACCAACTTAAACTCTGAAACTGCCTTTAATATTGTTTTAATTAATTTTATAACAAGGGAGCTACTGGACTGATTTTTAATAAAAACTATTTGAGACCTCTGGAGAATATCCTTTCAAACAAAAATATTTTTTTAAATCTGACCAAGTATTCATTGAGAAGCTAAAGAACATGAATAAAAATGAGAAGTTTGTCCTCAAGTTTTTTTTTGAATAATTTGCAGAAATACATATTTGGATAATTAAGAATGAGGAACGAATCGTCACCACAATGACAACTCAAACCTTAGGGACGGAAGTTCATAGACACAGATGGCTTGCTAAGTGTTGGTTTCACTAAGATGACTAACTAGACTTGATGCTAAGTAAGCCTAAGACTAAAAACATCCCCATGCTAGTAATAACATGTTGCATGTAGTTTGTTAGTACTTTTGTCTGTAATTTTGTGCGAGGTCCCATATAATGCTACTTAGTGTGGCAGTAACAACAGCCAATAGACTTATACCGATTGTTTACTCTGTCTTAAACGTGGTTCCAGGGACTGTCACTGTTAAAATTATTTGTATAGTTATATTTTATGTAATGATAAGGTCTGTTATGCCCTCCCAATTTTTGTACACAATGAAGTAGGCAACTGATGCAGGTTTCATTAATACACAACATTAACAACATCTTCAGACATACACGGTCCTGGCCGATAATGAAACAAATCCTTTATGTCTGTTGTAAAACTGGAAGCCTCTAGAGCAGATATAACGTCCCACTACTGAGCAGAAGACCGCTCGTATGAAAGGAGTGAGCTATGGTTTTATGCTATAGTATACTAATGTGATATAAAACCAGTTGTGTAATCCATGTATGCTTTTATAAAAATCTGTTTTTAACCTGAACATTAAAATAAATACTTTTAAATATGTATAAAATATTGTTTACTATTCTTAAGATTATTCTTTAAAAACGATTGGGCCAACTGCCTACTATCGATCAAACGCTCCAATAAGATTTGAAAAATAAAATGAGCTCCCGGTCCCTACGGCTCTAGTCTAATTTCCAAATGGCTCAAATATGTAACCTCTACCGAGGCTAGCATATTTTCGCCGCTTGTGCTGTTCCGCCCAATCTTATGATTAGTTTGTATAGGTTGTAGGTAGAAAGCCGTACCATTATTTATTTCATTTATTGCTATTAGCAAATGACATCTAGTGAAAACCGTTAGTACTTTTATTTCATAATTCGAGGCTACTGCCATCTAGCGATGCGTACCAGACTTGATTTGGAAGAGATCATTTTGCCTGTCTTCCGGTTGTTATCCATAGACAATACAGTCATTTCTATGAAGAGTCATATATACTTGAACTTTGGATAATTTAACATTTTTGTAATCTAAATTTGATGAACTGAACTATAATACGAGAATACGCAACTAGATTATAACTTGTCTTGATCTGAGAGTACAATTACTTGCCCCTATTTCACTTTAAATCTCTTCGGGTATTTTTATTGATCCCTCTTTGTCTCCGTAGCAACAAGTTTTATCAATCAAATTGACATAATTCAAATATTACTGATTTTTACTTAATAGTATGAGTAAAAATTTGAAATATGGCTGATATTCAATCGTTATTTAAAGAGCAGTGCATTGTCCCAGATGTAATAACTGCGGCTCCCTCTGAATTGCTAGAAATAAGCTATACAAGCGGTGTTAAAGTTGAAATTGGTAAGGAACTTACTCCTACCCAAGTTAAAGATAAGCCAACAGTGAAGTGGGCTGCGAAGGATACGGAATATTATACTCTTGTAATGGTCGACCCTGATGCACCAAGTCGTGAAAGTCCAAAGTTTCGCGAGTGGCATCATTGGCTTCTTGGTAACATCTATGGAGGAGATATGAGCAAAGCTGAAGTACTATCAGAATACATTGGCTCTGGACCACCTAAAGGAACTGGCTTGCACCGCTACGTTTTTCTCATTTATAAACAACCAGAAAAATGCAACTTTTCAAAAGTCCCAAAACTAAAAGGTAATTCCGGAGATAATAGAGGAAAGTTTTCCATTTCCAAATTCGCTCGAGAGTACAAGATGGGATTACCGTTAGCTGGTAATTTTTATGTCGCCCAATATGATGATTATGTGCCCAAATTGTATGCGAAACTTAAAGGAAAGTAAAATTAATCATTCCATTATTCTAAAACCGATAAGTTCCGTAAATTATTATAAGTGTAGTAGACGCTTTAGAAAAGGTAAAATCTTGTCTATGGTGCAATCAATAATTTCCGCCTCCGCGTGACATTCCCATTTTTCTCTCGTCCGCCATTACCTTTTGGAATTCGCGTAAATTGGTCGTTTGGCAGTGAGCTCACGCCGCAACACGCGTTATCAGTGACAGTTAATTAGTGTACGTGCGTATTTTCGCAGAGTTTTATTAGAACAAAGAGAAGGCACGTTCAATCGTATGTCCATCCAGAATCTCAACACATTCGACCCATTCGCCGATGCTATAAAAAGCTCGGAAGACGACGTACAAGATGGTCTAGTCCACGTCCGGATCCAGCAGCGGAACGGGCGTAAGACGCTAACCACAGTGCAGGGCCTCTCATCGGAATATGACCTGAAGAAGATAGTCCGGGCATGCAAGAAGGAGTTCGCGTGCAACGGTACCGTCGTGGAGCACCCGGAGTACGGAGAGGTGCTGCAGCTTCAGGGCGACCAGCGCGAGAACATTTGCCAGTGGCTGACTAAGTCGGGCCTCGTCAAGCCTGAACAGCTCAAGGTGCACGGTTTCTAAACGCCGCGTCGCCTGCGTCCCATAACATGTTGATCCATAGTCATCACCTGATGAGTGCGTGCGCGTTATAACCCTATCGAATATGTATTTAGAAAGCACCGACGTCTACAGAGAAGAACTACACGGCCGCGTCGGCCTCCCACGACCCGTGCCTTGCGATTCCATGTATAAAGAATATAGAAATTATATCGACGCCGTCTCACGTCTTTAGTTGCAATTATATACCGAACGAAATAGAATATAATCACTTTTGTTTTTTTACGACATCGTATTTTTAAATTGCTGTATTCAAGTAAGAATAAACATGTTTTTGTAAAGTGTGGTGTTTATTATTTGCATTTTGTGGTTTGTGTCCGTGGCGTAGCAACTAACGGGATGGTCAGGCAGTAGTAGGTAGGCACTTGGTGAAAGTTGGCGCGAATTCCGCCGTCCGTAATTTGCCACGCTTCAGGCGCGCTAGTTTCAAGAACGTGATGTTTTTCGCTGATGGGGACAAATCGCTGAAGATTGTCTCAAAACACGCAGTGATCTTTAGCACCTCGTAAGCATAACCTATAAAGATAACATATATGATTCATTATTTTCATGACGCAACCTGTTGCTGTTATAGATTGCGAAATCTATCTTGTCCTCATTTTCTTGTATTGCCTTGTCAGTAAAATTTATTTATGATCACAGAACTTACTTTGTTATTACATTTGTATTGTATCTATTAAATAGTTAAGAAACTTGGCCGTTGAGTTGGAATACGTTTTGTTTATTTATGTTACGACATAAAGATCGCGTTCTCGAACTAATACATTTTATTTGTTTAATATAATATCCAATATCCTAAAAAAAAGTCCTACATCATATAAGTACTTATATTCTGTGATCACAGGTATTAAAAACAAACCTAGACATTAGTACAAACACGAGATAGACTGTTGTTTGATAAACATCAGAAGTACCTCGACTCGAATAATACTTTGTCGTCAGCGGCACTGACGTTTAGTAAGTTCCAATTCAAGGAAAAGTCAAAAGAACCAATCAATGCAAGATCACTTTTAACATCATAGCAATAAAGTTGCAATTTGAAGAGGTCGTGTATAATGACTCAAGTCCTCAATATAGCAATGCGGCCAATGTTGAGGTCATCGAATTGTTTCCTGCTAACAAATGAATGAGTAGTTTAAAACTGTATATGGATTTCTGCTTAAATAAAGTAGTAATGTCTTCAACAAAATGGAATGATTATAAAGAAATAAAGTATATTATGTGTTTATTAGAACTAATAACATGAAATACAAGGGAACACTTAAAGCACACTAATATTAATCACAAAAACATTGTATAACTTTTTAATGGGACTCTGAATCTCACACTAGGAAAGAATCCTGTGTCGTGAGACTCAGTACCTTCCCTTTACAAGCTAATATTCATAGACAATGAAGAGCGATATTGAAATATTACTAAACTAACTTATATGTATAAATATAACTGCTGAGTATCTACAACTATTATTGTTTTTTTTTTTATTTATTTTCATTCAGGTCCCATAGTTGGTACAACAATTTGTCATGTTTACGATGCGGTAAGTGTATGAGGGTGTGTGTGTATTGTAGATGTGTTTGAAGGTTTAGTGTGTGGGTTCTTTTTTTTTTATTATAAAGAAAGTTCAAACTTTAAATGCCCATTTGTCCTCTCAGGAGTTTAACTTCTAATCCTCTCTTAGTATACCTGTAACATGAATGAATAAATTTAGCTTTATTGCTCACCAAACAAAAATAAAAGATACAGGATAACATCATAATGACATTGAATACTCCCTCCAAATTTTAAGCATATTCTATCTTTATGTTATGGCCTCTGAGACTGCCACAAATTTGCAAATGTGACTAGGCTACATCGGCTTTGACTCTGCATAGATTTTGACATGCAGTCAGGAACTAAAGCACTCTTTTATGTAAATAGACAGCATAGGTGCGATGGTAACTGGTGTATTTGTACTAATAAAGAAATAAATTGTCATCCCAATGCTGGGCACAGGTCTGCCCTATGTAGGGGTCTTATGATTTAATCCACTACCCTGACAAGTTAGCGGGTTGGATACTTACTATTTTGGAAAAAACAAGATCCTGTGGTAAGCAAGTTTCCTCACGATGTTTTTATTAACCATTATTTATGTACGTATTAACCCATAGCGTCCCACAGCTGGGCACGGGTCTCCCTGTGAAGGGGGTAGGGCATAGTTCACCACGCTGGCCAAATTGCAGGTTGAAGACTTCACTTATGTTTGAAATTTATTAACCTTCTCCGACAAGCAGGTTTCCTCACGATGTTTTCCTTTGCCGTTTAAGCATGTGGTAATTATTCTTAAAATGCACATTAGATGTGTACCTAAATTAGTTTCATTTTTAACAAACTACAAAAATTTAAATTTATTTTGTAGGTTTAATTTTATTGATATTACCTGATTTCTAAGTGATGGCTTTTTATTGCTGACTAGCTGACTCGGCGAACTTCGTACCGCCTAACAGTTTAGTATGTTTCTCACGGTTAAAACTTAACTGTACTTTCACAAACATTTCAATATCAAAATCAACTAAATCGGCCTAGTCATTCTTGAGGTTTAGCGGGACAAACAAACAGCAATTGGTTTTTTTATATATAGAAGATTGGAATATTCTCTCTATAATATTTTAAATGGTAGTTACCTTCTAACTGCACAAGTGGTATATAAAGCCCATCTAAATCTTTTCAGTACATTGATTTGTTGGTGAATCAAAAGAATAAGAAATAATATGTAAGCCCAATTGAAGTTGGTTGTAATTTTTTTTTTAAATTATGTGACTTAATAATTCACAGCAATCATATAAAGTATTAATAAAATTGCGAAGTTAAGAAGTTAAATTATAATTTAAAATTAAAAATATAGTTTTACATGTATAGTGCCACAAGTGCGGCCTTATTGCTAAAATCTATCTTTTCCAGGCAACCTTTGGATGGAAACTTGAAAAAAAGGAGAAGGATAGGGGTGTACTTAAAATAAAGTATTCATAAATAAAATAAATATTAAGCATTAAGAGTTTATTTTTAATAACATAAATATTAAGCATTAAAAGTTTATTTTTAACCCCAGACGCAAAAATTATAAATTTGACGCGTCTGTGTGTCTGTCTGTAGAATTGTACCTCCTGAATAGATGAACCAGTTTGATTTTGGTTTTTTATTCCTAAAGATGAATTGCAACGTTCTTAGCTATGTTTGGTGAAAATCAGTTCAAGATGGCCGCCGCCACTAAATTGTGGATTACATACTATTTCTTCACGTCTCCCTCAATATGTGTATCAAATGAGAGAGCTTCATTAGTAAAACACTTATAATTACACTATGATACATTTTAAAATTATTAATATAATTTTCTAGTTCCATAAGAATAAAGAATTACGAAAATACAAATTTGAGAATTTTGATAAACCTCCGATGTTTTTGGTGCAGCCATCTTGGATTTGAAATTATGATAGTAAGTACATACCTAAGTGTAGTATTCTAAGTACTAGACAAGTCCTTGCATTTAATATCCATATTGAGGAAGTTTTAAAGTAACAACATTTGTTCTTCGCCATTTTATTGCGGCGGTCATTTTGGACTTTCATCAAATACAGCAAAGAACACTCCCGACTTACACCTTTCATACAAAAAAAATCTAAATCGATCCATCCGTTTGGGAGCTACGATGTCACAGACAGACATACATACAGACACGTCAAACTGACAACACCCCGTCGTTTTTGCGTCGGGGGTCAAAAATATTACATTATTTTTAGTGTCCGACCGAAAGTTCGGTTTCGGCCAAAAATCAAGTTTCCGCAGCAGTTTCGAAACTGATTTCGGAAGTTGTCGTGCACGCTCGCCTAACTTCGTTTCTCGCGGCAACGCTTTTTCTGACGCTGGCGGCCCTGTTCGTTGTTGTCGTTCGGATACGCAGTGCGTTATCGCTTAAGATTGTTGAACAAACTTAATATACTGTATTTTCATTTCATTTCCCAAATTATGCAGAAAAAGGGATAAAATTCACTCATTTTCAGTATTTTAAGAAATTTTCTACTTGTCCACGTGACTTTCGGTTTCGATTTCGGCCGGAAAACCAGTTTCGGTCGGAGAGTCCGACCGAGTTATTTTATAACATGACTGAGTAGTAAAATTGTTATTTGCAGTCTGAAACACTAATATAGCCTATCTTTCCACTATATCAATAAAGATAACTGCAGTATGATCAAATATCGATATTTAGATAATATTTACTGATATGTAAAATACGAGGCTAGATAGACAAAGCAACTTTATGTTGTTTTTGAGAATTATTAAAAGTGTTCATCTTTATAAAATGAACTCCCTATAATAAATATATTTAAAAAAAAATATTGTACCAAGACACAAAATATAAAATTTACAGCGGTGCCTACATTGCTAAAAGAGATCTCTTCCAGGCAAACGTTGTAAGGAGACTACAAGTCTGAGAAACAAATAACTAGATAGATAGATGATCAATTGTTTAAAAAATTAAATACAAGAGAAAAAAAAAATCTTACAAACTATAGTGCTACAAGTGCCAGCCTTATAATAAATAATGCTTGCGTACAATCAATAAATACATACATTTATTCACTAAATAGTCTAATAATATATAATAGTAAAATAAAACAAATAAGCAAAGTACAATAATATGTGATCAAACGAACGCTAGAGTAAAGTTCGTATCAATATTATACGAATAAGGAGGAAATAAAGATATCGAAAAGTAGTATTCTCCAATATACTGGCAACATTGCACGGTCTTAAAGATAATAAAACGCATAGACAAAACCATACGACTTTGCCTTGTGGGTATCTGCGGTTTATTCGTCATTATTTAGAGTACAATAAGAAGTGTCAGAAAAAATTCATGTTTGGGTTTTAGGGCGGGCGGGAGTGTATATCTTTATTTCCTCCTTATTCGTATAATATTGATACGAACTTTACTCTAGAGTTCGTTTGATCACATATTATACTACATAATTACGGAAATAAAGATATCGAAAAGTAGACGTTTAGAGCCAAAATTTAGTGGCAAGTAGTTAGTACATATATACGTTATTCATAGGTCGTCCATGGACAGTAAATATATTACTTTTACTAAATTTTATAACTTTATATAAGTTTCAATACTAATTACATTGAGTTTCCTTGTTACTAATAACATGGGATACTTTTTAAATTTTACAAATTGTTAATCATATTTATAATTTGTTCGTTAAACACCTTGGTTTTTCCTACTCATTGTAATCAAATGTTTATATGAATGTTTATTTGCTGTAAGTACCCGATGAAACACATAAGAAAATAAAAACTAAACCGAATCAATGTCGGCTTAATTATTATTATTTTTATAAGTTTTTTATTTTATTTGTAAAACTATTATTCCGTTTTATTTTTTTATTTGCAAAAAAAACAATTAATCTTCAAATGATATGGCTTACAAATTTATTCTGAATGGACTAATAGAAATTTTTGCTACAAACTATTGTTTTAATATCACCGCTTTAATTAAGACAAATTATGGTAGCTTTATAATGTATCTTCTTCATCTTATCTTTAGATTGTACAAAGAAAAAACAGCCAGTGTTTAATTTGAGAAAACCATTGGCTCATGTATAATTATGTAGGGAGTAATCTGTGCATCATAGAATTCATTATTTTGATTTAGGAACTTTATATATATCGCAGACATCTACATTAATCAGCTATTGTATTAAGCCCACTATTGGTTGGGTCAAAATTTTATTAGAATATAATTATATTATTAAAATTACTAGATTATTCGGCTTGGAGTTAGATTAACTAACCTTGGATATTCAGGCATCGGCCATCTCATATGAGACTTTTTTGTTCAATTTCGATGGGAAACTAAACCATCGTGTTAACATTGTGTTTAAGCATCCAGGCGCTAGATTCCTGCTGTACCATCGCCTCAACCCTGGGGTCGAGGTCCAAGCAAGCTTTGCGGCCAAGTTTTATAGCCCTTTTCCGATCTGCTAAACCATCGGCTATACGTCAGGAAAGCATGTTGCACGCAATATTTTTTTTTTGCGTTAGTATGTAGGTAGGTGGCTGCAGGTTCATCACTCGTAGAAACGTAGGGAAGACTCGGCGGCGCGTGATTTGTTTAATCCCTGTTTGGGGCGTCAGCTAAACCATCGTATTGATCACAGGTCAGCGTCCAGGTAAGCCAACGAAAGTGTCGCGCAATTATCAAGGCCACGTGTAGATTTCATAGATCCGACGATGAAGACCCGACGTTGCAGACCCGATGATGAAGACTTGGCGACGTCGAACGAAATTCTAATACCCGCGGTTAGTGAAGGTAGTGTGTGCTCGTTGCCGTGCACGAAGAAATAGTGACGAATAAACCGCAGATAACTACAAGGCAGAGTCGTATGGTTTTGTCTATGCGTTTTATTATCTTTAAAACCGTGAAATGTTGCCAGTGTATTGGAGAAGTCTACTTTTCGATATGTTTATTTCCGTAATTATTTAGTATAGGTAATACATACAGCAGACAGCTAACGATCACACAGATGACAGATTAAACTTTATCACCTTTTCCTTGAAGCTAGTCAATGATGGGGCTTATCTTATATCCAGAGGCTAAGTATTCCAAAGCTAGACTGACTGGACGGTAAAAGAGTATTTGAAAAATGTTTTGCTGTGCGTTGGCATCTTTAGAGTAAGGTTTTCCGATGACCGAAGAGGCAAGGAGTGGGTATTGTGCAAATAAGAGAAACACTCTTTTAAATATTTTGGCGTAGTGGGATTGAATAGGATGTTATATACATGAGAAAGGATGGGAGCATTCCAACAAAGGCGGATAGGCAGCCACTTGGCACTTGGGCGTGCGAAACTAAGGGATATGCTGAAATTTTTAAGCCGCTCAAATTTGTCTAGCTGGTCCTCTTGAATATCTACAAAGCATTCTTTAGCGTAGTCTAAGATAGGAAGAAGAAGAGATTGTGCGAGCGACCTCCGCGTTCAGCAGCGTTCGACATCTGTCAGGTCTCTCTTGAGTCAGCGATGCGTCCGCGTGGACAGCTGCTATAAAATAATACATTTCCATGTTTTCGTCAAGTATGATTTGCAGTAAAAAGTGAATGTAGTGTCAATTGTTTATAGCAACGATAATTGCGGCGATAAAGGTAATGATTTTTTCGATACAAAAGGTCTATCAAACAAATAAAATTAAAATTTTCTTTTGAAAAATGAAACCATTTCATTAGTATTTTCTTATGACGTTGTCACGTTCAAATAACGTCAGTAAACCGACTTTACAGACAAACGATTTTTTAATTATAATAAGATAAGCATTTGAAAACCAGCTCGCACGACCACGGCCTTAGATGTAGAACAAGCCCAGCCTAGTTGTGACACTTCGTCACCTATAATTATCTAATTAATTATTCAAAGTATTTTTTTTAATCAATTGTAGTAATCAGAATTATCTAATTTAGTAAATCCAATACATCTTTCATTAAAAACTAACAATGTCAACTAAAATTACGTAAATCATGTTTTCGAACGATCCTTGCGCCTGCACACGAGCTCAGCCAATGATAGCGCGGCATAGGAGCTGGGGAACTAGTAACCAACCGCATGCCACGGGCGTTGACTGACAGCTACTAGCGGACTACAGACGTTGAAACACGTGTTCTTATTTTACCACTTCGCGACTAAATCGCGGCCATTTTTTGCACTGAACCTAATTTATTATTTAACGATAGATTCGTTACTCCAAGTGTTGTGATTACCCCGAATTGGGTGAGTGTTGCACAGTTCGTTCTATTGTAAACTGCTTTATAAATATTACGTAAATGACGTGAGTACGTTCAAACAAATGTTCGGTGCCGTAACGGTTATCTTACTCTGCTACTGTTTTTAACAAATTAATTAATATAATATGCCGTTTGCTAATCTTTAAATGTCACTTTTATTACTGAATATACTTTGTACCTTACCCGGGTTTATTTGAACGTACCTAGATAGTTTTAGTCATTGCATATTATCGTAGTATTCTGCCTGTCATTTAGTCATGTAACATACCCAGTAGAATCACGTCATGTTGTTGCTTCCTATGAACTACCATTGTACGTGTTGACTGCCGCATCTCAGAATCTATTAGTTGCACTCGACATTCTTGCTTAAACGTAGGATAGATCTTTTGGAATGTGGTAGTCAAAACCGAAAACAGGACACTTCTAACAACGTCCTAATTTCAGGGTCCATCCGGTACACCTACTCGACGACCCACTCATATTGAATCGGGACTTCCTACTGCTAGCGCCATCTAGAAGTCAGCTTCCGCAACTTGGACATCAGTTCCGGCTACTACTAGTGCCACCCGAGGAAGACGTAGACATTGGAGAGGATTGCCCGACCACTGCTACCGATCTTCTTGCGTTTTAAGGCCAGTCTGTCTAGCCGGTTCTACCACACACTTTAGACCGTGAATTGCAACCACGACCCTGCTCTCATTTTCTATAACTAATTCAATTATACTACCTACTTGGATCGTTTATAGTTGTTTCATTTACTCCTGGTCTACCTCTCTAGGTAGGTCAACTATAGACGTGACAATTGGCGCCCGGCTACAGGTTACATTCACGGCTAAAGTGTGTTGTTTTTCTTGGTTGCATAAAATAGTTATCTTTGGTGTTGGCTATAAAAATAGTTTTAATTTTGATTTTAGTGTTCATTGTGTAGTGTGTCTTTTTGTTGGATTATTTTCTCAGCAAAAAATAAAATAAAAATAGTTTTTATAGTTTTTCAACAGAGACACATTTGGCGACTCTAATATATCATAAAGTTCTTTGCTACACCTAGCTTTGTAATTGCATTTAGTTTTAAGTTTCACTGGAACACTCACCCAATCATAATGGCGTACGGTATAAAATTTCTCTCTCTACAAAAAGCTGAATTAGAATACGAAGTGGAACTTCGAGGGGGAGCCGCGGATTCGGTTCAGGATCTGAGGAAATTGATTGTTAAGATTGCACCTCAGCTTCCTTCAGAGGATATTTTAGAATCTCATCTTGAACCCGCCACAGATTTGAAAGCTGTCAAAGAATCATTGATTAAATCACAGGGTAACCTATCTACCTTAAAATCAAAATTTGATAAAAATTTATACAACAGAGCTGAGAATTTACTTCACCATATTTACCATCGTATTAATAGAATCACTGCGACTTCTGAGACGGCAGATGTGCACAAAGTATGCACCTCTAATTTTAGTACTCAGTATAAAGAATTGTCGGCACTCAGATCTCATTCATCACTACTTCAAACAGGAGCTGCTCTTACCGAAGCTATCCCAGAGGCTGCGACTTCTATAGCCGTTACTTGCGAACGCAGTTTAACGACGGATATTAGTAAATTGAGATTTTCGGGCAAAACCTGCGTTCGTTCCTTTATACAAAAGGTTGAGGAATTTGTTCAGGCAAGAGGAATTACCTACGAAAAAATCTTGTCTCTAGCCTACGAAATCTTTGTTGATGATGCGTTGCATTGGTATAGATGTAACAAGGATAAAGCGCAATCTTGGCAAGAGCTTTGTGTGTTACTTAAAACAGATTTCAGTAGTAGTGACTACGACTACAGGCTAGCTGCCGAAATCAGATCTCGAACACAAGGGGAAAGTGAGAATATCACTATCTACCTCTCCATTATGCACGGTATGTTTTCTCGTCTTAGCAAGTCTTTTTCCGAAGAAGATAAGCTTGAAATTCTACTCCACAATATACGTCCGTGCTACGCTAGCACCTTAGCTGCATCGCCGGTGATTAAGGACATTGATGACCTGAAATCCTTGTGTCGCAACTATGAAAATATTCAATCACGTTTTGCTCAATTTCACGAACCACCTAGGGAGACTGCTACTACGCTAGCTCCTGAGTTTGCGTATAGGGAAGCTGCAAATGGGTCAACTTCTTTTTCTAATAAGTCCCGGCAACATAGCTTCAATTACTTTAGAAAAACTAGTAATTCTAATTTTACTAAACCTAATACTAACAATAATTACCAAACCAAATACCCTGAAGCGCACTCTAGCAATAAAGTCGTCGTCGCTGCTATTGCAGGAGGTCCCTCTGGCTCAATTTATTGTCCTAGGTGTAGAACTGATGACCATACACTTAAGACTTGTAAGGAAGAACGCTATCTTATTTGCTTCAAATGCGGGAAAAAGGACGTTAGTTTTCCAGATTGTTCTAGTTGCAATCCAATTAGCACCAACGTGGCAAAAAACTAATAAACACGGACTGCCTTGACGGTATTACTAAACCAAACCCAAATAGTTATACAAATGCACACGAGTGGAAGGAATGGTTAAGTTTCGTATCGAAATTCTCCACTTTTAATGCTGTCTCGGCAATCCGTGATTACAATCCTAATATAAATAAATCACGTCTTTACGTATCTGTAAAGGTCAATGACGAATCTCTTTCTGGTCTGTTAGATACGGGTTCTTCTGCTACCATACTTGGTGAAGGTAGTCACGTAGAATTCTTAAAGTCGGGATTTCAACTAGAAACTATTGAATTGCCTCAGTTCGTAGCCGCTGGCGGTGAAAAACTCGATTCAATTGGAGTCATACGCCTACCCTTCACTTTTGATGATCAGACACACGTTCTTCATACTTACGTAGTTCCAAGCGTTAAACACACCCTCATATTAGGTATGGACTTCTGGCGACTTTTTGGCCTACTACCTAAAAATCTGGACCGCATTACCTTCTTTAAAGAATCTGAAAAGATTTCTACCGCTGACCTTGAGGATAAAAAACCTAAAGTTTTGTGTTCCTACGAACGTTTGTCTAAAGAGCAGAAATTATTGGCTGATCAAATGATTTCACAGTTCCAGGAGATTTCCTATGAAAAATGTGGCCTAGGTCGCACCTCGTTAACTACGCACGTAATTGACACTGGGGATGCTGCCCCTATTCGTCAACGTTATTACCGAATGTCGCCCGAGAAACAAAGAATTCTCGTTGAGCAACTAGATGAAATGTTGAAAGAAGATATTGTCGAGCCATGTGAAAGCCCGTGGTCGTCACCAGTCTTGTTGACTCCTAAAAAGAACGGGGAACTACGTTTCTGTCTAGATAGTCGAAAGCTTAATGCCATCACAAAAAAGGATGCATACAGCCTCCCCTATATCTCCGAAATCCTTGATAATTTACGTGATGCTAAATACCTATCGAGCGTAGATCTCTCTAAGAGCTTTTGGCAAATTTTGATCAGAGAAGAAGATAGACAGAAGACCGCTTTCTACATTCCTACCCGCGGGACTTTTCAATTCAAGTCTATGCCCTTCGGACTAACAAATGCTCCTGCTACCCAACAAAGATTGGTTGATGCCTTGTTCTATGGACCAGAATTTGAACACAGAGTATTTGTGTTTGTTGATGACGTCATCATCGTTTCTAACAACTTTGATCAACACATAGCGCTCTTAACACGCGTCTTTGAAAAATTAAAATTAGCTAATCTGACGATCAACTACGAAAAGAGTATGTTTTTTAGGTCACAACTCAAATACCTTGGGTATGTCGTGGATAGTAACGGCTTGCACGCGGATCCTGAAAAAGTGGAGTCTATAATAAACTACCCTACCCCTACAAATCGTAAAGAAGTTAGGCGATTCATAGGTACTGCATCGTGGTATCGCAGATTTATCCCTAATTTTAGCAGTTTGTCCGCTTCCTTGAACAAACTAACGTCTCAAGGTAAAAACGCTCCACCTTTCCATTGGTCACAAGAAACCGATAAGGCCTTCATGGAACTTAAAAAGTGCCTGGTCTCCGCACCTATACTTTCCTGTCCAGATTATACAAAACCATTCCAAGTTCACACCGACGCGAGTGACTATGGAATCGGTGCTGTGCTTACGCAGACACTGGATGGACAGGAAAAAGTTATAGCGTATACGAGCAAATCCTTGTCACACCAAGAGCGAAACTATAGTGCTACAGAACGCGAGGCGTTAGCGGTGCTCATTGCTATCGAGCACTGGCGTTGCTATTTAGAAAACGGTCTCATGTTTACGGTGTACACGGATCATTCGTCCCTTAAATGGTTCCTAAACTTAAATAACCAAACAGGAAGATTAGCTAGATGGGGAGTAAGGTTATCTGCTTACAACTTTGAAATTAAACACCGGAAGGGCACCGAGAACGTTGTACCAGACAGCTTAAGTCGTTCAGTACCGATCTCTACTGTCGATCAAGTATTGGAAGTCCCAGCACAAACTACTAGTGACATATGGTACTTGAACGTTTTTAACGGCTGCCAAAGCTCTCCTTCTTCTTATCTTAACTATCGCATCACTAATGGTAAACTATTCCGATACATAAAGTCTCTCAACCCACTGGCAAGAGAATTCGAATGGAAAGAGGTGATACCAATTGAGTACAGGCAGGAACTAATTGCCAAAAACCATTCCGAGCCGACCTCTGGGCATTTCGGAATTTTTAAAACATATAAACGTATTTGTTTGAAGTACTTCTGGCCAAATTTAAATAAGGATGTTGTCAACTTTGTTACCAGCTGCGATACATGCCTATCCTATAAATATCCGAATCACTCAGTGCTTGGAACAATGGGTCGTCCTAAAGACTGTTGCCGCCCATTCCAAATGCTGAGTGTTGATTTGGTTGGTCCCTTACCTGTTTCTAGAAAGCAAAATACATTTCTGCTCGTCGTTACTTGCTGTTTTTCAAAATACTGCTTGCTCTTTCCAATACGTCGTGCTACTTCGGATATTATATCAAGAATCATAGAGGATAAGGTTTTTCTCATCCATGGAATCCCAAGTACAATTTTAATGGACAATGGGAAGCAATTTACGAGCAATATCATGCGGAATTTATTTGCTTACTATAGTATTCCCAATGTTTACTATACCCCACTATACAGCCCACAAATAAATACCGTAGAACGCTACAACAAAACTATTATGACAGCTGTGTCCACTTTTGTAGAAAATGACCATAGGTCCTGGGATACTAATATTTCTAAAATACAATTTGCCTTAAATAGCGCAGTAAATGAAGTTACAGGTTTTACTCCCTCATTCTTAGTTTTTGGCCGAGAACTGCCAAGCGACGGTTCCCACTACGTTGACTGTGATCTGGAAAACCAGATTATTTTTGCCCCACGTGACAGTTACGCCGAAAATCTTGGTAACTTACAAAAAATTTTCGATAAGGTACAATTATCACTCTTAAAGGCACATTCTCGAAGCGGTACTCATTATAATCTGCGCCGAAGGAATGTCGAGTTCAATGTAGGTGACATAGTTTGGAAGCGCACATTCTACCAAAGCGACAAAGATAGCAGATACTCGAAAAAGTTAGCCCCTAAATTTATAAAATGCAGAATTGTTGCTAAGAAATCTAAGCTTGTCTATGAACTGGAAGACGTGATGGGGCGTAATATAGGAACGTGGCATGTCAAGGATTTTAAGCTCACCTAGTCAGGACTTAACTGGATTTTCCCTAGGAAAAATCCTAACCTAAAAAAGGGGGTATGTGACACTTCGTCACCTATAATTATCTAATTAATTATTCAAAGTATTTTTTTTAATCAATTGTAGTAATCAGAATTATCTAATTTAGTAAATCCAATACATCTTTCATTAAAAACTAACAATGTCAACTAAAATTACGTAAATCATGTTTTCGAACGATCCTTGCGCCTGCACACGAGCTCAGCCAATGATAGCGCGGCATAGGAGCTGGGGAACTAGTAACCAACCGCATGCCACGGGCGTTGACTGACAGCTACTAGCGGACTACAGACGTTGAAACACGTGTTCTTATTTTACCACTTCGCGACTAAATCGCGGCCATTTTTTGCACTGAACCTAATTTATTATTTAACGATAGATTCGTTACTCCAAGTGTTGTGATTACCCCGAATTGGGTGAGTGTTGCACAGTTCGTTCTATTGTAAACTGCTTTATAAATATTACGTAAATGACGTGAGTACGTTCAAACAAATGTTCGGTGCCGTAACGGTTATCTTACTCTGCTACTGTTTTTAACAAATTAATTAATATAATATGCCGTTTGCTAATCTTTAAATGTCACTTTTATTACTGAATATACTTTGTACCTTACCCGGGTTTATTTGAACGTACCTAGATAGTTTTAGTCATTGCATATTATCGTAGTATTCTGCCTGTCATTTAGTCATGTAACATACCCAGTAGAATCACGTCATGTTGTTGCTTCCTATGAACTACCATTGTACGTGTTGACTGCCGCATCTCAGAATCTATTAGTTGCACTCGACATTCTTGCTTAAACGTAGGATAGATCTTTTGGAATGTGGTAGTCAAAACCGAAAACAGGACACTTCTAACAACGTCCTAATTTCAGGGTCCATCCGGTACACCTACTCGACGACCCACTCATATTGAATCGGGACTTCCTACTGCTAGCGCCATCTAGAAGTCAGCTTCCGCAACTTGGACATCAGTTCCGGCTACTACTAGTGCCACCCGAGGAAGACGTAGACATTGGAGAGGATTGCCCGACCACTGCTACCGATCTTCTTGCGTTTTAAGGCCAGTCTGTCTAGCCGGTTCTACCACACACTTTAGACCGTGAATTGCAACCACGACCCTGCTCTCATTTTCTATAACTAATTCAATTATACTACCTACTTGGATCGTTTATAGTTGTTTCATTTACTCCTGGTCTACCTCTCTAGGTAGGTCAACTATAGACGTGACATAGTAATACACTGGTTTTCAAAGAAGGGTGCCGGAACACACCGTTCAAGGTGCTTGGCGAAAGATTTGCCTCAACAACAAGATAGTAACATAACAACAACTTCAACATATAAAGTTTTTAATGAAAGTTTGTGGAGCAAAGTAGACTCTTTTAAAAAAATTCTATATAATAATATTCACAACTTAGTGAGGAAAAGTGGAATAGCTGAATTTTAGTTAATTCAACCGATTTAAATAAATAGGTTCTAAATTCTCAAAAGGCTCTTACAAAAAAAAATACCAACCGATGAAGAAATTAAAATATGTAGGTACCTACCATACATAACTAAAAAGTAAATTTTCAAAAACCACAAACATCAATCAAAATATTTTGTGGTGGCGGCCATCTTGGGCTGATTTTCTTCAAATACTTATAGATAAGTACATTCCCGGCACCTTTAAAAAATAAGTCAAAATCAAAATAGGTTTATCTGTCGAAAGCATCGTAAGGAACCCTACTTGTCGGAGAAGTAGTTTTCGAAGATAAGTGTAGTTCCGAACCAGCTATTTAGCCAGCGTGGTGAACTAAGGCCTACACCCCTCATAAGGGAGACCCGAGCCAAGCAGTGGGATGGGTCGGTACGTAAAGAGTTATTTCCACAACAGCTTTGGGATGTGACTAGTAAGTAGATAGGTCGTTGAGCTGGAACTAAGCGAATAAGTAGGTACCTACTGGCAGAACATACCTAAAGTATCGGACTAGGCTGGAGTTCCTGAATGAAAAAAAGTTATAACTTAGCTATATGTAGCGTAATCTTAAAGTTAACTTAGTCTTTGATTTTTAACGAACCTCGATTAAAAAAGATTGACGGTAGATAAATTTGAAAAATAAGCACAAAAAAAAATCTCACTGGTTCGACAATCGAATTATTATTCGAACTAGTGAGAACAAATGTAAATATACACCTGAGTTATGAAGTAACTTCACAGTAAGTGGGTAGCTGATCATTACTTAATCTCAGCCATAAGTTATGGCTTATAAGTGAAACTTGAATTTCAAGTCGCCAATAATATTATGTAGTACCTATGTAAGATAATCAAAATATGTAGGTAAACACTTACCTATTATAGTTTCTTTTGCAGTAAAGGTATGAAGTACCTACAAAATATATCACAAAAATAAAAAAATAAAATATGTCTAAAAAATTTGTTGACAAAAACGTACATATCTTTCATAATATCTACTAAACATTACAATATTCTAGTCCTTTCTTCCTTGTAGTCCTAGTTTCCGCGTTGTAAACTTCTGATGGATAGCATTTTAATAGAAAAGAGCAAAATCAAAACGCAGCAATGACTAATTTGACAGCTGAAATGACATTGACAAATGACAGCTATGACAGCTGTTCAGTACTGAAAATCGCTGCGATACAATTTGTCAGATTTGTCTGCAGAGTGCAGTTTAGATGCGAAAAATTAAAATAAATTACGAAAACATTAAATAGATGTTCAAGTTAAACACTTAAAGACGTGTGACATTTGGAATTTTAACGCTCGATTATAAGATTTTCAAAATCAAATTTGGCCTAAAACCAAATAAGGTATAAGTACAACTTTCAGTGCTGTTAAGAAAAGTGTTGGTTTTTAATCAATTTTCTAATTGTGTTAATATGATATTACAGCCAATTGTATGTGAATAAGACGTAGTCATGGCAGAGAAAAGTACGCTAACGCTGGGCCAGCGAGTTCTTGTCGTAGGCAAGGATGTCAAAGGTTCTGTAGCATATATGGGATACCCTACGTTTGCCACGGGCAAATGGATAGGCGTTGTTCTAGATGAACCGAAAGGGAAGAATAACGGTACTGTTCGTGGTCATGCTTACTTCAGGGTAAGTTTTTTTCGCAAATAACCACACTATAATATTGTAAAAGCTAAAGTTTTGTGTGTCTGTGAGTATTTGTTTGTGGCTCATTCACGCAAAACTGCTGAATGACTTTGGATAAAATTTGGTACGAAGATAGCTTATGTCCTAGATTGACACATAGGATACTTTTAATTCTGGAAAAATGCAGTGTTCCAGTGTGATACTAAAATTTACCACTGGTAACACCATGAGGCACAGTTGATATTCTCCATAATTATACAAAATTACATGGCATCACCAAAATTGGAGAAATCCTAGTGAGGATTTATAAGTGTGAAACACTTTTTATTTATTTTAATTATGAACCTGCATCCTTGAAGTAAATAGTGAGTTTTATAAATAAAAAGTACTAAGATTCTGCTATTCAAAATATTATTATTTAAGGAAAACAGTAAAACAGTGGAACAGCTTGCCTCTGTCTGTAGATCCAGTAGACTGTGATGAAGCGGGGTTAGAATAGGAAGGAATAAATTGAACTTACCTCAAAAGGGTCAATATCGAGTAAAAACATTAAATTAATTATTATTGGTTTTGAATAGAAGTTAATGCATGAAGATGTGTTATTTAATTACATACCATTGGATAAGCATTATGGTATTCCCAATGCACCCAAGTATTGGCTATCCTTGCAGGCTCCAATCTACTCACTAACTACAGACAAATATTTGGAACTACATAAAGTTACTATAAATACATAAATATAAAAACTTGTTACATTATAGGTACAATATAATACAAGTTTGTAACATGGCAAATACACTTCTCGCACCTGGTACTCTGGTCCATAACTTGGAATTCTGTTCTTTTACCTGGTACTGAGTCCTCATATCTGATGCTCTGTTCTCTTACTTGGCATTCTGTTCTCAATTTTAGTGTGAAGAAAACTATGGTGTGTTTGTCCGTCAAACTCAAATCCAGCTGTTGGATGCTGAGGACAATCCAATGGAGACATCTATGACCACTTCCACTGAAGAAATGGCTCCACGCAGCACCACCACTAACCGGAGACTCAGCAGGTATATGCTTATAATAAACCAGAATATGGCAGCATTGGTGTCCAGATCTTGTAGGCTGATTTTAAGACCTGTATTTTTTATTTTTGCCAAATATGGTATTATTGGAGTAATAACGGAAAAAGTCCAAACCATCACAGATACTAGTAATTAATTACTATCGAAATCCGAAGTGTCTCAACTTTCTAGTTAGTTCAAAGAAATAATCATAGTGTTTGCAAGAAAATACTTTAAAAAATCATAAAAAGGTTAGACATATCACCACCCAACTCAAAAGAGTTAAGGTTCTTTTTTCATTAGTAACAAAACTCCTTTGATAAATTGTTGAGACTAAATACTTTTCATTCTGCAAAAATTAGTTTAAATTGCTAATCATCAGTGTTACCACATTTAAATATATATTTCAAAGCCCAGTAATGGCGACACCAGCGCCCAGCCCGACAAGAGTACAATCCAGAATAACAGGGTACACAATATACATACGCTATAGGAACCAATACAAGAGGTTCTTACTTTAACTAGCTGAAGTATTGCCAGGAGGGAAAATAATGAAAACTTGTTGCCAATATGTGTATGTCTTATTATGAATCTGTAGAAACTTATTTGAGAAGATCGTATTGACTAGCTGAGGTTATTGCTATGGGGGAAAATATAGGTAAAAGAGTAATTCTATGTTGTAATTTTGTAAATGTCTCTTTAAAACGCTATAGAAATTAAAAAGTAGTTTGTGGGAGGAATTATAGAAGTAATTTTTATTCCATGTTGCCATTGTGTTAAATGTTTCTCTGACTGTAGTTTTGGTATTGCCAGGGGAATAAATAATAAAATATAATGAGTACATGTTGCCATTATGTGAATGTTTCTATGAGATGCTGTAGTACTTAATACCGAAGCTTCTCATGTTAGCTATAGTATTATCAAAGCGGCTTGGGATTCTTAATTTTTTTATGTGTTGTGCCATAAAAAATATTATGGCATTACTTGTACAATTCTGAGATTACTTTAAAAGGGTTAAGGTAAGTAAAGTAACTAGATAATGCAGATTTACTTAAAAGTAATGAGAAACATCTTAAGAGAGACTTTGGTATGTCAAGACTAGCTACTTCTCTCTTACATCTTTAAAAAAAAATGTGCTGTTTGATAAATTTGGTGCACGGACAAATGTGTCTAACGAAGAACTTTTTGTATGCAACATATAAAAAATCCCTTTTATTGAATTAAAAAAAAATCTACATCAAAATTGTTTGCTTAGATGTAACAAAGTCTTCCTTAACCTGATCAGCGCCAGCATCGCCGTCGTCTAAAATTTTCAAAACTGTGTTGAAATTGTGTCCCATGGTACGAGTATACGGCGCTCGACAATGCAGTTTTAGCATGACGTGGTAATGGTTAAGAGATTTCTCATTGAACACTGTAAAATGTTACAAAATCATCATAAATTATTTTTTCTAGCCTAGATTTTCTAGATATATTTAGTGAGTTCATATCTTTGAAGGTAATTATTTCGTGGTGTTTAGCATTTAGGTGGACTAAAAGCATGTTTTTTTTCAACATGGCGAAGCATTAAATATTGTTTTATGCACACATGTAATTCTTATTGTTTAATTTTTTTTTGGGAAATATTTAATGGTAAAAAAATTCTAATATGAGATTTTAATTGAATTAAGTTTATTTTAATTTATTAAGACTTAAACATACAGAGTTATGGATAATGGAATTAGTGCTAAGAATAAAAGTAACAAATCCAATATCTGGATTTGTTACTTTTATTCTTAGAAAAAATTATCAAAAATAAAAAAAAACCAATGAATTGAGAACCGCCTTCTTTATTTGAAGATGTTTAAAAATGTGATTATTACAAACTAGTTTAAATCTAATGTTTAACAGATGCAAAACTATATTTTCTATTGCTAATTTCTGTCATAGATTATTTATTTTTTATCGCCATGTGTGCATAGACAATTTGTCGCCAAGGGTCTACTGTCACTTTAGAAATGTGGGTAGATAATTGGGCCTCTTCTGAGGGCTTTAAATAACATTTCTGAACCTAGCTTTGTAAAAATATGGTTAATAATAATAACTGCAGTTTTCATAAAAAAGATAAAAATGTTATTGATCTGTAAGTTAAATCCCTCAGAATTTGAGCCCGATAGATAATAACATACTTTCTCATGATCTAGGTATTTCTGATTTCCTTAAAATTACTTCATATCATTGTTATAGAGGACTGGAATTTATTGAAAAAAACTTGGTGCACTGGTTATACGAATATCATATTATATAGTTATCTGCCTGAAAAGGATAATAAAACCTTTACAGCGCCATAGTCCTACGTGACAAGCGCTGACTTGCCCCGTGAATCATTCTCTTAGACTAAAGTGACGTAAAAAGGTCGGAGATTGAGTGTACTTGGATGCGTTCCGTGCCTCAAGGTTTAATTGTTTCGTTGTTTTTTACCCTACCCTTAGGTACCGAATGCGTTAGTAGAATATTTACTCTGACAGCAACTCAACCTCACACTTCACGGGAAAATAGCCTTTATTGCTATAGCCATGTATTGTCTGTCAGATAAACGTCAGAGTTTTTTGACCGAGCTATTTTGATCGTTAAATAGCTATAACCTAACTTACGCTCCGAACGCGTCAGTTGCATGTCAGTTGTTATTTACACTGAGGCCGCGAACGCGAGAAGAGCGAATAGTTGCACCTAGAGGGTAGGCACGGAACGCAACCCCTTAGATTATATAGATTCCAGTTCTCTATAAGGTTCAGTACGGAGTGTTGTATGGCTAACTGATAGTTGTGTTCTCTCCCGCTAGTATAACAGTGGCCCAGAGGTCTAGACCCACCACGTGAGTACTGGATACACTAAGTAGAACGCACCAGCTTCATATCAACACGCACTTTGTACATTGTATAGCTTGCTGTTCGACTTTAAGAGGGAATACCAAAGCAGAGCTTCTATAGATAGATAAATTGATCTATTCTTTATTGCAGACACACAAAATATAAAATACAAGAAAACCACAATCTTTTATTCATACAGTTTAATGATGTTTGTCCCCTCAATCTGAATCAGGGAGAACTTTTATCCTGTTTTGTCCCCCTGCGATATTATAAATATGAGAAAACAGTTTATGTAGAAATATTTTTCCGGTCTGTTCTCTTATCAGCCATAGGTAGGGAGACAGACAGGGCACAGACAGGATATTTTATCCTGTTTGTCTCCTTGCGATGTATTTATGCGACAAACAAGAATACATTATATAGTTTTCTTGTTGTTTGTTAGTTAAAATTACTAATGGATGGAAAGAATTATAATTTCCATCCCCATTTAAAAACGAAATTTATCACTAAAAGCGAATCGGTCGACTTGGCCGGGACTAAGGAATCAAAGTGAAGAAATGAATGTGAATTAAAAAATGAAACAAGGAAGAAAGTTAGGGAATGCGTTTGTAAAACTCTTTGCTGGTATTTCCTCTTGATTTCTATACTTGGTTTAGAATATTGAAACAATGGAAGATGTCGCAGCTCTCGCGCTCAAATTTCTCTAAAATGAGTCTTGGAAGTTGGAACAAAAATTATGCTGTCAGGGTCTTTTCAAATCGCGGTTACTTCTAGGCAATAGTGCTACATCTTAACCCGCGTCATCGCAATACTTGTGTTTGTATTAATCTATAAAAAATACGAGATAACCAAGAAATATTTTGTTTCGCGCCACTCGCCTTCAGCGCGAACTCCACCATATTGCTTAGTAGCCGCGTTAACATATTTTTTTTCAAAATCATAAAAAGTAAACGATGTTAAAAAGTAAGCTAAGCGAAACAGCAAAGTGTAAATTTAAATAATTTGGAAACCCACAATTTTTGTGCATAGTTTTTGATTTTGGGTTATCGGTTGGGTTAATACTAAGCCGAAGCGGGTCATTATACGAGTACCTACTCAGAATTATGAACAACTTTCTCTATGGAAACAACCGGGATTATTAAAAAATATAATAATTTATCTGTTACTGACGATCGGGAAATTATTTTCTAAAAAAGAAACATATTTGATTTTTTTGAATTCCGGGTTTGTCTCTTTCTGAAAGATGTTTATCGTAAAGCTTTTTGGCTTAGTTCACGCCTTACCGATGACATTATATATTTGATTTTAGTAAGATATTTAAATTTTATCATATTATTAGTACATTAGGTATCAAAAGTTCGTCCGAAACAAATATATATTTTAAATAAATGAAACGGTTATTGCTTTTTTCCATAAAAATTATGTTTTAGCTAATTTTTACTTATTTTATATAGTTCTATGTCTTATATATCTATCTTAAAAAATGGTTAGTCATAGGTAAAGGTATTATTGTGATATTAATTATTGTGCATGTTTGTAAAAACTTATGATTTTACTAATATGTAAATAATATTACATGGTAGCTTCCTGCAGGACTATCGGCTACAGTTAGGTATGAAAGCGATGAAAGCAAGAGCTAGCGAACTTTGTTTCGTTTTGGTAGTTCACCTTTTCAATGCTGTCAAAATGGAACCAAATTTACTGCCATTGTATAGATTTGTCTTGCTATATCTTTTTATATTTTGTTTGGGATGCAATAAAGCTACATATATTCATTCATTCAAGTTTGCATGCTCTTGTTTTCATCACTTTTGAGCCTAACTTGGACCGATAGCAATACTGGTTCAATCCCCGTAAGTGGACAAATATATGCCCGAAAATTGACGAATTTTATACGAAATTTAATTATAACTCTTTCAGAGATCTTGTCTGTCATTTTAAGAAAGGGTCTCGAAGTATAGCGTTTTTTGCTCTTACCCCTGGCATTGGCCTGGGCGTTTATCCTCGAGGATAGAAGTTATTCACACTCTACATTGAGACGCATTTTTAAGCAGTTTCATTAATTAAGGCAGTTGTAATGAACCCAATTCGGTCAGTCACACTGCTTAAACTAAAAGTTCCTAAAATTATACCCATCCTTGTCTCACTTTTGGAAACAAAAAGAGGGGAGACAATTTTAGAACTGTCAAGTTAGGTTAGTTTGGCAAGTTTGGCCTGACCGAATAGGGGTCATTGTGTTCATTCTAATAGTAATAACATTTACTAACATAAAGTTGGTGGCGAATTCAAGGGTGCGTCGGAAGGCGTCGCCGGCGCAAACCAAATCTGGAACTCTATCGATGTCGAGGTAATGTAACTACAGTCAACACTATAGTGTGGTAACTTCGTGGGTGACTGCGTGCGTCTGTCTATCTCTGTCTGTCAACCTTCAAGATAGAGACGAGTGAACGAGAAGGACTAACATGCACAGTACGCGCACGAAGTTGCCGCGCTATAGTCCTCCTCAGTCATAAAAACTTGAAACACAATCCTGTATAGATGAATACAAATTTTTGCTTCGTACGGGCAGATATTAAGGGATTCTGTTGTTGTGTTTTGTGATTATAAAAATTACTGGTACCATTACCAATAAAAAATATATCACTACTAGACAATTTTGATAAATTTGTATGGGACTTGGGAAGACTAAAGTCTAATTAAATCTAGGCGAATTACCCAAAACAGTGCAGTAGTCTATAACTTGTAGAACATACTCTTTCTACGGAGAATATTTCTACGGACTGATACTTTATTGATGTCATAAAATAACGTCAATTCGCAAGAAGATCTTTGTAAATATACATATTAATAAAATTAGGAATATACTCCGATTTACAAATTACAAGTTATTATGAATGAGGAGGTAGGTAAATAAATTGTATATTAGAAGCTTAGGAGCACTGCATCTTTATATTAATCGGTAGCGAACGGCTTGGAAATTTTATGTTAAAAATATAGTAAAAATAGTTCATTGTAATTGCTTATTATATACTTAAAAGTAAACCGGCACACGGTGTCTTTACAAAATGTCCTAAATTTGGGAAAAGGAAATTGAAACGAAAGCCGGTTTTTTTATTTACTTACCTCAATTTATAAATAAATACTAAATATATTTTATTTAATATTTTTAACAGTTTAAATACTTTTTTTTACAAAATGTAAGTCACAAATTATTTTGATCCATATAAGGTCACGTTAACATTAAAGAGTCCCCATGCCCGAACGTACCCATCAGGCTAGCAGAGTTCCCCCTCTGAATGGCCATCGAGATAATATCTCGTTGGCCATTCAGAGGGGGAACTCAATTTTTAGCCCAACATATTATGTTGGGCTAAAAATTGACCGGAACGGGGATCGCGCCCACAGTTCCGCAAACGATGTCCCGGATCCGCAACAAACTTGAAAATTGTCTAAAATATTTTCTTTTTGCCATTGATTTAGAAAACCGTAACCGTTACATCTATAGTAACACATCTAAATATGGACACTTTAAAAAAATGCGTTATTCATAAACTGATTCTTTCGATTATTTTTGTAGAGATTTCTCCCAAGTTTTTATATATTTTTTTGTTATTGAGACTGAAGTAGATTTCCGGGATATGCCTACAATTGGAACCCAGGATACAATTACCTTAGTTTTGTTGGATCAACTAGTCAAAGTAATATAATTTTAAATGACAACATCGCGTCATATCCGGTTCCAACGGAAGATCAACGCTGATTGTTTTGAAACTGTATTATATTGCATTGGGGCCAGTATGTGACAGAAAAAAAGACTATATTTTTTGTAGTGTCTAGTTTGTGTGATTTGCTAGAATTATGGTCAATGTTTTGCTTGTGCTTTTGTCATTGTTTTTGATACTGTTAAAGTCAAGAGCGCTCGCTCGAGTCTTTCGAGGTGGTGAGAAGGAACCACACTATAAAAACAAAAATATTTTTCGATTTCTCACGCTGACATCAAGACGAGGCGAGAAAACACTAAATATCTTGTAGATGCCATCTTATTATAAATGGATTTCCGCAAAGTAACGCTTGACTCCATCAATTGTATCAAAATTGATCCAGTGGATTGGTAATTAAATAGAATTAACTGATACAAATATACGGGAGCTGAATTGACGTTGTTTAATACTTTTTTTTTCAAAAACAACTTGTATTAGCTAATTTTGCCACATTATTTCAAACTAAAAAAAAACAGCATCCAGTCGAATTGAAAATATCCTTTTTCTGAAGGCGGTTATAAAAATTCAAAATTGCAAAAATGCCTCTACTATATCGGATAATTTGCTGTATTTTTTTTTACATATTCAAATTATTTTTATTTGCTAGGAATATGGTAGAAGGTATAATACATACAAGATCTTAAAGTAAGGGTAATGAGTGCGCACATTCCTTGCCTGTCAGCATGCAACATAAAGAAAACAATGATATTGTTAAATTAGTAGCTTACCAAAAAATATGTACTTGAAATAAATTCACATGAACACGAGTATTTCATTCTGTTCACTGATTCTAATAATTATATTTTACAATAACGAATCTAAACATGATACAAGTAACTTATTCTAATAATTGCTTTCTTAATAATTATATTATAAATTAAATAAATGCCGTCGTCTGATAAAATATTTTGCCTTTTCTCAGTTTTTATTTTTATTTTATTATATTATTTGTTAATATTTGGGTCAATCTAAACGTTTTGAAACGGATTTGAAAGAAAGCTACACCTCTTTTGTCACTACCTAGCTTCTGCTACCTTCTAAACAAAGGGATAGGTAACTTTTACATTTTCAAATCTGTCTCATACTTTTAGAAACGCTCCTTTGTTTGTCTGCCCTTTGTTTATTTATTTTTGTTATAATGACACAGGGCCAAGAAATTGTACAGCTAATATTATTGTTTGACGAGTGAGAAGTTACGCCATTTCTCGACTAACTTGGTAAAATCCGATCTTCACAGCAGCACGATTCAGCAAGCCTTGATTCGACGATTTGCTGCGAAAAGTCTTCCGTCTTCGTAAAGAATACGAATATGGAACATTTATGCGATTTAGAACGTCGGTTCGGATCTAAATTAGATAATTAACAAAAAAACAAACCATCGCATTGGAGACAGGCTGCGGATTGCGCTCACATCGGTGTCAGTGTAATGATAGCGACAGCGAAACCAGTATCACCTCAGGAAAATATGTAAAAAAAAAATTGCACACTAAAAATGGCGTTTTTTTTCTTTATTTTATGTTTATTCTTCGTTCTTAAATTAGTTTTGTACTTGTATGCACTTACTATGTTAGCTATTTTTGTTTAGTATTAAATATGATATGCTTGGATAGTGGTTGGTTAGTTGTGCACATTTCTATATATCAATGTATCGGGCTTTTCGTACTTAGGCAAAAGGAGGTCACTATGAACAACTATTAATATGAGGCCTATAAATATTTGGATGGAAATGATATTGAAGAATAGTCGTATATCATTATTGCAACTTTTTCTTCATTAAACTTTTTTTCGTTTACGGATTTGATCTTGTAATGAAAGTTTTTCGTCATAATGAGAACAGTGACCTTCTTACACTTAACTGATAAACCGGTGTAGGGACGCATATTGTAAGCTAAGCTAAATGTAGCAAATGTATGTATTATATTGGGCATTGCTTTTCTGTCCATTGCAAGACATAAGCCTATCCCAAGGCTTATGTCTTGCGCTACTCGCACCTATCCTCTTCTCGATTCTATTTTAAAGTATAGTTGTAGCAAATGACTCGTGTTTTACCCCTCTTCCCTCGCCTTTGTGACCACCCGTTGTATATGAGAAGACCAAACTTCCTGTGATTTTCATGTGACAATTTACAATCATTTCTTGCAAACCAACTGTTTAAAACACTGAATTTGGTGCTCGTGTGCGTCAGTGTTGCCTGTGTGAGTTTTAAAAGCGCTACACGCTTTTCCTCATATTTGTATATGACTCGAAAGCCGCGAAATTACTGAAATGGTATTGACTACGTGACATAAACCGAAGCCCACCTCCTCCTCCTCTCCTTCTAACCATACCATGCTTTGTAAACTGCTCGTGAAAATCGTCGAGGACATGTCTTTTTTTCTTAGTGTATATAATATATCAAACCGCACCAAACAGCTTAGCTTGACCGCTGTGACTGTATTTTTTAAATCATTAATTATAAAATATCATGATTATAATTTACAGACATTTTTTTGTGTCCTTTTAAACAAGTAAATAATTTTCGTCCTTCAATAAGGAAAAGTTTTTGACGTCGATTAAAACGATTCACAATTCCACAGCGCGCACGCTTTCGCACCTCAATGTAAGCTCGACGACACAACATCGGGAGTGTAGTAAAATGTCGCGTGTATGTTGCAGCTCTCGCACGTCGCTCGGCAGCAGTCGGCAGTCGCTCGTGTCGCTCGTCTCGCACGCGTCGCCCACGACAGAGCGCGCCGCGTCGCCTCACTTGCAGAAACGTGCCTCGTTCGTAGAGGTATGTTGCAGTTCTCGCACGTCGCTCTGCAGCAGTCGGCAGTCACTCGTCTCGCACGCGTCGCCCACGACAGAGAGATAGAGAGACGCGTCGCCTCATGTGCCTTGTTCGTATGTTTATTAAACGAGCAAGCGTCGGGTCTCTGCTTTGAGTAGGAGAAATTGTTCTCAGCGGCAGCACTACTGCATGGCATCGCTCGTTGTTTACAATCAGCGCGGCTTCACTGCTGCACAGAAAGTGCGTTGGAATCCTATAAAAGACAATCCTTCCCGTTAATATTTAACCCGAAATAAGGTTACTGTCCTGAGGCTGCGCGTTACCACAGTGGCAACACACCTTTCATTACAGAATAGATTGTATAACATTGTTTTGTTCGTTTCCAGACTGGGTTCGTGGAGACGCTGACGCCGCAGTACACGCCGGGACAGAGTCTCACCTCGCCGCAGCCCGCGCCCGCTTCCGTGGAAGATAGACTGGCCAATATGCAGGCGCAGCAAGAGGTATGTGACTTATCTCACTAGGTGCGGTCGATATATTTTGCACTTTCTATATAATATTGTTCTGAAGTACACGTATACGTCTTACCAACGGAGCTCAAATTGGCAGAAGTCATAAAATGTTGTTTATTTATTTATTTATTCAATTCTCCCACATTTACAGCAACGCCAAGGCATGTGGCGAGAGATATATATATATTCAACATGCATTCGTTTTTATAAAAAATATTCAATATTAAAATTAAATTTAAAAAAAAAGAAAAATTAAAAATTACACACAAGTTCAAAAAAGAAACATTAAATTTAAATTAAGTCAATTAACGATCACGAACACTTACAAATACATTAATATTGTCATATATATGTGAAGCCGCATGTTGCGTTCTTATCGTTGAAAGCGATCTCTGCCAGGCAACCTATGCATGGATATTATTAAAAAAAAATGTGTAAGACTCATATAATGTACGTGTACATCACAATAATTGTGCTTAAAAAAATAGATTAGAACAGTGTGGCCATGGTAGTGCGTGTGTCCCTAGATTATATAAAAAGGCCTGTTATGTTTTACCCGACTGCTAAAGAAGGAGGGCTATATTTATCGAGTGTATTTATGTATGTATATTTCTTTGGCACGCTCTAGAGCCTAAACGGCTTGTCGTATAAATAGAATATATACGATAGTAAATCATACAAAAATTAAATACTGTTCGCTTGTCGTGGGTGCTGAAGCGAGGCCGCGGGCCCAGCTTCAGCACCCAGTTGTCGATCATACAATAATGTATGGTCTTTCATATTTTCATACAAAAAATATTTCTTTGGTAAGTTTTACCCAGTTTCCGACTGGACTTGAAATTTTGAACTAATTTTATCTACCTATATTGAACTGAATTTAAATTTCTCACAGAATCAAAAATTAAAATTTTTGAATTTCGACATCCACCCAACCTCGGTCTGAATTGGAGAAATCTACAACAATTCTTAACCAATTTCAAAGTTTTAAAGAATAAAACTGCAAAACAAATACCTGCCCCACCGCAACAGGTTAAAGGACTTCCACGCAAATACTAGAATATATATTTAATACGTGAGTAGTGTCAATAGATTCGTCTTAGTCGTGAGGGTGGCACTGGGTATATAAACAATAAGGACGATACACAGGTTTAATGATAAAGCAGTAGGGTATTTTAAAAAATGATTCAAACCACTGTTTTCCCCTATTACGTTAAGGTTGAATCCGCGGATTCGATTCACCAGCGAGGCAACTCTTTTGCGCATAATAAAGTTCCTTTCTATTTATTTATCAATCTCTATTCTCTATTTTTTTTTTATCTTTGTTCGACTGGCCTGTTTGCGCAGTTGGTAGCAACCCTGCATTCTGCGCCGCTGGTTCCGGGTTCGATACCCGGTCAGGTCAAACATTTGTGTGCATTAACATGTCGGTTTGACCTGTGTCTAGGTGTTTATTATATATATAAGTATGTATTTAGGTATGTAAGTATGTATATCAGTCATCAGTAGTCTGATTCAGGTAGCGTTTCCGACCGTATTCGAAAACTTTGCACTACTTACTCGTATCTACTCAATTTTTTGAGATTATGTACCGAGTTCGGTACATAATCTCAAACTATTAAATGCGAATATCGTTATGTATAGAACTGCAATCGATTTTCAATCTTATAATTCGGTATCTTCCGAAGAACTTTGCGTGATTCGGGTAGCAATGTTTTCAAATCCGACCTTTGTGTGAATGTCGTCCCATATTATTATTATTTATCTATCTCACTCTACAGATAACAGCTCTAAAAGCTGAAGTGGCCGATCTGAACGAGAAGTTAGAAACGTTGCGCGTGCGCCGCTCCGAGGACAGAGAGAGGTTGCGCGAGTTAGAGCGAGTCAGGCTGCAGCTGGATCAAGCGAACGAGTTTAAAGCACGCATCATGGAGTCGCAGGCGCAGCTGCAGCGGGACCTGCAGCGGGCCAAGCAAGAGGTATGCACTAGCGTTACAAAAAAAGAAACAAGAAAAAATTACAAAATATTTAATACATTCAAAAGTACTTTATTTCGCTTCAGATATGGTACAAAGCGACTATTGCGGCACAAACAACATTTAAAAAATTTTTGACCTCCATTTTTATTACTCTTATAGACAAACAAATGAAAAATAACGTACACTTATTTTTATTTTATTTAGATTGTAATAATACGTTTTTAAAGATTTTAGAAAAGTTTAGCATAATGTTATACTCGTCAAAAGCTCGTTAAAAATGATGTCATTAATTATCTGTATATTTGTTGTTTGTTTTGGCATGGTTCACAGATGACAGTTACATAATATATTTTTTTTAGTGGCATCTGACGGTCTTAGCATAAAAACGAAAAAAAAAACATCAGTTTTTGTTAATAACTCGGAAGAAAGTGATTATAAAAATCTGGTATTTTAAGTATGCACTCTTCATTACATTATCTCGAAATGGTTTTCGAATTTCCATCATTTAGTAAAAATAAAATGTTGTCAATAAATTTCTAACTTTAAATTCTCGGTATATTAATTTCACATGTGAAGAGAGATATGTGTGAAAGGAGAGTAAATGAAGGGAAGACGGCTGATAGAGTAGTATAGAAGAGGAAGACATGCTGTGCCGACCCCACGTAGTGGCATAAGGACTACAAAATGTAGAAGATAACGAAGTAACTTAATATTCTCAGAGTATGCATGCTCCATCTAGGGCTACAGTATCGCTGACTTCCGTGCTCGTGCGAACTGGTGGTCCAATGTCTAGCAGTGTCGGAGATAAAAGTATTGATGGTGTCAGGCGTTACTTTGCGGAAATCCATTTCTAATAAGATGATATATACAAAATATTTAGTGTTTTTCCGCCTCGTCTTTATGTCGGCGTGAGAAATGGAAAAATATTTTTCGATTTCTTTATGTCGATGTCTTTATGTCAGCGTGAGAAATGGAAAAATATTTTTCGATTTCTTTATGTCGATGTCTTTATGTCAGCGTGAGAAATCGAAAATATTTTTCCAATAAATTTTTTTTTACATATATACGAGACGGAAAAACACTAAATATCTTGTATATATCATCTTAAGATAAAAGTAATGTTATGGTTTTGATATCCAGGTCCGTGAAGCGCAAGAGGCTCTCGAGGCGCACACGGAGGAAACCGCCGAGTTGTCGGAGGCGGCTGAAATGGCAGCGCTTGACAAGGAAATGGCTGAGGAAAGGTTAGTATTTACTAATGACCTCGATTCGGCCACTCACACTGAATTAACTAAAATTTCCTAAAACTATACCCATCCTTTTCTTACTTGTGGAAGCAAAAAAGAGAGGAGACTATTTTAGTACTGTTGTATTAGAGGGTTATGTTTTTCGAGTGTATGTACGTGTGTGTATTTGTTTGTCACGCCCTAGAGCATAAATGGCTTGTCGTATTTTTATGTGAGCGGTGTCAATAGATTCGTCTTAGTCGTGAGAGTGACAAATTAATAGTAGATTAGTAGCCAAGGGCTGCAATTGATGCTTACACCCGAGCTAACTACTCTGCTTTACATCTCGATTGTGAGGTAAGCAGAAAAAAACCGGCATTACAATAATAAAACATTTTAATTGCTGCTTCAGCTTCCATTTTCATTGAATCGGGAGTGCAACTTATATCTTCATTACTTGCAGAACTCATGTTTTTTCCTAATTAGCACGTAATTATAAAAAAATCCCAAAAACAAACAATATTTAAAGTAAAAGTTTTCTATTCTCGCCTTTTTTCATATTTTTTTTAAATTTTAATTTTTAAGAACGAATTGAGCTTCGCCGTTCGATATTTAAAATTGATGACTATTATACTTATACGAAGACAAGGCTGAATAGCGAAGCGACCTTTTTTGTCATTGGGCTGAATGTATGAAGTCTATTGCCAGTATGATGGTTAGATGTACGCGAACTTTTTGAAAGAGTGAAGTTCTTTTTTTAATTACTTACCGCCCTAGGGCTTTTCTAGCTACATTATTACCCTAGAGCGTTAATTGGTCACCTGCAAGCCCTATTTGGGGGTAATAAGGACCTACTTACCGAATATGAGAGATGTAAAGATAATAATATACAGGTTTAACGATATAGCAGGCGGGTTGTTTCTTTTAGTCGCTTCTAAGCACTTGTGTGAGAGGTCGGTAGAAAGACGACATTTGCAAGTAATATAACTACGTCAACAGGGCGGAGGCGTTACAGATGGAGTTAGAGCAGACGAGAGAGAAGTTAGAAGAAGCGACCCTTGATCTACAACTCATGCGCGCCGAGATGGAAGCGGGGGGGAATGTGCGTAAGTACGCCATACGTCTTATAGACAAAAGAGATGCTACAATAATGTATGGAGCTCCGGCCAGGACAGTGTAAATGATACCATAATTAGGTTAGGGATTTTTAATCTTTAATCTTACAAACAAATTCAAAATAACCTAACATTGTCGTACAAAATTAAGCTCGAATCAGAATATTTCCGGCTTATTTACACAAAAAGGTAATTTTCGCGTGGTGTCGAGAGATTCGCCTTAGTCGTGAGAGTGACTCTAGGTACATCAAAATAAAAAAGAATAATAATTAAGGATGATACTCAAGCTTAAAGATTTAGCAGTCGCTTCTAACCACTTGTTTCTTTTTCATTTTTAAGAGTAAATCAAAGAATTAGATACGACTGCCACCTCCACTTCTTGTGTTTACTAGTATGCAACAGTTGATAATGCTCACGCCGAGCGCAGGTATACAGTGTAGTACTTACATACATGTATTTGACTTCTGTACTGTCTGTATTTTATAGCTCTGGCCTGTTATATCAATTGTGTTAGAATTTCGATTGCATTGCGTCATCATGGTCGATTAGACGTAGAATAGGTCAGAGTAAGTGTTAAAATTAATGTTAACGCGCTACCACGTCAGTCAAAAAAACCTACCATAGTGACACAATTCCATCGCCATAAATCCTTAGTTTTGATTTAATGTCAAAACTTTTTGAAATAAATTTTAAATGTCTAAAAGATAAGCACAGGCACACGCTGGCAGAAAATATATATTTTGTATCTGTTGCTTGATTATTATTATATTTATTTATGTATATTTTGTATTAATTATAGAAATAAACGCACAACTTGAGTCTGTACGTACGAAAATTATATATGTATGTATGTATTTTGGTTTTGGGAAAATGATATTTATGTTATTATCACATTTAGGTTCATATTTAGTTGCGTCATAAATTATTTGTCGTATATATTTTGCTTTAGAAGTTTAGTATATATATATATTTATTATTATTTCTCATCGACGCATGCACTTGGCACATTCACTGCTTGGGAAAAGTCTTCTTTATAATTTTTAGTAAATAAAGCCTATTTTCGTTTGTCAAAATTTATTTAAATAATGAATTACTGTCTTGGCTTTTCTAGTAATAAAACTTCAGGTCCAACTCTATTTATTTATATGCTTTTGAATTTGGGATCAAAATAAAATCTTATTAGAATATTATATTTCATTTGGATTGACTATGCGGTATGCTTTTTAACTGAAATTTCTTTTCTATTCCAACTCCTTACTTTAAGCAAAAAAAAAGTTTTTATACAAGATTCAAATTACATAACAAAAAAAAAAAAGAAGTTTGATCTAATTATCACCACCATAACAGTTATCGAAGAATCCTGCTTGTGAAGAGGAGGTTATTAATCCCTAGGAATACAAATTTGAGAAAATTATTAACACTCTGGTCTGAAAACTAGGACCTCCATTACATAGGGGAGTCCCGTGGAAACAATGAAAAGGGGGAACGTCATTCAAAGTTGTATTGACATAGAATACATTGTAAAGTGTTACGGTGAATGTGTTAAGTCTTTGTATTATAATATTTTATTGCATGTTTTGTTTGTGTTTAATGTTTTGTGTTAAGATCTCGCGAGCCCCATTATCCAACTTCAATATTCCATTACTTCCATCAACTATCCCATCACACCTCCCCAATATTCCGTCACCTGTACAAAATATCCCTCCAATCCACCCATTACCCTTGAATGTTTCCCATAACTTCATAGACCCGTCTTTAATATTTTAATAACCCATCAACCATTTCCAATAATTTAAATGTCCCATTACCTCAAAAAATATTTCATTATACCTTACCAAAATATCACAACACATTTCTTGAATATCATATACCCGTCAATAATATCTCGTCGACCATCTCTAAACATCTCATTACCTCTCTCCCTACATAAGGCCTCCTAAATATACCACCTCCCATCACCAATATCCTATTCTTTCGCCAAAAAGTCCCATCACATCTCCAATATCTTATCACCTTCCTAAAATATCATATCAGTTTCCGTAGATATCCCCTTACAGCTAGATACTCCGATAAATATTCTATCACACTTCTCCAATAACAAATAATCTCCCCAAAATATACCATCACCCCTCCTAAATCTACACCATCACCTCCAATATCCTATTACGTCGCCAAATATTCCCCACACCTCTTTAATAACTTATCACTTTCCTAAAATATCCCATTAGTTTCTCTAAATATCCTATTACAACTCCTCATTATTATTCTAAAACCTCCTAAATTATTCCATCATATCTCTGGAATATCATACACCGATGTTTGATTCGCTTTAAACATCTTCAATACTGTGGGTGAGGTAAAGTCCTTCCTAAAATATCTTATGATACATTTTCAATATCCCATCACCCCGCCAAAAAGTCCCATCATACCTCTCCAATATCAAGTTACCTCCGTAAAAAAATCTCATCACTTTCCCTAGTATCATATTACTGCTCCACAATATCCCAATTCAGCTCCCCAACATCACATTATCCCAAAAAATATACACACCACTCTAATAACAAATTACCTCCCTAAAACATCCCATAACATCCTGTAACATGCCATTACCCAACCAAAACATCCCACCACACCCCTTAACATCCCATTACTACTCCAAAACATTCCATCACGCCCCTTAACATCCCATTACCCCTCCAAAACATCCCATCACACCCCATAACATTCTATTACCCCTCCTAAACATCATATCCCACCCAACTCCACCTCTCGCGAGAGCTCGCATGCTCCCACCCCTAAACGTTGGCCCGCGTGTGCCCGCGCTACAGAGCACCCGTACGCAGCCGCGGATGACGGCGCCACCGGGTACGAGATGAGACAGCTGCAGCAGCAGAACGTGCGACTCAGAGACACGCTGGTGCGACTCAGGGATCTGTCCGCGCATGACAAGCACGCCATGCAGAAGATGCAGAAAGTAAGTGATACCACCGTCAGCGATATATACCAGTGATGATATGTATCGATCTCAAATATCTAATAATAATAAATAATACAATATACACACAAGGTCTTCACTAGGCAAAGCCTGTGCTATGTAACCCGAAGACTGATATACATATTTACATGCTCATATTTATCTATATACTAGCTGACCTGGCGATCTTCGTACCGCCTTACAGTTATGTACGTTTCTCACCTTTTAAACCTTCCCTGGAGTACGACAAACATTTCAAGACCAAAATCAGCTAAATCGGCCCTGCCGTTCTCGAGTTTTTGCGAGACTAACGAACAGCAATTGATTTTTATATATAAGACTAGCTGACCTGGCGATCTTCGTACCGCCTTACAGTTATGTACGTTTCTCACCTTTTAAACCTTCCCTGAAGTACGACAAACAATTCAAGACCAAATTCAGCTAAATCGGCCCAGCCGCTCTCGAGTTTTTGCGAGACTAACGAACAGCATTTGATTTTTATATATAAGACTAGCTGTCCCGGCGAACTTCGTACCGCCTAACAGTTATGTATGTTTCTCATCGTTTAAACCTTCCCTGGAGTACGACAAACATTCCAAGACCAAAATCAGCTAAATCGATCCAGCCGTTCCCGAGTTTTAGCGAGACTAACGAACAGCAATTGATTTTTATATATAAGATATATATAAATATATATATATATATATAATAAACACCCAGACACAGGTCAAACAGACATGTTTAACCTGTTCGGGGATCGAACCCGGGACCAGCGGTGCAGAAGGCAGGGTTGCTACTAACTGCGCCAACCGGTCTTTGGTGAAATTTGGTGCATTATATCCATTATTCTGCATTAATTGGGACAAAACACAGCATATTTAGATTGTTTAACAAAGTTATCGATAACGCACTCACAAAGTGTTGCTACGGAGCTATCCGAATGGCGCACGACAACAACGAACAGGGCCGCCAGCGTCCGACAAAGCGTTGCAGCGAGAAACGAAGTAAGGCGAGCGTGCACGACAACTTCCGAAATCTGTTTCGGTTTGGGCTAAACTTTCAACCTATTTTGGCCGAAACTGAAACTGCCGCCGAAACTTGAGTTTTGGCCGGAACTCGACCGAAACCGAAACCGAATTTTCGGTTAGAAACTAAAATGTATACTACTAATTATCTTTAGGATATAGAACAGTACCGGTCCGAAATAGCCGAGCTGTCACGTACCAAAGAGAAGCTCTCCACCCGGGTGGAGGAGTTGGAGGCAGCCGTGGCAGATCTACGGGAGCAGGTCGACGCAGCGCTCGGGGCTGAAGAAATGCTGGAGCAGCTGGCTGAGAGGAAGATGGCACTGGAAGACCAGGTCAGTATACCCAGCAGATCTTTGGGCAGCCGTTATTACTATAAACTACGGCAAAAAAGCTGGAAGCCCACGTTGACTCATTTGATTTAAGGGATTCAGCTTAAATCGTAAGTGATTTGTCAATTTTTGTGTTTACACTAATATCGTTTCTGTGCCACTGATCCAAATGTTGCTCTGGGCTATACGCGTTGTTTGCAAAAACAATACAAAATAGGACTGAAACTGTCACGGGAGTACTTTTGCTTTGCATCTATATAGAAACATTCATATCTTGATATCCACTCTCACTTAGCTATTATCGCTGGATTACAATCCAGTGCCAGCTTTGTAGATAACCGCCACCTAACTTCAGATTTCAGTCTGAAATTGGAGGGATGATTTAAAGCAAATGCGGATTTAATTTAGTTATTATTTTCTAGTTATATCGTACCATTTCCAGGAGAACATATAGTTTGTGACGGCCGGTCGCAAAAATCACCAAGTCAAATAAGGTCAAAAAGACTCCACACCTTCTTGACTTTTTTGCATGGTAGTATGGCGTTTTCTAATGCTCGCCTGACTAGCTACCATTATCATGTTTAATAATCTGTCGTAAAGGACCCAGCGATGTGTTTCGGCATCCTTCCTTGACAGCCAGTGTACTCCAACTAAGCTATGCTCCATCCAGGGCCACAGTATCGCTCGACACTGACTTCCGTGGTCGTGCGACCTGGTGATCGGATCGCTAGCTGTCTTGGTTAAAAATAAACCAGGAATACTAACAGCTGGTTATACTTACAGGTGGAGCAACTAAAACAGGACGTGTCCGAGTTGGAGGCGCTGCAAGAGGTGCACGAACAGCTGGTGGAGTCCAACCGCGAGCTGGAGATGGACTTACGTGAGGAGTTGGAGATGGCTCATGCTGCGACTAGAGAGGTAAGGGCTAGTGCTGCAAACTTGGACCCCATACGTCTGAACAAGATTAACATGCTAACGTCGCGTAGGAAGCTGCTTAGATCTGCCTTTTGAAACTTTCGTAAAAGGTCCCAATGTTTATTAAGGATAAAACATTTTACAAGATTATCGGCTTGGGGTGTACCAAGCGGATTAGGGCTCACTATACTTATCCTAAGGAACAACTTTCACTATTTGATAAATCTGAATTCGACAAAAAAACAGCTGTTCCATACAAAAAGTTTACCGGTCGTCGACAAAATGTATGAAACTGCTGATTTTTTTTCTCGAATTAAGAGTTGATCCCATAGTGAAAGTTGTTCCTTAGGATGAGTATAGTGACCCCCTTTCAGCTAAGTACACCCCTAGCCGATAAATATAAAATCGATATTTAAGTGTGCCGATTTTGTTCGATATGAATAAAGTTAACTGGTAGAAACTTGAACAAAACATTTGTGTATTATAAAAATCGTTACAGGCGAGTCTTGTTACATTACAATTATTAATTCTTTAAAAAAAAAAAAATTAAAAAACTTATTTAAATTCTTTTATAGTTCTTAAAAAATATATTTATAAATTTTGATTTATTTCTTTAGATATCCTAACTAATATTATAAATGAGAAAGTAACTCTGTCTGTCTGTTTCGCTTTCACGCCAAAACCACTTAACCGATCTGGATGAAATTTGGTGCACAGGTAGATTGGACCCCGGGAAAGGACATAAGCTACTTTTTAACCGATTTCAAAAAAGTAGTTCCTCCATTATCTCGACAATCCAATGGGGAACTACGCGGGTGGAACCGCGGGGCACAGCTAATTAGTAATGTTATGTAATGTTCGTTACACAAAATGTTTATTCTACAAGTTGCATTAATATATATTCACTGAGTATATGAGAGTTAATAAAAAAGAATTACTTTAAAAAAAAAATTGTTTGATCATTTTAAAATAGAGTTCCATAATGCTATCTGGTAATTAATTGGACATTAATATTTTGCTGTAAAGTCCCTGTTTCTTACACTTTCCTAAATGTTTTCTTTACCTTTTTCTTTTTAGTCCCTGTTTCTTACACTTAGATAATTTGTTGGCAGGCAGGACTTGCCTTATTTTATTAATGCGTGAAATCCTTTTTTCCGGTATTTCCCCATCCTCGTTTACCTCTAACAAACTACTGCAAATATAAAGTGATATTATCATTTTTAAGTGTATTCTCGCAGTACTACGTTTTTTCAAACCATACATTGTAGATAAGGGTACGAAACCCTCGCTGCGCCAATACGAATCGCACTTGGCCTATTTTAAACTCTTCTTGTAAGACAAATTGGCCAAGTGTAAAATTAAATATATTATTCAGTTAAAATTGCACTATTCTTGAACCATTTTTTTTTTAATTTATTCAAGATTAAAATGATTAAAATAAATAATATCATTTTGATAATATCTTAAAAAGCACCCCACGCTTTTTGTTGTCAATACAAATATTTTTTTCTTATTTACACTATTCTTAATTCAAATAAAAAAAAAAATCAAATTTTTGGTTGGATTTTCTATAAAAAGCGTATTTTTTAGTTTTTTTTTTTAAACTATTATTTATTTTTAATTTTCAGTGATTAAAAAAAATTGGTCAAAAAGTTTTAAATATTGAATTGTCATCGGTCCTTAATTTTGAGTTAATCCGACGTTTTGAAGGAGGTTAAAATCATGTTCAAAGATTCCGTTACATACTAACATACAAACATACTAACATACATACGTCTGAAGCTAATAAAAGCGTATTGAAAACACGTTTTCTTGCGCTGAAGAAAATTACATTTACTTTACTTATATTAAAAAAATATAACTTGCAGTAAAACAAATTATTGAAGAGTATTGATATTGTTGGCTAAAGCAATCTGTTCATCTCTGTGTGTGTCCGTCAGGCGGTACGCGAGCGCGAGGCTGCGTTGGAGACGATCATGGACCGCGACGCGACCATACTCAAGTTCAGGGAACTGGTGCAGAAGATGACCGAGCAGTACAACGAGTTGCGCACACAGAACACTAAACAAGGTACATGTAGCTTTCACTCGGGGTACATATTTGATCATCACATGGGGACAATTCAATTTACCTGAATAAAAAGTAGCTTATGTGTTAATCCAAGGTAGGGTAACAAACTAGTGATTGGGCACTTCAACTTTCGACTAATTTTATAAGGTTTGTGTGTTGTATTTTGTATTTTTGAACGACCTGAATTATTGTTACGTGCATTGGGATGTCATATTAGTACAAATATTTTCTCAACAGACGGCAGTGTTTGCAAAAATAAAATAAAATTGATGTGATCAGTCAATGTTTACATTTTGCGCTCGAAAATAATTATTTTGTTAAGGATACAAGTGAAGAGAAGTAAAATAAAAAGTGTTTTATGCTGTTCTAGAAACGTGTCATTTGATTAATAGTTAGTACTATGAAGTAATCTGTTTATTAAAGTAAACTGTTGCTTCTTAACACATCTGTAGATAGGTTATCAGGTGTCCAACGATTGTGATAGATTTTGTTCCGAGACTAATGACTGGACACCTGTCCAATAATTAATCGTTCATTTTATACCTTAATTTCATAGGTATAAGCTATAATCGTGCCAAATTTCATCTAAATCCGTCAAGCCGTTTGAGCGTGAAGGAAGAACAAAGAAACACACACACACATACAAAACATCGCCTTATATTATATATGTGTGATTAATTCGCCATTAATACGGCAGATCTAACTGTTGGACATATTCTGACAACATTTTTTAGAGACCGCTAAGAATTCTTTCAAAAAAATTAATTATTCTTTATTGTATACCCTTGTCCTATTTCATTTCATTATTTCACAATTGTCTCTATGCTAAGGTTGTCTCCTTTTTTTTTTGTGCGTCTTCAATAAAGATTTGATTTGTTTATCTATCTAAGTATTCTCCTGATCGGTCTAGGTTCTAATAATCGAGAAACTAATTTAAAAGGAGATTGCTACGAATTAAGAATTTCCTTCTTTTCTGAAGTCGATTAACGTCTGGGCCGTTTGATGGATTGCTCAAACAAGTAATTCTCTCCTCATAGTTCACCAGAAGTAATTCTTGGCAGAGTTTTGATCACACTACAGCCTGTATAGCATACCCAGTAACCTGATTCTTCTCCATCTGACTGTATCTTTTATTTTTTCAACTGATTAAGGGGATACCTTTATAATATTACAATCTAGCCTAAGGCTAATAAGTAATTTTACTTTAGCTTAAACTTCTACAAAAATAGTCTCTAAGAATGTGTCCATTAACGCGTATCTTAAAATCTCTATTAAAGCTCTATTTCTTTACTATTAGCACTAAATTTCACAATCACCAATTATAATTAAACTGCACTAATTCGAACGGTTTCGTTCTTTAAGTCTTCTTACAATGTCCGTGTGACTGAATATATGGAAAAATAACTCGTAATCTCTTCCACAGACTCTCCAGCACCTTCAGAACAAGAATCCACCCCAGAACCTAGAACATCTCCACCTATGGAACTTGGAACGTTGGTTCACCTGTCTCGCGCGTCCACTCGCTCTATAGACCTGCAACTACGTGCTTTAGAGCTGAGTCAGGCGCGCGCCAGAGCGGACATGCTGGCCGCCTGCCTGCCTGACCACTTCATGGCTACTTCTGGTGAGTGTTGCCATAGCATGGAGCCGCACATACTTTTTTTTCTATTCTTTTATTTAATGGCGTTTTTGTTATCATTGACAATGACACCCCGTAATGATGCACTAAATATTGTACAATATACAATAATTTAACAACAAGGACATACTTAGTCAATAATCTGTAACAGCACCTTGGCCCCGCCCGAAAGCGGTTTGGCCAAAATGCTGTTGCAGGCACCCACATTGCGACAGTTCTAATGTAGCCCTACATACTGACACAGTGTCGCCAAACATTAATCTTTTTTCATATCGCTCGCCTGGCTGGCTGCCACCCTCAAGTTGTAAAAAATCTGTCGCCAACCAACTTATCATTTGTGTTCCGGCAGCCATCTTGAGAGCTAATGTATTCCAGGCTAGGTATGCTCCATTTAGGGCTACAGTATCGCTGACTTTCTTGGTCATGCGAACTTGTGGTCAAATGCCTAGCTGTGTAGGATAAAAATAAAAATTCTAGTAGCTGGTATCATTTACCCACCTATGTTGCGCTTGTAAATCTCTTATAAACTATTAAGTTCGAAAGATTACATAAAAGATTTTAAGACCTGATTTTAGTGACATATTCTGTTTTCAAGTATGCAATGGAATTTAAAGGAATGAATCATGAGGGCTATGCCAGGTGGGGGCTAGTGTTGGCACAGCCACATAGTTTATTTTGGTTAAGAGTATCACCGACCATTCACTGTTCCGTGTTTCTAATACAATTTTCTTTCGGGGTCCTACCTCTTTTCACCCCCTAAATTGTAACGTCTTCTTTTGTTATTGGTGTCAACCGCTTCTCCATGATGTATATTAGGCATACACGTTTTATTGTTTGAAAACTTGTTTATTGAATTCTGCATAATCAAAAATGTTTATTGAATTCTGCATAATCAAGGCTTTTAATAGGCATCGTATCAGCGCAAAAATATGACTGCTTAGGAAGCTTGTAACTTTATGGTGATATAAAAGACAGAAAATAAAATAAAACGGTAAAGCCTAGTAAATAATATGTTAGCTATGTAAAGAACAAAACTATTGCAATCGGACAATATTAAAAGGTAGAAAAGGGTATCTTATTGTATGGACAAGTTGGCGGTCTATAGTTGTCTTAATAAGTGCGGAGTGCGGATCTAATATTTGTATCTTTGTTCCAGGTGATCACGACGCAATACTGTTTATACTGCTACTTCAGAGATTGAACACCAAGGCTGATATCATATTGGGACAAATCAGAGAGAGGTAAATTGTCCTTGTTATCACTTTACACGCTAAAGATAATAAATAATATGCCGAGTGTTCCGTGTTACAAGTCACTTCGACTCGGCGCAGATGAATAAGGATGGCATAGTATCGTTGAGAGAGTTCAAGGTAAATTAAAAAAAAAACAATTCATTACATAAACACGGTATTTTTTTTTTGTAATAATAACACGGTAAATAGTAGACTTAATTCACAGCATCTATGAAGAGGCGTAGTTGTTCTAATTGTGATAGTTCCTTTATTTTAGGTACATCCTTATTGAACACTTCTGTTAAAATATTATAATATATTTTGATGTAAAAGACCGTATGTCTTTATTATCTGTTTGCGCATTAGTTGTTAGGAAAAACGCTTACAAATGACTTACAAACAATTGTTGGTCCCTTAGATTCCCAGCAGTGAACGTGTGGGACCGTGAAGTGGTCACCAAAACCCACACAGCCACTCAGTACAGCTTCAGATGTCAGCTCGAATACCAACTCCATATGATACAGGTAAATCATTTGCATAACCACAATGGTTAGCCACAAAATCACAAGCAAAAAATATATATATATAAAAAGACGGCGAAATTTCTTTTGTAACCTTATAAAAAAAAGACAACACTTTTTCGAGGTCATTGCATGGCCTGCAAAAGTTTTTTCATGTTATTACATAATTTTTATATATTATATATTTTCATACAGTAGATTTTTTTTCCCACTAATCGTTAGAATTTTCACTTCTTTTGTGACCTTATAAATAAGCGACAACACTTGGCCGTTTTTTCATATATTAATATTTATTGTGTCATAGATTTTTGACGTGTCCTAAAGTTATTGCTCTGACGGAAAAATACACAAACCTTTAGCGTGTTACCCGGCCGACCTTTGCAAATATTACGTCATAAATCTATAAGAGACATCTTAATAAAGATTTAAAGGACTTCTAACTAACTAAAGTCCATTCCACATATTCGCGATGACGTAACGCTGATATATTAGAATGTTACTAAGTTAACGTATGATTTTTAATGTCCCTTCTAGTGTATAGTTTGCATGTGGAGCGCCGCCTTAGACTCTTGCTCGCCGGATCTACTCCTGAAGGCATCGAGCGCACTACCGGACGCGTTGCAACAGGAACGAGCGCTCGATGCGCACACGCACCTGCTCAAGACGAACGAGTTGGACGAGAACTGTTCACTCGACGGTGAGTTACTGTTGTGTTTAGACTTAAGTGACTGGGGCGTGTGAGATGCAGGATGGCTGAGCTCTCCCTATCCTCCTTTTAGTTATGAGTTGATAGCTAAACTACATTGTCCTATTCGCAAATCTGTAAAGCTTTTACTAAAAGTACTAAGAAATTTTGTATCCTAGTTAGGACGAGTCAGATTGAAATAATTACAAAACTTTCACTGCCATAATATTTTGATTTACTTATACATTAAACCTAGTGTATTTGAGGATAATATAAGGATTTCAACAATACCCATACATTACATCAAAATCGTTTAATTCATTTATATAATTATGAAATAAATGAAACTCATATAAAATTCATCATTAATACATTCGTTGCAATTACGTTTCACTTTTTGGTGTGTAATGTTTTCTGCAATTTCTCAATTGCACTTGAGGGTAGTCATACAAAAAGTTATGTCTGTGCAGGCGTGGAGCGTTGCTGGACGTACCTGTCCGCCATGTGGACAGCTCTGGGGCTGGACAAGTCGTGCGGCGGCGCCGTGGTGTCGCGCGCGGCCGTGCTGCACGCGTGCTGCGCGCTCGACGCACTGGCGCGCGCGCTGCAAGCTGACGGCACGGCGCACACGCAGATACTGCAGGTTTGTACGTCACCAGGCCGGGAGGTACTGTTGTACTAAAGTAAAGTTTATTTGCCAAAATTACACGGTAAGTCTTAGGGTTAGTTTACAGAAAAAAGTCGGCATTTTCTAAATAGGTCGAAGTGCTGAAAACCATCAAGGCCGAGGGTTGGTGGCGGGTTCCAAACTTGGCGTATACCGGTATCTTGGACACCAGCCGAAAGATGTGCTGATTATAATATGTTTTTCGCGTGCTCTAAGGACGTTTGAAAAAGAAAAAAGAAAATTATAACAATAGTAAAACTAGTAAAAATTACAATTGGGATTGGCTTGCGATCAAAATTACAAAAATTACAATATTGAAGCTGAATTACAACAAAAAATATACCATTAAAATTAAGAGTTCAGACTTAAGTTAAGAACAGACAGTTAAGAAGCACTTGTCATGTAAAGTGTTTTTTGTTATTTTTTTGTTTCCTATGACATAAAACTGAAATTCCTCTCTGATCAGGAGAATGTTTTCTACACTAAGCAGACGTGACACTGAGCTAAGTTAACCGTACTATACATAATTAAAAAGCATATTGAAAGAAAGAAAGAAATAATAATTAAAAAATTAAAAAAATAACGTAAGATATAATTAAAAAGCATATTGAAAGAAAGAAAGAAATAATTTATTTATACCAAAAAACTACTAGTACTAACAGAGACTTTACAAATAACATCTAAGTTTCTTGTCACAAACCGGCACCAACTCAGCATAATGCTGGTTGTAAACAACCAGCGCTGGTGTTGTGTATGTGTGTGCGTGTGACTATGTGTGTTTTTTTATAAACGTGTTTAGCTGTGTTTCTTGTGTTTTATTGACGAAGTAGTAAGTCATAAACCTTTACCAGAATCTGTGTTTCTTTGTAGTTGCGTTTAAGATCGCCTAAGGTGCATGATGGCTGAGTGCAAATCGATTATCTGATAAGGATTTGTACTCGACTTTTGTAAACGCACAGATGCTGCTGCAGTTGTTTACGTCATCTGTTGAGAGTTCCAAGAGTAGTTCCAACTTGGAACTATTGTTATACTGCGTCTTACGATAACAGGACTTATGATAGTGGAGTACAAATCTACTGTCCGTGGAATATTTAAACTTATGTTAAACGGGTCGAGCGCATTATTCTAGGCTACATTTATACAAGTCATAAAAGATTCATATTGTGCCTGTGTTGGTTGAATTAACTGTATTTTGAATTTAAAGTATTTTGAAGGCGTTGAGTGAAATATTATAGACTTACAGATGTTTAAGTATAGAGATATATACGTCAATAAATGGGGAGTTAATTGTTGTACGTAGTGTCAAGAGACGGGGTCGTATAGAAAGCAGGATTGCCGAGTGTGCTGGTTGAATAATACAGCATTGGCAGGATAGCCAAACATGTTTGCGCCAATTATGCACTATCACAATGGTGTAACTACCTCGACCGAAGCAATCCACATTATGTATTTTGAGTCTTTTTTTGCATGTATTTTATATTTTGATTGATTTAAACATGTTCTTGTCCGTCCTCAGCAAACCGACCGCGTGCAAGAGATCGGCGAACTGCACGAGTTTGTTTGCAACACCGCCAGCACTCTGCAGCAGCAGCTGAAGAGCGTGCGCCGCCGACTGCCGCCCGGCGTTCAGCTACACCATGTCAACCTGGAGCCGCAGGTACACTCACGCACACATACACTCATATTACACACACGTGCAATCCTATTTCACACACACACATGTACTCACATTACATACATGTGCACTCATTTATTCATACATTCTGTCGACGCCCGATAAACTTTAACTATGGAATAGCTTATTTTATTTCTCGTTGTTGATCCTATAGTTAATCCCTCATAAAAGTGAACTGGAAAGATACAAAAATAACTCTAAAAAAACCTGGCAGCTTGTAAGGCAAATAACTTATTCAGACAAACAAAAAAACAGATCACAAACAATTATTACCAATCAAGCCAACTGAATTAGAGCCTCTTAATTAACCACGTGAATCAATACTTTGCGAGTATAGGTTCTAACCTGCCAACGATATTATTGATACTTCATGTGACACGGTCCATAACAATATTAATATATGTAGAGATCTGCCCTTGCAAACTAATGCTATTGGTATGCTATGTACTGAAGACATGGAAGTAATGGGTATTGTAAATGGGCTCAAGAACCACTGCGCTGTCGGCTATGATGGTATATCTACTAAAATTATAAAGCAATCAAGCCCAACTTTAGTTCAATCGATAACGTATATTTGTAATCTGTATCTGGTATTTTTTCCAGAGCATACACACACAATCTCATACACTGGGTGTGTACACACGCACGCACGCGTGATGGTATGTAAAGAATATCTAGTGTTTTCCGCTTTGACTTGATGTCAGCGTGAGAAATCGAAAAATATTTTTTTTTGTGTGGTTCCACCTCACCACCGCCACACCTCACCTTATTATTTCTCTTTATCTCTGTATCCGACTTTCTTGACACGTGTTTCGCCTTAGCACAAGGCATCCTTATTAAACGCTTCAAGCGCTCGCTCGAAAGTAAAGCATTCTTCCACTTTCACTAAAAAAAAAAACAAAAAATATTGTTCGATATCTCACGCTGAGATCAAGACAAAGCTGGAAAGCACTAGGATAATCTTTATATACGAGTACCATCTTATTAATATTAATAAAGTTACCTTATAATGTTGTTTGCTTACAGGCGGGGTATTATTTATGACAGAGTAGTTGGAAAATTTTCTCCGATATATATAAACGGATACTGTGATAACCGTCTTGGTTTACATTAGATTTCACAACTTTTTATCTTTTTGCCTTGTGCTTTTTTGGACAGTTTAGCTCTACTCATCATGGCCACTTCTCATTTTGGCTACTTCTGATTAGGGCTACTTCTGACTTGGGCTACTTCTCATTTGGGCTAATTCTCATTAGGGTTTCTTTTCGTTAGGACTACTTGTCAAAATTTGGGAATGTTTATTGAAATAAGTACTCTCTTTATATAGACATGTTTAATCATTCATATGAGATTAAAGACATATATAATGTTTTTGACGGGATCTCATTACTTTTTGTAAATCCGAGTTGCACCCGAGTTGTACACGAGTTATGTCTTAGTTGTATTCGCAATAGCTATCGCAATCGTTATTCAAACGAGATACCAGCTTAGTTACCTACACTGCTGGAGTTTAGCACAAAATGTTTAAAAGCCAATGTGGTGCACATTATTTTATTGGAATCACACCTTAGTGTTATTGACGGGATGCTGTTTTCACCTACAGCTAATCGAACGCCTCCGCGGCGACGTAGCTTCTTCTCTATACAAGTGCTCGCGCGCCGCGTCCCTGGCAGCCCGCGCGGCGTGCGCGTGCGCAGCGACGGCGGGCGAGCGAGGTGACGCCGCGCCGCTGCCTCACGACACACTCAAGACATTGTGGGCCGCTGCTGTCGATAAGGTTTACCAACAGGTGAGAATGTGTTTTTTTATTCTACACAGCTAGGCATTTGACCACAAGTTCACACGAACACGGATGTCAGCGATACTGTAGCCCTAGATGGAGCATGCCTAGTCTGGAATACACTGTTAGTTTTTTGACAAGCCAACAAAGTTTACTAATTGAGGGTAGTAGCTAGCCAGGCGAGCAATAGGAAACCAGCATGACATGGTTTCCTCACGATGTTTTCACGATGATCTTTTTGCTTGTTTCGTAGGATCGAACCTCGTACCTTTTACACGGCAATTGAGCCCACTAACCACTCGACCATCATCGCTATAAAAGTACATTGTTGTAGCTTAACTGACTAAAAAAGGCCTAGGTTTGCACTCCAAAGCTGTTAAGTATGCTGACTCTTACCTTACAGCTAATAGTGACCCTGTGACGTTGTCATATGTAAGTCTGTGGCCCTGTGACGTAGTCACATGTAACTATGTGACCCCGTGACGTTGTCATATGTAAGTCTGTGACCCTGTGACGTTGTCACATGTAAGTCTGTGATCCTGCGACGTTGTCACATGTAACTCTGACCCTGCGACGTTGTCACATGTAACTCTGTGACTCTGTGACGTTGTCACATGTAACTCTGTTTACAGCAGCCGGTAGTAACGTTGTCTCACAATACCTATGGCTAAGACTTCTGTGTTAATTATTTTTCATTTTATAAATAAATAAATATCGTTTCACACGCATGGCTCCCCACTAGGATTTCTCCTGTGTCGGGGATGGCATGCAACATTCACGAACACAAAGAAACCCAGACTCGAAGACAGTTGTTGAAACTCATGGTTCGAACACCTGCCGGGAGTTGAACCCGGTACCGTCGGAATCTAGCCACTAGACTACGGCGGTCGTCGAATGTATAGTTATATTATATCCTGCGAAGTAGGTTTGCACTTTTTACTTTGTTTGGGATTGTAATACCTGAATTAAATTTATTACTAATTACAAAAATTAAAGTCACATTTATATTACTCCTAATCAAATAACCCTTTCCTGACCGTTACTAATGCAAAGGTACCCATAACACTCGCAGCATTACTAAGTTGAATTACAATGGCCTTTGCACCAGGAACGAATCAGAGCGGGAGTCACCAGTCGTTACTTTGTTGTGCACTTACTTTAAACAGCGTTTATACTAATACAACGGCCTTAGTTTTTAATTAACTAGGAATCTGAGGTTCGCTCAACTAGCCTTACCGCCCATTAACCCATAAACATCTGTGCGTAGGACGACCACGGACCAGTGAAGACGATCAAGCACTCGCTGGCGCTGGTCTCGGCGGAGGTGAACAAGCTAGCTACATTCACACAGGACAAGGAGTACGACATGATGTCGCTCACCAACGTCTCCACTGAGAAGGTATGTTTTGTCTAAGAAGACGGCTTTTCACGCGTACCTGATTGTTGTAAAGGTCCAACTATAGTTTCGTTCACATTCGGTGAACTTCCATCAGGGATGAAATGAGTCGTTCGTGTCTTCAACGATGACACTTCCAACAATCGGGTACGCGTGAAAACTCGTCTTAAATAGTATGAATGAAACACGCGTTAGTTTTCTAAATAGAGAAGGTATGTGCCTATTTTTGTTGTCAATCTGAACTCTTCTCTACACTCAAGGTCGTTGCTCCAAGTTGATTGCCAGGAACTATAATTGTAATCATTAAATGATTATTTATTGAGATAATAACGTCTAACACTCGATTCTTTAAGAGTAATTAATGTTACCATCGTATATATATTGATATTTTTTTTTGTGTTTAAGGAAGACCCTTCCAGACCCATCCTAGATATATTACAATCGAGCCTAAGAATTTGTCCATCGACACTTTTCTTATTGTTTTGTTAAGGGGAAGACATTGTTTTCATGTGTTCTATAGTCGTAGTATTTACACTATAATTTCTCAATATCACTATTTTTAAACATTATTAGGTTTGGCGACGAGTAGTTCATTGAAGCGCCGACGAGCGCCATTTAGTGGGGACATGGATACATAATTATTTTTTCACATTACAATTGTAAAGGAAATTGGGTCGAGAAAAAACTGCTGACTCCCGGCTCCAGCTCGTAACTGATGCAAAGGCTAGCGTAATGGGCACCTTTCCGCCGGGTACGGTCCGGGGTGGGTTATTTGATTAGTGTTGTTTTACATACTGACGTAAATAAATATTCTATCCGTTACACATTACATTCTCCCTTCACGTGTTCAAATTCAATGTAAACATAGAGCAACGCTTAGATTGGCACTACTCGAAATTAAATTGACTTACTTCGGCTTTACTTTCCCTTTCTGAATGTCACTTTTAATACATTCAAACAAAAAAATTGTTTTTCTAAAGCATTCTTTTTTATAAACTCAGCGAATATATTCGAATGCAGCTTGTACAAGTAGAATCATCGTTCTCGTGTAACGAAAAATTATAAGAAAATATTACTAATAACTAAACAAAGCAATCAAAATATTAATATATGTCATGAGAACTATTAAACTAACAACTAATATTAACTACTCGTTTATAAGTAAATTTTTTAGGTAATTTTTAATTCGAGTGTAATAAGACTTGTCTGTTACGAACGTTATCAATAAATATTACTTTACTTTACTTTACCTCTAGTAAGACACACATACATACATTGATTTCTTGTGCTTGAACATTGGTTTGTTACGTTCTCAGCCGACCCCGCCGGTGGTGCTTCGCGCGCAGCTGGTCAAGAAGCAGCTGGAGGAGACGAAGAGCCTCACCATCAGGCTGGAGAATAAGGAGGCTGATCTCAAGGAGATGAGGAAGATGCTCAAGGTATTTCATTAGCCAAGCGAGTGTATGCGATTTTAACATGACATAATTTTATCTCTGTTTTTTTTTTGCTGCATAGCTAGGCATTTATCCACAGGTTTGCACGATCACGGAAGTCAGCGATACTGTAGCCCTAGATGAAGCATGCCTAGTCTAGAATACACTGGCTCTCAAGGAAGGCTGCCGGCACACTCCGTTAGGTGCTTGGTGACGGATTTTACAACTTGAGGGTGGTAGCTAGCCAGGCGAGCGATAGGAAACACCCTATCACCATGCTATGGTTTCCTCACGATGTTTTCCTTCACCGGTTGCTAAGGCTCTTTTTTCGTGGGATCGAACATTGTACCTTTTGCACGGCAATCGATCTCACTAACCACTCTACTATCATCGCTACTAAACTGTTAAACTTAACTACCAAACTTCTGTTCAAATTTTTTAGTGAAGTCTTATTAGGTAGAATTTTGAAGTCAGAAATTGGCTAAGTCTGTATCTAAATCTTTGTCATATACTTTGTAACCCACAAACAATATAAGCTGAGTGTTTTTTTTTCGGAGGGTCGATTCGTACGGGTGTTCCATTAATCCACTTTGCGGCAGGCCTAAGGTTGGTAAGCGATCCCGTACGACGCTTATTGCCACCGCGAAATAAAACTTCGCAAAAGTATATTGTGACTAATTGACAGATGTGGTCTTATTTTATCTAGTAAGCCAACAAGCCCGAGGTTCCACGCGACATAAAATGAAAAATAAAAAAAACTTTGAACCCCCTGAGTCGTTAATTACCAAAAATTTTTTATCCACGCTATAATGAATACACCCTCATAATTGCATCTGTCTACGTGCAGCGGTGTAGGTCTACATTGATCCTAGCTAATATCGATCAGTAAGCTCGCCCGCGGAACACAGATAGCTAGACAGATGAACGCTTTATTGTAGACACAAAACACAAAAAATGTAAAAAATTACATGTAGTACCACATGTGGCGGCCTTATCGCTAAAAGCGATCCCTTCCTGGCAACCTTTGGATGGAGATTATTGACAAAAAAAATGTATAGGACGGGGTGTACTCACAATAAAGAAATAAATCAAATGTCATGTGTCTAGTTTCTACGTGTCTACGTTGATTTATAGCGAATATCAGTGAGGAGCTCTTTTTATATTGATTTTGTATACATTTTGACTGGCCGGTGGGCGCAGTTGGTAGCAACCCTGCCTTCTGCGCCGCTGTTCCCGGGTTCGATCCCGGACAGATCAAACATTTGTGTGCATGAACATGTCTGTTTGAGCTGTGTCTGGGTGTTTATTATACATATAAGTATGTATTTTTGCCTAGTTTGGTACCTGAACACCTTTGTGTGGATGTTGTCCCATATTATTATAAATATTTATTATTTTATTAGTGTGTGAATTAAACAAATATATTTTAAAAAACAGGCGAAACAGGAGGAGCTATCCGAAATGCAAATCCGTCGTGAGTTAGGCGAAAAGAAGCTGTCGACCGCCGCGCGGGACGCAGAACTACGCGCCGAGACTCTGCAGAGAAAGTTGGACGACGCGCAGAACCAACTCAAACGGTCAGTGTATCCTTGTCTAACTAGTCGGGGTCCATAGGGAAAAAAAACAGCCGGGTGTGAACGCTCATTGTTTAAATTAGTATTACTCGTATGTTGTGCAGAAAAGAGTCTGTAAATAATTTTTCGTAGTTCCCCATTGGATTGTGGAGATAATGGGGGAACTACTTTTTTGAAGTCGGTTAAAAAGTATCCTATGTCCTTTCCCGGGGTCCAATCTACCTGTGCACCAAATTTCATCCAGATCGGTTTAGTGGTTTTGGCGTGAAAGCGAAACAAACAGACAGACAGACAGACAGAGTTACTTTCGCATTTATAATATTAGTTAAGATTGGGATTGTGTTGTTTTAGTCTTGCGGCAGTTTACCTCGTGGGGATAAATTTAAAAAAAAAATGGATTTTTAGTATAGTGCCGATCGCGTCTCGTCGAAATCCCTGCCCCGCGACAAAGAGACCTACAAACAAAAATTCAAATATTTTTTCAATGAAATTCTTTTTATGGCCTCAGTGAATATATATGTCAATGCAGCCTGTCGAATTATCGTACTTGTGTAACGAGCAACTATTACAAAATATTACAAATAATTAAAGAAAGAAATCGCAATGTAAATATATAATATAATAGATACGGTTTTTAAGTTTAATTTTTTAATTAATTAATAATTCAAATGTAACAATTCTTGCTTCATAATGGCCATTAAATATTTCTTATTTTTATTCTTAAAAAATAATCGTCAAATACCCAAGGTCTTTGGTCCAAGTTGTTAGAAATTAAAGTTATTTTTACGTTTTACTCTACTTTATTTTTATTTTCAATGTCTCTAGGCTTGGCTCTGCATTGATTAAGACCTATGAATCAGTTTTTCCTTAATAACTTTACGTGTTGCTCGTAACTTTGCCCGTGTTTATTTATTCACACGTTTTCCGAACTTCTAAATATCTCTGTGTCTGATGTCAAGTCGATTCGTTCGTCAGTTGCTGAGGGGTAGAAGTACAAACAAACTAACACACCAATAAACTAACAAACACATTTATAATATGTGTAGGGATACTTAAAACTATAATCAGTTAATTTATATCTGTATTTTTTCAATTAACATATTTATCATTTAAAATGATATCAGTCAATTTATATCTATTTTATTTACAATAAACATATTTATCATTTAAAATGATATCAGTCAATTTATATCTGACGGCGCATGGGCTGGACAATTAAGATTATTTAGTTTAAGCGCCACCTAGTTTAGCTTTAGTGGACTAGAGTTGGAAGTGGCGCCAATTCTTGTGTAACTCTGGGTGACGTGCGCTGCTCACTGATTGGTCATTGGCCGGATGGCGTGTTACGTCAGGCAACCAATGAGCGTTCGATAAGAGTTTCGGATACCGTCCGGCAGAGGCGCTAGTGCGAGCGCGCGGACATGCTCCGAGAGACTCACTTTTCATTGGGTCGTGAGAGCGTTCGTTACCAAGCGGAACTCTTGTCCACTACTTATTCCGAGACTACTTATTGTAAATTCGTAATCAATCATTATAAAGACGATTCTTTGTACGTGCGATATTTTATTCTCCTCGCCCGCAATATCCACGCTGAAGAACAAGTAACGAACCCTTTCTGACACGGACGTTCCGACATATCTATTTCATTTACAATAAACATATTTATCATTTAAAATGATATCAGTTAATATACATCTATTTCATTGACAAAAATATATTTATCAGTTAAATTACAAATATATTTTAATTTATATCATTTTGATTTACAACAAGTTTTTTTTTAAAGAATTCATTACCTACTATACGGCAGGCGATGATAGAAACTATTCGAATTAAAAATCTAACTCTGGACTTGTTTTGATAAAATTTAACTAGGACTATAATTAAAATCAATTAAAAAATTTAAATATAGCCGAATTGAGTATAAAAATTTAGTTTTTTTTATTTTTCTTTTGTTTTGTCTTATTTTTTGACACTTTTTTATGTCTGATTGACCTGTGTCTGGGTGTTTATAATATATATAAGTATCTTCAGGTTACATAGCACAGGCTTTGTCTAGTTTGGGACTTGAAGACCTTTGTGTGGATGCTGTCCAATATTATTATTATGATTATATTTCTCTGTTTCCAGCAAAGAGAAAGAGTTCGAAGAGACGATGGATCATCTACAGCAAGACATAGACTCGTTGGAGTCGGAGCGAGGCGCACTCCGAGACAAACTGAAGTTGTACGCCAAACGAGGAGGGCACCAAGGTACGTGCACACCACTACATCATCAACATATATATACTTTATTATTAAATACGTTATTTGAGTTTAAAAAAAACTAGTTTTACTTGTAATGAAACTGGTATTATCGGATATTGATATAGTTTTATCGGAAATTTAAGTAGTTTTATCGGATATTTAAATAGTTTTATCGGAAATTTAAATAATTTCACCGGTCATGAAAATAGTTTTATCGGAAACTAAAATAGTTTCATTGGATGTTTAAATAATATCATCGGACATGAAAATAGTTTTATTAGAAATTAAAACAAGTATTACCTGATATAAAACTAGCTATTAAAGTTATGAAACTTGTTATACCTGACCTAACCGAATTTGAAATTTGTGTTTTTTTTTTGCAAAATATATACAACGTGTAACAGAGAGGCGTGTCAATACTTAAGGGTGAAAAAAAAAATAGTCGACCCATCAAAGTGAACCCATTGTAAAACGCAATTTTGCTAAATTCTGAGGAGTTCAGTGACATACACACGTACAGTTGAATTATATATATTAAGATTATAATAATCACTGTTTTATATTATTTACTTTTAGATTTGGCGTTCTTGAGTAAGTCCAAGTGTTATGTTTGTAACGCTCACTTTATTTACTGCCTGTATATTTTTTCTCGTTATCAATATACAGGGTTATCGGTTAGGGGTGTACTAAGCCGAAAGGGGTTCACTGTACTTACTCATCATGATGAACAACTTTCACTATGAAAAAAAATAAACAATTATTTATTTATTTCTGATAAAAATAATATGACCCAATTTTAATTAGGTACTGCTTACAACTGAAGATTACTAAATGCTTTAGGACCAACGTTAAATATGAGAAAAAAAATAATAAAAGTTTCAGAAATTTTGTCTACGAAATACACTTTGTCTATGGAACGGTTGATTTTATTTTATTAATTCAAGACTGATCTCATAATGAAAGTTGTAAGTAATGATGATGACCCCCTCTCGTCTTAGTGCACCACTAACCGATAAATTATGTATACAGCATAATAATATGATATTATATTGGTTAGGAGTGTACTAAAGAGGGTCACTATACTCATCATTACGAACAACTTTTATTATGGAAGTAACCTTGAATTCGATATTTCATATTTTCCCTAATTGCGAGTGGGTATTATAATGAAATTTGTTTGGAATGATGAATATAATGACCCCCTTTAAGCTTAGTGCTCGCCTTACTGATAATCCTGTATATCTAACATTAATATATATATATATATATATTAAACTTTTTGTGAACATTATGTTATCAATTTAAAGCATGTGTATTTAACATTTTACTTGCCTGATGCATATTTAAAGGGCAAAATTTGATGTATTTCGCCGTTTTTATAATAATTAATTAGTTATAATAACAAAAAAAAATTGTGCTTAAGGGAGACCCTTTCAGAGCCTCTAAGAATTTGTCCATCGACACTATTCTTATTGTTCTCTTGAGGTTTTTTTCCGTGTGTTCTTGTTTAAAATGATATTGCAAATAGTTTTTAATTGCTTTTTTTTTTTTACTTACACAAGGTGTAACGGAAAGGTGTGACAATACTTAACTGTGTTAGTCTCATCACATCAATAGTGAACACACTGTTGAACAAAATTTTGAAAAATTAAAAAAATATATAAAATTATATAAAAATATATTGCGTCTTTAATAGATCTTTACCGATCACGTGACCAATTTTTGTATGGAGAAATTAATATTTCTTTGGTGAATTTTGAAAAATTTTGTTCTGCAATGTGTTCACTTTGATTGGTAGATTAACAACATTTAAGTATTGTCACACCTTTCTGTTACACCTTGTGTATGACATAAACAAATTAATAATGTAATTTTTTCCGAATGTGCGTTTGTCAATTTGTATGTTACTGACATACAAATTGACAAACGACATTGACAGTATGGTTGTATTTCAAGTATTTTTGACCATTTGAGATGTCGTTGGATTTTTCTTCATCTGCAGATGGTCATAGGTAATTATGGAACCACTCGCTAACACACAGTGGCCTAAAGTGTCTGCAGTAGGGTTTTTATTTAAAATATTTATGTAATAAACAATGTCTACAGTCTAGGCACTTCTTTTTGATTCAGAAAATGACGAAGAAACAAAACCAGGGCTTGAATATATGCAACTATTTCGTAATATACTGACCCTGTTTGAATATTTTCCAGACGTCTTGGAGAAAAGGGTTGAAATTTTAGAAAGTGATGATATTACAACATTTCAAGAAGGCTCAGATGGCTATCATGGATGCGAAAAGCATGAGAAGAAACGAGAAATAGACCAATGCTCAATTATTTTTGCCATACCAACAACATAAAACAAGTAAAATTGACAATTTGAAAAATCCTCGACATTAAATTAAAAAAATATGATATTCGCCATTTTGTGGAGGCGGCCATCTTGGATCGATTATCATCGAACATAGCTCAGAACACTTCCGACTAATTCACCTTTAGAGCAAACAGAACAAAAATCACTATCGGTTAATTCGTTCGGGAGTTATTATGCCACAGACAGACATACACATACACCCACAAAGGAACGTCAAAAACATAACACCCGTATTATTCGGGTCGGGGGTTAAAAATGAGAATCGTCTATTTTAGAAACGTCTAATTTAGGTTAGTTGAGTAAGTGTAGCGAGCCCGAAAATGCACAAAGTTATCGGCTAGGGTGTACTAGGACGAAAGGGGGTCACTATACTCAACCTAAGAAACAACTTTCGCTATGGGATCAACTTTGAATGCGAGAAAAAAAACAGCTGTTCCATACAAAAAGCTGATCGGTCGGCGACAAAATGTATGGAACAGCTGTTTTTTTCTCGAAATCAAAGTTGGCCTCATAGTGAAAGTTGTTCCTTAGGATGAGTATAGTGACCCCCTTTCGGCTAAATACACCCCTAACCGATAACCCAGTATGTATTCAATGTAATGGTACTTAATGTAGCGTAGCAGATTCGTGTGTTCCTTTGACCAATACAAAAGTTAATGGACAGGCCAGGCCTATAGGCTGACCTACTTTCATTATTTTATTTTACGTATTTCATATTTATAAGATACATTTTTGTTATGATGACAGCTAGGATCTCAAAACCTGTACCACTGGGGTCAAGAGGGATGGTTCATTCTTTGCTCAAAGAATTTCAATAACAATTCAACGCGGAAATGCATCCTTGTGACAATTGCCACACGGCTATCAATTTGTGACTGATATTTTTTTTAATAGCAATTTTTTCAAAAGGCTTTGTTTTCATTTCATTTCAACTTTTATTAGTAGCTACATAGTTTTTTTTTTAAATTACGTGTCGAATTTCTTACAACTTGAGAAAGACTCGGGCATAATGAGAGCCGGTGCTCCTTTTATATGATTAAGTTTGTGAAGGCACGTCCATTCATTTTATATTGATGGACGACGGTCTGCAATATCCGATGATGGTCTTGCATTATTAAAGTGAATATTAAATACTTTAATTTCTAAGTTAAATTTAATAATGTTTCGGATTCTAAAATATCCATGTATACTGTCCAGCCGTGGCGCCACCTACCGCTATCCGGGACTACTCACGTAAGGACCATAATATTCGCATGCGAATATGTGCTTTAACCGCCCATCAGTATGGTTGCTAATCCTGCGCAGCTTGTTTATTAACTACGACGTTTTTAACGCTTGCAATCATTATAATTAAAAACTTAAGTGTCATAGCAACGTCAAAGTAAAAAACAGTAAAATAAGACAGGCGTTTCTTTGCAGTAATTCATTATCGAATATATATTACTAAATTTCTAGTTTTGTAGTTATTATTATTAGGTCGAATCTTATAGTAAATATTTTATATGTTTTTCCGAACACCTGTATTTCTATGTAAGATTATTTTAAAGTAGTTTTTTTTTTTTTTAAATTATTTTAATTAATTAAGTACTATAGCTTAGATTAGTCTTCGCTTCTATTTATTCCTAATAGCTGCAATATACAGTCGTATCTACATTTTTTTACACTATATTTCTTACTGGCATTAACATTTGATTTGTAGCTAATTAAACTTATATTGGCAACACTGTATAATTCGGTACAATTTTGTATTTTAGCGGTGGCAACACCAACACCGGTCGTCAAAGAGATTACACCTCGTAAGATACTTTTTGGTATAGTTGTATTATTGTTTTTTTTATGTGTCTCGGTGTAGCATGGGTACCCTATGTTTTGCGGTTATATTATTCGTTATTTTTAAATAAATATTATGTTTTTTACTAGGGTAATATGATATTAGGTCCTTACATATGAAATTGGCGTTTTGTCGTACTGGCCACTTTGATCTCAAATATCTCTTCTTTGGTTAGGGATTCCAATTTAAAATTTTTCTATTTTGTAAACTGCGTGACGCAAAGAAAAAACCAAACGAGGACAAAACAAATGAATTACGGTTTTCGAAATACAAATGTATGAATAAATAGCTGTATAAATTTGAAATTGGAATCCCTAACCAAAGAAGAGATATTTGAGATCAAAGTGGCCAGTGCGACAAAATGCCAATTTCATATGTAAGGACCTAATATATTCAACCGAGACGGTCCAACGGTTTTCGTTTAGTTTAATTGAACAATTTTGGGAAATTGTTTTTTTTACTTAATTTCTAATGTTTTAAATGTAAATGTATTAGAACTTCATTTGGTAGAATTGACAACATTTCAAATTTATTGACCCCCCCCCCTCGCGTTTTTATTACGAAAATGAAAAGATAAATGAAAAATAACGTATCTCTGTTGTTTTTTTTTTACTCAGAATGTAATAATTACGGTTTTTAGAGATTTTTGAAAATCTAAATAAAGTTTCGCGAATTGTTATTCTCGTACAATCTCTAAAAACGTAATTATAACATTCCGAATAAAATAAAAACAACAGGGATACGTTATTTTTCATTTATTTTTTCATTAACGTAGTAAAAACGGGAGGTCAATAAATTTGAAACATTGTCAATTGCGGCTAATTCGTCCTTATTATCTAAGTCTTTAATAAAGCGCAAGCCTACACCGCTTAAACACATCACGTCATCTGATGACGCAAGCTGCTAATTTAGAACGGTTGTTTCGCTATCCACGTTGAATTATATAATAGACCATTCGGCTCTATTCATTATCAGTATCATCACTTACAGCATTGTTTATCTCACTGCTGTGTATAGGCCTCTCTCATATTACGCCATCTGTCTCGGTTCTGCGCCAATCTTGTCCGGGTTGGACTCTCAGTTCTTATGTCGTTGATTAAGTTTTTCTCACTAGCTGTTACCAAATTGCCGTTAGACCGTCTTCAATTTTTTTAGCTAATTTAAGTTTTACTACTTTGGTAAATTTGAAGATATTTGAAGGGTTGGCGACACTACAAAAAAATTACAATTTCTAACAAGACTGGTCTCCAAGAATGCGTTGAGTTTTTTTTTAAATTGATCTTGTTTGAGACAAAAAAGAATTAATATTCAAAATGTCGAAAGTAAACTTTTAGAAAGTGTTGATTTCGACGAGTTATTCGATCTAACGTAACGTCATTGGATGTACCGAGTATAACAATTTTTTTTCAAAGTTGTGATTCATTTTAGCAGATCTATGCGTCTTTTAAAGCAATGTATTTCTGTTGGTTAATTTAAAAAAAAAAGAGGTAGCATTTACAAAGAAGGCACAACAGTGGGAAGTATGGGGACCGAGGGAAAGATCTCTGTAATTTAATTTAAGCTTTTTTTAAAATAATAGATTTTTTTATTTTTTATTATACAATTATTTTTTTTGTATTTATTTTGTTAATATTTAAGCATGATTGTCTTCTGAACGTGCTGTGCTGTCCATAATTAATTTAACATTTAATAAATCTAATTATTTATCAATACTAATTTGTGTTTTTAGGAAGAAAGCAAAATCGGCATTGGAAATTTTTTGTGTCTTATTTCAGTATTAAAATACCTATACATATATAAAAACTGATAAGTAATTATTTTTTTTTTGCAAAATTTTTATATTTTTGTTTTGTTTTCTTCCAAAAGTTTGACAATTTACATCCAGCTTGTCATTCATATAGTAAATAAAAGTTAATCAATCTACTAAAATTCAGTTATTAAATAAATGTGTTAATCGTAAATATTAATAGTAACATATTTGAAGTCAATATCCTTATCATGCTTGCTTTTTACATTTTAATTCTCTCTAACAAACAGACCGATTTTGACTACTATGAATTGATATGGCGATCTGCCTCAGTTTTTAAGAAAAAAAATTGTTAATCACTTTTTTCTAAAAAAAATTAATCACTTTTTAGAAAAAAGTAATTCTTCATCAATCGGTATCTAGTCACTTTTTAGAAAGTAAAAAATACTTCTATATATAGATCGATTTTGATAAAACTTAAATGGGACAACTGAATACCTTTCAAACGAAAAGATATTTATTCAAATCTTTCTCAGCCGTCGTCGACAAATCAGTACATAAAAAAGTACTTTCGAATTGAGTACCTTCTTTTTTTTGGGGAGTCTGTAAAATATCATTGTTCCAGCTAAAATTTCACTTTGTTAGCTGTCAATCAAATGTCCTTTATAAATTGTTCCCCAAGAGAAAGTTGTCAAAGCTTTACGGATGTTGACTTCATTTATTAATATGGGCGTTTCTGCTTCAAAGTTAGAAAAAAATTGCAGAATTCACCGGGTTTGGTGACATTACAAAAAATTACAATTGTTTAGTTGACTGATCAACGGAAACGCGTTTTATTTTTTTATGTTTTCTTTTTGATGGAATATAGGTGTAATTAAAGTCATCAAAAATGTTTAAATTATATTTTTATTATAAAAAAAAATTTAATTTCGAATTTGACGTTCTTGACACATTTTTTTTTTTCAAAAAACTAAATTAGATTCCGTTTCCGTAGATTAATATATTACCTAATCGTATATATATTTTGTAACGTCATTCGATATACCGAGTCGATTACTCTTTGAAAGTTATATGACGCGTTTCAGCAGATGCGCCCTTTAACTAAAGGAATTGTCATACTGTGTACGTTTTCGATTCTCATACAAAAAAGAGTATTTTGTTCGTTCCAAAACAATTAGCCGGAGTTAAAGGAAAACAAAAAAGAAATGCTTTTGAAAGTCATGTTGTTTTGAAGTCCGTTAAAAATCGAATTCACAAATCGAACTGAAAACTTTAAGACGAAGAATGTACCTACGCAGTATGATATGCCTTTACAAGTAGTCTACTTGAGTAGTATGAAACTAAGGCAGCGTTCCCACTCGCAGAAGAAACTCCGGTGAAGGTAGCGCCGGGCGTGGTCACCGGGGAGGTGAACGAGGCTTTACAGCAACAGCTCAAAGTACTCAGCTGGTGAGTTGAACTTTGAATTACACATTATTTTACTGAAAAGTATCAGTAGGTAAACGTTATATTCGTCCAGTCGAAAAATTAATATAATCTACGCACATATTTTTTGGATTTTTTATACTGATAAATTTGTATTTCGATTAAGATATCTTAGTACACATTTCAGTTGAAGGTTTCTTCGTGTTCGCTTATTATTTTATCTCAAACTTTTAATATTCAAGGTCATGTGTAACGTATAAAATGCAATTTATAACGAATGCGAATCAGCAACCTATTAACCAGTCATCACGTATATCACGATTGCAGATGTGTTGCCTGGTCGGCGTTTCACGTAAGACTGTCAAGTTTTTAGTTGTGTCCGACGAAGTGAACTTTACAAATAACAATGAGGGTACTTGGTGAGCGGGCTCGCCGTCCGTAACTAGGTCCTTTTACTGAACCCTTTTTAACAATGTGTTTTTTGGTATGTCAGGAGGTTGGAGCGCGAGCAGGCGGCACGCGTGTCAGCGTGTCGGCGCGCCGAGCTAGCCACCGTGCGGAGTCTGCGCCCCCTGGAGCACCCTGGCAGCGCGGGGGCTGTGGCGCGCCGCCAGGCCGCCGCCGCGCTCGAGCGAGAGCTGGCCCGCCTGCACACTGTGAGTAGCACACGCACCGTGCGGAGCCTGCGCCCCCTGGAGCACCCTGGCAGCGCGGGGGCTGTGGCGCGCCGCCAGGGAGCTGACTAAGAATTAAAATACATTGTATCCATTTCAGAATTGGGTTTTGTATGTGGCTACTCGTGGGTAACCATTTTATAGATAAATGGCGCGTCGCACTTGCACGTGCCCTCAGGCAGCCTAGTGTAGTACCAAATGTTTCAAGATTTTTTGCTGTCTCTACGTGATAGGATTACTAAAGTAAAGGTGTTCATGACGCTAGCTGTGTTACTGCGCTGAATAGCGATGCCCTCCCTCACCGTGTTCGTTTGTCTAATAATACATTGTTTGTCAGGAGTGGACGTTGTTCGTGGCTCGCTCGGGGCTCGTGCACTTCCCCACGGAGCCGAGCAAGTACGCGCGCGCGCTGCTAGCTCACAAGGAGAAACAACGAGAGATCAGAACACAATTGGAGGTAGCTTTCACTATATTTTTTACTTATGTTTACTTTATTTTGTTACATTTGTGTGCATGAACATGTATGTTTGACCTGTGTCTGGGCGTTTATTACATAAGTATGTACATCAGTCATCAAGTTACCATAGCACAGGCTTTGCCTACTTTGGGACCTGAACACCTTTGTGTGGATGTTGTCCCATATTATATTATTTTGTTACGATAAACGCTTAGAGCTATCAGTTAGGAGTATACTACGCAGAAAGAGGGTTACTTACTATACTTATAATTACAAATAACTTTCACTATGGGACCAACTTTAAATTCAAGAAAAACAGCTGTTTCATACATATTGTTGACGACCGTTATTTCTCTAATTTAGGGTTAGTGCCATATTTAAGAAATATTTGTAATCATGAGTGACAGTCATCTCCCTTCGGCTTATTACAAGCCTAACCCGATAACACTGTATAATTATCATTGTCTAGTGTAAAAATATGGAGCTCTAAGAAAATTATTAATTATTGCGCGCGATGTGGGAGCAAACCTAAGCAAATTAGATCTGTTCTCGGGCACCCTGAATGTAATAAAGGCTTCCTCGGGTGCGCGCAGGCACAGCGCCTGCGTTTGCAATTTAGTTCAATTAGTCCCTTTCTTCATAAGTTGATTCCAAGGTCCAGCAGAGTTATACTTGATGTTGATGCGTTAAATTTGACAGATGCGTCTAACACAGCTGCAGGCTGAAGCCAAGAAGCAGCTGCTGGTGCACCGTCCGTGGCGGTGTGTGGACGCAGACTTCGCACAGTTCCCTGCCACTGAACTGTCCGCTGTAAGTTATAATTTTTTTCTCAGTTGCACTCTTTGCCAAAGACGAGAAAAGGCGCATTTAGCTTTGACTTTCCGGGATGTAACATGTTAGTCGGTCTCTCTAGTTCGAAACACCACACATCCTAGGTATGAGAAGCTCTCAAAATCAAAAACGAAAACTAAGGATATCAAAAACTAAGGATATGAAAAGTGAAGCACGACCCACGACTTTATCGCCAAAAATTCAGCGAGTATGAGTCTCGTGTTTCACTTTTCATATCCTTAGTTTTTTTTCAATCGTATCTGCTGTTATCTCTCCTCCGTTCGACGATGATTAAATAGGCAGTCAGCAAAATCCAGATCTTGGAAGTAGTCTGTTCTCCCCGTTCAATACCAGTGTGGAATATTAAATATTAACATGACATGTGGAATATAGAATACGTCATCGGACACAATAAGGAAAAGCAGTGAATAGTTTTCCCGCGTTCGCTGAAATGATGGCGTCTTTGTCTGTGTATTTATTGCATAACTAGTAATTCTGCAAGTTTTGATGTGTTATATTGGTAGACCATTAACCATTAATGTCTTGTTTATGTGCACAAGTGTGGGCAAACGATATTAAAACGAAATAACGTGGTTTTTTTGTTCGCGGGAAATCTCCATAGAAACCCTGGTAAAGTCTTTACAGCTTTGCGAGGGTACATGATGATTTTAACTTGACCACGATGACTTATTATTTGATATTTGATATTTGACTTATATTAATAACTTGAAAATTTGATAAGCATGTGGCTGGCAAATATACAAATCTTATCGCGCTATATATCAAAAGAGAGAAAAAAAAGCAGTGGTGATAAAAAGCAACCTTGTCTCATACTCGCGTGAATATCATCCGACAAAGTGTCGTAACTCTGCATGAGTAGTTCTGATATGCAACTTTTGTCAGGTTCGTGTTTTTTTGCTAACTTTAATTTTTGCTGGCACACCTATGAGCTTTATTCGTGACCAGATAGATTCCCAACGGAGCGTTTCAAATGCCTTCTAAACATCCAAAAAAGAGAATATAGATCTCTTTTTTAGTATTCAGCTCGCTTTCCCAATTATTCTACCGACGTATTGATTTGATCTATCCACAATCTTCCGGATTTCCGTATCAAGGGGCTTATAATAAGTCTCGGTCATTAATTTTTCTCTCCAATAATATTGCACAGGACCTTACCAGGGATCGAACCATGTGTGATTCGCCTCCAGCTGTTGCAATTGCTTAGATTTCTCTTCCTTGGTAATGGTACTGGAGGTCCAGACCTTCATTCACGGAGCTTTAGTTTTTTTACAAGTTTGCCTGAATAAGAGTTTTAAGGATTTCTGTGACGTAAGACGGATCAATCTTGAGCATTACGGGATATAAAGTCCTGACAGATTTTGTGATCTGCTAACATTAAGTTCAATACTAACTTATTTTTTATGGGCACTATAAAACATTTTAAACTAACTTTTGGTCGTATATTGATCCTTGTTATTTTTACTTGGAAGTGATGTGACCGCCATGAAAATCTGACAAGAATTATAGGGTAGCATTTATAATGTATTGCCATTTTAAAATATTTATAAAAAACCAACAAATTGTCAATTTAATTAAATAGACAAGATTATTTTTTTTGCAAACAGACTAAATTAAATCAACAGAAACTACCATTATGACGCAATTCAATGGTAATTCGACTAACATACTTGGGCTCCTGTTGTCTTGCACGAGTATGTTGCAATGTGCAAAGAGTATTCAGTATAAGTTATAAATAACATGTTTAATGTCGTTTTAGTTTTTAAGAATATAAAAATTCCTTATTACGTATAATACAAATACAAATGTCATAAATTATCATTATATTAAAACACGTCAAAATAAAAAATAAAAATTAGTGGAACAACCCACCCCGAATCGTACCTGGAGCAAAGGTACCCATTACGCTGGCTGCGTTACCGCGTTGAATGGCAATGGCCAGCCTTTGCACCAAGTAACATCCGGAGCGAGAGTCGCCAGTCAAGTATTAAGTAAACAACAGTTTAGAGAGTTATAATATACAGAGTTATAAATTAAGTAAACAACTTGTTAAAAATTACTTGAAAAAATACCCGACTGCTAAAACTTTATACCTCTGTATCTTTTCGTGTGCAACCGTAGGATGCAACTAGTATAGCCTAGGACCATCTGCATCAAATGCATATCAAAATTGCTCTACCGGTTTAGGCTGTTGACGGTGACAAGGAGTTGTTCATACATAGGTACACACAAACACACTCGACAGACATTACACATATTTTATGCGGGTAGTAACATAATATTGTTGTATTTATAGGCGCTATCTTCGAAGGCGGTAGACCTGGGCACGCTGCAGTACCCCGCTTCGCCGGGACACCGCGACCATACTGTATACGTCACCCCCACGCAACTCGCCAGGTATGTATCTGTCTTTATTGAACGAGCGAGCGAAGCATCTCTGCTGCTAGTCTTGCATTTTTTTCATTATCTTCTGTTTCAAATTTTCTACCCCCATTTTTTTTTTTAATAATGAAAACATAAATGAAAAATAACGTACCTACTCCTGTTTTTTATTTTAGTCAGAATGTTTGAATACGGTGTTCCTGTCTGACCTCCCTTGGGTAGACACTAGGGGGTATACACTAGGGAGGTAAATAAAACAACCATATCCCGAATTGAAGACAGTCATTATTTATTTCTCAAAAGGCTTATTAAATTTAGTGCCTTGACCATTTGTGTGATTTAATGTGTAACACCGCCATCTACATTTTTATAAGCAAACTAAATTAAATACAAACACAACTTACGTATACATATCGGCCACCACGAACAAGCTAACCTTGTTCATGGAAACCTTTGTGAACATATAAAATAGACACCTTAACAACATTTCGCCAACCAAATACCAACTTGCAAGGTACAATAAAGAGTACAAACTATCTTACAGTTATATACCTAAATAAATTGTTTTACAGATTACAATAACATTCTATCAATTGTTCAATACGATTACAAGACCACGATATATGGCACAAACACTTACTACCATAATACAGATTCACAGAATGAATGCTGTATTAATTACTAGATTAGTGCGCTGAAAAGCTACTCATTGATCGCAAAGCACCAGATATTGTCCAACTAAGTGCAAATAAGCGAACCTTGAGAGCTTCTCACTCCGTTTTGAAGGTTCGAACATACACACATCAGCACCCAATAGTATGTCCACACGATTTGATTTATTATATTTTGTGTCGGCTCTAATCTAAGTAAAGTTCTAATGTTATTCTCGTACGAAGCTCGTAATGATGTCATCAGTTATATGCATTGTCATTGTCATTGTTTGTTTGTTTTTTTTTTTGTCCTAATAAAAATGGAGGGTCAATAAATTTGAAATATTGTCAACGTCCTTGTCTAGCAGTAATCGCTTTTATTTTTTGTGCTATAAAGTTGCATATTGTTATTGGATTGTATTGTTATTAAATAGTAAGTATTTTTAATCGAGTGATCGTCAATTTGAAATTTTAAGTGTGAAATATAATTAATTGACGTCGTTGTAATTACTAAATGTGTCGAGACATCAACAGGATAGCAACTACAAACGTCTATTTGAGTTACTTTAAATACGAAATGTAAAGGTTCATAATTTGAGCGACCTTCACTAACATATCCCTGGAAACTAACTGTGGAAGTAATAAGACTATAATTCTATATTATATTATATTAATCTTTTAAATTCTAAAATATTTGTCAACATTATTATTAATTGCTATTTAAATGCAAGTAAGTTTGTATGTTTAGTTACCCCCGTCTATACTTATGCTTTAGTTTATCTTCATCCAATGGTTGCCTGTAAGAGATCGCTATTAGCGATAAGGCCGCTGCTTGTTGCACGTAATCATAAGTTATATTGCGTTTATTGTATTATTTATATGTGCATACAATAAAGAGTTTTCTATTGTATTCTATTCGTATCTTAATAATTTGTTAAAAGTCTCGTACACATAATATAATATAATATAATATCCTATAAAACGTCAAAAAATTAGAAAAATCAAAACCTAACCTAAATTTTAAAATTGCTCTCTCTGTGCTTCTAGTCGCTCATAGTAAAGATATTTTTTTTAAAGTTGATTACTAATATATACAAGGTTTAAACAGAAAGGTGTGACAATACTTAAGCATGTTAGTCTACCCATCAAGGTGAACCCATTGTTGAAGTAAATTTTGCAAAATTCGAGTAAAATATTATTAGGTTCTCCATACAGAAATTAGTCACGTGATCGTTCGAGTTGTTTGGAGGACGCAATAATTTTTTCTCGAATTTTGCAAACTGTTGTTCTGTAATAGGTTCACTTTGATGTGTAGACTAACACCCTTAAGTATTGTCACACCTTTCTGTTACACGTTTTATCTTTTGTTGTACTTAGGAATAGGAAACACGTGTTAATAGATTTAGCATATATTTAGATTAGTCTACATTTATTGTGCGAACCGCCAGGTTGTGGAATTCGCTGCACAGGTTCTCTATTTCCCGATAGCTATACTATCGGTCTCTTCAAATCGCGAGTTAATCGGTTTCTTCTAGGCAAGCGCGCACATCCTAGACCGCATCGTTACTTTACGTCAGGTGAGTTGCGGTCAAGCGCAAGCCTATCCTATCTTAATATTATAAATGCGAAAGTAACTCTCTCTGTCTGTTTCGCTTTCACGCCAAAACCACTAAACCGATCTGGATGAAATTTGGTACACAGGTAGATTGGACCCCGGGAAAGGACATAGGATACTTTTAACCGACTTCAAAAAAGTAGTTTCCCCATTATCTCGACAATCCAATTGTGGAACTACGCGGGTGAACCCTCGGGGCACAGCTAGTCGACTATAAAAAAAGCATTAATAATTGTTGCTAATATTTTTGTTGTTTTTAGTATTCGCGAGCTGGTGGCCGAGCTGAAGTCAGATGACATCAAGCTGGACTTGAAGCCTCTCGACGCTACTGTATGCGCTGCCTAAACACAATAATATGATAAATATTATCATATCAAATAAGTAATTAATGTAATTTATGTAAATGTAATTTATTATTTATTGACATTTAACGTTTACATAAATGTAAAAATAGTGTTGAGATAGGCGACAGAATATATCAATGATTTTATTTGAAACTAGCTTCGACCCGACGAACTTCGTACCGCCTAACAGTCGATTGTTTAATTATTGGTTTTAATACTTATTCTACTATTCGGGACAAGATACAGTGATAAATATTGACATTAATATTTATATGATACTAACTAACGTCACTCGATTGTATTGCCTTCCCGGAACCTCTCCACTAACAATTAAACTTTATGGTATGGTATTAAAGTTCAAATTGTCTTTAAAGTATTATTACGAATCGATTGTATAGAAAAGTGTTGTTTTTACACCTTTTCAAGCAATTTTTCAAATGTACCTCACAACTCGGTATTTTAATTTTATTTCCGTGGGCTGTAGCCATAAAGTGAAAGGACTTGTTTCATTTTCGGCCAGGACGGTGAACGTCTACCATAAAATGCCTAAAGATGTGACTAATACTATATATTAATGAAAAATGCGTCAGTCGCCTCCTTCATTGTGTACAAAATTATCTAAATTCGGTGAATTGTAATGAAATTATGGCATCCCTGGAAGTTTAATGTGTCCTAGGTTTATTGCAATGGTCGCATTGTTCTATAAATTGTACTGCCAGTCACGGATATCAAAATTGACTCGATTAAACGCTTAAATCACCTTTTTGCATAAATAACGTGGGAATATTTTGATTCCAAATTAATTTTGTATTCTGCGATGTTTACGTTTATTTTTAATTTGTTTGATATATTAATGATGAATTATCTCTAACGTATTTATGGTATCACGTACACTGTATCACGTTTGGCCGGGGCTCCATACGTTATTGAAACATCTCTTTTATTACTTTTCCGATAAAATTACTGTACAATATGCCTAAATTTATTTGAATAAACATTGTCTACGTATTAAGCAACATTTTGATTTAATATATCTTTATTCATGATTATAAATATATTTTTAAATTAACTTTTGTTATATTATCTATTTATTTTATATTTGTATTTGTCGAATCCTTCTGCCTACTAATATTATAATGTATGTGTGTGTGTTTGTTTGTTGCTCTTTGACGCGCATAAACTGCTGAACCGATATGGATGAAATTTGGTATGGAGATAGCATAGACCGTGGATTAACACATAGGCTACTTTTTATGCTGTATTAACGCGAGTAACACCGCAGGGCGCAGCTAATGTTATATTAATTGTCGTCTATCTAAACACTAATACATCAGATATATAGGGTTATTGGTTAGGAGTGTTATAAGCCAAAAGGGGGTCACTATGCTCATTATAAGGTACAACTTTCACTATGGGACTAACTTTGAATTCGAAAAAAAATGAACCAACTGTTTCATATCTTGGTCAACGGACAATAAAGAGAAATAAATAAAAATATATAAAAAGAAAGTGTTAATAAAGTCTAAACTCATTCATTCATTCATTCAATAAACTTTTTCTATGGAACGGCACTTTTTTTTTCTCGCTTTCAGAGTTGGTCCCATAGTGAAAGTTGTACCTTATAATGAGTATAGTGACCCCCTTTTGGCTTAGTTCACCCCCAAGCAATAAACATGTTTAATTAATTTAATTATCTCGGCAACTATTAGCAAATGTTTATTATTACATTTAGAAATAAGCATCTTCTCAATGAAACTTAATGATTGAAAATATTGCTTAACGAAATAGGTGAAAAAAAATATGCCTAAAATCTCAAGTATGCGATTTTAAAATGCTATTTAAAAATCTAATCAAGTATTTCTCTAGGTAATCGAGGACAGATGAAACTTTTTCATTCTCTTCCCTACCTGAGTTGCGATTAGTTGACAAAGGACTTGGTTCATTTTCGGCCAGGACGGTGTACGTCTACCAAAAAAGCCTAAAAATATAGTTAATATTGTGTATTAATGAAAACTGTGTCTGTCGCCTCCTTCATTGTGTACAAAAATATCTGAATTCTGTGAATTGTAGTGAAATTATAGCATCTCTGCAAGATTTATGTATCCTTGATTGATTTCAATGGTCACATTGATTGTACCGCCCGTCATAAATGTCAAAATCGAAACAAAAAAAAACGCGTAAATCACCGTTTTGCGTAAATAATATGGAAATATTTTGATTCCAAATTAATTTAGTACACTGCGATAAGTTACGTTATTTTGAATTTGGTTGATAATCCTAAACGTATTTATGGTATCATGTACACTGTCCTAGCAGGAGCTCCATACATATTTGAATCAACTCTTTACATTAGTATTCCAACCTGTCCCCATTCGGGGCAGATTCACGTTGACAAATAGGAATAGAACTAACTAGTAATCGTCCCCTAATATTGGACCGCATCTCTCTTTACATAATTTGAGTTACTGACCCTAATTCGGCCAGTCACACTAACCAAACTAAAAATTCCTAAAACTACATCCATCCTTTTCACACTTGTGGAAACAAAAAGAGAGGAGACAATTTTAGAACTGTCTAATTATGTTAGTTTAGTAAGTTTGTCTTGTTCGAATCGGAGTCGATATAAATTGCAAGCCTAGTTAATACATATTGAGATTATCTTTTATCTGTCTTAGATCTATTTTGTCTATTTTCGCAAAATAATTCACGTTTTTTTCTTACCCTGCCCAAAAATAGGGTAATGTTTTATTTTCAAGTTTTTATTTGTGCGACTCTCTACAGCCTGAACCGTTAGACAGATTTTGATGTGAATGGTGTCGTTGGATTTGTTTTGATCTGCAGATGGTCACAGGCTATACTGTTTACTACCCGCGGTTCCACTCGTTAACTTATCATGGTCTACAATCTTTACAGTCGGGTACTTAAGTCGCTTCCGACCATTTGTTAGGGATGTTATACGTGAGTATTCTAAATTGTTATATTGCTCTCTTTATTACCTCTAGGCACATGAATTTTAATTGCCGACCGACAGTAAAAAAAGAGTATTAATTTAGTTTAATGATTGGTCTCGCTAAGCTCGACTAGACAACGCAAAAAAAAAATGCATACTTGTAAAATGCGGAAAGGAATAACTACGCCGCAGTGTTCGTACCTGAGTCACGTACACTGCAAGCTTATATACGGTTTCAGAAATGTATTTATTAATCTCATAATAATAATATTTCACTTACTGACATTATATGCCACTTAATGAATATTGCTATAACGAAACGCAACTTTTTTGAACGAAATGCACTATAAATATATAAAAGTAACTTAAATAATCCAGATTAAACTAAAACTATGTTAATGATGATAAGAATTAGTTTAAAAAATGCTCTATTTTTATTTTTGTTTACTAATATATACATAAAATAAAAATAGGGTAGTTATCATTAACGAACAGTGTTATTTCTCTACCGTATGAACCCGAACCGGTTTCTTAGCGTTGCGTTTTGTTTAAGAAAACTAACGTGTGTTTTGATTAATTTAGTTTGAGTGTCATCGTTGGAGACACGGACGACACTATACGACGGAACTATAGTTGGACCTTTCCGACAGTCATGTATGCGTGAAAACCAGACTCCTTAAACAACATGAATCAAACACGCGTTAGTTTTCTTAATAAAACACAGTTGCCGCTTTTCACGGAGCTGTCGATTTTAGATAGCGCGGTGTCTAATCGAACGCTGCAGACCTAGACATTTATAGAACGTGTAACAGAAATGTGTGACAATACTTAAGTGTGCCATACAAAAAATGATCACGTGATCGTTCAAGTTGTACGGAGGACGCAATAATTTTTTCTTGAATTTTGCAAACATTTGTTTCTACGCAGGGTTCACTTTGATGTGTAGACTAATACCGTTAAGTATTGTCACACCTTTCTGTCACACGTAAAAGAATATTAAGTTAATTGTGCACTAATGTAAAAAAAAAAACTTGTTTTTAAATATTTTCATTATTATGTATTATAGCTTGTACTCGTATGTATTGTTGTTTGTATATAATGGATTTAGTACTTACTTAGAACTATTGTAAATTGTAATACTAGAAATAAAATTACTATAAAATACATAGTTTTCGTGTTTTTATTTGCAATTCTATTCAAACTTTTTATTCACCAAAATAGGGTAAAGTAGGATTTTACCGACTATTTAGCTTTGGCTAAGCATGTGAATATGCCTAAATGCAAAGTTTGATTGTTCGCCATTGGACAGATTCTGGATTGGACAAATTTCGACAGATTCTCTATTGGACAGAATACATTAAGAGCGAACAAAATATTATTTAAAGTATTGTTTTATTTTCAAACAAATCATAGCGAAGTAAGTACTATTTGTCTGTCTGTGGCATAAAGCGTTGAACAGACCTAACATATCATATCTACATCTGACAAAACTAATAAACAAATGAGCATCGCTGAAACAAGTAAGCATCGCAGAAACAAAATAAAAAGTACACTTGTATTGTTTTTCCTGGTTTTGTTTGCAAGTGACCTAATTACATGTCCTCGCTGTGAATAATATAATTTATTATACAAGATTAAAGCTCCGAGCAGACAGAGAGCGTTCCGCGTTCTGCGTTCTGCGTTCGTCCGTTCTGCGTTCTGCGTTCTAGCTCACACAGGAGCCGTTCAAGACATTTGCGTTCTATTTCGCGACTCTCTGCACGTGAAACATGTATCTCGAAAGTTCATCTTCCGAAGATGAAGCCTTGCTTTTGTGGAGTCTAGAGGAGTCAAAAAAAAAAGAAAATATTGGGTACACCCTATCAACACGAAACGAGATAATATGGGAGAATTTAGTATTCTTATCCCTGAGCTGCTTCAAGATGAAGAGAGATTTTATATTTATTTTCGAATGTCAATAAATAGCTTCAATGAGTTACATGACTATGTAAAATCTGAAATAGAAAAACAAGATACCAATTGGAGAAAAGCTATATCTACAAAAGAAAGGCTGGCGGTATTTTTAAGGTACGCAGTGTTTATTTTTCTTAAGTAGCAAAAAAAAGGTAACAGAAAATTGGTACAAAAATTACAAATCAGTTAATGAGTGTGCCATTGCCTTATAGAACTCGGTTGCATTTTGTGAAGTTGAATCCGACAGTAGTGTTGGGTAGAAGCACCTGAGAAGGTATTCCGTCGGACTCAGATGATGCCTGCAACGACGGGCTGGACTGAAGAGCACCGACAAAATCTGATCTACTTGCAACTGATGGTGGTGCCATTTTAGTACCACTGGAACTTTCACTTTCGTTTTCTAGTTCGTATCGGACAAACAAAGTCGCCATTTCTAATTTAATTATACTCTGTGTTCTCTTCGGGAATTTCTTGAAAGATTGGGAATAGCTCAAAAAAAAAAAGATCCGCTTCATCAAATTCAATCTTTTGCTCATTTTTTTTTACGAAGGTAATCTAATACTGTATTAGTTGGCTCATCATTATTTTTTGCCCTCCTCTTTCTTACTACAGATCGAGGATTTTCTGCCAGTGCAGTTTCAGAATTTTGCGACTCATTACGAGGAAAATTTTCGTCAGCTTCTGTGCTCAAATCTTGGTTCTCTTGTCTTCTTGAATTGGGGTTGTCTTCTGTGGTATTTGTTTGAGAATCAGAGTTCACGTTAGTTTCAGTTTGTCTATTTTTATTGAAATCATCTAAAAATCTCAGCAATTCAGCCCATGGCCAATTTTTATACTTTTTGTATGCTTGACCCGTGGAAACTGCAATTCTTTTCTTATGCTTGGCGTAGTTATCCTTCAGCGCTTTCCACTTCAAACTCCAGTAAACACCTATAAAAAAAAATATGTTTCAGATACCTTGCGACAGGAGACAGCTACAAAACCATTGGTCACTCATACCGTATGGGATTTACAACTGTTAGTACAATAGTCAAAGAAGTGAGTCAGGTGATTTGGAAAGTTTTACAGCCCATTTATATGCCTTTCCCTACAGAAGCAACATGGAAGCAATCTGAAATTGGATTTAATGAGAAATTGAGATTTCCAAACTGTATTGGTAGTATAGACGGAAAGCATGTCGCCATAAAGTGTCCATCTAATACTGGAACGTTACATTTCTGCTATAAGCAAAAGTTTTCCATAGTTTTGCTCGCTATAGTTGATCCAAACTACAAATTTATTTTTATTGACGTGGGTAGCTATGGAAAAGAAAGTGATAGTACAATTTTTCAAAGGTCTCCTTTCTATCAAAAGCTTGTTAACAATCAACTGAACATTCCTGGACCAAAGCCCTTACCGGGCAGACATAATCCAATGACTCATGTTTTTATAGGTGATGGCGGTTTTAAACTAGAAACATTTTTAATGAGACCTTTCCCTACTGATGTCGAGGATCAAAGAAAGCGAATTTTTAATCAAAGACTTAGTAGTGCAAGACGTATAGTTGAGAGTACCTTCGGTATTTTGTCTCAAAAATGGAGATCAATTCTAAAAACATTTGAATTAGACGTAGACACTACGGTACATGTAGTTAAAGCAGCATGTTGCTTGCATAATTATCTCAAAGAAAAAGGTGAACTACAAATCGATGACGAAGATAGTGTGCAAAATGCTCATCCCTTCAGATCATTAGTGCCAACAAATAGCAGAACCAACTTAGCTGCATATGCAGTTCGCGAAGAATTCATTTCCTATTTTAACTAACCCCGCGCCGATTTGTAGTTCATTCACCTTTCTATCTAATAAATTGGATGACGTACAACTTACATAAAAATAAATAAATACGGCTTAGTTTTTTTTGAGAATCATCCCTTACCTGTTTTTTACCTGTTGTTTTGTGTTTCTTAGTAAATAAATATTAAAATAAAAAAATGTTTTTTACTCACCATCTTCAACGCCCATTTCCGTAGCTATTTCAATCCACGCCCCTTTTATTTTGGGACGATTTTTGTAGTCCCTATGGCTTAGATCATACAAAAACTGCCTTCCTCTCACCAATTCAACCAATTTTTCTATATCAACCGGACCAGCCATAGCGAGAACGCGAGTTCTTTGTATTTTTGAGCAGAGAACGCGAGAACGCAAGCGTTCCGTATGACCGCCGCGGTCTGACTGCGTTCTGTGTGCGCGGACGCTATAGATCCTTCGCATTACAAAGAACGCGGAACGCAGAACGCAGAACGCGGAACGCAGAACGCTCTCTGTCTGCTCGGACCCTAAGTCGCAATAGTGCCTATGGACGACTACTAGTGGAAAATTATGATTTTTGCGATTTTTAAGATACAGCACGGTTCCCACAAGAAACTGCTGATTTACTAGCGACTCACATTTCCCACTAATATTAATGTCAAAGGGAAGATGGTACCTGGAGGGCCAGAAGAACCTGGAAATCTGGGAGAGTTGGTAGCCGAACCCAACATTATGGGACAATAGAGAGCCCAGAGACTCCGCTTAATGGGCCACCTAGAGAGAATGGGAGAGGATCGAAATGTCAAGAAGGTGTACCTATCATGGAATCCCAAAGGGCCGCCGACCTGTCGGCAAGCCTAGATATCGCTGGATAGACGTGAAATCCGATATAAGCAATCTCCATATTGCCGGCTGGATCACTGACAGGATCAGATCCAATAGCGCTCTCTTCTTTCGGAGGCCAAGACCCATTTCGGGTCGTTTCGCCAGCGGAGTAGGTAATATTAATGTCGAAAGTTTGTATGTTTGTTACTCCTTCACACTCTAACCTTTGAACGAATTTGGAATATCTTGGTGCTATCTAATGGTACCATGGCAAAATAATGTAGTAGGTAATCTATTTATCCAGCAGCCTGACTCATTTAACAGTTCCTACCGGATTCAAAAACCTAGGAACTCGAATTACGCAAAGCTTGCTAAAGGATCTAGGTATATCAGAAAAATAATTTCATTTAAAAATTTCAGATATTGTACCGAAGTTTGAGAAATTTGTGATGCAGTTTTCGATTCCAGTCATGGGGGCTATCGGCTATCTGTATTGCTATAGTCTTGAAAGCAATACTGTAGTTTCGTATCGGCTACGAAAGCAAGACCCTAGTATAGCTTTCAGCAAAGCGATGACAATTTTCAAAACAATAAGTGAACAAAGGATTGCAATGACTCCATGTATTTGATAGATATTGGCGTCGTCTAGCGCGATGTAAGTACTACTGCTTTGAGTCTAGACATCGCCATCGTCATAGCTTTGAAAGCAATACAAATAGCCGATAACCCATCGGGTCGCTGCACCAGCGAAGTAAGTAATATTAATGTCGAAAGTTTGTATGTGTCTGTATGTTTGTTACTCCTTCACACTCTAACCTTTGAACGAATTTGGAATATGTTGGTGCTATCTAATGGTACCATGGCAAAGGAATGTAGGTACTATTGTTATATATCCTGTATTAACACATACACATCTATTGATCGAGCAGCCTGAAGCAGCTAGCGGTTCCGACCGGATTCGAAATGCAACAACCAACATCATGCAACCAAGTCCAAAAATAATTTTAACTTTTGTTCTTGAGACGTTCTTTTTATTCTGAGATGCTGATTTGTTTCTTCGACATTCGCTTGTTTCTGCGATGCCCATTTGTTTCTTAGATGATTATTTATACATGCGACACTTGCTCATTAAAATTAAATATCAGTGTAACAGAACAAGTCAACAGAACAATTGGGAATAAACGAAACTTTAATTACGCAAAGCTTGCTAAAAGATCCTAAATTATAGATAATCGCATATGTAAGTTTCAGTTTTTGTACAGAACTTGATTTTTTGAAGGAGTACGTGATGCAAAGTTTTCGAATCCGGTTGGAAATGTGATGTGAATAAGTACACTGAAAAGTAAAGTACCTACATTACAAAAAAAAGTACATGCGTTGATCGAGTATCCGCCGCGGGTAAAGCCGCCGGGCGTACCTACCTAGTAATGTATATATATATTATATAACTAGCTGTACCCGCGACTTCGTTCGCGGTTGCTAACCTTGCATAAATATATCAGTGGGACTTAAAAAAATTAGAAAATGTATATCAGTGGTCCTTTTGAAAGTCTTATCATTGTAAAAGATACAATACGATAGCAGTGTTTTGAACTGTACATTTGATTAATTAAAGCGATACAGAAGTTTGCACAATTATGTTCACCATGAGTGGACAATTTTTAAGAACTAAAGATTCTGCATAGCATTAACGCCTATTTTATTTTGCAAATTCAGCACTTATTTTGACCCATAGTTAATTTTTTTGCTGACGTATTTATCTCGATTGGCCATTTATTTTTTATTCAAGACAGGTAGGCATTTGACAACCAGCTTGCACGATCACAGAAGTCTAGCCAAACTATGGCCCCTAGATGGAGCATGCCTAGTCTGGAATACGTCTATAGTCTCTCAAAGAAGGCCGCCGCAACATACCGTTAGGTGCTTGGCGGCAGATTTTTCAATTTGATGGTGGTAGCTAACCAGGCAAGTGTTAAAAATGCTCTGCCATCATGCTATAGTTTCCCCACCTTTACCGAAAAAAACCACCTTCTTGCGTATTAGTACGTAGGATTGAACCTCGTACATCTCGCACGGCAATAAACCCCCTTTAGCTACTCTTTCAACATCGCTACAAAAAATTGTGGACGCTGTGTTCATACACGTACAGTCATACCCATCCAAAAAAAAAAAACATCCAAATTAAAGTACGCATTACCGAGTTGACAACTTTCATCCCCCCTTTCGTGGGAACCCCCACTAATTTTCTTGTTAACATAATTTCAGTTTGACCTTTCCAACAAAAAAAAAGAATCATTCAAATCAAAGCACGCGTTACTGAGTTATAATTAAATACGACTTTCATCCCACCTCCCAGGGGAGCCCCTTGTGGTTTTTCGGGATAAAAAATTGTAAAGATCCTAGTTACCTCATGATATGAACCTTAAGCATACCAAGTTTCATCAGAATCTATCCAGCAGTTTCAGAGTTATGTAAAATCCAGAAACAGACAGACAAAAATAAAAAAATATAGATTTGGGGTCTGTATCGTTAATAACACCCCCCATGAAAAAAATTATGAAAATATATTCCATGTACAGAATTTGACCTGTTAGAGTTTTATTATAAGTATAGACAAGTACCTAGGTCCTAACTATAATGTATTATACTTAACTATTTATAGTATTTCGTAGATCCAAAGATAGGTAAGCGAAAAAACGAAACTAGGAAACGAGAAATTTCGATAAGGCTTTGCCTCTAGTTTGTAGGTAACACAAGAATTTCTAAAAGAACAAAGACAAAATAAAAGTAGTTGCACAGAGACGGAGCAAGTGGAGCGTGGCACCGCTCGCGGATTCATTTAAATACCATGGATTCCGGGGCACAGGCGTGGACTCAGTGGAACCTGTCAGGGGCGCTCTTTCTATCTAGAAAATGCTGAGTGATTATGCAAATGTAGTAATAGTAAATTAGAGCCAGATTGTATAGGTACTGCTTGATACAGTAAATGAAAATATTTTACGAATATTTTGTTCGGTTTGCGAAAAGTCGGGCAGTGAAGAGAGTGTGACATTAGAGCAGCGCGAACTTTAGGTCTCCTTCTATCCGCTTCTGCGGTGACGAGTGGCGCATTTTGTAGCCGAAGGCTAAAATTCGCTGTGGGGTCACTGTGCCTGCCCAGCCAATGATCTATCTTTTTACAATAGACCAAAACAAAAAATAAGAACGAGAGAACGAGAAGAAACGAGGAAATCTGTTCTTGTTAGCAAAAACAGATTTCCTGTCAATAGTTTAAATTAGTCAATAAGTGAAATCTGTTTTCAAATTAACGAATTACTTTTAGATACTTATTTGTAAATAAACAGCTGTAGCTGTATGTCACATATAACCAAAGCTGACAAAATAAGGAAACATACATTTCCCCCCGAATTTTATAATCTTATTACATCACTGCGTTAAAGCGACACAAACTTATAATACGACTACGGTCCCCGGATCGAAACGACGCGATCTGGATAAAAGCGAGATGAAAGATATTTAGCGTAGGTAATGGGCGTTGGGGAGCGTTTATTATCTGATAAGATAAAATACTCATCACCCCATTTCGACCTAGCCAGAATGATGAAACTAAATTAATTTTATACCTACCTAGTTCGATAAAAATCTTACTAATTTGATTGCAGGATAACTGAGTACGGAAATTACATAATATGTATTCGTTTATTGTATGTATATCGGATTCATACTTGATTTAAATAAATAGGATGTTTTTTATTACTAACACGAAATTTGGCTTAAATTATTATTTTGTAAATTACTATTATAAGAAATTTAAATCAGGACTTACATTTATATCAGGACAATACATTCTTTTTTGCACACCAAAAAATAAAACGCACAAACATTAAAAGACAGACCTACATTGTATGGTCTTATTGCATAGAGCGATTTCTTCTAGGCAACCTTGGGATGGATCGGATTAAGTGCGTCACGTCGGACCTAATTCATTTTATTATTTTAGTAACAGAAAATTAAATTGATAGATGATTAAAAAAAATGGTGTATAAAAGAGACATATATTTTCCTGGCCCTTCGATTTCAAAACCGAATTACTCGATAGTTTCCTTCAGGCCCAGAAAGTTAAATAAAAAAATTATAAAATAAACTTAATAATAATAATTATAAAATTTAAGTAGGAACACGTCGGAGGAACAAACGGTAGAATTTTTTTAAGTCTGCCTCTCTGATTCTTATTTCTTGTTTCAAACCTTAAAAAAACATTGAATTGAGTAGGTTTCTCCTTCTATTTGGGAGTCGGTGCTCCATCTAGGGCTATAGTATCGCTAACTTCCGTAGTCGTGCGAACTTGTGGCCAAATGCCTACGAGTAGCTGTGTAGAATAAAATAAAATTTCAACTTCGAATTTGGAAAAATTAAACAAAAAATTACTCGCAAAAAAAAAAACGATTTATAAACTCAACCGATTTTTGCATATCAGTTTTAACATTTTGTAAGTACATTTCTTGTAGTGTCACCAATTCTAGTGATAGAGATTTTTTTTAATGATTTAAATATTTCATGTTATTATTTTACAAATACCTTGTTCAGAGTGCAGTCGGAATGTAGTGTTAGAGCGTAAGATCTATAAAACTCAGAACTGAACTAGATGGCGCTAGCGTCAAGCTGAATCGCGCTGACGAGTTTTTTGTGAAAAGTTATAGCTAATTTTTGTCTTGTCCTTATTAAATGATTCCTAGTGCATCATTACGCACTTGTGGTCGACCTAAGATTCTTTAATAATGTTTGTTTTGACGTGTAATATCTGTTCTGTGGTCCTCGGTTTTGTTAGTATATATGTAGGTAGGTATAATAAATTAATGGATATTTAAATTTATTTTATCTAAGGTAATAGACCGTAAGTGTGTATAATTGTAGGTATAAGTGTAATTAAGAGATATATATCTCTATTGTAAGTATATTCATATTTTTTTATTGATCTATAGATAGATGAACGCTTTATTGTAGACACGCAAAACCAAAAATATAATTTTACATGTAGCGCCACAAGTGGCGGCCTTATCGCTAACTGCAATCTCTTCCAAACAACCTTTGGATGGAGATTATTGAAAATAAATCATGTATAGGACGGGGTGTATGTACTTACAATAGAGATATAAATCTACTATTAATTACATATATACCTACAATTATATACACATACACTCTAATACTTTACATAAACTAAATTTAAATATCTATAAATTTTTGTTTAAAATGTGTGTAAACTCCATAGTGTGTATGATCTATTGACATTTTATCGGAATCGGATCAGCGATTTTTAAATGGTAACAACTGAAAAAGTTCTAATGAAAGTTAGTAATCACTTATTATTAAAGCTGTATATTTAGTTTAATCCGTATGCCTGTTTCACATTAAATAACATAATGTCACCGTCAAAGCTAATAAAGGATCATAAAACCCGACAAACAAGCACTCTGCGCTGCAGGTGGATGCCGCCCCTCGGGGTCATCAATGGCGCCCTTATTTTGGCGCCCCTCTGACGTTTATTCATGGCGCGCCGCCTCTTGACAATGTTGCTGTTGAATTGTGATTTATGACGACTAACAAGTGCGCAAATAAATTCTGTTTGTGAAAAGATTTGCTTTAGATTAAATTATAATTTTTAGAATGATATTTATGTAGGACTAAGGGTCTGCGCAGACGAGTGACTTTTGTCCACAGAAGATGAAAATCCATGACTTATGAAAAAAGTGTCCGCTGAGATCTTGCTACGGATTCAATATGTAAATTTTGAGCGAACATTTGTAATCCAGAAACATACGTAGTGAACGGAAACTGAAGTCGTGAAGTACATATGTTAATATGTAAATTAACGTACTGTATTTGTTTCGAGAACTCCCCCGTTCCTTTGTCCATTCCTGTTTCTTTATGTCCTCGGTTATGCGTGGGATTTATTGTACGGGGTAATTGTAGTCTTATGTGTGAGTTATTCAGTTTAGTTGTAAGGGATTAATTTTGTAGGCAGAAAAATATAGCGGGTTTGTCCCTCGTCTGCGCAGGTCCTAAATGTACCAATTGAGTATCTATGTAGTATACGCTCGTAGTATATTAACATTAAAATTAAGTATTTATTAATAAGTAAAAGTTTAAACAATAATTACCTATCACTTCACTGGCGCAACGACCTGAAAATCATGTTGGGCTCCGAAACTAATAATACCATTGGATCAACAGCTTGATTCACATTGCTTTTCCGATCGGATTCGAAGACCTTGGAACTCGAATCACGCAAAGCTAAAATATAATCACACTTAAAAAGTTTGTAAGTAGTGCTGCAAAGTTTTCGAGTCAGGTCGTTATGTGAATCCAATAGTAATAACAGTGTATTCCAGACTAGGCATGTTCCATCTAGGACTACAATATCGCTGGCTTCCATGGTCGTACTAACTTGTGGTCAAATGCTTAGTGATGTAGGATAAAAATAAAAAGGTATTCAAATCCGGTAAGAAACGCTATGAGAATCAGGGTGCCGATTCTTCCAGCTTCCCGTCAATTAGCAATTTACGCCTAAGTAGTTTAGATTTAATTTAACGGGCGTCTCTCCGATACACAACGTGTAACAGAAAGGTGTGACAATAAGTTACGTTGAACACATAACGGTGTTGGTCTACCCATCAAATTGAACGCATTGAAGATAAAAATTAAAAAAAAAGATATTGCGTCCTCCTTACAACTTGACAGATCAAATGACTGATTTTTTTATGTAGAACCTAATACTCTTTTTTCGAATTTTGAAAATTTTTCTTGTACTTACAATGTATTTATTTTGATTGGTAGCCTAACACCTTTAAGTATTATCACATCTTTCTGTTACACGTTTTATATGCTAGCGAACGCATCGGCGGTCCTTCGAGATTCCAAGATATTTCGATCATTCCTCATTCTCTATAAGGCCCATCCAGCGGAGTCTCGACCACGACAAAAATGTCCACCATTGGTGGCCGTTAGGACAACTTTATGGCCTCGTTATGCCACCTCGCTCGTTTCATCATTAACCATCTTCAACAAGATATCAGTAGCCGCGGAAATATGCTAGCCTTTGGTATCATTTATTTACTTACAAATATAATAAGTATTAAAGTTATATATTTAAGCTATTTGGAGTCGAGACTTTATGGAAGTGGGGACCGGGAGCTCATGTTACTTTCAAAAAATGTCGTTTTTTATCTGGCACAACGTAGCATTGCCATTCAGCGTGGTAATGCGGCTAGCATGCGGCACGCTGCTCTCTGGTGGTGGGTTGGAGCTTTTGGATAATTCGTAGATCTTAAATGGTCTATAGGTAATCTTTCTGATATATTTATTTTGTTGTTGTAGATAGTCATTTTGTTTTTGTCAAACATCAACAACATTATCAACATTATCAAACTAAAAAAAAAATAAGTAAGGCACACAGACTAAATATTTACAAATCAATTTTGTGCCATTCGAAGTCGCGATATAATTTTACATTCAACTCCACCTGTGAGAGTTACTACCCAAATATAAACCTACCTTTATAAATATTAGGTTCAAAAACAACATGTAAAGCCTCCCCCACCCCCGGCGGGTGCAGGTGGGCGGCCCCGATCGTTTAATTTATCACATAGTTATGACGGAGTTAACATCAAAGCGGGAATAATTTCATAAAGTGCTTGCTTTGATCCGAGGCATTCATAATAAAAATATTCAATAACGCTCGGGCGCGGGGTTGCTAGTCGTGAAAATGTTTTTGCGGGCTTTTGTTTCTTTTTACTCGACTGCGAAAGAAGGAGGGTTATGTTTTTCGAGTGTATGTATGTATGTATGTATATTTCTTTTATTTCTTTGGCACGCCCTAGTCGGGTAATAACTAACCGATTTAAATTTAGCAGTGCTAATACCACCAGCTTATAAACATTGTTACAGTTAATTCGAATACATCAAACGAATGAGACTATTTACTAAAATATTTATTGTTAAGTTTATTTAAAAACTCAAAGCTGGCAACACCGCCGGCTCCGGCAGCAAAAGCGCGGGTAATTATTACATTCCGCGGCGGCTGTATTTACTCGCTAAATATGATTTGTTGCGGCGGACGAGGTACGAACAATTTAATATCAGAATACCGACGATTTTACTCAAATTGAACGCATTTTTTTTTTGTTTCACTGACTTTAGAAACGGTTTTCCAATTTACCTAACTTAGATTAAGAATGCCAATAAGGATTTGGACATGACTCAAAGCAGTAGTACTTACATCGCACTAGCCGACGCCAATATCTGTCAAATACATGGAGTCATTGCAATCTTTTGTTCACTTATTGTTTTGTATATTGTCATCGCTTTGCTGAAAGCTATTCATATTCATTTATTTCAGTAACACACATAAATAGTATAGTAATAAAATGTAGCTTAATATTATACAGTACAGGCCAAGACAGTGTTCTTATGGTTAGGTGTTCTTACATAATATACTATGAAAACTAACAACAGTAACTACTTTACTACTACTTTACTTATTCTATACTAGGGTCTTGCTTTCGTAGTCGATACTAAAACTACAGTATTGCTTTCAAGACTATAGCAATACTGAAAGTAATACAAATAGCCGATAGCCCCTGATGATGTTCACCGAATAGTTGGACATTGCCAACAATCAGGTACGCGTGAATACCCGTCTTCTTGAACAATAAGTGAGACAGTAGCTCGCAGCACCGTTCTGTGTTTTATCTACTAGGCCGAGTGTTCCACTGTCTGCGTCGAGAAGCATTTTACTCTCTCGCTGCTTTACTCGGTATGTGTATTTTAAGCTTTACATAAACAACGTGTAACAGAAAAGTGAGACAATACTTAAGGGTGTTAGTCTACCCATCAAAGTGAAGCCTGCGTCGAACAAAATTGTTCAAAATTCGAGAAAAAGTTATTGCGTCCTTTGTACAACTTGACTGATCATGTGATCAATTTTTTTTTTAACTTTGATTGGTATTCTATAACACCCTTAAGTATTGTCACACTTTTCTGTTACACGTTGTATATGACATAAAATTTTCTTATACTTATTAGCACAGAAAAACAATTAAGTAACAAAAATATGGCACAATACCTTAAGTGTTATGGCAATAAAACATAAATACTTTAAAAAAACTGACGTCACAATCTTTCCGCCATCGCAAACGTCAAATTTCTTTTTATACGTCATAGAGAAGTATTTGTACGGTGCCATTATTTCGGCAAATTAAAATCTCATAACAATAAAAATTCCTGATTCCGCCGAACTTTTCAGTTATGTCCTTTTTAGTTATGTCTATTTATAAATGAAACTTATTAACAAATTTTAGACACGTGCTTTTTTAAACTAAAAAATATAATTCAAGTCGGTCGAGCGATCTCCGAGGAATCATGAACAAATAATTTTACGAAACATACCTGTACACTTAAGTAAAAAACCTTTTTTGGAAGGCAAAGAAAAAAATAATTTAGAGAGTCCAAATCTCTCTGATTAAAATTAATTGCCTATGGTATAAGTTAGTGGTAGCCTGGGAAGGGCGCGGGTTCAAACCCAGATTCAGGCATGCACCTCTGTGTTTTGCACTCATGTGCATATTCGAATGCTTAAACCACATGCTTAAACGGTAAAGGAAAACATCGTAAGGAAACCAGCTTGTCGGAGAAGTTAATTAACTTTCAAAGATAAGTGAAGTCCTCAACCCGCAATTTGGTCATATGTCCTGAACTCCCTTCATAGGGAGACCCGTGCCCAGCAGTGGAACGCTACGAGCAGATACGTGACATGTGTGTGATCTATTTTATGAAATGAAATACCGCATCTACGCGTCAGTTCCTCCTTGTTACTCATTTACTCCTCCCACGGCTGATAATGCCGGCGCGCTATTAATTACTCACAATTAATAACATTTGCCGTAATCCGTTTAGATTGCTGTACAATAGCGCGATTGTCTATGGTTAGCTGCTCAGAGGATTTATTAGATTGTCATGCGTAGTTATACCTAATTGTTGTTGTGTACAACCATAGAGTAAGAAATTGAATTTTATTAAAATATTATGAACAAAATATATCTACAGAGTTATCGGCTACGGGTAAACAAGCCGAAAGGTGGTCGCTAATGAATAACTTTCGCTATACGATCTCTGAATTCAAGAAAAAAAAAACAGTTGTTTCATAGATTTTGTCGACTATCGATGATTTTTTTTATATGCCAGCTGATTTTTTGACGTTACAATGTCTTATAATTTGATGGAGCCGGCTGAACGCACGAAAAAACATGACTCATGCGGCGTTATCTCGCCCTGAGGCGTTCCATTTAAGGCTTGCGGAACGAGCGACAAAGAGGCACCTCCGCGTTCGGCAGCGTTCGACATCTGTCTCTCCTACTTGAGTGAGCGATCAGTATTTTCTTATGACGTTGTCACGTTATACTATCGTCAGTAAACCGACTTTACAGACAATCGATTTTTTTACCCGATTTCCGAGTTGGTCCCATAGTGAAAGTTGTTCGTAACGACGAGTATAGTTACCCCCTTTCGGCTTAGTACATCTCTAACTAATAACCCTGTATAAATCTGTACTAGGTATCTGTAGCCAGATACTTTACCTAACTAACCCAAGTAATGTGGTTCAACTGTGATGCTTATCACATTTTGGTAGGATCGCTTTTAGGTCCGACGTCACTCGTCTACCTATATTTATAGATGTAATAAAATGAGGTCGAATAGCTGTACAATGAAAAAAATGCTATAGTTACCAAGTCTAGGACATAAGACATAAGACAGAAGTGAAATAGAACTAAATACGTTTTTTTTTTGTTTTTTTTTTGTTTTTTTGTTTATCTGTTTGTTTGTAGGGGCTAATCTCCGAAACGAGCTTTTTCATTAATAATATTGTATGAGTTTATAGAGTTCAGATTTAGCTAAATTTTTTATATTTATATGTTTTAATCAAATACTTTTTTTTATTTTATAATATTTACCTAATACCTACAAATTTCGTACGTCTCATTTGAAGTTATGCGAGTAATTATTTTAACGATCACAAACTGAACTAAGCCTCGTCACAGTTTTTTCTATATACCTAAACTGCACAATGATTTCAACAAACTTGTCCACAAAAAACTTAAATGAAAAAAAAACCCATTCTAAATTCAAAACTCTGTCACCGGCCGCACCATAGACAAGATTTAATTGTTTTTTCCGCCGCGTGTCGGCTCTTGAACAACATGTTATTATGCCTACGGATGGCAGGGAGAGAGGGGTGGGGTGGAAAAGAGCACAATGGATGACAAATTGGCGGACGACAAAGGAATCAAGTTTATTGGGAACGTTATGAGGGTACTTTGCAAGTTTGTTGGACAGGGAAATCTATAGATACCGTTTTATGTTTTTAATTTGAACGCTTTTGTTTAATTGGACATTCCGCTCAGTATAGTCAATTGTTAATGAATTTAGATTAATTAATTAATTATTATTAATTTGTTTGTTTATTTTATTTTCTCGATCATTTATAGTTAAATTGCCAAATTCTTACTTTCGAATATTCGTATTCCACGAAAGTTTAATTTATAATCATACGTTTTTCTAATCTTTTAAAGTGACAAACTTATTTATAACTTTTGTATATATTATAATATTCATTAAATTAATAAGACTGTAAAATAAAGAAATTAAACAATAATCATACTTAAAATAACCACTATATCTCTGCGTCAAATATTACTGACATTGGTCTAAAATAACGCGATAGCAAATTACTCCCTAATCATTTTTGACATTGATAATTAGAGCTTTGAAAAATGTTGACAACATACTTCTATTCAGCGAACACCATACGATATTTCTTAAGTCTTTTATAATTACTGAATCGTTTTTGATTAAATTTATATGGGACCACCGTTGTTTGTTTTACCAAACAATAAATCACAATTAAAAATTAATAACATAGGTTCCCTATTGCCGGAGTGCTCGTGTCACAAACATCATCAAAACATCCTTCCTTATCTCATTGTTGGGTAGTTATCCTGTGCCAATCTTGTCTAGATTGGACCCATGACAGATGCTACAAATTTTTAACTGTCACAAACATACAAAAGATCGGTTTTATTAATACACGCGTCTTAACTTGTAACGTTTTTTCTCTTGTTTTATCCTATGGAGAAAGTCACGTGTCTAAACAAGACAAAAGACGTTTAAAGTTAAGGCGCTTTTATTAATAAGGCAGTAATCTTAAACTGAAAAAAAAAATACTTGATAATTCTTTAACGAGGAGGTACTTTCACCTCCTTGATTGAAGTTGGTTAAGCAGAAATACAAATACTATATCAGTTAGGAGTGTACTAAGCCGAAAGGGGGTCACTATAGTCATCCTAAGGAACAACTTTCTGGGATGGGACCCACACTGAATTTGCGAAAAAAAACAGCTTGTCGACGACCGATCAACTTTTTGTAACAGCTGTTTTTTTATGTATTTAGAGTTGGTCCCATAGTGAAAGTTGTTCATTACGATGAGTATAGTAACCCCCTTTTGAATTAGTACACCCCTAACCGATAACCTTGTTAAAAAAATCATCTTACCGTAAACTTTAAGTAACAATGCTACTCTAAAGATTTCCTGTCCCGCCAAATTCAGTGAACATAATGAGATAGCGCGCCGCATTCGGCCTTATTGTCATGAACTATTGCGCGCCATGTTACCTGATTGCACTACTTTATCATTTATCAAAACGAGACGTACCTGGAGCTAAAGTCAATAGTCTATAGGGGAGACCCGTGTATAACAGCAGGACTAATGATAAACAGATAAACACATTTATTGATAGATATTTATGATAGAAGTAGATTCGACAAAAGTCTTAATCATTAATTAAGACTTATAATTACTTATTAGATTAATTATTTTCGCAACATTGGAAAATGCTCAAAGATACGTTAACTAAAAGAACTTGTCAGCAAATGCATTATTTAAATAACAATCAACAAAGACTCCTTCTAACTGCGTACTATGGATTAATTGTTTCAGTTCTACGTTACGGTATAATTTTCTGGGGTAACTCCACTGACTGATAATTGTAAAATTTTAAGTCACACAATTAGTATTCACACACACAAGAAGTATTCGTAAATAGAATTTAACGTTTTTTTGAACCTATCGAAAAAAGCAAGGTTTCAAAAGATTTACTAGCGCTAGGTACATTTACATCGAGCGGCCACCCATCCAAAAGTTCTTTAACCTTACGTGTTTCATTATTAAACGAAGAAAATCACTATATAAAAAATCCAATAACCTAAGGGCTGTCAGTCACGGCGATTAGCGCACTTAATGTACGACCGAGGGGTATTACATCGAGGAATTTTAATCACCGGGGCAGCCCTATGTTGACAATTTAAATCTAGGGTTGGCAGATAGGAAAAGATCAAAGTTTTTTGAACGAGTGATGTGAATGTCACTGGGAGTGGGAACCGGTGTTGTATGTTTTTGACCAACTTCATATAAGGAAAAGATTCACAGTATGTCAGATTTTTTATCAATCTTTAAATTTTTTTAATGATACCTAGAACGATTAAAATTATCCTTTTTTGTTTGAAAGGCGTAATTTCCAAGATGTGATATTAACTTTATTGAAAACAACCTTTCACAAATTAATGTTTTGTAACATCGATTTAGATGATGTATGTAATTTAGCATTGGGCGGCTCCTTAAGTGATTTAGCTGTAGTTGGGATTGTAAATTAAAATGACTGAAACATGAAAAATGTGTGATCCGCTATTTTGTGGCGGCAGCCATCTTTGACCGAATTGCATCAAACATAACTAAGAATTATCTTTTATTTTAGTTATAATATATTAGAATTAGTAGGCTTATACATCTATCAACAGACTAATTCACCATTCAGACAAAAAAAAAACAAAATCAACATCTGTTCATCAGTTCGGGAACTACAATGCCACAGACAGACTTACTTAGTCACGTCAAACTCCTAAGACATTGACCCTAATTCAGACAGTCACACTGACTAAACTAAAAGTTCCTAAAATTATACCCATCCTTCTCTCACTTGTGACAACAAAAAGAGAGGAGACAATTTTAGAACTGTCAAATTAGGTTAGTTTAGTAAGTTTGGCCTACCCAAAACAGGGTTACCATAATTTTTTCGTCGTATTTTATACTTTAATTAGTTGTCAACCCTACAGTGTAGAGTAGAGTGAGGGGTGTCGCGCTTCAAAAGCGCATCATGGGATTGTATCCCGCGGACCCTCCGTACTCTACTTACAATATCATAAAAGCGAAAGTTTGTATGTGTCTGTTTGTTTGTTGCTTCACGCTTGAACGGCTGAACGAATTTAGATGAAATTTGGCACGAAGATAGCTCACACTCTGGATTAACACTTAGGCTATTATCCAGTGCGGGTAATACCGCGAGTCGCAGTTAGTTGAACAATATAATTGTACGTACATTTGTAACGTTAACGTTTACAGGGTTATTGGGATGTACTAATCCGAAAGGAAGGCAGTATACTCGTCTAGAGATCCCGGAGCTCTCCATTAACCACTGAAGTATGCCACGGAGGGGGAGGGGCTAGTAGCTTAGATTATTCATTTAATTAATATACAGGGTTATCGGCTAGGGGTGTACTAAGCCGAAAGGGGGATTGTACTCATTCTAAGGGACAACTTTCACTATGGGACCAACTCTGAATTCGAGAAAAAATAATCAGCTGTTTCATACATTTTGTCGACGACCGATCAACTCTTTGTATGGAACAGCTGATTTTTTTCTCGTGTAGTGAAAAATTGCCTTAGGATGAGTATAGTGACTCCCTTTCAGCTTAGTACACCGCTAGCCGATAACCATGTATGATAGCTCAATACAAATAATACACGAATATGTGAAAGTTGTGGGCTTGATATATTGCATAGAGCTCCGTAGTGTGTCGTCGGCTAATTTATACGAATTTTCCAAAACAGGACATCAATAATGATAAAAATAACAACGCTGTTTTTTTTTTAAATTTCAGATAATTCAATGTTTTTTATCATTGTTTGGTTTCTCGAAGAAAAGATTTGATTTGAAAATGGTTATGGTTGTTTCAAGCTTTATATTGTTTTACATCTCTCATATTTGGTAAGTAGGCCCTTATTACCCCCAAATGGGGCTTGTAGGTGACCAATTAGCGGTCTAGGGTAATAATGTAGGTAGAAAAGCCGTAGGGCGGTAAGTAATTAAAAAAAAACTTCACGCTTTCAAAAAGTTCGCGTACATCTAACCATCATACTGGCAATAGACATCATGCATTCAGCCCAATGACAAAAAAGTTCGCTTCGCTATTCAGTCTTGTCTTCGTATGTGTATAATAGTCATCAATTTTAAATATCGAACGGCGAAGCTCAATTTCGTTCTTGAAAAAAATAATTAAAAAAAAAGATGAAAAAAGGCGGGAATAGAAAACTTTTCCTTTAAATACTGTTTGTTTTTGGTTTTTTTTTTTATAATTACGTGCTAATTAGGAAAGAAACATGAGTTCTGCAAGTGATGAAGATATAAGCTGCACTCCCGATTCAATGAAAATGGAAGCTGAAGCAGCAATTAAAATGTTTTATTATTGTAATGCCGGTGTTTTTTCTACTTACCTCACAATCGAGATGTAAAGCAGAGTAGTTAGCTCGGGTGTAAGCATCAATTGCACCCTCGAACTATAACTAAATATCTCGGGCTGCAATTGATGCCTTACAGCCCTTGGCTACTAATCTACTATTTGTTCTGCGTCCCGTCACCTTATTAAATAACAACAAATCATGCAAAAAGAGCCCGAGCTACCGGTGAAGGAAAACATCGTGAGGAAACATAGCACGGTGGTAGGGCGTTTCCTATCGCTCGCCTGGCTAGCTACCACCCTCAAGTTGTAAATTCTGTCGCCAAGCACCTAACGGCAGCCTTCCTTGAGAGCCAGTGTATTCCAGACTAGGCTAGTTCCATCTAGGGCTACAGTTTCGCTGACTTCCGTAGTCGTGCGAACTTGTGGTCAAATGCCTAGCTGTTCAGAATAAAAAAAAAAAAAAAACAAAAAAAAATTTGGTTGGTTTTTGAACTCGTCAATTTACTGTAAGACCATTTGTTTATGAATACATACTGTATTTGTTTCCTCTATTATTTCGGACCCTAATGTCACTGTGTAGTGACTTCTCAGCACAGAGCACTTGTTAAGTATCTGCTGCTTATCGCCTTATTAGATGATCGATAAATTAAATATTTATTTTCCGGACTTTCAACAAGTGGAGGCGCTTAATATATTCTTTTTTATTTATATATATATATATATATATATATATAATAGATAATGTTTATTAAACAAAAAAATATTAAAATATAGTTCTACATATACTTACTAGGAAATAGGTACATGTTTACTTTTGAAGTGGTCCAATTACAATATTATCATACAACAACCTATGATCTATAACCACTTGCCTACGTCATTACTTGAATCGGAGAATATCAATATATTTAAGAGACAATTATTTAATTTTTTGATATTGAAAGCTTACTATTCGGTTAAAGAATTTCTGCAAGATAAAGTAGTTATAATGTAAAGGTGTAATTTGTATATGTTATTTTATCTGGACATAAGCATAATTTTCTTCTCAATACTAACGATGTTGAAACGATAAGAATTCTACATTAAGACCGATTTCTGTACAGTTATGCAATAAATGATTATGATTATGATTTTGATTAACAATCGGTCTTGCTGTTTGCTTTTTAAATCGAAATACTGATAAAGTTCCATCGACGTCTGCCATTATGGAAGCTTGTAAACATTTATTTTCAATTAAATTTACTTGCTCATTGAACCAAAAATAACGCGGGCAAAGTCGCGTGCAAATGTATCACTGCTAGTATGTATTCCTGTTAGAAATCATTAGAACCCTTTTTTGTTGTTATTAATTAATATAGAAGTAATTTATTATATTATTATTACTACTTTTGTGTTTTTTTTTTAAGACAACACCCACATAAAATCTTCAGGTCCCAAACTAGACGAAGCCTATGCTATGGTAACCTAATGACTGATATACATACATAAAACACCCAGACACAGGTCAAACAGTCATGTTCATTCAGAAGAAAGAGAAATAATAAGGTGAGGTGTGGCGGTGGTGAGGAGGAACCACACCATACAAACAAAAATATTTTTCGATTTCTCACAGCCATACGACATACAAACATACAAACTGTGAGACGAAAGAACATTTTTCCAGACTCGAAGAAGAGACGCTTCGCTCTCTTGGTTATATTTTTTTGTTTAATTAGGTGCTTGCACTTATCGCGAACATAGTTATTGTTTTGCAATGGGTACCATCACATGTTGGTGTAACAAGGTAATGAAGAGGTTCGCTAATCAAATGACGCAATGATTTTAATTTGAAGATCAATCATAAAGTGTATACAAGATACAAAAATAAAGTAAAGTAATATTTATTGACCTTTAAATAACGTTCGTTACAGGCAAGTCTTATTACATTTGAATTAATAATTACTTAAAACAATTTAACTTACAAATCTCATTCATATACGATTACTTAATATTAGTTGTTAGTTGAATAGTTCTCATGACAAATATTTACATTGTGATTGCTTTGTTTAGTTATTAGTGATATTTTATTATGGTTGTTTGTTACACGAGAACGATGATTCTACTCGTACAAGCTGCATTGACTGCTGAGTTTATAAAAAGTGTAGAGAGAGTGGAGTAGAAGTGGTTTGCGGGAAAAGACGCGAATGGTATCTGCATCAAGCAAGCCAATCAAGCAAATAAAAAAGAATAAAAAACAGTAAACTTCTTAATATATTTTCAGTTGTTTTCGTTAAATAACTGAACAATCGTAAACAATTTCATAAAAATTATGTTGAACCAACTGCAAAGTACACCTTTGCGAATAAAAAAATATTTTTCAAATCACTCCAGCCATCTCAGAAAAACGGGGAACATGCTCCGTTGAAGTCAGCTATAAAGGCCAGCATGCTGAAGAAACTTACCTTCGCAACCTAGGTTTAACATTTGATTAGGTTATTTTGTTACTGGCTGTCTAAATAATTATAGGATGTAATTACGGCTGTATTACTCGCGGAGATTTGATTCTCCCACGGGAACACTGTTTTTTTCCGGATAAAAAGGAGCCTATGTGTCAAGGGCCATCCTACAAAACACAGAGTTCTAATTGTATACTTTGCTTTAGTTTCTTTTATTTATAATTATACGTAATAAAATTAATTTTGTTTTCTCCTCTTGATGATGAAGCTTATTTGAATTTATTTAAATTAAGTTTTTCTTTGTATGGTTATCAAGAAATTCGTGCAGACCTCATTTTAGAGTCCTTATTTGCAGATTTTCTTGAATACAATAAAACAAAAAAATATATGTTTAGAGTAAAAATATTATATTTATTTTGCAAATTATCTCCATCCTAAGGTTGTCTGGAAGAGATCGCTTTTAGCGATAAGGCCGCCACTTGTGACACTAGATGTAAGGTTTTTCCTGTATATTTGATGTTTGTGTGTCTGCAATAAAGTGTTTATTCATTCATTCATTTATGCTTCAATAATGGTGAAAAATATTTTAAATAGAAGCGTTGTACGATCGAGTATATTTTTTTGTTCCTTTACAATGTTTTTTCAAAAATGCTTCGAATCGAGTTCATATATCTTTTAAACGCCACTTTATTTTACGAAATTTTGTACCAATATAACTAACATGTGCTTAACAAAAATACATAAAATATATGATATTAATCAACAATTTAAAAACAATATATATTTCAGTGCGACGGCAACGTGCTCTCAGTTTGTATGGAACCACGCCAAAATGTAAGACTGGCCTTAAGTCAATCTGGTCAGGTTCAATGCTGCTAAGACGCAGGCGTGTCTGTTCTCCGGCAAAAAGAGGCCATTCCAGCTGGCCCCTACTTTCCGAGATGTATCCGTTCCCCTAACCGACCACCTTGAGCTCTTAGATGTCACGCTGACTTCAACGCTCAATTTTGGTGCGTATATTGAGTCCAAAGATCAGTTAGTTGCCAAAAAGCTGGGTATAATCTCGAAGGTGCGGCACTATTTCACGTCGGAACAGTTGCTCACTCTGTATAAAGCAAGTTCGATCGTGTATGGAGTACTGCTCGCATCTTTGGGTTGAATCAGCAAAATACTCGTACCAGCTTGAAGCGTTGGAGTTATGGAGTTGGCGAGCTAAAAGACTTATAGGTAACGATGCTCTGGCCAAAGATAAACTTCAAAGCCTCGAGCATCGTCGAACAGTGTCTAGCCTATCGGTCTTTTATCGGATACATTTCGGGGAGTGTGCCTTGGAATTGCATGAATTAATTCCCACATCTCCATTCTACAATCGGACAAGTAGAGATACTGTAAGGCGCCACCGGTTCATGGTAGAGGTTCCACGGACTCGCACAAAACGCTTCGCGTCTACATTTATTGTGCGAACTGACAGGTTGTAGAATTCGCTGCCAAATTCTCTATTTCCCGATAGCTATAATCTCGGTCTCTTCAAATCGCGAGTGAATCGGTTTCTTCTAGGCAAGCGCGCTACATCCTAGACCGCATCGTTACTTTACATCAGGTGAGTTGCGGTCAAGCGCAAGCCTGTCGACTATAATAAAAAAAAAGTACATAAACTATCCTGGTGCCAAATTTCACACAAATCCATCCAGACGTTTGAGCCCGACAGACACACAGACACACAGACACACAGACACACAGACACACAGACATCCTATCTCCTTAAGGCATAATTAATATATTAGTGTGATAATGAAAGCAGAAGTGAATTGCAGAAAATGAAAATATACAGTAAGTTAAAAGTTTAAGCAAAAAGTTTAGCTGTTATTTTGCATGATCTTTTTTGTAAATTTTATTTATAACTAGCTGTGCCCCGCGGTTTCACCCGCGTAGTTCTCCATTAGATTATCGAGATAATGGGGAATTACTTTTTTTGAAGTGGTTTAAAAAGTATCCTTTGTCCTTTCCCGGGGTCCAATCTACCTGTGCATCAAATTTCATCCAGATCGGTTTAGTGGTTTTGGCGTGAAGGTGAAACAGACAGACGGACAGTTACTTTCGCTTTTATAATATTACTCGTAGTTAAGATTAATTTGTTCAATGCTGAATAACGTAACTCTGCGGATAGCGACGTGCGTGACGTCACGTCCCCGTCCTTACTGAAGACCAACGCTCGCGCTGGCTGTTTTTACAAATTAATTTTTTTTTGATTAGTTATGGTAAGTATTATTTTAGTGAGTATTATATTCGACTGGCCAGTTGGCGCAGTTGGTAGCAAGCCTGCCTTCGGCGCTGCTGGTCCCGGGTTCGATCCCCGGACAGGTTAAACATTGGTGTGCATGAACATGTCTGTTTGACCTGTGTCTGGGTGTTTATTATATATATATATATATAAAGTATATATATCAGTCTTCAGCTTACCAGACACAGGCTTTGCCCACATTATTATTATCATATTATATAATTATAATATGATAATAATAATTTAATAATAATTAATATTTTTATGGTAACAAATAATTATATGTATTTTCTATTCGATTAAATAAATTTAAACGAAATAATTAAATTACAAAATGCCGCATCCAAAACTTCACTCGCATCCTTGTAGATAGACATCTAACAAGCTAACAATATCAGCTCAGATTATGATATTAAATTGTTTCATGAAAGCAGAGGATGCGGGGGAGGAGGCAGGCCCGGATTAAGGTTGCTAAAAAATACCTGTTAAAATACTCCTAATACCTACTGTGGTATATTTTTCGTGTGTTATATTTACAGAGCTCGTACGTCAACTGATCCTACGATTTAAAAAAAATTTGGTTGTATACTGATTCGGGTCTTTTTTTTAACCTATACTGCCCCACTCTTGAGCAAAGGTCTTCTCTAAAGCCTTCTAAATTTAATTGTCGGTTAAAAATTCACCACTTTTGCGTATTTTTAACCGACAAAGTTCGTTAAGTAACGCTGAGTCATCAAATACACCCACACAACAACAACGGTGAGCGCTTGAAGATTCAACATCTCCTGAGGATGCCATGTGCTAAGGCGCAATGTCCGGTCAAGCTGTCCGAGGTTGTGTGCGACCAGCAGCTCAGTCCTTTCTAAAAAAAAGTGCTAAGGCGAAACACGTGTCGAGGAAGTCGGATACTGAAAGAAAGAGAAATAATAAGTGGAGGTGGTGAGGAGGAACCACATTATACAAAGAAAAAAAAATATTTTTCGATTTCTCACGCTGACATCAAGACGAGGCGGAAAAACACTAAAAATTTTCTTAATACCACCATCTACATTTCTCTATTTTTTGCCACTTACTGCCTATCTTTTTTATACAGATGCCAGCGTGTCCTGGCCTACCTCGGCTGCGGAGTTCATCAAGCTTTTTTTTATCCTACACAGATAGGCACCTGACTACAAGTTCGCACGACCACGGAAGTCGGCGATACTGTAGGCCTATATGGAGCATGCCTTGTCTGGAATACACTGGCTCTCAAGGAAGGTTGCCGGAACACATCTTTAGGTGCTTGGCTACAGATTTTACAACTTGAGAGTGGTAGCTAGCCAGGCGAGCGATAAGAAACGCCCTACCACCATGCAATTACTTCCACTGTGTCACGATTTTGTCCCACCTGTCGGGATGCTCCGCATGAGATCTCCCACCTACTCGCTATATATCCGGCTCTGACAGATAATACAATTATTTGGCATAGTTCTTATAGCATACTTAAATAAAAATAATTTACTAGCTGCGCCCTGTGGTTTCACTCGTGTTAGTACAGGAAAAGAGCAGACTATTTGTAAATCCTGGGTCTATGCTATCTCCGTACCAATTTTCATCCACATCGGTTCAGCAGTTTTCGTGTTAAACATTCTAATAAACTTTTGCGTTTATAATATTAGAGGGAGTTTTATCTACAAAGGTAGTGCAACTTAAGATCAAAACGAAAACGACTGCCTTTATTAAAATGATAGCATAAAGATTACCTATAGACCACTTAAGATCTACAGATAAACCAAATGCTCCAACCCACCACCAGAGGGCAGCGTGCCCAGATTGCTAGCCGCATTACCACGCTGAATGACAATGCTTATACGTTGAGCCAGACAAAAACCAGCATTCTGGTCACGCGTCGAATCGATCAAACGCTCCGATAAGTTTTGAAAAACGACTTATTTATTTTTCCTCCCCTTGGTTACCATGTTGCATTATTGTCAATTCCTTTACTGTACGCGGCGACATACGCACGTCTCATGCTTCAGGAAAGCTCACATGTTTTAGGAACCAATATTTTAAGAAAAAAAGTAGTTAAATATCTTATAGGCTTGATTAACTGTAGGTCCCTAGAATATGCTGACACTTTTAGGTACTTGGGACACCTAGTGGCTTACAATCTAGAGGACGACCAGGACATTGACCGTGAAAGACGCGCTCTTGCTGTTAGAGCCAATATGCTCGGCAGAAAGTTTGGCGGATGCTCGAGGGAGGCGAAAATACTGCTTTTTAAGAGTTATTGTACTGCACTATACACTCCACAGTTGTGGTCTAAATATAAAGTGGAAAGTTACCGAACATTTAAAGTGCAGTATAATGACTCTTTCCGCATAATGTTCCGCCTCCCTCGGTACTGCAGCGCATCCAGTATGTTCGCGGAGGCGCGCGTGCCGGCTCTCGATGCACTAATCAGACATCGCATTGCCAGATTTAGAGAATCTCTCTTTAACTCTGGCAATCTGATTATTACGACAACTATCGGGCACTGCTTTAATGTTTTAAAGCGGTGGTCAAAATTATTAATTTATTGTAATTCAATTTAATTATGTAATATTATTATTGTGAACCTTTGTTGTTTTTAATAAATGGATTATTATTATTATATTATTACATATATATACGCTTCTACAAAAAAAAAAACGCCAGTTAGTGTCCGCCATCTATATTTACTTACAGCCGGTATTTTGAGATAAGATAAGACAACTCTTTACTTAAAATCCAGCTCATAATACTATTTAAAAACAAACAATACAAAAAACACACCGTTTTTCTAATGGAGGCCTTATCGCTCAAAGCGATCTCTTCGAGGCAACCATGCACGTAAAAAATATCACAAAACTAGATAGATAGAAGAACAAGACTTAATTAGAACTAATACGTACTCAACGATATATTATTAGTATACAGGGTTATCGGCTAGGGGTGTACTAAGCCGAAAGGGGGTCACTGTACCCATCCTAAGGAACAACTTTTGCTATGGGACCAACTCTGAATTCGAGAAAATATTATCAGCTGTTCCATACATTTTGTTGACGACCGATCAACTTTTTGTATGAAACAGCAGATTTTTTTTTCTGAAATTCTGAGTTGGTCCCATAGTGAAAGTTGTTCTTCAGGATGGGTACAGTGACCCCCTTTCGGCTTAGTACACCCCTAGCCGATAACCCTGTTTAACCACATACAATAATATAATACAATTTACTCATATAAAGGTATGGATATGATAAATTAATGAAATTACTATAAATTTGCAATAATCTAGCATCATATGGGATCCATGGGAGTTTTTTTCGGTGGATATGTTCCTATCTTAACAAAAGAAGTCAGTTAGTGGCATTAAAGGGATATGTTTCACCTCCAGTTGAGGTCACTTCTGGAGTCCCTCAGGGAACCCATTTAGGACCACTTCTCTTCGTCATTTTTATCAACGACCTCATTTCCTGTTAATGTCTGTTATATGCTGACGATTTGAAAATTTAGTAACTAACCAATACGATTGTCAAAAAATACAAAAAGATCTAAATTTTGTGTCAGACTGGTGCGTAGCTAATCATATGCAATTAAACATTGACAAATGTTTTATTTCGTTTACATGTAAGCGGCAAAAAAATCTAAATGAGTACACTATAAACGGTCAAGTCTTGGTACGCTCTCATATTGCTAAAGACCTGGGCATAATGTTTGATGATAAGCTTTCGTTTAGGCCTCACTATCAACAAATTACATCAAAAGCTAATCAGCTTCTCGGTTTTATATTACGGTCCACTAATGGCTTTAAAAAGCCATCTAGTCTCTTATATCTTTATTAATAGCTTGTTAGAAGCATTTTAGAATATGGTTGCCCAATTCGGTCTCCAAACTACAAAATTCACTCTGAAAATATTGAGAGAGTACAAAGAAAATGTCTAAGAATACTTTCGTATAGCCAGCATGCAGGATGCAATAATTTAAATTATGAAAGAAGACTTAAAATATATAATGTTCAGCCATTCAACACGTAGAAAGTACTTTGATTTTATATATTTGTATAAAATTGTTAACTCAGTAGTAGATACCCCCAATTTCTTGTCCTAAATATCATTTAATACTAAATATAGTGCACTAAGAGCGAAAAAAACAAATCTTTTCGCTCTTCAAACATCAAAAATAACACATCTTACTATAACCCTATTGTTAGATTTGCACGTCAATATAACGAATAGTAATGGTTTTGAACTTGATATTTTCGACTCAAAAATAAGGAATTATGTTAAAAGACTTAAAGATGTCCTTCATTTACACCATAGCACTGTTTAGTCATATTTAATATAAAATGTTTTAGTGGGAGCGCTCATCCATGAAAGCGTGACACTTTGTAAATGGGCACTACCTGAACCTTGCACTCTTCTCGGTATGGTTTTATCCTCTGTATCTCTGAGTACCTACACATGCTTTGAGTTACAACCCAGCTCATGTATTACTTATACGTAGCTACATTCTATTATTAATTATTACTTGTTTTGTGTACCTAGTAAATAAAATAAAATTAAAGCCAGGTGCCTATCTGTGTAGGATAAAAAAGCTTGATGAACTCCGCAGCCGAGGTAGGCCAGGACACGCTGGCATCTGTATGAAAAAAATAGGCAGTAAGTGGAAGAAATAGAGAAATGTAGAAGGTGGTATTAAGGAATATATTTAGTGTTTTACCGCCTCGTCTTGATGTCAGCGTGAGAAATCGAAAAATATTTTTGTTATTTCTCTTTCTCTCAGTATCCACACCATAAAAACAAAATTATTTTTCGATTTCTCACGCTGACATCAAGACGAGGCGGAAAAACACTAATGTTTTATTTATATACCATCTTATTATAAATGAATTTCCTTAAAGTAACGCCTGACTCCATCAAATATGTTTGACTTGAGCTTTTTGCGACGTTAAGTATTGCCAATAGATAGCTCTTCTATTTTAGTGGGTGTTGTATGGGAGCCTCCCTGAAATATAAATTTTATTTTGATATAATTTATTATATATTTTAACTAAATCTTAATATATATAAATCTCGTGTCACAATGTTTGTCCTCAATGGACTCCTAAACCACTTAACCGATTATAATAAAATTCGCACACCATGTGCAGTTCGATCCAACTTGAGAGATAGGATAGTTTAAATCTCAAATTATAGTCGCAATTTTAATTTATTGCTAATTATTTGTCTGTTATTATTTGACAGTCACAATTATCTGTTAACTCCAAATGATTCTAACAGATGTCGATACCTTTCGACTGGGTTGAGTAAGTAATCAATAGATGGCGCTGCTATGGTAAATCTTTAGTCACTTTAAAACTTTAGCCACAGCAACGCGTGGCCGGGTCAGCTAGTATTCTCTAAATATTTCAAGTGTTTACGTGTTGCCGTTAGTTAAAAGCAGCAAAAATATCAGGTAGTATAGGAGCCCCCCTTAAAAATTATATTAATATTTTTGTTATATCGGCAACATGACGCAACGCGGTTATGAGATACACCCTGATAGACGGACCGACAGCGAAGTCTTAGTAATAGGGTCCCGTTTTTACTTTTTAGGTACGGAACCCTGAAACACTTTATTTTAAAAGATAGGTAATTTGAGTATTACAGAAGATATGCTTAGTTAAATTGTCAAAGTGGGTTACATGATTAGTTGGTAGGCACTGTTTTTCTAAGACTTCTAACGATAAGCCAACATACAGGGTTATCGGTTAGGGGTGTACTAAGGTGAAAGTGGGCACTATACTCCTCCTAAGGAACAACATTCACTATCAGACAAACTCTGAATTCGAGGCAAAAAAATCAGCTGTTTCATAAATTTTGTCGGCTTTTTGTATAAAATAACACTTTTTTTGTCGAATTCAGAGTTGATCGCATAGTGAAAGTTATTTCATGGGACCCCTTTCGGCTTAGTACACCCCTAACCGATAACCCTGTATTTTATTTCATTTGAAGCATTTCACTTCACAAATTTGGCGTATATTCGCCATTTTCAAGTCTAAAAGCGCTCTATTACAGCTAATTATGTTAACAGAATGTAATTAGTCAATTAAATACCTTACTCCGTCCCTGCGTCAATCAAAGGCTCTACCGACCGCAAATCACTGCACAACCACACCCCCTAAATTCAGCCCCGCCCTAAACTAACGCATGCGCGGGTTCAACCAATCGTAGCTCTTAATTTTCACCCCCCTTCAGCTTTCTACCCTCACAATCCTACCCCCTCTTCGTACCCTCAATTGACCGTTGTATGCGATGTCATTTTTTCGCGCCAAACCGATCGTTTGACGTCTGGCCCCGCCCCAGATCGAAATTCAAATCTGGCTTTTTATATCATAACCGCAATATCGTCCCGGTAGCCAGTTAGCGCGCAACATTTCGATAAAAATAACCCGCATCATTACATCTCTATTTAGCTAATTAGCCAGAGTGAATTAGTCAAATAAAAAACTAATTTAACTAGTGTCGTATCTTATCATAAAACAAATCATAGAAATAATTCGCTAAAAAATTCTAAAAAATATTAAGTGTTAAATATGTGATAATTTGTTAAAGTTGACGCAGAAAATGTTAAGAAATCTACCACCATGATGGAACAGCGTCAGAGCTCGATATATCCCGCGAATCTGACTGATTTGCTCGCCGTGTCAGCGTACCAACAAAATGTCGACCGTCTGTCGGCCATTGCCGACGGCGAAGGAAAATATGCCGAGGCTTACGATAACACGGAACGTTATGCCGAATCATCAGAACGATACGAGAACAGATCTTCATCCCCCGTATCGACATTCGATGACGGCGACAGCAATCAGTATGGCGTCGATTTGACAGGAAAAGAAACTAACTTGAAAAAATCGTTCACAATTGCTGCGATACTAGGTTTGACTAATAGTGAAGAGGATGTCATGAATTTGAGTGTACAGGAAAGGTTGCAGAGTCAACGGCAGCTGCAGAATTACTTGTACTCCGGACACGATGTCAGGATCAATGAAGGTTTTAGAAATATGGTGACGCAACAAACGGCTTTGAGACAAGGTAAGCTATGCTAGCTGTCATATATCTATAATGTAATGGATATATTTATTACGGCTGGTATAAATCTTTATGCTGCAGCTTGTAGAATCATCGTTCTCGTGTAACAAACAATTATAATAAAATACATAATACTAATAGCTAAACATAACAATCAAAATGTTATATGTCATGAGAACTATTAAACTAACAACTAATATTAACAAGATTTAAAAGTTTAATTTGTTAAGTATTTATTAATTCAAATGTAATAAGACTTGCCTGTAACGAACGTTATTTAAAGGTCAATAAATATTATTTTACTTTGCTATAACGTTAATTGCAAGTACGGATCTTGCCATCGATATCAGATTGATCTGATATCGATGGCAAGATCGACTGGCCAGTTGGCGCAATTGGTAGCAACCCTGCCTTCTGCGCCGCTGGTCCCGGGTTCGATCCCCGGACAGGTTAAACATTTGTGTGCATGAACATGTTTTTTTGACCTGTGTCTGGGTGTTTATTATATATATAAGTATGTCTAGATCTATTTCTAAGAATGTATCTAGTCATCAGGTCACCATAGCACAGGCTTTGCCTAGTTTGGGACTTGAAGACCTTTGTGTGGATGTTGTCCAATATTATTATTATTATCTCAATTTGATTAGAAATCTATTCAATACATTTGACATCAAACGTAAGTTTAACGGTTTTTGAGTCGTTGCGTTCGATATTAATTATATGTAGTGTATTAAGCCCTCGATAATGTTCGGAATTAGCGTTTGTACCGGCTAAAATCTAAATAATTTCAAAACTAGCAATGTATATATGTAATATAATTTATTTGAGTGTGATCCTAGATCACACTCAAATACAAATTCTCCCAACAACTTGGTCGACTATAAAGTACATACATCTCAATCAATCAATCAATAATTTATTTATTTGACGCAATTTGTACACGATTTAACGTAGTTTATAACCTCTGGCCTCCGCACTAGTCGTAGAACTGTGTCGCGGAAACCACTAAGTAGTTACTTCGATCTTTTTAAGGTACCGTACTTAAAAGGTTACTTGAATAGATTGATAAAAAATATTTCATCTGTTAAAAAAAAACTTAGGTAAACTTGCTCTAAAATACGTGCCTATAATTCAATCAGGAAGCAAACAAGTGTTTAATATTACTGCCCTGCCATGAATTATTTTTAACCCACTACACAAAAGAAGAATGATCTTAAAAAAATAATTAGATCTTGAATTGATAGAATAGGCGACCTTGCGACCACAATATATTTTGCTACTTACCGGTACCGCACTTTCGGTAGACGCTACTTCCAGAATGATGCTCAACCATGTACTCAATTCAACTGTATGGTTTATGTTTGGTACCTACCTGATTTCTCAGAGACAGGTGAAATGTTTTTTTTTTTATTAAAGGTTATGTAGGCCCATTTTATTTTTGTCATAATCGATCAACAGGTTTGACTTATAAATCGAAATCATTATTTTGGTAATTATTCTTAAATAAACCCTTAAATCAACAGCCTAAATAACTAATTTTTATTCGTTGTCGAGGCTGTTTTCGAGTGGTTGATCTAATCTTGTGTTACGCTTATTGTGGATGTCTGAAGGTACTAAAAATTATTGAAATCAGCCAGTAAACGGCGTCGTAGCAATCAAAAATCCCAGACGACTAAAATATTCTAAAAACTCGTAAAACCCATACCTACACCAAGTTTCTAAGACTCGCTCGTGTGAAATTAACAATCGTATTATTTTTCTCATATGATTTGAAATATTTTTTTTTATATACCACCCGTGTTGTTATGTTAGGCTTGCGAACTTTTTTACAAGAAATAAAGAATATATTTAGGTCTGTGAAGAATATTTAACAGTATTTTAGAAAATGAACAGTATTTTATATATTTTTTATTTTAAATACAATTTTCTGGTGCAAAGATTGTCCATCGCTATTCAGCGTGGTAATGCTGCCAGTATTATGGGTACTTTTGCGCCGGGAACAGTCAGATGTGGTTTGCTCGACTAGACTGACCTGTAATAATTATTATCAATAAATTGAGTATGAGTATGACTAATAGTTATAGATTTGACATCAAATGTATTTAAATACTTTTATAGTTATATTTACTAGTTGTAAGTACTTAAATATTTCGTATTTTTAAATACATATTTTTTAGACAATCAAGTACAAGAGAAAACACGTCTTCTTAAACAAATTGAATCAAACACGCGTTAGTTTTCTAAATAAAATAAATATTTTTTTCAAATCCGTTTAGCTGTCTCCGATAGGTATGTCTAAAGATCTTACATAATTTAACAGTTTTGCCTAATTTGCCTGAGCCAGGCATGCGAATATGTTTAAAGCTAACCTTAAAAGTAAAGTTATTTCCATTGTCAATTTTAAAAATATGTTATTGTATGTACGTCAATAAGAAATAATTATTCGTTATTTTAATTCAAACGTACACGATTTACATTTTAAAACGGATACTTTCTCATGTAGAGGAGTAGGTAGACATAAAATCGAGACGATGACTTGTGAAGGAAGTCTTTCACCGCGTAAAAACTCTCTTTAGCCAACCACATTTTCGATTCTGCATAAAATTTATTATCGGGCAATACAATTAGGTGCCCTGGAATAGAATTATAAATGTCAAACATGTGAATTTTTAACATTTTTGACATTTATATTTCTTACAAACTTAGATTATTTTTCGCTAACTGTAGGCGCCAGGGGTTTCCAGGGCTGCCTACAGTAGTTGGTGTCTTATTTAATATTGTTTTCTACCATTGTTTAATTCCTAGTAAGTAGGTTCTTGAGGGATCCTTCAGTAATATTTCTTGAAGTGTGACACGTCTTCTTCTTTTCTATATCTTGTTTTGTATATAAAACTCTTTTTGTTTTGTTTTTAATGTTACTTTTAATGGTGTACGTTTGACACTATCTGTCAGATGAAGAACGTTATTGTTGTCGATTTTTACTAAGGTTATTTTAATTATTATTTTCTTGTTTTTTATTTGTACCTAAATACACGCATATCTCAGTAGATTTGAATTTCTCCTTTAACAAATATAATTCTACTAAAAGTGTTCTAGATCGAGTGCTCTGATAGAGTGACTTTTTATTTCCAAAATATACTTACATAACTTCAAGTTAACGTAGCTCATTCGTCGCTAACAAATGCGATAAGACATTAATGAATTATCATTATCAGCCAGAAGACGTCTCCTTCTGAACATAGGCCTCCCCCTCAAATGAATATATCCCACTAACTACCCTAAATCGACTTTATAACAACATTAAAGAGTAAAGTAACAATATTGTTTTAATTAAACATAATCTATTGCGTCCCCTCGAGAGGATTTTAATATTAATCCTATCTTAACTGGCTGGACGACTGGTTGAGATAGGGGGGAAATTTGCGACTGACTCACCGGATTCCTCGTGCTCGTGTAGATTAGCAGGTTCGGGTCTTCGACGGTGGGATGTACTGCAATTCCTTTTCCTATCTTTCCATGTTGGGGTGCTGATTGTAAGATGATGAGGGTGATCGCGACGAGAGGGGATCCTGAGCACGGTTCCACCTTGATCGGCGAATTTAATTTTATTCGACACCTGCGTCGGCTGAGCGCTACGGCGGAAGAGAGCGGTGGTACGCTAAAAACTGTCAGTCGCAAAAGGATTGACGTGTAGGTAGGAAGGGAAAAAATTACCTACCCGTATTTTCGGGGTGGTAACAAAAAAAATGTGTTTTGGATGCGTTCAGGATTTATCATACCGCCCCCCAAAGAGCTACCTAGCTCTTTCAATAAATGAAGATAAATCTGATAATACATAGCGTTTATGGTAATCGTCGAATAATGCGAATGGGAGAAAGTAGATCCTTATATGAATAAAAAAAAATAAAAAAGATTGGTATGCAACTTAAGAAAAACTTAGCGACTAAAGATGTGTGGTGGTTATATAAGCTTAAGAAATAATTATTGTTCGGCGCATGGCAGCAAAGGGCAAAGCTTCACCACTGGCCTTATTAGAGTGCCAGTAGAAGTTTTAAGCTCGACCACTCTGACCGTACCGTCTGTCCCAGGACAGACTCGAATGACGCGAGCCTTGCGCCACTGGAGAGATGGCATATTGGGTTCTTTTATAAGTACTAGGTCACCAACCTGTAAATTTTGAATCTTTTGTACCCATTTGGGACGCTGCTGAAGGGTGTGCAGATATTCAGTCTGCCACCGCTTCCAGAAATGTTGAGTAATTTGGCGAACCAATTGCCATCGCTTCAGTGGACCAATGCTATCTTGGCGCGAATCATGCTCTGGCAAAGCAAGGAGAGGTTGACCAATGATAAAGTGGCCAGGTGACAAGCTCTCAAGATCATTAGGGTCACTGCTGGCTGGAACTAGCGGCCTTGAATTAAGCGCAGCTTCGACCTTACAGAAAATAGTGGCGAGCTCTTCAAAAACGAGCAAGCGGTCACCGATTACTCTGGCTAAAATGAGTTTAGCAGAACGAACTGCGGTTTCCCACAAGCCACCCATGTGTGGACTTGCAGGAGGATTGAAATGCCATACAATTTGACGTTCGGCCAAGGATTTATGAACTTCAAGGTTTGAATCAGCTAAGAAATTTGTGACCTCCTTAAGATAGTTGCGAGCGCCGACAAAATTTGTTCCGCAGTCACTGTAGACGTCGCTGGGTAATCCTCGGCGGGAAACAAATCTGTCGAAACAAGCTAAAAAAGCGTCTGTTGACAATTCGGAAACTAATTCTAGGTGACAACACTTCGTGCTGAAGCAAACGAAAATGCACATATAGGCCTTGAAACCTCTGGCACTACGCATGCGACAGGTCTTGAGCATATATGGACCAGCCATGTCGATGCCAACCCTACGGAAGACACGGCACGCGGTCACGCGATTGGCTGGAAGATCAGCCATGAAGGGTTCAATAGATTTTGGCCGCAAGCGATAGCAGCGTTGACATTGAAAGATACGATTTCGTATTATCCTACGAGCGGATAGAATCCAAAATCTGCGTTGAAGCAAATTCAAAAGAGTGTTTAGACCGGGATGCATAAACATTCGATGGTAATGATCCACTATAAAGTGCGTAACGTGATGACCTTTAGGGAGTAACAAAGGATGTTTGCGATTAAAATCGAAGTTTGATTTAGAGAGTCTACCTCCCACTCTAACAAGGCCTTCAGAATCGAGGAAGGGATTTAGGCGCATCAGACAATTTTTGGCAACCTTGTTAGCACGCAACAACTTTATTGTTTCCGCAAAATCAGTAGATTGGACGAGCTTGACGATTGTAGAAACACTATCTTTGAGCTCGACAACCGAAAGCTGTCCCGTACGTTTTTGGGACGGATTGCGCGCATTATGTATGAAACGCTTGCACCAAGCTACAGTTGTTTGTAGCTTGGGAAAGGTGCTAAATTTGGTTAGCAAGTCGTCTGCGGATCTCCGAACTTGAGTCGTCTCTGAAGCTTCCGCAACTGCGGACAGCTGAGCCGTTTGAGAGCGGGGGCTGGGAGAAGTTGATTTGATTCCCGGTAAATCTGCATCAGGTATTACTTGATATTCACCAGGCCATGACGAAGGTTCGCCTTCGAGCCATGCTGGCGACCACCATAAAACGTGATTGACTAGCTCAGACGGCAACAAGCCGCGACTCGCGCAATCGCAAGGATTCAGTAGAGAAGGGACGTGCCGCCAAGAGACGCTTGGGATTAGTGACTGAACTTGCGAGACACGATTACCTTCAAAGGTTTGCAATTTATGGGGAGAAGTTTTGAGCCACGATAACACGATGGAGGAATCCGACCACGCTACCGTTGACTCCAGCGAAAGCTTCCCGTTCACTTTGTTCAAGACATGTTCCAGCAAGCGAGCTAAGAGCAACGCACCACTTAGCTCGAGTTTGGGAATCGTTAATTTTTGCTTGAGCGGCGCGACGCGTGATTTAGCCAGCAGGAGCTGCACTAAAACGCGACCGCAAGCATTCTGAACGCGCAGGTAGACGCATGCGGCGAACCCGCGTTCAGATGCGTCACTGAAACCGTGCAGCTGGCTGGACACAAGTTCAGCAGTGATCACACATCTGGGTATAGAAACCTTGTTTAAATTAGTGAAATCGGCCATGAACTCGACCCACATAGCATGGATGTCCGCAGGAAGCGGATCATCCCAGCCTGTTTCGAGAGCCCAAAGGCGTTGCATAAAAAGTTTTGCAAAGAACGTGACCGGCGACAAAAATCCGCACGGGTCATATAGTCTGGCGATATTGGATAGAACACCGCGTTTGGTGAAGACCTTTGACATCTCAGAAACGTGATAAACGAAACAGTCGTGATTTGCTTTCCATTCGATGCCTAGAACCTTAAAAATAGTGTCACCATCCTCTACAAAACGGTAAGGTGACTCGCGATGGCTTACAGGAAACCCTTCTAAAAACTCTGGGGAGTTGCTAGACCATTTACGCAAAAGCAAACCTCCCTGTGCGAGAATGCCAGCAAGAATTTGTGCGAGGTTCTTGGCAGAATCGAGGTCACTAGATCCGCTGACGACGTCATCCACAAAGGTGCTCTCTAGCAAGACCCTGGAAGCGATTGGGTGCTTCTCTGCATTGAGATAAGCTAGCTCATGCACAACTCGAATAGCCTGGAACGCCGAACTCGAGACACCGTATGTCACTGTAGCCAATTCGAAGTGCTTGAGCTGGTCGTCAGGAGACGCCCGCCAGAGTATGGTCTGATAGCTGCAGTCTTCATCACGCAATCGGATCTGCCTATACATCTGTTTAATATCACAGGTGAAGACCACACTGTGCAACCTGAAATTCAGAATGATATCTTCAATGTTTTCCTGCAGCTTAGGACCTGACATGAGCACCTGGTTAAGGGAGACACCGGAAGAGCTAGGTGCTGAAGCATCAAACACGGCGCGCAGCTTTGTGCTCGAACTATGTTCCTTTAGAACGCCATGATGTGGGATATAGTAACGCTCACTTAGAGTTGGGTTGGGTACTTCTCTCATATGCCCTGATTCGAGATAGTCATTCATAAAGTCTACGTATAGCTCCTTGAGTCTGGCATCCTTGATTAACTTGCGTTCTAAACTATGGAACCGTTTCAGAGCGCATAAGTACGTTTCACCCAAAGGCTTGCAAATAACCTTGAATGGTAAAGATACAACAAAACGGCCATCACTAGTTCGAGTATGTGTTTCGGTGAAATGTTTCTCGCATTGAACATCTTCTGGATCTTGGATCTTAATTTTGGGTGGCTCCTCAACCTCCCAAAATCTACTGAGCGCAGTACCTAAATCCATGGAACAGGCCATCGACACAACTGAGAGAACATCCTGTGATGCTGCAGAAGCTTTTCCCATTATAACCCAGCCAAAAATGGATGAATAGGCAGTAGGCATACCAACGCCTAGACTGAACCTTTTGCCGTCTAAAATCTGTTCATAATGTTCTATCCCTAATAGCATGTCAATTTGTCCGGGAACTGTGAAGTTGGTGTCGGCTAAAATCAATGACTTACAAAGTTCTAATACTTTTTGATTGACCGGAACGGAGGGCAAGGTGCCTGTTATTTTCTTAAGAACAATGAAATTTGATGAAAATGCATGTTGATTGTCCAAAGTTGATAAAATGTTGCAACGAACAATGCCCCGAGTATCTTGCAATGATGAAGCACCTAATCCGCACAAACCACCTGACTGAGTACGAGGTAGTCTCAAACGTTGAGCCAAGTTTTCAGTCATTATTGAACACTGAGAGCCACTATCAATTAGTGCCCGTGCAGAATAAGGATGACCATCAACATCCTGGACGCTGACAATAGCCGTACCTAGAACCATGGTGGATACAGTGTCGACACCAGATAAGGTTTGAGAATGGACTGTGGAGCTAAGTGTTGACACAGCAGACTCAGATGATATTGCCACAGAAGTTGGGTCAGAGTGATGATTTTCCGTTGTTGGGATTGAGCGTTTCTTCTCCGTATTAGGATTAGAAACATGAAGTTTTGTATGATGACGGCCTCCACAGACGTAACATACGCTAGCGCTAGAACACCTGGAGACGCTATGAGAACGAAGGCAATTAAAACAAAGCTTCTGTTGAATGACAAAATTCTTGCGTTGTATTGGACTCATGCCATCAAATTTAGGACATCTGTAAATGGCATGACTCTGTGAGCAGCATGGACATAGCATGCTAACACTTACCTTTTGATGTTGAGGTTCCTTAATGTTCTCGACCACATTCAAGGTGGTGCTACCTGAAGCGGGCTTGGAATAAGAACCATAAACATTCTCCAGTATTCTATGCTGTCGCTCTATAAAATTGAGCAATGAATTAAAAGTAGGAATACATAATGGATCAGTTGATGATTCAAATTTGGTTCTCAACTCCGGTGGGAGTTTTCTCAGAATTATGTGAAGTAACAAAAAACCCCATGACTGAACGTCAAACTTTAAGGCTTGAAGCGCTTGTGTGTTCTCCTTGATGATGTTTGTAAACTTACATAAGTTTTTAGCATTAACTTCTTTCAGATTAGGCAAGTTTAGAATGGTTTCTACATGTTTGTCAGCTATGACTCGCTTGTTTTCATACCTATCAGAAAGTAACCTATAGGCAACGGAGTAATTGTCACTAGTGATAGGCAAATGTCTAACTAATGCCAATGGTTCTTTATCTAGAACACTCAGAAGATAGTGCATTTTTGCAATTTTGTCAAGTTGTTTGTTTTCATGAATTAATGAGTTAAAAATGTTTATGAAATTTTGCCATTCAATTGCCAAGCCAGTAAATCGCACAAGGGACAATTTAGGTAAGTGAACGCTACCTACCTTTGATTCAGTTTCGTTTTCAACGAAGAAGCTTTGGAGAGATTTAGTTGAGTAGACCATATCTGAGCAATGTTGAAGTTTCTTTTCTAATTCGGAACGAGATTCGTGGTCTTTTTCATCGATATGAGCACTCACAATGGCAAAAGCAGTTTCCATTTGCTGCCAATGACGATCGAGATCCATAAATCTGGCTTGCAAAACTTTTTTATCCCTTGGAGCTATTGCTTGTTGCGAAGTAAGTTTAGTTGCTAAATTATACAGCTCCTGAATAAACCTACCACAACGCTCAAAAGTCACTACGTTCACCTTACGTTCAGACATTTTAATTCTCTACACTTTGCACGGCAAAGGAAAGTAAAAGTATCTATTAAAAGTGTTTGTTTTACACTAAATTGGTTCAATACACGAAACCGGCAAAAACGTAAACAACTTGAAGTGAATGACAAGTCTTGACGTGAAGTTGAAGTTTCAAACGAATGCTTGCCAGAACACAAATAAAGATAAGATTCGCTGCACACAAAATTATAAAATAAGGTTTGCTACAAACTTTTCGCAATTTACCGATTTATCCAATCGATCGATTACCATAGACACTTTAAATGAATGAACACTTGACGAATGAGTAAAGACTTGTTTGACAGAACACGAAATACACGAATTAAATATGGCGGATGATAAAAAACCAAAGAAAACTTGAAATTTGAAATGAATTTTCAATAAATTCGGAAAAATGAATGCAATGGTTTTTAAAAAACAAGTAGGGCTAGAATTCGGGACGAAGGACCAGGAAAATGGTTGAGATAGGGGGGAAATTTGCGACTGACTCACCGGATTCCTCGTGCTCGTGTAGATTAGCAGGTTCGGGTCTTCGACGGTGGGATGTACTGCAATTCCTTTTCCTATCTTTCCATGTTGGGGTGCTGATTGTAAGATGATGAGGGTGATCGCGACGAGAGGGGATCCTGAGCATGGTTTCCACCTTGATCGGCGAATTTAATTTTATTCGACACCTGCGTCGGCTGAGCGCTACGGCGGAAGAGAGCGGTGGTACGCTAAAAACTGTCAGTCGCAAAAGGATTGACGTGTAGGTAGGAAGGGAAAAAATTACCTACCCGTATTTTCGGGGTGGTAACAAAAAAAATGTGTTTTGGATGCGTTCAGGATTTATCAACGACTGTGTTAAATGTAGGCCGACGGAAGGGTCCTGACATAATGTTATGGGGTCTGGGGGTCTCGGAGACGAGAGATAGATAAGTTTATGTGAGTCTCACAGACGGTGTTCGGCAGTTTAAGGATTAATCTTCACATAAGTTTGTTTTAGAAAAATACGTTACAACGTTCCTAAGATTTATTTAAATATAAATAAATATAAGTTAATATTTATGAAATTTTAACCGGAATCTTAAAAGGAGGAAGTTTTCATGTCATCGAAGTGTATTTATAATAAGAAAGAAATAAAGTAAGAAGTGCTCTTTTTGTAATGTATTTAAAAAATATATTTGTTACCTGATTTGACTGGCCGGTGGGCGCAGTTGGTAGCAACCCTGCCTTCTGAGCCGCTGGTCCCGGGTTCGATCCCCGGACAGGTCAAACATTTGTGTGCATGAACATATCTGTTTGACCTGTGTCTGGGTGTTTATTAGATAAGTATGTACATCAGTCATCAGGTTACCATAGCACAGGCTTTGCCTAGTTTGGAACTTGAACACCTTTGTGTGTATGTCGTCCCATATTATAAAAAATATTGTATTAACTCTTAGGACAGATTTGAAAAAAATAACTTCGTGTTTAAAAGGGTATACCTCCCGTTTGGACCCATTCCCATTTGGACCCATTTTATACCTCCCATTTGGACCCATTTTATACCTCCCGTTTGGACCCATTTTATACCTCCCGTTTGGACCCATTTTATACCTCCCATTTGGACCCATTTTATTTATATCAAAATAAGACTAAACATTTGTTTTTTTTATTAAAATAACTGAAACTTTCATATCGGCGCCTGCCGTAAGTATTGTATGTCGGTAGTAACTTTTATCACGGTTCATAAGACACAGCCTGAGCCTGGCGGACAACGGAATCTTACTAAGATTTTTCTGTCCGTCCGTGGTTCCGATTTAACCCTTTACGCTAATCGCTAACTTCTATTTACAAATTATTATAAAGTTACACTTAAAGCAATAAAAATTACATGAGGTTAACGGTGGGCCCAAACTCGGCAGAGCCGGTCTCTTGAGTCCTGTAGTAGAATTATTACATATATAATGTACGATCGCGCTAAAAATGTATTAAATTGTAGTAAGTGACCAAAATTAAAATAATGAAATTACATAAAATGAATATAATATACTTGCGAGTATTAGGATGAATTCCTAGCAGGAAGATTTGACGTGGGTTTGCGGGATTGTCTGTAGATAAAAAAGAATAAGAGACTTGGTCACGGGAAGACAAGAGTAGAAACGGTATAGACTGTGGTTGAGGAATAACTGTCTGGAATTCAGGAAGGAGTGTTTATTATTTATTAGTAGGTTCTAACCAGTTTATCAATGACTTTAGCAAAGGAAAGCAATGAAAACATCTAGGTACTTTAAAGTGAACTGATCTTATGTCTGGCACAGAGCTGGAATAAGAGGCCGGACTCAAAAAAGGAAAAAAGGCGTAAAATAAGGACGTAACAAATCGGAGTTGTTGGAATCTTTTATTTCTCAAAGATTCCGACGAGTCTGATTCCTTTTCAGTTCTGAAGTCGGTTAAAAAGGTACTAAGTTAAGCTTGTATTCTGTTGCAGATAGTCCCCGGGAGCGGCCGCCGACGTCGCTAAAGGCTCGGAGTCACCTCTCCTGCTCCAGTAGGTAAGCAGGTATTTAACATTTAGTTAGAAAAATGACAACATAAAAAAAATACCCGCCATTTTATGAGGATAATGGAAAGATAAATGAAAAATAACGTATCTCTACTCTTTTATTTAATTCAGAATGTAATAATAACGTATTTAGAGATTTTTGAAAGTATAAGAAAAGTTCCGATTAATGTTATTCTCGTCAAGAGCTCGTAAAAAATGATGTCATTAATTATCAGTAATTTTGTTGTTTATTTTGGACAAAGAATTATGATACGCTCTAAGGAGTGTAAGTGTGCAACAATACTAGCGCTCTGAATATTCTGCAGAGTACTAACCGTGGCGTAATTGAATTAAAATATTGCTCTAGACATGTTAAAATAGTTATGTTTACTAATAACTATTTTATATTATTTGTTTACGTTTCTTTGACAACGTCACTCTTATTCCTCTGCTGCTTATGCAAGTGCTAACAAATAAAATACCCATTGCGCAAACTAACCATAAAACAAAAATACAGATTATTAATGACATATTTTTTTACGAGCTTTTGATGAGAATAACGTTGTTCGAAACTTTTCTTGGATATTCATAAATCTCTAAAAACGTAATTACTACATTCTGAGTAAAATACAAAAATAAGGATACGTTATTATTCATTTATCTTTCTATTATCGCAAAAAATAGGGGGTAGAAAATTTGAAATTTTTTCTATTGAGGACGGCACGATGTCTACTTACAATTTAGTCTAATTTGTCCGAGCCCAAGCTCCCACGTAATAATTAATACTGAAGACGAAAAAGTACAGTCTTCTCCCTTGAGTGTCTGTTTGTCTCCAGGTTTTCGTTTACACTAGTTTACTAAGTCTGAGGCAGAATTTAAGAAGTGAGAATAGTTGTTATAAATAGCAGCTACATTGCTACTATTAAATATACCTGATGGAGCGAGCGAAGCGACTCTGCTTCGAGTCTTGTTTGTGTTTATGTTTTTTCGTCCTTCAATGTGTATGTTTGGGTGTTTATGACGTTTGCACAAATTCACAGTTAAGATCTTAGATTGTCCCGTCCGATCAATGACCTAAAAAAAGCTAGTCTCAATTGGAGGTATAAAATTTCGTAATATTTTCTTAACTTTTACTTGTTCCAGTTCCGGACGCAGTAAAAGAATACGCACCATCTTCACTCCGGAGCAGTTAGAAAGGCTAGAGGCAGAGTTTGAGCGTCAGCAGTACATGGTGGGGCCGGAGAGACTGTACCTGGCGCACGCACTGCACCTCACCGAAGCACAGGTGAGGAGAGAGGCGGAGATAATAGCTGTAGAGGGTAGAGGCGGAGGTAGAGTGGCAGCAGTAATGGTGGTGCCTGAGAGACTGTACCTGGCGCACGCACTGCACCTCACCGAAGCACAGGGGCGGAGAGAGGCGGAGACAATAGCTGGAGAGGGTAGAGGCGGAGGTAGAGTGGTAGCAGTACATGGTGGGGCCGGAGACACTGTACCTGGAGCACGCACTGCACCTCACCGAGGCACAGGTGAGGAGAGAGGCGGACACAATAGCTGGAGAGGGTAGAGGCGGAGGTAGAGTGGCAGCAGTACATGGTGGGGCCTGACAGACTGTACCTGGCGCACGCATTGCACCTCACCGAGGCACAGGTGAGGAGAGAGGCGGAGACAATAGCTGGAGAGGGTAGAGGCGGAGGTAAAGTGGCAGCAGTGCATGGTGAGGCCTGAGAGACTGTAGCGACTGAAATCTTAAAATATCATGATGATAAACCGTGTCCAATGAATTCGAAATTTACTACACAACCGCGACGCGTAGCAAAAGGTCATCGTTTTAACCGGCTTTGTTAGTTTTTTTAGTATGTATGTTTTCTGATTTTTGTAAGACGTGTAGAACAATTTGAAATTGTTTTTCTTACTTTTCAACAGCGCATGTTCGGTTCCATATTGATAATTATATCGACTAGGCTAAATCGTTATGCTACAACATATTTTCCAAACAGGTATCGATTGTAGGGAATCTGGTATTTTTGTTCTAAATCATAAAGAACGTTTATATTTCCGACACACAATAAATTAATACAAAGACGTAAAATAATCAGGTCAGATATTAGTCACACAAATAGACGTAACCTAATATTTTTACTCCGAAATTTACAAATGTTTTTGCTACGATGGGTTCACCTTGATTGGTAGACTTACATCGTTGATTATTGTCACACCTGTCTGTTACACGTTGTATAATTTTTCATCATCATTTTCAGTTGATTTAATGAATCTAAATAAATGTGTTTTTAGTCCCCTGCAGATCAGAAGCTGGTTGTTACTTTTTTTAAATGATATTTGCAGGTGAAAGTGTGGTTCCAGAACCGCCGCATCAAGTGGAGGAAGCATCACCTGGAGGTGACACAGCAGCGACTGGCAGTGTTACACAGGCATTCGCACGACGCTCACGAAGACGCGTGATCTCCTCACATAAGGATCGATTCTATAAATGCAGTAGGGTTATCGGTTTACGACATACTAAGCCGAAAGGTGGTCAATTAACTCATCGTAATGAATGACTTTTATCTTTGATACAAAGCTAAATTCGAAATATAATATCACTAGCTACATATACTGTGTAAAAAATAAATCATTCGTTGTATTCATTTGACGTAGTAGCTGATCTTATTGACCGATTGCGAAAGGAAAAGGGTTATGTGTTTCGAATTTATATATGTATGTATTTATGTATATTTCTTTGTCACGCCCTAGAGCCTAAATGTCTTGTTGTATTTTTATGTGAGTGGTGTCAATAGATTTGTCTTTGTCGTGAGAGTGATTCTGGGTACATCAAAATTCAAACAATAGTAATAAAGGACGATACATAGGTTTAACGATTTGGCAGTCACGTTTTATCGAACTCGCTTCTAACCAGCTATTTACTTAAAATCTAAGATGGTCTCATAATAAAAATTGCACGTAATTATGAGTATAGTGACCCTGTTTCGGCTTAGTACATCCCTAAACGATAACTAAGACATTTGATTAGTTATATTCCTGGATAGAGCGATGCGCTTCAATGAAAGTAAAAAACAGGCCAACTCTGTTAAGCTAGTTTGCATGCATAATGACACTAAGGGTGGTATCGCGTAACGTTAACTCATTCCTACTATTAAATAATATTATAATTATATTGTACGAATTGAATTGATTTACTTTAAAATCCTTATCGAATTAAGTGAATTATTATTACTTATAGTAATTTACTGTAACATTGACATGATTGAATCAATCATTATATAATTCATGTACTTAATAAAAAAAATCTACCAATTTCAATTATTTATTAATTTTAATGATTTATGTTATTTTTAATTTAGTATTTATTGACTTGTAAATTTATATTTAAAGTGAAACGAGCAACTGCAAACTTTGTTTCATTTTGACAGAGTTCAAGGGGCAAACTATCAAAATGATTACTGTCACTTTGTGCTGTTTTCTCTTGTTTTACTTCTTTCGATGCTAACGTTAATCGATACCACTGCAATTAATGTACGGTTTCAATTGAAATAGGCAAAGGAAAATAATTAACGTAAAACATTACTTGACGGGTGATATTTTATTCCACGTGTTCGAAGTTTTTAGTGTCTATCTAGACAAATGAATAATCAAAGACTTAGGAAAATTTAGAGTCACTTTCCATCGAGATGTACGAGTACCTACGCTGAAGGAAAAGTTACGTCGCAATAAGCGCTTTTAATTATTGAGTAAAGATTGCTAATGGTCTATTCCCATTTTCCCATTTTTTTCCATCTGTCAATACTTTTTAATCGGATACAAATTGTGCACGAAAACGCTTTATCAATCCCTCAATGTGATACTATTTACTATTGATTCCTTTTGATAATGAATGTATGGTATTATATTTTATAATATGATACGACTGTGGCATTAAATTGAACGTCAAAATTATGTTGAACGTTAATTATTTTGTAATACCTACCTTAAGTTTTGATTCTCATATGCCACGATATATGATACATATGCGATATAAATAAATTATTATTTTAACGGAATTTAACTTGATTTAGTAATATTGTAATATATTAGGTACCTATTTATATATAAATAAGGGGGTATCAACTATTTAATGTAATTGTATAAAATGGCTAAGGCTTGGATATATTTAAATAAGTGATAACTCAATTATAATAAATAATAACAATAGATTTTAGACTCTTAGATAATAATGTACTAGTCATTATAAATAAATGAAATAGTTATCTATTTAAATAAAAGAGTAAGTCCTGACTGACTGACTGACTGACTGATATAACCTAGAAATCAACACAGAGCCTAAACCGCTGAACTTGAGAGACATGAAATTTGGAAAATGTATTCATTATAGGTACTATATAGTACGTACTAAGAAAGGATTTTTGGAAATTCCGCCCGTAAAAATTCAAAAAGGGGATTCGGAGTTCGAAATATTTTTATATTTTTAATTCCGCGGGCGACATCTACTAGTATTTAATGTAATTTAAATTAAGATTTAAATTAAAAAATGAACACTTTTATGATTATCGTTTTATTCGCGTCTGCTCTCATCTATAGGTACTTATTGAAGGCAAATAAAAAGTTAATCTATCCTAAAGATTACGTTGTGTACATTTATTATTCTCGCACACATAAAAGTCTTAAGTATAGTATTTATTTTCCATTTTATTAGTCTAAAAAAGCAGTGACTTGACAGACGACTGATATTATTATTTTTAATCAACTCCTGGACTTATTACACTGGAGTTGCTGGTTTTACTAAACTTGGTGAAAAAGTGAAATAAAGACAATGATATGAACAAACTTAAGGCAATATAGCGACTTTAAAAAACCCAACTGCTAAAACTTTATAGTAGCGAAACTACGGGATTTAACTAAAAATCTGTCACAGTGTACAGGATTCTACTCAACGACGAAATAAATGGTCTCTTTTATAACGACGGTTCTACTAGTCAAGCCCTTTAATTTGATACCCGTAATTCCGGGAACTGTGAAGAATATGTCATCCGGCATTTTGTTTCGGCAGCCATCTTGGACCGTCGTCAAACATAGCTAAGAACACTCCCGACTAATTCACTTTTCAATCAAAATCATATTTTTTCCGAGATCTACGGTTCCACAGACTGAAGCACACTCAGACATGTCCCAATAATAACGTCGTTTGTGGGGTAAAAAAAAAATCTAACTCTACGTGAAAGAATAGGTAATACTTATAACATCTTTTAAAAATAATATTCTTCCCAAGCGAAGCCAATTTATTAACACAAAGAAAATCATGAACTGCATTTCCTACATGGCTTAAGTTGTGTACTAAATGAATGCAATTAAGTCCTTCCTGCTTGATAGCATCTACAATCATGCCACGTCGCAATTATTTAAGGTCGCTCGGTTGCTTCCTTGTTGTTTTTATTTTTTCTCGATAATTTCATAATTACATTTTCCGCCATATACTCGTACTAAGCATTGTCGTCCTAATAAGCATCGTGTGATTTAATGAACAAGCTTATAGTCTGGCAAAATTATTATAAAACTATCTAATAAATCCTCTGTTGCTTAATAAGAAGGAGATCCTCAATTCGACTTAATTTTTGTTATGTTTATTGTTACCTGATTTCTTGGGGACAGAATTTTTTTATAGGGTTTACTCGCTTGAGTGGTCCCATTTCATTTGTATCAAAAAAAATTCAAGAAATTTTTATTTTAAAATGTAAATAATTGTAAAGGTTCTGTCGGCGCCTGCCGTAATAGTGAAGGTAAAAGTCCTTGTTTTCTTGTTGGTTTTATTTATAATCGAGAATGGCTTGCATTTACCTCTTCCGCCTCATTCGACGACTCATCGACCGAGTCAAAAATCCCAACCAAACATAGATAGTTTTTTTTGGATTTTGCTACTCGCGTAATCACAAATATGGATGAGATTTTTAAATTCGTTTTTTTTTTAATTCTACGAAGAACTTTTTTAAGTTACCCGATATCTTAAATAAGCTTTTATAGACTTAACGACTTGGGGTAACTTTATTTTACTCGTTTTACCTCTAGGTCCCACAGTAAAAGTTGCCTATAATAATGATTGCAATGACTGCCTTTCGAGCGAAGTCATATACTCGATAACCCCGAGAAATGTGTTTTGCCAAACAAATGAAAGCAAGTGCCAAAAGTCTCCCTAGTGAAGGGCACCGAAACAGATTTGTGACTCATTCGTCACGTCGCGTAGGGATGGGAATTAGGTTAATAGCACGTATATCGATACGAGTACGCGCTGTTAAAATAAAACTATAACTTTGCAATCAAACTAGTTCTTTTATTCATATAGTTTCATTCAATAAATTAAAAAAAAAAAACGTAAGACTAAAATGTAGTAAATCAATGTAACTTCTTGTAACGTAAAGTTTATCAATTAAAAAATATTAATATAAACATGACAAAATACGATTTAAAACAAAACGTAGACACATTTTCTTAAGTGGCGTTGTAGCCAACCCATCGCCACTTAAGATCGCAAATCTTATGAGCTATGTTGGTAACATTGGCTCTTTGGCAAATATCCTCATTACAGATTCTATAGCATAGAGCGCATAGACACTCCAAGCATAGCTTTCTCCATTGCCCGCTGAGCAAATTTAAGGAAAACTTTATCTAACAGGCCATTAGTAAAAGAAAAAAATTTACTGGTGCCACAAATACTCCCAACTCACTACCACAGTATATTTAAAAAAATACTAATATTTATTATTATATTTATTTATCAGATATATATTATATTAGATTTAAATTTCTTTATTATTTGGACTTTATTCGAAGCTTTATAATGAGATAGGCTATACGTTTTCCGCATTCATTAAAACCTACTTCCGCCCTAAGCCACGTCTTCTATCTGACGTCACTTCCACCTGGGTAGATCGGCGGCCATATTGGTTCGCTCGTTATTCTACTTATTGAAGTTTTGAATTCCTGCCAAGTAGGACGTGCTTCGGTTGCACTGCTGACTCTCGTGAAATTAAGTGGTTCACAAATATTTTAATAAGCTACCACCTAAATGTGTTTAAAAGTAGCGTGTCGTATTTATATAATACCAAAGATTTTGAAAATTCTAACGTTTTAACATTCGTTTACGAAACTCTTCGGAAATATCCCATGACCTACCGCCCTATCAGGAATAAATCATGTTTTTGCTATGAATGAAGTAGAAATTAAATTCTCTTAGAAATTACCTTCGTTCATCGAGTGCAAAAATTAGTGACCAGTTTCATCCTCACCGTGTATGTAAGTACTTTAATTTTTTCTAGCAGTGATAGGAAAAAATGTTTTATGATCACATGAGGATATTTTTCAGGAGCTCTTATGTAAGTTCTTAAATATTTCTAGCAGTGATACTATTCAGTTGATAAAACTCGGAAAAATGTTTTATGATCACCGTCATTTTTGAAGAATTTTCAGATTTTTCAGTGAGCTTTTATGTAAGTTTTTTATATTATTCTAGAAGTGATACTATTCAAATTTGATAAAACCCTGATTTTTTTTTATGATCACCCTAATTTTTGAGGCATTTTCAGATTGTTCCGTAAGCTTGGTTAGCGTTAACAGTTAAGAGTGGAAAAATAAAATTCAGCAGATCGAAATCAATAGTGTAGTTAGCCGCAAACAATTCGCTAACTTTTGTATGAATAAGAAGCAAAATGACAAAAGATTTTAATAAATTAATTCTTCTAGCGATTATAATTCTTTTTCTGCAACCACAGAGGCCAGCTTCTTGGAAAAATATTACTGCCGCTCGCGTCAGAGCGAGAAATTATTTGGTTCACCTATAAATAAAATATCCATAATGCGGCGGCCCCTCACAGGGTCCGCTAAGCAGCACAAACAGCAAGGATTGACCTTTTGAGTGACCATAACTATCTTTTGGAAAAGATTTAATGCAGTTGTAGAAAGAGCAGATCCTACCTTGTACAGCAAATAAACCATGATGCTGCGGCCTCTCGCAGGGGTCCGATACGTATTACAAACCTCTGGGTTTGCCTATCTAAGTTACGCAAGTACACAAGTCAGTAAGTGCAAGTCAGTTACATATTTACTACTCATTTTTGGAATAGATTTATGCCGCTCTTGAACGAGCAATCAGCGCTTTCTGCATTGCAGACAACGAATAAACCATGATGCAGCGGACCCTCTCTCGCAGGGGTCTGCCATGTATTGCAATGTTTTGCTTATGAGTAACCAAAATTACGTACATATTTACTACTCACTTTTAGGAAAGATTTTATGCCGCTGTTGATCAAGCTTTTAGCTGCTTCTGCCTTACAAGCAGCGAATAAACCATGATGTAGCGGCCTCTCGCCGCGGTCCGTCATACATAACAAACCCTCACGGTGTTTGCGTAAAAAAATTACCTACATTTTTACTACTCGCTTTTGAGTAAGATTTTATGCTGCTATTAAAAGAGTAGTTAACGGTTTTTGCAGTAAATAATACAAGATGCAGTGGCTCCGTGCAGAGTTCCGCCATTTATCACAAAACCTTGCAGAGCTTGCTTATGAGTATTCAAAGTTGCCTACCCATTTACAATTATCATTTAAGAAAGTTTTTATGCAGCTCTCGATCGGACAGTTAACTATTTTTCTTCGCAGACGGCAAGTAATTCACGCGACAAGTTCTGTTTCGCTTATTTTATTTTGGTCTAATATCCTACCTGCATATTTTTGTAAGAGCAGTTAAATATGTCAAAACTGCCGCACTCAAGAAAGTTAAAAGTACTTTAGGGCTGCCCAAAACAACTGTTTCTGCAAAAGACTTCCTCGCATAAGGAACAACATTGATTTCAGGGTTTAGCATACCATTAAATCATAAAACTCATACTAGCTTATTTTATGCCAGCACAAACATTAAAGTGTAAGAATCTATTAAAATTATTAAACGAAAAGGCATTAGAAACGTGCTGTAACGTCACTTTTTTCCGTAATGAATCGGAGGCATAATAACATCAACGACGGTTTATATCCAAATAATTTTAACGCAACTTTTCAATATTATTCAGTAATTGTAGACTTTGACTAGATTTCGTTTAACTGAAGGACTTTTTCTTATACGACAAAGTCACTCAACTATCTGTCGGAAATTACCTGTGGTGACCTAATTAAGATTGCATTTTTTTTCCTTAACTTAGGAGTTCGATAACAACATGTAACCAACTACGAAGCTAGAAGCAACAACAACCAAAACTACATTTTATTTATATTTGTTTAGGTGTTCCATAAGATACCTGCCGAAATTTAGTCCTAGAAATATAACCTGTTGATAGAATCCGACAAGTATGTGATAAATTGATCTTTGCCACGAGGAGTAAAATCGGGAGCTCTGGTACAATTTACTTTACTTTACCATATTTCTGGTATATACTAGAACCCCAACTACAGGACTATGTGCATGTCTGTTGTGGTATCTTACGTAATAGATGTTTACAAATCAACATGAAGAGGAGCGGGTGCGGGGCGCGGGAGGGGCGCGCCAGCGTAGCCTGCCGGCCGTTTACTTACCACGGATCGCTCAGCCTGATGGCACGCGCACATCTTTCGTTTTTGTAATAATACCTATTCGAAGATATAAAGTATTGTGCTACTAACTGTGACGTTTATATTCATATTCCCAAGAAAGAATAGTTCCTACATCTGATGTCCGTAACAATAATTGTACAAACAAGATAAATCTGTTTGCATCAAACATAGCTCGAGTAGTATCAAAGATTTTTCTTTACATTTACCAGCCCCAAGGGTTTGAACCGCTTCGATTGGGTGCAAATAATCTTTCTGTTTCTTTCACGAAGCATTCAATATTTTGGCTCGTAGATATCAAAACAAGAGCGAGCATCATTTTTATCGCTTTATGAACTACTAACGTATATCATGGAGACAGTTCTATGCGTAAGGTAAGTCCAATGAAAGATTTAGATATGTTAGTTTATCTAGAAATGTAAAAATTTTCCGGAGATAAAGTGACTTCGTTATATTTTAACATCGCACCTTAATTAAACTACTCTATTATTTACATTTTATTTTGCACAATTCGGTTGTTTAGTTTTCTTACCATCCAAGGAGACCATGTGGCACCACATTTTATGTTATAAATTATTATACCTATCTGTAAAAAAGGTAATTATTTGTGTATTATGATTTTTTGTGTTTGCTACCAACTTGCAAGCGATAATTGGTTATTTTAAATTTGCTTTACAAAATGATTTTTGCCGTTCCCTGGGTAAAGCGAGGCTTGCTACTGATATAATATGTTAGAGAAATAATTCTAATTCATTCTCGAGTCAATTGTGATATTACGATAATACAATATTCAGCACAAAATTCTTCATCAGACATATTTTGCTAATGATCCAGGCAACTACGGAGACGAAAACTAATCGCTTATTTTTACGGATTATCCTTAGTTGCTCAAAAATATAATTTTGTTTATTATAGATGTGTCTTATACATTGATACATATGTTAGATGTTAGATATACATATTTTAGTAGCATTACAACTTTTACTTTCATCAATTCCATCCATCTCTAATTGGGTTTCAAAAATAGGTCTATTTTGTGAAATCTACAAACGTACAGCTAAGTCCGTGTAAATTATGTGTCAATATCGTTTGATACGAATGAATGATTTATTAGTGTTATTTTGATAATGTATATCAGACTACCTAACTAATACCTTATCTATTATAAATCATGTATAGTTAACTATAAAACTATGATTTAGTGAGCAAATTTTGTTACATGTTTTAGAAGCCAGACTAAGTGATATATATCTGTAGGCTGTCTATCATGTCGGGTTTAATACCTTTTCGGCAAAACTACTGGCGCATCAGTCACACAACAGTCTTTATATATCTTATTTGCTACACTGCTTCGTAATGTCTAATATTTTACAAAAGGTAAGGTCATGCAGATTTATTGAATACAGACATTATTTGAGATGACAATAAAATTTATTTGTTGTTTCATATCAGTTCGTACAATACAGCACTGTTACTATTACATAATAGCTAATTCATAATATATCACATATTGTCTATAAATGTATAAATATTGAACATTATTTATCTATATGTTCAATGCTATGAATATCCATACAAGGTAATATCACATTGGCATTTCAGTGTTATCACAAACATATCGCTTCCACCAAACGATAACCAATACGTCTCATTATAAAGCTTCGAATAAGGTCCAGTCAAATTAATAGCAGAGTTTTACCCGAAATGAAACGCATATGAATTTACTCACCTTATTAGAAGCTTACGATTAATCATTGCCTGGTGATCAAAACTCGAATGTGTAAAATAATGAGCGAACCAATATGGCCGCCGATCTACCCATGTGGAAGTGACTTCAGACAGAAGGCGTATCTTAGGGCGGAAGTAGGTCTTAGTGAAGGCGGGAAACGTATAGCCTATCTCATTATAAAGCTTCGAAGGTAATTATTTATAAGTTAAGTAAATTAATATGTGTTTTATTTCAGGTAAAACGCTGCTATTATGTGAGAACTGTGTTCCTGCGGATTATTAAGATATATAATTTCGTGTTACAACATTTATATTTACAAGTATCTAATTAAAACACAAAAATGCTACCTTTTAGATGGCGGGTTTCTAAATTAGGCAACCAAAACAATCACGTTTTTGAAATATGTTTATTATTATTATCGATGTCTAGTATTCCCAGATTGCGGAAATATCTTAGAGGTTCTCTATAATTTGTGATGTTCCCGTAAAGAGTTAGCGATGAAAGAAATGAAAACAGATTAAGTGTTAGCAATCTTGGTTCCATAGAGTTAAAGCGGTGAACTGTCTAATCGAAACCAAGATTAATTTTGCTTAAATATGTTTAACTTCTTTCATCGCCGACTCTACTCGATACCATTACTAGGTTATTTATAGTTAGGTATATTTTCCTAGTCCAGTCGCGGGTGAATCAGTTTCCTAAAGACAAACGTGCTACATCTAAAGGCGCATCGTGGCTTTACATCGGACGAGTTGCACGCAAAAGCTAGAATAAAAATGTATATTTTAGTTGATACTGTAAGTATGAAAACTCGATCTGATCGGATATCATTAAATCTCTTTTATTTTGTTCTATTTTGATTTGGTAGTTATTATGCCATCTGCCTCTCAGTGTGTCGATGTCGACTGTTGACCTGCATTAAGACATATAATCTATTCAGCGGGCAGGTGCGTCAATGCCTACTTAAAGTCTTAACCAATTGTTATTTTAGTTAGTTAGTTAGTTGGCCCAAAATATAAATTAGTATCACCATTCATAATGCCACTAGCATACTCGCACACTGCCCTATGGCAGTGGGTTGAATTTGGTTTTGAACCAATCTTGTTCCTGGATTTCATTACTAAGGCTTCATTGTCCGCCTGTCTGTCAAAAGACTGTATCTCATGAACTGTGATAGCAAGCCAAAAGTTTTTTTTGCCATTTTTTGCTCGCAATTAATATAAACTTTTTGTATAGGTAATTTTGGGATAGTGAGGGATCCATAGTGCTTGAGTCCAACTCGAATTTGTTTCTTCAAGGCCTATTTTTTAGATGATGGTATTTCTTTTTGTGTATAATTTAGACTGTCACCAAAAAATATATTTTGATCCCAAAATGGCTTAACGGTCACCAAATTATGACACCGAATACTTTCGGCAACAAGGTCCGCAGTTTGTTAAGGTAATTTTGTTTGATAATCCGAATACTTTCTGCAACAAGGTCCGCTGTAGGTTCAGATTTTTTATGACATTCTGAATACTTTCGGCAACAAGGTCATCAGTAGGTTCAGCTTATATTTTTTGTGACCATTTATTCATTTTGGTAACAGATTAGAATTTGTTTTTTATTGTAAAATAGGTACTTTTCAGGTCGGTGTTTAAACACGGGCTATTTTTTTGCTAACGAGTGGTTAACTATTTACAGATAAAAAACCGGCCCTAAGTATATTCAAACGCTAAGTTTGTAGTAGTAAAGCGCTTAGCTAACAGCTATAACAGTGAAATCGCAACCGGTTACAGAATAACGCACGCGCAACACTTAGTGATGTAGCTCACTGTCCACTGTTTAGTAGATAATATCGATTAAAATGTTGCTAAGATTATCGATTATTAATCTTAGTTAAAATTATCTATTATCGCCGTGGTGTCAGGGTGAGGTGTTCAAATATTGTAAAACTTTAGAAAATTGACCATCAGACAATTAAATGCTTCGTGAAAATTCTGGTCTTCAATTCTATAAGGATATTTCTCCTATTGTGTTCTTGTTACATATAATCTTTATCCTTTGTAGCAACAAAGTTTCTGGTTAAGTTCAGAATTTGTCTTCAACAAAAACCGCATTCAGCAAAATATTTCAAGTTTAAGGTTACTCACGGTAACAAATCAGCGTAACATCATATGATACTCGTAGTGTTGAGCAGAGAGCCAGCCAGGAGGTGAGGAGGCCTAGCTTTGGCTATGTCGGACGTCCGCAATGGATGCAGTTATGAAGATAGGTTAGGTTGGTCAATGCAGGCGGCGAGAGAAAATAAACGAACAGAGTCACTAGTTCAATAGTTATTATTGTCCAGTGAAAAACAATTAGGCACTACACATTATGATTAACACATAAATAAGGGATTACAGAAAATAGCAAGGCGCGGACATGTTGGTGGGCTTTTCAGAACAGAGTGTGAGAGGTGAGTACTGTCAGTGTCATCGAGACAACATTGACAGATCTAAAGCATTGATTTAATCATAAATCCTTACTCTAATCTCAGTCTCATAGACAAGTTGAATGGTGTACCGATATATAGCTGGTTCAATATTCCAACACTTCCCCTTACACCATACAACGGAACTCCAACCCTCATTACAGTTATACAATACAACTTCATGGAGTTCTTACATTTAAATGAAACCTAAAGTCATTATGTTTACAGGAAGACAAAGCTTTTGTTAGAATGTCAGCTATCATTTCCGTAGTAGGCATGTATGAAACAGAAATACAATTTTTAGAAATCAAATCTCTTACAAAGTGATAGCGTACATCAATGTGCTTTGTCCTTTTATGACATTGAATAGATTTCAAGATATTCTGGGCACTCTGATTATCATTATATAACTTACACACAATATTCCTATTCATTACCTCAAACCAAAACTGTTTGATAAACAGAATGTCCTTACAGGCGTCACTTATGGACAGGTACTCTGCTTCAGTACTTGACATAGCGACGCAGCGCTGTTTTCTACTCTCCCAGTTAACAGTATTAGACCCTAACTTAATTACAAAACCAGTATAAGATTTTCGGTCAATAGGATCATTCGCCCAATCAGCATCAGCATAAGCTACAAGATCTAAATTATTACATTTACTAAAACCTAAACCATAATCAATAGTTTTAGCTAAATAGCGAAGGATCCTTTTTCCTGCTAACCAATGAGTCTTATCATAACAATTATTAAATTGACTTAAAACATTACATGCATAAGTTATATCTGGCCTAGTACAGACACTCAGGTACATTAAACTACCTATCAATTCTCTAAAATTATACTCATTGTCAGACACATTATTATCACATTTATAAAATTTTTCATTCAATTGCATTGGTGTTGAAATACCTTTGCAGTCTGACATTCCAAAACGACATAACAGTCTTTTAATATAATCTTTTTGACTCAACATTATAGTACCCTTTTCTCTATTTCTAACAATATTTATTCCAAGACAATTTTTAATTTGGCCTAAATTTTTAATATTAAAATTATTACTTAGAATGGACAACAATTGCTTTTTCTCTACATTATCATTACTGAATAGAAAAAAATCATCAACATATAGAGCCAAAATAGTTAAATTGCTAGAGTTTCTCTTAACATACACACAAGGTTCACATTTTGTTTGAGAATAACCATTAGAAAGTAGCAATTTATTTACAGTATCATTCCACACCCTACTTGCTTGTTTCAACCCATAGATGCTTTTCTGTAACAAACACACTTTATTATTATCATTTATAAAACCTATAGGTTGTTCCATAAATATTTCCTCTTTTAATTGACTATGAAGGAAAGCAGTAGTTACATCTATGTGCTCTATGTCCATGTCTAACTCATTTGCCAAATTAAACAATATTCGCATTGTTGAGTGTCTGACTACTGGGGAAAAAGTCTCATCGTAATCGATACCAGGTTTTTGACTAAAACCGCGAGCTACTAGGCGAGCCTTATACTTGTCAAAATTTCCAGAAGTATCTTGCTTGACTCTAAATACCCACTTACATTTAACAATGTTTTTATCCAGTGGTCTCTTTACTAACTTCCAGGCACCATTGCTTAACAAAGAATCATACTCGGCTTGCATGGCTGCTAGCCACTTCCCGCGAAAAGGGCTGGCCATAGCATCCTCATATGACGAAGGTTCGTCAAACGCAATCTGCCCATGAGAGTAGAGAGAATAATCATACTCGCAGTCACCATACCTTTTAGGTGGCATACCCCTTGTACTCCGTATAGGACGTTGACTTGGCAACTCGATATTGCTCGGTCTGCATTCAGTATCCAGCATAGAGTTGCGCTCAGACTCCACCATAGAATCACCTTCCTCTGCCCAAGACTGCTCATTTTCTTCCACCTGGTCGCAGTCGACGAATAATGGCGATGCTGACCTATCAGCACTGGCAGAGGTGTTTGTGCTGGGGGCCTCAGTCCCACCACTTCCACTCTCCATTTCACCACCTGAAATTGCAGAAGGAGGTATCAATTCACTAGAATTACCATTATCACAGTTCAACATTGGAACACAAACTTTGTCATTCATATTAAAATTATTATTATTATTATTCATCATTTTAGATTCAATAATATCATTAGTATTTATGTCACAATTCAACTTATTAGAATTAATATCACAGCTCATCATATTAGATTCAATAATATCATTAGTATTTATGTCACAATCCAACTTATTAGAATTAATATCACAGTTCATCATATTAGATTTTACATTAGAGTCCGTCAATTCAATAAAATGGACATTTCTGGATTTAATTATTTTCTTTGGTTCAGTTGGATCTACTAATCTATAACCCTTGGACATTTCACAATAACCCACAAAAATACACTCCTTAGACTTTGCATCGAGCTTGTGACGGTTATGTTCTGGAATCAATGAAAAAGCTTTACAACCAAATACTCTCAAGTGGCTTAGGGTCACTTTGGATCCTGTCCACACCTGTTCAGGAATACCGCCGGACAAAGCTGCCGTGGGGCTTCGATTCTTTAGGTATATTGCTGTAGCAATAGCCTCTCCCCAAAAACGCTTGTCGAGGCAGGCCTCAGAGAGCATACACCTGGCTTTTTCCATAAGGGTTCTATTAAGGCGTTCAGATACGCCGTTCTGCTGAGGACTATAGGGAATACTAGTTTCATGAATAATGCCCTCGTTAGACAGAAACTTTTCAAAGATTTTACTACAGTATTCCCCTCCATTATCTGTTCTGAAACGCTTGATTGTTTTACCCACTTGTTTCTCAACTAAATTTTTAAATTGTATAAAACATTTCATGACTTCATTCTTATGACCCATAAGATAACCAAAACTTTTTCTAGAGAAGTCATCAGTAAATGTAACTAAATAACGTGCACCACCCCAGCTATTGATTGACATAGGCCCACAAACATCTGAGTGTACTAACTCTAAAAGATCATGAGCTCTCTTTGCTTGGCCCTTAGGGAAAGATTTCATTGTAAGCTTCCCCTTAATACATGAGATACAATTTTTCAACTTACCATGACAGTCATCTTCAAAAACAACATCATCTGCAAGACTCCGTATCCCATACAAACCATGCTAGCTCAAATGCCCAAGTCGTTTGTGCCATACTTCCAATGGCACACTAGAAATAGCTGCTAAAGAACTTTGTTCTGCTTGCTTACAAGCACTTGTGGTAGCAACATTACATTCTGAAATACAATTTAGGTTAGAAACACAATCAAGTTTATAAATACCCCTGAAACATGTTGCATTAGCAAAAGGCTGGCCTTTAGGATCAATTATTTTGCAATTATTTTGTTCAAATATCACTCTAAAACCTGAATTTGTCAGTTGACTAACCGATATGAGATTGGTAGTCAATTTAGGAACAAACATTACTTTTGGCAAAATCTTTAGATCACTACTATTATTGAGATTCAAAGAGACGGCACCAAGACCCTGACATTTCAGTGCTTCTCCATTAGCAACTGTGACTTTTGACTTAAAATTTATGTCAATGTCTCTAAAAAGGTCCATATCACAGCACATGTGCGAAGTACACCCGGAGTCCACTATCCAGTCCACGCTTCCGTAAACAGATAAGAGTGACACTGCTGCAACCAACAGTGTGTCCGCAGACCCCGCAGCTAAGTTGACATCGCTACCGCTTTGCTTCTTCAAATCATTCTTCAACTTGAAACATTTTGATTTGATATGCCCTTGCTTCTGGCAGTAATGGCACTTAAGTGGTTTCCTCTTCGTAAATAAAACCACATCATCATTTGATTTGCCATTATTAGTGGATTTCCGGAACTCCTCTTGAAGTAGTCGAGCTCGCACTGCTTCGCTCGTGAGTGTTTCGGAGAGGTTTGCTGTTTCCAAACCAGAAACCAAAGCATCATAATCCGATGGTAGACCGCTGAGTAAAATTTCTGCAACTTCATTGTCATCGATGACTCTTCCGATGTCTGCGAGTTGTTGAACTAGGGTCATTATTCCTTCGATATAAGCTCCCATTGAATTATATTCATGGTAGTCGGATCTATGAAGTTTTCTTAGAAGCACAACCCTCCGATAAAGTCCTTTATCCTCAAATGCATCCTGCAGCTTCTTCCAAGCTTGCTTTGCGCTTGTGGCATCGCGCAAATACTGAATGCAATTCGGTTTAACTGCCAAGCATATTCTAGCCAAAGCTTTCTGATCCGTGCTGCTGCTAGTCTCGGAACCATCAATACATGACCATAAGCCTTCCGCATCTGGAACTTCCAGTTGTGGTACGAGCTAATCCCATCCAATTTATCGAAAGTGTACAGACCTGCTGACGACACATGAGGCGTGTGCCCGCCAACGGTACCTTCTTGCGGCTGCTGTGACATTGCACACGATATAAGATCCGCTTCCTCGTGTTCGTTTGCTCGCCTGCACCAAAGTGTAGATTGTCTTCCTCTTCTTCAAAATCGTGCCCGTAATCAGTAGAGTATAATACTGGGCCCATAACCTGTTGAGCAGAGAGCCAGCCAGGAGGTGAGGAGGCCTAGCTTTGGCTATGTCGGACGTCCGCAATGGATGCAGTTATGAAGATAGGTTAGGTTGGTCAATGCAGGCGGCGAGAGAAAATAAACGAACAGAGTCACTAGTTCAATAGTTATTATTGTCCAGTGAAAAACAATTAGGCACTACACATTATGATTAACACATAAATAAGGGATTACAGAAAATAGCAAGGCGCGGACATGTTGGTGGGCTTTTCAGAACAGAGTGTGAGAGGTGAGTACTGTCAGTGTCATCGAGACAACATTGACAGATCTAAAGCATTGATTTAATCATAAATCCTTACTCTAATCTCAGTCTCATAGACAAGTTGAATGGTGTACCGATATATAGCTGGTTCAATATTCCAACACGTAGTTTATTTGGACGAGCGACCGCGACGTGGCTTCTGATGAGCGGGTAAGTAATTAAGAAAATACAAACCATCTCATTAGAGACAGGCCGCATAATGAGTTCAATTCTGTGTCTCTTTTCCCTATTGATAGCATACGCCCATATACGTCTTTATGAATAAGAATAAAAAAAAATTATTGGCCTTTAAATAAAGTTTGTTACAAGCAAGGCTTGTTACATTTGAACTATTGATTACTTAAAAAACGTACTTAACTAGTTTTTTTTTTCGTAAGGATTTCCTTTATTTCTCTATAAAAATGATTAATTCTATTTATATATTGTAATCATCGATACAGGATAGGAATCAAAAACAATTAAAAGCAAGTAAACAAAAACTTAACTTAACTAGTTGTATATTTCTATAGGTAATATTTTGCTATTTGCTGGTCGTTATACAAGAACGATGATTCGGCAAGCTGCATTCACATATATTTACTTCGTCAGTCAAAAAGGATTTCCTTCAAAAAAGGTATATTATAATCCTTAACGTTGAATAAGTAATATTAAAATTATACATGTTAGTAAAAGTTATATTGAGAGATAGTGCGCTTTGACATAATTGCAGAGGGCAAAAATAGGGGTAATTAAATATTATTATATTATAAGTAAATTAAATAATCATTGATTGATATACTTTTTATTGAGGAGTTGATGTTTGATGAAGGCCGCCATTGAAAAACCTAGTATATATTTATAAGTTTTTATTTGCTATAATTTTTAATAATTAGGTAAGTTGGTTTTTTTAATAAAGAGTTGTCTTATCTTATCTTATCTTTAACCTAGCTACACTAATCACACTAATATTATAGAGACGAAAGTTTGTACGTGTGAGTGTTTTTGTTTGCAACTCCTTTATACTCAAATGGCTAAACGGATTTTGATGAAGTGTTCACATGAGATGATTAAAATATAACCAGCGCAAGCAAAACCGCGGGGCGCAGATATAAAAATATGTGTCTATAATGTGAAAGTTGCTTCAACACCACTTATCGGCTGGTAACACTAATATGTATGTGTCAAAAACATTCGAAAAAACAACTTAATATGACAATTCTGAAAAGAATAGAATATGATTTATTGTGACAAAAAACACAGCAATTTTTATAAAAAAAGAAAATATAAAAGGGAAGCATGTTTTTTATCACGAGCCGATCCCAACTCAGCATGATGCCGGTTGTAAACAACCCGCGCTGGTCTTCCGTTGGGAGCGACAGGTGACGTCACGCACGACAGATAGAGCACGTATGCATATAACAGTCACAAAAATAAAACAATTAACAAGACCAATAACAACTGCAATAAATGATTATGATTATGATAACTCTAAGTTTCTACATACTCATAATGTAATATAAACGAAGGGTGCACCGAATTTTAATACGAAAACAAAAATAAGAATACGTATTTGCATATGTTCAGTAACCTTAATAGCTCTAGTATAATTCTTGAAAAGCTCTTCACTCTTTTGATGCACAAATAAAAATACTTTCAGTTTTGTGTCTTAAAAGAGCTAATAGTTTCATAGCTTATGAATAGGATCAGAACTTCCTTATATAGGTACCTACGAAAAATTTAATTAATTAGATATTATTATGGTCTTTCAATCCTTAATGCTTGAAATGGATATAATATCTTATTCCAGTAACTTAGAAATCTATTTTTAAAAATCACCAGAATTATCGTTTCTCAATCTTGGAAGATTGAGTAAGATCAAGTAAAGAGTAAGTGAAAATACGTAAAACGGCTAGTTTTTAACAGACTTCAAAAACTGAGAAGATTCTAAATTGGACTTTGCTTTGTATACGATGTTAGGTTACGATTTCAGAGAACTCTGGACGCATTTGAAAATCTTTTTAACTATATAAATTAATCTTAATCTCGTATCAAAGGCTTATAATATATACTTCTCTATATCGGTCCAGCAGTCTGGTTTGGCTTTAACAATTAAAGTATTAAAATTTCCAAGAGGGTGAAAACGAACATAAAACCTGGTACTTTTATTAAAATCAAGTAACAGGGCGTTCATTTGCAAATCACGTTCCTCGATAATGAAACACTGACCTGCCGCTATGCAATTATTACATTTAATTACTTACGTATGCACGACGTTGATAATTATAGTGTAGTTATCAATGTACATAATTGCTGCTCTTTGCATTAGCATCTGTGGTAAAAACTTTAGTTTCTAATCGATAACATTAAGGATAAATTTAAACTTATTTTATAGCATTGGTCGTGTTTATTTTAACTTTAATGTTTATGTATAACTTTCAAGTAAATAACTATTACGGAATTTGAATGTTATTTGGTGACAGAGAAATAAAATCATAAATAAATTTACTTAATTAATGCCAGCAGCAAAAAAATAATTTAAATATATATATATTTTTTCTTCTATAGTATTGTCAAGTATGCTTTAAAAAGGGGTTCTTTCTCTATTTATTTTTGAATATTTTGAGTTATTTATAAATTGCGCACAATCAACTTTGGATGTATTGCACTTTATCACAAACACCTAGGTATGGTTCATTAATAATAATATCTAGACAAAAATTAAATGAAACTATGACGTTATCGAATTCATTTAAAATTTCTAATAACTAGTAATTATCTAACTAGTAAATATCTTAATTAAATCTTTCTGATTTCGACAATTTATGTCAACCAAAGATTTTACGAAGCCAGTAATTAGAATCTGAAAAGTGCTGCAACCAAGTGACTCGATTGAGCGCCAAATCCAAGTCCTTGAAACATTCACTTACGTGCTTTGGAGTAGACATGAGTGAGAAATGCTGCAATATTTCAGTTTGCGCAAAAGTAGCTATCACTACCAAAAACCTCATAAAAATGAAATAAAAATTATTGAAATTTATAATTTTATTTCTTGCCTACTCTTTTCAGTAGATATCGCGTATAATGTTACCATATAACATGTACTTTTATGTCACCTTAACTTTCGTAATCGTGAGCACGTTCATTATCGATATCGATAGAAATTACCACATCACTACGATTTAATCGTTGGACTCTCGCTATCGTTCGTACTTTTGTTTACATCTCAGTAAACATTCTCACTTCGCGTAAACATCATTGTTTTTGTATTATTTCTTTGTGAATACTATTAACACAAATGTTCGAATGACAGTTTCGATTCACATTGTTTTTAACGTCGGTGATTAACCCGTGTTTGGTTTTCTTAAACAGTATTTTTTTAATATATTTATGTGAGTGTTTTATTTTTATTTTCGTGTAAGTTGTAATGTAGAGATTTGACTCAAGATGGAATCCAAAGAAAAGCGTAAGTACATAATATTAATTTAAATAATCATCATTATAATTAGTAAGGAGAGCACTAGCTACCGCAACACAGAGAGTCCTAGCGCGGTAGCTAGAGCCATTATTATTATTCTTAAGATACATCATTTTATTAATTTATTTATTTTTTGTGGTAAATAAATTAATTATTATTACTAAGTTATGTAATATTGTCATTTCCAATTAGGTATACGCACTTACGTTTTACTCGACTGGCCAAAAGAAAGTAATGCTTCTCGACTGCGTGTATATTTGTCTATTTTTATCCTACACAGTCAGGCATTTGACCACAAGTTCACACGACCACGGAAGTCGGCGACACTGTAGCCCTAGATAGTGCATGCCTAGTCTGGAATACACTAGCACGTAAGGAAGGCTGCCGGAATACACCGTTAAATACTTGTTGGCAGATTTTACAACTTGAATGTTAGCTAGCCAGGCGATCGATAGGAAACGCCCTACCACCATGCTATGGTTTCTCATGATGTTTTCCTTCACCGGTAGCTCAGGCTCTTTTAGCATGTTTCGTGGGATCGAACCTCGTACCTCTTGTTTGGCAATCGACCCAACAAACCACTCAACAATCATCGCTACAAAGAACGTATGTAAGTATGTATGTACCTATATCTAACTATTTATGACCCTCTATTTAAATGTGAGAGGTGTTATTGGATTTGTCTTTATCTGATGTTTATAAGCTACATCAGTTACATAAAGTGGCCTACATTTTTTGCAGTCGGTTTTTTACGAAGCATTTTTATACGATACGATTAGGTAACTACGTATAGGTCCGATAATGCCACCCCCTGAATTCCCGTCTGCCCCAATGATGAGGCTACTGGTGCAGATGGGAATATTTCTTAAGACCCTAAATAAGTTCTCTACTGTAATTTATTATCATTATTAACTGAATAAGGATTTATTAAGTTTGTCTCCTTATTTCTCAGATACGACTAAACCAGTTTGAATTATTTTTTGTTAGAAGTGTTAAATTTCTTTACAAGCTTATCGGTTATATTAGGGATGTACTAAGCCTACTTTACTCATTCTAAGGAACAATTTTTACGACGGGACTGGATTCAAGAAAATAACTGCCTTTTTCATACATTTTGTCAACGATCGATATTTTTTTGTACGAAGTAGCTGTTTTTTTTCTAATTCAGAGATTTTCCAATCGTAAAAGTTGTTCCTTACGATGAGCATAGTTACTCACTTTCGGCTTAGTACACCCCTAGCCAATAACAATGTATAGTTTGTTCCACTTAACGTTCATCAAAATCGGTCCAGTCCAGTGGAATAGACCTCTATTCTATAAAACTGTATAAGCGCCTGGCATATTTGAATCTTACTTAAATAAAAATTATTATATACAACCCGGTCACAATATCTATGCACGTGAGCTCGTGACGTCATATCGGCGGTGTGGGTACGGTGTGCTAACCGTACTGTCGCACCGGGGAGTGCGCGGAGAGGTGACAGGGGAAGCGGGAGAGGCGCCGCGTTCCAGCGAGGTGCACAGATATTCTGACCGGGTTATATATTAACGACTTTAATATCCCCGACAGGACTGAAGAAATAGAACATTATTCACGATAGTACAATATTTACCTTTGTGTGGATGTTGTCCCATGTTATATTATATTATATTAATAAACAATAAATTTAGTTTCAAAAAGATTTTGTTTAAAGTATTTCTTGTGATTTTAATCAGGTTTGGTGACAGCGGACGACATCCAAGACTTGGCTTCTTTAGAAGAACTCCACACAGACTTTGAGCAGTGGCTTGAGAAATTCAGAAAATATGTGATAAAAAGGTAAAGCAGACTTATTGTGATTTCGTATATGCTATAATGCGTTCCGAGGCTCAGGGTGTGGTTGTTTTTACCCTATTCACAGAGCGGAGACTCGTACAAAGCCGTATCCTAGGCAAAATAGTAATGAGCAGTATTTTTTTTGTTTTAAGTGCGAATAAATTCTTAAAATAACATTGTTATAATGTTCCTAATAAGTTTAACATTTTAAAATACTGATCGTTAAATTTTGTGTCTTTTATATTATATTCGCGGATTCCCCCACTTAATATTTAATAAACTTACAACGGATATTAATTCGACAGGTGATTAAACAAATTTAGTTATCTATCTTCTATCTTTATCTATATATAAAAGAAAGTCGTGTTAGTTACACTATTTATAACTGAAGAACGGCTGAACCGGTATTACTGAAAATTGGTGACTAGCTAGCATAGAACCAGGAGAAGGACATAGGATCCTACCAATAAATAGATTAGCTAAATGTAAGAAGCAGGGGCTTTATACCAAAATACTGATGTACAATAAATTACCTAATAGTGTAATGGATCTCAATTTTATTACATTCAAACAAAACTTGAAGTATTTTTTTGAAAGCAATCCTTTTTATAAACTCAGCGAATATTATGTCAATGCAGCTTGTGGACTCATCGTTCTTGTGTAACGAACAACCATAATAAAATATCACTAATAACTAAACAAAGCAATCATAATGTAAATATTTGTCAAGAGAACTGTTAAACTAAGAACTAATATTAAGTAATCGTATATAAATGAGATTTGTAAGTTAAATTTTTTAAGTAATTCTTAATTCAAATGTAATAAGACTTGCCTATAACGAACGTTATTTAAAGGTCAATAAATATTACTTTACTTTACTTTACTTTTTAACAGACTTCAAAAAAAGTAGTTCCATATTAGTTTTATTTTGTTTTAGTTTTAGTAGAACTGGTGAACGCGGGTGAAACCGCGGGGCACAGCTAGTTTGATATAAATGTATAAATATACCTACTATTTACTAGTAATGAATCTTTTAAAATTTGTACAGGACTACATTATAAGTAGGAATAGGATAAATATACTTTTCAAACTCAAAAAAAAGACATCGTGAATCGAATATAATAAAAAAATATACTGGAAATTATCTTTAGATTCTAGAAATTCTTTTAGTTTGATAGTTGAATAAAGCGGTAAAGCGACCACTAAAGCGATAAATTTTTAAAATCCTTACTAATATTAAAAATGCGAAAGTAAGTCTGTCTGCAACGCTTTCACGCCTTATGCACTGAACCATTCTTAATTAAATATGGTACAATGATAAAATAAACCAGGTGGTCATGTTTGTTATTTAAATTGTCTCAGAATTATAATTGCATTGTGACAAAATTGCCGTTTCGACATAGAATAGTTTAGAGTTAGTATTAAAAATTATGTTTTGTTTAATACCAAGTCTGGCTTATTCTATGTCAAAATGGCCATTTTGATACAATCCAATTGTAATTTTGAGACAATTCAAATAACAGACTTGACCAGCAGAACGTCGGTGTTTATCTGACACAGCGTATAAGCATTGCCATTCAGCGCGGCAATGCCTCTAGCATTCTAAATGAGCTGCTCTCAGGTGATCGCTTGGAGCATTTGGATTATCTTTAGATCTTAAGTAGTCTTTCTAACTAACTACGACAAAAACATATGGAGTTTGATTACACTCCATATGTTTTTTTTTGTAGTTAGTCATTTCGTTTTTAGATAAAGGCATTAAAAAAATAAAATAGATTGACAGATGCTCCCGCCTTAACATATGTAATACAAAATATAAACCTACGATAACTAGACCTGGGTAAAAATATATATCGAGGCTATAAAAGATTTCTACATTTACCGTTGTTTTTCTTAGTCATCAATTTGAATCAAGTTTTTTTTGGTTTCATTACAGACGCAAAGAGGACGGAGAAACTACAGAGAAATCGAAAATCCGCAAAGAAAAACTTCATCTACAAGAGTTTATCATTCAAGGAATTTTCGTAGAGAAAATGCCATTGAGCAATAAAGAGAAAATAAGTATTTCGGATATTGATAGTTTTGTAAGTAACGATTATGTGATATTAAATTTATTAAGAGGTAGCAAATATACGAGGTCTAAGTTGTGATTGATCTTGTTTTAATTACTTATCCTTACTTCGAAAGAATAAAATTTTGTATTAATTAGATATAAGTTATTTTAAATTTAATTTATATAGTATGTATTTACATGTTAAATAAATATATAAAATCAAATTATTGGTCAGGGGTGTATTTAGTCACGGGGCCAAAATGGCCATAGTCCCGGGCGGCAGGCTGCAGGAAAGGCGCAAGCTTCACCTCGCATAGCTGTTTTGACTTTGGATGCCTCCAGAATATTAAAATATTCTGGAGGCATTCAAAGTCAAGACAGTATACCTAATTAATAAAATGTAAAACTGAACATTTTGAAAAACCCCCGACGTTTGTTTTGGTATGCAGCTTCGATTTGAAATGATCATGATATATATTATATATTATTCTATTGTCTTTACTCATATTAAGGGAGTTGTGAATAAAATTACCTCGCCATTTTGTGGAGGCGGTTATCATGGACCGATTTTCTTTAAATTTAGCTAAGAACGCTCCCTAATAATACACCTTTCATACAAAAAAAAATCAAAATTAAAATCGGCCCATCCGTTTGGGAGCGACGATGCCACAGACTGACACACACATACACTCACACGTCAAACTTATAACACCAAGTCGTTTTAGCATCGGGAGTTAAAATTGACATTAAGATTAAGAACTAAGAATAAATAAAAAAATGAATAATAATACTTCTGAATTTGGGTTGTTTCTTAAGTTTGATTTGATGCTGGGTAATAATATTTCTAACAGGCGCGCTGACGGTGGAGGGCAGGTGACGGCGGCATATCCTTTTATTTGATGGGGCGGTAAAACCCACAGGCCCTGGACGATGTATCTTAAAATAAGCCACTGTCTATAGTGCACGAGACTTAACAGATCAAAAACAAAACGATATAAGTATTAAAAAATTGATTCAACTCTGCTCCAAAAAGGTACCAATGGTCTACACCCCCTTCCTTGAGGAGGCCCATGCCCTGCCGTGGGATGGATGGGTTAAAACAACACGATACTACTATTATTTCTTCTGTCCTATTGCGAAAACTTGGAGAAGAGATGCTTTAGAAATAGTAATATTTCGAAGTGGTTTTAATTTTCGTAAAAAAACATAATTTCCATAGACCTAAGAGAGCATTGCTGAATAAAATCAACAGGCGCTATTCTATGTTTTGTTCATTACTAAAATATTTTTTAATTTATCATATTATTATCTGACACGAAACGCAAATGTGATAAACGTTGCTTTTTTATGTGATAAATATTATAAGATAGGTACGAAATAGATAATCTACAATTATACGTAAGTATTACCTAAAATACCTGAAGCAGATAAAATAAATTATCGTGTCAAAAACAAATAGAGAAACTGACTGATTGTTAGTAAACTTATCAGATATGTGTAACAAAGAAGTTAAAGAATGGGTCGTAAACTCACCATGGGGACGAATCGCTGGTAAGTAATACCTATTTATTTACTTACTCATCATAAAGTGTCTACCACAAATTAAAGAAGAAAGTATTATGGTCGACAGGTTATAATTATTAATAAAAAAGAAATTACCAATGGAAAACGACATAAAATGTGATGCAACATCTGACGTATGTCAAAAAGTCCAATTGCAATTACAAATTTCTAATAGCAACTTAAGCCCTGGTTCTGATCATCATGGGCAAGCACACCGCTGTCCAAAGATCATTTACAACCATAAACTGAGTCTATACAGCTGTATAAATAAAACTATCAACTTAGAGATAGTAGGTATTATACTTAATTATACCTTAGCTTGACTGATTGTTTTTCATTTGCCCATAGGGCAGGCTAAAGCCATTGAGGCCATACCGCCTTGTATGCGGTTACAACATTAGCGTGACTGATTCAATCAAGTACTTTTATTTTTAATCATTTACACAGATAACATATTTTGTGTTTTTTCTTTTCATCATACGATTGGTACGTTATTTACCTACCAGTGTCAAGAATAGCATAAAATAAATAGCGATTTTATGGTACTAGTTGACCCGGCGAACCTGGTACCGCCTAATAGTTGATGAAAGATGTTGTCAATGGCGTGAGCTGTCAACTGCGCAAGTTGCCATAGCCCTCCAGCCTCGCAAAATCTTCTTATTTTCTACTCAATTTTCTTTATTCATTTTATATATGAATCTTCTAAGAAATATTAGAAAACGTTTAAAAAGAGATGAATGAAATCGGTAAAGCCGTCCTCAAGTTATGGAGTGACCAGGAAATATAGGGGTTCATTTAATCTATAATTAAGAACCGTAAGTTTATACTTTAACTTATAATCCGTAATAATAGTTAAAATTGGTCCCTGTTACTTAAACGACTTGGTGTCCCTAGTCGCCATTTGTCCGTCCGTCCGTCTGTCCGTCCGTCTGGCTCCAGGCTATATCTCATGAACCGTGATAATTAAACAGCTGAAATTTTCACTGATGATGTAATTTTCTTGTGGCTATAAAGTATAGAGCAAAAATAATAATAGAGACTTCAACTATTATAACATTTCCGATATGCTTAAAAAGTTCTATGCATATAGCTCTCATCATGATTTCAGTGATGTCATGGGGTAACCCTGAGATGGAGCCCGTCCTACTGCTGCACGGATATATGGATACAGCTGCCACCTTCACATTATTAGTTGACAAATTACCAGACAACTATTACTACGTAGGATTTGACATACCTGGTAAGAAAGTATATTTTTTTATCCTATTGCATTGGTCCACAAGTTCGCACGACCATGGAAGTTAGTGATACTGTAGCCCTAGATGGAGCATGCCTACTCCGGAATAGAGTAATAAAATAACAAAGAACAGAAGACATTTATGGTGACACGCATAATGTAAATGGCGCTGTTTGAAGCTATACCCATTTAAAAAAAATACCTCGCACCACCACAGTGAAAATTTTCGACTAGAAAAATCGTCAGACTTAGCATTAAACCTAATGTTAGCATAACCAAACCTGTTAGTCGCAACCATTATGATGCAATGCAATCGTAATTTTGAAACAATTCAAATACAACTCCATTTAGAATCACCAAATAGTATTATTATATTTATCGGAAGCAAATACAACGAGCTTTTTAAAATATATCACACTAATATAAGCGAAAGTTTGTATGTGTGCGTGTATTTGTTTGTTCATCCTTCACGCTCAAACGGCTGAACGGATTTGGATGAAATTTGCACCAGGATAGCTTTTGTACTGGATTAACACAAAGGCCTGGAAAAATGAAGTGTTCCCGTGGGATAGTCAGCCGCGGGTATCACCGTGTGCCCACAGCTAGTTATGTTTGTCGCAAGCGCCGAAACCGCTTTAGAACTGTGTCCTTTGCCTCACTCGAAGCAGGAACGCTTCGCTCGCTTGCTCGACTACTGTGACCTGTCCGTATTGTTTCAGGACATGGGAAATCGGATCCTTTCCCCGAGGGTATCCTCATCAGCAAGCTGCACGCAGTAGAAGTTACACATATAGTGGTAGAAAGCATGAAATGGAACGCATTTACATTTATATCACACTCTATGAGCTGTGTCATGGGTAAATGTTTTTTTTTTATATCCTATACAGCTAGGCATTTGATCACAAGTTCGCAAGTTCGCACGACCACGGAAGTCAGCGATACTATAGCCCTAGATGAAGCATGCCTAGTCTGGAAAACACTGGCTCTCAAGGACAACACACCGTTAGGTGCTTGGTGACAGATTTTACAACGATGCTATGGTTTCCTCACGATGTTTTCCTTCACCGGTAGCTCAGGTTCTTTTTGCATGTTTCGTGGAATCGAACCTCGTACCTTTTGCACGGCTATCGACCCCGCTTACCATTCGACCATCATAGCTACATATGATAATTAAATATGTATTTATTTAATTCAATTAATACATAATAATCAAATATTTCAATAAAATGAAATACAACTCACATAAACAGGTAAGAATATCAACTAAATTACCCGTCTGACTCAGTCCCGGAGCAAAGGTGCTATGTAGTCACTGGCAGCTATGGCCAACCTTTGAACCAAGAAAGAGCCAGAACGGGAGTCACCACCTCCTTCACTGATTTTACGTCCTATATCTTGTACCAACTGCTTAGCCTCAGCACCCAACTGCCCAAAGTCTCAACCGCAATAGGCACAAAATGATAACAAAGCCAACAAAATTAAAATATATTGAAAAAATAAACTTATAATTAACTAATATACATACTGTATAAGTGTAGTAAATAAATTATTACTAAAAATAATTCGAGTTTATGTTACTCAGTGATAATATAGCTTCCTAATGGCAAGACAATACTTGAAATAGGTCTAGTAGATATAAACTGAACGGGTAAACGTACTCGTCGAATGAGTATACTTACCTCTTTTGTTGAATTCGATATATAATACAATTAATGTGTAAAAGGCCGCCGTTTTCTCACAGACGACTGGGCTGATTTGTTTTTTTTGCTATTTATGAGTGTCATATTATTTATTTTATCCTCATCGAGCTATCAGCTTAAACTGATAGATCAATTCTGATAAATACGATTTAAATAAAAGTAGGTACCTAATTTAAAGTGTTTTATATAATAATACATTTTATTAATTTTGGTTGTTTATTGAATTTTCAGGTTTATTTTACAACTACGTATATCCGGGTAGAATGAAAAAGATGATATTTTTGGATCCAAAGCCGGCACTCGCGTGGTATTACGTCATCAACCACCACGCCGATTTGTGGTACCAGTTGATCTACAGTGCATACTATGATAATTATCAGAAGTAAGAGTTTTTAGTTATACTCGTAGTTAGTTACTGAAGTGTTCTATAAGGACTGCATTGTTAATGATGGCTGATGAGAGCCCAGCGTAGCGCAACTCCAGGTGGTCAAGTTTGTTATTTGAATCGTCTCAGAATTTGCATTGTGCCAAAATTGCCGTTTCGACATAGAATAGTTCAGAGTTAGTATTAGAAATTATGTTTTTCTTTTAAATACTAGCTGTACTGTATACTAGCTGCCTATTCTATGTCGAAACGGCCATTTCGGCACAATGCAATTGTAACTCGGACCAAGCTTGAAGGCCAAGAGTGTAGCTTAGATGAGCTAGATGCCATCATAGCGTGGCCTGCAGTGCAGTTATCGCAGACCAAGGCTTGTTTGTTTTGGGTTTTACTCAAACAATGCGAGACATGACAAGATTTGAAAAATATATTGATAGGTATTTAATTACTTAATAACGTTAGTAATTGTTAATGGTATCGAAACTAATTTTGCTGCGGAAATCGTCGCTTGAAGAGCTCGTTTTATCTACTACTTATTTAAAAATTGATGAGATTGAGAAAGAAGCAATATTAAATTACTAAAATTGGTTGTGTGTACCTCTCTCACACTATTATGTTTTTTTTCGCAATGAAATCATCCCTGTCTAGTTTTAAATAAAATCTTTTTAGACGAGACTCCTTCGAAAATAAACTCGACAAAAGAAAATTGCTGGCGCCTAAAACATGTCAGGAATGAAATCAAATATATTTTGCTAGCCACTTTTGAAATAGACCGTCAGCTACGACATACGACGACGAAGCTTAAAGATCGTTGCTCAAAATAATGACCACATTACATAGCGTGTTTCAGTGTGCTTCTCAGTGACTTCTCAAAACGAATCACAAATGAATTCAATTTGACCACATTGTTTTGTGTTTTTTAACCTAATTTCTCTGAGATTCTTTGTGTTTAAAAAATTATGCATTCAAGGGTTAAATAAGTAATAATTAATGTGTTTTTAGAATAAACTTTGGTAAACGAAAATCACAACCATATGAGTCGTGGATTGATTTAGTATCCCGCACAAGGAGTTTGACACGAGACCAAACAAAAATTGTACTGTCTAGATCATTGAAACCTGCAGACAATGGAAACTACCAGTAAGTAAAAATTAACAATATTACCATATATTTAACTTCTATTATCTATAATTATAATAAAACAGTAACAGAATTCGTCTGTACGTTAGATATATTTTGAAAATTTCACTCAGGGGGGGTGTAGTTATCGATGCTAATCCCGTACCTGCATTTTTTTTCATTTTTGTCTATCCGTATCTTGACTAGGTATCACGCTGAAACTACTAGATGGATTTAAATCAAACTTGGTATAGTTTATACCATGATGTACCATCGTAAATAATCATTTTTTTATTCTGGAATTTTCCGGGGTTTCTGTGGGAGGGGGGATGAAAGTATTTGGCCATAATTCAGTAACGAGTACCTTGTTTTCCATAATTCTTTTTGTTAGAAAGGAATTATTGAAATTAATGTTATACCGAAAACTTATGTGGTCTAGAGTTGGTTGTCAATTTCCTGTCCAAAAAAAGCTGTCTTTAATATAAATAATGAAGTCTCCATCTATCAAGCATCAAGTGATAGGCTACCACGCCGGTTCAATTTATGGTCAGTTGCGTAAATCACTCACTTTTTACCTTCATTTGCAAGCAGGTTTACTCAGGACAAGGAGATAAGAAGTAAAAAGTAAGAGATGGTATATACAAAATATTTAGTGTTTTTCCGCTTCGTCTTGATGTCAGCGTGAGAAATCGAAAAATATTTTTGTTTTTATGGTGTGGTTCCTCTTCACCACCGCCACACGAGCGCGTGGCGAATGCGATGCGGTATACATTGGACAAACTGGACGGAATTTTGAAACAAGGTTTAAAGAACATCTTGCCGCCTATAGAAATGATCACCCAGAACAATCACATTTCGCGAAACACTTAATTGAAACGGGACATTCACTACAAGCAAGTAACACATATGAAGTCAGGCACATATGTGACAAAGGTTTTCGGTTGTGTGTGTTGGAACAGTTGGAAATACTGAAACACAGAAATCAGAACTCAGTACTGTTAAACGACCAAACAAATTTGGTGACGTCACCACTTTTGCGAATTTTTAACCGACAAAGTCCGTTAAATTACGCGAAATAAGGTGAGGTGTGGCGGTGGTGAGGAGGAACCACACCATAAAAACAAAAATATTTTTCGATTTCTCACGCTGACATCAAGACGAAGCGGAAAAACACTAAATATTTTGTATATACCATCTTATTATAAATGGATTTCCGCAAAGTAACGCCTGACTCCATCAATTAAAAAGTAAGAAGGTGAAGGGAAAGCTGGGAGCGGTTATGGGCAAAGGGCAAGGGAGTAAGAGGCGGGATCAGGCCTCAATGGTCAAAGAAGAAATCCAATATTTCCCGGTCTGCTAAATATGGGGACAACTTAGACTGTACTTTTTATGAGATACAACCTGGTGACAGACTAAAGGGCGAACGGACAGCGAACTCTTAGTAATAGGGTCCGTTTTTACCATTTCGTATACGGATTTCTAATAAAAAAGATTGCGTAGAATTGTGATCCTCCTCCTTTTTGAAGTTTGTCAAAAATGAGTGCTGAATTCGCAAAAATATAGTTAATAGGCATTAATGCTATCCAGAATCTTAAGCTCTTCGGAATTATCCACTAATGCTAAACATGCTTACGCGAACTTCTCTGTATCGATTTAGTTAATCAAACTCACAGTTCAAAATACTGCTATCATGATTTATGGGTATCTTTAACAAAAAATACGTTCAAAAGAATCACTGAAATGTATACTGATATAAATTATACAAGGATAGCAATTATGAACGAAGTCGCAGGTACAGCTATTCTATTCTATCTTTATTTCTAGCCTCTGTGACTATCAGGTACAGCTAGTTTAAAAAAAATGTAATGTCTATTAGTGTAAGATAAAAAATAAAAAAAAAACCTTGGCCACGCTTGTTTATCCATCTAATCTTACTATAATCGAAAATCATGTCTAGGTACTCTCGCCTCACTTCTTTACTATAATAATCAAAGTTTAAAGATGGCAACTCTTGCCAGGCTTGATATACCACTATGTTTGATAATAAGACTCGTAATTGATTCCTTTTCAGATTGACTTGGGAACAAAGAGTAAAAACCTTAGCCCACGTGGCATTACCTACCGAGACGCTCCAAGAAATCTTGACAAGTAAATTACCTCCAACACTAGTCATCAATGCATCGAACTACGATGATTTTGTACAAGTACCAAATTCAAGAGCTTATTCAGATGATTTACTGAAAAAATGTGAAAACACATTGCCGGAGTTTCACCAAGTGACTGTAATGGGAAGTCACAATTTTCACATCACTAATGTTGAGTTGATGATACCTCATATAGAAAACTTTTTGAAAAGAGAAATATATACCGAAAAATGTAAATTGTGACTGATTAAGTCAAATACCCAACTTCGAATATTTAATGACACAAAAATATACTCTATTTTTTAAAATGTGTTTTTTTTTAAATAGAATTTATCGCATTTCTAATCATTCTAGAAATTAAGACGTACTATAATATTAATTCAATATGTATTAACTTGATCAATAAGAGGGCTTATAATCAAGAGCTCATTCATATAATCTTAAAAAAATATGTACTTAAAGACACCGGTACAGTGGTACACATCACATTTTGCGCTATAGCAAGAATCCTTTAATTAATAGTAACTTAAAGTACCCTAAGCTCAACTGTATACGAGCGATTCAGTCTTGGCTTCGTAATCCATTTACGAACGCCATCTAGTTACGATTTTTAGAACTAAAATTTTTTTTGTATTCGAGTTGCGTTAGACAGACATATTGCCGCATTTTCACCAAGTGACTGTAATGGGAAATTACAATTTTTACATCACTAATGTTGAGTTGGAAGTTGTTCATATCGTAAACAATTGAACACCTAGTCTAAGAGTCTAATAAGAAAAAAAGTATAATTAACTAAAATATTTTATTTTTGTTGTGGTACAATAAACCAGATAAAATGTATTCGTTTTTAATAAAATTAATTTAATAGATATTGGTCGATACGAAATAAGTAGGTACCAAATTCTAGAGCTATTTACATAATTTAGCTTAAAAAATGTGAAGTATGATTGCCGAAGTTTCACGTAGAAACTGTAACGGGAAGTTTCACATTGCTAGTGCCGAGTTGAGGCCTCATTATAAAAACTTTTTAAATAGAGAAACGTCCTCAGACCAGAAACTAAATTGTGACTAGCAAGATGTATTCATGTCAAAGGTAGTTATGTATTTAAACAGAAACGAGTTGTTACCCGAGACTTTGCCAGCGTACATTAAGACTTTTTCCTGATGGTGTTGAATAGTTTGGGTCTTTCATACAAACTTTAGTTTTAGCCCTGTGACCCTTTTAATATTTATGCCAATCAAAAATTAATTTAAGTTACGAGTATCAATTCAAGTGAAAAAAACTGTGGCAAGTGCCTTTATTAACATTAACAAAGTGACTACCTACAATAAATAGCATTCATATATATTTTTCAGACTCCAGCTTCCTGAAGCTGGCCCTGGCCCGACATAATAAATTATTTTGCAAAGTATCTCTGGCTCATATGATAAAATTAACGTGTGCACCTTATAAGGGTGTACAGCGCCATCTAGAACTGTTTTGAGAAACGAAAAAGCTTAGAATTTAGCTATAATCAGAAAATGGTTTATTGTAGGTACACAGTGTAGAGAAGTTTGTAATAATGAGGATTCCCAGAGTTTATGAGGAATCGGGACACAATCATTAAAAACATACAGTCGAATTGAGAACTTATTAGAAGTTGGTAGAAAACTTAGTTTAATCGGTAGAAAGGCTCAAATTCTAATGCATTTTTAGATAATCTATTGAAGATATGCGAAGACACACTGCTGATTGTCAGTCACTAAGTGACTGTAAGTGAAGTCGTAATTTTCACATCACTATTGATGAATTGATGGATGTACCTATATTTAAAAAAATCTATAGAGTTAAATTTACTAATAACCTATGTAAATTGTGACTAACAAAATCAAATACTGAATATTGAGATATAATATTATGTTCAAACAAAAATTCTATCTAAAACATTAATTCACTCAATTACTATAATCAGAATTTATACTTATAATAACATTAAATATATATTAAAAATTTCTTTCAAAACCCCAAATCTATATATTTTTTATTTGTATCTGTCTGTCTGTCTGTTTCTGGACTTTCCATAACTCTGGAACTGCTGGATAGTGTAATAGCGTAAATCAAACACGATGGCGTTGAACTCAAGACTGATTTTATTATTGTCATGTAGGTAGATATTACAACTTGAATATACTTATTAACACTACCCTACAGTCACTTACATTACAGATAGATTCTGATGAAACTTGGTATGCTTAAGGTTCATATTATGAGGTAGGATTTTAATAAAGTATCCTATGTCCTTCTCCTGCTAGGCTACCAGTAACCTACTAAGCTACCGGTAACTGACTAGGCTACCAGTAACATACTAGGCTACCAGTAACTGACTAGGCTACCTGTAACTTACTAACCTACCAGTAACTGACTAGGGTACCTGTAACATACTAGGCTGCCAGTAACCTACTAGGCTACCAATAACTGACTAGCCTACCTGTAACTTACTAGGCTACCAGTAACTGACTAGGCTACCAGTAACATACTAAGCTACCAGTAACTGACTAGGCTACCAGTAACATACTAACACATACGCCTGTTGTAACTGAAGTCGGCTTGTACTTCTTTTTAAACAATATTTACTTTTACATATTTAACTTTGAACAAATTACAAGTAACTGACTAGGCTACAAGTAACATACTAGGCTACCAGTAACTGACTAGGCTACCTGTAACATACTAGGCTACCTGTAACTTACTAGGCTATCAGTAACTGACTAGGCTACCAGTAACCTACTAAGCTACCAGTAACTGACTAGGCTACCAGTAACTGACTAGGCTACCAGTAACATACTAAGCTACCAGTAACTGACTTGGCTACCTGTAACTTACTAGGCTACTAGTAACCTACTAGGCTACCAGTAACTAACAAGGCTACCAGTAACTGACTAGGCCACCAGTAACTGACTAGGCTACCAGTAACTGACTAGGCTACCAGCAACTGACTAGGCTACCAGTAACTGACTAGGCTACCAGTAACATACTAACACATACGCCTGTCGTAACTGAAGTCGGCTGCCACTTTTTTTTAAACAATATTTACCTTTACATATTTAACTTTGAACAAATTACAAGTAACTGACTAGGCTATCAGTAACTGACTAGGCTACCAGTAACCTACTAAGCTACCAGTAACTGACTAGGCTACCAGTAACTGACTAGGCTACCAGTAACATACTAAGCTACCAGTAACTGACTTGGCTACCTGTAACTTACTAGGCTACTAGTAACCTACTAGGCTACCAGTAACTGACTAGGCTACCAGTAACTGACTAGGCTACCAGTAACTGACTAGGCTACCAGCAACTGACTAGGCTACCAGTAACTGACTAGGCTACCAGTAACTGACTAGGCTACCAGCAACTGACTAGGCTACCAGTAACTGACTAGGCTACCAGTAACTGACTAGGCTACCAGTAACATACTAACACATACGCCTGTCGTAACTGAAGTCGGCTGCCACTTTTTTTTAAACAATATTTACTTTTACATATTTAACTTTGAACAAATTACAAGTAACTGACTAGGCTACAAGTAACCTACTAGGCTACCAGTAACTAACAAGGCTACCAGTAACTGACTAGGCTACCAGTAACTGACTAGGCTACCAGTAACTGACTAGGCTACCAGTAACATACTAACACATACGCCTGTCGTAACTGAAGTCGGCTGCCACTTCTTTTTAAACAAATATTACTTTTACATATTTAACTTTGAAAAAAATACAAGTAACTGACTAGGCTACCAGTTACCGACTAGGCTACCAGTAACTGACTAGGCTACTAGTAACATACTAGGCTACCAGTAACTGACCAGGCTACCAGTAACTGACTAGGCTTCCAGTAACCTACTAGGCTACCAGTAACCTACTAAGCTACCAGTAACATACTAACACATACGCCTGTCGTAACTGAAATCGGCTGCCACTTTTTTTTAAACAATATTTACTTTTACATATTTAACTTAGAACTAAAAACCCAGTCATACGAGTCCAGGATTAAGTCAGTAGCTCGGGCGAGGAACTTTTTCAAAGGAAAAGTGTAAGAATGCCTTGTCTAGATCATTGAAATCATCAGGGAACGATATGTACCAGTAAGTGTTTAATATGATATTTTCTTTTGATATATGGCACCATACGATGAATATATTTGCCAGCGTCAAGTTAATCAATTTTCAAGTTAATTATCAAACAAGTTAAGTCAAACATCAAGTAATAAGTCGTCGTGGTCAAGCTAAAGTCACATCATGTACCATGGCAAAGCGGTGGAGACTTTACCAGGGTTTCTATGGAGATTTCCCGCTATCACGTAAACCACGTTATTCCGTTTTAATATCGCTTGCCCACAATTATGCAAATAAACAAGACATTTATTAAGTTAATAAATCTACCCATATTACACATTAAAACTTGCTGAATCACTAGTTTTGTAATAAATACCTACACAGACAGAGACGCGATTTTTCAGCGAACGGGGGAAAACTCCATCATAATGTTACTATGACATAACGGAACAGCTGTTTTCTAACGCCAGACGCAAAAAAGACGGGGTTTATAAGGTTGAAGTGTCTGAGTATGTATGTCTGTCTGTCGCATCGTAGCTGCCGAACGTATGAACCGATTTCATTTTGTTTGAAAGGTGAACTAGTCGGGAATTTGCTTAGCAGTGTTTGATGAAAATCTGTCCAGGATGTCAATGAAGAGGTGAATTAAACATGAATTTGTGAATTTTAAAAATTACGAAATTATATGTATTTCACATAACTCCCTTAATATGGATATCAAATGAAAGGGCTTGAATTGTTTGAATACACATTATGATACATTTTAAATCCAAAATGGCCGTCACCACAAAATAGCAAACAAATATTATTGACAGCTTGTTTTTTAATTATTTTTATTCATGTTACAGATTAACATGGGAACCAAGAGTAAAACACCCTGCCCAAGTCGGTGTACCCACTGAAACCCTACACAAACTCATGAGAAACAATCTACCACCAACATTAGTCATCAACGCTTCAGAACAATACAACATAACAAAGTACCTAACTCAAAGGAGTACACAGAAAATCTTCTTGACGAATGTCAAAATGCCTCTGTTCCAACAAGTGACTGTTAAATATGATATTACTGATGTTGACCAAATCTTTGGTCATATAGAACAGTTTTTAAGGAGTGATAACATTAAAAAAGCAAATTATGATAAGCATTCATCATAAACCTAACCCACTGTATACAGAGTTACCGGTTAGGGGGGTCCTAAGCCGAAAGGGGTCACTAGATAACGTGTAACAGAAAGGTATGAGGATAATACTTGAGGGTGTTAGTCTAGTCATGAAAATAAACACATTGTAGAAAAAAAATCCGATTACGTGACCAATTTTTCTATGGAGAATCTAATATTTTTTCGAATTATGCAAATATTATCTTCTACGCAGGGTTCACCTTGATTGGTAGACAAAGTTAGTAACCTTTGCCTGGACACTTCAGTATGTCTCTGCTTACCTTGCCGCTGGGTTCGCTGCCGCTTCGCGGTCTCCAATCTAGAATTCGTCTAGCGGTTGTCGGTAAGGGCGGATCCAGCTTTGGTGCCAGGAGGGGGTCACATAGGCGTGGTCAAGTCAAGAACTTATAATTTAATTTATGACAACAATAGATACAAGTAATAAGTAGATATTTTATTAATGTACGTAAGTACTGTACCTACTTAAAAATATTTATTCTTTATTGTACACTTGAAAAACTTAACGCATAATAACTTGTGCATACACACGTACACATTGCTATCTTCTCCTGAAGACATCCAGAGAAGCACTATGAAGCACGGAATGAGGCAGCCTATTTATATTCCATAACCGTGGTGAATGATTCGTCATAACAGCTAGAGGTATCTAAATCCTGGAACCAGCTCAGGGGGGGTCATGTTCCCATGACCCCCCGTCCCCCTGGATCCGCCGTTGGTTGTCTGTTATGCGGCAAATAGGTAAGACGCGCTCAAAGCCTCATTCAACTTACTGGTGATAAGCATAGAATTGACGTAGTAATAAAATATACGAGTAGTGCCACTGTCGCCTACCTAATTTTTTAAAATTGCTTATTTTTACTCCCCCTATCCACGTTTTATTAATAGCGATACCTATCACGAGTATATATGAGTAGGATGCCAACACCGGTAGGTACCTGCATGGTAGAGGGTTGTATAATTATCCACTACTATAATATAGGATATGTAACGTGATTAACTGACTGATCATTATGACCATAAACTTGATGTATATATATATATATATATATATATATATATTATAAAAATTATATGAAAAGTTATATAGGTAATAGACCTATATAACTTTTCATATAATTTTTAAATGATTTTAAACTTGATGCTGGCAAATATACTAATTGTATGACGTCATATTTTTAATAGAAAAAAAAACATCAAAGGATGGGCAAATTAAATATTTTTCGATATATAGTTTCTCGATACTTTTAAAAGATGATAGTATAATATAATTTTGCTAATATATATATATATATATATATTTAGCTCAAGGCCTGGATGCCACAATGATGTACATTTTACACATTGACATGTTCGCTGACAAGCTGGCTATGTTCTCAAATGTATTGCTTTTTTGTGAATAAGTTAAGTTGTGAGATAGAGACTTTATTTTATTTTATTTATTTAGTTGTAAATAAGTGTAAATTTTACTTGTTTAATAGTATGTTTGTGATGAATAGTATATTAGAAATAAACTAATAGAATTCAAATTATGATGCTCGATCGAATATGGCTTTATTGATATTTAAATGTCCAAGATATAGATTTTGGTGTTGTTTTTAACGAGATTATTCATATACAGTAATAAGATATAAACGGAAGTTAAATTTACAACCTCGTAGATCAAGATCACTGATCACATCGAATCGTTTATTATTTCATCGTAGATTATCGATATATCGCGCGTCACTACACCATACTAATTACATTTATGTTCCAGGAAAGACAGAGATACTATTTGTTACATAGCATTAACTTTATCATTTAGTTTATACTGTTCTTGTTTTGTTTTCTTTTGGAACTAAATTATGTGTGAGATAACTACAAAAAAATTACTTGTTTCTGAACTTTGTACTTATGATTACTATTTACGACATATCCTTGCCTTATCTGCTGAATAAAGTTTATTCCTTTCATTATATAGTCACATAATTAGTTACCTACATAATAATGATATAGCTTGCTGATATAGTTGCATCTTATTATTTATTACCTATGACTAATAATCAGGGTATTAATTCGCAATTTGAAATAGTTAAATCCAGTGTTTATCGGAGTTTTGGTTGATTTCATTAAATTATGAATAAAAGAGTGAAAGAGTGGTATGTACAGGCTCCATGGGGTAAAATAGCAAGTAAGTACTAACCATAATTTTATTAACTTAATGTTAAGAACTATGTTTACTTAATACAAGTTAGACTACCAATTCCAGCTTAAAAGTTAAGTTATCGTCAAATCCACTCTACATAAATAAAACAAACGATGAATAAAATAAAAGTAGGTTAACCTTGTAAATTCAGGTTATGGAGACCCAGTAGAAACCTTGAGTTTAGTGATGTGCCTACGTTATTTAAATAGAAGAGTGAATACATTTACTTGGCGTTTGTTTTAAATCGAAGATTCCATAAATCTAATTGGATAACTTAAAATAACACAAGGAATTTTTAATGTAATTTTATTTAAAAGGAACCTTTTCATCAGGCGCTATTCGGGTCATTTGTCTAACATTGCGTCAAATACATATTTTTGTCATTTATATTATGCTTTAAAGTTTTTTAGGGAATATTAAACCTATAAGTTAATAATATAAATTTGTACGTTATTTTTCAGTGGATTCAACCTACCCTCCGATTCTTTTAGTACATGGCTATATGGATACTGTGGCGACCTTTAACTATTTAATAGAACAACTGCCAAATACGCATTACTATGTGGGGTTTGATATGCCAGGTAGGTGCATTTAAAAAATAAACAAATTTGAAACCCCATCGCCCCATGGCGGCCATCTTGGAAAACAAAAAAAAAACTAAATCATCATCATTTTGGGGTCACCCGTTTGGGAGCTACGATGTCACAGACACGTCAAATTTATAACACTCCGTCGTGTAGACTTTGGAGGTTTAAAAAAACTACGACTTAACTGTTATTTTGCGACTTTAACAATATTGTAACATAATACAACTGTATTTCAGGACACGGCAAATCAGATCCATTTCCCCAAGGAATTATTGTAACGCAATTGCACATAGTTGAAGTAATCAAAAGAGTTGTTGAGCATATGAAATGGAAAAGATTCGTATATATGTCACATTCCATGAGCTGCGTTATTGGTAACGAATTTTTTTATGTTTACTATTCTTTGGCATAATAATTATTTAAAAAATATATATCGGTTTAGGGGTGTACTAAGCCAAAAGAGTTCACTATACTTATCATAAGGAACAACTTTCACTATGGGACCAACTCCGAGTTCGAGGTAAAGAAATCTGCTGTATCATTCATATTGTAGAAGACTGATCAGCTTTTCGTTTAGAACAGCTGATCAGTCGTCACATCGTACAAGGACAACGAACAGATTTTTTTTCTTGAATTTAGATTTGATAATTATTATCCCTGAGAATGAGTATGGTGACGGCATTTCGGCTTAGTACATCCATAACCAATAATCACATTAAAATACAAATGATACATAGAATCATAGATTTATTTGTCTATTTTTTCCAGGTTTATTTTATCATCACATTTACCCAAGTTTTATTATAAAGATGATATTTTTTGACATAACACTTACACTGGAGATGTATTATGCAGCAGATAAAAAACAAAGTTTGTGGTATCAAATGGTCTACTCAGATTACTATAGCAATTTTCAAAAGTAAGTAGCATCCAAAGTGATTGGTTATCGAGTAGACATAATATTCTATGATGTTTCATAATTTTATTTTATTTCAGATGGAATTCAGGGAAACCAAGGCTTCATACATATGATTCTGCTGTTAGTTTGTTGGTTAGAAATAGAAGTCTAACCGAAGAGCAAGCTGAAGTAGTACTCTCCAGGTCTTTAGTACCAATGGGAATCGATTCTTACAAGTAATTTTACTAACTACTCAAGATGTGATACATAATATAGCTTCATAGTTATACATGGAAAATATTCGTTACTTTTTATTGCAGATTGTCTTGGGAGCCGCGTATGAAAAAAATAGCACAGTTGCCTATTCCAGAAGAAACGCTTTACACAATTATGACAGATAACTTCCCTCCAACACTGCTTATTGATGCAACTGAATCACTTGGAACTACACCTTCAAAAAAATTTGCTGAAAATCTTTTGGTTAAGTGTGAACAAACTCTACCATATTATTACCGTGTTACTGTGAAAGGGGGGCACGATGTACATATCACAAACCCTGAGCTTTTAGTGCCACATATTGTCAAATTCTTAAATAGTAATGAAAAAACTTATACAAATATGTTTAAGAAAAAATGTAAATTGTGAAAATAAGTTATTAGTTAATCCTATGAACCAAGTAGGTAATGGAGATCCAAAGAGATTGTGTTACGGGTACTAATCATAGTTTACATGGAATATACTATTTTAAATAAAGGTGAGATGGCAATTTACTGTGGCATAATTTTGTAACTTAATATTTTTAAATTATCCTGATTTTTTTGTTGACAAGGAAACGGTTACTGACTCAGACTGGTCTTATTTATAAATGCGTCTTAACTTTAAACGTCTTTTGTCTTGTTTTGACACGTGACTTTCTCCATCGGATAAAACAAGACAAAAGACGTTTAAAGTTAAGACGCGTTTATTAAAAAGACCGTTATATATTAATCACTTGTCGGTCCAGGATTGATCTAGTATTATAAGATGTATTTGAAAGTAATATACATCATAATGCACACAATATGTGGAATGCAATAATATCCGACACGAGAGATATCCTAGTGTGACATAGTTTTGTCCTAAAAGTGCCCCATCACTAGCTTATAATATTATAACTACATGCTAAAAATCTGTCATAATCTTGGTAACACATTCTTTTACAGAAACGTCAAAATTCGAAATAATGTTGCCATGTGTGAAACTTACCCTTAGGATTTTCCAATAAAAGAAACATCAGCTCATTAGAAAGGTTTGATAACAACAAGTCACATACATCACATACATACTTTATGTGAGATACATGTTATCAAAAAATAACAGGAATAATACTTTCCTTATGTTAAAAGTCAAGTCAGTAAGGCCAGCATAAAAACTGAAACATATAGGTTGTAAAGAAGCAGTCACTATAATTTATGATTTGCATATATTCAATACTAATTAATCGGAACTACTACTAGCAAGTGTACTGGCGTCACGGATCGCGCTCGTATACTTGCAGTCACTGAATGGGAGTCGGGACTTTGGTTACAAGCTTTGCCTTATTTCAATACAGGTTGCCTATTAGATCCGACTGCTTTTCGTCTCGCTATCAGCTTACGTTTCGGTGCGAGGTGTTATGAGGCCCATCGCTGCCAGTGTGGTACTGCAGTCGATCAACTCGGTCACCATGGTCTGTCTTGTTCTAAAAGTGCTGGCAGAATAGGTCGCCACGCTAGCCTGAATGATATCATTCGCCGGGCTTTTTGCACCGCCAATGTTGCAACTGTGCTCGAACCGAGCGGTCTTGCGCGTGACGATGGAAAAAGACCTGACGGAATGACGCTTGTGCCTTGGAAGTTGGGTAGGCCTCTTGTGTGAGACGCGACATTCCCTGCATTCTGGGCACGCTGCCATCTGGTGATGGGTTGGAGCATTTGGATTTTCTGTAGATCTTAAATGGTCTATAGGTAATCTTTCTGCTATAATTTTTTGTTGTGGTACTTAGTCATTTTGTTAATGTTAATAAGTATAAAAATAATATATATATAATAATAATAATAATAATCGGAATATTCTATCAATACAAGTTATGCAAGAAACGTCATTATTTCTACATATACATATACTATAAACGCGACAAAACATCTAACCGGGTATTATGTTACACAAGCTAGCAACACATAGAATACCTCCAGTCCAGCCAGCATAATTTCTCTATGGCTATTGTAGAAATAATTTAATATTTCGTTTTGAAAGTGAAAAATTAGTTTATTATTTCATTTAATTGACCTTTGAAGTGTTGATATTATCTACCATAAAATGAAAGTGATCAAGGAATGGTTTGTCGAAGCACCCTGGGGAAACATAGCGTGTGAGTATTACGTTATTTTTAATGGTTAAAAACTTTAGTATGTAGTTAGTAAAAATCTTAGATATTTGGAAGTCAAAATATATTTTTACTCATTAGAAAACCGCCGAAGACTTTATTTAGGGTCATGAAACTTAAAAGATTTTTTTTAAATACGTGCTACTGAAAGTGAACTAGTGGTGAAATTTAATTTTCAAGTTCTTAATAATAAATATTTATGGATAAATTACAATAACCTACATTTATTACTCAGCAAAAATACTAAGTAATACAAATCCTACAATGAGGATGATGAACAATAGTTTTCTGGGCTAGGACCGCAATGTAAAATTTACTAGTTAGTAGGTACCAAAGAAAATGTATATATATGATCTTTGGTAGGTACTTAACAATTAAGTCTTAAATAAATTTAAGATAGGTTGAACATATCATTTCACAAAGAATAATGTTACTTATTGCATTGCATTCTCAAAAGTTTGTCAGTAAAAATCACACTGTAATCAAAGGTGCCTGTCTGGTTAACCTAACCTGGTGAACTTCAGAATTGACCCATTGCCTCTTGATTGTTAGTTAAGGTGTCCAACTAGGCTATTCCCAACTTCCTATTAACTTATTACAATTTTTTCTTGGAGTAGTATATTATTATTGATGTAACAACGTCTTATAATTTGATGGAGCTGGCTTAACGCACGAAAAAACATGCGGCGTTACCTCGCTCTGAGGCGTTCCATTTAAGGCTTGAAGTACAAGCGAGAGCGCGAAATGAGCGACAAAGAGTCACAATCGGCCTCCGCATTCGACAGCAGCGTTCGACATCTGTCTCTCTCCTACTTGAGTGAGCGATGCGTCCGTGTGGACAGCTGCTATACAATAATACATTTCCATGTTTTCGTCAAGTATGAAGTGCAGTGAAAAGTGAATGTGGTGTCAATTGTTTATAGCAACGATAATTGCGGCGATAAAGGATTCTTTTGATACAAAAAGTCTATCAAGAAAATAAAATTAAAATTTTCTTTTGAAAAATGTAACCATTCCAACAATATTTTCTTATGAACCGGAAAACGCAGCATAGACCTCCCACTTTATAGACCGTCGACATACTAAAAGTCACAAATAACCAATAAATGCAGTGATAAACATTTTCTAACTGATGAAAAGTTGATTTATTACATAATATTATTGTTTCAGTAATATCTTGGGGCAACCCATCAGGGTCTCCCGTGTTGCTGGTACATGGTCGACAGGACAGTGCGGCCACATTCATTCCTTTACTGGAGCACTTACCTGATAACTACCATTATGTGGGTATTGACATGCCGGGAAACGGCAGATCGGATCCTTTTCCACATGGTAAATTCATTATTTATAGACTAAGCAACCATCTGTATTATTTATGCTTGTTATTTTATGTAAGTGTGTTCACACATGTAATTGTTCAGATTACGGTCTCATTATTATTAATTTTTTCTGGTTATGCACCACCATTTACACTCAATTTAATTTAATATCCATTCTTATAAAGGTTGTCCGGGAAAGATCGCTTGTTAGTGATAAGACCATGTTTTGTGACGTTTCATATTGATGATAAAGAAATTAAATATAGTAATACCTACTATTAAATTTTAAATAATAATTTATTAATTTATTTATTATTTTTTATTTGCTGCTTCGAGTCTAACAAATAAAAAAAAATTGTTAGATAAAATTGTTAATTTGTTAACAATTTTTCTTGCAATGTGTATGTATGAAAGTTTAACACTCACATACAAGGCCCCATTGTTATTTGATTTGTTTCAAAATTACAATGGTATTGTCTAATAGTGGTTGTCTTATCACAGAATAGGTCAGAGTTAGTCTTAAACTTAATGCTAACAAATTCAATATCTAATTTTGCTTCTTTATCATTGTTTAGTTTATTCAAAACTAGTTGGCGATGGATCATGGCCAACTAGTTCTGAATAAAACCTTTTTGGACGAGACTTTTTCGAACCAAAACTCGACAATAATGCATTTTTAAAGGAAATTGCTGGAACTTCTATATAATTTTGTTGGCCGCTTTTAAAATAGACTAGCAACTTTCTGGAATGTGTGTATATAAAAACCAAATAAAAACTAACACTGGTGACGACAGCACAACCCTGTTGATAAAAAAACAGGTACAAAATTGTTTTTATCTTGTCTCTTAAGGAAAAAGGCAATTAAAACTAAGAACAAGTTTTATCACCTTGTGAATAAAATTTAGATAACGTAATGAATATTATAGTACTTTATTAAGTACCTTATTTTTTACTTAATTAATTCAATCAATCAAGCAGCCTAATTTTAATGTTACACACTCCCGTAAAGGGGTAAACTGAAAAAATTATTTACATCTCTCATATTCGGTAAGTAGGTCCTTATTACCCCCAAATGGGGCTTGTAGGTGACCAATTAGCGCTCTAGGGTAATAATGTAGCTAGAAAAGCCCTAGGGCGGAAAGTAATTAAAATAAAATCTTCACTCTTTCAAAATAGTCCGGGAGCCAGGTGCAAATTTGGTTAATTATTTCCTCTTAAGAGATAATTCGTGAGACGCATCAGAGTATAGTATAATAAGCGTCGTGAAAGTCAGCTGGTGCCCGGTTGGGGGGATGAGCGGGTGTAGCCTCCCACGCATGAAAAAAAAAATACATTCACTGATTTCCTCTCAGCTGAAATTTTGTCAAATTGTAGCTCATCTAATATCTCAACGAAAAAAATAATCAGCTGGTTACAACGTGGTGTATTGAACGTCAGCTGGTGTCTCGAACAGCTCTGACAGCGACTCTTACGATGAATCGGAAAGAGAGGAAAGTGACTCAAGCCAGAGCGAAAACGAAAATGAATGAATCACATTGTTATTCTCATTGTCATTTTTCATCACGTTCATATAATAAATATTATTTATCGAGTAACTAGTTAATTTATACTAAGCTAATTGTTTATTTAATTATTTAAATATATCTAATATCATTTGATAACATACTTATTCGTTTCAAAAACATTGATACAGAATATTTATTTCAACTCAACTCTCATATTGAAGCAGCGCTATGTCGAATAATTAAAGATACGTCATTTCCTCCCAGATGAAAATTTGTGAGTTGATTGTTAATATACTGATGCGATAAATAAAAAAAATCAGCTAGCAATAAGTCGAGGAAAAGCTAGTCAGCTGATGCATTTAAATCGACAGTAGATGCTCCTGCCTAACTCCTATGTAATAACTTTTAAAGTATCAGGTGACGGTTTTTCCACCAAGATACAGCCAGCTGACCTATATATTTATCCACAGTTACATATAAGCTATCATCAGGTAAATTTTTGTTTGAGAGAAAATAACTGAAAATAAAAATTTTTTTTCATGTTCGAGACACCAGCTGACGTACAATACACCACGTTGTAACCAGCTGATTATTTTTTTCGTTGAGATATTAGATGAGCTACAATTTGACAAAATTTTAGCTGAGAGGAAATCAGTGAATGTATTTTTTTTTTTTCATGCGTGCGAGGCTACACCCGCTCATCCCCCTAACCGAGTGCCAGCTGACGTTCACAAGGCTTCATAATACTATACTCTGATGCATTTTACTAATTACCGCTTGAGAGGAAATTGGTCATAAAAATCTGTTGCTGGCTCCCGGATCAAAAAAGTTCGCGTACATCTAACCATCATACTGGCAATAGACTTCATACATTCAGCCCAATGACAAAAGAGGTCGCTTCGCTATTCAGCCTTGTCTTCGTATGAGTATAATAGTCATCAATTTTAAATATCGAACGGCGAAGCTCAATTACGTTCTTGAAAAAAATAATTTAAATATAGATGAAAAAAGGCGGGAATCGAAAACTTTTACTTTAAATATTGTTTGTTTTTGGGATTGTTTTATAATTGCGTGCTAATTAGGAAAGAAACATGAGTTCTGCAAGTGATGAAGATATAAGCTGCACTCCCGATTCAATGAAAATGGAAGCTGAAGCAGCAATTAAAATGTTTTATTATTGTAATGTCTTGTATGATTGTAAATCAGACTAGTTAGCTCGGGTGTAAGCATCAATTGCACCCTCGAACGATATAAATATCTCGGGCTGTAATTGATGCCTTACAGTCCTTGGCTACTAATCTGCTATTATTGAATACCTAATTCTTTTTGGTTTACTTCACTATTTACAACATGTAACAGAAAGGTGTGATAATACTTAAGGGTGTTTGTTAGTCTACCCATCAAAGTGTACCCATTGTAGAATTTTTTATTGCAAATATCGAGTAAAAAATATTGGGTCCTCCACACAACTTGACCGATCACATGACCAAATTTTTTATGAAGAACCTAATATTTTTATCGAAGTTATCCAAATTTTCTTCTATGCAGGATTCACCTTGATTACTATATACCTAATAATACTATTTACTCGGAATTTGCCAAAAAAATAATCTACAATGGGTACACGTTGATGTGTAGACTAACACCCATAAGTATTGTCACACTTTTCTGTTACACGACGTATATTATGGGACTTTTGGTGATTCAGACAATACATTTCAATTATTTCATTAGTAAATAAATAATATACCAAATAAGTAGCTTTACATCGCGTTTTAATATTGTATTGTAATGTAGTTTATGCTTTTTCTGGTTTACCAATACTGTCCATGTCTACAGCAGAAATTATAATGGTTTTGTCCATCTCCTATGAGCTAAATCTGAAATTTAGGGAATGGGCGATTATCCCTTAGGGGACGGGAGATAAAAGAATGGGGCCAAATAAATAAATAAATTAATTAACCAATAAATTTTGAAATGGCAAAACATTATTTGTCTTACCACAAAAAAGGACTTGTTTCATTTTCGGCTAAGACGGTGTACATCTACTAAAAATGCCTAAAGATGTGGTTATAATCATGTAATAATTAAACTTGCATCAGTTGCCTACTTCATGGTGTACGAAAATGTCAATTTCTGTGAATTGTAGTGGATTTCTGCCTTCTCTGGAAGAATTTTATATTCTAAGTTGACACAAGAAAATCGCAAAAAAACGCCTTTTTGTGTATATAAGTATTGTGGTTCTCTGCAAATCCGGCACTTCGACGGTTCAGGAATGTTCTGTTTTTCTATCTTCTTAGTGGACTGTATATTGGCTCGTTCGTTAGGGATGGTCAGGCAAAATCAAAAGACGTGTGTTCAGTTCAAGCTCCAGATGCGTACTACATTTATTTACAAAAATCACTTATACTTATACGGTCGGCACGCTATTTAACTTAGTCACTAAGACACCGCGCTTGCACTCGGCGCGCACCTGCGCGTCCCCGCCCCCGTCTCGCCCCGCGCCGCGTCCCTCCGTCGCCCTGTGCAGGTGTCGGGCTCGGCGTCCGCAACATCCTCCCCCCGGCGCAGCTCGCGGAGCCCTCCTCTGCAATCCTCTCGAGGACGGCGAGCTTGTAGCAGGGACGGCGGAAAATTCCCGTCTTCGTGCGGATGTCTGCAATGCGTACTTCGCCATCGGGTCCGGTGAAAGTGCGCTGGACGATTCCCATCGGCCAAACGTTCCGCGGCAGCGCTCAGTCGACGACCACGACGACGTCTCCGGCCTCGATGTTTTTGTTGCTCCCGGCTGCTTCCCCTCTCGCGGTGAGCGTCGGCAGGTACTCCCGTACCCATCGCTTCCAAAAGATGTCGGCGAGCGCCTGTCCGGCGCGCCACGTTCGTCGGTCGGCTTCGCTGCATGGTCCGGTCGTCGGCAGGCCGCCGGACGAGCCCGTGGTAGATAGTCGGCGCGTTCGGTTTTGCTTTTCTCACGTGGCAGATCTTGCATCGATGTTCGATTGCTCGTACTGTAAGCCGCAGATGAAGCACCCAGTATCGCTGTCGCAGATCGTTTGTGACACGTTCGCGATTCCCGTGGTCGGCGGCACAGTGCGCTTGTTGCACTAAAAGTTCCTCTGCTCGTTCAATGTGTCGTAGCTCCAGGCGCGTAGATCGGCGCCGACACATGTCGATGAATGCTAGCACGCGTCCCACCGTGCGTGCTAGCGTCTCGTAGCGTGAATGACGATCGGGTGCGGGCAGCCAGTGGTAGTTCGCCTCGACGGTCTCGGTGGTGTGTAGAACCTCTTCCTCAGTTTCGTTCCCAAGGCGTTCGGCGGGCCATTGAGTCGGGCGTATGTAGAAAACTCGGTCCGCGGAACCAGCGGTCTTCACAGGCGATGTCGGTGCTCGAAAACCTTGTCGCATCGTCGGCGGCGTTCTCCGCCGTAGGCACCCATCTCCACTGCGTCTTTTCCGATGTCTCGGCGATCTCACCGAGGCGGTGAGCGACGAAAGGCGTGTAGCGTCTTCGGTCATTCCGTATCCAGTGAAGCACCGTCGTTGAATCTGTCCAGTAGATTGTTCGTGCGGGCTTCAGGCGATGTTCTTCCAGGATCATGGCTGCCAGTCTCGTTCCGATGACGGCGGCCTGCAGCTCGAGTCGAGGGATGCTCTGTGTTCGTCGCGGAGCCACCTTCGCCTTCCCGGCGACTTGCGACACGACGATTGTGCCGTCCGACCGCGTTCCCCGCCAGTAGGCGACGGCCGCGTACGCCTCCTCGCTCGCGTCGCACATGATGTGTAGCTCTAGGTTCCTGCACGTCTCCACCGCGTAGCTGCGTCGTAGTCGCAGGTCCTCTACGTTGCGTAGCTGTCGTAGCCACACGGTGAAGCGTTCGGCGTGCTCGTCGGGTATTTGATCGTCCCACTGGATTCGCTCTTGCCACAGAGCTTGCAGGAGTATGCGCCCTCGGATCGTGTAGATCGCCGCGAGACCGATCGGGTCGTACAGCGACATCACGGCGCTCAGGGCTTCCCGCTTCGTCGGCGCGCGGGCTTGAGTGCGCACCTCCTCCGGGACGCGATGCATGCTCGTGTTGAAGCCTAGCTCGTCCTGTTCGGCGTTCCAGAAGAGTCCGAGTATTTTGTAACTCGCGGCTCCCCCAGTAGAGTAGGCGCGTTCGCTCGCAGTGTGTCCGGGACGCAGCTCAACACCGCCGGCGCGTTCGAACTCCACCCTCGTAGCGTGAAGCCTGCCGCGGCGTGTACGTCTTGCACTTCTCGAATAGTGTTGCGAGCTTCATCTTCATCGTCGTAGCTGTCGACGTAGTCGTCCATATAATGACTCTTCGTTATCGCGGCGTGTGCCCGCGGGTGTGTTCGTGCGTGCACACTTGCGTTGTAATTCCGGACACTGTGCGCGAGGAAGGGAGAGCTAGCTGCGCCGAAGATCATGCTCGTCATCTTGTAGGCGCGCGGCGGGCTCGTTCGGTCGTCTCCTCGCCACAGGAACTGCTGCGCTGGCTGGTTGTCGGGTCGTGTCTTGACTCGTAGAAACATCTCTTGAATATCGGCGGTCACAGCAATAGGTTTCTCTCGAAAACGAAAGATGATTCCCGGCAGCGACAGCAGTAGATCGGGACCTTCCAGAAGTCGATCGTTCAGACAGACGTTGTTGCTTCGGTGCGCAGCGTCGAACACTAGACGTCGCTTGTCGGGCTTGTTCGGGTTCTTAACGGCGAAGTGAGGCAAGAACCAGCTGACGGCGCTCTGTGTCTCGGTGCCGTCACATGGTGTCGCGTAGCCCTTGGACAGCAGGTTGTTGATCTGCGCGCTGTACCCTGCCGCGAAGCTCGGGTCTTGGTCCATCTTCTTTTCGATCCCCTTCAGACGGTTCAGGGCGGCGCCGTAGCTAGCAGGCATGGCGACGTCATCACTGCGCCACGGTAGTCCCACCTCATACGCGCCGTCGATCTTCTTGATTGTGTTCTTGAAAATCTCCTGTGCTCGTTCATCTGCTTCACTCACTCGAGGTTTGAGTGATATGCCCAGGGATTCAATTTTGAAGTAGTCTTCCACTAATGCATGAAGCCGTTGATCGTGTGTCTCGCTCTCGCGTACACGCTGGTCCGGTGCGTATACGTGTAACACACTCTCGTTCTTGTATATGAAGCTGCGCGGCGCGGTTCCGCGCACCACCCATCCCAGCTGTGTCCGTGATGCGGCCGGTTCGTTGGGCGCACCGATGCGTAGCTCTCGGGACACGATGAGCTCCCAGTAGTCGGCACCAACTAAGATGAGCGGGCGCGCTCGATCGTAGCAGACTTCTTGTTCCAGATCTGGGCGGCTGCACTTGTTGACGCCGCACAGTTTTCCCTTGCAGAAAGCTCGTCGATGTTTTTTCACGATGCACCGAAAACATAGTCCTTTTTCTTTCACAAACTCCCACCGCTGCTCGGTCACTAGCGCACGGTATTGTGGGCACTGTGGTAGCTTATGATGTCCACTGCACTTCACACACTGGTCGAGTTGTTCACTGTTTTCTTGCTCGGTGTTGTAGACGGCTGGTCTTCTCTTTTGAACTGCACTCGCGTTCGGCTTCACTTCTGTTTTCGGAGTCCCGACGGCCCGCTGCTCGTAGGCGTAACGAAGTGCGATAGTGGCCTCTCGCATCAGGAACTCCGACAACATCACTATGTCCGCTTCACGGGTGCCGTCGTTCACATACGCGTACTCGTACCACTTATTTCGCAGTGTCGGTGTGAGCTTCGACATGATTTTTCTTATAAGGCACTGGTCGAACATAACACCACGACGATCCATGCACTGAAGCGCGGCCACGGCGTTGTCCACTTTCACTGCGAATTTGTTGAGTTCGTTCGCCGATGTTCCAAGTTTCGGCACTCTTCTGATGTCTTCAGTTATCTTGTCAATTATCACCTCCGGTGACCCGAAACTCTGCTCCAGCGCCTTCATGATCTGATCGGGGTTCTTGTCCGACATAAGGCGAGAGGCGACGGCTTCGAGTGCTTCTCCGGTAAGTGCAGCTTGCAGGCGCAACACGTTCTCGGCGGGCGGGATTCTGAATAGTTCTGTCGATTCCTTCATTGCTGCCTTGAATCTTATCCACTCACACGGGTTGCCACTAAACTTAGGTAAGTCACAGTTATATCGCCGCTGAGGTCTCGACATTCGGTCCAATGCTTCCGCGATCTGAGGTCCGTAGCTGCGTGTGTGACCGGGAGTGATCGATCGTTCTCGCCGCTCACGCTGTGGGACTTCGTGCACTGCTGGACGCGATTGTCGATGTTCGTTCAGGCGCGATGGTTCCTCTTGCTCCCCCCGTATGGTGGTAACGCGTAACCACTCGTTGATACGCTGACTTCGTTCTTATGGGTTCGTAGTAGGTTCATCTCTCAAGCTTCTCTCCGCTTCGTCTTCGGCTTCGGCCGCGGCGATCTGGGCGGCGAGTTTCCTCTTGACGAGATCCGCTTCTATTTCCAGTTGCTTGTGTTTGATGGAGGCGAGTTTCTCAGCAGCTTCTAGTTCAGCCAATCGCACTTGCAGCGTCGAGTTCGTCGTACGCCGTGATCGATGCGAGTGGTTAGAAGGCTGCGGCGAGCTGGGTCGCTCCTCCATCCTGGCGGCGATGGTGATAGCCGTTGCTCCGCTTGGCCGGGTCGGTGGGCCTTGATCCAGTATCTCCTCTCCCGTTCTTGCTGAAGGTGATGCCGGCGGGAATCGGCTTTGCCTCCGCTGCCTCTCTTCCTCGATACGCCGTAGCTCTTCAGCGCTCAGTTTTTGCGCTTCCGATCTTGTGACCACCATGGTTCTTCCTCAGATCCGGCGTCGAAAGACCAGAAATATTGTGGTTCTCTGCAAATCCGGCACTTTCAGGAATGTTCTGTTTTTCTATCTTCTTAGTGGACTGTATATTGGCTCGTTCTTAGGGATGGTCAGGCAAAATCAAAAGACGTGTGTTCAGTTCAAGCTCCAGATGCGTACTACATTTTTTTTTTTTTTTTTTTTTTTTTTTTTTTTTTTTTTTTTTTTTTTAGAAAGGACTGAGCTGCTGGTCGAACACGACCTCAGACAGCTTGACCGGACGTTTGGCAAGCGCTAGTGCGCTGGGCCGCGGTTTTGGTTTTGGGGCGACAAGCACAAGGGCGCCTCAGACGGCACGAACCTCGGCTTGAGCCGTCGCCCAGAGTTGGACTAACGAACTGCCCTGGCAACCCAGACGGGGAGTGCCTAGGGCCCTAGCCACTGGTGGCATCCTAGCTAAAACTTTTTAGAGCGAATTTGCCCAGACCTCCCTGAGGGGGAGGACAAATGAGCCCTATGAATCTGAGTGACTATTTGACCTGATTGTCCTGGAGCTCTGAGTCCAGAGTTCACGAGGACCCTACACTTGATTGGCATCTGAACGACGCTTTTTGGAGAGAGGTGCCCTGGCCCGCGCCAGAGCCCTATCATTAGATCGACTTGTGTCCATGGCATCCCGGGGAGAGGCCTGGACCCTAAACCTAGCTAATTTAGGCAACTGGTTTGATTATTTGACCGAATTGCCCTGGCCTCCCAGACGGGGAAAGACCTAGGGCCCTATCAATCAACTGGGTGACCCTAAGGGTCGTAAGAGACCACGTCCTCGCCGGCGAGGACGCATTCTGTATCGTCGGAATGGATGTCGAATCTGGTGGCCCGGGCCAGTACCAAAAACGGAATGTGTGTTAGGAGACGAGTCAGGTGGGCCGGGCGACCCCAGGGCGGCCGATACTACGGCTGCAATGGGGTCGTCCGGATCATCCAAGAAGTGTCTAGGACGCCTATGCAAGGGGGGCGGACCGTTCGGGTCAGTCGAGTAGTCCGCCGCTTGAACCACGAGCGGGTTCGGGTGGTGGGGAGCAGAGTCAAAGTACCTACGCGAGGCATCCTTCATAAATTGACGGATGGAGGGGAGCTCGAGGTCGCAGTGGAGGTCCGAGTTGCGCATATACCATTGCGCGTCTACCGCTCTACGGATGAAGCGGTTTTGAATGACTTGGAGTTTATCCAGTTGATAAGAGGGCGCGTGTGCGAAGACAACAGAGGCGTAGGTCATGACGGGGCGGATCACGGTCTTGTAAAGTGTCACCTTATTTCTAAGGGACATTTTACTTCTCGCGCACAGGAGGGGGGAGAGACGGCCTAGAAAGAAGGCCGCGCGGTTACGCACCGTGGTGATGTGTTTTTCGAAGTTGAGCCTATTATCCAGGGTAACACCTAGGTATTTGGTCGAGGAGGCCCAAGAGATGGGCTGGCCATGGAGGCGTAGGGACCTATTCGGGAGTTTTTTACGCGGAGTGAAGTACACGGCTGCACTTTTCTCTGGATTAACGGTAATGGCCCACATGCGGAACCATTTACCCAAGGAGAGGAGCGCTCGGTTGACGAGAGCTATTTGTCGAGTCACGTGCCACCCTCTGGCGTAGAGGGCGGTGTACATTTATTTATTTTTTTTTTTTAGAAAGGACTGAGCTGCTGGTCGAACACGACCTCGGACAGCTTGACCGGACGTTTGGCAAGCGCTAGTGCGCTGGGCCGCGGTTTTGGTTTTGGGGCGACAAGCACAAGGGCGCCTCAGACGGCACGAACCTCGGCTTGAGCCGTCGCCCAGAGTTGGACTAACGAACTGCCCTGGCAACCCAGACGGGGAGTGCCTAGGGCCCTAGCCACTGGTGGCATCCTAGCTAAAACTTTTTAGAGCGAATTTGCCCAGACCTCCCTGAGGGGGAGGACAAATGAGCCCTATGAATCTGAGTGACTATTTGACCTGATTGTCCTGGAGCTCTGAGTCCAGAGTTCACGAGGACCCTACACTTGATTGGCATCTGAACGACGCTTTTTGGAGAGAGGTGCCCTGGCCCGCGCCAGAGCCCTATCATTAGATCGACTTGTGTCCATGGCATCCCGGGGAGAGGCCTGGACCCTAAACCTAGCTAATTTAGGCAACTGGTTTGATTATTTGACCGAATTGCCCTGGCCTCCCAGACGGGGAAAGACCTAGGGCCCTATCAATCAACTGGGTGACCCTAAGGGTCGTAAGAGACCACGTCCTCGCCGGCGAGGACGCATTCTGTATCGTCGGAATGGATGTCGAATCTGGTGGCCCGGGCCAGTACCAAAAACGGAATGTGTGTTAGGAGACGAGTCAGGTGGGCCGGGCGACCCCAGGGCGGCCGATACTACGGCTGCAATGGGGTCGTCCGGATCATCCAAGAAGTGTCTAGGACGCCTATGCAAGGGGGGCGGACCGTTCGGGTCAGTCGAGTAGTCCGCCGCTTGAACCACGAGCGGGTTCGGGTGGTGGGGAGCAGAGTCAAAGTACCTACGCGAGGCATCCTTCATAAATTGACGGATGGAGGGGAGCTCGAGGTCGCAGTGGAGGTCCGAGTTGCGCATATACCATTGCGCGTCTACCGCTCTACGGATGAAGCGGTTTTGAATGACTTGGAGTTTATCCAGTTGATAAGAGGGCGCGTGTGCGAAGACAACAGAGGCGTAGGTCATGACGGGGCGGATCACGGTCTTGTAAAGTGTCACCTTATTTCTAAGGGACATTTTACTTCTCGCGCACAGGAGGGGGGAGAGACGGCCTAGAAAGAAGGCCGCGCGGTTACGCACCGTGGTGATGTGTTTTTCGAAGTTGAGCCTATTATCCAGGGTAACACCTAGGTATTTGGTCGAGGAGGCCCAAGAGATGGGCTGGCCATGGAGGCGTAGGGACCTATTCGGGAGTTTTTTACGCGGAGTGAAGTACACGGCTGCACTTTTCTCTGGATTAACGGTAATGGCCCACATGCGGAACCATTTACCCAAGGAGAGGAGCGCTCGGTTGACGAGAGCTATTTGTCGAGTCACGTGCCACCCTCTGGCGTAGAGGGCGGTGTCGTCGGCGAAAAGGGAGAGCTCTACCCCCGGGTAGCGGGGGATATCGCTCGTGTAGAGTGAAAAGAGCAGCGGGGACAGGGCTGAGCCCTGGGGGACCCCCGCTCTGATGGGGTGTGGAGGTGAACGTTCACCCTCGTGTTTGAAGCGGAAGCTTCTGTCGCGGAGAAAGTCCTGGATGATGTGGACAAGACGGTCTGGCAGACCGAATTGATACAACTTGTATATCAACCCGTTATGCCAGACTTTATCGAAGGCTTTGGCCACGTCCAGGAAGACCGCTACGGTCCCCTGGGGGTTGCCAAAGTGTTTGGGTTTCGTGTTGAAACCCTCTAGGATGTACTCCGTGAGGCGGTGTACTTGTTGGACGCAAGAGTGTCGGGCTCTGAAGCCGAACTGCTCGTTGGGAAGGAGGTTGTTGGCCGTGACGTGGGCCCACATGCGATTCAGTAGAAGTCGCTCGTAAATTTTACCCTGGGAACTAAGGAGACTAATGGGGCGGTAGCTAGAGGGCTCTGACGCCTTCTTGCCTGGTTTGTGAATGCCGATGACATCGGCAGTTTTCCAAGCGGATGGGAACATGCCGTTGCTCATGGCAGCATTAAAAATGCTAACTAGGAGGTGGATCAGGGCGGGGGGAAGGTGCTTGAGCACTTTGTTACTGATGCCGTCGGCACCGGGAGCTTTCCTATCGCGGAGGCGGTGGATAATAAGCGCAACTTCCCTAGTCGTGATAGGGTCGAGGGGGATCGAGGGGGGAATGGTGCTACGATGTTCGATCTCTCTGTCCACCATAGTAAGATGGGAAGCGGGGACCGAACTGAGCGACGGAGCGCATTGAGCCTCGAGACTCTCTGCTAGGCATTCTGCCTTCTCGTCGTCGTCGAACGCGGGGGGCTGACCGGGGCGGTTCAGGGGGGGCATGGTGACCGTTTTGTCTGACTTTAGGTTGCGCGCCAGCTGCCAGTAAGCCTGGTGCGTAGGCGCGAGATCTGCGAGTGTGTCATCCCACTTTTGATCCCGGAGCTCCTGAATGCGGGCCTTTACGAGGCGCTCGTAACGCCGCAAGGTAGCTCTGTTCTCATCGGTGGGGCATCTACCGAATGCCCTAGTGGCTCTGTGTTTCTCTCTCAGTAACTCCCTCGCGTCCTCGGGCAAGACCAGCCGACGGGAATCTTCGACTGGTACTTGCCGCGACGACTTGCCTATGGCGGTGCGGAGGTGGTTAGTGAGGGAGTCGATCGATCTTTCGACGTCCTGGGGGGATTGGATATCATCCGGTATCGGGTCGAGTTCGGGTGAGCTGATGTCATTAAGGGCTGTCCCTAGATGGTTCCAGTTCACTACTGTCCTAGTCGCGGTCGGTCTGTCCGTCGGGTCGGGGCCTAGATGCATGAGCACAGGTCTGTGGTCGGAGTTAAGTTCGTGGAGCACTTCTAAAGAGCGCAACTGGAGTGTTACGCCTTTTAGGAGTGCTATGTCAAGTACGTCGGAGCGGTAGCCTACCTGAGGAGGGAAGTAAGTGTGCGTGGAGGGCGAGATGACATCAAAATTAATGTCATCCGCTAAACTAAATAGTTTGCTGCCGTGGCTATTCGTTTCGTTGCAACCCCACTCGAGGGTCTTGGCGTTGAAGTCGCCGGCGAGGATGACGGATGTCCCTAAGGCGAATAGTTTCTCGTAGTCATTCTGATCGAAACGCCTGTTACCAGAGTGGTAGCAGGCCGCGAGTGTGATAGGCTGATGGCCAGTTAGAGCGATCCGGCATACGGAAGCTTCGAGATAACGAAGCGAAGGCGTGTCGAGAGGAATGCAGTGAAGGGATCGTCTGTAATAGATAAGCGTCCCCCCTTTGGCAGAGTGGAGCCTATCATTACGGAACAGGCAAAAGTTGGCGATCCTGGGATCCCTTTTGCCCGGTTTTAAGAAGGTCTCGTTTACTAGTAGGACGTCGATTTGGTGGTCGTGGAGGAATTGTTCGATGAGTGGCACTTGGCTTCCTCCGTCACTCGTTTCCTTAAGAAGTCCGTTGGCATTAAACCATGCCAGTTTGATCGATCGGGGCCTAATACGTTTGGTTGAACTATCCATGACGGGTCGGGGTTGCGGCGAGGAAGGCCTGGATGGCCGCGACGGTGGCCTGATTTTGCGCAAGAATGCGTAAAATCGCCGCCGGTTCGCGGTTGCTCAGGATCTGACGACCTAGATTGATGCAATCGCCCAGTGGGAGCTGGGCGGAGATACCGAGGACTGCGTTTATGCATTCATCGTCCGCAAAGTGCGAAGGATGAGGGGATACCTGACGGGGAGCAGGAGGGGACGCGATATGACGCGGCTGGGATGTAGCCGTGGCATACGAGGTCGGGCGGGTTGAGGGAGCGGTCGGCTGTGAGGCAGGTGTGGGTAGGACGGGCGGTTGCGGGATCAAGGATGGTAGGGCAGTTGCCGGCTTCGACCTAGCCCCGGAGGGTTTGGCCTTAGCTGGCTTAGGTTTTGGGTTGGAGACTTGGCCGGAGGGCCTGGAGGCGGAGGGTTTCGGGAAGCGGGGGGCCTTGGGGCAGCCGCGATAGTTCGCGGTATGCCCGACGGTTCCGCACAGGGTGCAGGAGGGCGGGGTGGGATCGTCCTTCTGCCTAGTGCAGTCGGCGGTCCCGTGGTCACCCGTGCACTTGACGCAACATTTATTTACAAAAATCACTTATACTTATACGGTCGGCACGCTATTTAACTTAGTCACTAAGACACCGCGCTTGCACTCGGCGCGCACCTGCGCGTCCCCGCCCCCGTCTCGCCCCGCGCCGCGTCCCTCCGTCGCCCTGTGCAGGTGTCGGGCTCGGCGTCCGCAACAATAAGGTAGAAATATTTTGTTTCAAAATTATTTTTCTACATTGCGATAAGTTACGTTATTTTAATTTGTTTGATAGATTAAAGATTAATTATCTCTAACGTATTTATGGTATCTATCTATGGTTATGGCCTCTGCGGTATAGCCGCAACTTTGCCAATGTCGCATGGCTTAGAAGACAAACGCTGATAAGATTGGCCGGTGTTATGCGAATAATTCAAAGAACACTTCGCCTCTGTCCAGTGTCAATTGATAATTATTTCTATATGAGCTTATTTTAAGACATGTGCCTGTAACAAACACAAAGACATATACAGGACAGCACATGTGTTAGTAATATAGAGAATATACAATAATAGAGAATTAATATTGTCATAGCCTAATATTGTTAATTATAATAAATTTACTGAGAGTATATACAAATAGAGAAAAAATAAGAGAAAGGAGAGAGGGGAAATTAGCGGGTCTGGGAATTGAATCAGGGAGCATATCATACAGAGAACAGCGAAGCCTTGGACATTCAAAAAAAAAATGTTCGGTGGAACCTATATCCATACCGCATTTACACAGAATGGTCACAATGATTTTTGTAAGGAAGACCGGGGTGCAAGCAAAGCCCAAACGGAGACGGCATAAAACAGAAGAGGCTTGTTTGTTGACTTTTTTGAACTTAAAAAACCAAGGTTTATTATGGATTTAAGGTTGAATGTTGGCATAAAATTTCCCATTTGAAGCTTTAGACTTCTGCCACTCCAATTCCCAAGTACTGCGCAGAGCAAGATGGCAGAAGGAGGAAAGGTCATGGCTATAAACTTTATAATGAGCGTTATTGCCAGAAATTGAAGCTTGTTTGGCACATAAGTCAGCGTTTTCATTACCAGGAATACCGACATGACCCGGGATCCACGCAAGGACAACCTGTAAGCTCTGCTGATCACATTTTAAAAGTGCTTCCTTAATCTGAAGAATGATAGGAAATTTAATCTTAGATTTAAAAGGGTTAGCCATAATAGCTTGATGACAACTTTTTGAATCAGAAATAATAATTTTTTTCATATTGTGGGAATAAATAAATAAGATTGCTTCCAGGATAGCTGTACACAGAAGCAAGAGGAGGGCATTTGTAACCTAAATAATTTTATATTTTGGGATCCATACAGATATTTATGGTATCATGTACACTGTCATGGCCGGGGCTCCATACATTATTGAAACATCTCTTTTGGAAATGCCTTTGATGAAGCATATTAATTTTTTTGACATTCTTTAAAAAAATAATAGAAAATAATAATTTGAAATTTTGTGGTAAGACTGTTTTGTTTTTGGGACAAAAAAATGATGTCCCATATTTTTTTATCAAAATAAGATCATTATCTGGTTTCTGTATCAAAATTACTGGAAAATTTGCATGCCCTTCAGATAAAAAAACGTTTGTCATTTATTTTTTAAATTTTCACTTTTTCTTTATTAACCGAAGTCAAAAAAGGGTAAATACCAGCTTGAAGCGTTGGAGTCTGTCGAAAAGAGAGCTAAACTGATAGGCAACGGTGTTCTGGCCAAAGTCTTGAGTATCGTCGGCTAGCCTATCGGATACATTTCGGTGAGTGTGCCTTGGACACAATTTAATTCCAGCATCCCCTTTTTACAATCTGACTAGTAGAGATACTGCAAGACGCCACCGCTATATGGTAGAGATTGCATGGACTCGCACTAGACGCTTTGCGTCAACTTCTATTGTGCGAACTGCCAGGTTGTGGAATTAGCTGCCGAGTGCTCTATTTCCCGATAGATATAATCCCGATCTTTTCAAATCGCGAGTGAATCGGTTTCTTCTAGGCAAGCATGCCACATCCTAGACCGCATCGTCGCTTTAGATTATGCGAGTTGCGGTCAAGCGCAACCCTATAAGCTATAAAAAAGGGTGTTTGACCAAATCATTAGAATCTTGTTTTCATGCATGTACCCCGTATTTTCAGAGTTAACCAATGCCTAATTTCGAAAATTCTTTGAATAAAAAAAAATTCTAGTGTTCTCCCCTTTTGTTCCCATATAGATATTTAAAGTCCCTTGATTTGGTTTAGTAGTAGTAAGTAACTGACAAAACCTTATAGTGATGCTAACAGTGCCTGGAGTGCTGAATGTGTATTTATTCAACTTAATAAAACTTACGATTACGTGCAACAAGCGGCGATGTTACCGCTAATAGCGACCTCTTCCAGACAACCTTTGCATAGAGAGAACTAAATCGTAATGGCGGGGAAGTGAAACATAAAACTTACTTGCTTTTAAATAGCAATTAATGATCTATAATTGCTATTAAAATTTATGTTAATAATATTCATATGTTTCAGAATTAAAAAAGATTATTATACATTTGATTTAATAATGAGATAAAATATACAATCAACTAAATATGTTATGTTAATCTTACAAGCTCGAGTAGTTCACAGAATCCATTCTTGGGCTCCTCTACTATTATAAATTAAAGACTACTTTTGACCCGTCTGCGAAAGAAGGAGGGTTATGTTTTTCGAGTCTATGTATATTTCTTTGTTCTTTGGCGCGCCCTACAGCCTAAACGGCTTGTATATTTATATGAGTGGCGTCAATAGATTCGCCTTAGTCGTGAGAGTGACACTAGGTACATCAAAAGTAAAAAAAGAAAAAGCAGGGTGATATACGGGTTTAACGATTTAGCAGTCGGTTTTTTTCGAACTCCCTCTTAACCTCTTGTTAACTTTGTTAAGAGTATTATAAGATGGAGATATATACAAAATATTTAGTGTTTTCCCGCCTCGTCTTGATGTCAGCGTGAGAAATCGAAAAATATTTTTGTTTTTATGGTGTGATTCCTTCTCACCACCGCCACACCTCACCTTATTATTTCTCTTTCTCTCAGTATCCGACTTCCTCGACACGTGTTTCGCCTTAGCACAAGGCATCCTCAGGAGATGTTGACTCTTCAAGCGCTCGCTCGAAAGAGGAAGTCGGATACTGAGAGAAAGAGAAATAATAAGGTGAGGTGTGGCGGTGGTGAGGTGGAACCACACCATAAAAACAAAAATATTTTTCGATTTCTCACGCTGACATCAAGACGAGGTGGAAAAACACTAAATATTTTGTATATACCATCTTATTATAAATGGATTTCCGCAAAGTAACGCCTGACTCCATCAATTATTTAAGAGTATTATTTGTTGTTATCCAGGAGTGAAGCTGACCCGGTTTCATTTCATAGCAGCAGTGGAGATAGTTATACACCACTTACATTGGGAGAAATTCATCTATATAGGACACTCTATGGGCTGTGAACAAGGTATCATCTACACTCATATAATATGCTTAAGTTGTAGGTAATAATATAATTATAATATGGGACAACATACACACAAAGGTGTTCAGGTCCCAAACTAGGCAAAGCCTGTGCTATGTAACCTGATCACTGATGTACATACTTATGTAATAAACACCCAGACACAGGTCAAACACGTATGTATGTATGTTTAGGTAATTTATACGTAGAAATAAAGTCGGCCAAGTGCGAATCGATCTCGCGCGCGATGGGTTCTGAAGATAGATAGATCAATTCTTTATTGCTGACACAAATAAAATAAAAATACAGGAGAAAATTTCTTACAAAACATAGTGCTACAAATAGTGGCCTTATTGCTAAAAAGCGATCTTTTCCAGGCAACCTTAGGATGGGAGATATTTAACACTAATGCGACTTGAGTACTTTCTTTTGTCGTTATTTATATTGAGTAGAACATGGGATAGAAACACGCTTGATGTAAGGGAGCAACCGCCTTAAATATTTATTTTAAGGGGTTTTTTTTTAATTTTTCGATACTAGCTGTTACCCTGAACAATATATGTTATATATCTTTAGTAAAACAAAGTATTTATTATCAATACAAAGTGTGTAATGTTACTAATTCTAATACCTGCAAGAATATGTGTACCTACAAAGTTTCATGATGATCGATTGAGTAATTTTCGCGTGAGAGCGTCACAAACAAACTCACATTCACATTTATAATATTAGTAGAGATTAAAGTAAAGTAATATTTATTGACCTTTAAATAACGTTCGTTACAGGCAAGTCTTATTACATTTGAATTAATAATTACTTAAAAAATTTAACTTACAAATCTCATTTATATACGATTACTTAATATTAGTTCTTAGTTTAACATTTCTCTTGACAAATATTTACATTATAATTGCTTTGTTTACTTATTAGTAATAACTATGGTTGTTCGTTACACAAGAACGATGATTCTACTCGTACAAGCTGCATTGACATATATTCGCAGAGTTTATAAAAAGGATTGCTTTCAAAAAATACTTCAAGTTTTGTTTGAATGTAATAAAATTGAGATCCATTACACTATTAGGTAATTTATTGTACATCAGTATTTTGGTATAAAGCCCCTGCTTCTTACATTTAGCTAATCTATTTATTGGTAGGATTCGCCCTTTTTTATTATTGCGTGAAATTCTTTTTTCCGTGAAATTATTTTTTTTTTCGCATTTTTCTTTACATAAATCTGGGATTTATTTTGTTGACGACCGATAACCTTTTTGTATGGAACAGTTGTTTTTTTTTCTTATATCAGAGTTGGTCTCATAATAAAAGTCGTTCGTAATGATGAGTATAGTAACCCCATTTCGACTTTTAGTACACCCCTAACAGATAACGCTGAAAATGCGAAAGTATGTTTGTTAGTTTATTTGTCCTTCGTCTCCTCAGCAATTTATTAACAGATCGACTCGATTTTTTGCATACATCTATGCTATCGGTAAAATCTGTCGCCAAGCAGCTAATGGTGTGTTCCGGCAGCCTTCCTTGAGATCCAGTGTATTCCAGACTACTCATGCTCCATCTAGGGCTACAGTATCGCTGACTTCTGTGGTCGTGCGAACTTGTGGTCAAATTGAAAAACTGTGTAGAATTAAAAAAAAATTATAGAATCGAGTTGATTTCTAGGACCATAGAGTTATAAATGTTATAAACTACTTTTCTCTCGGGACAAAATATTGCGCGGTCGGAATCTAGAATTGAAATTAAATATGTTTCTTAAATTCCAGGTCTATTCTTCAACGCGGCGTACCCCGGCCGGATTACTAAAATGATATTTCTGGACATCGGTCCGTCGCTACAAAGACTACAAGTTCACAATCATGTAGAGTTCTTTAGGGATTATTACACGACCTACTATAATAACTACAAGAGGGATAACTACGATTTTAAACTCTACAGCAAACAAAAGGTAAGTTAAGAAAACAAGTCTCAGACCCCAAATTCGGCCCGTCACACTGACTACACTAAAAGTTCCTAAAATTATATCCATCCTTTTCTCACTTATACAAAACAAAAACGGAGCTTGTGGTAACAAAAAGAGAGGAGACAATTTTGGAAATGTCTAATTAGGTTGGTCTAGTAAGTTAAGCCTGACCGAATCGGGGTCTTAGTTTAAAAAAGTCGACTTCTATTCAGCGAACAAAACTCACTTCACTAATAATGTCCTCTTAAAAAATTAACAGTTATATTGAATAAAACAAAAATTACTGGACCGATTTCGATAAAATTTATATAGGTCTATCTCTGGAGTTATACTCTTTCGAAATTAAAAAGAATTTCGTCTTAAATGGGTATACAATTGGCGAAAATCTCGATGAAAATACACAAATAAAAACCTACATACAAACGAATACCACTTACTCACCCTCCTGCTCTTAGTCACCTGGCGGCACCAACGGATGACCTGCGCTGGTTGTTTACAACCAGCGTTATGCTGAGTTGGAGCCGGTTTGTGACAAGAGACTTAAATATTATTTGTAAAGTCTCTGTTAGTACTAGTAGTTTTTTGTTATAAATATTTTTTTTCTTTCTTTCTTTCTCTTTTTTGTAAGTCGGTAATAAGTAGGAATCTACACTTCTACACTAATATTATGAAGGTGGAAGATTTGTATTTTCATATTAGAAAGTTATAAAGCGTTAGAAAGCTACATTATCACTCAGTTTCATATGCTATATATATATAAATGAATCCCTATATTCCTTGGTCACGCCATCACGCGTCAACAGCTGGACAGATTTCAATATTTTTTGTTGTTGCGTTTGTTATTGTCAGGAGAAGGTTGTTATGTCCCGTACGATTCGTTTGTTATTGTCAGGAGAAGGTTGTTATGTCCCGTACGATTCGTTTGTTATTGTCAGGAGAAGGTTGTTATGTCCCGTACGATTCGTTTGTTATTGTCAGGAGAAGGTTGTTATGTCCCGTACGATTCGTTTGTTATTGTCAGGAGAAGGTTGTTATGTCCCGTACGATTCGTTTGTTATTGTCAGGGGAAGGTTGTTATGTCCCGTACGATTCGTTTGTTATTGTCAGGGGAAGGTTGTTATGTCCCGTACGATTCGTTTGTTATTGTCAGGGGAAGGTTGTTATGTCCCGTACGATTCGTTTGTTATTGTCAGGAGAAGGTTGTTATGTCCCGTACGATTCGTTTGTTATTGTCAGGGGAAGGTTGTTATGTCCCGTACGATTCGTTTGTTATTGTCAGGGGAAGGTTGTTATGTCCCGTACGATTCGTTTGTTATTGTCAGGGGAAGGTTGTTATGTCCCGTACGATTCGTTTTACATTATATTTATATTGTATTAGTACGAGTATGTAGAATCTCAGATTTTTTTATTAGTATTGTTATTTGTTTTTTGTATTTCTTACTTCTTGTAAGGTGCAGCGGGGCAATCTCGACAGCGGGAAATTTCAACTAATCTTAATAACTTCTACATTTTACTTTATTTGAATAAGTGCCATCTATGACCGGATAGCTCAAAAGCAACTTCATAGTTTCTAAATAGATGGCACTGCTAGACCCAATACTGTTTGATCGGCACGGCCATTTTGTTTTCTTCTCTTTTTCTTGTTTGCACGTGCAAATTAGTGTCTCACATTTTGCGAAAAAAAAGTGGTAATTAATGTGTTTTTCGAAGATTTTCAAAGGTAAGACATTTAATTAAAGCCTATTTCATGTTTTTAGCTATTTTTTTCTGTTGTAACTTGCGTTTTAACAGCATTTTGGTGTGAGTTTGAATAACCCCACCTGGATTGTAATGGCGGCTAATTTCAACTTTTTTGCAGTTGGAATTGCCCCACCAGATTTTATATGGAAATGGACAAACACTAGTGATGTGCATGTTTCGATATGTTTTGTCGATGTAAATACTTTACAAATATTTAACTTGTAGCTATATTATTGTAATCTTTCTATTCGCAGGATCGCAACACGATTCAAATCGATGCATTTCGAGGGATTTTTTAATTTCTTACTACTTTATTAATTTATTGCAGATGGTTCGCCACTATAAAAAAACAACGGACAAGTCATACACAATGGCAGAATTGCAGCAAGCAGTGCAAGATGTCAAAAATAAAGTAATGACGAGTTACCAAGCTGCAGAAATATATGGCATTCCTAGATCAACCATTGTAACTAGAGTTTACAATAATCATATGAACGACAACGTTGGAAGACCTATAGCTCTCGGGGAAGATGTGGAAAGAAGAATTGCCCATAGCTTACATGTTATGGAAAAACATGGTTTCCCGTTAACTAGAAAAGAAGTAGCTGTTTAGGTATCTCAATATGTCCGCCAAAATGGAATCGAAAATCCCTTTAAAAATGATTTGCCGGGAAAAGACTGGCTCCAGGCATTTCAGAAAAGGAACAGTCTCTCAATCAAAAAGCCTCAATCCGTTGAGATAGCTAGAAGAAAGGCTTGCGATCCTTTTATTGTTTATAGTTATTTCGATTTATTAGAAAAGGTATTGAAAGAACTGGACCTGACAGATAAACCGGATTATATTTATAACTTAGATGAGACAAGCATATGTAATGATCCTGTTAAAGGCAAAGTAATCGGTAAAAAAGGTTTCCGCTGTACTAGAACGACTAGTGGTCCCGGAAGAAATAATACAACGGTTTTGTTGGCGACGAATGCTTCTGGCAACAAAGTTCCGCCGTTAATCATCTTTCAAGGAAAACACCTCTGGTCCGAGTGGATGTTTAAAAACGAAAACATACAAACAGCTTACGCCGTAAGTGAGAAAGGCTGGATGCAGACCAGCATATTTGAAAAATATCTGAAATCTGTATTTGTTCCTTCGCTGGGAAGTGAAGCCGGTGCTACTAATATACGACGGGCATGCTTCTCATGTCGATCTAAATGTCATACAATATGCGGCCTCTGAAGGTATCACAATTTTAAAACTTCCACCACACTCGTCCGATGTTCTCCAACCCTTGGACTGCAGCACAATGAAACCTCTTAAAGACCGATGGGAGGATGAAATAATAAGATGGCAGAGACTTCACGTAGGTTCGAAATTGCCGAAGTCAGAATTTGCCAGGATTTTGACAAAATTATGGAACGAACTAGATTGTATTATTTTAAGAAACGGATTCCGCAAAACAGGTATTTATCCTCTTAACCGAAATGCCATCCGAGAGGAGATTTTCGACCCATTGACGTTGCAAAAATGGAAGACTTCTCAAGCCGCAACCCTTGCAGTGAATCACAAACAACCACAAGGTGAAGCTTACAACGCAACTGAACCACGTACGTACAACGCCGTTCCCAGTTTACTAACAATTGTTTTGACAAAAATCAACGAATATCATAGCAGCGGTAAGTTCCCGGAAAAAATCTGCGACAAGCCTACACAAAATTGTGTTTCAGCTGATGTATCAGATACTGTGTTCGATGAAAAGAACGCGATTTATAGCAAAGACGAGACGCAAAATACACTTATCACAGAGCAAAACACGACTAAGCTGCCGATACCGAAAAGAATTGACGTGGAACGATTGACATCTTTAAAGATTTTAGATTGCAAGATAATACCTTCAGAAAACGCTATCCAACCAATTTCTTTTGAGGAACTTTTACTTAAGAGTATTGCCAAAAATGATCAAACTAAAACTAAAAAAAAACGCGTCCCCAATAGCAACGCGGAAGTACTGACTTATAAAGAAGTACTGGATCGTTTAAAACAAGAAAAAGAAGAGAAAGAGAACAAAACATTAGAAAAGGAAAACAAAAAAATGCAAAAACAGAAATTAAAGCAAGAACAAAACCAGAACAAAAAACAAAAGAAGCAAATACCAAAGAAAAAAGAAAATGGAGTAAAAAAAAGATCGAAAGTTACTAAAAGGTCTACTCAACGAAAAAAAGTTTCCAAAAAAAACAAGTACGAAATGGACAGTGATTCCTCTGGCTCCTATAAAAGTCTCAGTGAAACGAGTTCTGAATGTGATATGGTAGACTTTTACCAAAGCTTGATACGTAACCAGGAGTCTGACTCGGAAGATGAAGATAATCAGATTGATGTGGACTTAGTCAATGTTGGTAATGTGGACTTGCGTATGTCTACAAATGGTTCTAATTTAAACTTTGGTGCTAGTACTTCTAGGGACATCCCAGTTCATGTCGCTTCTCCTAAACAAACTCCAGAAAAAGGGAGATTCGTATTGGCAATTTTTTTTTCATCCAAAGGAAAGAAAACTTTTAAATACGTATGCCAGATTGAACGTGTAGCTCGAGACAAGATTTTTGTACAAGGTTTTCGATCATACAAAAAAAACAAAAAAGTTTTTCGTCTCATAGAAAACGATCAATCAATAATTGATGAAGAAGAGATAATTCAATATCTTCCCGACCCTGAAGTGAAAGGCCCTGATTATATCTTCCCGAGCAATATTGATATCCAGGAGTATACTTAATTGAAATTTATGAATTATGATACTCACACTTAGTTATTAAGGTTTGAATTTTAGAGTCTGATGATAGATCTCAACTTTTAACATGTTACCTACTTTTACCTAGATAGGTATTTGCATAATTATTTGTAACTTTTGAAGATTTTAAATAAGTATAAGTCAATACATAGTTTGATAAATATACTTTTCTCTTTTGAAGAGTTGAATCCAGACTGATTAAAAACGTAGATAGGTTATACATAGTTTGATAAATATACTTTTCTCTTTTGAAGAGTCGAATCCAGACTGATTAAAAACGTAGATAGGTTATACATAGTTGGATAAATACACTTTTCTCTGATTAAAAACGTAAATTGGTATACTATACTTTATAAGTTTTATAACTGTTGATTTTTAATTCGTAACTTTTGAAGATTTTATTAAAATAATAACTTAATAGGTATACTTTTCTGAAACATAACTAAAGACTGACGTTTTGTACACAATTTAAAAACGCGCATTTATTAAAAGCTAGTTATGAGAGTTAAGAGATGTTAGATATTTTTTAAGGTACAAATTTAAGAAGACAAGTGTTGTCTGAAAAAATTTCGATTGCAAAAATCTTTGTTTGTAATTGAATACTTACATAATTAGTAGGTGCCTGTCAATTCGACCAGTACTTTTTAAGAACTCAAAGATTAGTTTTAAGTTGATTACCTACTTTTTGTTATGACTTTTGTTAATTTTTATATTTGTTAGATTATTAATTGCTGTTTTAAAACTAAAAAAGACAGATGAATCTTGGTCCTAAATTATAAAATTGCGTAACGTTTATATGACCGATTGTAGATTTAGGGCGAGGGGTGCTCTGGTTCTATTTTAAATACATATTCCTTTCTTAAAATGAAGTTTTGATTTATGATTAGTGAGTAGATATAGTACCTTTAGTAGATAGCAGACCAAAATTATTTATTGGTGTATCTATCGACTTATTTTTTATTACGTTCCCATCACTATTAAGTATGGCGAGCAGTCGAAATTACCCCGTCTAAACCTTTAACATGTTTTTATTCAAAAATGAGCCTAGCTGCATAAATGACAAGATTCAATTTAGATTACTATCCTTATAAAAAAACTCTGCATCCCACTAACATCAAGCTAAGAGCTCTAGAAGAGAAATTATAATTAATAGTTGAAATTGCCCCACAGAGGGGGAATTACAACTATTTTTGCCTTTTTTGACAAAAACACATTTTTAAGCCTATCTATTGAATATTTTTCAATATGAGTTTGTAAACATAATACACAGATAATGACTCTGGAGCGTCAATACATTACATTTTTAATAAAACTATATCATCTAATATTTTTATACCTTCAAAGTTGTGGTTTAGGTTTTACCAGTCGAGATTGCCCCGCTGCACCTTACCTGTTATTGTATTTACTATTTTTGTTTCAAAATTGTTTGTTGTTTTTTGTCACAAATAAACCATATTCTAGAAAAAATTAAAAAAAACCGTTTGTTTCACTAAAACTTGAGAACGGCTTGGCCGATATAGCTGATTTTAGTCTTGAAATGTTTGTCGTACTACAGGGAAGGTTTAAAATGTCAGAAACATACATAACTGTTAGGCGGTACGAAGTTCGACGGGTCAGCTAGTATTTGTTGTAAAATGTGTCCACCAATCAACTAATAATAATAAAACTTATAGTCCAACTAGCTGTGCCCCGCGGGTCCACCCGCGTAGTTCCACATTGGATTGTCGAGATAATGGGTGAACTACTTTTTTGAAGTCTGTTAAAAAGTATCCTATGTCCTTTCCCGGGATCCAATCTACCTGTGCACCAAATTTCATCCAGGTCGGTTTAGTGGTTTTGGTTTCGAAAGCGAAACAGACAGACAGACAGACAGAGTTACTTTTGCATTTATAATATTATATAGTTAGGATAGTGAGGACCATGTAGAGTTTTTTTAAGGATAACTCCATTATTGTTTATGATATGTACACAAAGGATAACTATATGATATGTACACAATGGATAACTATATGATACTAGCTCACCTGGCGATCTTCGTACCGCCTTACAGTTATGTACGTTTCTCACCTTTTAAACCTTCCCTGGAGTACGACAAACATTTCAAGACCAAAATCAGCTAAATCGGCCCAGCCGTTCTTGAGTTTTTGCGAGACTAACGAACAGCAATTGATTTTTATATATAAGATGAAGCTGTACACCAAACGGTCGTAGATGTATAATAACCAATCAAAGAGAAAAGAAAAGAAAGAAAAATATTTATATGAAACATAAAACAAACTTGATTACACAATTTATAATCAGACTGAAGTTACAAATGGCTGCTTTCTGTCACAAACCAGTCCCAACTCGACATAATGCTGGTTGAAACAACCAGCGTTGATCATCCGTTGGAACCGGATGGTGACGTCACGCGCGTCACATTCAGCAGTTTTATTTCGTTCAGTAGGCACAAGTAGACAATCAAGTGACATGTAGAGTCCTTTAGGGATTTTTACAGCCTTAGAATGGAGAATATTGTTACGAGACTGGTTAGAATAGGATATCTGGGTGTGTCGTTTATGCATTTGTGAATAGCCTGGCCACATGGCCTGCCCGTCACACGAATAATCCTAGTGGGGAGCTATGAGTGTGAAACGTTATTTTGTAATTGTAGGCTGTGGAAGCGGTAATGCGCGCGCGCGGCCTCACGGAGCCCCAGGCGCAGATTATACTAGCCAGGAACCTCCACCATGTACGAGACGACCTCTACAGGTATAAAAACCATTATCATTATCATGTATGTATTATTTATGTATATATTTTAGAATATATATTTCTTTCTTGTTGTTTTTTTGCGGTACAATATTTGTAAATGTATTTCATTACTATTTTTTCTATTGATGCAACGCAAATGCACACGACGTGACTGTTCTCACTTAGTCCGATCTAACACAAGGTTGCCTGGAAGAAATTGCTTTAGGCGATAAGGCCGCCCAATGTACTGCCAATGTTTTGTTCTTGCCTGTATCTTATTGTTTATTTTGTTTTTGGTGTGCAATAAAGGTATATTGTATTGTATTGTATCATTATTTATTTTCATTCATTCATTATCATTTTAAAAAACTAGTCTTTTAAAACACAGTGTGGGTCCCGACTAGTACTCGGCGCGCGCTGATACAATTTTAACAGTTATTTAGATTTAAAAACAAAAAACTACTAAAGCGTATTTGATAAGTGTTATAACTATGGCGCATTTCAAATAAGAAATGTTTTCGAAATCGTACTCCTTTTTATGTCTGTTCTGAAGCGTTTTTTTTTGTGATTTTAAATACACGGGTATTTATCAAATTAAATATGTATTAGGGCATAGGACTTCCTAAGTGTTTCCATATATGTAGTACAAGGTGTGCCCCGCGGTTTCACTCGCGTAGTTCCACATTGGATTGTGGAGATAATGGGGAAACTACTTTTTTGAAGTCGGTTAAAAAGTATCCTATGTCCTTTCCCGGGGTCCAATCTACCTGTGCACCAAATTTCATCCAGATCGGTTTAGTGGTTTTGGCGTGAAAGCGAAACAGACAGACAGAGTTACTTTCGCATTTATAATATTAGTTAGGATTTACGCAAGTTAATTAGTTTAGTTAGTGCTCGTGTCCGCAACAACTTTTAACTAAAAATGCTTATTGTAATTGTCATTTAGTTGAATATTTTTTTTTTTAATTTCAGATTGTCCTGGGACAACCGCCTGAAGTATCCGACACCACAGAACTACCCCGTCGACTATTATATTACACTATTTTCCAAAAACGCACCCCCTACCCTCTTACTAGCGGCCACCGACGAAACATCCAACCCTTATTCTAAAGGGAAAAACGAGGCCGCGATAATAATTCGAAATTTAAAATCAAAATCAAATAATTACAAAATTATTACCGTTAAAGGTGGACATGACGTACATTTTACAAATCCTGAAAGATTAGCTCAAAATGTTAGAGAATTTTTGTCCCAAGATTTTGGATTTTTGAAAATTGATGATTGTAATCATGAGGAATTTAAAAAGTTCGTTTATGACTCTATGGAATTTTATAGATGTAAACTTTGATATGTGTTTATAAAAAAGTAATTAAAGGCTATCTGCAGCTTGAATCAGACCTATTCATATAATGCGTTTAAAAAAAATAAAGACGATCAGCAGCCTTCACAGCGCGTTTCTGAACGGAACTATGCTAAGGTCAATATTTTATACGCCATAAAACAAGTTTTTTAAATATTTAAATGGACTTTTTCAGATGTTCCATTTAAAAATGAAACCTCTTGACCGATAACCTCTCTTGACCGATGACCACTCTCCTCACCACAGATGCCTACTGGCGAACAAGGTGTGACAACTTGGAGACGGTTGGACCAATTACATTTTTTAATAGGCTATACTTGTCGAGTAGTCCCATCAAAACTTAATTGAAATCAAACCTCTTGACCGATAACCTACGCCCCACTCTCCTCACCACAGATGCCTACTGGCGAACAAGGTGTGACAACTTGGAGACGGTTGGACCAATTACATTTTTTAATAGGCTATACTTGTCGAGTAGTCCCATCAAAACTTAATTGAAATCAAACCTCTTGACCGATAACCTACGCCCCACTCTCCTCACCACAGATGCCTACTGGCGAACAAGGTGTGACAACTTGGAGACGGTTGGACCAATTACATTTTTTAATAGGCTATACTTGTCGAGTAGTCCCATCAAAACTTAATTGAAATCAAACCTCTTGACCGATAACCTACGCCCCACTCTCCTCACCACAGATGCCTACTGGCGAACAAGGTGTGACAACTTGGAGACGGTTGGACCAATTACATTTTTTAATAGGCTATACTTGTCGAGTAGTCCCATCAAAACTTAATTGAAATCAAACCTCTTGACCGATAACCTACGCCCCACTCTCCTCACCACAGATGCCTACTGGCGAACAAGGTGTGACAACTTGGAGACGGTTGGACCAATTACATTTTTTAATAGGCTATACTTGTCGAGTAGTCCCATCAAAACTTAATTCAGATCGGTTCAGAGGTTTCATTTTTAAATCTAAATAACTGATAAAGTTGTACAGCGCAGCGCGTGACGTCATGAACCTGTCGGTAGTCAAATTATTTTATAAACGTTAGTCCATTGAAATGTTACAATTTTAGGACCGAATATTGCATATGTTAGTTAAAATTACAAGTTATAGGGCGAACATCTTTAATTTTTAATTTAGGGCAAATTATATCAACATATTTGTAGGTAAAACAATTTGGTGCAAATTATGTCTTTACAATTTTTTTATAAGACGCAAAGTTTCCGAGATATCGGGAAAAAACCGTTTTCAGTTTTCATCCCTTTTTCCAAGATGGCGGCCGGGTGGGGACAAACAAAGGTGGCAAAATTTACCCCCCAAATATGTCACAAAAATAAAATTGCGTTCTCTTAAAAAATGCAAAGCTCATGTAACATTTCAGTTTTTGTCTGAAGCTTTGCGTATATTTTTTATAACTTTCTAATCCGATCGGAAGCGATTTCAATTATTTTAGAATAGAGGTATTTTTACTATGGGACCAAACCGGATGTTTTTCGGTTTCTAGAAAAAAAATATCAGGCCGTCAAGTCTGTAATTTGAATCGTCTCAGAATTACAATTACATTGTGCCAAAATGGCCGCTTTGACAAAATAAGCAGCCACAGTTAGTGTTACACAAATCTAAAACTTTAAATACTAACTCTGATCTATTCTAGGACGAAACCGCCATTTCGGAACAATGCAATTGTAATTCTGACACGGTTCAAATTACTAAACTTAACTTATTTACTAATGAATTAGGTTTTGTTTTTACGACCGCGGGATTTTTTTCTATAAAATAGCTGTTTTTTTCCTTCACGAGTGTTACGGGTGGCGCCATAGTAAAGGTCGTTCGTCATGATGAGTACTATGACCCCGTTTTGACCCAGCACACCCCTAACTGATAATCATGAATAGAGATGATTTAAAATGTGTTTAATTATTACATACATACTTACTTATGTTTTTTTTTTGGTCATTGTTAATGTGGTTTTTTTTTCTTTATGATTGTTTTCTAGGCTATTTAGTATTATTCGTGTGCTGTGAAAAAAAAAAACAATATATTTTCGTTACAAATATTTTATTGTTTAATTTCTACATTTTATACAACATGAACCAGAGTTAATTAGTTTTATAAACATATTTGAAAAAATACCATCTAAGTAAACAAGTGGTTAAAAGTGACTTCGAAAAACCCGATTGCAAGAACTTTAGAGCGACGTATCTTAACAAGTGACATCGCGGGATGCAGCTAGTATAGCCTTTGAGCATCTGCAGATGAAGACGAATCTATTGACACCACTCACATAAAAATACGACGAGCCGTTTAGACTCTAAGGCTTGTCAAAAAATATACATAAATACCTACATAAGACTCGAAAAAAATAACCCTCCTTCTTTCGCAATCGGGTAAAAAGCATAATTTTTCAAGAAGAACAATTCAATTCGATCGAAGCAGGTTGATGACATTTTTAGCCCGAATTTGAAGAGTAATAAGGTATCTCAACTAACGCAAAGCTTGTGAAAATATCTTAAATTATAACATTAAGAATAGATTGTACATCAAGATACAATTTAAAAAATAATCGAATGTAAAATTTGACGTTTTCTACCGAGCTTTAGGTAATTTGTGTTGCAAAATTCCGATAGGATTCGATCCGAACCGCGTTGTGAATGAAGGTGCTGCAGCTTGATTCAGCAAGCTTTGAATCGATGATTTGCCTCGAAAAATCTTTCGTCTTCGTAAATAAAGAAACACGTCACCGCAGCGCCCACTATGCCCAGCTTTAAGTCACGACTCAAGCGCTGGCTGATTGAGTTCTATAGAATTCATAAAATTTAAGTCTAATTTGTAAATAATATTACCAAAAAATTTGATTGCAGTGATTAATTTATTTGTTGTCGGTACATACTAATGCTACATGTGCGGAATGAACTAAGTATGCATATACCTTATTTACATAAAATTGTCCTGTAATAATTATTAAGTATCAATAAATTGAGTATGAGTATGAACACTGAAGACTTTTAGCTAATCGTCGACTCAAAGCTTTTGAATGATTCAGAATCGGCATGCTTTTTCAAGATTCGGTCAAAATTGTTCGTCGTCGTCTTCCTCCCATTTGTTAGTTTCCAGTTGTTTAACTTCGAAACCAAACGGACAGCACACCTCCTTGTCAGCGCAGCGCCTGGAAACAAACATTTAATAACAGTCAAGTTCGTGTCGATGAGCATTATTTGGTTAGGACACTACCTGTAGTGCTTTGTTGGACACTACTGCAGCCTCTTTTCAATAATCAAGACTGATTCCTTTTTAATAAGAACATCAAAACACTGGAATATCCTGCGTTTCTCTGTTTCCTGACAGATATAACTCATGTGTGTTCAAGCGATTTCATTAAGTTTTACTAGGTAAACGTGCTGCATCTTCGGCTGCATATACACTTACCATCAGTTGAGATCGTGGTCAAACTTAGCCTAGTTAGTTATAAAAGAAATAGAAACAGCAAGCTTTGGATCGACGATTAGCTTCGAGAAGTCTTCCGTTATCATAGTACTCGTAGGTACCTACTTTTTACTTATTCTCTAACGAGCAGGTTCAGATTCATTTATTGTTCAATGTGTTACATACTTAAACTGGTCTTACAAATAAGGCCCTTTGTAAACTTTACCAAAATCGGTCCTGAAGTTATGGTTTTAAAATCAATGTCCTAATTTAACATAAATTATAGGAGAATAGTCACACTTACTTACTTGTGTTAACTGCCCATGTCATGAAATAAAATTGTTATCTACAAATACATAAAGAGTAAATTCTGTGACTGACTGACATTAGCTAGTAATCAACGCCGAGCCTCAGCCGACGCAAATACGACAGGGTGTTATTTGACATTTTGTGTTTGTCTATGGCATCGTACCTCCCAATCGGACGGACTGAATTTGATATTGATTTTATTGTTGGAATGGTATATTAGTCGGGAGTGTTCTTAGCTACGTTTGATGAAAATCGGTTCAAGATGGCCGTCGCCACAAAATGGCGTAGCAAATTTTTTTCACAACTCCCTATGTATAGGTATTGAAATCGAAAGGGCTTGACTAGTAGAATACTATAATTACATTATGATAATTCCAAATCCAAGATGGCTGCCACAACAAATGTCGAGTGTTTATTGAAATGTTCAACTTGGGTACTTGTTTAAATAGAGGGTTAATTCTAAAATGTAAATGAATAAGACTGGAAAATACTTTAAATAGTATATAATAGTCAAAAAACCTAAAACTTAAGTTTAGTAACTTTATTTCCTGATTAAAATCAAATTTTTGGGATTTTGTATCAAAGTTTGCATACTTAATTTGAGTTAAGTTTTCGAATCTGATGGGAAATGCTATCTGCATCAGGTAGCAGGTTTACAAATCTGATAAAATTACAAGTACTAAGCTAAAAGAGGGCCACTATACTCATCATTACCAACAACTTTCATTATGGGTCCAACCCTGAATTCAAGCTGTTCCATACAAACAGTTCATCTGTCATTGACAAAATATGTGAAACAGCTTTTTGTCTAATTCAGAGTTGGTCTGTAGTAAAATTCATTAAGATGAGTATAGTGACCCCCTTTCGGCTTAGTACACCCCTAGCCCAAAAACCTGTATATTTTGTCATTTAACAACAGTGATACCATTTATTCATTGTTAACTCTGTAGTACTAAAAGTTTTCTCGCAGTTGGTGCAAGTCCAATCAGGTTCATTCGCATGATACATATCGTAATGCTCCCTTAAAGCGGTACATATATCCACACTACCAAATTTCAACTTGCACTCAATACACTCCACTGTCATATAGATCTGGTTATCCGTAGGATCAATCTCTCCGACTTTCCCAAAATTGATCACATGCATGGGTGCCAACGTCTCTTCTATATACAGATCGTATATACTGTTATCTTTTTCCTCTACTTGTTTTCTTAGCTTTCTGTAATACGGATATTTGTTTGAATGCTGACGGTACGCTCCAGGGATTTTAATATCTCTATCGAACGCAGCGATATCAGTCTTCGCTATGTTAATTAACGTTTGTAATATAATCTGGACTTCGTTATTGTGTTGTTGGATTTGCAATAATTCGTCAAATTTGGACAATAATTCTTCTTTACCAATCCTCCTGGTCCGTGACGATATGCGTTTCTGGTTTTCAATTTGTATACATGACCTGAGTTCACGTTTCAAATCTCTCGGTCCACTTTTAGCGTTGACTAGCACATGTTTTAGTAGATGATTTGTTGACCTTGTAAACAGTAATGCCTTGCAATCGACTGACACTGAAATGCTCCACCAGTTTAATATGGATTCTATGGGTAGTTTGTTTACGATTATTGATGAAGGTGCAAATTCTGTCAAATTGAAGACGTTGGTTTCTTCGCTATTAATATTGGTAGAAGTAGGATGGCTCAGTATTAGTTCGTTTAATTGTTTCCTTGTACAGAAAACCTCGAGTGTGATATCGCTTGTGTTTATCTTTTCCATTCTTTTTGTGTTCTCTTTTAAAATTTTCATCACAGCGTCTTTCGCGAGCGGTTTAGTTGCTTCCAACTGTACTGTCAGATAGCTTTTAAGCTCTATGTATTTGCTTTCGAGGGTTTTCTTAATAGATTTGTTTGCGTTTTTTTTTCGTAATGTATTAATGCCTTGATCGAATTCGTCCCATTTCGGCCAGTCTTTCAGGAACCTGAAACATGACACAAAATGTTATGATTAAAAATATAATATACAGGGCATTTTGATATAGTCAGACTATGATAGATAGATGCTTCTATGTTTGTTTATTTATTTAGAGCCTATATCATATTGAATTCATTAACTGTCCAATGCATTGCACAAATTGTCCTTAAAGGTTTGCAAGACATAGTTGATTGTCGTATAGCCATTTATTCATAATTAAGAATGTATGAATGTAGCAGTGATCACATTTTCAGGCAACCTGTTCTAGTTGTTCGTGTTACTGAGGATATGGTAAGCTGTATTCGTGATGCATGAGTTCAGTCGAGTTTCATTTCATGTCCTCTGACCTGTCTATATCGTATACTATCTTACTTATATCATAAATGCGAAATTTGTAAGAATGTAGGGATATATGTCTGTTGCTCTTTCACGCAAAAATTGTACAACATGGATGAAATTTGGTACGGAGATAGCTAAGACCCTGGGTTGATACAGGCTATTTTTTATCCTGTATTAAACTATCTCAGACTGGACTCCACAACAAAAGCGAAGTAAATTGTGTGGAGATCTGAGGAGGATGGGCAAGCTGACAAGTTGGAGAAAAGCAGCCAGAGACAGAGCAAGACGGCGAAAATAGTGGAGGAGGCCAAGACTCACATTGGGTTGTAGCGCCACAGGAATTAAGTAAGTATTAACGCGGGTAACACCGCAGGGCGCAGCTAGTAATGAATATTACTAATATGATCTTTTATGAGTGATAGTAACATGCCGTCTCCATCTTAGGGCTACTATGGTACTACATGATAATGTTAACACATTCCCTATACATGACCCATCGGTGACGCATTTTAAGTTTCTTATCATAAATTATGCAATTGAATTTGTACACATGAGAGTTTATCCCATGCCATATCATTCCTGTACCCATCGAGAGATATATTCTGTATTTGTGCCTTAACCATAAAGGATCATACCCATAATTCTAGCAACACAGATAATATGTTAAATTGTAGGTCTATATAGTAATTTGTAGGAAAGCAATTGTAGGCTATTAACATGACCTTCAAGCGCCTTAAAAGTGAACAGTCGAAGGTTGTCTAAATAAAGACGTACGAAAGGAAATAGACAAAACAATACGCACCTAAAACATGCGTCTTATTTTTTTTTTTTTGATGACTTTTGTATGTGAAAAGACCCTCTAGTTTTTAATAAGTTTTTACCCGACTGCGAAAGAAGGAGGGTTATGTTTTTTGAGTCTATGTATAAATATAATAATATAATGCTATGCCCTATTGCCTAAACCCCTTGCCGAATTTTTATGTGAGTGTTGTTAACAGATTCATCTTATGTCACAAGAGTGACATTGGGAACATAAAAAATAATAAGGATGATGATGATAATAATACACAGGTTTAATGATTTAGCAGTTGGGTTTGTTCAAACTCGCTTCTTGTTTAAAATAGGGTGTTCAACTATGGTTATCAATATTTTTCTCTAAGCAACGTGTTAAAAACCTGTACCTGGTGCTCATGTTTTTGTTTAAAACATCAGTCCCCCTGAATAGTTAATGTAGTATGGGTGTGTTCCCTAACTTGAACAGAGTTATTATTAAAATGCAAAAATGAGCTTACCTCTTTACAACATTCAGGTAAATGTCCACCTCTAACTCATGCAGCAATGTAATGTCAATATCAAATTCTTTAAGCAGAATGGATATGATCTGAGCATTAGTCAAGACTGTGTTTTGTTTGTTATCATTGCTGATGAGTCGCTGGAACAGCTGCATTATTGGACGACCTGGAATTGTAAAATGTATGAAGTACATTTTAGTTTATAAGCCATTTCAAAAAACGAAGATTTTCTCGCCATAATCTGTATCTATATTTATCAATGCTTAGACGTAAGAAGTAGAAGTTTTGTGGTAAATTTAATATAAGCGACTACTTAAATCTATCTATGGACAAACTTAATAGTTAATATGCAAAGATAATCCATCTTTAAATAGATTTAAATAAATACATTTTGGTACTAGTTTTAGTGGTTATTTTATTTACCTTTTTGACTTTTCTATGAGAACAACTAGGCCTTACACGATAGACATACACACCTACTATAATTATTATACAATACTAATGTAAGGTTTTAAAATAAAACCTTTAACTTACTTTCAATTTTTGCAGAAGATTCATCGCCAGCGTTCGAGGTTTCTTCATTTACTACAACCACATCATTGGAGTCTTCTGACATGTTTGTTTGTGGTGTAAGCTACTGGACAAATTTCTTTTTCTAAATTCTTTAATTCAGCTTTTTATTGTAGTTTTACTAATTCTAATTATTCTTTTATAATAAAATTATACACAACACAACACAACAGACTTAAAACGTACTCTTTGACTACAGTCCAATGCAGGTAGAGAATACTAGAGATGTTCGCAACGGCTATATATTGACAACGCTCTTTAGCGTTAGGCTACATTCAAAACGCCAGTGATTTTATACGCTGTAATATATTCGTCCGATACGCTGAACGCCGTTTTGATTATCGTCGCACCTACGTGCAACGAATGCGACCGAGGTAGCGTGCGCCAGTTTTAGATATAAAATATAATAGTAATGAAGTTAATAGTAAAGAAGTACATAATGAAGTGAATATTAAATATTATGGAGCTGCTGTTCGAGCCATATTATATAATAGTGAGCAATATTTATCTGACTGAGGATATGCAATTATATCGTCACACATTAGTAACTACAATGTGATAAAAGAAAGACTGTCTGACTTTTAAGTATTAGTAGTAAATATGACACATTATATAATAATAATTTATTCTGCATAGAAATCTAGTCAGGCGTACTTCAAAGTTCATTGATTTATTTTATGTAAGTACAATAGTCATAAATTTAGTTTTGGTTTAATATTATTTATAGTTATTTACAACTTATTTACAGTGGTTTTATTTACACGCGTAATTTACTACGTCGCACAAGGTTAAACTTGCAATCAGCACGAAATTCAAAAACGTATCTAACTAACGTATAAAACGCGGATTATAACATAACTATCTACTTAATATTTCAAAAGAGTTTTAAAGCCCGTCATATCATCGCTGGACAGTGGACATACTAATTCAAGTGCTTAAGCCGATGCCTTAAAGTATAATTTCAAATGAACGTGTTATAACCTAAACAACACACTCAATCAATTCCTAAACACAAATATTCAAAAATAGTTCTTAAGCCGGCATCACTTCGCATGAATATTATACTGCGAAGTGAGCCGCGCGCGAGTGTGCGAGCAGTTATCCATCACGTGAGCAGTAAGGACACGAGCAGTGACAGTTTTAAAAAATAGCATAGCGCTCGCCAAGTCGAATATATTTAAATAACAAGTTGTTTGGCTATATATTAATAATAAGTTTTTTTATCGGCTATGTAATATAACGAACACCTCTAAATGCAGGGATGTGACAGCTCAGCTCAGAAAAAAAACAGCTTTTACAGAAACGGGGGGCGTGACGAATGACAATCCGCCATCTTATTATTGTGTCAGCAGTCCAATATATAGTCAATGTCAGGAGCGGAACGGAGCCTCGTTCGTTCGATTCGTGTCATTTCATGATAATATTGTTATTGTCGGTTGATTTTTATAGTTCTTTTTACAGATTTCTTTAAAACAACGACTAGGCTTGGCTTTACTGTATCTGACGCAGAGTTCGAGGTTCATAATGTTTTAAAATAATTTGATAATTTAATTTATAATATATTTTTTTTATTCTATAAAAATAAATATTATTATATTTATCTGCATCCAAAGTATTTTTTTGCGGAAATTTATAGTTTTTGAGATATTAATTTTTTAAAATCGTAGAATTATTTAGGTGTTCGAGCCTTCAGGCTTGACCCACTTGAGATTAACGTCTTGAACATCAGCGCCATCTAGTAGTTTCTACGGTAGTTTATGGTAGCTTTACTGGCAGCACTTGCTACTACAGGAGTGGGGGTGTTGACGTGTCAGCGCGGTAGTATTTCTTCGTCAGTATGCTTTTGAACTTCGGCGCTATCACAACAATAGAAATTTTATTTTCAGTACATTTTTATTTATTTAAAGATAAACTTTATAAGTGTCCTTAGTTAGATAAGGATATCGCTTATAATATTCTAAGCCCTTAAATGGGTTCAGAATTCTATAACATCGACAATAAGTTGTCGTTCCAACGGTTACTGCCTCACCATGAGCATAAACAGAGGCAATCGTTCGTATACGAACTAAATGCTCTGTGGCGTATTCTTATACGCTTCTTTAATGTTATCGTTCTTCAGCTGACTACTCACTGATAATCGTTAAAAGTCACTAATCGCAATCGTGCGTTGACTTACCTTCATGTGACATTTCATCTTATGCGACGCGCCATACGACATTTCATGCGACATTTATTGCGACGTTTCATGCGACATTTCATGCGACGTCGCATGCAACGTTTCATGTGACGTTTTATGTGACATTTCATGCGACGTCGCATGTGCCGTACAATGTCGCGTGCACCATACAACGTCGCAAGTGCGATATACTTCTTAAGTCATCGCGTTGTTACACCCAAGTTGTACCAATCCATACGACGTCGCATGCATGAGACACCGATATGTTTTGATTTCGCATCAATCGACGAACTGCAATATGCCCAATAGGCAATGCCACATGAATTTGAAAAATTTGTGGTTTTATCAGCAATATAAAAAGCACAATACCGCACTATGAATATGACAAATTGCGCGATTCTCATTCAGAATACAACCAGCACAATATACATAGTTATAATTCAGACATCATTTACGTACTTCACAAGCATTGAAAAATAGTGCAAGCGGACAGTCCCAGAAGCACAAAGAATTAACAAGAAATGACGTGATTTTGTCACAATATTATCTCGGCGATTGGATGAGGATACTTAAACAGACAAAGAGATTATCACATCAACAGTCAAAAGAAAAACTGAGATTCACTTTTAAAGTTTGGCAGTTAAAGTTGTAGAAAATCGTTTCGTAAAATGACGCTACAAATCAACTCTTTAAAACCTTTAAAAGTTATAAGTATATGAAGAGCAACATTAGTCGCTACAATTGATTAGTGTGTAAAATATTTAGGCCCAACAGAAGACATATAAATAAAGTTCCTGTGTAAATTTTACAGAGATTTGTATCTGAGAACCAATAAACTCGCTGGCAAGAAGCTCTGTATTGATCGTGGGATTTAAACCTAAATAAATCACTGCAAAAATAATCTGGCAGTCTCAACGGTGACACGTTCTTCTAAATTTATCTAAAACAACGAGCACACATTGTGTGTGATTTCATGCAACGTGAATACTATCACACTGACCAGACGCACAACTTAATTTACAAACACGCATTGTAATTTGCAATTTCTCTTTGTCATAAACAATATGACAAAACTATGACGGGTAGACTATATAGACCACCGTTATTGCTATCCTACTGCAATTATCATAGAAAAATAAGGACAACAAAATATTGAACTCAATCAATCTATGGATTGGATTCTATTCATTTTGAGGGCGAATAACCGTCCAAGAACGGAAGTACTGACGCTGTTACCTCCCAAAAGTCTTCATTATGTCTAGTTACGCGTAGAAGATAGCTAAAAAGATATAAAGCTAGTGTATAGATAGTACCTATGACTTCCATCGAGCGCAAGGATTGTTGACTAACAGCTATGTCTACTTCCGAAGGTTTAAACATCCTAAAACTCCTAACATTATAAGAAAACCAAAAAATGGCAGACTCAATATCATTAGATATTCGTACGCTTTCAGTCTACAACAGACTTTTTTACTTAAACGTTATTACTTATAAACTCACCATATTATCTTTACAAAGCAAAATGAAACTGAACATTGAAGGCTGTATGTAACTAGCGGCCTACTTTAAAAGTCCTCTTCCTGTCTTAACTTTACGGATTCCGACCGGATCCATTGGACAATGTACGTATTTTTAACATCATGTACTGTATGGAAGCAATAAATGATCTGAATCTGACAGTAAGCTGCTTAACAAGATAAACTAAGACTAAATACTTAACCAACAATAGCAGAAAAGCTCATGTGAACTCTAATTTTATCACAGAATTTGCAACTTTACACATGCAGCTAATTTTATCACAGAATTTACATCTTTACACACGGGCAGACTTGCAACTGCATAAACTAGAAAAGAAACAAGTGTACTAGTAAAGTTGTAAGTAAAATACTCCAAGATATTCAGTGGATTTGTACGCATTTTGCTTTGAATGAAAATCTGTCACAAGTAATCAGGGATTAATATGAACCTCAGAAGTTATCCCTTATAAAGTCAATCCCAAATAGAGCCGTATTATCGCCAACTTATGCCATCAGAACTTAAAAGTATTATTTTACGAATTTAAAAGTATTATTGAAAAGAGTATCGCAAAATGTACCTAACCCAAAAACCAGAGAGTGTGATAACAGTCTGTAGGAAAATCTGTTCTTCCTTAATGTCAGGGAGCCAGATTTGCTCAAAAACTGACAATTAGACATGATAGACCGTTAAATGGCTAAATAAAGTTGTAAGGCTCTCACATAGTGATTCTGAGACCGAACTCATTGCTCGAATTTCATTTCCTCAGAGAGTGCCTCGACCTAAAATTATTGTATCATCGTATACACTATATGTTTTGTCCATATTTTTGCAATTCATTATTTGAGTATTGAGTATTGAAAAGACAAAATACGTTAAGATTAGAAGCGTCGCTAATTGGACTCAGCACAAATTATTATTTAGTGCGTCATCATGTACTCATAAAACATGGCATGCAGGAAGTTTCTCTCAATCTTTTAAGGCAACCAAATATATAATATGAAATACTTGTCTTTGGGTTGCCAAGTGAACTTACAATTTTATTGATATTCACACACTGGGACTTGATAAAAGAAATTACTTAATTTTTATTATTTAATACGATAGTAATAACAAAACTGATTGAAAAAAAACTAGGGAATCATATTCGTAGTTGATGTAACGAAGGTTGATCCCAGTCTCCACAAAAAACACTTGGTTTATAGTGAGATAGAAAACATGATAAGAAAATGTACATTAAAAAATCAGTGATATTACCATTATTATCACGGATCAACCATAAAAACTTCTGAAACTGAGACTATTCGGCAAGTTTTTCTTTGTTTTAATGCAATTAAACCAGAAGACCAACTTTTACAATGTAGGTATTATACGAATCGCTATCAAAAAACTCCAGGCAAAAAATACAAAGTATTCTCATTACCAGAGTTAGAGGTAGTATGATCCCAAACAACAGTTCTCAGCTGTTCTATCCTCGAACTACGTAGAATAAGTCTACGCACTACTGGATAAAATATTGTTAGCATTATCAAAACAAGAAGTTGCATACTCGCAAAACTGTTACAAATCAATAACAGAATTGAATTTCCCCATTAGGATAACATAACATAATTCGTCATCCTAAGGTTATACCAGGACGATACATTTTCCATAGTCAGAATATCTGCAAAAGTGGCACCTGAGTCAAAATATCGCTAATTATTCTTAAGCAAAAATTGAAGTTTTCAAATATAATTATTTGCAACTCAATTAACTACAATATGAAAAGTTGTGTACGTGGTTATATGAGGGAATCGCGAATTTGCCAACAACAGGATGTGGAAATCAAAACTTGTTTGTTCTCTTGCAGTAACTGCACTAGCACTATGCGTCTTACAATACCCGTACGTCTCGAGGAAATATTGCATACTGGTATGCCTGAAATGAAATATGAACTCCATATTCTGGAAACCAGGTAAAGGAACGAGCAGTAATTCGCATCGAGATTTCGAAACCTCAAATCAATTCATTTGATTTCATCAAGTTTTATTGTCCACACTACAGAACCACCTCCAAGTTATTGAATCAACTTATCTAACGTTGTATACATGAAAAAAACGAGTTGGTCCTAGGAGACAATATATTGTGTAATCTACAGGATGTAACATTATAGTGTGTTAACAAATAGCCTGGAAGGCCTAAACACAGCAAGTTTTATAGATCGGCATAAAACAGATGATTGCATCAAAAAAACTCAGACTCGGAACCTTTTTGCTGTACTTTTTTTGTTTTGTTTTGCGCTCGCCATTCTCTTTTCACGTCATATTGTTAAAACCTTATGTTAAAAATAAGTGAAAAACTAAAATGAATGATTCACCTCGCTGAGGTGGGATAAAAAGTTACGTGTCGCACTCGAGTGCAAAGATTTTTCACATTGGTCTCTTATAATTGGCCTCACTAACGCTCAGGATTCTGATTTTTGAATCACGAGCACGTGAGCACGCGGTTAAAAAGCAACTTTGCACTCTTGCAACACTCAATCGTCAGTGATTCAGTAAAGAGTAACCATCCCTTGAGTGATTGGTCTAATTGTCTCAATGTATGTGACCAAAAGTGTAACTTTGTATTATAGATCAACATACATATGGGGCAAATATCAGTAAGACTACGAAAAACACAGCTGATGCAGTCGAATTTTTCAACAAACTATTCAGCAGCTGCAACGTATCCTGAAGTGGATGGGAAACTGGAAAATTAAGAAAATGTAACAAATGCAAAGAAATGTGTTATTTGTTATCTGATGACAGAGACAACGCAAAACTTAAAAGTTTTGCGTATAGTATCTACTCAATTTATTAACCAAAAAGTAAACAGGGCAGTCCATACCAAACTAAAAAATGAAATGTCCTAAATGTAAAAGCTGGCAAACAACAAGTTTGTAAAAACTAAGAAAAATAAGCTTAATAAATAATAATTGTTTTATTTTTCATATCACATAAAATCAAATTAGAAATAAATCATAAATTCTACGTACATCGATATTTTTATTAGATCAATGTTGTATCGAAATCGATACGCTTATATTACGACAAGGTAACAGCACTATCGCGTGAAAAACGACATCTGGTGAATGCCCGTCATGCCCCCCCAAACTGCTAACTCATTTGGGTTGCTTCGGAGCTGTCCTATCTATCCTTTGGTTAAACAACTATTGAAAGCAAAAGCAAAACAAAGTTTTTAAATATGTCAAGAAATGTCAGTGTACTTACCATAGTTTTAATTAAATATAGCGTCTCATGATAAGTATATTTGTCAGCGTATGTATAACGATGGTGTAAAAAAAGCGTAAATATATTAATGTCAAAACTGTCGAGGCTATGTTAGTATTCAAATAACGTAAGATCAACAGATTTTCTATGAAGATATCCAACGATCATGTTAATCATGTTATTTCATACAACTTGCTCATATTCGTAGCTACCTACTTAAAGGATAAAATCCATCAGAACTTCAGAATACAAGCTTTCTAAAGAACATAAAGCAGATACTATTTTACGCTGATCACGAGAAAACTCGTACTCAAATAAACTATCGTACAATAAAATTTTACTTTGCCACCGTACAAAACTAATAAAAAATATTTGGTACTTTGATTGACGTTAGAAATGAAGTGTTTTTTTTTCTTTTTCTGCATACGATATACACATTTTGCAAAACCAAGCGATTAAGCAAAAATAGGCCGTGTAATATTGTTTATATTTAAATTGTGTATGTAAGACTTACTTTTTGTATGATCTTGGCGCGTAAAGAGTGAGATCAATTGCGCCGGTGCTGTATTCACAGTTCTGCCTCTCGAGGCAGACGCCGCTCAAGCCCTTTGCCGTAGAACAATTCAGGGGTGGTACGGTCGCTGAGAAATAAAACTTTTTTACCTGACTGCCCAAAAAAGGGTTTTTATCCTACACAGGTAGGCATTTGACCACAAGTTCGCACGACCACGGAAGTCAGCGATAATGTAGCCCTAGATGGAGCATGCCTAGTCTGGAATACACTGGCTCTCAAGGAAGGCTGCCGGAACACGCCGTTAGGTGCTTGGCGACAGATTTTACAACTTGAGGGTGGTAGCTAGCCAGGCGAGCGATAGGAAACGCCTTACCACCATGCTATGGTTTCCTCACGATGTTTTCCTTCACCGGTTAGCTCAGGTTCTTTTCGCATGTTTTGTTGTTGGAATCGAACCTCGTACCTTTTGCACGGCAATCGACCTCACTAACCATCAATAATAATCTAATAATCTAAACCATCTTCGCTACATCGGTTATGTATTTCGAGTGTACCTATGTTTACAAAAATATATGTAGGTATTTTTCGTTTTTGTTAGTTGGGTATATCTTTGTTAAATGTTTGTTAGTAGGTAATCACTTTCATATAAAAAAAACTTGTTTGATCAAAAGTGTTTACAAACTTCCATTACGGCAGACGCTGATAAGACTTTTTTTGTTACATCGATTTAAAGTAAGTATACCCTATCATCAAAACATGGATTACAAATCAATAAACAAAGTTCAGCCGCCTCCGAGAAATGAGAATCATAATCAGAAATCATTTATTGATCAGGTATGTAACAAACATTAAAAAAAATCCCCAGCCGAATTGACTACATCCTTATTGGAATTTTTTGTAAAAAATAACGTGTTTTTTGTTATTCTTATTACTTACTGTCATCTATGTCATTAGTGGTTAGAGCATGCGCGGCATTGTCTGTCGGTTCCCGGTTGACTTGCGCGAGCGCAGCCGTTCCAAGCAACAGCGCTACCAACACGCTGAAAATTACGACCAATTATTAATAGTAATTCTGCGAATTGTTGACCTTTCGACCAGACTAATTACCCGACTGCGAAAGAAAGAGGGAATGAATTTATTAACTCCTTATTGCAGGGTTATGTTTTTCGAGTGAATGTATATATGTACGAATGTTTTGGGCAAACCTAGAGCCTATAAATGTCTTTTTTGTCTTGTCGTATTTTTATGTGAGTGGTGTCAATATATTCGTCTTAGTCGTGAGAGTGATACTGGGTACATCAAAATGAAAATCTTTAAGTCACAGGTTTAACGATATAGGTGTCGGGTTTTTTCGAATTCGCTTCTAACCACTTGCTTGTGATTATATTTTTAGATGTTAGCAGATGCCACTTTTGATATTTTCAGTATTGACCGAATGAAATAAAAGCTTTTATAACCATGGATGCTTAATTCGTTCATTGTTTTATTATGCCACAGTATCTTAGACCTTGTTTCTAATAAGGTAATAAAATCTATTTTTATTTGCATTTTAAACGAAGTATCCCTCCTTTATTAGAGAAATACCCGACCAATCGAAAATTGCTTACCGAAATGAATTCTATATATTCGTAGAATATGTAAATACTCTAAGTTTCGTCAAGATTGTTTGGAAACTACGACCTGCAGCCTGATCAGCTGAAGATCAAGCTTTTAATCGACGATTAGCTTCTAAAAGTCTTCCGTCTTCGTAAAGTTTACTATGAATAAGGTTGTAGTATGCGACAATGAAATTACTTGGGGACAAACATTTAGAAGTACATAGGCACAAACAATACCGACAGACGAATGAACAAGTATCTTCTTATTAGTTTGTGAATGAACATTTTGCCAAACTCCAAGCAGAGACGCTTCGCTCGGTCGATCAATAATCATAAGACAAGTAAAAAATAACGTACCTACCTACTTTTTTTATTTTATTCAAAATGTTAATTACCGTTTAAGATATTTTTGTAAATATAAGTAAAGTTCAGCATAACGTTAACAGCTCGTAAAAAAATGTCATTAATTACCTATCTTTATTTTTGTCTTTTGTGTTGGTACAGTTCACAGATGAAATAATAATCTTTATTGGTGGCATCTAACGGTCTTAACATACCTAATTAACACTAGATTTTTAAATCAGTTTTTATAAATAACTAAGAAGAAAGTGGATATAAAAATCGTTCTCTCTCTCTTCATTACATTATCTCGAAATGGATTTCGAATTTCCATCACTTTGCAAAAACGAAATGTTACTTATTTAACTGTAACTCGGTAACGCATGCTTTGATTTGGATGATTCTTTTTTTATTCCAAAAGTCTAACTGAAATGTTGTTATCCCAAAAATTTGTAGGGAGTGGGGACTCACAAAAGTCGTATTTAACTATAACTCGCTAACGCGTGCTTCGGTAAGGATGATTTTTTGTTAATAATGACTACCTAACTCAAATTATTGTAAAAAAATACTACTTCATTTTTGTAGTTTTAACAAAAAATCTTTTATTGGACGCCTACGTGAAAAGTTGTAGCAAAGAAGTTTTACTATTGAAATTTAATTTACATAGTTATTTTTTTAGAAAGGATTATTTAAAATTATTGTACTTACTGCAAAAAATACGGCATCAGTATTGTAGTTCATTATTATTTATTTTTTTGAGTTTATAACTAGGCATTTGACCACAAGTTTGCACGACCACGGAAATCGATACTGCGATACTGTAGCCCTAGATGGAACACATAGCACACATATGACACACATTTGTCAACACATAGCGTCCACAATTTTTTGTAGCGATGGTGAGTGACCGAGTAGTTAAAGGTGGTAAATTGCCGTGCGAGAGGTACATCGTGTGGAAACCATAGCATGGTGGAAGGGCAATCTTAATACTTGCCTGGCTAACTAGCTAACCCTCAAGTTGAAAAATCTTTCGCCAAACAGCTAATGGTATAATGCTTCATCTAGGGGTCACAGTGTCGCTGGTTTCTGTAGTCGTGCGAGCTGGTTGTCAAATGCCTAGCTGTCTTGAATAATAAATTAATAGGCAATCAGGATACATGCTATAGCAAAGCCAAAATCTTACGGGTTAAAATGAGTGCAGAATTCGTAAAATTAAATAGGCGTTTATGATATGCAGAATCTTAACATACTGAACATAATTGTGCGAACGTCTCTATATCGCTTTAATTAATAAAATTTACAGTTTAAAACACTACATCTCTGTGTATCTTTCACAATGATAAGATTTAAGACGGATCACTGAAATTATTTGTCTAATTTTTAAGTCCCACTGACATAATAATGAAAGGTTAGCAACCGCGAACGAAGTCGCGGGTGCAGCTAGTAAGAAAATAAAAGACTAGAACCGTAGGCGAGCGTTACAAAACTCTCTATCACCATGTGGGAGGAAATCCCTGCTAGACCCTTTGTCTGATCCAACTCAATTTTTTATAAATCTAAGAATTACATACAACAATGACGCAACGACTACTTTACACTGAAACAAGTAGAATTAAACGTAAAAAAACTCCCGACACTAAATATCGCTATTTTGTGTCGGTGGCCATCTTGGACCGAATTTGATCAAACATAGCTAAGAACACGCCCGACTAATATAACTATCAAACCAAAAAAAAAAAAAATACAAAATCGGTCATCCGTTCGGGAGCTACAATGACAGACACAATCAAACTTTCATCATTTCGTCGTTTTTGCGTCGAGATTAAAAATACATATAATTTAAACACTTACAAAAATCCATATGAAGCGTCCATATCTCGCAGCTGCGACGCCTTTACTAATTAATTGTAAAGACATACGCTATTAATGAACGATTAATAGTGATTTATTAGTTAGATACACTGCTGACCTGCCACTCGATTCACAATACGTTTCCGATCTGAAAACTGTACAACTTTAATTAACAAGCCCTGGTGATCAAATCTGCTATTTGAATTGTCTCAGAATTAATATTGCATTGTGCCAAAATGGCCGACATAGAATAGATCAGAGTTAGTATTAATAATTAAGTTTTGTTTAATACTAACTGTGGCCTATTCTATGTCAAAACGGCCATTTTGACACAATCCAAGTGTATTTCTGAGACAATTCAAATAGCAGACTTGATCACCAGGGCTTGTTCAGATCCCAAATAATGGTATTGGAAATTATTATAACACTATAGACCTTATAACATAAAATACAGCTGATATTTGCAGGGATTGAACGCTGAACCTTGACAAAAGATATTTGAAGGGAGTAATCATTATACGGTGTAGGAGTGTACTAAAAAAGGATTTGGTTTCAAAGTCCGAAAAGAAACATTTTTATACTAAATATTATGCCGCGAGCTTCTAGTAGGTACCTAGATAAAAAAAATACTATGTACCGAGCTTTGCGTAATTACTGATGCAGGGGCCTGGGGCCTGATTCGCGATGACCACTTTAACACGAAACGCGGGTTTGTTACGTTAAGCTCGTGGTAAAACCTTTGAACAACATTCACGAAGTCAATGTCAAATTTTATAACGTGCAGTGGCACGAACACGCTCGTTTGTCAGCTGTCAATTTAACGTGTTGCTTGCCGGCGTGTTAGAGCTTCGTTTTAATCGTTTCGAACAATATTATCTTAATAAGTAAAATTATTTTAATAAGTAAAATAAATAATTAACTAAAGGTAAATAGAAATACATTGCGTGACGATATAAAATTACATTTACATGAAACTTAGTTTTATAAACATGTACGAAAATGGTGAATATATTTGTTGTGATTTGAGTGTTTACTCTTATACTACGTTATTTTTATATTCAAGATGAGCCGCAGTAGTAAAGCCACAGCAGCCCAACTCAGCTATTTAGTGGCTTATATGAAAGACCATCCCAATATGGCTTCTGGGATCAGCCAAAGCCTCCAAGGTCGGGCGAACTTGGAGGTTTTATGGAATGGCTTGGCCACTAAATTAAATTCGCAGGGGGGGGCTATTAAATCAGTGGCTAAGTGGAAACAGGTAAATACTATATTGTTTTTGGTTGTGTGAAATCAGTTTTATGGTTAGCCAAGGAATCTTTAAAAATTTTGTTTATTACTTATTTTAGGCGTGGCGTGATTTGAGGAACAATATAAAAAAAAAAGTGTCTCATAATCACAAGGAATTTAGGGGGTACGGCCCCGCCAGTACTGGCAATGGTCCTTCGACCATAAAAGAACTAACAGAGGTGGAGGAGTCAGTGTACTCCATAATGGGTCCTGTGGCTGTCTTCGGTATAGAAGACGTCATAACAACTGAGGTAAATTTCTGATGTGTTGTGTGAGTGTATAATACTAACAATAAATAATATTTATCTTTAATCTGTATATGTGACACATATTTTTTGATTTTTTAAGCCTCCAGTGAACACGAACTGGCCAGGACCCTCGGGCAGCTCTAAACTAGAGCCTGAGCCTGAAGCCGAAGGAGTACCTTCGCCGGTGCTGTTTCTTGAGGCTGAAATGGAGCCCTCCGAGCCTCTAAACCAACCCTGCCAGCCTGTACCACAGCCCGCCCAGCCCCTAACTACTCCTTTAACACGCAAGCGCAAGCGCTCTCGTGTAGTGACTGGACATGGTATGATGCTAAAGATAATATTTTACAAAGATATAATACATAAATATTTCTGTACAGAAAATATAAAACAGTTTTAATTTTAGATAATTTAGAGAATAGACTTCTTAAAATTGAAGAAGATAAAATCCAAATTCAAAAAGAAAGGAATGAGATCGAAAGGGAAAAATTATTAAAGCAAGATGAAAGTAACCAATTAAAGAAAGAAAAAAATGCAATACTACACAGGTAAAAAAATATTTTAAGATCATTCCACTTGTAATTTATCTTACAAGCGACTAAATAATACTCTCAATCTTTTGTCTAAATTTTTACAATAAACTATTGTTTTTATTTCCTGAGCAGGTCATTTAGGATTGTTATTCTGCAAATAGATCTACAAGAACTACTCGTATGTATTCCATTGGCTGGAACACACACATCATGGAACAATAAACTTGCATATGTGAAGTAGTACTTTATTATTGCAGAATTGATGCTTTCATTTCTTCACAAAAATACTGCTTTGCTTATTTGTGTGAGCGATGGTCTTTGATTACTAATTAATACTAACGTGGATGGCCTATTTGCCTTGGGAGCCGGCGCACCCAGTCTATTCTTGGTCAGGGCAGGTGATAGAACAACAAGGTTCAATATACTATATATTTTATGGTCTGGATGTTTGTGTGTATACCATGGCATGGTGAATGTATAATAATTTTGGGAAAACTAACTGCATGTTAATTGTGAAGGTTAGCATTGAAAAGAAACTATGCAACAACATTTCAGAAGTATTTTCATTATAATAATTATTTACTTATTTGGAATTTACAGAATGGTGGATGTGCTACAAAACATATCAAATAAATTAGATAAATAATAAAACATTTTTAAATTAAATAAACCTTTGTTTTATTTACATTTTAGTCCACATAAGTAGGTAGGTAGGTTTTAGTCCACCTAAGTAAATTCTAAGTCAGTGTGCGGTTTTGCCACAGAATATCAATTAACTGCTGTCTAGCATGTATTCCAACACCAGATCCCGGCTGAACTGATATTGTGGAATCATTTTCTGCGATTTCATCAATTAAATCTAAATCATCACTATTATTCATGCTGATGCCATGATCTAAACATAAATTGTGCAATACTGCACAAGCATTTATGATCTTAGCACATTTTGTAGGCTCATAATGTAAAACTCGGTGACGTAATAAGCACCGCCATCGAGCTTTAAGGAGCCCAATGCATCGTTCAACACAGACTCGTGTACGAACATGCAAATTAGTATAGTGAGCTTCTGGGGTGTTGTCAGATGTATGTAGCACAGGTGTCATTAAATATGGCTTCTGAGGATAGCCGGAATCGGCCAACAGCCATCCAGTTTCACCACTATTGTACTCTTCTTCTAGGTATCGGCTAATGCTCCATGAACGCCACACATAACTATCATGAGCTGCCCCTCCAAACTTTGCACAGATACCCAGAATTTTTAAATCACTATCACATATCTGAAACAATTGAGAAAAATATATTTACTATTTTATGTCATTCAAAATTAGTTTTCTAACAGGACAAGATATACAAATACTTACAATGGCAGCATTGATGGCGTGGTATCCTTTCCGGGTGAAAAACGCAGCTTCACTAGGGTGATTCCTAGGTGCCAGTATAGCAACTAAGGTCCCATCGACACAACCCAAAACTCCTGGGATGCCAAACTTTTCATAAAATCTGTAAATACAAATATTAAAATATTACTGTATTTAAGAACACTATTTGAGAAGCACATGAATTAAAACTTTGTAAACCATACCTTTGCTTTACTTTGTTTTTCTCTTGCACACTAGATGGAAACCTTACGTAAGTTGAAAGTAATACATTGAGTGCCTCTACAACCTCGTGTATACAACGGCTAACTGTTGGCTGGCTTACTGGCGCTAACCAGTCTCTTCCCACTGGCTTTTGGTAACTGCCAGTGGCCAGGAAGTTTAGCGTTGTAAGAATCTGGGGAAAAACAAGGTTGGTTACGGCTAACACAGGTAAATCTGTAAGTATAAATAGCAATTCCAAATAGAAGATCACATACAAATACACTTACTTTAACTTCAGTTGTGATACTTGTGCATCTTTGGGATACTCTTAGCCGGTCTCCTAGGACCGAGCACAAAAAAATAAATAAAGTTTTTGTTACTCGGTAGTAACGGATAAATAGATCAGAATCTAAAGACAAGGGATCCGCAGAATCTCTAAGTAACCGGCTAACATGGCTTACTTCTCTTTGTCTCCTTCGTCTTACAAACCGCAGAATCCTAAAAGAATCCATTTTTTGTTTAAACTTCGATTAATCGAACGAAATAAGGTTTGAGGTTATCAATTTCTTATTCTGACGTTTGTCTGAATTTCGTTCAAAACTTTTGATCGCAAAACAATATTAAAAATTAGTGCATCGTATTTCGGTTTTTATATGAAAAAAAAACTATCTAAAAACATATTTAATAAAGTTTATTCTCATCTTACAAAACTTGCGTACTTAAATATAATAATTGCAAGGAAATATAAAAAATAATCAAAAACCGGTGTTTTACCGCTCGAACCGGATGTTGGATTTTTGAACGAAGGTGTGTCACCGAGAAAATGAAAACAAAAAGCATAGACAAGCTATCTTGTGGCATACAGAATAAAGTTTTGCATAAACACGTCATGGCGCGATCGAAAAGACGTGTTTGCGTCTCAAGCATGTTGTGACGTCACGAGTTTGTAGCATGGTATCGCGTGGTCAATCGAGAAGGCCCCTGATTCTCTATTGACCACAAGATACCATGCTCCAAACTCGTGACGTCATACCATGCTAGAGACGCAAACACGTCTTTTCGACCGCGCCATGACGTGTATGTGCAAAACTTTATTCTGTATGCCACAAGATAGCTTGTCTATGCTTTTTGTTTTCTTTTTATCGATAACAAGGTTACGTTCAAAAAATCTTACTTCCGGTTTAAATGGACAAGTACCGGTTTTTTTAGAAAAGCAATTATATTGATAAAAATCAATCTGAAATGAATTTATTATCTCTAAATGACTGAAAAAACATTAAGTGTATGCTTACTCGTACGTCAATTTATAGTATTAAAAAATTAATGTTAAACTTTATTTTAATGAAACAAAACCTTTTACAATATAGTTTTGAACGAAATTGTGAACTACGCTATGACAGTAAAATAGTCAAGTGATTTGACATCATGATGTCACAATCTCGTTTTAATATCAACAACAACAAAATATGTAAAGTTTATAAGTTAAAACAAATGTTTTTTACATAAAAAGCAGCAAGATAGATGCGAGAACAACTTTACAAGTATTGACAGTCGGTTTCACGGAGATCCACAGATCCATTTTTTACATTCCAAGTTATATCTATTAGTGATACCTAATATTAAAATGCCTCATCTTACGGATCTATAAACGAAGATATAAGTATAAAAGGCATGTGAAAACGAAATAGCTGGCGCAAAATAGCTAGCCAACAGCAATTTAGTGCCTGCAAGAAGTTGTGGATGCTGATAAACTCAACAATGACAAAAAATCATTGGATACATGCGTACAAGAAATACCTACCTACCGTTTTAAACTATAGTTTTATAAAACATTGGATGAAATAATTGTTGCATGTATCGAGACATCATAGTTGAAATGTAACAAGTTGAAACGTAGTTCGAAGTAGCGTAGTGAACCCTTTTAAATATGTGTATAGGAATGTAAGGCTATGTTTATTTCAATAAAATACGGAGTTAAAGCTGCATTTTCTTTTAGTCACTAAGGATATAATCATCAATGGTCGTAATATATACATTCTGTAAAAAAATGACCATTTAACCCTCTTATAGAGGACTTATGTCCTCATACTTATGTCCCTCTGGGGGGTTATTTTAGAGACCGCAATCACTACGCTGGCTCAACGCACTACGAGCATACCAGAAATGTACAACACCAGAATAATAGGAACGAATTACGTAAATAAATTATTAGAAATCTCAAAATTCGGTCAAAATCATACCAAACGCGCCTCTAACATGCCGGAGAGCAACATGTTAAATTGACAGCTGACAAACGAGTGCGTTCGTGCCACTGCACGATATAAAATTTGACGTTGACTTCGTGAATGTTGTTCAAAGGTTTTACCATGAGCTTAACGTAACAAACCCGCGTTTCGTGTTAAAGTGGTCATCGCGAATCAGGCCCCTGGGGCCTGATTCGCGATGACCACATGACCACTTTTGAATCCGTACGGAAATGCTACCTGAATCAGTGTCCTGATGTTCCTCGTGTAAAGAACTAGTACGTTATTAGTATATAGAGTTAGTAAGTAGGTACGTTACTTATCTTGTTAACTACATTGTTGGTAGGAAAGTATTTTCATAAACAGGAAACCAAACCTTATTAGTGATAGGAAAGACGCATGTAGGTAAGTAAATAATCCACAGTTTTGTGGTGGCCATCTTAGAAAGATTTTCATCAACACAGCTAAGAACACTTCTTACGAATTTACCTTTCAAACATAATTCAGAATTAAATCATCCGTTCAAGCTACGATTCCACAGACAGACAAACACACTGTCATACTAGTAACATCTCAACTATACATAAGTACTATTACATTTCGACCTACCGGTTGGCGCAGTTGGTAGCAACCCTGTCTTCTGCTTCCCGCTGGTCCCGGGTTCGATCCCCGCATTTGTGTATTGTATGTATATATCAGTGATCAGGTTACCATAGCACAGGCTTTGTCTAGTTTGGTACCTGAACACCTTTGTGTGTATGTTGTCACATTTTATATAATATTACGAGTAAATGATTAAAATGGTAAATAAATTTTAAAGATCTTTTAAAAAATCTACTCATATCGGTAATATAATAAGTAGCATCCTACCAGGGTTGCCATGCTACATCATTGTCGGTATTATTATATTGGTCGTTGTTCATTCATTGTCGACAATAATTATGTGGTAGATAGAAAAAGTATATTTTACAAGGAGTCCAACGCTTTTCGGGTAGATTTACAAAATAAACTAAAACGAGCATAATTTGCCACAAGTACCTAACATACTAGTATCGCTATTAGCGATAAGGCCGCCACTTGTGGCGCTACATGTAAAAGAGTTGTTTCAAAAATGTATGGAGCTCCGGCCAGGACAGTGTACATGATACCATAAATACGTTACGGGCTTATTAATCTTTAATATATAAACCAAATTCAAAATAACGGAACTTATGGCAGTGTACAAAATTAATTTCGAATCAAAATATTGCCTTGTTATTTACGAAATAAAGTGATTTACTCTTTTTTATTGAGTCTATTTTGTCATTTATGACAGGCGGTACAATTCATAGACCAATGTGAAAATTGGTGTCAACATACATAAATCTTACAGAGATGCTTAATTCCACTACAATTCACAGAATTTAGATGTTTTTGTACACAACGAAGGAGGCGACTGACGCATTTTTCATCAATACACAGTATTAACCACATCTTTAGGCATTTTTGGTAGACGTACACCGTCCTGGCCGAAAATGAAACAAGTCTTTTATATTTTTTTGTATTGTTATGTTTTGTGTGTCAACAATAAAGCGTTGATATATCTATCTGTCTATACCACACTTAAACAGTAAAATCGTATTGGTAAAGTACTCCGACGGCAGCAACTATGTAATGCTATAACAGCTGAATAAACTCGACAGACAATTCGAAGTATGTAGCATTAATATTAAGACGCACGCTGCTCGCGAATTCGCTCATTTATTCCTGGTTTAATAGCAATACTTTGTTCATGGAAAAGAACTGGTGGCCAAGTCTGTTTTTTGAATTGTCTCAGAATTAATTGTAATTCTGAGACAATTCAAAATTATGCCAAAATGGCCGTTTTGACAGTGAATAGGCCACATGCAGTTAGTATTAAACAAAATATATTTTTTAGTACTAACTCTGATCTATTCTATGCAAAACTACCGCGTTCCGAACCACGCACAGAGTTCAGTAAACAGAGTCATTCCAAGCGTGTCAGCGAAAAGGACAGTAGATTCAATAGTAACTATCACTACTGGCTATGGCTGCTATTGTGACAATAGTAACTGCTACAGCATCTATGGGAGAAATTTTTCTTCGCTTTTACTGTTACATCCACTCAAACCATATCACATTTTTCTACAAAGAGTTTCCCATCTAAATTTTATTAAAATTAGTAAAGCACTTTGACTTGCTTTAGTTGTAAACGAAAACATTGGAAATCAGCTTATCGGAAAGGGTTAATAGTGGGCTAATTGATTGTCTATGACGGACTCGGGCTCTTAAGACTGACGCCGATGAGAAATGAGCAATAAGAAGATGGCGGCCACAGACTTGTAATAGAACGCTAACGCGTTATCCCACAACGCAACATCGATGTTAGGGCTCGAACACACAGACACGATACGATATCGCGTAGCATCGTGCTACGACGCGACGGTACGTCGTATCGTGGGACGAGCGAGCGCCACGACATCGCAACGTGTCACGCCATCGCTGGTGCCGCATTTAGTTGTTATTAAAAATTAAAAGATGACGACATTTAGGTTGCTCACTTAATAACCAGGGAGTCGAAGAGCGTCCCGTACTATGGGACAAAACATCAGAAGAATTCAAAGATAGAATTAAAAAAACAACAGCGTGCAAAGAGGGTTTCACGATAAACTGCGACCGATCACACGATCGTGGCACGATGCGATGTCGTGTCGCTCGCTACGACGCGACATCGTATCGTGTTTATGTGTACGAGCCCTTAGGTTCATGTTGTGTGAATATCTAGTGTAATTTGATTGAGTTATAAATCTGTATCGTTCTAACTAATTACTATTAATGTTAGCATTGCTATTATTGCTTGCTATTATAGCCTTGCTATTATTAGCCTTCAAAAAGTCCCCAACCCGCATTAGGTGACAACTAGACAAAGTGTTACAGTTGGGGGTGTTACTAGTTGGGAATAACCCGCAATTTTGGCAGCGTAGACTATGGCCCACACTTTCTTCATAGGGTAACCCGTTGCCTAGCTATGGGACACTAGGTTCCATGATATCTACCCTTTTAATAAAAGATCACAGCTTAATTAAATGCATTTTTTTAATTAACATCAATTACAAAATAATCATTACTTAATTAATTTTACTTGATACATACAACCTACGAGCATATTAATTGATAATTTTAGATCACAGATCTCTAAAAGCAATAACTATTTAACTCACTATTATTTAAGTACAGAATTAAATTACTACTGTATTGATATTCACAGAAACATTAACGATTTATAAAGCCAGTAAAATTTTACAAAAATCGCTAAACGCGATGTCAACCTGCTTTTTTAGTATGTCATTTGGACTTTTTAGGGGCAAGTAAAACAACGTATTACTTTCCCCTCACCGTAACACATGAAAAACTGCAAAGCAATCGGACTTTTTACAGTATTTGCTGTTCAATTAAAAAACTACGTTTATTATGTTCTTTTTTTGCTTGCAAAACGTTGTTTCACTCTCCCCTAAAGAGTCCAAAGAAAATACCATAAAAAACCAGCTTTTCACTCCTTTTGCGAATTTTATTTAGAATTTACTGGCTTATTATATAATTCACATCGATATGATAGTGATTATTAGAAAATGCAGTCTAGAATATATATGCATAGAGCCCAAACAATATCTGTCATATTATTTCAAGGCCAGATTTTTCATTGCTAAAAATATTTGCTAATTAGCGTATTAACGAGAACGTCTACAGAAACGCGTAAAAATATATAAAGCACGGTACATTGGATGACGTTACAAAAAAATTCACAGTCAGGTTATAGTCGTATATACAAATACAAAGTTAGGATAATGAAATTGGCCAAAAGGTCTAACGCACGTTTAAGTTAAATTTCAATTTTTTTATGAAATTAGTGTTCTTTCAGTTCGTCTTACTAGAGATAATCAATGGTATTAGAACAGATATAGAAAACTAAATAGTGATTTAATTTTTGTCGAGTCATTTGCAGTTTTTCTAGTAGGGCAAGTAGGCCAAAGAGGTCCGTCTCTTTTATTGCCTCAATAATGATAAATCACTCTTAAGCTAGTTATAGAACTACAACCTCTCGTTATTACTTTATGCGTCTTCATCATTCCCACTATCGTCAGAAACCTCCCCATTCCCCGTAAAAACCTCTTCCTGCGCCATATTTAAAAACCTAGGATTACTAACTTGCAACACCGAAGCCATAGCCAATCCTGTCCCGAAATTATACTCTATGGGCTTGAGACCTTCGTCTACATTGTCTATGGATTTCTCTTTCTCTCTGACAGCTTTTGCTCTTCCCGGATGATTTTTCCGTCTGGCAACCCTGTGTCTTCTAACATCTTTTAAGAGTTGACGTTGTTCCTGATAATACTCTGTATCGCTGGCTGACGAGGAAGCAGAGGACGGCTCCAAATCTTTTTTTGACACTTTGGTTTTCATTTCGTTCGAACTGACAGCTTGGTTGACAGTTCTGTTGGCAGTTGACACTTCAACGTCACTCAGTCCTCCAGACATGCCGCTGGAATCGAAATCTTTCAATGATTGTTTCGTTGATTGTGATTTGAACCATCTGATGACGTAGTAAGACTTATTTTTGCTTGACAGAGTTATGAGTCTACTTTTTACGTTCAAAAGTGAATTGGCTTCGATGTATTCACATTTTATATCGGTTTCCTGTTCGTATTTATCCACTTTGGTTTTGTATTTCTTATCTTTATTATGTGGCTTACTTTCTATTTTGTATTTGCGAAAGAGTCTTTCTTTTTTTGGGTTTCGCTTGATTTTCTTTATAAAACCTTTTCTTTCGTAATACTCGTCGAATGTTATCTGTCTCGGAAATTCCGGTACATTTTTCAATTCAGGCATGGTTTTGACTAGAGCCTGCCTTTCTCTTTCTCTCATAAGATCTTCCCTTTTGCCCAATTTTCTTTTTAGTTCACATAGAACTATTTTAGTGGTTTCCTTTTCTTTTAAACCCGGCGCCGTAGTTAAATCACCAGCTGGCTGAATGTTTATATCGTCTTCGTCCGTTCTGACGAAATAAAAAACCTCATCTCTAGTCTCTGGCTCTTTGTCTTCTATTTTCAAAATGGCCGCACTTTCAATTAAATCTTTTTCGTCTGACATCTCAGGTTGCACATCCAAGTTTCCCTTTAGTTTTTTCAGTCTTATTTGCGAGTTTTGCAACGTTGTTAGACATTTTGTTACATTATCAATGATATCATCTATATCTTTGTTTAGCACATTCGAATCAAATTCCTCATTATCCATAGCACACGAGTCTAAAAACACGTCCAAACCATTGCATTTATCCAACGCCAATTTTAATTCTAGACACACCCTGGCAACACCGTTGTGAACGTCCGAGTATAGCCAATTTTTGCTAATGGCATTACCGAGTTTTTTCGCATCATTGTCTCTGGTCGTAGAGTTTTTAATTAGTCTATACATTCGTTGGAGTGCTTCAAGGTTCTCCTTCAGTTCTTCGTTTAGTTCTTTTATCAGTACGTTGTGAATCCAGTATATTCTTTCGTTGTGGTTCTTGTATAGTTTTCTCACATGTGGCGGAGGTATGCAATGAGCTAAAGCTATGTTTTTGAGCAACGTCGATTGAATGACTAGGAAGGCGTGGTGGATTTGCTGTAAAAAAAAATATATGTCAGAAAACAAGTCTTTTGAAAAAATATACGTGATTGCCGTTCAATACGGCGCAGATACTATATTACTGGATAAAATTAAAATGAGAGTTATCTCATTTTTTTTACCACAAATCACCCAAAAAATAAAAGCACAGTCGTATTGGATCGAATTTTTGCGTGAAAGAATAACAAACATACAATCACACATTCTTACAAACTTTCGCGTTTGTAATATTATTTTAAGATAGGAAGTAAGATGGTAAGAAACTCTAAGTGCACGACCGACTCGCATCTGACCGATTTTTTTTTTACTTTTTGCATTACTAAGTCTTATATCTAATAATTTTATAAATTCAGTGAATATATGTCAATGCAGCTTGTACAAGTAGAAACATCGTTCTTGCGTAACGAACAACCATAATAAAATATTGCTAATAACACGACTCTACAAAAAAAAATTCGTTCTTTGTCCTAAAGTTTATACTATTATTTTCCAGTTAGTTTTGCACAAAAACGAAAAGAAAATACCTTTTTTCGGTATAAAGTTTGCTTTTGTGATAGTTATAATAATAATACTCATTTTTCAATTTTTTCATAAATTTTAATTGATTTTAATATTTTTAAAAAGACCGCGCGGTGAGAGTGGGGTATTAACGTTTACACTGTGCCACTAGATGGCACCCGGGTGATAAACAACCATCAGGTGTTATTTACAAGCCCAGAATAACTTAAAATGTCGTCACGAAAGTGCAAATACGATGCAAGAACAGAATTGTGTGTCGGAAAACAGAACGTCAAATTTGAGCCGATTGTTGAAGCGGAAAAAGTGTTAATGCCGCCTTTGCACATTAAGTTAGGGTTGATGAAACAATTTGTTAAAAAACTGGATGAACTTCAGAAGCTTTTGGATACTTAAAAAAAAATTTTCCGAAGTTATCGGAAGCAAAGGTTAAAGCTGGGGTTTTTGTTGGTCCGCAAATAAGACAGATTTTCGCCGATGAAAAATTTCCAACGTTGCTGAATCGTACTCAAAAAGCAAGTTGGAACAGTTTTAAAGCAGTAGTTTCTGGATTTTTAGGAAATAATAAAGCTGAAAACTACGAAAAGTTGGTTGAGGATATGCTTACAAATTTTAAGGCCATGGGCTGCAGGATGTCATTAAAAGTACATATGCTGCATGCTCATTTGGATAAATTTAAAAACAATATGGGAGCCTATTCCGAAGAGCAGGGAGAACGTTTCCACCAGGACATCATGAATTTTGAACAACGCTATCAAGGCCAATACAATGAAAACATGATGGGCGACTATATATGGGGTTTATTGAGAGAAAGTAGCTATGAACATAAAAGAAAAAGTAAAAGTGTGCACTTTTAAGTTATTTTCCACTTTTCTGTAAGCTAATTTGATAGTAAAACTTAATAAAAATAATAAACATTTTTATTTCAATAGTTTTATTTTCAATCAAAAATTAAAATCCGAGATTTTTAAAAATTTCGTTCAATCAGTCTTCTAAGCACAAAAGCAAAGTTTTTCATGCCATATATTTTTTTTCCGTCTTATTACGACCTAAACTACCGAAATTTAATGCTTTGCAATCAAAGTCAAATTTCATGTTGACCCGTGTAATCTATAATATAACTATATTTTTTTTACGAACATTATTTAATGGCCAATAAATATGTCTTAATCTGATTCTAGTGTTCACAACGTGTAACAGAAAAGTGTGATAATACTTAAGGGTCTACCAATCAAGGTAGAAGAAAAATTTTAGTAAAATTCGAAAAAAAAAGTTAAGAAGACGGGTTTCACGCGTGCCTAATTGTTGAACATTTCAAATAATGAATCAAACACGCGTTAGTTTTCTAAATAAAAAATACTAGGTACTCCATACAAAAATTGGTCACGTGATCGGCCAAATTGTATGGAGGACGCAATAATTTTTCTTGAATCTTGTTCCCAAAATGTTGTTCTACGCAGGGTTCACTTCGATGTGTAGACTAACGTCCTTAAGTATTGTCACACCTTTCTGTTACACGTTGTATATATTCTGACCGTGAGGTTGTCTGTCGGCGCGGGTTCGAGTCGCTCCGGCCTGGCCGGGAGCCAGGGCGCGACGCTGACCACTGCGTTGCACACTCGAGACATGCTCACTGCCAGGCGGGACTGCTGCCGGCAGAGCAGCACGTGAAGGGACTCCACTATAGACATTACCGACGCCCTGAGAGACAACATAAAATAAAAGATGAGATGCGGTCAAACGCAAGCCTAACCTCCCGGTTCCAACAAAAGATCAGCGCTGGTTGTTTCAGCCAGCATTATGTAGAGATGGGGCTGGTTTGTGACAGAAAGCAGCCATTGAGTTTAATTATTTATTTTAAGATGTCTACACTGTTGTTTTCTGTGACACATAATTTTTTTTTCTATTCTTATCTAGTAGTAGCAAAAAGCTCAAAACTATCGGACGTGTCTGTCAGCCGCGACTTATGGACGTTATATAGCCTTGTACTTTACGCAGGTGCACATTATAGGTCATATGTCGCGGACGAGTCCTACAGTCGACCTTGACCGACCGGACGTGCGAAGTAAAACTGGGGCGTCAGATGTTTTTACGGACCTAAACTTAAATCACCCGGGCGTGATTAGCTAAGTATCGAGCGCATAGTCTGGGCAAGTGATAAAATTAACTAATATTTGTTGTTGATCTCTATGTAAGGGATAGGATCTGCATGAAGGTTTAATGCTAATTCTACTGGCCCTAATAGTTGAAAACAAAACCGGCAGTCTTAGTACTGAGGCGAATTATCTACCTAATTCTTTATGCTCTATCATTGGTGAGAAATTGTAACGCTTAATCCATACAGAGTTACTTAAACATATCAATTTGATGACGCGCAGTTTGCTTTCCGCCCGGTCGATCAACAGATGCCGCTATAGTCATCTGAGTAGTGTAAGCTACTGTTCAAATCGTAACACATCGGTATACGCATGGTTTCTGGACCTCAGTCGAGCATTTGATCTCGTCAATTATGACATTTTGTGGGAAAAATTACTAGCATTTCAAATGTCTAGACATGTGGCCAATTTGCCGTGATTCTGGTACGGAAACCAAAATAATATTGTTAAACGGGGTGACAAAACCTCTAGTAAGTTTAGACTGGAACGCGGCGTTGGCCAAGGTGGGATTACTTCTCCGGACCTTTTTAATTTACTTGTGAATGGTTGATTGAGGAGCTGATGAGCACTAAGGGAACGTACGAACGTACAATTTAAATATTCGGGGCATTTGTTGACGGAAAATACTTGAAGGGTAAAACGGGATCCTATTACTAAGACTTCGCTGTCCGTCTGTCTGTCTGTCACCAGGCTGTAACTTAGTAAACTTACAGCTGTGTATATAACGCCGCGTACTCTTTCAAACAAGCAGCGGCTCGGCGAGCGAGCGTGATGTAGTCGCGCAAGTTGGCCAACAAGCTAGGCAGCGAGCCCGAGCAACGAGCGCGGTGTGACATACGAACCGCTACAGGGATGGACGTGTACGCTAGCATGTTGAACAGCGATGAACGGGACAGGCTATGAAAGAAAAAAAACAACAAAAATTATAAAAAAAGTGATAACCAACTTTCAATACGGCGGCCACCGACATCATTAATTATTTATTACAGTTTAAAAAACTAAACTACGTGAGCGATTCTGATAAAAATTAAATTGAGTAATTTCAGTAACTAGTTTATAATAATAATAATAATAATAAATCGTTTATTTCATCTCAATTTAAATTAACACATTTGAGGTTGGCTCTACGTTTTAGGGATTATAATAATCCCTGTGCCAGGTAATCCTGCTCTTCCTTATCTTAACAACACAAACATAATATTTAGAGTAGATTTTATGTAACGATTTATATAAAGCAATGTAATCTAATATTAACTTAAGAAACAGAAGTTATTTGGTCACGAATCAAACATTTTAAATTAAGTTGTTACTTTTGTAGTAGTACCTAAGTAGATTATGGTATCGTATAAATCTATGAGTAGATACTTTAACATTAGCTAACTAAATAACTTTAAAATTTAAAATTTGCGGGTAGATGAAGTTAAAACATTTGTTTATAAGTTTATAAATGTAAATAGTTACACTTCAAAAGATTCGTACTTTTTCAAACAAAAAACCTCCTATTTTTGGGAAGTGGCTAAAAATAAAACTATTATCAAAAATTGCATAAAAAATCTATAGGGCTTAATATATGTATTATCGGCTAGGCGTGTACTAAGCGGAAAAGGGGTCACTGTAAACATTCTAAGGAACAACTTTCACAATGTGACCAACTCTAATTCGAGAAAAAATAATCAGCTGTTTCATACATTTTGTCGACGACCGATCAACTATGGAACAGCTGATTTTTATTTCTCGAATTCAGAGTAACCCCCTTTCGGCTTAGTACACGCCTAGCCGATAAACCCTGTATATAAATTGTAAATGTACCTCCTAACTGGAAACACAGCAACGCACGCGGCCAGCGAAGCCATGGCTACAACACCCTCCCCTGTAACAAAACAATAAATGCATTTTACACTCTTAGCTCCCCATTAGGATTTCTCCTGTGTCGGGGATGCCATGCAACATTCACAAAATTCACAGGCTCAAAGGCAGATGTACAAACTCATATTTCAAACACCTGCCACGACCGGGAATCGCACCCGGGTCTATCGGATCTCGAAGCAAGCATGCTTGCCATTAGAACACGGCGGTCGTTGATAGGTAATTATTAAATCTTTTATACCTACAGGGTGATTCTAAATTTTGTAAACTGAAAGAATATAGAAAAATAAAATAAAAATGTGTTTTGTATAACTCACTTTAGTACAAAAATATTGAGAAAACTTCGATTGAAGTCATGCAAAGAGAACGCACAACTAGATCGCGGCGACGGAACGCTCGTTCGCATGACCCAGATCTGTGTAATCACGCTTAGGTGAACATATTTTCCGTTTTTTTGAAAAAAAATAATGAAAAAAAAAATGTTTCTTTTAGCGAAATATGTTATATCAACGATGCTGATTGCGCGGTGCAAATATACGCACTCAATTTAGTATCATAATATTTAACAGTGTAAAAAAGTAGGTCCTAACTGACTGCCTTTGTCTGTCAGGCAGGCTAAATATATTTTCATAGGTATATTTTTTTTTTGTAGTCGTAATATGCGGTCATAGGATGTAGCGCGCTTGCCAAGAAGAAACCGATTCACTCGCGATTTGACGAGACCGAGATCATAGCTATCGGGAAATAGAATTGGCAGCGAATTTCACTACCAGGCAGTTCGCACAATAAATGCAGACGCGAAACGTTTTGTGCGAGTCCGTGGAACCTCTACCATGAACCGGTGGCGCCTTACAGTATCTCTACTTGTCCGATTGTAGAATGGAGATGGGGAGATTAATTCATGCAATTCCAAGGCACACTCCTCGAAATGTATCCGATAAAAGACCGATAGGCTAGCCACTTTTCAACGATGCTCGAGGCTTTAAAGTTTAATTTTGGCCAGAGCATCGTTGCCTATAAGTCTTTGAGCTAGCTTTATTTAAGAATTTGTTGACCAATTACAATCTCTCAGCGAGCTGAAACGTCTATGTTTTTTTTTATATTTCTCATTGGTACATAATGATTATTTAAATTTGGTATATGCAGTTTTATTGAATTGTTTTTAGTTCATTTATATAGATAGTTGTAGGGCAGGGGTACACCATCGACGTGATTGTTCTCATGTAGTCCAATCCGTCCAAAGGTTGCCTGGAAGAATTCGCTTAAGGCCGCCCAATGTACTACCAATGTTTTTTTTAAATGTCTGTATTTAGTATATATTATTTTTTTAATGTGCCTACAATAAAGTTATATTTGAATTGCAATTTGATATTTGCTAAGAATCAATGTAAAGTATAAACCACTGTACTACCTGTGGTGAACCATCCCCCCCGCATGCCCCCCGAGTGGGCCCACACCTGCTCCCCCGAGGGAGCTTCCTGCTCCACTGTCACACTGTCCTCCCGGAACATCAGCCCACTCTCCAGTATTGCTATTATGTGCTTGCGGTTGTATATCAGCTGAAACGCAATAAAATAACTGCTAGATTATGGAATTCGCTGCCGGCTTCTCTATTCACAATATCTCAGTCTATTCAAGTCGTTAGAGTGAAACGGTTACTTTTAGAAAAGCGTGCCCCATCCTACACCGCATCCTCGCTTCACATCACGCGACTTTGCGGTCAAACGCTCCTATCTTAGAAAAAAAAACAAAATTCATTTAAAAGAAGGAATTTATGATTTCCATACGAGTACAGCAGGTACCAATAGAACTTTTTAATTCGATTTAAAAATCAAAACTCTGGATCGATTTTAATGAAATTAATATGGGACTACATAGACTAGATAGGTCAATACCCTTTCTAAGCAACAAGCAAAATCGACAATTTAAAAAACCTCACGATTCGCCATATTATGGTGGTAGCAATCTTGGATTTGGATTTGAAATTTATCATTGCACTGTATTTTACTAGTCAAGCCCTTTCATTTGATACCCATATTGAGGGGGGGTTTTGACAAAATATGTGACCCATTATTCGTCACGGCGGCCATCTTGGACTGATTTTGATCAAACATAGCTAAGAACACTCCTGACTAATTCACCTTTCAAACATAAAAAACAAAATCAGTTCATCCTTTCGTGAGCTACGATGCCACAGACAGACACACATACAGACATGTTGTACTTATAACATACATACCTTCATTTTTACGTTGGAGATAAAAAAATAATTCAGTACAGTGCAGTCATGTCCGAGAAATCAGGTAATTAACATTAAAAAATACAGTCAAATGGAGTATATCCTCTTTTTGAAAGTTGGTAGAAACGAAGCAGCTCTTAATTTGTCGGAAACTTTATATCTTTCTTTTATGCATGTACCCTAATTTCTTAGACGCCTGGCCTCCTCTATATTTATGTTATAAATAAATATAGAGGAGGCCTATGTCCAAGAAGACAACCTGATACACAACTGAGGCTGGTGTTAGCATTACTATTCATAAATACATAATGTTATGTTATCAGGGAATAAAGGCTATTTTTATTATTATGTTATCAGGGAATAAAGGCTATTTTTATTATTATGTTATCAGGGAATAAAGGCTATTTTTATTATTATGTTATCAGGGAATAAAGGCTATTTTTATTATTATGTTATCAGGGAATGAAGGCTATTTTTATTATTATGTTATCAGGGAATGAAGGCTATTTTTATTATTATGTTATCAGGGAATGAAGGCTATTTTTATTATTATGTTATCAGGGAATGAAGGCTATTTTTATTATTATTTACTAAAATAAAATAAAAGTAACTAAAGCAAGTATATTGGCTTCTGCTAAGCCGAAGTCAATCATTCTTAGGGTTAAAGTCCGTCTTGCATCCGTCATCCGTCTTTCTGTCAGTCAACAAGCGTTGTTTCATGAACTGTGAATAGCTAGACAGTTACAAATGTTGTATGGGTAATAGCACGGAACCTTTCTTGCTCAAGTTTGACTCGCACTTGTCTGATATGATGTTTGAAAAAAGAACTTGTTTTCCTCAATTTGCTCATATTGCATAGTCTAACTAAATAAACATACCATGTTTGGCCTTAATTTTATAGCAATCCATCTCCTTGAAAGAATAGGTGGTGAAAAATCTTCCTTCATGTAAAACTCCATCTGAAAATTGTATAAAGTAATTATGTAATAAAAAATTTAATTAATTATTAAGTATCAAATTAAATTGAAGTTTACTATGTTAACTGTACAATTTAATTAATCCAAAATAGATGGTAGTGGACCACTGGTGGTGGAGCTATAGTGTCCTTGAAAAATAGATGGTAGTGGACCACTGGTGGTGGGGCTATAGTGTCCTTGAAAAATAGATGGTAGTGGACCACTGGTGGTGGAGCTAGCAGTGTCCTTGAAAAATAACGACAAATTGCCTAAAAATTTTTCATAAGGACCAATTTTGATAAGAATCAGAGGTATTGTTTAAGAAAACGGCTTTTCACATGTACCTGACTATTGTAAAAGGCCAACTATAATGCGAGACGTGTCATCGTTGAAGACACGAACGACTCATTTCATCCCTGATGAAGTTCACCGAATGTGAACGAAACTATAGTTGGCCTTTTCCAACAGGTACCCGTGAAAACCCGTATTCTTAAACAATATGAATCAAACACGCGTTAGTTTTCTACATAAAATCAGAGGTATGCCTAAGGAAAACTAGGTACTTGCCTACGGGCACAAGTTTATCAAGGGGCACACAATATCAGTTACATTTTTTGTAGCAAAGTGTGAAGTGATCTTCACCTATTTCATCTGCAGATAGACATAGTCTAGTACCTGCATTCTGTGGGTTTTATTTGTACAGAGGTATAGTTTTTGTTGTTGAGGTATAGGTGGGCTTTTTGGATTCATTTTTAAACACATAAAGGCAGTAAGCTATTAGAGCCGATTATAAATGTCATGGTGGTTAGAGCATATCAGTGCAATCATTTTTTGTTCCTTAACAGCTAGATAGCCGTGTAGATTATTGTTAGGTCTATGAATTTTAGACCACATTATAGTCTAACATCAGCCTAGGGTAGTGAGGGCTCAAAATAAGCCTATTTAACCTAAAAGCCGGCTTCTGAGTTCGTAATAATATGTTAAACATAAACGTAACAGAATGTTAATCATAATCTTCTGCAGGATAGTAAGTAAAAGACTTTGAGAAATGCATTGGTGTCCTAATCTATATAAGTAATGCAGAGGAATCATACAAAAACAACGAACAACGATCCAAAAATAACAAACTGCGAGCTATTTTTACTGAAACTCCAGCAATCAGCTGATTGTGTGAAAAACAAAAAGGTTATTTTATGCAGCCAACTTTTGTAATTTCGCTAGGAATGAAATACTTACGTCTGTAACGTACTTTAAAATTTATTTTTTTCTCCTCATTAAACGTTATGATTGGAATTAGCACTTTCTTTTCGAAGTCTTATCAAAATACAACAACTCGCGTCTCTTAGAAATAAACTCTAAAACTGTCACTGTCTTGTCAAGGCTCAACAATGAGGCTCTTCTTCTTCTTTTGATTAATGGCACCATACTATTTGTATATTTGCCAACGTCAAGTTTATTAATTTTCGAGTTACTAATTAATAAAGTTAAGTCATATATCAAGTAATAAGTCATCGTGGTCAAGTTAAAGTCATATCATGTACCCTCGTAAGGCGGTGGAGACTTTACCAGGGTTTCTATGGAGATTTCCTGCGAACACGAAAACCACGTTATTCCGTCTATATATCGCTTGCCCACACTTGTGCACATAAACAAGACAATAATGGTTAATAATCCACCAATATTACACATTAAAGCTTGCAGAATCACTAGATTTGCAATAAATACACAGACAAAGACACCATTTTTTCAGCGAACGCGGGAAAAACCCTCAATGAGGCTCAAGAGCTCAAAAAAACTTTGACAATGACAATAAATTACATCACGCTATCGATGTGTTACTGCAGTTTCAGGCGACACATATATTTAGCCAGTTTCTATTATTATTTGATAAATATTTAATTAACACGTCAATTATTATATAGTAAATTACAACATGTTACTTAAATATAAATAATAGTTTTAAATTAAAGCTTAATTTTATAATCAACAATAATTTAAATTAAATATATAGCAAACCGCTTAGATTCTTGTTTAAACTTGTCCGTCGCCCCTAGTAACGCGACGCGGCCGGTGCGAGAGACCCGTAGTCGCCCCCCTCCGCGGTACCGGGAGTAGCGCGTGCGGCGATTCACGCCGCTCACGTAGCGAGGCAGGCAGTCGGCCGTTGACCAGCGAATTTTACGCGCACGTCGCTCTGCACCGCTCGCACGCGCCGCTCACCTCGCTCGCGTCCGATACACTGTGTTTTTCCGAACTTAGACCTAGTTTGCTACTACAATAAACTGAGCTATACGAAAAATATTAAATTTATAAAATTCGTCAAATGTATAAAAGGACTGCTCTATAAGCCACTTTTTAAATTTTAGATTAAATGTATTGATTATTATTAGAGCACTGACTCATCGGTCGCCAATGTGTGTAGAATTTGTTACAGCTTTCATATTTTTAAGCGCTCACCAAAATTAAGTAACCTTCAGGCTGGTTAGGGAGGCGCTGTATTCATAGGTGATCGGAATCAGTGGAGAGGCATTTACAACTACGCTACTGCGGGTCGGATGTTATAGGTGTATTGTGTTTCGGTTGCCTTTGAAAAACAGTGATTGGACTTCAATTTGCTTAGAATCTCTGAGACTAAGGCTAGACCGCTTATTGATGTGGTACGCGGGTGCACGTTTGAAAATTGGATGTGGTTATTTCTATCAAGCTCAAGCTACTAGATTTCTATGTATGTACTTAATCTATAAGGCGTCACTAACTCCATATACTTAGGCTTTGTTAACCGAAAGATAGTGTATTATGACATGAATTAGGAATTTACGTGGACTTTGCTCTTTCACATTCTTTGGGTTTCCCATACTGTTTTTTTTTTGGTTTCGTATCAAAAAGGTTATTAACGGGATCATATTACTAAGACATCACTGCCCATCTGTATGTCTGTCAGCAGGCTGTATCTCTAGAACCGTGAGAGCTAGACAGTTGAAATTATCCGATTCTTTTTCATTGTTACTACTTTTAAAAGGCTACAAAATCAAGGAATGTTAACAAAAATAACAGTATTAAATTTTTTTTGCATTTGCATATATTTACATAACAATATTAAAATCTAGAAATACAAAAATATAATCTAACAAATAAGTTCATTGTGTTATAAAAAGCCATAATTATAATTAAAGAACATTCATGATATTTACAAAATATTTTACATTGTTTAAACATGTCACCCACATATTTATTTCACAACCAACACCGATAACAATATTTTTATAGTTTATGGCGACCTGTGTTACATTTAGGCGCGGCACGATACAAACTGAGCGCACGTTGCCGTCGCACTGAAATAGGTACAGTTGTTTTGTACGTATGGTTGATTAATATAATATAGTCAACGTTTTCAAAAATATTTTTATGTATATTTGTTGAGCACATGTTAGATATAACATTTTGGAAAAATAAAGTTGTGTTTAAAAGATATATGAACTTGTAATGAAGCATTTTGTAAGAAAATTGTACTAAGATATAGTATTTTAATCACTTGTAGTACCTACAATGCCTCTATTGAAAATATGTTTAATCATTATCGAAGCACATGATACTTTGAGTAAAAATATTTTGTTTTTCCTTCATGGATTGTATTCAACAGAATGTGCAAATTAGGAAACCAAAACGAGGCAGAGCCTAAAGGTGGCGATCCGAGGCCTCCCATCGGACACAAACATCGATGAGATAAAAGAGGCAATCGAAGATAAAGGATTCTCCCCGGAATATATCAAAAACATAAAGGGGAGACAGGGACGCCCGGGAAACATATTCCACGTCCAATTAAAGAAGACGCCCGAACTCACTCCGGCCATCTATAACGTAACAGAGCTGCTGATGATGCCCGGAGTGATTATTGAAGCTTGGCGCGGGAAGACAGACCCTACGTAGTGCCACAGGTGCCAGAAGTTTAGACACAGTTCGCATATCTGTCACCGCCAGGAAGCCTGTGTGCGCTGCGGGGATCAGTATAGGGCCAACGAGTGCCCGAAACCGCAAGAGAAGCCGGCTACGTGCGCCAACTGCGGCGGCCCACATCCCGCAAAATATCATCTCTGTCCATCCTTCAGAAAAGAGATGAGAAATAAGAGAGGAGGCACGATTGCGGAAACAATAGAGCAGCCTAAGAGGGGAAGGAAAGGCCCTGTACAGCAGACCACCATACACGAGACAGCAGCCTCCTCTCTTATGGCTCCAGCAAACCCTGAGGGTGGAGCGAGGAAGAGGAGAAAGAAGAAGAAGAAGAAGAGCGGCAACGTCCCAGAGCCTCAAGAGACTACCAGAAAGAACTCCCTTGTCCAGACAATAAATGTTTTGAAAGACATCCTGGAAGCAGTCCAGTCCGGAACCGATGCGGAAACCGCCACCCTCACGGGGTTGATGAAGATCCTCAACAATGGGGGGAGATCTTAGACTGTGCTATTGGAACGCCCAATCGCTCACGGGGAATAGCGAAACAGCTGGCACTCGTCCACCGTGAGCAGCAAATAGACGTCATGATGATATGCGAGACTCATTTAAGCCATAAAGTCACCTTGAAGCTTTCAAATTACCACATCTATAGAAAAGATGAGATCTCTCCCCTGGGACGAGCATACCGAGGATTGGCGGTGGTGGTACACTGCAGACTGGTACGCCAGACAATCCCGCCGAAGGACTACAAAACAATACAAGCCTTGGGAATTCTATTAGAAGTCGCCGGAAAGAAACTGAGGCTATTCGCCATATACAAGCCGCCATTGGAAAAGCCGATACCGAGTGAGATCCGGGCCCTATTTCACGCCGAGGATACTGCGCTCATAGCCGGAGATCTTAACTCAAAGCATACGTCGTGGAACTCAGCTAAGAATTCACCAAGACGCAGTCGCTCACAACTTCGATGTCATAGGCCCGGATACACACTACGAGCCCGATGGCAGCGGCAGTATAATAGACCTGACGATTCTAAACGGATTGAGGACTGTTCCTGAACTCAGCGTCATAAACGACCTTACTTCGGACCACCGGACCACTAGGGAAATCTTTCAGCGTCATGAGGACGCTGAAAGATTTCCCTAGCAGAGTGATGTGCAGACCACCGAGACGCAAGATCTGCTGGGAGAAATTTCAGAGAGCAGCCCAAGAGAGTACCATCACGATGCCTATTACGACGGCAGATGATGTCGGACAGGCCACGGAGAAACTAACCACAGCTATCCAAAGCTCCCTCGCCACATCATCGCACACCTCTGCACCGATGGGGAGAATTGACTCCTTGCCAGCAAGAAGATGAAGGTGGCCTTGGACGAGCACGTCACCGAGAGCTGGGAGGATCACATCCAGTCGACGAACGACGACATCCCCTCAGTGCACCGACTCTGCCGCCAACTGACCGAGACCCCAAGGCCCACCCAGCCACTTCTTGACAGGAGCGGACAGCTTAAGTTCTTAGCGAAAGACCGAGCCGAGATCTTTGCCGAAAGTCTAGAAACCCAGTCAGAGGATACTTGGCAAGGTGGTGATGCTCCCTAAACCCGGAAAGGATGCCAGAAAGCCCGAGAGTTACCGACCAATCACGATGTCGAAAATCTTCGAGAGATCTGCTCTTCTATCTGAAGCCGCACGTGATTCCGAGGGAGGAACAATTCGGGTTTAGGGCCGAAGGGTGGAGTGCCACCACCCTCCAAATCACCAAGATGGTGATGGCCACCTGCCACAACAAGAAGGAGTATGTCGTGGCAGTCTTCCTAGATATGGAGAAGGCTTTTGATAAGGTATGGCACGAGGGCCTACTATACAAGCTTTCGAAGACCTCCGCTCCACGAATCCTGATCAAAATCATCGCCGACTTCCTGAAGAATAGACGCTTCGTGGTGGCAGTAGAAGATATACTGTCAACCGAGAAAACTGTGAAGGCCGAAGTACCCCAAGGCAGCTGCATCTCCCCCACCTGCTACGCCTGGTACACCAACGACATACCCGTCGTCGGGCAGGCGAAGCTAGCGCTCTACGCAGACGATGCTGCCTACTACACCTCATCGTACAAACCAGCCTTCACAGTCAAAAAGCTGCAACCGACCCTGGATGGGCATCCAGGGTCGGTTGCAGCTTTTGCCAGAATCGCTGAGAAAGTGGAGACTCTCGGTGAACGTGGCGAAGACCCAGGCCTTTATCACCGGGAGTAACAACCTGCCAGACCCACTGACGCTCCAGGGTCAGAGAATCCAATGGCTGCCAAACGTCAAATATCTAGGAGTCACGATCGACAGGAGATTGACGTTCGGCAAGCACATAAGCCAATTGATAGGCAGTGAGAAAGGAGCCCGAACGAAGCTCCAACCAATACTGCAGTCGAAGCTGCCCATCAGGACGAAGCTGCTGATATACAAAGCCTACTTGAGGTCACGCTTGACATATGCGGCGCCGGCCTGGTTCCCATATGTCAGTGCGTCGAATAAGAAGAAACTGCAAGCCCAGGAGAACATAGCGCTGAGAACGATAGTGCACGCACCGCGCTATGTTCGGAACGCGACAATTCTAAGAGACCTCAAGCACGAGAACATCAGCAGTTTCGTCAAGAAATTGACTGGAAAAATGTTCCACCAAGCGGACACATCCCGACACCAGCATCTGAAGGGCATAGCCCCGCTACACACCAGACCCCCTGACCAGCCCGGAGCGAGAAGATTCAAAGGATTCTCCAGAGAACTCATTCCAAATCAGACGTGAGAGAAAACACAAGAGAAGATTCCTACCCCCCGGCATAGACGGTTTTCGGCTGCTGATCGAATCGCTGGGCCTTCCCTGGGGCAACCAGGGATCTCACCTGGCAGGGCTTGATTGCGCCGAACCATAGGTGGAGCCAGGGGTTCAACATCAGCATCCTCACAGTGATCCTAAAGAACCCAAAGAGACTCGCTCATCGTTATGGGCGAAGACAAGCCAGCTACCAGAGGGTTATGCCCTGAAGCCCTATCCCCGCCCCGACCACTGGGGTGAGATGAAAGTACGATGCGATGTAAATAAATCTGGATCGCCTTACTACGTTTATTGTTCGAGTCAACTGAAATAAGTCGCATTCAAGTCTGACACAGATATTTGCTGGGCACATACTCCGTGACTCGCGCCCGAAGTCTCGCGCTTCGGAGGGGAACACCTGCGCATAGCGGAGAGCCGGAGCAGCGGGCCATGCAGCGCCTGTAGCTCCGTGGCTGCAATACGTGGGTGAACCAACACATCACCACCGCGCAAGATGCCTAACGCCCCGACTCCGGGAACGTCCAAAGGCCCTTCTCAGGGCCAACAAACACGATCGCCACCTTTTCCGTCGACCGTCGCAATGTCGGACGATAGCGAATCCGACGAACAAGAAATGAAGACGCCAAGAAGAGCCGCACAAACACCCGTCGCGGCAGAGGTATTCTCGCGCTCGCCCAGCTTTCCAATGCAGGGCTTCTTACGAGTGAGATGCTGCGCTGGATGGCGTTATTCCTGCTCCGGCTCCCAGCAGAGCACCGCCGCCAAAAGCGTAATACCTCCGAGGGAGAAACAAAAGATATCCTTCGCAAAAACTGCCCAAGCGGCGAAAAATACTAGACCGCCGCTCGCCCAGTCCCGAGAAACGCCCGCCCAAGGAAGAGCGCCGCCCGCCCAACGGCTCAACTACAAACAACTCGAACTGCGTGTCAAGCCCCGCCTCACTCGAGTCAGAGGGCGGACCCGAACGAGCAGACGCAAAGAAGAGAAGGACGCCGCTATCCGCCGCTAGTGGTCGAGCGCCTGGAAAACTGGTCTCACCTTTCGCGCCCTAGGCGCTCGCAGCGAAGCTCGGCCGACCTCCAAATGGCCGACCGTATGGACAAGGGATCCGCTTCTCGCCGAGCGACGAGGCGGAATACAGACTGATCCAGTCGTACTTAATCGACTTAGAAAAGAAGAACTTAAGTTGGTTTTCCTACTCGCTGCCCGCCGAGAATAGCTTCAAGGTGGTCATTAGAGGCCTCCCCGCCGACACAGACGTAGAGGAGATTTATGCGGCCCTGACGGAAAAGGGATTTATCCTCGAGTACGTGAAAAACATCAAGGGGAAACAGGGCCACCCCGGCAGCATCTTCCACGTGCAGCTGCAAAAAACACCGAAACTCACCCCCGCAATCTACGAAATGAACGAGATGCTCATGATGCCAGGCATCATAGTGGAAGCAAGAAAGGACCCACGCAATGTCACAGATGCCAAAAATCCCGCCAACTTTCCCCAGTCCCCGGCCATCAGAAAAGAAACGAGTAACAAGCGGGGGGAACTATCGCTGAAACGATTATCCCACCTGCACGTGGAAGAAGGGGCACAGCCCCTGTAGAAAGAGCTGCCGAATCTGCCGCTACCACCCTGATGGCACCTGCGAACCCACCGGGAGGAGGCGCCTCTTCGTCATCACGAAGGAAGAAGAAAAAGAAGGGAAAAGAAGCGGCCGCTAAACCTGCGGTAACTGGAAGGAGAAACTCCCTTGGCCAGACCATAGAAGTCCTGAAGAACGGTTCGAGAAGCGGTTCAGTCCGGAACGGATGCGGAGACCGCCTCATGAAAATCCTAAACAAAAAAGGGAGACAAGGAAGCTGTGGTAGGAGACAAGGTGCCCAAAAACGAAGAAGAGGCTGAACGCTCTGGTCACGCAGGTGAAGGTAGCCTTGGACGAGCACGCCGCCGATAACTGGGAGGATCACTTCCTAAACATCACCGAGGAGATCGCCTCAGTTTACCGACTATACCGACTATTAACAGACACCCCAAGGCCCACCCAGCCACTGCTCGACAGGGGTGGAGCGCTAAAGTTTGAAGCAAAAGATAGAGCCGAGATTCTGGCAGAAAGCTGGGCTTCTAAGCCCAATTCCAGCCAAATCCGATAGCTGACGGGAGTACTTCTCTGTACAGCCGTCCACGGAAGAGGAGGAAACCAGCAATGAAGAAAACAGAGAGCCGCCAATATTTATAAACCCCGTCCATGTCAGAAGACTGATCCAGAGACTGCCCAGAAGGAAGGCGCCTGGCATGGACGGGATCACAAATGAAGCCCTATATTCCTTTTACAATTTCGCCTTAAAATCTACATCCAACAAAAACTGACCAACATAACCGGCCAACTTTTCCGGACATTGCATATGAAAATCGTGACTACCCTCAATTTTAACACATTTACAATTTCTATTAGGATAGTTCGTCTCATCTTGCAGGAAGGCAGTGTTTCTAAACCTCTTCTTGTTGATTGATTCCGTGGAGACTATGTGTAGTGTGGGAGTCTTTATGTTGGGAAACACTGACAATATGTAGTCGGGCGATAGTGGGGGTGGGGGGATGATCGTGTAGCGTAGATCCGTTATGTTTCTGAAATAGAAGACAGCAAGTTATTTGATGACCGAACGAGCGAAACTACTCGCGTACAGTTCCCATTTTTACGAAAGGTTATGATTTTCGAGCGAATGTATCGGCTTATTTAACAAATACTTTTAGATTTTCCCTTGCGCAGGAGATTTGTGGATTTTTTGTCCATATCTACGCTGCGGTATTGCGAAATTTTTGAACTTTTTGTACACAAATCCCCTTCCGCAATTTTGCAGGTTCTATGTAAGTACGTAATTGTCTTCATCTGATTGGTCTTAGGCTTTATTTTTTTGATCCCGCGGTACCATTAACATACATAAAAGGATCCGTAGTGCGATTAAGGTAGTGATTCGGACCGGATTCGAAAACTTCGCACATGAGTTCGGTATAAAATCCCAAACTATTAAATGCGGATATTTCTCTTGTATAGATCTGCAATCGATTTTCAATGTCATAATTCGGGATCTTTTAACAAACTTTGCGTAATTCGAGTTGTAAAGTTTTCGAGTCCGGTCGGAAAGGCTACCTGAGACGGGCTCCTGAAATTCTTGCGGTCGTCTTTTTTTAAAGACGCTCAGAATAATTAATTACCTGACATATCCATCATTCGTTGTTTCGGTGCTTCGTTCTACAATACTGCTAGCTAGTTCTTCACTAATTCCTCTAACTCTCATCACTTTGCTAACTGCTTCTTTTCTTGTATATTTTTCACCTTTTTCTTTGGGCTTGTTGTATAGACGATAGTTCTTGTAGTAATCGGTGAAGTATGCATGATACCTGATAGAAACATCTAGAAGTTAATACAAGGTCATTGGTGAGCGCTGCACGAAGGTGAGTGGGGTCGAAATGTTCTTATAGACTGTTTCTAACATTTGAAAACTTTTATGATACCTTTAGCATTTCTCCAAATAGTAATAGCGTTTCTTATAATAAAATGTTACTTACATTCTATTATAAGAAACATAATAGACAGAAATGAGCGACTTTTTACGTAGTGATGGCTTGAGTTTAAATAAATTACCAGTGCCCATTTTTTTACAGATTTTACTAATGTGCCATCGCACAATAGATAACACAGTTATAGTTATACCTGTGTTATCTATTGTGTAACCTAGAAATATATTTGCTTTATTAATAAGGCTGCCTTTTTTCTTTTTTTTATTGGGTCGTCAACTGGACGGTACAACTGTGTTAAATTTAAAACATTTTCTATGTTAATGTCATGGCTGAACGCCAATCTAAAAACGAACACAGCATGCTTAAAAATACACATAAAACATAATTACTTATATTACACTTAAAACATTTAATTATCTGCTTAAAAATAATTTCTTAGTACAACTAGCCTATATGATAATATGATGATCCTGACAGACACTATTGTAACTGCGACACAACCAGTTGACAGGCGAGTTAATAACACCGTCATTCGTACAAGATATATGACAAGGTAGGCCAAAAGTATTGCGACTACATAGTCGGCTACCTATTCCAGGTAACGAAAAGTTAAGTAAATCTGAACTATCGATGTATCCATTTATAATTTTAAATAATAATAATAATATGGGACAACATCCACACAAAGGTGTTCAAGTCCCAAACTAGGCAAAGCATGTGCTATAGTAACCTGATCACTGATATACATACTTATAAATACATATACATACTTATATATAAAATAGACACCCAGACACAGGTCAAACAGACATGTTCATGCACACAAATGTTTGACCTGTCCGGGGATCGAACCCGGGACCAGCGGCGTAGAAGGCAGGGTTGCTACCAACTGCGCCAACCGGCCAGTCATATCAAATAGAATATAACATCTGCTGTCTTACGCCTGAGGCTAAGAGAAGCTGCGATGTAATGTCTTATCGCTAATAAGCGCTCTCTTCGAGACAACCTAACGAAGTAACGAAAAATGTAGCGTAGACGCCTACTGCGGAATTTAGTGTTATATACATTTATTGTAACTACATATTTTTTGTGAAAAATAACAGAAAATAGTTTACTGACCATTCTGCAAAGGCGCTCGGTTCAACTCCCATGAAGTCAATAGGATCTAACTCAATCAATTTCGTTATCTTGTTAGGTATCGAATGATTGTATAATGTACCTGAAATAGGTTTAAAAAAAAATCACATATTAATTTATGACATTAGTATATTTTTGTCGAAATGAATACACTTTCCAGGTGTGTGGCGCCGTAGCTCCTCGACGGATGATGCGATTATGATTTTGTTTCGTTTGAAAAGTGTAATTGTTGGGAGGGTTCTTGGCTATATTAGATGAAAATCGGCAAAAAATGGCGTATTCCATATTTTTTTCACAACTCCCTTAACATGGGTATGTAAAGTAGAGGTTTGATTAGTAGAAGAGTGATAATTTTTTTTTAGATTACAAAATAAAAAAAAATTGTTAATAAATAAATATAAACATATCAATCAAAATCAAAATGATTTTGATTTATTTGACACTAGTCAGAAGATATTTAATATTTTGAATATTACTTGTTAATATTGCACTACTGCTTTATTTAAAGGTATAGATAGCTGTTCACCTAAGACGGCGCCCAGTCCATGTCCAATGTACCGGAACCTGTCCCAGCGGAAGTGTTTGGCGACTGCATCAATCACGTAGATCAGATCGTAGGTGGTGATCATCAGACCAGCCGGGAGTCGAGGAGACTTGCCCACGCCGGGCAATTCTATAGCTACGGGGATAACAATAGATTTTATTTATCCTCAAGCTTATTTGGCAGAGCAAACATAGTCTGTCAAAATGTTGTTTCGCGTGTCAGGAGCTATGTATGTTTGTTTGGACTTAAGAGACTATTTTACCTTGAAAATAAAATAGTGTACATACAGGTCGTAATTTTCATCAAATCGCGTCCATTGTATGAAAACAAAGGATAAGTTTTATTTTCGGAATTTTTCATTTGCCATAAAACTTGTGTTTTGGTATTATCCAGCATGCTTCAACAAATATCAAGTATATACCTGGGGTTCCTGTCTGTCATTTGAATTGGTTTTAGAATTAAAATTGCACACCATCATAATGATTGTTTGGACCAAGAATATGTCAGTTATTTATCAACTTGATGTTAACAGACTACGAAATCCCGATAAAAATGGAAGATCAGCGCTGGTCGAGCCACCAGCATTATGTTGAGTTGGGGCTGGTTAATGACAGAAAGCAATCATTTGTAACTTCAGTCTAATTTTACTAATTGTATTTGAATAAGGGTCTCGATAACCCGATATAAACAATTATTTCTTAACAAATGTATTTTTTTTTCATAATTTCATTTTCTGTTCCAAATACATATTTATTTATTTCTATTTTTCTAAATCTGTAAAAACAACCGCTATGATGCAATGCACTTGTTGCACTGAACCAATTCAAATAACAAACTTGGGTTCAAAGTCCTCACCCGAATATAATACTTTGGACATAAATAAAACTAATCATTTTTTTTTAATAGCCACAAAAATAATTACACAAGCGAGTTAACAGAGTTAGCAGAACTAATCCTAACTATTATTACAAATGCGAAAGTAACTCTGTCTGTCTGTTTCACTTTCACGACAAAACCACTGAACCGATCTGGATGAAATTTGGTACACAGGTAGATTGGAACTCAGGAAAGAACATAGGATACTTTTTGACTGACTTCAAAAAAAGTAGTTCCCCATTATATCGATAATTCAATGTGGAACTACGCGGGTGAAACCTCGGGGCACAGCTAGTAATCTATAAAGTACAAAATAGTCTAAAATAATAATATAGGACAACATCCACACAATATAGAATTAATGACAATAAAATACAAACCAATGAAGTAAAATTTCTTTGGCAGTAGGTTTACGAGTGGAGCGAAGCTGGCCGCGTTGTCCCCAATGCCGTGCACTAACAACACTGGAGGATCCAGGCAGGATCCCCATGATACCACTAGAACAAATTGTACCCTTGTTGTGATAGTGTCAACTCGACATACTTTTAACATTGAACACATTACATTTATAAATAATCTTTCAAATAGCTAAGAAAATAATCTCTTTAGTTAAAAAATATACTACAACATTTTTAAGTTAAAACATTCATCTTCTGTCAATGTTCTTTAATCAATTTATAAATCTATTCATGGAGATGTTTCCAAAACACAGTTTTGAGTGAGGTTCTTCTCCTCTTGATATTTGAATCCTGCCAAGTCGGCCAAGAGCATGCCGGGATATTACAACCCAAAAATTATTTGCGCAAACTGCCTAATAGTTAAAGAACCATCTTTTTTGTTATAAGTTAAACCGACACAACAAAGCCATGGCAACATTTTCGGTAGGTACCTCCATATAAAAGAAACAAGGAAATTCATACTTAACATGACGTCGCCAATTTAGACAAGTTATCTAGATTTCACCGCTATCAGTAATACATTTAGTAACGTTAGTATTCGTGGGACAAAGGTCACTTGTGCGTGAAAATAGTGATAAAAATACCTCATACAAAATTAAAGACTTACCACTTAAACATCCCCAAGGTACTTGAATAAACCACTCGTTTTTTATTAAATTCATTTTGTGTGTGTGAATTCCGTACCTAATAACTATCCGAAAGGCAGCGAACAAGGTACCAGCGTAACCTCAACCTTTACATTGAATATAATTTAGGTAAGCGATTTGTATGGGCCAGTGATAAGATAAAAAAGTAATTTATTAATCATTTGTCACAATTTATGTGTTAACATTTAATTAATGAGAACCAGTTTGGAATTCATAAGAATAATGGAAAAAAATAATGAAGAAAAACATGCATAAACTTGTCAAACAAATAGTGCTGCGCTTCATGTGAAATTAATCGTTCCGTATGTCAGAATTTTATGTATCTATATAAATGAATCCCTATATCCGAGATCAGGAGTAGGTTCTTATGACAGAAAAAAATGAAAGTAAGAATGAATCCGTTTGTTTCACTTAAACTCGCGAGAACGGCTGGGCCGATATTGCTTAGTCTTGAAATGATTGTCGTACTTTAGGTAAGGTTTAAAAGGTGAGAAACATACATAAATGTTAGGCGGTACGAAGTTCGGCGGGTCAGCTAGTGTAATATAAAACAAAACTGCATTTTTACCCGACTGCGAAAGAAAGAGGGTTATGTTTTACATACATATGCATGTATGTACGGATATGTAACGGCTTGTCGTATTTTTATGTGATTCGCCTAAAACGTGAGAGTGAAACTGAATACAACAAAAACATGATACACAGATTTAAAGATATTATTAGGAGTCGGGTTTTTTTAAGGTACTTATAACCAATTGTTTTAATTTGACGTCTTCTTTTATTTTTTCTTATGACATTGGTATTTATTGTGTGAATATGTTGAAATAAAGGGTACTATTAAACGTTTATAACCTTTTTGTAATTTAATCAAATTTTCAGAGTTGCGGATGAAGGCTGAATTCGGTTTACGATCGTATAACTTAGAAATATGTCTAGTAGTATTATTGTTATGTAAAGCAATATAATCTACGAAGATATTTTAAACAACAGTAGTTAAAAATATGAGCAATCCGATATCCCATTCATATAACAAAATACCATTTATTATCTCAGTGACCTGAAATGTTAGCGTATATACCATGGTGAATAACAATACTTATTCATGCTCCAGCCAGCCAAATGATTAAAGTGCCATTATGACTAGGAAAATGCCATGAAAATCTTTATAGCAAATATGGCTTATTTTTCATTTTTTTTCTGATAGTATGTAATCTATTTTGATTATTTGGTCGACGATAATCGATAAGCTGGTAGAGTAGACTAACAAATTCATCCCTAATTTAACTTTGACGTTGACATTTTAATATTTTTCCTTCATAAAAATAACTATGGCACCATACGATTTGTATATTTGCCAATATCAAGTAAAAGATTTATTTATTTAATCAAGATTAAAAGTCACATAACTACTACACTATAAATACTATAAAATCAAATTACTACTATTCTGTGTCGACCTAGCCACCATTATTACATTGTTGCAGGGATGATGTCTCTACTAAAAATGGAAAAGGAAATATTCATCAAAGCACCTTGGGGAAAAATTGCAGGTACGTAAATCACACTTGTAGTTCTTTATCACCATAATCGTTCAGAGCGTGAGAGATTGCTTTTGATTACCTTATATTAGAATAATAGGTACCTTAAAAAACCATAGATTCCTAAACTTAAGCGAATTTGTTTTCTCCTGATTGCTTAAAAGGAAGGTTATGTTTTTCGAGTGTATATTTGGTTATTTATTGTATGCAAGTCTGTATGTCATAAAGCCAAAACTCTTTGACTGATTTTGATGCGCGAGGTATGATTGGATTTGTATTCATCTGCAGATAGTCGCAGGCTATACTAGTTGCATCCCGCGGTTTCACTCATTAGAATATAGTGGTTTGAAGTTTTTTAGTTGGGCTTTTTAGTCTTTAATTAGCGACTATACCGCTTACCTAATCAATTTTTCACGTTTTTTTCAATTTTTCTTCTTCATCAGTCCTCGTCTTTCTATTTTATCAGCGTTAACGTGGGGCAGTCCGTCGAGCCCCCCCGTGCTCCTCTGCCACGGCAAGTTGGATTCATGCTCCGGGTTCCGTCCGCTAGTGTGTCTCCTGCCTGAATGTTTCTACTACGTCAGCATAGATTTACCAGGGAACGGTCGCTCCGATCATCTCCCCAGAGGATTGAGGTACGTTTACGTACCCATTAAATGGCCTTGATCATTTATATTTATGCTAAATAATCAAAGTGAATGCTTAGGGCTTTGCAGACGGTGCAGTAGTCATTTTAACCGCGAAGCAATAATTGCAACCTCCGACTTCCATTACAGCGATGCCGATAGAAATTTTTCAATTATTTCGATTCAAAAATCAATCAAAGTCTTAGATAAAATTACGTTAGGACCACAAGGGAGGTATACTACCCTTTCAAACAAAAAATATTTATTATTTTAGAGTAAACTGGTAAAAAGCATTTAAAAATAATACAGTCGAATTGCTCAGTCAGCGAGAGCGGCGAGGCGCGGTCTCGCACGCACGTCACTTGCGTTGCACCGCCACAAGTACCTCTATTATTTGGAGTCGGTAGAACATGGAACCACATGGAAACAGCAACAAAAGATTTGTTCCATTCGGTCCACCTGTCTCCGAGAATCGTCTCACGTCACTGGCGTTGCACCGCCACAAGTACCTCTATTATTTGGAGTCGGTAGATCATGGAACCACATGGAAACAACAACAAAAAATTTGTTCCAATCGGTCCACCCGTCTCCGAGAATCAGGTAAAAAACAGTCGAATTGAGTACAATCCTCTTGTTGTTAGAAAATAGCCACCGAAAATTAACTACTGTAAACCTTTCATAGATAACTCATTTATATCTATATATATTTATATAAAAGTCGTGTTAGTTACACTTTTTATAACTCAAGAACGGCTGAACCGATTTTTGAAACCGAAAATTGGTGAGGAGGTAGTTTAGAACCAGGAGAAGGACATAGGATACTTTATAACAGACTTCAAACAAAGTAGTTCGAAGTTAGTTTTAGTAGAACTACGCGGGTGAAACCGCGGGGCACAGCTAGTTTGTTATATTATAATATACCTTTCGGAAATGTTCCGAAAAGCTTCAAAAATTTTAAACGGATACAAATTTATTCAGACAGCTGCAGTCTTCAATTAAGTACTTATTATTGCCGAGTACTGGTTCAAATGATAAAACTAACGTTTGTATGTTTTAAGGGTGTACAGCGCCATCTAGAACTGTTTTCAGAAACGAAAAATATGAGAACTTAGCTGAACCAGAATCTTAAAATCGTTTATTGTATAAACTTTGTACAAAACTTTGTAATAATAAATAAGGATGCCCAGAATTCACCTGTCAAACACGACTTATCGATAATTTCTAACGACTTCCCTAAAAAGGAGTATTTAATTGGATTTTTTTTAATCTTTGTTACCTACCTGATTTCACGAAGACGGTTGTACGGAATGAAAAAAAAAATATTTGTTTGAAAGGCTAGTTCGATTTTACTTCTCGAGTTGTTCCATTCAATCGGTCATGAGGTTTGATTTTTAAATTGAACTAACTAAAAAGTTCTATCGGCACCTGCAGTAATGGAAGTTAGTTGAATACGGTCTTCCTGTCTGACCTCCCTTGGGTAGACACTAGGGGGGTAGGTTTCCTAATAAAACAACTATATCCCGAATTGAAGACATAATATATTAAATTGTTAAAAGGCATATCGTGGTGGGCACGATCATAGTTTGTGCGTTTTCAGGGGTAACAACGCCATCTACATACAGCGAACCGAACTAAACTCCTCAAAGGCACAACATACGTATACATTAGTAATTATTATTTTTTAAAAAAAGGAACTTGTTTACTAGTAGTTTTGCAAATTGGTGACCTCGTGAAATCAATAATTATAGAATTTAAATTTTTCTTTTGATATATGGCATCATACGGTTTGTTTATTTGCCAGCGTCAAGTTTATTTTTCAAGTCATTAATCGATCAAGTTAAGTCTAATATCAAGTGCTCGTAACAAGTCATCGTGGTCAATTTAAAGTCACATAATTTACCCTCGTAAAGCGATGGAGAATATGAATCTCCATAGAAACCAGGGTTTCCATGGAGATTTCCCGCGAACACGAAAACCACGCCATTCCGTCTTTATATCACTTGTCTGCACTTGTGCACATAAACAAGACATTATTGGTAAATAATCTATCAATATTACACATTAAAACTTAATAGTTTTGCAATAAATACACTACACAGAGAGAGTATAGGTCGGCTCTGTTGTAACAAAACGCTGTAATCGGTAATATGCCTAAGTCAAATTGAGAAAAACGTGCTTTTAAGTTTCGTTACCGATTGTTGAATAGTTGTGATAGATGTATGGTTTATTTTTTTAAATATAGGTAATATGCTTTCACCGAACGGTGGAAAACTTCAAAAATAACCTTATTTATTCGAAATAGGAGTTTCTTTACTGTTAACTTTTTATTTCAAACTCCCAAAAAAAATGTATATCTGCGTTGACGGACATAATTGTTTGCCCGTTGCCGTGGAAACTATTTTCGTTTGTATCTGTGCCCGAAAGCCATACTATTTAGGACCTTATTTCACGAGAAATAAAATTTACTTTCATAGCTTTCTCGTACTTCTTGCATTTTCAAACTAACTTTTCTTTTTTTTGGGAGTAATCCCTCTTTCAATCGAATATTCCCCAAGAATTATTCATTCGTAGAACCCATACACCAAGTTTCGTCTAGATTGGTTGGAAACTACAACTCATAAAAAAACCGACTGTTGTATCCGACTTCTTCAAATGCCTACAACCACATCTTAAACCTTTTTTGATGAAGTCGGATACTGAGAGAAAGAGAAATAATAAGGTGAGGTGTGGCGGTGGTGAGGAGGAACCACACCATACAAACAAAAGTATTTTTTCGATTTCTCACGCTGACATCAAGACAAGGCGGGAAAACAATAGATATTCTTTATAAACCATCTTATTATAAATGGATTTCCGCAAAGTAACGCCTGACTCCATCAATTATCTCCCAAATTTCTTTTTTTAAAATAAACATATTACAAAACTCTTTACTGTCACCACAAAATAATAGAATTTCAGACATAAATACAACAAAAAACAGGCACAAAAGGCGATCAAAAGTTTTCAAATCAGCCATCTCTGTGAAATCGGAGAACAAAAAAAAACAGATTCGGTGGAATTGAGCGCATCCTCCTTCTTTAAAGTCACTTAAAACTAGGTTTTGCTCGCGGCTTGGCTCGCGTTTATTTCACCTGGTAAAAATAGCCTTGGCAGGAACGCGCGACCGAGTATCGCGCGATTCCGGCACTCGCGGTGTATTGGACGCGAAGCTGAGGGAATTATTCATAAGAGATTTAAAAATGTATGAAGCTCCGGCCAGGACAGTGTACTTGATACCATATATACGTTAAAGACTATCAAAATAAATTAACTTATCGCAGTGTACAAAATTTATTACGAATCAAAATATTTCCATGTTACTTACGCAAAAAGGTGATTTACGCTTCTATTTCTATTGAGTCAATTTTGACATTTGTTGTGGGTGGTACAATTTATAGATCAATGTGACCATTAAAGTCAACCCAGGATACATAAATCTTTCAGAGATGCCATAATTTCACTACAATTCACAGAATTTAGGTATTTTTGTACACTATGAAGGAGGCGAATGACGCATTTTTCATTAATACACAGTATTAACCACATCTTTAGACATTTTTTGGTAGACGTACACCGTTCTGGCCGAAAATGAAACAAATCCTTTGTAAGATTGTGCGGATATATGTTTGTTACTCTTTCACGCAAAAAATGCTGAATCGATTCGAATTAAATTTGGTACAGAGATAGCTTAGACCCTGGAAAACATATAAGCTACTTTTCATCTTGTATTAAGCAAGCTATATACCGCCAACTGGTCCATACAATAAGATATAGCTCTTTTCTACCTTTTAATGTTGTCCGATTCCAGTGGTTCTTTCACATAGCTAACACATTATTTACTAGGCTTTACCGTTTTATTTTTTCTGTCTTTTATATCACTATAAAGTTACAAGCTTCCTAAGCAGTCATATTTTTGCGCTGATGCGATGCCTATTTAAATCCTTTATTATGCAGAATTCAGTAACTTATTCTAAAATAATAAAACGTGTAGGCCTAAAATACATCACAGTGAAGCGATTTACACTAATAACTATAAAAAAATACATTTCAATTTAGAGGGTGAAAAGAGGTAGGCCCTGGAACTAATATTGTATCAGAAACACGAAAACAGTGAAGGGTCTGTTATCCTCTTAACACCGCAGGGCGCAGCTAGTTTATAACATGTGGAATAGTCTACCGGTCGACATTAGACGTGCTCCATCATTAAATATCTTTAAACATCGAGTCGTAGTCCATTACCTATCACTACACCATTAAAATTTGTGTCTTCTTCTAAAAATTAATAATTAATTTATGTATTTCCATGATAATTATTTGTAGATATCGTATGTTATATGTATTTATTTATTTATCTGTGTATCCATTTGTTTGTATTGGTTGTATTTTACTTGTTCATTTTATTAAATACTAGCTGCCCGTCCCGGCTTCGCACGGGTTGACATATTATATTAAAACATTTTACGATAATTGAAGATAATTTTCCTATATGTATGCTAATTAACGTTCGCTAACTTAATTCGTCAAAAGGTGCAAAATTATATACAAAGACCTCTAATCAGCTATTACACAAATTTTTGTCGAAATTAATTAAAATTTTATTTATTAAACATCTTACAATACGTTTTTTTTTTATTTTTATATATTTTTGTTATTTTATATTAATTTCTGTATTTATATTTTTATTTTAATGCTTATGCTTATTTTGTTTACCCTAATGCTTCACTGTATACTATGTTGGCAGTAGTATTTGTAGGTGGCAACAAAACTACTTAAGATAGAGCAACATACAATTGGCCATGAGAAAAGCAGTCTTTCCTTAGGTCGACGCCAACCATCGAGAAAGTTTGTCCCTGGGATTTATTTATTGTAAGGGCAAACGATGTCTTTACAGGAAATCTTTTAAAAGATATAGGCAAATCAGTCATCATCGGGATCCGTGGAATGTGTGCAAGCAGACCGGCCGCAGGGCCCGTGATAATGCTTAAAAAATATATTTATTTTTTGAAAAAAACTTTTTATCTGGACACAAAAATATACTATGAACAAAATTTATATATTCGATGGCGGGCGCGTCCACCTCGTAGGGAGCCGACCGCGCGACTGAGCCGTAGATGTATTTCGTAGATGAGCACACCTCTCCCGCACTCCGGTTCCCCCTTTCCCGTGTTAAGATACCGTTGTTGGCGGCCGGCGCGTTGCCATCGGCGTTCATATTTTGATTTCGTAATATCTTTTTAATAAAATATCCGATTTAAATAATTTTAAAGTAAACAACAGTTGCTGAAACATTCTTGAATACGAAATAATTTATTTGGATACTACAAAGGTATGAATAACATGGTCTGAGTTTGATCGGAATTTATATTAACTTTTAAAATGTAAAAGAGTTGTTAACGTGACATAACTACAATAGTTAGACATAATAATATGGTCTCCTGAAGTTTTTGTAGACATTAATATAATCTATAATATTGTAGTTTTTTTTTGTTCTATCATAGATATTTTTCGCAGCATTCGATGAGAGACAATTTATGGCTAATGTTTTGACACCTTGAGTTTGTTTTAGTAGGGATCTCTAATGTTAAATATAATGTTGTATGTTACTGAGTGACAATGAAGCTTTCCACCAGCGAAAGAATTTTTGAAATCAGCCCAGTATACAAATCTTTCTGAAGATAACTTTTAATTTCCTAAGAGGCCATTATAGGTAACGTAAGTTTAGCGAGTCGAATGGAAGTGGTTATCACTTTTTTAGATATGACTTGTTATTTTTTAATTTCGTAATATCTTTTGTATGGTACATCCGATTTTAATAATTCAAAGAGTTATTAACAGGCATTGAAACAGACTTGAATACGAAACAGTTTATTTTGATAAGAATTAATACGAAGAAATAGATAAATTGGTCTGAGTTTGATCGGCATTTCTATCAACTTTTAAAATGTATAAAAGTAGTTATAGTGACATAACTTTAATAGTTGGACATATGCTATCGCGAAGATATTGATATGTTCTATAATATTGTAGAACATTTTTTTGTTCTATCATCAATACTTACCGCAGCGTATGCGATGAAAGACATTTTATGGCAAAAAAAATTACAACTTGGATTGGTTATAGTGGAAATTTGTAAGGATCTCTAATTTTTTCTATTATTAAATATAGCCTATGTTACTCCTGGATAATGTAGCTTTCTAACGGCGAAAGAATTTTTGAAATCGGGCCAGTAGTTTTTGTGTTCATTCGTTACAAAAATACAAAATACAAAAATACAAATCTTTCCTCTTTATCATATTAGTATAGATATAGATGTTGATCAATGTCATATTTTAAGGCCTCTCTTATTTTGTATTATTTATTTACGTGCATGGTTGCTTGGAAGAGATCGCTTTAACACATTCAGTGGCGACGACTCGCCTGGCGAGTCGACTTATCTTAGTCGAAAATCATAGTGGCAGTGAATGTGTAAAGCGATAAGCCGCCATTAAAAAACCTAGTATATATCTATAAGCTTTTACTTGTTATAATTATTTATTGTAAAACTGGTTTTTTAATAAAGAGTTGTCTTATCTTATGTGTGGGAATAGTCCTTGCTACCATTATATTATTGTCTATTTTCAGGTATACCGTTGTAGACCTAGTCCCTACAATATTGCGGGTCGTAGAACACTTCCAATGGCAGAGCTTCAGATACATCGGCCATTCTCTCGGAGTTCCTATAGGTATGTAGACTACTATTACTCGAAAAGTTGATCTCGTCTGTATAAGTTAAGGCGACGGGTTTAGACAAACGCAATTGAGAATTGAGCCACGGAATAAATAATAGTATGTACTGATACTTACCTATGCCATGCCATCTGTTTAATTCTGGGCGAAACAAATGAGCGGGCATTGGCCTGCCGTCTATAATTTTGTCAACTGTATAGATAGATGGTGTCTTATGCACAGTTTGGGTATTGACATAGAGTAATGTAAGTTCAGAGAAATAACATCGTACATTTCTGCAAGTTAGGTCAAAGATTACTATTGTACAGAAGGTGAAGTATGTAGTAATTACTCAATTCAAATATAACTTTACTCATTATCGAATAATAATAACTCGATTTCATTAAACTTTTATAAAAATGATTACTCGTACCTCGTAAAAACATAAAAAAAATAATGAGAAAATTTCGTAGAAACTATCGTTCGAGTTTGTTCGTTGAATATCGTGCGAGTTGCACCCTTCAAAGTTCCGCCATCGTAAGCAGTTGGCAGCTCATATCATTGATGACAATATTTATCAACAACGAGGTTCGCTGGGTTAGGTAAAACTTACTTAGAAAATTGTAATAAATAAAAATAAAAACTGCATATTTTATTTATAAGTCTAACTATTTTGACCGATTTTTATCAAACTAATATGAATGAATTTTTCGTTAATTTTAGCGTCTCTAAGAAAACAGATAAATACTTAAAAAAAACAATAACTGAAATAAAAAGTAAACATTTTATTTCAGTTATTGTTTTTTTAAAGTTAGAAAAATTCATAGTTACATAATCAATCCAAAAATTCATTTTTTTCTCAGTAATCAATACCTACTGTTTTTGTTATAGAAACAATGAAAATTTATATTTTATTTACGTAAAAAGCGTTTACAGTGTAGGTACTACAAAAGAAAATTGTTTTTATCTGAATCGGAAGGCTAAATTGTTACGGCATTGCCATCATAGATGTTATAGCTGATGGTTGCTACGGGAAGAGATCTTATAAAAAAAATATTCTTCAATGTAAGGAGCAGCTGCCATAATAAAAATACCTGACTGTTTACCTTTTATTTCAGTTATAGTTTTTTTTTAAGTTTTTTCTGTTTTAATGTTAAAATTAACGAACAATTAATTCATATAAGTTTGATAAAAATCGGTCAAAATAGTTAAATTTATAAATAAAAATATTCAATAAAAAAATTAACTAAAAAAAGTAAATTGGCGAAATCATCGATGAACGTTTACTTATAAAGATTATAAGAAGTGATATTTTTTGTTTTCGATTCTTCTTATCTTCTATTTGTATATTATCACACTTCTACAAGTAGTGTCAAAATCACGGCAGAGAATGTTTCTAGTAAAACACAATCGCTTATAAGTATGTTATTACGCGCACGCGGTAACTATCCTAGGAAAGAATATTATATATAATTATCCTCACGCTGCACTAGATGAAGTCTGACAACGTCGCGCACTACGCGAAGTGGCAGGGATGAGGCGGGCACGCATGCAACGTCGCATAAAACGAACGCTACCCGCTAGCTAAGCCAAAGTGCCTCATTAAAATATGTGCTAAGTGCCTAGTTAAATATATTAGCAACTTGCTTTTCTAAATGAATACTTTTTAGTAGGCTCTAATAACATTTATCTTTAAAACTTCACTTACCTATCATTCTAAGACAAAAACAATACATTAGCCTGGTGGTGGCAATATTTTGATTAATCTACCTCAACATTACAAAGTAGACATTCCACGTATACCGAAAGAAACCTGTTCAAAATAATGAGATAATGAGTTCTTCAATAATATATTAAAATGGTTTGGTAAACTAAGATAAGTATTTAGAAACATGATGCTTTAATTGAGTATATGCATTACATGATGTATTAACTTCCAACATGGCACAGTATACGGTAATGCTAGAAAATTGTAACAAAAACGCATCTATTTGGGAACCATCACCTTAACTTTTTTGGTAACCCATTTATCTCGATAACCTCTTACCCATCGAGGCTGCGTCGTATTTGGCATACTTGTGACATTGGCATAATTATTTGTGAAAACATAATATTTACTTTATTATTTTATTCTTTAATGAAGTTATCCTTATCTATATTCGCCACATTTAACGTGCTTAGCTTATGAACTATTATGACAGCGAAATAATATCTAATAATTATAAAAGGCAAAATAGGCTGTACAAAAATTCTAATAATCACCTGTTCTTCTACCCTATTTTTGTGAAATAAATATTCATTTCATTTCATTATTATTATGATAACAATAACGAACAATTGCTGTCACCGTGACGTTGCACACGTTACCTACAACTTTGTACCCACATTTTAGTTAGGGATTGAATTTCCAAAAATCCTTTCTTATTGCACCCTTATTATTTTCTTTTCTTATCTTTTTTTCTTTTTTTTTTATTTTCCTTTTATTTTTTTATTTTCTTTTCTTTTTATTTTCTTTTTCTTTTCTTTTTCTTATCTTTTTCTTTTTTTTTCTTTTCTTTTTCTTTTCTTTTTCTTTTCTTTTTCTTTTCTTTTTCTTTTCTTTTTCTTTTCTTTTTCTTTTCTTTTTCTTTTCTTTTTCTTTTCTTTTTCTTTTCTTTTTCTTTTCTTTTTCTTTTCTTATCTTTGATGGGTAGGCACTTACACCCTCTAAATTTCATGACGCTAGGTTATTTTTCCGTGGTTTAGACTCTGTGTTGATTGTGACTGTCAGTCAGTCAGCTAGGACTTAGTCTTTTACTGACCAAGCGAGCGCAGCGTCTCTGCTTCGGGCCTCGCAAATGTTTTCTCCTCTGTCAGTTCGTATAATGTTTGTGTTAAGGCCTAGCGCCTTCTCAAAAGGCAACCGCAAGATTACTTAGCGCGCCGTTGCATATCGGGTTTTATAGGATAATTACATTTTTATTCACCTTCGCTATAACTTTCAACCTGTTAACATCGTTTGGATAAATAAATTGTATTATTGCACTCCTGGGTTTATTGTCGCCCCATTACGTCCTCTAAAGTCTTAACAGTTTGTATGTTTTCTGAAATTTCGTATAAATTCCCAATCGATCTTGATGAAATTTGGAAAATTGAATTAATTCGTAGAAACCACTTTCGTAGAACGTAGTTTTGCGATTTTTTTTTGTTTGGCGGTTATTCTCCTGAGGGGATGTTTGCTACGGTGCCCTTTACTGGTCGATTACAATTATGTTTGGTATGAACATGCGAACAACTTTAATTAACATTCCTAAATATACTCGCATAAATATCGATCGAACACTACATTTTTTATGACTGTTTTGATATCAGGTATTTTTTCCAGGTAAACTGTTTAATATCGCGTACCCGGGCCGTATGTCACTATCCGTGGAACTGGACCCGGTGCCCGCGCATCATACCTGGCCTACTACCAGAAAAGGTAACAACATACTCAATGGTGACAAGTAATCACATCACACTAATATTATAAAGGCGAAAGTTTACATGCGTGTGAGTGTTTTTATTTTATTGTAAAGCGACGATGCGGCCTATGATGTGGCACGCTTGCCTAGAAAAAACCGATTCACTCGCGATTTGAAGATATTGTATCTATCGGGAAATAGAGCACTCCTCCTTCCCTTGTTCCTCCTTCACGCTCAAACGACTTTACGGGTTTCAATTAAATTTGACTCGCAGGTAGGTTACACCCAGGATTAACGCATAGGCTGCTTTTATCCCGAAAAATTGAAGCGTTCCCTCGGGAACATCACATATCTACCGCGGGACGCAGCTAGTACTTTAATATGTTTTAAAGTATTTCTGGTGTTTATTTATGTAGGTATAAGTATATATTTTTTTTGTGACGCCGCGCGTCTCTAAAGGGTCACGCTGAAATTAGCGCTGAAGAGCAATCCCCAGCATCATGCTGAGCGCAAACCAAACCAAACAAGGTCAGTTTGACGCACGGGACACTGCAACTCGACCTAATTTATTATTTTAAATGTTTGTCTACTTTGAATAATTAGTTGTTGTAGTAGTGTCCTGTGTGTACAAAATAAATGTGTTCTTTCTTTCTTTCTTTATTATAAGTAAATTTAAAAAAAAAAACTATAAAAGACCCTGCTATTATGACAACTATTTCATATTCATTTTATAGGTAGACTGTTTAACACGTCAACCTGTCTATATTGTTTAGTTACATCAGTAATATTAGCAAGTATTTATCGGTATACAAATTCAAATCATTTATACACCAAAATAGGGTAAAGTAAAGATCTTACATAATTTAACAGTTCTGCCTATTTTGCCTGAGCCAAGCATGCGAATATGTTTAAAGCTAAGCTTAAAAGTAAAGTTATTTCTATTATCAATAAGTATGTCGATTTAAAAAAAATATAACATTGTATTTACATACGTCAATAAGAAATAATTATTCGTTATTTTAATTAAAAATGTATACTATTAACATTTTAAAATGGATACTTTCTAATGTAGGAGTAGACATAAAATCGACACAATGACTTGTGAAGGAAGTCTTTCACAGTGTACAAACTTTCTTTACCCAATTCAATTCGATTAGGTGCCCTGGCAATTGGCGCCTCTGATTTATAATTCAATAGAATTATAAATCAGAGGCGCCATGTAAGTGCAGTTTTTTCTTACCATTTCCAGTGAGGCAAAGAAAATATAACATTATTCACTAAAAAAATTATGAAAAAAATATACTGAAAACAACATTAAATTCATAATAACAGCAAATAGCATACTCGTTACATAGTTTGACATTAACCTGACCTTATTGGTCAGGTTAATGTCAAACTGTTGTCTATTTCATTCGATTTGAATTTTTAAAGTTAAACGTCATCCTTCAGTCCCTGTTGAAAACAGATGCAGGAATCGTTTATTAAAAATATACCATTAAATTTTATGTACAGGTATTCATGACTGGTACCACGAATACTATGGTTTCTACAAAGCAGATAAATATATTAAGTTCAACGGAGGACCTGACACTGCGCCTAAATATTCGTACGCAAAGGTATTTGGAATATTTTCTTTATATTTCTTAGGATTTCGGTGTCTGCAGGAGTTCGCCAGAGTTGATTTTTGTAGCTGTTCCATGACACGTTAATATTTCTCGCTCACACTCGAATCTTTTAGGTTGATAGATACAGACAGACAGATGCACGAGATCAGCCACGAAGTTGCTACACTATTACTTTACAGCTCTCGACAATCTTATAAGACCAAAAACCACATTGTGGGAATATTTCTACCCAAGTGCACTTCATACTGATGAATCACAGATGGTGACTCGACTAGTACGCTGCCTCTTACTCTACCCCGTGACAGAGACCTTAAAATCGTCGATTTTAAGGTTAAGACAACTTGGACCAATGACCTTGGATGTGACCGAGGTCATTGGTCCAAGTTGTTTGCCGGGAGCTATACCTTTGATTTTTCCAGGCTCAGCAACTGATGATGCACATAAGAGGTCTATCGGAGAAGGCAAGTGAACAAGTCCTGGAGAGATGCTTAGAGCCAGCCGGAGACGGTCTCTACAGGTACGTGAACAAGACACGAGCTAAATAATATATCTTCTTTAGCACAAGGCACCTAGGTGAAAGATAAGCATGACGTGTTCAGCTGGGGTAATTAACATGAAGTGTCAAAGGTTATGCATTTCTACCGAGTTCCATAAAAGAGGTGGTAGGTAAAAGAGGTATTACGCAGAGCGAATGATTCAATTTGACTGTTTTTAATGTTTGTTTCCCTATTTCTCGGAGATGAGTGGGCCGATTAGGACAATTGTTTTTTTGTTTGAGAGTAAGGTACACTCCTCATGCGGGTTGCATTTAAATTATATGAAAATTGGTCATGAGGTCAGATTTTTAAATAGAAATATCTGATAAAGTTCTATAGGCGCCTACTAGAAGATGTAATGCTGGTCTATAACATTTTTTTTTAAATAACTTGTTTTATTTTATAATTACTGGGCTTGCGCTTGACCGCATTTCGCCTCATATAAAGCGGCCTAGGATGTAGCACGTTTGCCTGTAAGAAACCAAATTGAAAACACCGAGATCCCGAGCTATCGGGAAATAAAGAACTCGGCAACGAATTCCACGACCTGGCAATACGCACAATAAAAGACGACGCGGTGCGTTTACTGCGAGTCCGTGGAATATCTACCATGTACCGGTGGAGTCTTGCAGTATCTCTACAGTCCGTTTGTAGAAAGGGGATGGGGAAGTAAATTATGTAATTCCAACGCACACTCCCCGAAATGTATTCGATAAAAAACCGATAGGCTAGCCACTTTTCGACAATGCTCAAGGCTTTGAAGGTTAACTTTGGCTAGAGCACCGTTGCCTATAATTGTCTTAGCTCTCCTATCGTCAGACTCCAACGCTTGAAGCTGTTATTTAGCTGAGCCATGCCAGAGATGCGAGCAGTTCTTCGATCGATTGAACTTGTGCTTGGACACCGAGCGTTTTGGCAGCTAGTTGAGCTTTAGACCCTTTTTTTGAACCATTCCCTCAGCTTCACGTCTCTAATATCACGCGTGCCGGAATCGTGCGATGTTGGACGTCGCGTTCTTGCTATGACGTGATCGATACACTCAACAAATACAATGTGTAACGAAAAAGTGTGATAATATTAAGGGTGTTAGTTAGTCTACCTATCAAAGTGAACCCATTGTAGACCAAATTTTGCATAATTATACTAAAAAAACGCGTCCTCCATATAACTTGACCGATCACATGACCAATTTTTACCTACTATTTTCTGAATAGTAGGTAAAAATTGGTCATTACAATACAATAGATTTACTTTAATGGTTAGACGAATCTCTCATTTTGTGTGAGTTAAGTGAATTGTAAAGTTTTTGACATAGGTACATTTGAAATTTACTAAATTAAGTATTGTGTGAAATATTGTAATGTGACTTGCCTAGTATAACATAAGTGGTTATAAGGCCAATAAATAATTTCATTTCATTTCATTTCACCTTTCTGTTACACGTATAGTAGTATTTGTTTTAATTTTCAGGTTCACATTCGACCAGCGCATGAAAGAAGTAACAGTGCTTCCTTTCTCTGGCGAGCTCCTGGGTCAGATATACACGTCAACCAGCACTCCCACATTCTGCGTGCTGGCCAAAGGCATGCTTGAACTAGGCTTATATGATGAGGTACCATTTCTACGAGACCCCTCAGCTTGGGCGTGTGACTACAGCTACAGGATCGTAGAAGGTGGTCACGATCTGCATATTGACAATCCGGAAAAGATAGCTGATGATGTAGCACAGTTTTTGATGAAGGGTGATGTGAAGGCGAAGTTGTGAAAGTTTCACTGAGTGTTTAGTCATTAATTTAAACGTAACAATACAGCAATGAAAATACATAAATAATTTTTGATTTAAAATGCATCAGGAGGCTTAATATGTTTATTTTTAACAATAAAAATGTTTCATTGTAAAGTTAAAGTTAAGTTAATAGTTTTGCCCAGGCTCCCTATTTTTGAGATCGCTCGTATGAATACAAGATTCACGTGTGAAACTGGTAAATTTTATTTCGTAAACAAATGAGCATCGCGGAAACAAGTGAGCGTCGCGTAAACAAGTGTCGCGGAAACAAGTGAGTATCGCAGAAACAAATGAACATAGAGGAAACAAGTAATCATCGCAGAAACAAATTAGCATCACAGAAACAAATCAAAAAGAAATCCAATATTTGTTCCTTAAAAAGGACTTGGTTGATAGCGACATATTTACTAGTCCACGCGATGAATTATAACCTTAATATGACAGTCATAAAAGTGTACATTTACACAATTGGAAAACTCAGGTTAAGCGATGTTCATTTGTTTCTTAGATGATTATGTGTTCATGCGTCACATGCTCATTAGTAAGTAAATACTATCGGTGTAATAGAATTACTGGAAATTCATTTCCAATTAGTTCTATCAAAAGAAAAAAGGAGAAAAAATCTATGTTTTGCCAACAGAACTACACTACAGAACAGGTGAGTATAAACGAAATTTTCAACAAAGCTACTTTTTTGTATATCGTTCGTAAGCGACGTCATTTAACGAGCGATGAACTCATTCGAACGTTTAGAGATTTAGAGACTCTAATTCTGAAACGCTCGTATGAATATCATAGTTCAGTCAACAGAACTACTCCACAGAGCAGGTGGGAGTAAACGTGAATTTCATCACTGGCTCATTAATGACGTCACTTACAAAGGATATGCAAAAATCCCTTATACCACATTTTGAATGATTCAAGATCGAGAATCGAATGTAAAGACGTGGTTTCGTGTGAAAATAGATTTTTTAGTGATTGGATACTCGTAACGAAAGTAGGAAAAATAAGGCGAAGTAAAAATTAAATAATATATTAAATAAAACTACTTACAAATGCTAAGACAAAAGTATTTTTTTTACAGAATCCCTCCATTTCCCCCAAACCGCTCCCTTTAAAAAGAAAGGCTTTCGCGTTATATACATTTTGTAAAACAACAGATACCTATATAGACATAGGTGCTGTCTTTCAATTAGGTACTCGTTTAAAAATGTCTATCATACGAGTAGCTTATTCACTTTCCTTTAAATTTTTCATGTTACATATTTGTCACTTATTTAAATATTTCTTGTTAATTTACGTAGAATATCAATCACGATTGCAGTTAGGGCAGCGTCGATGATTCTTCCGACCGCGACGTTTGGGCTCGACCAGCTTATAGCTGCGCGACCGAGAACGCGATCTAGATCCTGATCTGAAACAAAAGAAATCTAACTCAGCAGTGAGTTTTTTTATCGTAGACAGAGAAAGACGACGGGTGAATACCATCTCAGTCACAATATAATGAGAGATAGAGCCACCGATTTTTTTGTCCCGTAGCGTATGACCATTATTTAGCACGCTTAAGGTTAACTTGGTACCCACCTTGTATCAAGTGAAGAAATGCTTCCTCTGGTGAGCACGCTTAACCTGCGATAGGAAATAGCTCTCATGTTAGACAGCCGAAATATATTGAATGTTTTTTTTGTGCTTCAGGGAGACACTCAATATTGAAGGAAATATTTTTTTTTTCGCTTGGTTCGCTCTAAAGGCTTTAGGCAAATCCAAAGCAAGAAACAAGGACTTGCAGTGTTGTAAGTTACCTAAGGTAGGGCCCAAGTCTGTTATTTGAATTCTTCCAGAATTACAATTGCATTGCGTTACAATGATAGCTTTAACATAAAATGAGTCAAAATTAGTATTAAAGTTTTTATTGACAGACTAACAAATCTATCAAAAACTACCATTATGACTTATAATAACTGAAAAAATTCAGATAACTTGGGCCCCTGGGCTACAGAATATTCCAGCAGTTACCTAGACCTGGAGCGCGAGGGGTGCGTCGCGTGACGAGCTGGCTGCCCCTCATCGCCATCGACGACTGCGCGAGACTTCATCATCACGCTAATGTGTTGGTACCCGAAGTAGCACAGCGTCAACACGGCTGCTACCTGCAAGCAACGTTCAGATGATTTCCCGCGTTTATTCTACAATTTATTACAAAACTAGTGATTCTTAAAGTTTTTAATATAACGGTTAATTGTAAACCATAAGATACAAATAAATTACATTTTGTAATTATTTTCGTATTATTATTTCGTAATCATAATCTATGCCGCAGCTATAAAATCAAAAATAAAGAACTACAATACCGATGTCGTATTTTTTGCAGTACAATATCAGGTAATCCTTTCTAAAAAATTACTATATATGGAAATTAAATTTCAATAGTAAAAACTTCCTTGCTACAACTTTATATGTAGGCGTCCAATAAAAGATTTTTTGTTAAAACTACAAAAATGAAGTAGTATTTTTTTTGTACAATAATTTGAGTTAGTCATTCACTCAGTCACTCACTCACGGGTACCGTACACTAATTCGGATGACATCATTTCAGGTACACCTTACTAACAAAAAAATAATCATCCAAAGCAAAGCAAGCGTTACCGAGTTCTAGTTAAATACAATTTTCATCGTCAATACCCCCTCCCACGGGAACCCCCCCTAATTTCTGGGATAACATTAATTTCAGTTAGTTCTTTCTAACAAAATTAGAGTCATCCAAATCAAAGTAGGCGTTACTGAAGTATAATTAAATACATCTCTCCTCTCACGGGAACCCCTACTTATTTTCGAGATAACATCATTTCAGTTAGACTTTTGGAATAAAAAAGAATCATCCAAATCAAAGCATGCGTTACCGAGTTCTAGTTAATTACGGTTTTCATCCCCCCTCCCACGAGAACCCACACTAACTTCTGGGATAACATTAAATTAGTTCTTTGAAAAGTTAGTTCTTTCTAACAAAAAAAAATCATCCAAATCAAAGCACGCGTACCTGAGCTATAATTAAATAAGACTTTTATCCCCCATCCCACGGGAGCCCCTTCTGAGTTTCGGGATAAAAAGTAGATAAGATCCTACCTCATGGTATAAACCTTAACCATACCAAGTTTCATTAGAATCCATCCAGCATTTTCGAAGATATGGAAAGTCCAGAAACAGACAGACAGACAGACAGACAGACAAATATTAAGAAAAATATAGATTTGGGGTCTATATCGTTAATAACACCCCAACAAAAGATTTCTTTTAAATATATTCAATGTACAGAATTTGACCTGTCACAGTTTTATTCAATGTATATATATTTAAATAAATAACTTACTCTTCAATATGCGTTAAGAACAGATTAAAGACCAATTTACCTGAATGTAAAGTAAAGCCACTTCACTTTTGAAAACATATCATACTTAGCAAGATTAACGTATGATGCCAATAATTAGACGTGTGCGTGAACGAAAATAATTGGGGATAGCTTCTAAATTACTTATTTCTTATTGTTAAACACACAAAAGCTTAATGGAATCCATTACCATTCATTAGAGCTGCTGCCTCCATTACAATTTTATTAAGTATTGATATATTATTCCTTTATTCTACGAATTTACTAGCCTTGTGCCGGGATGTTACCCGCAGTGATATGATTATCTTACTAAACACTGCATTTTTCCTGCAATACCTTTTTTGAGAATGTATCATATAGAAAATATTATTAATTTATTTTTATTTTAAAATTTATTTTAAAAATATATTAATAAATAAAAAATTGTCGTCATTACGAATAACCCACAGAATTATTAAAATTATAAATGGATCTTTAATTCTACTCTGTGAAATATTATTTTCAATCGTTCCTTTTTACAAACAACGTACGAACTTTACATATTTCACAGTATGGTGAAGATTTAGCTAACTACTGTTCTATAGGTGTATCATAAAGCCCTGCTTGCTATTGTTTTGTGCGAGTCCGTGGAACCTCTACCAGGAACCGTGCCGTCTTACAGTATCTCTACTTGTGAATTAAATAAATGTATGTTTACTAGGTAAGTACATTTACGTTCATTACTTTACTTGCAGAATAAGAAATATTTATTGGCCTTTAAATAACGTTCGTTATACCTATAACAAGGCTTACCTAAACCTTGTTACATTTGAATAAAAAAATAAACATAAAAATCTTATCCTAATAATTGTATAGTTCTCATAACATATATTTATTATATTATATTATATATTATTTACATTGTTATTTATTTCTTTTGTTATTAGTAATATTTTGTAATGGTTGTTCGTTACACGCGAACGATGATTCCACAAGCTGCATTGACATTATATTCAGCGAGTTCAAGAAAGGATAACTTGCAAAAAATTAATAATTTTAATTTTTGTTTGAATGTTTCAAAATCGTGTTCTATAATGCTATCTGGTAATTTGTAATACACAAATATTTTTGTGTAAAGAAACAGGGTTTCTTACACTTAGCTAATCTGTTTATAGGCAGAACACGCCCTTTTTCAGTATTGCGTGGAATCCCTTTTTCCTGTATTGCATATTTGCACTCCTGATTGATCTACCGGTGCCCGGTTTTGTTATAATCTAGGTATAGGTTAATAGGCTTTCGCTTGACAGCAACGCGCCTGATGTAAAGCGATAATGCGTCCTAGAAAGTGGCCCGCTTGCCTAGACGGAACAGAATCACTCGCGATTTGAAAATACCGAGATTATAGCTTTCGGGAAATAGAGGACTCGGCAACGAATTCCACAACACAATAAAAGTTGACGTTTAGTGAGAGTACGTAGAATCTTGTAGAAGGGATGCTGGGATTAAATTATGTAAGTAATAAAGCACTCTCCACGAAATGTATCCGAAAACAAATTCTTAAAAAATAACAATGATAACCTACTTCCATTACGTCAACTGTGGCAACATTACCATATTTTTTTTAATATTTTGTCATATTAATCCAACATGGCGTTTGTTAGAAAGGGTTTAATAGATACATTCTGATAAGAACATCTTTTTGCATTGGTTCAGCGATTGAATTTTGCTAAATGTTGCATAGAATCATTAGAATGTCTGAAAATGTGCAGTAAGCAAAGTTGACACGTTTTTGGCAACTTTACCATGGCTACAGTTTACTTACAATACGTACATTATACTACAAATAAATCTTTGCAGCTAATATCTTTTGCGATACAAACAATTTCTAAATATTCTGGAAGCTTCTAATTTGATTCAGAATTGTGCTACCAACACTAAGGTAAAGTTGCCTCAATAAAATTGAATTTTTCAAAGAAACAGGTTGATGTCATCAGGGTTGTCAATACTGAAATTGTTAAAAATAATAAATACTTATGTTAATACTAACGAATACTCATGTTGTCAAAAACCTGTTGATGGACAATAGTGATTACAAAAGTTATCAAACCTATTTTCTTAATAATTAGGTACCTACAGACCACTTTTAATTTTAAGCGTATTTACTTTGACAACCCTAACTGCAGGTAAAGTTGCCTTCGTGCTTGGAGAGGCAACTTTACCGAACCACGAACAACATTACCTTTTCCCATAACTCGAAAAATAGACGTTACATTGCATTGACTCATTACAACAAAATCATATGAGGATATATGCAATTCAATATAGCCCACGTACCAGAACCTTGGTTTTTTGTGTATAATTTCAAATTTATTTCAATAGCGCCGCGAGCAGAATTGACCATATGAAATAAAAAATCACATTGCTTGACAGATAACGGAGTTACCAGCTAGAATATTTTTTTGTGATACCGCAAATTATCATAGAATCTGCCAATATATCTACGATTGCACTAAAAGCCACAGATAAAAAAATATTTGGTAAAACTAATTTAGGAAATGATAGGTAAAGTTGCTAATGGAAATTAAAGATGCCGCTGTTGACGTATATGATTTAAAAATAAAATATCTGGACAGATGATAAAGATAATATTTAATTGGGACCACTCGAGAAGTATAATATATCTTAAACAAAAAAATATTTTTAATTTCGTACCAGCTGTCACTGAGAAATCAGGTAAAAAATATACCCGTCGTATTGAGCACCTCCTCTTTTTTTGGGATAACGGTAAAAACCGATAGGCACATTTTCCGACGCGACTTTGGAGAACTTTGGCTAAACGTGCTTACTATATTACTTACGTATTTTCTATTTTTGTTCAAAATTACTTGTTGTTTTTTCTCACAAAAACATTCCATTCTATTCTAGCTTTAGCCTTTTAGCTCATATTTGTACAGACTCCAATATTTCAAGCTAGTATTTAGCTGAGTAATCCCAAAGATGCGAATTCTAATAATTCTTTATAACAAAAAGTGACTACCAATTAACATTACAGCAGGTACCGCTAAAACTTTTTCAGTTATTTCAACTTAAAAATCAGATCTCAACTGATATCGATACAATTAAAACGAGAATACATATATATAAATGATACCCTCTCAAATACTTAAAAAAACGAATGTTTTTCAAATCCACACGTCTTCGAAAATCACATAAGAAACATTAAAAAATTCTATTCAAAAAAATCGAGTAATCGAATTGATCCATTCGTCTTTAAAATAGGTAGAAAATAAGTACAATAAGTAAAATAATTTTCCGACTAAATACTTATATTTTTTTATTAATTAAATAAATAAATACTCACAGCGATATCCCACACACCAAAAGTCACCGGTTGGTCTTTTTTACTAGGTCTTTGGCAAATTCCAAACCGCATCTACGAGTTGCACAGAAAATCTACAAATGGTTGGTTCACGTGACAAGAAATAAAACCCACCGCTATGTTCAGCTGCCTCACCCGGATGAAGTCGAAGATATTGTCAAAGAAAGACTCCATGGTGTCTGTTTACACCATGTACAAGTCCTTCTGTCTAGAAACAACACTGCATGGCCTCAAACATACTGTGGAACCGACACTGCACTGGCTAGAAAGGTAAAATCAATAATTTCAGCACTATTTTTTATTAAATTAGATGAAAAATGCTACAAAAACATGACCCATAATTTAGAATTTTGACAATGCGATGGCGAACGCATGAGGTTCTGTTTTTGAAATTTGACTGCTTGGGGTTTTAATCTTGGTGTAGAGACTCATGGCGTGTGAACTCTTTGATGAATTAAAAAAGAGTTTGAATTTTTATTTGTTTACAAAAACAGACCAACTCTTTTTATCTGACTGCTAAAAAGGTTGCTAATATTTTTCGAGTGTATATTTGGATGTAAGTATGTACGTCAAATTATTTGTGACCCTCTGCGGTAACTGCTTGTTCTCCAACAGTTTTAACAGCTTACTAAGCCAAAGCACATTGAATAAACTTAATTCTTTAAAAAGGTTTATCGCCCCACTGCTGGGCACGGGTCTCCCACATGAAGGGGATATAAGCCATAGTCCATTACCCTCGACAAATTGCGTGTTGGGGTCTTCATTTATCTTCAAAAGCTATTAACCCTTGTCCAGCAAGCAGGTTTTCTCACGTTCTATTCCTTCACCATATAAGCATGTAGTAATTAATTATAATATGTACATGAGTGAAAAACTTAGCGATGGATGCCTGATCCTGGGAGTGAACCCACACCTTTTCGCTTGTGAGGCAACAGGTTTACCGACTAAGCTACCTATTACTAGGATAACACAATCTTCCAGAGTGCTGTGGTTATTACTAACCATCACGGCGTTCATGGGAGCGGTGTATTGCGCACTCAACCAGCTGTCTCGCTACACGTCTGAGCCGGTCGTCGTGTCTATGCAGCGAGACTATCGTCGGTGGAGGACCTCCTTCCCTGCAGTCACCGCGTGCTTCCTGGAGCGGGTCGAGCAGGAGAAGGCTCAGGAAGCTATCTTCAGGTATGGCTTTAACAATAAGACAGCTAGCAATAGTACTGAAAATGCAGGCAACTATACAATCCTCAGGTGATCTTTGCTTAATTTGCTTAGACATAGATAAGATCGAGGTAGTGCGAGCGTAGTTTAAGCGCAGGAGTACCTACTCTACTGATACCTATCCAGCTTAGTCAGACCTTGGATAGATGAGTATAGTGTGATATAGTTATATATACAGCTGTCTCACAAGCTAGCTGTAGTATTTATGCTGAGAGACTATGGTCGGTGGACGACGTCCTTTCCCGCAGTCACTGCTTGGTGTCTGCGAGCGGTGATAAACGGGTCAAGCAAAAGGCCCAGCTATCTTAAGGTTTTATTTATCCTACACAGCTAGGCATTTGACACAAGTCGCACGACCACGGAAGTCAGCGATACTGTAGCCCTAGATGGAGCATGCCTAGTCTGGAATACACTGGCTCTCAAGGAAGACTGCCGGAACACACCGTTAAGTGCTTGGCGACAGATTTTACAACATGAGGGTGGTAGGTAGCCAGGCGAGCGAAAGGAAACACACTACCACCATGCTATGGTTTTCTCACGATGTTTTTCTTCACCGGTAGCTCAGGCACTTTTTGCATGTTTCGTAGGATCAAACCTCGTACCTTTTGCACGGCAATCGACCCCACTAGTAGTATAAAAGCTTAAGTTGAAGCAGTTAGATTCTTCTTCTTTTGTTGCTCATGACACTCGCAGTCGTGATCGTCAGGTTACATTGTTAGTAGGGCCAGGCTGCACACGCCTACATCACACATGTACTTAGGCGTAGTATGTTTATATTAAGTTTGTTTTACGTTTCACGGACCGTCGGGTCAGCCTATCGCTGGCGCTCCAATAAAGCGTTTGTCTTAAAGCCTAAACTGCATTTAATTGACCTTATATAGAATACTCACATTAATTAGCCATCAACCAACACACCAACAGTATTCTATACAGTATTGAAACCCGCGAAATCACTTGTTAATCTACTGTTACCTACAGGAACTGGAATGTAACCGAAGAGTCAGACCCTGAGAAGTTCCAGTACTACTCGGAGTTCATCGAGCTGGTCGCCGACGTGTCTTTCAGGGAGAACTTGCAGAACTTCTGGAAGTACCAGGCGGATGAGACCGTCCGCGGGATAGACCTGATGGATCTGGCTCTCAGTGTGCACCCATCGAATTTGCTGAACGTTATGACATCACACTTTCAAGGAGATGTATGTATACATTGAAGCCAAAAAAAGGTTATATGAAAGCGATCGTCTTTAGCGATAAGATATTTAATGTTTTTTGTATGTAGGTATATTTCTTTGGAACGCTGTGGAGCCTAAACAGGTTTGTTAAAACGTATTGTTATGTTAGTGGTGTCAGTAGATACGTCTTAGTCGTGAGAGTGACGCTAGGTACATCATTTTTTTACTAATGATGTTACACAGCTTTTACGATTTAGCAGTCGGGTTTTTTCGAACCCGTTTCTTACCTCTTGTTTGTATTTTTTCTGTGACATTGTATCTTTTTGGTAACAATAAAGAATTCTTATATTGCATTGCATTGTGAACCCTTAAATCGGCAGGCAACTAAACAGTTTTTCAGATGATATAATTTACAAATCAATGTGAGGGATCGATTTTGATTAAATTGATATAGAGTTCCCGTATCAATTATATCAGAACCGCCTCAATAGTTTGTGAAGACTTTCAATCCAAACAAAAATTCCAAATCGGTCCTGAGAAATAAATGAATAGATTTTGACGAATTAAGAAACTTCTGCTTTATCGGACTAGTGGTACCTGAGTGAAACGATTCCGAAGCGAATGTGACATTTCTATATTACTGGATATAAGAAAAGCCCCATCATTGACTATTATCGAGCTTCAAGGATAAGGTAATAAAGTTTTATCTGTCATCTGTGTGATCGTTAGTTGTCTGCTGTATGTATTGTTGTCTGCCGTGGCTTATTTGATTTATTTTACTATTATATATTATTACACTATTTAGTAGATGTATGTATGTATTGATTATAATATTTTGTGTATTAAGTTAATTAAGTATATTCTTTATTGTATTCGCCGTCCTATTTTATTTCATTTTTTCACAATTGTCTCCATCCTAAGGTTGCCTGAAAGAGATCGCATTTTAGCGTTAAGGCCGCCACTTGTAGCACTATATTTTGTAAGAATTTTCTCTTGTATTTAGTTTTATTTTTTTTGTGTGTCTGCAATAAAGAATTGATCTATCTGTCTATCTATCTATTAGAGTACAGATTACTATAGCTTACAAGCTATAGGTATTTCTGTTGGTGTGAGTGCGTCGGATTTTATAATATTTTTCCGACACGTCGATGCATTTATCATACTCCGAGCTTGATAGAAATGCTGGCTTGTTTTGCCCAAAATAATGTTGTTTTGGGGCCTGTTTCTGACAGAAAGCAGTTAACCAGAAAGTTATAGTTAGTTTTAAGCGATTTTAATGATTTGTTTTAAGTAAGTTTTAAAGTTTAGTTTTATTTGTTGTGTAACCTACTTTTACTTGTTTGAAATAACTTTTATTATATTCTATTCTATGCGGTAGGATCTAGGTGGATGACATTAGCACAGGGCCGGAAAGGATGGCGCGCGCAAGAGGAGACCTATACTCAACAGTGGGTTAGTAAAGGTTGATGATGATGATGATATTCTATTAAAAAATAAGTCTGGCCATCCAGCGGGGCAACGCGGCCAGCATTTTGAGCATGTTGCTAGAAATTCTAAATTTAATAAGTGATTAATATATCTTACAACGTATTAAGTTTTTATTTGTATTATTAAATTTAAGGAATCAGTCATACGTATCTGCAAGTTCTAAAACTGCAAAGCCATTCATGATATTAAACGTACCTATCTTCTACCTACCTACCTTTTTCCATCAAAATTTTTATTTGAAACTGTATCTACCTACCATACCCTTTTTGCTTCATAATAGTGAAACCAATAGGAGGCAGACAGACGGACAAAGTGAAATTATATAGGGTTCCGTAATATAACAAGGAATCCTTATAAAGTCCTCCTTAGTAAGATCATTCTTCAGTTGTGTTAAGAGGGATATGTGTAAAAGAGGAGAGAATGAAGAGATGACGGTTAATCCTAGAGTTGAATGGAAGAGGAAAACATGCTGTGCTACCCCACGTAGTGGAATAAGGAGGAAATTGATGATCCTTTTTCCATCAGATCCGTTGGTACCCAGTGATGACAGAAGTGGGCATGTGTCTCACTTTCAATTCACAGTACGCTGAATACCAGTATATGCTCAAAGACTTGGAGTGGAAGAACGAAGAGCTCGTCACCTGCCATTACCACAGCGGACAATGCTTCGTGAGAATAGACTCTATACAGAACGCAGTTAGGGTGAGTTTATTGTGCTTTCATTATCAGCCAGAAGACGTCCACTGCTGAATATTGGTCTCCTCCCTAGAACACCATTCCGAACGATAAGCTGCCAATTGCATCCACTGGTTATTTGTGATTTTACTATGTCGTCGGTTCATATATCCAAACTGTACTGTAAAGCGTTACTGTAGCCCTAGATGGAGCATGCCTGATCTGGAGTATACTGGCTCTCAAGGGAGGCTGTCTGACCACACCGTAAATTGCTTGCCGGCAGATTTTACAACTTGAAGGTGGTAGCTAGCCAGGCAAGCGATATGAAACGCTCTACCACCATGCTGTGGTATCCTCACAACGTTTTCCTTCACCGGTAGCTCAGGCTTTTTTTAATGTTTCCTGGGAGCGAACCTCGTACCTTTTGCACGACAATCGATCACATTAATCATTCGACCATCATTGGTACAAAATTGTTGTAAGGACGGATAAAGGAGGCCAAGATGCCAAGTACATGCTGAAAGACCTAGAGTTGAATGACTGACCGCTTAATTGTCACCTGCATTTAGTCATAGTGGGTCATGCTTCTATACAGAATGCAGTTAGAGTAAGTTTAGTCAGAACGCTGTTAACCCTATCCGTAACACACAGGCGATCGTCTTGCTGAATGCCTACTGTGCCTAGAGCCTTGTGGCTTGCATTCTTAGGAAATATGATGGCTAGGCGCCAAGGTCGCAGTGAGCCGCGAAAATTGCTGAACGTTCACTTCACGCACACAGGTTCACTGAATTGGCTAACACTAATTTACTAGGCTTCCAGTACGCATTTAAAAATGATAAAATTACTATTGACCTAAGGTACGGCAGTGGCTTCATTCATATTAGAGTCTTCGCGGTCAGAGCCCAATAGGTTATTAAAGTATGCTTTTGTTTTCAGTATTTCATCCATTCGCCGTTCGAGATTTCCACAGCAATATCCAACCCGACTGGCGAGGTTTTACCGGGAGAAGAACTCATTATTGACTTTAAGGTAAAATGCACGATACTAACACCCTTATGTGCCCACTTCCAACTGGGACTAGTATCAGATATGCAAGGTATCTAATGTTTTGACTTATGTGCATATATATTAGAATAAAATAGACTAAAGTAGAGAAAAGTTAGGTAGGGTAATATTTATTGACCTCAAAATAACTGACTACTTGCTTAGAAGGTGAAGGAAAACATCGTGAGGAAACCTGCTTGCCGGAAAAGGGTAATAAATAACTTTCGAAGGTAAGTTCAGTCCCCAACATTTACTTACTATGACATACACTCCCTTAAGAAGGGAGACCCGTGCCTAGCAGTGGGTCGTTATGGGATAATACTTATTGCACATCCGCGGTGATATGTATTAAAAGTCACTGTAGATTCATCGATCACTCCAGCGAAATACCCACCCTATTCTGCTACTGCCCCTATTACATCTTCTACCGACATTTTCTACCGAAACGGACAAGGCATTCGATTCGTCTATATGTAATTTTAAGTTTATTACCTGATTTTTCGGAGACGACAGCACCCATTAACTTTTGTTTTATTTAGTACTAGCTGTACCGGCGAACTTCGTACCGCCTAATAGTTATTTATGTTTCCCACCTTTTAAACCTTCCCTGGAGTACGACAAACAATTCAAGACCAAATTCAGCTAAATCGGCCCAGCCGCTCTCGAGTTTTTGCGAGACTAACGAACAGCAATTGATTTTTATATATTTAGTATAAGTATTTCTTGAGAGGTCCATTGGAATTAATATAACGATATTATTAATGGGGGAAATGTGTTAGAGTTTTTAAAAAAGAAAATGATTGTTGAATGTAATATTTATTTCTTCAAACATACAAAAACGCTACAAAACATATACACTATAATTCAATAGACAAAGCACTGTTATAGTGTTTGTGGAACCCGACCCCAACTCAGCATAAATGCTAACTACAGCTGGTGCAGCAGCCAGAGCTGGTCTTCCGCTGGGACCGGGCAATGATATTACGCACGTGTGACTTAAGCAGTAATCCACTAAAAACTTGTTACAGAAAAAAACCGTACATATTATACATATCATAAATAAATGTCATAATAATATGTAGGTAAATAAATTATACAAGTTTATTAACACACGTCAATCGAACACGTCAAATATAAATAATTAATAAATAGTACTGCATAAACTTGGACTGCACAATAGATTTACTAATTTAAGAACGTGTTTAAACTCGTGCTATTAAGAAAATAAATCAATATCACACTAGTTTTCTAAATAACCGAATTGCGACATGACAGGTAAAAATTGCGAATCAAATTTTATATAACATCTTGCTATGCCCTTCTTTAAACTTTAGTAAAATTTCTGTTACTGAATTTAGAATACAAAACTTCAAGGATCAAAACTATAACGGATATTAATAGAGCCATTGCATATATAATATACAAACCCGAAAACTGCTGGATTTTCATAGGTTTGGCAACGTCTTTCTCTAAATCATAATTGTGATTCAACCATTTCTCGTAACTGGATTTGTAGAAACGGTTCTTATGATGTTCAATAAAGCCGCCCTCTATCATTCTTAGCAGTATTCTGTCAACTGTGTCGAGCAACAAATTATATTTCTTATTAAAATAAAAGACTGTCGGATCGTAAATAATGACATTGTCCAAAAATTTTAACTTAGTGGGAACGTCAGTCATTTTGGAAAAACTATAAATAAGAGCACGTTTAGCTACTGGCACGATAAAATCAGAAGTGCCATCTACAACGTTTTGCATTTCATGAATACTGGAGATGTAATCCTGTACGATGTAATTTCTAAAGATTTCGGGCTCTTCGATGTATATTTCCTTAAAACCGCTCATTCCACCAAACTTGACGCCATATTTTAGGGCGTCATGAATGGTGTGGATGCGGTCATCAAAATATCTCGTCTTTAAAACAATCAGTAAAGCTGACGTGTAAGAGCATCTTAAAAGAAATGTAGACCATATCCATATGCAAACTATTACTTGAACTCTCCAATTGTCCGACAGCTTTTCGAGAGGATATCCCAAAAATAACAAATAAGAGCAAAACACTAAGCTACTATTTGTTTTGGAATGTTTGATCTGAAATGCTCTTGAAATTCTCTTCCATGCATCTGTTTTCATAAACCTGCTAAAGCTAACAATCAGGGCAAAAGTAGATATAATTGTAATCCACACCTCGTTTTCTAGAGGATATAGAAGCGTTTCCCAAGGACGATTATTTTCAGGCACAGCAGTTAACCATACATGAGATCTGTAATCATATGGATACGAACCTCTAATCACTTTAAGGACCAGTTTATTTGAAGGTATAACACCACCATAAAGGAATGTATGCGCTCGAGCGTTGTATACATCATCAAAAGCTGCACCTACGTTCTTTTCTCGTCCATCTTTGGTTTTGCCTGGCACTTTCACACGCAATGTAGCGTTGAGTTTGTAGGCCAGTAACTTCGTGATCTCACCGTCTAATCCCGAAGGGTTGTTGGGATCTGTTGTGATCATTAGTGGAGGACTGTTGAACCCCGCAGCTATGTAAGGACATTTATGCATGTTAAGGAATTCCAAATGAAACAGGTTTTTAAAACACTCGTCATTTTTACATTTATCACGTATTTCATTCAATCTTCTTGGCTCAGTATTGTTGCAGTTACCGGGTATTATGGGAGAGTAGTCAAACACTGCAGGCCTTTGATCTTCATACTTGAAGAACAAAACATTGGCAATAGCTAGTTCAGAAAGTAAGCCAAATATACGCCTTTCATCACACTCTGTGTTGCAAACGATAATATATTTTCCGCCGGTGTCATAATCTAGTTCTACTAAATCCGTTAAGATATTAGTTACATCGAAAGTGTCTTCACCGATTATGATAATCTGTCTCACAATTTCCCAAGCTGGAGTTAGTTCGTCTGAAGTAGTGATAGCGAAGCCTCTCTGGTAATTCCGGAACAAAACCTCCACTGCTGCTGTATTGATGGAGGGGGCGATCACTAGCAAGGTGAATAGTCTCCACATGAAATTGTATTCTGCCACTTTCGCAGCCATTTCGCATAGAGTTGCAAGTTGAGGTTCATATAATGCATCTGTGGAATTTTCAATAAAGTTCAATAAATTGTGAGCTTCCATTATTTCTGTGTAGCGAGTAGACAGTGAACATGACGAATTTCGATTGCTGCTAGATAGTTCGATCGATCATTATTATGGGTAGATATGACCCTATATTTGGTGATTAAGTTACTTATACTTAGACAACAAAAATCACATAAATTTCTTTGTATTCCACACATTAGTACTAAAATAAATAGTTACACTTAGATTAACGTTCACGATAACAAGAAATCACTATATATTTTTGTTTCGATATATTTTTTATATTAGCACCTACACTGTATTATTGTGCATTTTTTTAATTTTAGCTCAGCCCTATAGGCTGTTGCATTTTTGAATAATCACCCGACTGGTTAATGTTTATCGATTGTTTGTTTGTATATCCAACTGTTTGTGACCGTCTACAGCCTACCAGTAAACCGATTTTGATGAACAAAGTGTCATTGGATTTGTCTTTAACTGCAGATCGTCATACACTAAACTAGTTGCATCCCGCGGTCATACTCGTTAACTTACAGTGGAGTCTGGTGTTATTTCAGTCAGTTTTTTTTAATCACTTCTTACTAGTTGTTTTCGTATCTGATATACGACGCCATATTCAAATCCACAAAACGCATGGTAAGAGTACTGGGTGATAGTTGTCTTCATTGCAGGCAGTGGAGATCCTAGCGTCGCCGAGCGTGAAGCATCTGAGACCGGAGCAACGCAAGTGCCGGTATCCCGACGAGTGGTTAGCGGGATCCATCAGGGTACTTGAGTATTACTATAGCTGTCGCGCTCATTGTAGTAGAAGAGCTCTAAGAAGATATTAGATAAATGAACGCATTATTGTAGACACACGAAGCATTACAATACAAAAATATAACTTAACATGTAACAAGTGGTACAAGTGGTGACAACTGGCAACAAGAGATATTGTGAATTACTCGAACGTATCAGATTAACATATGGGAATTTCCTTACACCCTGTAGAGTATGTCTCCAAATATAATCTCTCAATACGCGGCAGAGCTAATAGTGCAGCCCGCCAAAATATTTAAAAGAACTTTGTCTGAGATCTCAGATGCTCCAGTGCGTCAGATTAAGATAAGCTAGTTTAATTACCAGCTAAACATTGTGCATATCAATAATTTAATGGTTTCAGGGAACATTAGGGAGTGAGAGAGACTGGGGACTATTATATACCTGTATGTCTACCCCACCATGCAAATTGTCAGTTATACTAGTGTATTTGTGATCAGAGACACGTTGTAGCATAGAAAATATCATAATTTGACACGCTCGAAAATGTCCATGTTTTGGTATCCTTGAATTTTTTTATAACGTCCTAGATGCTTCTTCCACCGCTTAAATGGGAAACACCTATAATGTATCCTACATTAGCATTATATAAGCTTCAAACTCCAATAAATATCCACGACGCTCGAATAACATCATATTTAACATTCCGGGCTTCCCTGCTATGATATGGATTGGGCCCGTTAAAGGCTTTTGAAGCCTTCAACTTCCGGGAGTAACTTTATTCCCAGTTTACCATATAACATAGCATTATCAGTTTTTAGGGTTTTGTACTCAAAGGGTAAAAACAGGACTCTATTACCAAATCTTCGCTGAGTAAGTACAGGCTGTATATTATCAAGAACCGTGATAGCTAGACAATTATAATGTTCATAGATGGTGTATTTCTGTCGCCACTCTAATAACAACGACAACCACTTGACCATTTTTTTTTTATATTCAGGAATCTTAATAAATATTATGTTCCGCATTATAACATCTCGTCATTTTTGCGTTTGGGGTAAGAAAAGTTAAGGTCTTAACTGAGTAGCTAAGCTCTATGCAATTTTTGGCCTTAGAAGCTCCTTCAAAGACCTTTTATCTAGCGACTCCCAAAAAGAACTGAGTATATTTAGACGGCAAGACCGATTTTAAAAATTCTGTTTTGTTTGAAAGTGTATATACTTTAGTGGTTCTATTTGAAAGAGATGTTTCAATAATGTATGAAGCTCCGGCCAGGACAGTGTACACTCAAAAAAAAAAAATCTGAACGCTGCGAAAAACCCTTAACAAATGGGAGCAGTTTATGGTACTTGGACGCACAAACTGAACGAATTTAAACGCTAGAAGAAATCAATGACAAAGCTGGACGGACTATGGTCACACTGTGTGCTCGAACCAGTACCAGAGACGCTTTGCTCGCTTCGCTCGTTCGGTCAATAATACACACATGAAAATTGACGTTGAGCGGTTTATTAGTAACTAATCACTATTTGTCATAACAGTTCATAAGAGATGATAACGTTAAGTAGGTGAAAATGATTTACTGTAAAGAAATGTAAATAGAAACCTAAGATCAGGATCACAATCGACATGAGTAAATGGTAAAATATTATTAAAATTATTATTTGTGAGCGGAGTGTTATTTACATAATTTTATTAAGGGCCGTCCTGTTGACGATGATGATGATGATAAGTAATATATGTAGGTACACTTCTATACTATTGCTATGTTAAAGCATATTGTATGTCGGTTAAGACACCGTGACTAAATTGAAATGAAACCTAGCGCCACGTACATTGGCAATACATAAAATTATATTCTGCCCCATACTCTGTTATTTTGTTATGTTTCTGTGTTCCTGCGTCAACGCATACATTTCTCAGCTAAGTGTACTATGACACACTGAAAAAAATTAAAATAAATCCTGACGTCACGTACATAAGTAATGCACAAAGTTGTATTCTGACAATATACTCTTTTATTTTGTTATATTTACTTGTGTTCCGTCAACAGACACATTTTCCCACAAAGTATCTTTTGACGCAGTGAGTAAATTATAATAAAACTTAACGCTACGTACATGGGAAATGCACAAAATCATATTCTGACTATATACTCGGTACTTGCGTCAAATTTACGTCAAAGTACACTTTCCACGCTAAGTGCACTGACGTCACGTACATGTATATGCAAAAAATTATATTGAGACGAAATACTCTGTTAATGCATTATATTTCTTATGACGTCTATCTATATCTACTATGACGCAATGTCTTAATTAAAATCAAAGTTTAACGCCACGTACAAAGGCTGCACACAAAATTATATGTTGACAGAGTACTTTGTAATATCGTTATATGTCCATATGCTCCTGCGTCAATTCTCTTTAACGCAGTCTATGTCTACTTTGTCGCAGAGGCAAAATTATAATTAGATTTAACGCACCGTTCTAGAAACTTAGTTGTGATGACAATAAACATTTCGACAAAACAGAAATGTTCCAGTGTTACAGCTTACCGATACGCAAACACAAAAAGCTACGTCAGGAGCACAAAAAAAATCGACAAAGGAATTTAACACCTTAAACGACCAGTTTTGTAAGATACATGATATAATTAGAGACCGATCGATACTGATTTTCCGGCCGAAACCAAAACCGAAACTCACGTGGTTATGTATAAAATTCTTTCAAATATTGTATAATTTGGTGCATTTTATCCATTATTCTGCATTAATAGGGACATGAAATGGAAACACAGTATATTAAGTGTGTTCAACGAAATAAATCGATAACGCACTGACTAAGTTTTGTTGCTACAGTTCTATACGAACGGCGGCGCACGACAACAACGAACAGGGTCGCCAGCGTCCGATAAAGCGTTGCTGTGAGAAACGAAGTCAGGCGAGCGTGCACTAGTGCAAAAGTTTCGGCTAATTTTGGCCGAATCCAAAACTGCCGTCGAAACTTGATTTTTGGCCGAAACTCGGCCGAAACCGAAACCGGTACCGAAATTTCGGTCAAACACTAGATATAATAGATACGTGAGGGATTATTAATCATTTATCTATCAACAAAATTCAAAATAACGTAATTTATCACAGTGTACAAAATTAATTTCGATTCATAATATTTCCATCGTATTTCCGCAAATGGGCGATTTTCGCGTTTTTGATGTGTCAATTTTGACATTTATTGACCATTGGACTAGTCTAGGTGACTCCAATGGTCACACTGGTCTAGCAATTGTACCACCCGTCATAAATATAAAATATTCCAGGGATGCCATAATTCCACTCTAATTCGCAGTAATTTGATATATTTTTACACTATGAAGTAGGCAACTGATGCGGGTTTCATTAATACATAATATTAACCAGGCCAGGCATTTTTTTGGTAAACGTACATACGTACGTACTTGGCCGAAATTAAAACAAGTTCTTTCATCAAAGTCTGTTCAAGAGGTACGATTTTTAAATGGATAAATCTGGAAGTCTTATATATAATTAGAACTTGTTAATTATATTTACTCTCACAAACTATGTTTTCCAGGCTTACAGCTTCGCTCTGTGCCAGATGCACTGCCGCAGTCGCATGGCTGTCATGTTCTGTGGATGCAGACCCTACTTCCATGTCAAAGGCGGTGAGGAACCTAAGTTTTATCTTGATATTAACTAAGTATAACACACTTTTTTATAACAGAATAGGCGAGGTGTGACCTGGCCCCTGATGGTAAGTGAAGAAGCGGTCGAAGATGTAACACGTTTACCTAGCAAAATCAATTAAAGATTTCTTATTTGGTGGCATGCAGTGCCCTCGCCAAGTCGAGGTAAACAAAGCCCTTTGGTTTCCTCGACTTTGCGAGCCGTACTTACCAACCTTTTCTCGAAACGAATCGAGCAAAAAATACAGTCCGAGATATTTCACGTCACTTTGGAAAGAGGTATTTCATTGTCATCAAACGTCTAACTTTCTTTAAAAAGGAACCGTTTCATGATTTTTCGTCAATTTAAGTATAGAAAATAATATAGGAAAAATTCAGTTTCTATAATTTAAATATTTCGGACATTTTGGATGTGTATTTTCTATGAAGATGGCGACGTGTGTGACGCCCACGGTATGGCGTGCATCGGAAGAAATGTCGAAATTCTCATCAATATACCGAAGAATCTGGCCAAGTGCTCCTGCCTGCCTCAGTGTGCCGAGGTCAACTATTACTCACATACAAAGAAGGTCGTTGTCAGGTAAGTGTACCTACTTACACAAAAGACAGACAGTACAGAAGTCTAACACATATATTACATGTCCCTTATATATCTACGCCATCTTACATATGAAAAGTGAAGAAACATAATTTGATAACCCTAGAGCGACCACTTAGCGTAGCGTAACACGGTGGAGTAACACGTAGCAGCTACCGGATTCATGAAGCCGGCGGCCACTACTGGACACAAACGCCGCTTCAGGACACTTGAAGCGAGTGGCGATGTTTATGTCCAGTGTGGGACACAGGATTCATGAAGCCGGCGGCCGCTACTGGACACAAACGTAGTGTAACGAAGCGGTTCAATACACTTGAAGCGAGAATGACAAACGCACGATGCTGTGCAGTGCTGTGCAATTATAGACCAGGGTCGATAATTTTTGAAACTAAAAAAAATAATAGTAGAATAAACCATTAGAAAAGGAGGAGAATATTATAAAAAGAAAAAGAAAAATAATTTATGGGCGATCTGAGATCGGGAAGGGGAAGGGGGTGAATTTTAAGGGGTAAAAAACAGTTTTTCTCGATTTCCGTCAAAACTAAAAGTCCTGTGGCAAAATTGTAGGTGACTGGTGAATTTTTGATTGAAAATTAGGCGTATTTTTCGATATTATTTCAAAATAAGGTGAAAAAATAAATATTTCAAATCAAATAAAATGTGTATTTACAATTGCTTTTAGATCTTTTTATAACCTACAACTGCCATATAATTATTTCTATAGGACTTTTAATTTTGCCGGAAATGGAGATAAACCGATTTTTACCCTTAAAAACTCACCTCCTTGCCCTTCCTTACATTCCATTATTTTTCCTTTTATTTTTATAATATTCTCCTCCTTTTCTAATGGGTTTCATCCTACTATTTTTATTTTTCACTTTATATTATTTTTAAAGCCCTAGTGAAGAATTTTAAAAATTCTTTCGCGCCGTTAGGAAGCTTTATTATCATTGAGTATTCTTATTCTTATTTTTTGCGGTGCAGTTTTTGAATTCTCTCGGATACGCCACCTGAATCACGCTGCAGATGACTTTGACATGGCTGAACCGATTCTAAGAACTACTTCTAGTAAAGTTGCATTATAGAAAGACACCGCATTTGTGAGATTCTTTAAATGCTAGTATTAAAAGCTGTAATCTTCGATGTTATTGATAGAGATTTTATGTCGTCATGTCGTTTATACATCAAAAAGAAAACCGTAGGCATCGCTCAGAAAATTTGGTGATTGAAAATTTTAACTTGATTTTAGATGCTTATTTCGGGGCTGATCTTTTATACCGAAATGCAACTAAACTGTTCGTAAAACAGAATAAATAAAGTTTAATTTTCAACATAAACATGAACACGAGCGACGCTGACGAAGAGACAGCGGGTGCGGTGGCATCGCTTCGTATCAACATGCTGCCTCCCAAGTTTCGGCTACACAGGGACGTCATCTTCACCTTGGAAGATCTCTTTGGTTCGTCCAGTTCAAAGGGTGTTACAGCATTTTTTTTCTACGCATGTTTATTTATGAAGATGTCAAGTTTAGGCTAGAAGAAAAAAAAAGAGTTGTCAAGATGTTACCGCATTTTTTATTTGTTACGCACGTTTTTTGATGTCTAGTGGTCAAGATGTTTTAGCATGTTTTGTTTGTTACGCACGTTTTTTGATGTTTAGTTGTCAAGATGTCTATGTCAAGTGAACAATCAAGTTTTTCTCTTGTTGCAATATTATCATGATTGTTTTCATTTAGTACTATATATATATTAGACGGATAAGACCACCTTCCTTACTACTAATGTCATGTTAAAACGTTTTTATTCTTGCTTTATTGTATGTACATATTATTTGAGTTTACAACATAAGTCTTATATAGTCACATAAAAGTTATAACATTCTTTTTTATTAACCGTATTCATCATTCCGGCAGCATCTCTCGGTGGCACCACAGCCTTGTTCGTGGGGGCCAGCGTGCTCACCGTCGTCGAGACGGCGCTGTTCATCATCAGGCGGCTCGTCGGCTTCTTAGTAGACAAGATCTTGGCCAGGATGTACAAGTTTCAATACAACCCTTAGCACGTAGCGGGGTTGAGGGGCATCAATTTGTTAGTTGTTATTTTGATTTGCAAGTATTAAGTGTCGAACAAACAATCTTTTTTGTTTTGTGGGGAGAACAGATAAAACATATTTTGTTGTTGTCTCTGAGGTCAAAAGCTAAGGAACAACGGATACAGCCAGTATTTACCTTAATCAAAACAGGATTAAATTTAAGTTCAGGGTTGACTTGATTTAGTGAATTGTGATTAAATGCAAGTATCGTATTATCGTATTAAGTACCTCACTATGATCCTAAGTTGACGCCCGCGATCCCTCCCCTAGATCGCGTTATGATGGCGTTTAGAAATACATTGTATTATCATGTCTTTTTCGTTCGTTCTACGTTCTAGTTGAAATTACTTATCACCGACTTGAAAATAAAATATTTACTAAAATGTCTTTGGTCGGTTATTACATAACATCCTACAAACACACCAAACCACTTGCACGACAAATGATGAGGTTGCAGATTTGAGGTTTGATGTATAAGTGAGAAGATATGTTTCGTCATTACAAATTTATTTAAAGTTACAAATAGCTTTAAAGAAACGCACACTATGACTTCCTCTCGCCTTTCCTTTTCCTTCACTCCACACTAATGTTATTATTTGGTATTTTTGAAAAGGACTTGGTACATTTTCGGCCAAGACGGTGTACGTCTACCAAAAATGCCTTAAGATGTGACTAATATTATGTATTAAAAAAACCCGCATCAGTTGCCTACTTCACTGTGTACAAAAATATCTAATTTCTGTGCGTTATAGTGGATTATGGCTTCCCTGGAAGATTTTTAAATCATAGGTTGACTCTGGTCACATTGGTCTATTAATTGTACCATCCGTCAAAAATATCAAAATTGGCACATCAAAAATGCAAATATGAACCATATAATCACGTGATGTTGTTTTTACCAATTTTTAAACCCCTAAACGAATGGGAATAATTAGTCTTAAACTTTACCACGTACGTGGTATAAAGTTTAAGACTAATTATTCCCATTCCTCCCAAAATCACGTGTATTTTATAGTGCCTGCACAAAAAAAAATTCTAGTTTATTAATATTGAATTAACTGTGCTTTATATAAGACAATGCTTCGTTCCAAATTTCACGAGATAGATGCTGAGTTCACGGGAAGTAGGTTTTGATTCCCTCGCAAGTGTTGAAAATTTGCACCATAAGCAGCTGTATCCTTTGATTGCGTTGGCTACGAGTAGGAAATTTGATTTTTTACATCTTCAGGGGCGTTTCTAATAAAAAGGGTTTTGACAGACACGTAAAAAAAATGATCCTATAAGGATTACGTTTCTTCCTTTTGATGTACGGAACCCTAAAAATATATACACTTGATATATCACTACACCTCTCTTTCCTCTTGTTATATTTCGTGATTTTTGGCAAACCTCATTTTCCATCTTTCGAACCCCACGTGAATAATGGACGGCTCCCTATTTGACGAGGCTGAAGAAACTGGACCGTGATAATGCGATGCACTGCTGCGTACAGCACCATAATGTCTCTGTTAATCTCACGTCTGATGATAACAGAGGGAAGTTTATCCGGAATAACTCGGAAATAATAGTTAACTGAAATAGACTGAATAGAATACGATCTATGGCCGTACTCGTATACGATCAAAAAAGCGTGTTTTAAAAGCTTCTAACTGAAAGAACGTTTCACTCTTTATGTAAGATACTCCTCCGTTTAAAAAGATTATTGTTCCAGAGTGCTGTGGTTCAAAGACACTCCAAGCATATCCAGCAGGCAAGAAGCCTAGTGTGATTTAGTCTCGTTGTATGCAGTTAGTATCGAAATGGAGTGGTTAGTGAGGTCGATTGCCGTGCAAAAGGTACGAGGTTCGAACCCACGAAACATGCAAAAAGAGCCTGAGCTACCGGTGAAGGAAAATATCGTGAGGAAACCATAGCATAGTGGTACTGCGTTTCCTAACGCTCGTCAGGCTAGCTACCACCCTTAAGTTGTAAAATCTGTCGCCAAGTACCTAACGGTGTGTTCCAACAGCCTTCCTTGAGAGCCAGTGTATTCCAGGCTAGGCATGCTCCATCTAGGGCTACAGTAACGCTCCTTGGTCGTAGGATTAAAAAAAAATATGGACCATTATGCCGAGTACCGGTACATCTTGAAGAACATGGAATAGAAAAACGAGGTGTTCGACTGCTCATCATACGTTATAACTAACAGCAGGAGTAAAATGCTTTGAACTGGTTGTATCCGGTAAGGACGGACAAAGGAGGCCAATATGTCGAGTACATGCTGAAAGACCTAGAGTGAAACGACGAAGCGCTTAATTGTCTGCATTTAGTTAAAGTGAGTAATGCTTCGTGAGATTGGGCTCTATACAGAATGTAGTTAGAGTAAGTTTAGCCTGAAAGCTATCCGTAACTAATAGAATTCTAACATGAACCTCGCATTGCTGAATCTGAAATAGAGCCCGCGCCCTTTCGCTTAGGATGGCGATTCACAGGCAGGCGTCTTGCTTTAGCAAGACTTTGTGAATTTGCTTACTGTGCCTTAAGAGTATATAGTGTCTTGCATTCGGTGGCTAGGCACCAAGGTAGCAGTGCGGCTCCCGCGAACATTGTTGAACGTTCACTTCACGCACAAGAGATTCACTGACTTAGCTAACACTAATTTGCCAGGCTACCAATGATTTAACTCATATAAAAATGATAAATTTTCTATTGCTCTAACAACGATAAAGGCTTCTTTCGTATTAGGGACTTCACGATCAGAGCCCAATAGGTTATTAAAGTATGCTTTTGTTTTCAGTAAGTATTACATCCATTCGCCAACCGACATTTTCACTGCAATTTCCGACCCGACGGGCGAAGTGTTACCGGGAGAAAAATGCATTATTGACTTTAATCTAAAATTCACTTGAAATTAATAGTAGATTAGTAGCCAAGGGCTGTAAGGCATCAATTGCAGCCCGAGATATTTAGTTCGAGGGTGCAATTGATGCTTACACCCGAGCTAACTACTCTGCTTTACATCTCGACTGAGGTAAGCAGGAAAAAACCGGCATTGCAATAATAAAACATTTTAATTGCTGCTTCAGAAAAATGGAAGCATTTTCATTGAATCGGGAGTGCAGCTTATATCTTCATCACTTGCAGAACTCTGTTTTTTTTCCTAATTAGCACGTAATTATAAAAAAAAAAAAACAAAAACAAGCAATATTTATAGTTAAAGTTTTCTATTCCAGCCTTTTTTCATCTTTTTGTTTAATAATTTTTTTCAAGAACGAAATTGAGCTTCTCCGTTCGATATTTAAAATTGATGACTATTATACTCATACGAAGACAAGGCTGAATAGCGAAGCGACCTCTTTTATCAATGGACTGAATGCATGATGTCTATTGCCAGTATGATGGTTAGATGTACGCGAACTTTTTGAAAGAGTGAAGTTTTTTTTAAATTACTTACCGCCCTAGGGCTTTTATAGCTACATTATTACCCTAGAGCGCTAATTGGTCACTTACAAGCCTCATTTGGGGGTAATAAGGACCTACTTACCGAATATGAGAGATGTAAATGTAATTTATTTGTCTGTGAGACTAGGTAACAACACAGGTCTTATTATTATTATTATATATAGTTTACATAGAATTTGTGAGTTACTCTTACAAATATAGGTAAAATAAATAATTTTTATGGGTCACTACAATGTATTAAAATAATTTTAAACACTGAGTACCTAGATAGTCAATAAAATCACATAAAATATTTCAGTTGAACATAAAAATAGAAAATAATAAAAGATATCGTTAAATAGATAAAATCTTACACATACATTAACTTACAGTATTAAATAAAATATAAGTGTACCTTGATGTATTGCAATGATAACGGCCAGTACTTTATATACCTAACGTTCAAAAACTCATCAACTGTATAGTAGATTCTGTTTACAACAAAGTAATTCAAAGCATCTTTGAAGAGCTTAATGTCGTTGGTAGATTTGATAGCTTTTGGTATTTTATTATAAATAATTGATATATACGAGTAGAACACCATTTTCATTACTTTTTCTACACGGAAATAAGATGTCTCCAATCAAAGCAATATCTACTTGTTCAAGACAATGTAGTTTCATATATTTATGGGGAAAATAGTTATGATTTAAGTAAATTATTGTTTCTTGAAGAAAATCTATTCTTGATCTGAAATAAATACTTACATTAAACAAATATATACTTGGATTGGAATAAAATGTCTGAGAATATTGATATTCTTTGTTAAAGAAATGTTATTTTTCTGTGTACCGACTTCAAAAGAAACTGATTTCTCGGAGACGGCGGTACCGCTTACATTTTTTTTGCTTTATATGGTAAACTTCTCGAAATGTACAATTTAAATTAACAAATCGAAATAACTAAAAAGTTCTATCGGCGCCTGCACTAAGGAAATCACAAAAATAAAAGAACTTGTGTTATTTTACACACCAAAAATCATAAAAACATTTATTGTAAAATATTCACATATACAATATAGATAATTAGGGCACGACTTTGCTCTAATTAATAACTGTATAACAATAAAACACTACTTTCGGTGACATTCATTTATTAGATTTTGTAATATAATGTTGAATATACAGGGTTGTCGGCCAGGGGTTTACTTAGCCCGAGAGAGGGTCACTATACTCATCCTCAGGAACAACTTTTACTATTAGATCAACTCTGTATCCAAGAAAAAAAACTGCCGTTTCATACATTTCATCAACGAGCTGTAAGCTTTTTCTATGAAATAGCTGTTTTTTTTACTCCAATTCAGAGTTGGTCCCATAAGGAAAGTTGTTTGTAACGGTGGGTATAGCGGCTCGCTTGTGGCTTAGTACACCCCCAGCCAATAACGCTCTATAATTATTATCATGATAAAACAGTGATATCAATACCGCAAGTAAGTGCCGCAATAACATGAAGTGCTATCCTCGGTGATACTGACCTAATTATATATAATAATATAATATTATAATAATGTACTGAATTTATAGTGTTGCCAGACTTAATAAATCGTAGTTTTAGTACTACGAACATTCAAATACAACATGTTGATCGTGCGACTTATTTTTTTATTAAAAGACGGGTGGTTCCGAGTTTTAAAAAAATGTGTTGTCTGGCTAAATCCGTGTCCGTTCATCTTCTTTCCTAACTTGTGTATTAAATTAACTTATTTAAATAATTGATAGTAATTTAATGTGAATTAAAGTGAATTAATTCTTAACTGAGTTTAAATTTGTTAAAATAATGATGAGGCGTCAAAATATATTAGAATAAGAATAGAGAAATAATGAATCCGGCCACTGTTTTTTTTTACTACGTGTTCAAACTTCCCATCTAATAACTAAGCATCGGGAAAATGAGATGGCCTCTAATAAACTAATTCATTTTCTTTACAACGCCAAATAAAAATGTTAAACAAAGCATCAAGTCAAGATCAACAATTATTTTTACATCTCTCATATTCGGTAAGTAGGCCTTATTACCCCCAAATAGGGCTTGTAGGTGACCAATTAGCGCTCTAGGGTAATAATGTAGCTAGAAAAGCCGTAGGGCGGTAAGTAATTTAAGAAAAAACCTTCACTCTTTCAAAAAGTTCGCGTACATCTAACCATCATACTGGCAATAGACATAATGCATTCAGCCCAATGATAAAAGAGGTCGCTTCGCTATTCAGCCTTGTCTTCGTATGAGTATAATAGTCATCAATTTTAAATATTGAACGGCGAAGCTCACTTTCGTTCTTTAAAAAAAAGATTAAAAATAAAGATTTAAATAGGCGGGAATAGAAAACTTTTACTTTAAATATTGTTTGTTTTTGGGATTTTTTTTACAATTACGTACTAATTAGGAAAAAAACATGAGATTGCCAACTAATTTACTAACTCGGCCACGGAATTTGCAACTAATCACCTATTTTTTATTCTTTCTTGATTGGCCACCACACTCTGTGTATTGTGCCAGTTCTCAAGTTCTTATCACCATTATATGTTTTACAGCTTCAAAACAAGCTCCTCAAAAATAATATATTCAAGCTTCAATAGACAACATCATAATTATTATAACTTAACATGTAAAATAATACTTCATATTATATTATCGTGAAAATAGCCACTGTACGATTTGGCGCGAGTGCGCGACATGAATGAATAAACTCTTTATTGCAGACACACAAACATCAAATATACAGGAAAAAGTTACATCTAGTGTCACAGTGGCCTTATCGTTAAAAGCGATCTCTTCCAGGCAACCTTAGGATGGAGATAATTTGCAAAATAAATATAGTACAGAACGGGGTATACAATAAATAATTAAAAAAATAGTAAGACTAAAAATAAATGATTAACAGCAGAAGAGAGAGAAAAACAAAAAATAAGTAAATACAAACAGCAGAAAACAGACGATCTTTGGTCAGATAGCAGCTAAATAGAACTCCTTCATCTTATTTTTAAAAATAGCGAGTGATGAAGCTTTTTAATGTCTGTAGGTAAGGCGATCCAAAGCATAACTGATCGAACAGCAAAAGAGTTTTGAATAAAGTTTTACAGTGTGTTGGCATTTTGAGAGCAAGATTTTCCGATGACCGAAGAGACAAGGTGTGGGAATCGTGCAAATAAGAAACACAAACTTTTAAATAACGCGGTGTTTTGGGATTGAATAGAATTTTATAAGTAAGAGAGAGGATGTGAGCATTCCGACGAAGACGAATTGACAGCCACTTTCTCGAGCTTAGCACGAAACTGAGAGATGTGATCATATTTGCGTAAACCAAATATAAATCTGATACTGAAAATTTAAAGCCGCTCAAGCTTATCTAGTTGGTCCTACCAAAGATCTAAATAGCAGGCGTCATCGTACTCTAAGATGGGAAGGAGGAGATATTGTGCGAGCGCAACCTTAGTAGCAGAGTGTTCTTGCCCTCTGCCACTAAGGTTGCGCTCGCACAATCTCTCCTCCTTCCCATCTTAGAGCACAATAAGAGCAGTCACTGTGCTGTGCCCAGGACGGAAACCAGATTGGAGAGGATTTAAAAGGCCGTATCTGTTGAGGAAGAAATTAAACAACCATGACAGCAACCGGCTATTTGCACCAATCAGAGAGCGCCATTCGATTCTTGTATCGGCCCGCCCGTGTTTGTTTATTGGGGGTACACCCGTTTGCCAGAATTTCATTTGCCATAATTTTTTCTGCTATACTAGTCAATGGACATAATGTTGTTTCTCATATTGTCATACTAATTGTTTGCTATATTAATCACGCGCTAGAAACTTTGTTTTCCATAATGTCAATTTAAATAACAACATTCGTTATCGTCACTGTAAGCCGTAATTATCATATGCCATAAAATCATTTGCCATCGAAATTATTTCTAGTATAAATACCTAAAATCGGTTTAAACAGGTTTACGGCTTGGGTGTATTTGAAATTAATCAAGTATGTCGTTAGTAAATATTATTAGGTTAGGTTAAGTTAGAACATGAAAAACAACGCACGAGCCGCGGCTGGGGCCGGCGAAGTGATCTAGAAAGATTTGGATGTATTAGTATAATATACAGTAGTAAGTTAGTATATAATAAATAAAGATACCTTCTGCCGTCGCTCGAACCAAGTGGATTTAATAGGTCATTTTTGCTAAGGAAAATATTAACTTAGCTATGGACCAACCAAAAAGGTTAATATAGAATAAACCGATATTCAGAAAAAGACGAAAAGCGGCCAGACGGTGCCACTTTAGTACCGTGGTGTCTCGGGAGAACCTTAGTTTGGGACGCCACGTGTGTGGACACGCTCGCGCCGTCGCATGTCGCCAATTCCGCTCTGAGTGCTGGGGCCGCGGCAGAACAGGCACAATTTTTAAAAAAGCGCAAATATTCAAACATTTGCGCAAATCACGAGTTCGTTGCTCTGGCTGTAGAAACGATGGGCCCGTGGTCGTCCGATATGAAAAAAATTTGTAAAGAATTATCTTTGAGACTGGTCCTCGCCTCGGGAGATCCCAGGGCTGGCACTTACTTTGCTCAAAAGTTAAGTTTAATTATTCAGCGAGGTAACGCTGCCAGCATCCTGGGAACATTGCCACAAGGCAGTGAGTTGGATGGGGTTTTTTTTTTAATTTAAGTGTTTAGGTAAATTTTTATATTTGTACTAAAAATGTCACTAGATAATTTTGTATTTTGTGTATTCACCTACCTATTACAAACAGTTGTAGAAATTAATTAAATAAACTACTAAATATTATACCTACCCATTAAATAATTATATTCAGAAAATGATTTTGAGTAAGCCTTTTTTGGCAATGGAGTTACCTGGGCATCTTAGTTGGACCTCTCCAACATTTAGGTAAGTACGTGAAAAAACTCTGTGCTATAAAGAAAATAAGTCAAAACCACACTAGTTTTTTAAATAACCTAATCGTCGGCATAACAGGTAAATACGAATCAAATTTTATATAACATCCTGCTATGCCCTTCTTTAAACTTTAGTAAAACATCTGTTACTGAATTTAGAATACAAAACTTCAAGGATCAAAACTATTACGGATAACAACAGAGCCACTGCATATATCACATACAAACCCGAATACTGCTGGATTTTTATAGGTTTGGCAACGTCTTTCTCTAAATCATGATTGTGGTTATACCATTTCTCATAGCTAGCTTTGTAGTAATGGTTCTTATGATGTTCAATAAAGCCACTCTCTATCATTCTTAGCAGTATTCTGTCAACTGCGGGAAGCAACAAATAATATTTTTTATTATAATTAAAGACTGTCGGATTGCATTCAATGTAATTTTCCAAAAATTTTAACTTAGTGGGAACGTTGGTCATTTTGGAAAATGTATAAACGGTGATACGTTCACCTACTGGCACGACGAAATCAGAAGTGCCATTCATAACGTTCTCCATTTCATTAATACCGGAGACGTAATCCTGTACGATGTAATTATTAAAGATTCCGGGGTCATCGATGTACATTTTCTTAAAACTGATTATTCCACCAAACTTGACGCCATATTTTGGGGCGTCGTGAATGGTGTGGATGCGGTCATCAAAATGCCTCGTCTTCAAAACAATCAGTAAAGCTGACATGTAAGAGCATCTCAAAAGAAAAGAAGACCATATCCATATGCAAACTATTACTTGAACTCTCCAATTGTCCGACAGCTTTTCGAGAGGATATCCCAAAAACAACAAATAAGAGCAAAACACTAAGCTACTATTTGTTTCGGAATCTTTGATCTGAAATGCTCTTGCAATTCTCTTCCATGCATCTGTTCTCATAAACCAGCTAAAGCTAACAATCAGGGCAAAAGTAGTTATAATTGCAATCCACACCTCGTTTTCTAGAGGATACAGAAGCTTTTCCCAAGAGCGATTATTTTCAGGCACAGCAGTTAACCATATATTACATCTGTGATCATACGGATACGAACCTCTAAGCACTTTAAGGAGCAGTTTATTTGTAGGTATAACGCCACCATAAAAGAATGTGTGCGCTCGTGCGTTGAACACATCTTCAAAAACTTCACCAATGTTCTCTTTTAGTCCATCTTTGGTTTTACCTGGCACTTTCACACGCAATGTAGCGTTGAGTTTGTAGGCCAGTAACTTCGTGATCTCACCGTCAAATCCCGAAGGGTTGTTGGGATCTGTTGTGATCATTAACGGAGGACTGTTGAACCCTGCAGCTATATAAGGACATTTATGCATGTTTAGGAATTCCAAACGAAACAGGTTTTTAAAACACTCGTCATTTTTACATTTTTCACGTATTTCATTCAATCTTCTTGGCTCAGTATTGTTGCAGTTACCGGGTATCATAAGAGAGTAGTCAAACACTGCAGGCCTTTGATCTTCATACTTGAAGAAAAAAACATTGGCAATAGCTAGTTCAGAAAGTAAGCCAAATATACGCCTTTCATCACACTCTGTGTTGCAAACGATAATATATTTTCCGTTGGTGTCATAATCTAGTTCTGCTAAATCTGTTAAGATATTAGTTACATCGAAAGTGTCTTCACCGATTATGATAATCTGTCTCACAGTTTCCAAAGCCGGAGTTAGTTCATCTGAAGTAGTTATAGCGAAACCTCTCTGGTAATTCCGGAACAGAACCTCCACTGCTGCTGTATTGATGGAGGGGGCGATCACCAGCAAGGTGAATAGTCTCCACATGAAATTGTATTCTGCCACTTTCGCAGCCATTTCGCACAGAGTTGCAAGTTGAGGTTCATATAATGCATCTGTGGAATTTTCAATAAAGTTCAAGAATTTGTGAGTTTCCATTATTTCTGTGTAGCGAGTAGAAAGTGAACATGACAAATTTCGATTGCTGCTAGATAGTTCGTTCGATCATTATTATGGGTAGATATGACCCTATATTTGGTGATTAAGAAATACTTAGACAACAAAAATCACATAAATTTCTTTGTGTTAAACACATCAGTACTAATATAAATATTTACACTTAGATATCGTTCACGATAACAACAAGTCACTGTATTTTTTGGTTTCGATATAAGTTTTATGTTAGTATTTACACTGTATTATTGTGCATTTTTTTTAACTCTAGCTCAGCCTCTAGTAATTATCTACACCTCTCCGCCGGCAAGCGCCATTTTGCATGTTTGCAACATCTGGCAGACGCCCGCTGGTGTTTTTTGCGCGAAATCACCGCGTACCACTAAAATCAATATTTATACATGGTTTTGTATGAAACTACATAAGAAGCTTATAACAATCGAATTGTCCTGAATGCAGCTATCAGATTCTAAAACATATAATGCAATTTTGTTGCAATATCTTTTGTCTGTCTAATTTTAAAAGTAGAGAGAGCGAATTTTTGCCCCTTCCTAATACATAAGTCTGAAAATAAATATATAAAACGATTTTTAAGAATATTATTGCTTTATTTACATGATTATACACTAATATACATTATTCGAAAGAGTCGTCAAACCTTTCAATACATTTTTTTCACACAACAAGCTTTCAAAGTCACGCCTCGTAAATGGTATTTTTTGCGCGAAATCACCGCGTGCCACAAAAATCAATATTTCTACATGGTTTTGTAAAAAAATTACATAAGAAGCTTATAACATTCGAATCGTCCCGAATGCAGCTATCAGATTCTAAAACATATAATGCAATTTTATTTGCAATATGTATTGTCAGTCTAAGTTTAAAAGTAGAGAGAGCGAATTTTTGCCCCTTCCTAATACATAAGTCTGAAAATAAATATATAAAACGATTTTTAAGAATATTATTGCTTTATTTACATGATTATACACTAATATACATTATTCAAAAGAATCGTCACACCTTTCAATACATTTTTTTCACACAACAAGCTTTCAAAGTCACACCAGCCTCCTAAAACGCAACCCGAGTCGCGAACGCTCACAAATGACAAAGAATTTCGATATAATTTGTTTGGTAGAGGCACTTGAAACACTAAATATAGTCTTCCTTGTCTTTCCTATGAACAATCCTACAGAACAAAAAAGGATCGATTCACGGTTCACCTTATAAAAAAGGCAAATCTAAAACATGTGACGATCGGCCGGGAGCCGGCCGCTTGCCAAATGCGTACCTTGTCATAGGAACCGAAATCCGGCCGCTTGCCAGCGAACTATGTTTTCCAGGCTTACAGCTTTGCTCTGTGCCAGATGCACTGCAGCAGTCGCATTTCTGTCATAACTCATGGATGCAAAATTTTACGGTAAAAGCACAAAGCGTGTCTAAGTACCCATATCTTGCCGACGTTGCCGACAAATTTTGTTACGTAGAATTAAAACCAACGATCATTATAGGTCAACAGTAACTGGCATCTTAATTTTTCTAGAGCTACTCGTAAGGACACAAAAACAACCGGTCGCAATTCAAACAGCCTTAGGTTGGGTACATTTCGGTTTCTGTTCTGCAACTGTCGATTTCGTCAATCACATCGCTTCTTACGAGCTGAGCACTGGAACTCTAGACCGTAACGATGAATATTCTTAAGAGGAGTTGATTAGAGAACAGTATAAAATAGATTCTATCGGTATTTTTTAATATGAAAAGCGAAATACAGATAACGAGCGCGCCGTTCAAATTGTCGAGCGCACTACGCGCCGCTTACTTAGCGGCCGTTTAGAAGTCGGTCTACTATGGAAATCAGATAATTTAGAAGTACCTGTCAGTTACAAACTAGCCTTATATAGATTTTTTAGTTTGGATAGGAAGATGAGCATAGATTCTTGTTACGCCGAAAAACACCGTCAAAATATCAATGACATGATTAAAAAAGACTGCGGATTTGAATTTGAGTGTCCGAATCCGAATAAACCCGAGAAATTGCGCGTGTTTCACGACGCTGCTGCGAAAGCGCAAGGCGTTTCTATGAATTCATTATTCGACCGACCGGTCCAGACATCCTACAATCGCTTTTAGGTATTTTGTTTCGCTTCAGGGAAGGAAAAGTTGCTCTTACTGCCGACATTTACGAAATGTTTCCACAGATTAAAATCAGAGAAAAAAACCGTGATGCACAGCGTTTTTTATGGTGCGATAATCCCAATGAATCAATTCTCGGCGCGGCATCTAGCCCATTTACGGCTCTGTACATAAATATAAAATTCTATTGAATTTCGGGATTACTATCCCGATGCAGCTCATGCCATCATTTTTGACCATTATATGGATGATTTCATCAGCTCAGTGGAGCAAGCAGCTCGCCTTGCCGTTGACGTATATTCAGTCCATAAAAAAGGTGGTTTTGAGATGCGTGGGTGGATTCCAAACGACCCGGAGGCACTATCACTATTGCCAAAGGAGACTTTGATGGAATCTTGTTTTACACCAACCAATGTAGATGTAGATTCCTTTTTCTCATGTCATTTTAAATTAGTTTAAAAATTTAATATTGACTCAAACAAATATAAAGTATACATATTTCGGTAATTATAGGGACTATACATAACCTAAGTAGTGGTCACACGCAAGTGCAAGCGAGGCCGTCAGTCGAAGATTCAGAGTGTCTGTCAATTTTGATGTTTTCTTTTTTATGTTTGTTGTGTGGATATTTTTAGTGTTTTTTATTTATTTTATTTGTAAATATAAAAAAAACAATGGCATTGCGTTGCACACACGTGGATGGCGCTGTAGTTGGTGATTCGGTTGTGTCACAGGACAATTTGGTGTAGTGTCCTTATTGCCCACAGGTACGCTTTTTAAAGGGCAGAGAGGACTTAATATACATAAAGGTAAATGTCATAAATCCCTCTTTGAACCCACATTTAATTCAAACAGTCAACCAAATCATTGCTTGCTGCCATCAACAGTGGCCGCAGGCGTTACCGATTTTAGTTTTGAAACTTACTGGAAAACCTTGTCTCATAATAAAGTTAATAAAAGAGTACTAAAACGAATCCCTAGAGGTGCGCGTCTTTCGGTCGCTTCTGCTCTGTCTCAGGCTCTGAAAGATGTCGTGTCTAATAACACAAAACTTACCTGGGAACATTTGTTGTCCTTCCCATATAGTGTACTTCACATATCTAATGAATCTAACAATCGCAAATCCCTTACAACTAGGGTCAAAGAAAATTGCGTGAGGTACAGAGTAAGGGAAGACTATGTTTTGCCTGAAGTTTTGGACAAATTTCAAAATCCAAAATTTGTCGTGAGATCATCTGAGTCTACTACTTTCAAATTGGTTGAAAACAAGCTCACCGATGGCGACATAAGAGGTGCAGCCCGTATACTATTTTCCAGTGACACAATTGCTCCATCAACAAACGAAACACTCTCGATTTTAAAGGGGAAACATCCATCTAAATCAGTAAATTCACAGTTTCTGGTAGCACCGGGGAGATCTGATGATGATTGCTTTGAAATAACTGCTCAGGATGTATCTGCTGCCGTCTATTCCTTCCAAAGTGGGTCTGCCGGGGGCTTGGATGGATTGACTGCGCAACACTTAAAAGATTCAGATCTGATCTGATCAGCGGTGTAAATGGAGAAGCTGGTGAGACCATTCTTAAGAATTTGACATCTCTCGTTAATGTGATGCTCTCAGGTCAGGTCAATGGCGATATCATTCAGATTCTTTACGGTGCGAACCTATGCGCCTTAAACAAAAAGGACGGTGGGATCAGGCCCATTGCGGTTGGTATGACATATCGTCGCCTCGCAGCTAAAATCTGTTGTAAAAAGATAGAACCGGTTTTAACTGATCTTTTTCAGCCTATACAGCTTGGTTTTGGCTCACGTGGTGGTTGTGAAGCTGCCGTCCATTCTGTTAGATCATTTTTGGAACAAAACTGTAATGATTTTCTGTTAAAGGTGGATGTTAAGAACGCTTTTAATTCCGTTGACAGAGGGGCTTTGTTAACGCAAATAAAAGACAAAATTCCAAATTTATACGATTTTCTTTGGCAGTGTTACGGATCTCCTACAAAATTAATTTATCATGGTAACGAAATTTCCAGCGCCGTTGGTTGCCAACAAGGAGATCTTCTTGGTCCCGCTGTGTTCAGCCTCGCCATTCAACCCATCATCCAACGTCTTCAATCTAAACTCAATATATGGTATTTGGATGATAGGACGTTGGGTGGCGATGCTAACACATTATTTTCAGATTTAGAATTTCTGATATCGGAATTACACAATGTTGGTTTAGAGTTAAATTTTTTAAAATGTGAACTGTATATTCCTGATAATCACCCCACGGAACACTTAATAGTACAAAAATTTGATTCATTAGCCCATAACATCCAAATAGTTAACAAAATCACGTTGCGTTTACTAGGTTCGCCTATACTAGACGAATCGTTCCCTTCTTTTATTGAAGAAAAAACTTTTTCAAATTTTTTTGCAGTATTCGGACCGTTTATCTAAAATTAACACTCACATGGCTTTTACCATTTTGCGATACTGTCTTTTTGTTCCTAAATTTACATTCATTGTTCGATGTTCGCATCTTTGGAAATTCCCTGATCTTATTGAACATCTCGACAAAATTGTTAAAGACACTCTGGCTCTAATTTTAAATGTAAATTTATCAGATCGAGAGTGGAAACAGGCTTCTCTTCCGATTAGAATGGGGGGTCTTGGTATCCGATCCATATCTGGCGTAGCTCTTCCCGCTTTTCTGTCCTCGGTTCATAGCAATAAGACTTTAATAGAAAAAAATCTGACAAAGACATCGGATGTCATTAATGTTGCTTATATGAATGAGGCTAGGATCGCGTGGACAGTACTTTGCCCAAACACTGATTACCCCCAAAATCCATCTTCACAGAAGCAGTGGGACCGGCCGATCTGTGAGCAAGCGCGAAAACTTCTCCTTAATACGTGCTCCAGCTCATCAGACCGCGCCCGTCTCTTAGCGGTTTCTGAGTGGGAATCAGGTTTGTGGTTACAGGCACTCCCTTCGCCTAATACTGGGACCCTCCTTGACAACACTACATTCAGAATCGCAATCTCCCTTCGCTTGGGTGCAACGTGTTGTGCTCCACACCGCTGCCAGTGTGGCGCAAATGTCGACCAGCTCGGCCACCATGGCCTATCTTGCTCGAAAAGTGCAGGCAGGATACCCCGTCACGCTAGCCTTAACGATATCCTTCGCCGGGCTCTTACCACCGCTAACTGTGCAGCTATTCTAGAACCGAGTGGTCTTATGCGTAGCGATGGTAAGAGACCCGACAGCATGACACTTATCCCCTGGAAGATGGGGCGGCCTTTAGTGTGGGACGCTACATGCGTCGACACTCTTGCACCGTCTCATCTTCCCGTTACTAGTAACAAGGCTGGTGCGGCGGCAGAGTCAGCTGAAGGCCTCAAAAGGCGCAAATATAGTAATTTAGATAGCGGTTATATGTTTGAGCCTTTTGGGGTTGAAACTCTCGGGCCTTGGGGACCAGGAGCAAAATCTATATTATATAAAGCCCTAACAAAGCGACTAGTTGACGCTACTCGAGACCAAAACGCTGGCCTCTACCTGGGTCAGCGCATAAGTATTGCCATTCAACGAAGCAATGGGGCCAGCATTTTGGGTACTCTACGAACTGGCAGTGGTTTAGATTTAAGTTAGTATTAATTTTTGGATATTGCTTTTGTACATATAGTTTATAACTTTATATAGTTTTTGTTAGGTGATGTAGATTTGGGTAAACTTGTGGCACCTGTTCGTACATTGGGGTTAGTGTGGCATCCATCAGACGATGATATCAGCTTTAATACTGGATTTATAAAAGAAACAGATGTTAACGTAGACCAGGCATCCTGGCTCCCATTGTTATAAGAGGTCGAATTATGTTCCAAAACTTATGGCGAAAGGGTGTCTATTGGGACAAAGAACTTTCTCAGAGCGATAGAGTTGCATGGGAACTTTGGTTTGACGATTTATGCGCGGCGTCTAAACTACGAATTCCACTACTATTGTATGAGTCAGTTCAGTTAAGAATAATGCGAGCTTCACATATTTTGTGTCGCTAGCGAGTCCGCATTTTGTGCAGTTGTCTATTGGGGATTTATCATGGCAAATGGAGACGTTAAACTTTCCCTCATCTGTAGTAAAATTCGAGTAGCATCACTCAAACCTATATTGATTCCTCGTCAAGAGCTTCAGGGAGCCTCGATTGCAGCTCGTCTTGCTAAGTCGATTTGTGAAGCCCACAGATTGAAGGTATCTAGTCGTGTCTTTTGGTACGATTATTTGACTGTTCTCGGTTGGCTTCGCAGTGACGCACGCTCATTTAAGCTTTATGTATCACATCGATAAGGAAAATTTTTGGAAATAACTTGTATTAAGGAATGGCGTTGGGTACCAAGTGCTTTAAATGTTGCTGATGATGCAACTCGTAATAAATATGTTGAGTTATCTTCAAATTCCCGCTGGATTTTAGGACCCACAATTTTACTATCTTCTGACTAGCCTTGTGAACTGACTAATGCTATTCAGTCAGTTCAAGAGGAATTAAAGCATCCATCATATCATGTATCCATTCATACTATTAGTGTTGCAGATATTCGTATACAATCACCTATTTCACCTGATCCGAAGCGTTTCAGCTCTTGGCTGAGGTTGGTGCGTGCTACTGCCATTGCGCATAGATTCGCATCCATAGTTTACATCGACGGGATTTGAATGTATCCCATTTAGTTCACATTGGGGAAGGGTTCACAACATTTACCTTTCAGCCTTTCCCCCGTTATTCACAACCTGCAACTTGTGGCCGGCCAGGCCGTGAGTAAAACACACTAGTTTATGTTTGTTCTTTACTTATAGTTTGCCGCACATTAATTACACTGATTAAACAGAACGCAGGTGAAAGACGCTCGCACGACATAAGGCCCCAGCACAGGACAGGCAACGGTGAGGTGTTCCCGGAGTCAGGTAAATCTCCACGGGACTTCAGCTCATCGGAAAGATGGACGAACAGATAGAAAAGTAGATGGAGAATATGGATAGAAGGATCCTGGAAAGAGCCAGGTGTCAATAGATAGCCTAGACCAGAAGTGTCCTGCCAAGCTGTGCCGAGGTTATGCACGAGCACGCGGCGCCGGCGTGAAGAAACGACACGTTGCACCCACGATTTGCAACGGGCAGATAGTTGACGAGACAGAACAGCTTACATGATAAAATGAAGAATTTAAATGGCAGGCAGTGATAGATAAATGTGAATAAAAACTCACCAAAGCGAGATGCATCAAATTCACAATTATATAGTATTAGTTTTAGCTGAACGTCTATTCGCAACAGCGTTTGGTAGTAAAACAAAGCACGAGGTTCGGTTAGCCGTTGCGAAATATCACTACGCGCTCACTCCGAGTCGCCTTGCTATCGCATAAATAGCAGGAGCTTAAATATTTTAAAAAGTGACGTCGCCTAGACGCAACGTCACAATACCCGGCCAAAAAACGTAGGATCTTTCCTGTGCGGAAAATCCGACTCACGTAACTAAAGTTCCATGATACTGTCTCACTTTCAAAACATCAAGCATTCTTCTTCTTTCTGACATGTACTAATAAACAACGCTAACAAATTTTCATACATTCTTCATCTCTTATAATTCAAAGCATTCTGTTCATTCCACCATGCTGCGGTTAGATTGTTGCAGACAACCTTTGCCGCTGGATAGATTCATACAACATAGACCCTTCGTACTGAGTTATCTTGTATTATATAACACGAAACACTGTAGGCATAAGTTATTGTTTTTAGAACAACTCACAATAGATTAGGTAGTTGATAAGTAATTAGCAAGGTAGAATTTTATTGGATATATTAATTCACTAAAATGATTCCTCGGTTTTGAAAAATATTGTTCAGGGTAGATCCGAACAATACTAGGGTTTTAACTTATAGCACTGACTGTTTCCAATGCTAGCTCAGAATCAGAATGAAAGCTACCATAACACAGTCAGTTAAGTTAAATCAGGTATTGGTTATCACTCAGCAGTGATCACCGTTAGGTAGGCACGTGTACTCGTACCGTATAGCATCATTTAATGAATTAAAATAACAGCTGGAGGTATATACAGATACAGATACAGGGTGGCGCAATAGAACGTGCATATTTAAAATATTGATTAAAAAATAAATACAAAAGGTATAGTTAAAATAAAACTGAGGTATTATTAAGAAATAACTGAAGTTTATTTTTTAAAAATAACATCGTCTAAATGATGACCCTCTATACGACGACACTCCTCTAATCGCAAACGGAAGTTATTGAAAACTTTCTTCAGTAATGCTGGTGTAATTGCTGCCGTTTCACCACGGATATTCTCCTTGAGCTGATCGATGTTTTTCGGATTATTGCTATAGACTTTGTTCTTGAGGTAACCCCACAAAAAAAAGTCAGGAGGCGTCACGTCTGGACTACGTGGGGCCATGGGATATCACCTCTTTTCGAAATCAGTCTGCCAGGGAACATCTGTTTCACAACCGCCATGGAGTCATTTGATGTGTGACAGGTAGCTCCGTCTTATTGAAATCAAGTCCTAGAATTCACTATTCGCGCATTTTCAAAGAAAAACGTTCCAATTATTCCTCTGCCAGAGATTGCTGCCCATACTGTCACTTTAGGACTATGCAGTGGTTTCTGGTGCTTAAGTTTGGTATTCTCACTGTTCCAGTAACGACAATTTTGACGGATTACGAACCCATTGATATGGAAGTGGACCTCATCTGAGAAAAGGATATTGTCAAAATTGGAAAATCGATTAAGCATTTCATTAGCAAATGCGAGCCTTGCTCCGAAGTCAGACTCTTTCAATTCTTGTGTTAACTGCAGCTTGTAAGGATGCAGTTTAAGATCCAAGTTTAAAATTCGTTGCAAACTTCGTTGCGATAAGTGTAAGACAGACGATCTCTTGCGAGTAGACATTTGTGGATCTCCTCATATAGACTGCATAACTCTCTCAATATTGTCGTCGGTCCTAGATGTTCTTAGACGACCTTTTGCTTGTGGTTTAAACGTTTAACCAGTCTCTTCAAAACGCCATACCCATATTTTAATTAAATTAGCACTCGGAGCTTCACTAATTTGCCGTAGTCCATATTCAGAACAATATAAACGCCTAGTAACGATGTATGAACGAGAGTTCTCGTAAAATGCGCGCACGCAAAATGCGCGATGCTTCCCGTCGAAGTGACTCATAGTGACTAAAACTCCATGAGCCCGCCTACCCAACGATGCAGGCTCAAACCGCCCGCGCACTTTCTACCCCGCGAAAAAAGATGATGCAATATGCACGTTCTATTGCGCCACCCTGTATTTTAGCTGTTTATAGTTTCTAAAAATTTATTATTGTTTAATTTGTAGTAGGTATTATGTTTTGATAGTAATTGTGAATTGTAAGTTTTATTTAATAGTTTTGATAGTAAGTAGTTTAATTTGATGAGATTTAGTTATTTTGATTTTAAATTGTAATATTTGATGAGGTAGGATTAGAAAACAATATTGTGAATTTAATTTTTTTTTTATTGATAAAATAGTATCAGTAAGGTTGGCAGCCTTATCGTCTTAAGTGATTCCTTTCAGACAACCTTTAAATGCAAATTTAAATGTTGTCTAAAAATAAAAATTTAAATTAAATAAATAAAAAACAAATTAGTATTAATTATTTTATTAAGATTTAGTTATTTTTTATTGAGTGACAAATATTTATAATATTTATTTTAGTAGATATTTGACTGTAGTAGATTATAAGTTAGGTTTTAATTTTACAGGATCAGTGATATTGGCGGCAATGAGTAATATTACTTCATATAAGTAGGTATTTTATATAATATGCTTCTAAACATTCGTCATGGATAGTTTGAATTGTAAATAAGTATTTGTTTATTTGAATAGCGGTAGGTATATTTAGTTATTATGCTAATTATAGTCTTATAGCTACGAGTATTATAGGTTAGGTTGATGACAATATGTAGTATTATCAGCATTCAGCAGTATTTACTATTAGGTAGTTATTTTGTTATCAGTAGCTTTTACTTTAAAATTTATAATTAGTTAGCTTAATGTTTTAACATGCCATGTACTTAAGAAATTCCCGTCGTAATCTGCTAGTTCGTGCACGAGCGGATACTTTTTAGTAAGAATTTGACATTTTACATACTTCGGAGCCAGTTTTTTATTGAAATATTTATCTTTATCACTCTGATAGAAGGTTCGTTTCCGTACAACATCGCCTACTTTAAATTCCATAGGTTTTTTGCGTAGGTTGTAGGATTTACTGTTTCTACTGTGCGCTAGTAATATAGATAATTGCACTTTGTTGAATATTGTAGATAGTGTGCCTAAGTTTTCTGCATATTGATCACGTGGTTGAAAAACTAGATTATCAATATCTGTTGGTTCAGTACATGTATAATGTGAACCACGCGTAACTAGCTCCCAACCATATACCAAAAATGATGGAGATACGTTACTTCGTTTACCGAATTATGAATAGCGAATTGTATTTTAGGTATTAAAGTGTCCGAAATGCGTTGATCGTTGGCTATAAAAGTTGAAACGGCGGTCATGATCGTTTTATTATACCTTTCCACAGTATTCACATGTGGTGTGTACTTAGGGGTATAATGTAGATGTGGGACATTGTATTTAGATAGCATTTGTTTTAGAGTAGCACTAATAAACTGTTTCCCATTAGAAATACGTCTTCTTTAAGAATTTTAGTGACTATTTCAGCAGTAGCGCGTCGGATAGGGAACAATAGACAGTACTTACTAAAACAACAGGTTATTACGAGAAGATAGCTGTTTTGTTTGCGAGTAGATGGAAGAGGTCCTACTAGATCTATACTTGAACATTGAAATGGTCTGGAGCAATGTTAAATTCCGCCCATTTTAGCTAAAATAGCATGGTTTTGGTTTATGAGCTATGCAATTGTCACAGGAAGTTACGACTTTTACTACGTCAGCATGCATACCTAGCCAATAGTATTTTAAAGCTAGGAGCTTGTAAGTCTTGTCTCGCTGGACACTTCAGTGTGTCCAGCGATCAATTCAGCGACATTTTGTAGGATAACTGCTTCGCGCAATTCTAGAGGGACAACTTCTTTCCAGTCAAACTCTTAAGTTAATTCACATTTGCTTTTCATGATACGATACAGTTTATCTTTTTTTACATGGTAGTTAGGAAATGATGTTGGAGAATTGTGACATCCATGGTATACTCGTATGTTTAAGTACCATTGATCTGTAGTATTGGTAGTGATCGATGATGTATCTATGGCAGAGACAGGGATAGCAAGTGATAGTGCGACTGGAAGTACATTGTCTATACCTCGGCGGTATTTTATCTCAAAGTTAAAGGCAGACAGTCTAACACCCCAGCGAGCGAGACGACCAGTAAGGTTATAAAGATTTTAATAAAAATAATGAAGATACAAGTTGTTATTTTTGATTTACTTTATTGATTCTAATAACAGTTTTTTTAGTTCTTTTTTCTATGCTGGTTTAATTACTAGTGCTTGTGCCAGAATCATAAGAAAGCATATTTATTATAGTGTTGGTACTAACATAGAACATTATACCGATTTAGTACTACAGAAACTAAACATAGCGATCCTCAAAAAATATACAGTAGTTATTTGTTATCAGGAACGTTAATCTACGTGTAACTATTTATTTTAGTACAAATGTCTGATACATGTTTGCATTAATGTGATTTTTGATGTCTAAGTATTTCTTAATTACCAAATATACTCGTAGGGTTATCACTATAATAATAATCGATCAAGCTACCTACCATTCAAACGAAATGCGTCATGTTCACTGTCTACTCGTAACACAGGAATAATGGAAACTCACAAATTCTTGAACTTTATTGAAAATTCCACAGATGCATTATATGAACCTCAACTTGCAACTCTGTGCGAAATGGCTGCGAAAGTGGCAGAATACAATTTCGTGTGGAGACTATACACCTTGCTAGTGATCGCCCCCTCCATCAATACAGCAGCAGTGGAGGTTCTGTTCCGGAATTATCAGAGAGGCTTCGCTATCACTACTATAGACGAACTAACTCCAGCTTGGGAAACTGTGAGACAGATTATCATAATCGGTGAAGACACTCTCGATGTAAGTAATATCTTAACGGATTTAGCAGAACTAGATTATGACACCGGCGGAAAATATATTATCGTTTGCAACACAGAGTGTGATGAAAGGCTTATATTTGGCTTACTTTCTGAACTAGCTATTGCCAATATTTTGTTCTTCAAGTATGAAGATCAAAGGCCTGCAGTGTTTGACTACTCTCCCATAATACCCGGTACCTGCAACAATACTGAGCCACGAAGATTGAATCAAATACGTGAAAAATGCAAAAATGACGAGTGTTTTAAAAACCTGTTTCGTTTGGAATTCCTTAACATGCATAAATGTCCTTATATAGCTGCAGGGTTCAACAGTCCTCCACTAATGATCACAACAGATCCCAACAATCCTTCGGGATTTGACGGTGAGATCACGAAGTTACTGGTCTACAAACTCAACGCTACATTGCGTGTGAAAGTGCCAGGTAAAACCAAAGATGGCCGAGAACAGAACTTTGATGCAGTTTTTGAAGATGTATACAACGCACGAGCGCACAGTTTCCTTTTTGGTGCTGTTATACCAACAAATAAACTCCTTCTTAAAGTGATGAGAGGTTCGTATCCATATGATTACAGATCTCATGTATGGTTAACTGCTGTGCCTGAAAATAATCGTCCTTGGGAAACGCTTCTGTATCCTCTAGAAAACGAGGTGTGGATTGCAATTATATCTACCTTTGCCCTGATTGTTAGCTTTAGCTGGTTTATGAGAACAGTAGCATGGAAGAGAATCGCAAGAGCATTTCAGATCAAAGGTTCCGAAACAAATAGTAGCTTAGTGTTTTGCTCTTATTTGTTGTTTTTGGGATATCCTCTCGAAAAGCTGTCGGACAATTGGAGAGTTCAAGTAATAGTTTGCATATGGATATGGTCAACTTTTCTTTTGAGATGCTCTTACACGTCAGCTTTATTGATTATTTTGAAGATGAGGCATTTTGATGACCGCATCCACACCATTCATGACGCTCCAAAATATGGCGTCAAGTTTGGTGGATTAATCCATTTTAAGGAAATGTACATCGATGACCCCGAAATCTTTAATAATTACATCGTACAGGATTACATCTCCAGTCTTAATGAAGTGCAGAACGTTGTGCATGGCACTTCTGATTTTGTCGTGCCAGTAGCTAAACGTGCCCATGTTTATGGTTTTTCCGAAATGACTCATGTTCCCACTAAGTTAAAATTTTTGGACAATAACATTAAATGCGATCCGACAGTCTTTTATTATAATAAAAAATATTATTTGTTGCTCGCCGCAGTTGACAGAATACTGCTAAGAATGATAGAGGGTGGCTTTATTGAACATCATAAAAACCATTACTACAAAGCTAGCTATGAGAAATGGTTTAACCACAATTATGATTTAGAGAAAGACGTGGCCAAACCTATGAAAATCCAGCAATTCTCGGGTTTGTATATGATATATGCAATGGCTCTATTAGTATCCGTAATAGTGTTGATTCTTGAAGTTTTGTTTTCTAAATTCCGTAATAGATGTTTTAGTAAAGTTTAGAGAAGGGCCATACCAAGATGTTAGGTACTTAAATTTTTTACCTGTTATGCCGACTATTAGGTTATTTAGAAAACTAGTGTGATATTGATTTATTTTCTTAATAGCACGAGTTTTAACATGTACCTAAAAGTTGGAGAGGTCCAACATTTGTCCTACATTATAATAATCACTTTACATCAGGTGAGAGTTGTGGTCGAGCACAAGCCTATCGACAAAAAAAAAACGTTTACATTATATGAATAATTACATCAGTTTATTATTGTATTAGTAGTTCATCAAATGTATACATAATATACACAACAGCTTACTTAAGCTAACAAGAGCAGATCTACGTCTGATGGTCGGAATCATCACCGGCCACTGCGACCTGAACTACCATCAACATAAGATCGGATCAACGGATAGTCCTCTATGTCGAGGATGTATGCAGACAGACGAAACTGTGGAACATGTGCTTCTACACTGTGAGGCCACGGAAAACATCAGACAGAGACTGGGAATGCTGAAACGCGTTGAAATTTATGCATCCAAATCGGTTTCGCATCATGAGGGTATTTCTACTACACCTGATGAAATAGGAGTGGAACTGGTGAGCCAGCGACAGAGCTGTATTCCGTTACTTTAAGGAGCTTGGCTGGTTGGGTTAGGCTGGCGGGGGGAAATGCACAATACACCCCAAGCGGGACGCCAGTGCAGTACTTATCGCCTCCACACAGAATAAGAATATACATAATATATCTATGATTATTTAATATATTATTTTAAGAAAATTAAACTTAGTTAAGAATTTAATCACTTTTATTCACATTAAATTACTGTCAATTATAGAAGGTTGTCGGCTAGGGGTGAACTGCGCCGCAAGGCAGTCCCTATACCCTTATATCTTTACAAACAACTTTCACTATGGGACCAACTCCGAATTGGAGTAAATAAATCAGCTGTTCCATAGAAAAAGTTTATCGCTCGTCGATGAAATGTATGAAACAGAATATTTTTTTATTGGATACAGAGTTAATCTTATAGTAAAAATTTATCCTTAGGATGTGTATAGAGACCCTCTTTCGGCTTAGTACACCTCTAATAAATTTAAAATTATATTACAAAATAAAATAAATGAATGTCACCGAAAGTAGTGTTTTATTGCTACACAGTTATTAATTAGAGCAAATGTCAGTGCCCTAATTATCTATATTGTATATGTGAATATTTTACAAGAAATGTTTAGTATTTTATTAAAATTTGTATAAAAAAGCCGAATAACGTGAGTTCTTTTTCAAGCAAAAGTCTCACAGCACAGACTTCCCTTACGGCCTCCCTGCCGTAAGGGATGTTTGTGCTGTGAGACTTTTGCTGAGAAATTCATAAGCATGTTTACCATGAGTGAACCATTATTTGTTCTTTGTGAATTCAGCACTCATTTTGAATAGACCAAATTTTGTTCCAAATCCAAAGAGTAAAAATAGGATTAAAAATGTCTTCTTTCGTTCGAAAAGATAACTTTTCCTAATTCGTCATGTATAAAATTCATCGAAATCGGTCGAGTGGCTTCTTTGAGTCAAAATAATTTAAATTGCCTACATAGATGACATTCTCGTTACATCATTTTTACCTGCCGAATCGAACTCGGTTTTACTTTTTTATAAGTATTACTTCGTGTTTATTTTCGCATTAAAAAGTAAAGTCTTAGTGTTCCCCATATTTCGTAGATCGGAAAATATTTTTTTTTCTTTGACTGTTGAAGCCTTCTCCCGCCTCTTACTCCCTTTCCCATTGCCCATAACCCCTTCTCGCTTTCCTCTCACACTTTACTTTTTCTCTTCTTTTACTTTCGTCTTATTCCCTTATCCTTAGTAAACCTGCTTGTAGGAGAAGGTAAAAAGTGAGCGATATACGCTACTGACAATCAATTGAACTGCCGTGGTGGCCTATCCTTTGATAAGGAGACTCCTGCTTTTTTATTCAAGACTGTAGAAGAGTTGTAGTCAAATAAGACTTCAATCCTCCCTCCTACGGGAACCCCCACAATGGATTTGACAATATTTTTTTCTAAAAATGCCAAAATAATCTAGAAAAAATTACGAGAATTTCTATCATTAAAAATGGCTCAAAGTGCATTAAGAGAGAAAATTAAGATCAAAGTGCGCACTTTCGTTCGACACAATTTCAAAACGTAATTGGTATTCTAAAGCGTGATGACGACACAGGTCGTGTGCTAGCCGGGCAGGTATGGCCAATTCGTTCGCTGGCTGCTCGCGCTACGGTTGAAAGCATTATATTATAATAACGCGCATCTTGTTAGTGGATAATAATCGTCTAATAGTGATAAAAAAATACTATGTCGTGACTCAGTGATTTGATTCCAATTAAAAACACCGGAGAAGCTATTTTTAACACGTCGAGGGATCCAAAACGCCGAAAAAAATGCATTCAATTAGACCTAAAACTACTGCATACCGCTATGAAGATCATTTTAAAGAATTTTTTAGCCGTTGGGGTACTTCTCCCAACAAAGGGCGAAACTTGCTACGGCACCATTTACTGGCCGATTTCAATAATATTTGGTATTACAAACATACAGAACTCCACATTATTCATATTAACAGATTCCTAATAGTAAAAAAAAATCAGCCAAGTGTTTTTCTTATTTTTTACCCGTTTGAAAAAGAAGAAGGGTTATGTAGGTATGTATATTTCTTTGGCACGCCCTAGAGTCTAAACGGCTTGTCGTATTTTTATGTGAATAGTGTCAATAGATTTATCTCAGTCGTAAGAGTGATTCTGGGTACTTCAAAATTATAAAAAAAAAAACAAAAGAAAGGATGATACACAATAAAAATTTAGCAGTAATTTTTTTTTCATGTGGCTGCTAATCACTTGTTTACAGTTTAAATATCGCGGTACCTAACTATACAACGACACGTATATTGTCGATTACTTAATTGAATGTATATGATGAGATTAACAGAATAGGTTTCATATTTAATAAGTAGGTATTTTAGGTACGGCAATAACCCGCCAACCTTAGAAAATAGATACATACTCGTAAGTAGGTAGTTAAATTTAGGGAGCACGAAACTTTCTTTTTAAAAACTAAATTAAAATACTTATAGCCGATATTGAGGCTTTCATAATAACTTAAAATACGTTTAGCCGATATGGAGGCTCTAGAACTAATTAAACTACGTGTAGCCGATTTGAAGGCTCTAAAACTAATGAATTACAAAAAGGATTATATTCTTAACATTAACTTACATACTACTCGGTGGTCCGATAAGAGACACCTTAGTCAGCTTTCCACAGAAGTGCAAGTACTGCTGAGTAAGCCGTGGCGAGGGGATGCATAACTCCTCCCTCCCTAAGTGAGAAATTATCGGAATGTGCGATTTGGCGAGGGGATGCATAACTCCTCCCTCCCTAAGTGAGAAATTATCGGAATGTGCGATTTGAGGACCTTTCCGATAATTTCGTAAAAAGGGAATTATTTTAAGATTTAATACATACGCAAAAACTAATGATAGCTTAACAATACGAAGCTTTACACGGCTTAAACTAAAACACTGATGCTAGAGTCTTTTTCTCTTTTAGCACACTATCGAACACTTCACTATTTTTTTAACGCAAACGCCAAATATTTCACGTCGCCCAGACTGATCTCGTGCATGTTAATTGCGCGTGCACTGGATAGGCTCGCGTTCGTATGGAGCGGCGGCAGGGTGACCACAGGTAGTGGCGTCACGATATCCACCTCAGTGTACGTGGTGGTGTCGGATCTTGAGATCGTAGATCTCGACGTCACAAAGTTCGTCTAACGTAATGACGTATGTTCCGAATATCGGATATTTAAACATTTCGTCACCACATCGCTTTGTCAGCATTGTTTGAAATCTCGTAAAAAGTATCCAATTTTCATCGTCAATTTTGTGTAGTTTTACGTTTTCAAAGTAAACAGGATACTGCTTGCAGCAGGTGAGATTGTTGTCGTATTTAAGAAGTTGTTCCTCGCAGGTTGGCCCGCTGTACAGGGCTCTGTTGTCATCGTTACAGAGGTGATGGTCTCCGGCGACGATAAAGCGGCACAGCTGTATGATCGGTAAGTACTTTATCCCTTTCGCCAATAGGTAAGGGTATTTAGGAAAAATGGCCAGGGTTTGGTTTTCAGGTTCAAGGAAAATAGGTAAAGTGTACATTTTTATATAGTTATAAGTATAATTATCGGTAAGTGGAACTTCCATAATAAACGTAATCTGGTTTCTTTTTATATATGATTAACAGAAATTTAATTCATTAGGTCCGTATACTAGGTTACCAGCTATGGATATTAATTTTAAATGTCGTAGTAAATCGATACAGTTTACAATAGACTGGTGTAATATAGAGCTTTTACTTAAGGCTAATGCAGTTTCAATTTCGCTTAACTTAATAAATATAGTACGGAAGTTACTAATGAATAGGCTATACGATCCTAGAATGTAGGCAGACACGGCTACATTGTTCTCCTTATTAACTGTTTCTTTGAGGGACTTTTCGACCTGTTTGAAGCAAGTATCCATGGTAAGCGAATTTCATTGATTAAATTGAGTAATATTTATAAAGCTATCCAGCATTTTGGAGACAATAGTGATTTTATTTGATATGATTACTCGATCATGAAAAATCTCTGTAGTTAATTTGTCATATTTAAGTGCGTCATCATTGTCTAGATTTCCTGTTACAATTTTTATAATAGAACCTAAAGTATTGAGAATACCACTTTTATAACGTTGTGGAATTAATTGGCGGTATATATCTACAGTTATATCGCTCAGATGCCCTGCATGCATTAACATTCCAATAAATTCATGAGGAAACGTTTTATTGTTGACAATTAATTTCTCTAATTCGGCAAATTGTGAAAATACACTTTTCGTTGGCCTTTATTTACAGATAATTTCATGATATCCTGCAGTACTTTGTCCATTTCTCACTTCTTGCGTAGGCTACCGGATTATCACTACCAACTTGTCCTTGGGAAAGGACTGCTCCTAGGGCTACGTTTGAAGCGTCAGTCGTCAAAATAAATGGTTTGTCATAGTCAGAGTATTGAAGTAGTGGTGCATGAGTCAGAAATTTCTTCCTTCTATTAAATGCGTCTGTATATTTTCGGTCAATAATAATTTGGTTTCGTTTCTTTAAACAGGCTGTCAGTGGTTAAGTCACTTTAGAAAAGTCAGGTATGAAGCGTCGGTAATAACCAACGTGTCTAAGGAAAATTTTGATTTCCGTCGTAGTTTGTAATTAGGAAATTAATCACGGCTTTAATTTTGTCATTATTAGGTCTCAGTCCGTTTTTCGTAATCGTTTGGCCAAGATACAAAACCTCCTTGCGTAAAAATTCAGATTTGTCAAGTTGTACCTTAAAATTAGTCTGTCTAAGTCTGTTTTTGGAAATGTATTTTATGTTATACCTGATTTGTAAAAGTCAAAGGTAGTTTGTCACAATGAAAAATGTCTTCATATTCATTGCACAGTTTTGTAATTTTCTCGTATTCTTCGGCATTAGTATGGTCTAGTCTCAGTTTTTGTAGGTTTTCATCAAGTATCCTGTCTGTCTGTATACTCGTACTATTCACATTTGTGTTTTTACAAATTAAGGTTGCACTCTAAGTCTAAATGTTTTGATACTTGCGTGGGTCGTTTTATCGTCAGAGTTGTCTGTGTGTCGGTAGCATTTTGGATAATTGTTGATGCATATCCATTCACACAGTTAACCAATGCACTTGGCATTCGTACGCCAGGGCTAAACTCTTCATAGTCGAGTATAGCTTCATCTAAATGTTGGTCTATCGGAAGCTTTACTCTTTGTTCAGATCGTGGCTGCAGTTCAATTACGTAGTTAAAATTCGTATTTATAATAGGTATGCAAGTCGTCTTTGTTTTCAGAGTCGAATGTTTAAGGTCAATTACGGCGTCTAGTTGTCTTAATAAGTCGTTGCCAATTAGGCCGTCGTATCATGAGTCAGTCTACGTCATACAAATAAAATTTGTGGAAATCATCACTTTGAAAAGATGGTAAAAGTGGTATAGTTATGGCTTCGCTATGTCTACTAGAAGCATGCGTACAAACTATTTCGAAAGGCTCGTAACGAATATGGTTGTAAAAATATTCGTACGCTTTTCGTGGGCTCAAGAATAATCTTGTGCTGCCAGTATCGATCATCATTTTCGTGTCTATTTCAGGCAAATAAATGTGTGGTAATTTAAGTGTAGGGTCACAATTTAATTCTATGATTTCTTGTCTGTCGGGGCAGCTATACAAAAATTCGGGTCTAATTGCTCTTGCGGTGAGTCTGAATGTTCATACGTCGTGTCGTCATGGTACATGTCAGTTTGGTCGTATTCGTATGTTTCATAGTCTTGGTTTACGTATTGTTCGTAATTATAGTCAAAGTAGTCTGGTTCGTCATACAATTCGTTGAGCTTAAATCCTTCGCAAGGCAAGGGTCGAGCTGTCCGCATAGTTACGTCGGACTCTTGTAACCGTGGCTCTTGAATTTGGGGTGGTTTATACCCAAACTGTTGGGGTCGCATCCCTACGTTAGGGGATGGTTTAAAGGCTGGATGTTGTGGCTGATTATTTCCAAACTGTGGGCGATATCCTAACTGTGGGCGATATCCTAATTGTGGTTTATATCCGAATTGGGGCGGAGTATATCCGACCTGTGGTGGACGGTACCCAAGCTGAGGGTGAAACCCAAAGTTTTGTCCTTGAGGCTGAGGCATCTTAAATTGTTGAGCGCTGTATATAGGCGTAGTAGAATTATGAATCCCGTTGGTTGTGGATTCACGCCAAATTTAAAACCATTGCCTAGGTTTTGAGGCAAAATAGGTTTTGGTGCTAAGCTGTTTGATATGCCATACATACGTTTCCGCATATTATATTGTTCGTGAAAGTTAACCTCTTCTAAAACGACACTCAGGGCATCCTCTAATGTCGTAGGAGATTTAAGCCTAACAATGCGCACCATTTCCTCTGGTAGGTTATAGAGAAACACGTTTAATGATGTGCTATTATATATAGTTGTTTTGGCACGTTTTAACTCGGCGTCATTTAACATGTTCACTTTAGATAACAAAACCGAACGAACGCTCTGTATCCTATTGCAAAAATCCAAATAATTTTCACCTGATTTAATTTTTATATATTCTAATTCAATTCCTACGCATTGCTCACTACGCGGGTCTCCGAAATACTGTTAGAGGAGTTCTTTTAATGCACTCCAAGTCGAAATGTCCTCACGTTTTGACAGACATATAGGTCTTGCGCTACATTTCCACGTTGCCTATATCTACTTATTACATACTCGCATTTCCTTATATATATATAAGTTTAATTAGGTCTTGTCCCCACCATATATAGGAACAAGAGTTAAAATTTCGCGAGTGATCGGATTAACCTGCTCTACATTCTCCATTATAATAGAGTTATTAAAATTTAGACAAGTAATATAAAAATAATTTGAATTACAAAGGTTTAATCAGAAAAATTGATTTTAAATTTTAAAATAACTAAGAAAAACTTGATCAATAAATCTTTTTGGAATTGTAAAATTAAATTAGACTAAAATTTAGCACACACAAAAATATAATTAATTTTAAATTTACCTAAATTACACTTAAATCACTTATTACTAACAATTCAAATTGATTTTGAAATTTGAATTGATTAAATTACTTTTAGAAAGTAATTTATTTAATTTGTAGAGCGATTCTACGTTTACTTAACTCTATCTTAGGTTCAATGTTCTTATCGCTACATAGGTAGTCTAAACAGAGTTCTATTTTTAGATACCCGACGTCATAAACGAGAGAAGTCTTATCTCGATAATAACAAAATTCGTGGATAGTAAGGATTGGAAAGGATGGCGAAAAGTTTTACTCACCAACCGATCGTTGCCATACTAGGTGTCCCGTTCTAACTTATTTCTTTGGTTCGAGGATTCGCACGCGCACTCGATTCCGCGATTGGGCAAAATTCGATACCCATATACCGACGAAACTATGAAATGCACGACAGCAGCGAATCCTACCGGCTGCGGCAGTTAAATTTAGGAAGCACGAAATTTTTTTTTTTTTAAAACTAAATTACAATACTTATAGCCGATACTGAGGCTTTAATAATAACTTAAAATACGTTTAGCCGATATGGAGGCTCTAGAACTAATTAAACTACGTGTAGCCGATTTGAAGGCTCTAAAACTAATGAATGACACAAAGGATTATATTCTTAACATTAACTTACATACTACTCGGTGGTCCGATAAGAGACACCTTAGTCAGCTTTCCACAGAAGTGCAAGTACTGCTGAGTAAGCCGTGGCGAGGGGATGCATAACTCCTCCCTCCCTAAGTGAGAAATTATCGGAATGTGCGATTTGGCGAAGGGATGCATAACTAGGTACCTAAATAACAAAACTTTACAAATTCATAGATTACCAATATAACCTGAAGAGATTGTATTATTTATTTATGAGTATCTTATTTATCGTATTTTTAATAAATATTGCTTAAAAGACATGCTTAATTTTTCATTTTAATTCTACGTATTTCAGTAGCCGGAAATACTTTTTTTATATAAGAAATATTGAGCAATCATCAAGCTATCCACTCTTCGTAGATTGTTTGACTGGTCTTTCTGTTATCGTTTCATGAACGGTATTAAAAAATAAAAAAACAATGTTACGAATTAATACACAAACAACAACAACAATAACAACAAACTATCTGACGCATACAATTATTATTTAGGCAACAAAATCCACGTAAGTGTTTTTAATTGGATGAGATTCAGTACTGGCGTGTGGCACGCAGGCGAGTTACTCGACCTACGACGTCATCACAAGTTGGCGGGAAGCTCGGCAATTTAAAAAAGTTATCTAAATTTCTCGTAGTGATAATTCTGTTAATACTACATTTATTTACGAAACAAAAACTCGTATACGAGTAAGAATAAGAATAAATTTATTCACAAAAAAAACGTACAATAAGTTTATATAACACTTAATTCCGCACTAGGCGAGCCTGTGTCGCGGTATCTAATCTCAATCATTACAGTTCATTAAATTTACTTTTACGTGTACAAAATATAACAATTAAATTATGCTTACAATAATTATTATTACTACAAACAAAATGAGTTGTCGTATGAAGTACTTATTCGAGGCGAGGAACCGGAATCTACCATGCTAAGATTAAGAAATCAGATAAGCAAATTAACGGTAACTATCCCTGCTGAGGATATACAAGAATCAGGTATTGACTCAGAATTGGACAACAATGGTGCATTGTTATCGTGCAAACAATTGGCATCACGTATAAAAACTTTACATTAAAAATACGATCAAAACTTGTTTACACGAACTAAAGCATTAGGTAATCATCTTATACTATCGATTGAATCGTATTGACCAATCTGAACCTGATTTGCTCGATAAGATCGCTCAATTGCAGCAACACTTTAACTACCAGTTTGGGTTGCTAAATAAACTTGCTCCTAATTCTTCTTCTTCTTTAACAGAACAGACGAATGTTGTCGAATCTGTAGCAGTAGGTATTACTACTCATAGTAGCGAGTCACATGGTTGCGAACGATATCACATTACCGACTTACAAAAGCTTAAGTTTAATGGTAAGTCTTGCGTGCGTGCGTTTATAGGACGGACCCTCCGTCTTTATAAAAAAAACACTTTTCACTCTTCACGATTTTATTATTTTACTTTTAACTTTACACAGATTTATGGGCCTTTGTTCTACGAATTATTCGGACAGAATAACCGCGCGCGAGACTCTTCAGATTAGGCTGTTCTCAGTTCCGGCAGGCAGAAACCAGGTCCGTAGGCTGAGAGGCAGAGTAACTTTCCAAAACTGACTGGGAGTCGTCAATGAAAATACTGCACTTTATATAGGTAACAAAGCTGCAGAGTCGCCAATATCGATTGACGTCAATCGGATAGACGCGAGTCTGCAAAGTCAGCATTTGCAGGGTTGTAACACCTCCCCCCTTAGGACCGAACATACTATACGGTTAGTATGTGAGTAGAAATTGGTATACAAAATTGAGACACTGTGAATAGAAATAGAAACACAAGTTATTTTAACATATGTAAGAACTAAATGACATAAAGACAAACACAAAATTAGAGACAGAGATAAGATATAGTTTAGTTAGAATTAAATTCAAAGTACAAAACTTTTAAAATTAATTTTAAGTAATTAAACATTAAATTTAAATTTCATACACAAATTAGTCATCAGGACTATTTGATACTCAATACATTTAATCAGTGTTAATTAACTATTTAGAAAAGTTAGAATTCGAGATTTTTTCTAGGGCTAGTAATAGATACATTAGACACTGAATTAGTTTCTGAACTAGATGATTCGGATATAATATTTCGTTCAGTTAACTCAAAAGTAGTCTTGGAATTAATTTTAGCTTTAGGCTTTGAGTAGCATTTATTAAATATTTGTACACAACAATTAGAGTTACCAAGTTTACGTTTGGAACATAAGCAGCTATAAAGTTTATAGAACATGAATGAAAATACAGAGAGAGACAAAAGAGTAGTAAGAATGCTGAAATAGTAACCATATTTAATGTGATAAGGCTGGTTTTCAATTTTAGTTAACTCATCGCTAAATTGATTAAGTGTATGGGTAGCGTATTGGAGAGAGTCTAAGTTGATATTTGAAAGCTTTATCGGTGTTAAATATGGAATACTGTTCTTAATTTTGAGCTTGGAACAGCAATCATCATCGATAATACTAAAGTTAGGGGAAAGAATAATATAAATTTTGGATTCATATTCATATTCTGGAAGAAATTGTAGAAGTTTATGATAAGCTTTGCAGTTTTTCGGGATGCGTAATATTCCTGTTCCAATTATATCAAAGTCAGTCATCTTACCATCACAATTAACAGATAACTTTGCTATTTCGGATTGTACATAAATCCATTTGTTACCAGATCTTTTGCCAAATATCAACGTTTCCGTACATTATTTTAAAGTTACAAGAATTCGGGATATTCGTAATATGCTCACTGAAAATTTTCACTTCACAGATCGGGTTTGACACTCTTGATTGAACACTTTGCAATTTACACAATAGGTTGAACTTATTTATTGACTTGCACTCACTTACACTGTCTATCGTTGAATATGTTAATTTATCTTCTGTGATTGCTAAGTATCTCGTAGAAGGACTTATAAGGGCAAAAGAGTTTGGCTCATGAATATTATGAGGAGTAGGGAGAGCATATACATGATAGAGACTAAAGTCGGATAATAAAACTAAGGGAATTTTAATTACAAATACAAGCTTATTTTGGGATATAAAAGAGGCAACATCTGAGATATCTAAAAGAATGTGGATATTGTTTACGCTGAGAGGGACTGGGAAAGTTTTCATAAGATCAACGTTTCTGGAATTTAATTCTTCATAAAGTTGGGAAGGAGTCAGAATAGAAGGATGTACAAGGTTCTGTTTTCCAAAAATAATAGAGTCTATGAGATCCTTGAGATGGAAATTAAGAATCATAAGTGAGCTTTCTAATGCACTAAACGTCATTGCAAGATGTGAACTGACTTCAAGTTTGATGGTACTGGTTGAAATCGTTTCCAAGATCAAGTTCAGTTTAGCCATGTTTTCGTTAAGGGCGATTTCGTTATGATTAAGTTTTTGTACGGAATTATTGAAAGAAGAAAGAGAAGAAGTAATAATGTGAATATTCTGTTTCATCAATGATGCCATGTGACGTTGATCGTCTTGTACCGCATTAATAGCGTCAGTAAAAGCTTTAGCGTCATCTTCATCTAAGGATCCGAATAGTTGTTTTAGAATGGGACCTCCTATGCCAAACCACGCGAAGCGTTTTGTCCTAGAATTGGAGTCATTATTATCTGTGAGATGAGATAGTGCTTGGTAATTAGAGTTTACCTTATTATAGAGACTTTCTAGGGGATTGAGGACATTTGTGCAGTCATTATTTATTAAAGGATAAGTACGACAAATACGTTTTGAATTTTCTAAAATTGAATTTAAGTTTTCTAGGTGTGGCTTAAAATAAGACATGTCGGAATAGGTTATTAGGTTCCAGTAACTATTATAAAATCTTAGAGTTCCTACAGGGTCGAAATATATACCGGGACTGTTGCTAATCGGCGTTGTTAAGTTCTGGACTGAGTAGGCTCCTGGCGCGATGACCCTGGAAAAGGATTCTTATGAGCAAGCTTGATTTGATCAAAATGGTACATTTTTATGTTTTCGATTCACTTGAAGGGTGACGTTATTATTAGCATGGATTTTAGTAACTTGATAAGGACCTTTCCAAATTGGGGATAATGCTTTGCGCAACCTATGATGATGTTTTAAATACACCATGTCTCCAACGTTATAAGATTTATCCCTTGTAATTTTATCGTGATATGTTTTTGATTTCGCTTTGCTACGAAGGATATCGAGATTTCTAGAATTTAGCATTTTTTGTTTCAGTGTTTTTATATAGTCAGGATAAGTTGCGGTAGGATTAGTATCGTAAATTGAGCTAGGAATATGAGGTTTGCAACCAAACAAGAGTTCATGTGGTGTGAAATGGGTCGATGAGTGGACGCTCGAGTTATAGGAAACTAATGCAGTAGGAAGAAATTTATGCCAGTCGTTTTGATTTTCACTGACGTATGACTTCAAATATTCCTTTAGAGTTGCATGACTTCGTTCTAGTGCACCTTTGGTTTGAGGGTGATACGGGGATGAAAGCAGGTGTTTTATTTCAAATAATTGAATTATTTGTTTATACATGTCAGCAATAAAATGAACGCCTTGATCTGAAAGAACACTTTTAGGGATACCGGCTAATAAGTTTGTTCGGCTGTGGATTCAGTGATAGGATAAGCCATAGAATACTTAGTTAAATCTTCCTGAAAGGTATATGTATGTATTTATATCTTTCAGGACCGGAATCTGGAAGGGGACCAACAATGTCAGTAAATATTCTTTGAAATGGTTCGGAGGATGTAGAGGTTATCTCCATAGGTGCTTTATTGATTGCTCTTAGAGCTTTATTTCTTTGACAAGATGAACAATTTTGGACATATCTTTCGATTTCGCCTTTCATGCCTTTCCAATATATGTTTTTTAATCTTAATATATATAAATCTCGTGTCACAATGTTTGTCCTCAATGGACTCCTAAACCACTTAACCGATTATAATAAAATTCGCACACCAAGTGCAGTTCGATTGAACTTGAGAGATAAGATAGTTTTAATCTCAAATCATAGTCGCAATTTTAATTTATTGCTAATTATTTGTCTGTTATTATTTGACAGTCACAATTATCTGTTAACTCCAAATGATTCTAACAGATGTCGATACCTTTCGACTGGGTTGAGTAAGTAATCAATAGATGGCGCTGCTACGGTAAATCTACGAACGTGTCATATAAGCTACATTTTAACAGCATAATTACCACGTGTTGTTGACGCTATAAAATAGCCGCAGCAACGCGTGGCCGGGTCAGCTAGTATATTATACATCCTGGTCGAACCAATATGTCCTCCTGTAGGACAATCATGGTTTTCAAAGAGAATAGTTGGTATTTTGTTGGGCTTTGGATAAATCATTTGATTATGGTAGACATGAATTTGAATACCTGTTCCATAAAATAGAAAAGAAAGTATTTCGTGAATTAGTAAAAAGTTAAGTTTGTCAAAAGGGCTACAAAAATCAGATATAGCAATTTCCTTGACTTCCGGATATAGAACAATAAGACTATTTCGTAGGTCCTTAAGGACTTTGAAAATTTCCTGATAGGTAACAGACTCAAAATGATGTACTTTTGTAAACATGTGGTGGTTAGAAGTATCTAAATCAATAGAGGTAGGATACGCAATATAAGAACAGTGTGTGTCTAGTAGACTTTTATTATGCTCGTGAATAATTGTATCATGCAGAATTGGGCTTGAACGAGATTTCATAAATTGTTGATAGGACAGGTGATCACTTTCAATGTTGTCTGTAATATTATGTATTGGTGGACGTGATAAACCATCAGCGTTTGAGTTGACTCTGCCAGGCTTATACTCAATTTTGTAGTCATATTCCTCAAGCTTTAGTCTCCAGCGGACTAGTTTGCTACTAGGGTCTTTACAATTGAAAAGCCAAGTAAGTGGACGGTGGTCTGTGATGATTTTGAATTTTCTGCCATATAAATAGGGTCTGAAAGTTTTTGTCCCGAAGATAATAGCTAAAAGCTCCTTTTCTGTAGTGCTATAATTGCTTTCTGCACTGTTGAGAATTCTAGAAGCATAGGCAATTGGTAAATCTTTACCTATTTCACCTTGAGATAGAACTGCGCCTATTGCGTAGTTAGAAGCATCAGTTGTAAGTATAAATTCTCTAGAAAAATCTGGATACTGTAGAATTGGAGCATTGGTAAGCAAGTTTTTCATGTATTGAAAGAGTTCCTGAGCCTGACTCCAGATAAAATCAGTGTGTTTTTTGAGTAGAGAAATCAAAGGTTTAGTAACTTTAGCGAAATCTTTTATGAACTTTCGATAGTAACCAACCAAACCAAGGAAGCTTTTAATATGTTTTGGACTTTTGGGAGTAGGGTAAGCCAATACAGCTTTAACTTTATCAGGATTAGGAGATACACCTTTATCGGTTATTGTGTGACCGAGATAAGCTACTTCCTTTTTTAGAAACTCACATTTATCTGGTTGTAGCTTGAGATTGTGCTTTTTTTCTCAGCGGTAGGCGTGACCTATACACGTGTTTGATTACTGCTTCGATATTTAATTGAAATAATATATAAAACTGAACATACTTGTGCATATTATGCTTAAATAATCCTTAAAGTCCACTTGTAAGTGTAATCTCCTCTCTTTCACCTGTTTTCTCCTTTGATTTCACTCTTCACAAATCACTACACACTTCATAACCTCAAAAGGCATAACATGGATATCCAGGAATCACTTAACACCATGATGGAAGCTTTCAACCAGCGCCTAGACTCCATCCAGGGGCAATTACCGACGGCGCCGACTAGTCCAGGGAGTTTAGGAGCCGAATTTGCAGCTTTCAAAGCTTTTGTGATTGCCACTTTCCGTGCTCTGCAAGATCAGGTTGCTATGTTGGCATTGCAAGTAGACCATGGCGAGATGAGGGCGCGCCGGAAGATCTTGCTCATCCATGGTCTTCCAGAGGAGCAGAGGGAAGACACGAGTACGGTGATTGTGAAGGTAATAGGAGAGAAACTGAAGCTGCCTAACTTTTCTGCAGCTGACATCAATAGATGTCATCGCATGGGGCGGTCAGCAACAGACAGGCCACGGCCTGTCTTGGTAAAACTTCGCGACGTGGTTCTCCGTGACAAGATATGGGCGTCAAAAACTGGTCTCAAGGGTTCGGGGATTACACTCTCTGAATTCCTTACGAAGGCCAGACACGACCTACTTGTCGCGGCTCGCCAGCGTTTTGGTGTCACAAAATGTTGGACGAGGGAGGGCAATGTCTTCGTGATGACTCCGGACGGCACTAGGCATCGGATCAACAGTATCGGCGAACTTGCGGCCCTAGATTCTAGCGTGACCCCAACTGCGGCGGCTACCAAGCCGAAGGCAGCAGCTAAGGTCCCACTTGCAGCTACAGCGGATGTCCCCAAACCGAAGTCGAAGAGAACTACTCAAGCGACGAAAAAATTGTAAATATGCACTTAACAAAATATCATATGAGTCAAATCAGATCTTTCCTGACTGGCTCGGTATACTTATTAGTTTCTTCTTACCATCACTTTATACATTGCACAGTCGTTATTTATCGCAAGTTATTACTCTATCCGTTTAAAATTTATGTTAATTCTTTGTTTGTAAATATTTGTATTTAGATTTGTCGCTGCTGAATGCAGCTGTTGAAAGTGAAGGGTGTCACTGTCATGTCATTATTAAAACGGAGACCATAGAATCAGGAATCGCTACGGTAGATCGTAGGCTTAGATTGACAGTCGCATTATTTAGTTGTTTTATATATATATATATATTTGTTATTCATACAATAATGGTATTTGTTGGTTGCCAGAGCTAGAGTTAGTTAGACTGGTGGAGTTAGACTGGTGAAATTATAGTTTGTTTAGGTTTAGAATAGTATTTTAATATATATTTTTTTTAGTTAACAAATACACATACATATTTTACTACTAACTATTATGTCATGTAATAGTGATGATGACAACACTGCATATGATACATGTTCCTCATCTGAGGTGAGTTCTGACAGTTTTTGCAGCTTGCCAACTCTGTCGGACTCCATAGAAACATTTATTCATGATGTACCAAAAAACTTCAACGTGTTCCATATTAATGCCCAGAGTATTACGGCACACTTTCCAGAACTGCTAGCGTCTTTCGTAAATCCTAATATTCACGCTCTTTTTGTATCTGAGACATGGCTAAAGCCCGCCATTCCGTCTAATAGTGTATCGTTGCCAGGTTTTAGACTCATAAGAAATGATCGTACTGGGCAGGTTGGTGGCGGTGTTGCTATTTATCTCAGATCGCACATTCCCTTCAGCATTATCAGCAAATCAGCACAACCGCCACCATCCGATGCCGGCGAGCATCTCTTCATTGAAGTCGTCCTGCATCATACTAAAATACTTCTTGGTGTTTATTACCCTCGTAATCTCCATGTAAATTATTTTCCCTCTCTTGAATTACTTCTTGAAAATATCTCGACTTCTTATGATCACACCATTCTAATTGAAAAATGATCTTAGATCATCAAAACTTCTATCCCTGGCTTCGGCGTGTAATTTATGTATCCTCCAGCTTAATGCTACTCATCATTTTCCAAACTGCGTTCCTTCTCTTCTAGATTTAATACTTATTTCTTCATCGATACACGTCGTTAAGCATGGACAGTGTGCGGCGGATGCTATATCTTATCATGATTTGATTTATCTCTCTTATAAAGTCCGTCCACCTAAAGCCAAACCTAAAGTCATTTTTCAGCGCAGTTTTGGTAGTATGAACATTGAGAGTCTCCGTAAAGACGCACAAGACTTGGACTGGGCTGCTGATGTAAATGCTATTAGTATGGATGATAAGATTATGGAATTTAATAACATTTTGACTGAACTCTATGACATTCATGCTCCAATTCGTGCAGTCAGAATGAAACACGCCCCTGCACCGTGGCTTACTGATGAAATTCGTATGCTCATGCACAAAAAATTTGTAGCTAAAATTAAACTTAAGTGTCATCAGTCTGATGAAAATAGGGAAAAATATGTCAACCGTCGTAACGTCTGCAATAGAGCGTGTAGGGATGCACAGCGCCGACATATTCATAAATCTGTCGAGGATGAAAATCCCGGTAAAGTTTGGAAATTCCTCAGGTCATTGGGAGTCGGAAAATCTCGTCAGGAATCTATTCCTAATACCTTAAACATTGATCTGCTGAATCAACATTTCTCCTCTTCTTCTTTGTTTGACGGGCCTGTTAAATCGGCTACCCTTCAGCATTTTTCTTCCGTTGTACTTCCCGACATTGACCGTTTCGATTTTAATGAATTTTCCGCTTGTGATGTTAAGAAATGTATAGAATCAGTTTCGTCTAATGCTGTTGGTAATGACAATATTAGTCGTAAAATGATTATGCCAATACTTGACGAAGTTGTTCCTGTTATCCAGTATATCCTTAACCATTCCATCTCTTCGGCACTTTCCCTGTAGCATGGAAAATGGCTCATTTAATTCCGCTTCCTAAAAAATCTAATCCTTCTTGTTTCTCTGAATACCGTCCTATCTCTATCCTTCCTTTCCTTTCCAAAGTTCTTGAAAAGCTTGTACATCAACAGCTTTCCTCTTTCCTGGCCAAAAACCGCCTCCTCAACCCTCTCCAATCTGGTTTCCGGCGAGGGCACAGTACAGTTACAGCTCTCACAAAAATTACTGATGACATTCGTGCTGGCATGGGCAATTGTCATTTAACTGTACTGACACTGCTGGATTTCAGCAACGCTTTTAACAACGTCGATTTTGACGTCTTGTTAAGGCTACTGTGCACTCTTAACATATCTCCAACGGTGATTGATTGGTTTCGTAGTTACCTGTTTGGACGCCGACAGCGCATTCGTATTGATGACACACTCTCGTCATGGTGTGATATCTCTGCCGGTGTGCCACAGGGTGGCGTGCTTTCTCCCCTTCTCTTCGCAATATTTATAAACTCAATCTCACAGCATTTAACTTCTTCCTATCACCTCTATGCAGACGATTTACAGATCTATTATCAAGTCCCATTCGAGCAACTTAGTGAGGCGATTAGGGTTACTAATTCCGATCTTCAGCGGATCCGAGACTGGAGTAGATCTTACGGTCTCTCAGTTAACCCATCTAAAACACAATGTATCATTATCGGAAGCTCCCGTATGATTTCTAAAATTGACTGGTTTCGTCTTCCTCAGGTAATTTTTGAATTGATGGCGTTCCAATTAAAATAAGCGAAACTGTGAAAAATTTAGGAATTATCATGGATAAATCACTTTCCTGGACTCCACAGCTCGCAGAAGTAAGTCGAAAAGTTTTTGCGTCTGCAGCTTCCTTAAGAAGACTGCGTAATTTTCTACCGATTACTACTAAAACTGCACCAGTCTCTTCACTACTTCTTCCAATATTAGATTACGCAGACGCTTGCTATTCAGATTTAACCGAGGAGCAACTCGACAAGCTCGAGCGATTACAAAATTTCTGCATTCGGTTTATATTTGGGTTGCGCAAATATGACCACATCTCTGAATACCGTAAGAAGCTCAAATGGTTACCTATTTGTTTTCGCCGTAATTCTCATATTCTGTCTTTTCTATACAAAATATTATTCATCCCAACCACTCCCTCCTACTTGAAAGACAAATTCGTTTTTGTGACTGCTTCCCACTCAACTTCCCTGCGATCCTCACGTGATCTTCATCTTATATTGCCAACTCCCACATCTTCCAACTCTTTCTTTCAGACATCATTTACTGTGCAAGCTGTCATGTTATGGAACACGCTGCCTTTGTCGGTTAGACAGGCTAAATCTATTTTTATATTTAAGAATTTGTTGAACAACTACTATCTGTCAATAAGTTATTAGTCGAAACTTCTATGTCTATTTTTTTTGCGTTCGGTGACTACAACGCAAATATTGGCACGTTGTTTGGAAATGAATTGATTACATTTTGTAATGATAATGAATTAATATTTGCTGACTACTTATTTCTCAAAGATAATAATGATATAAATTTTACTTATGTAAGTTATTCTCATGGTTCTAAATCTTGGCTTGATCATTGCATCGTGAGCCGGCTAGCCTGGTCTTGTATATCCGATATTTACATTATAAAAGACGTCCTTTGGTCTGACCATAGGCCACTAGTAGTTCAGTTTGATATGGGTAGCGTGTCGGTGAATAGAGTGGTGAATGATTCTTTCGGGAAGAGCAAGGTGAGTCAGATAGCGTGGGGTAAGAGGACTGGTGAAGAGATTGAATATTATGAGTCTCGTTGTTCTCAGAGTTTATCTACTTTGGACTGGGACCTGCTACGACATCTGAGTGCCTGTGAGGGCTGCACTAGTGATGCTCACTCTCATCTTATCGATAAGTTTTACTCTGAATTTATTAGTGCCATACAAAATGCAGCTACAAGGCGAAGAATAAATGGGAAGCGCCCTAAGCCGGTTCCGGGTTGGAACCAGCATGTGAGAGCTGCACACGAGGAAGCCAGAGTAAAATACTTTGCATGGCTGGAAGCTGGAGCACCAAGTCCTGATGTTCTTTTCGATGAAATGAAATTAGCTCGTTCAATATTCAAAGGACGCCTTAAATGGTGTCAGAAGAATAAAACCCAGATATTGCTCGATAATATTAGTAAGTCGTGTAAACATAAGAATTTCAGTCAGTTCTGGAAAGAGTCTGCAAAGCTTACTAAAACTAAACAGGGTGCTCCAGTTTCGGTGGACGGTATGAGTGACTGTAAATTAATAGCCGAGAATTTTAAACAGCGCTTTTTGGTTGTTGCGTCTAGTAGTAGTGACCCTAGCGACAGTATAACTGGCAATACTAGTGTGAGCGAGTCAGTGTCCCACTCGTACACGCACATCGATGAAAAGAGTATTTTCGACACTATCAAAAAGCTGCCAATGAAGAAAGCAGCGGGCCATGATCAAGTTTCTGTTGAGCATCTACGCTTCGGAGGCCCTTGGGTTGTCGTTTTTCTGTCTGTCTTCATTAATGCATGTTTTAAGCACTCATATTTACCACCTAACCTTCTTAAGACTGTTGTTTCGCCAATATTAAAAAGTAAAACTACCAGCGCGTCATTAGGTTCAAATTATCGTCCTATCTCGATAGCAACGGCTTGTTCTAAGGTTGTCGACTCTATTCTGCTGGATTTGCTGTCGAAACACGTCGTTGTTAGTGATGCGCAGTTCGGCTTTAAGAAGCATAGCTCGACTGATATGGCTATATTTAGTCTGAAGCAGATAGTATCGTACTATAATCAAAGACAAACTAAAGTGTATGCATGCTTCTTGGATCTGAGCCGCGCTTTTGATAGAGTCGACTACCAGATTCTTTGGAGGAAGCTCCGAGAGTCTGGCATCCCTTCCGACATCATCAAACTCCTACAGTGTTGGTACGGGTCTCAGATCAATGTGGTTAGATGGCGTGACGCGTGCTCTGATGAGTATGCACTGCCCTGTGGCGTTCGTCAGGGTGGGCTCACGTCACCTTTACTGTTTAACTTGTACGTGAATGGCCTGATCGAGGAGCTCAGCGAGACCGGTGTCGGCTGTTCAATAGGACAGAAATCCATGAACAATCTAAGTTACGCGGACGACATGGTCCTGCTGAGCCCCTCGATCAGCGCCATGAGAGTGTTGTTGAAGATATGTGAAGGGTACGCTGTTAGACACAACCTACTCTATAATACCGAAAAGTCAGTAGCAATGGTGTTTGGAGCTACTCGTGCTAGCAATGACGTGCGACTACCTCTTTATTTAAACGGTAGGTCCCTAGAATATGCGGACACTTTTAGGTACTTGGGACACCTAGTGGCTTACAATCTAGAGGACGACCAGGACATTGATCGTGAAAGACGCGCTCTTGCTGTTAGAGCCAATATGCTCGGCAGAAAGTTTGGCGGTTGCTCGAGGGAGGCGAAAATACTGCTTTTTAGGAGTTATTGTACTGCACTATACACTCCACAGTTGTGGTCTAAATATAAGATGGAAAGTTACCGAACATTTAAAGTGCAGTATAATGACTCTTTCCGCATAATGTTCCGCCTCCCTCGGTACTGCAGCGCATCCACTATGTTCGCGGAGGCGCGCGTGCCGGCTCTCGATGCACTAATCAGACATCGCATTGCCAGATTTAGAGACTCTCTCTTTAACTCTGGCAATGTGATTATTAAGACAATTATCGGGCACTGCTTTAATGTTTTAAAGCGGTGGTCTAAATTATTAATTTATTGTAATTAAATTTAATTATGTAATATTATTATGGTGAACCTTTGTTGTTTTTAATAAATGGATTATTATATTATTATTATTATTATTATTTAACATCTCTCATTGGTACGTATATTTTTTTATTTTTTTTGTTTTCATTTGTCTATATAGATAGTTATAGTAAAAGGGTTATTGTGTATTTTTTTTGTTAGTATTTATTGGTACACCACCGACGTGTGTTTCTCATCAAGTCCGATCCATCCAAAGGTTGCCTGGAAGAAATCGCTTTAGGCGATAAGGCCGCCCAATATACTGCCAATGTTTTATGATACCTGTTTGAAATGTATATGTATATTTTTGGTGTACAATAAAGTTATATTTGAATTTGAATTTGAATTGTGACGTTTCAGAGCATCAAAGACAATTCCGAGTTTCTGTATGTGGGAGGATAGGTTGTGTGAGTAAACGATGACGTCATCGAGATAAATAAAGCAGTGTAGACCTTGTAAGCCTGAGAGAATAGTATTCATTAGTCTCTGAAAAGTAGCAGGAGCATTTTTTAAACCAAATGGCATTCTTGTATATTCGAAATGTCCATTAGGAACAGAAAAAGCTGTTTTAGGTGCGTCGGTTTCATTCATTCTGATCTGATGGAATCCGGAGGCCAAATCAAGAGTCGAGAAGTATTTGCTGTGACCTAATTGGTCTAGGATATCAGCGATGTTAGGAATTGGATAAGCATCACCAATAGTGATGTCATTTAACTTTCGATAATCTACTACGATCCGCCATTTCTTCTGACCGGAGGCATCTTGTTTTTTGGGGACAACCCATATAGGAGATGACCAAGGTGAGTCAGAGGGTTTGATAATTTTTTGATCTAACATCTTTCGAATTTGTTTATCGACCTCAGCCTTATGGACTTCGGGATATCGGTAAGTCTTAGTTTGGATTGGTTGAAAAGAAGTAGTCTTAATTTCATGCTTCAAGGTATCAGTATGAGTGAGAATATCACCTTCGAGGTGGAATAAGTCACAGTACTCTGAGCAAAGACTTAAAAGTTTGGTTGACTCTTCTGCATTAAGGTGAGATGTCCGTATTTGGTTTTTCACTGCATCAATTCGAGGAATAGAAGAATTGGAATAACCCGAATTGACTGTATGGATTGGTTGCACCTGGTTTTGCACTTCAATAAGAGTATCGCAAGGATTAATTTCAACTAATAGTCATTTAATAATTGTGTCTTCATCGGTAGTATTAAGGATGGATACATTAGCATGTTTGTTTGATTTAATTTTGACGAAGCAGCTAAATAAACGCCTTTTTGAATTTCGCACTTTTCGATAAAACCACGTTGAACTTCGGGATTAATAACACTACAATCAATAATTATTTCTGATCGAGCTGGTACAGTATACTGAGGTTAAGTAAAGTAAAGGCTGATTTGATGATCGCCGACTGTAAGCTGTTTTTCTATGAGAACGTGTAAGGTTTTATGATAAATAGTCTAGTTTTACTTATTTTTGTATTGGCCATTTATAATATTTAAATTTAAGAATATAGATTTTAGGAAACGGGCTCGCGACTATATAAGACGTCGCGGGTGCATTCCCCAGGACAGTTCTGCTCAAGTTTTCTTTCAACTACGTACTACGGCCACACCCGGGCCAGGCAGGCCTGGGAATTCTGTTTTATTTTAAAGTGAGTTTTTCATCAAACCATGACAAGTTCTCAGGAATATAAGGGAATGTGGATAATGTGACATAGACACACAGTATACATTTGGATGGATGGAGCATTTCTTAAAGTTAAGGTCGGTGCAACCTGAAATATTATATTCATCGTTCCGATACTGGAGCTGCCACCTTCGGATCTTCGAGCTGCCACCTTCATCTGTGAATTGCCACCTTCATCTGAGGACTGTCACCTTCATCTGAGAACTACCTCTCGGTTTATGAACTACCCCCTCCGTCTGTGATCTACCACCAGAGTATTGTGACCGGCCGTTTAAAATAGGAGTAATTTTAAGTTCTTTAGTTATAAGGTAGTATTTTAATTTTAATCTTTTTGCAGTTTGTAATTAGTAAATTAAATATTCATTTGTACATATTTTCTTCTTTCTTTTCCTCCAAAGTTAGGGTCCTACTAGTAGGTTCAGGTAGGAGCTAACTTCTTCTTCTTTTTTTTTCTTTTTTTAAATTAATTATAGCCTTGCTCCTTTGGATAAAAGGGGTAACGTTATACATTAACCATGTTTTGAGTTTATAAATATAGTAAGTTCAACTACGAGAGATAGCAGGAGCAGCAGAATAATTACTTGAAATTAGTCACTTACAGCGATATAATTAGTAGCATATAAGTCATTGAGGCACGGTGCGGGCGGCGGAGAGTCGGATTGCAGCACGTGTCAATTCAGCAGTTGAACCGGCGGTGCGATTGTGCAACTCTAGTCCGGTCTGTAGGTATTATCGATGCACGATGAGGAGCTCGGCGGTAATAAGACAGAAAGTCTTTGACGCAGGTGGAGCTGGCAGCGGCAAGCAGTCTTTTTTTTAGGCAGCTCGGCGCACTGAGTATAAAACTCAGGGCACAGTGGAGCAGCGGAGAGGCTTCCCTCTGAAGCGGGCCAGTGGTCAGCTAGTGGCAGTGCGGTATAGTGGCGCACAGCGGCTGACGGGCTCGGTGTCTCGGCGATGGCGGCGGTTTAGGTGACTGGTTGGCGGCTGGTTCTTTAAGGACTGGAACGAGGCGAGCCAACGGATGAGCCACTCTATGGCACAGTGTATTTTCAACGTGAATGTCGGGAGTGAGCAACCAGGGATGAACTATCCCTTTTTCTTCTGACACCAATGTTAGGACGGAACCCTCCGTCTTTAAAAAAAAAACACTCTTCACGATTTTATTATTTTACTTTTACACTGATTTATGGGTCTTTGTACTACGAATTATTCGGACACCACGCGCGAGAAACTTCAGATTATTTCTTATTAACTTCAGAAAACTAATTAGTTCTGATTGTTGTAATAGACGTAACTTAAAATCAAAAGCGATGAAGAATGGAAGGAATAGCTTCATTTTATAAAAATATTTTCTAGAGGTTACTCTATTGCATCAATCCTAAATCATATACCTACTAACGATATTCGTCCGTATGTTACGGATCAATCCCTATGTGGCTTAGTCAGGATCAGCGGTCACAATTTTACTTAATAACTCTCACACACTTTTACTTGCCTCGGGGACTACTAGAAAATGATAACCCTAATTCATTTGTTGCTGCTGGTGGTCAGACAATGTTTGCTATAGGTTATATAAATCTACCAATGACCTTTGAAAATAAATTACACATAATAAATCCATATGTTATACCTTCAGTTAAGTCATCGCTAATATTAGGCGTATATTTTTGGAGTAAATTTGAGCTTTATCCTAAATTCTTACACAAATATCACTTAATAGTAATAAATTGACCAACATTGCTCAATAAAAGAAAATACACAAATGTTGCGGTCGTATGCAGAACTAACTGACGCTCATCGTACTACTGCTGATAATATCGTTGAACAATTTAAAAATATAGCTAAGGAAACACGCGGATTAGGCCGTACACATCTAGTACAACACGCCATAGACACTGGCGATTCTCCTCCAATTCGTCAGCGTTATTATAGACTATCACCTGAAAAGCGACGTATTTTAGGTTCAGAGTTAGACGAGATGCTACAGTTAGGTGTAGTTAAACCCTGTCTTGCTCACGCCTAAAAAAGACGGATCAATGCGCTTTTGCTGAGAGAGATCAATGCTAATGAGGAATCGGGCGTTTTTTAAGTTATGTAGTATTTCAGAAACATGGTAGTTTGTGAGCATCTTTCTTTGTCACCGCGTTTAGTTTGCGACTATCTAACACACACAACTCATTCACTCGTCCTATAAACGCACTGTTACAACCCTGCAAATGCTGACTTTGTAGACTCGCGTCTATCCGATTGACGTCAATCGATATTGGCGACTCTGCAGTTTTGTTACCTATATAAAGTGCAGTATTTTCATTGATGACCCCCAGTCAGTCTTGGAAGGTTACTCTGCCTCTCAGCCTACGGACCTGGTTTCTGCCTGCCGGAACTGAGAACAGCCTAATCTGAAGTTTCTCGCGCGTTGTGTCCGAATAATTCGTAGTACAAAGACCCATAAATCAGTGTAAAGTTAAAAGTAAAATAATAAAATCGTGAAGTGTTTTTTTTATAAAGACGGAGGGTTCCGTCCTAACATTGGTGTCAGAAGAAAAAGGGATAGTTCATCCCTGGTTGCTCACTCCCGACATTCACGTTGAAAATACACTGTGCCATAGAGTGGCTCATCCGTTGGCTCGTCCCGTTCCAGTCCTTATAGGACCAGCCGCCAACCAGTCACCTAAACCGCCGCCATCGCCGAGACACCGAGCCCGTCAGCCGCTGTGCGCCACTATACCGCATTGCCACTAGCTGACCACTGGCCCGCTTCAGAGGGAAGCCTCTCCGCTGCTCCACTGTGCCCTGAGTTTTATACTCAGTGCGCCGAGCTGCCTGAAAAGAAGACTGCTTGCCGCCGCCAGCTCCACCTGCGTCAAAGACTTTCTGTCTTATTGCCGCCGAGCTCCTCATCGTGCATCGATAATACCTACAGACCGGACTAGAGTTGCACAATCGCACCGCCGGTCCAACTGCTGAATTGACACGTGCTGCAATCCGACTCTCCGCCGCCCGCGCCGTGCCTCAATGACTTATATGCTACTAATTATATCGCTGTAAGTGACTAATTTCAAGTAATTATTCTGCTGCTTTGCTATCTCTCGTAGTTGAACTTACTATATTTATAAACTCAAAACATGGTTAATGAAAGTTTTAAATCCGAGAAGAAGGGTGCTTCTACTAGCTCAATCGTGACGGTAGAAGAAGTGAGTTTCGGTGTACTTACCAAATTTATTAAACCCTTCGATGGCGATAAAAATAAATTAACATCCTTTTTGCGGAATTGCGAGAATGCGCTATCACTGGCTTCAAGTTCCCAACAAGACCTTTTATTTAAATACATTTTGTCGCAATTAGAGGGCAAAGCTGAATCAGCTTGTTCATTAAAGTTATTCGATAACTGGTCTGAGTTGAAAGCGTTTTTAAGAACCACGTTTGGGGAAACCAAACATAGAGACCATCTTTTCTTAGAGCTACAGCAGTGTAAACAAAAATCAAATGAAACTGTAACTCAATATAGTTTGCGTTTAGAAACCTGCCTTACTCGGTTACAGACTGATATAACGCATTCGACTAAGGATCATAGCGAATTAAAGGGCCGTATTGCCAATACTGAAGATCTAGCTCTTCACACCTTTTTATTAGGGTTACCTAGCCAGATCTCCACCATCATAAGATGTAGAAACCCTTCCACTTTAAATGAAGCCGTAAATTTTGCAATTCACGAAGAAAAATTATTCAATTATGTCAATCAAACCAGAAGAAATACTGAAGAGAGACCTAAATGCCGGATATGTGGTAAAATAGGACACTCTGAGCGTAATTGTTACAGCCGCCCTCGTGAACGTCCTGTACACAATCTAAACCCTGCATTATCGCCATCAAATCCTAGTAACTCGAAAATCTGCCGCTACTGCAAAAATATTGGCCATGACATCCAGGAATGCCGCAAAAGGCAGTTTAACAACTCTCGCCGTCAAGTTTCATTTCCTTCTAGACAAGTCCATAATCTTTCTTCAAATGAGGATAACCACAGTATTCAGGAAAGTTGCTATGCTGATGAGTCTCCTTCCGATTTAAACTAAAAACGATTCCGCTCCCGCGTCGTACGGAATCCTCAACTCAAACCGACGCCTGTACAACTATTGTCTAAAACATAATCTCGCAACTCAATCTCCTATATCGTCTCAAGTTGCTAAATCGTCTCAATCTCCTAAATTGATTCATATTCCTAAATCGACTCAATCTCTTAAATCGACTCAATCTCTGAAATCGAATCAATCTCCTACATCGACTCAATCTCCTAAATCAACTCAATCTTCTAAATCGACTCAATCTTCTAAATCGACTCAATCTCCTACATCGACTCAATCTCCTAAATCGACTCAATCTTCTAAATCGACTCAATCTCCTAAATCGACTCAATCTCCTAAATCGACTCAATCTCCTAAATCGACTCAATCTCCTAAATCGACTCAATCTCCTAAATCGACTCAATCTCCTAAATCGACTCAATCTCCTAAATCTGCTCAATCTACCAATGTGACTCATTCCACTAATTCTATTCATTCTACTAATTTTACTCTATTTACTAAATCGATCCCTATTACTAAATCGTGTTTATCTGACAACCTCGAATCAGAAACACCTTTGCGATTTATTACACCTGCCGAATTTTGTGATACAAAGGATCAATGTGAGGTCAGTTATGAGATAAAAATAAATCATAAAACTCATCTGCCTCACATATACGTCAAAAGCCGGTATTCTAATAAACCTTTAGTTTTCTTGGTAGACTCTGGTTCTTCTATATCCTTGATCAAAAAATCTTCTCTAGAAGTTCAGCCCATCCTAGATCCCAAGGTAATCAAGTTTAAAGGAATTGACAACGACTCTAACTACTCAACTAGCCTAAGTAATTTTCAACTTGATCTAAACGTGTCTAATAAATGTACAGTATATAGTAAATTTCACGTCATACAGGATACAGTTTCAATTAATTTTGATGGCATTGTTGGTAATGATTTTTTAAAGCTCTACAACTGTAAGATTGACTACAGAAAAAACCAGCTTACAGTCGGCGATCATCAGATCAGCCTTTACTTTACTAAACCTCAGTATACTGTACCAGCTCGATCAGAAATGATTATTGAATGTAGTGTTATTAATCCCGAAGTTCAACGTGGTTTTATCGAAAAGTGCGAAATTCAAAAAGGCGTTTATTTAGCTAGCTGCCTTGTCGAAATTAAATCAAACAAACATGCTAATGTATCCATCCTTAATACTACCGATGAAGACGCAATTATTAAATCACTATTAGTTGAAATTAATCCTTGCGACACTCTTATTGAAGTGCAAAACCAGGTGCAACCAATCCATACAGTTAATTCAGGTTATTCCAATTCTTCTATTTCTCGAATTGATGCAGTGAAAAACCAAATACGGACATCTCACCTTAATGCAGAAGAGTCAACCAAACTTTTAAGTCTTTGCTCAGAGTACTGTGACTTATTCCACCTCGAAGGTGATACTCTCACTCATACTGATACCCGGAAGCATGAAATTAAGACTACTTCTTCTCAACCAATCCAAACTAAGACTTACCGATATCCCGAAGTCCATAAGGCAGAGGTCGATAAACAAATTCGAAAGATGCTGGATCAAAAAATTATCAGACCCTCTGACTCACCTTGGTCATCTCCTATATGGATTGTCCCCAAAAAACAAGATGCCTCCGGCCAGAAGAAATGGCGAATCGTAGTAGATTATCGAAAGTTAAATGACATCACTATTGGTGATGCTTATCCAATTCCTAACATCCTGGACCAATAAGGCCACAGCAAATACTTCTCGACTCTTGATTTGGCCTCCGGATTACATCAGATCAGAATGAAAGAAACCGACGCACCTAAAACAGCTTTCTCTGTTCCTAATGGACACTTCGAATGTACAAGAATGCCATTTGGTTTAAAAAATGCTCCTGCTACTTTTCAGAGACTAATGAATACTGTTCTCTCAGGCTTACAAGGTCTACACTGCTTTATTTATCTCGATGACGTCATCATTTTCTCACACGACCTATCCTCCCACATACAGAAACTCGGACTTGTCTTTGATGCTCTGAAACGTCACAATCTCAAGCTACAACCAGATAAATGCGAATTTCTAAAAAAGGAAGTAGCTTATCTCGGTCACACAATAACCGATAAAGGTGTGTCTCCTAATCCTGATAAAGTTAAAGCTGTATTGGCTTACCCTACTCCAAAAAGTCCAAAACATATTAAAAGCTTCCTTGGTTTGGTTGGTTACTATCGAAAGTTCATAAAAGATTTCGCTAAAGTTACTAAACCTTTGACTTCTCTACTAAAAAAAGACACTGATTTTATCTGGAGTCAGGCTCAGGAAGACTCTTTCAATACATTGAAAAACTTGCTTACCAATGCTCCAATTCTACAGTATCCAGATTTCTCTAAAGAATTTATACTTACAACTGATGCTTCTAACTACGCAATAGGCGCAGTTCTATCTCAAGGTGAAATAGGTAAAGATTTACCAATTGCCTGTGCTTCTACAACGCTCAACAGTGCAGAAGGCAATTACAGCACTACAGAAAAGGAGCTTTTAGCTATTATCTTCGGGACAAAAACTTTCAGACCCTATTTATATGGCAGAAAATTCAAAATCATCACAGACCACCGTCCATTTACTTGGCTTTTCAATTGTAAAGACCCTAGTAGCAAACTAGTCCGCTGGAGACTAAAGCTTGAGGAATATGACTACAACATTGAGTATAAGCCTGGCAGAGTCAACTCAAACGCTGATGGTTTATCACGTCCACCAATACATAATATTACAGACAACATTGAAAGTGATCACCTGTCCTATCAATAATTTATGAAATCATTCACGAGCATAATAAAAGTCTACTAGACACACACTGTTCTAATATTGCGTATCCTACCTCTATTGATTTAGATACTTCTAACCACTACTGTGAAAATGTCCTCAACCTACTTGATGATAAAAATGCTTTTGAAATGTCAGAGAAAGAACTTTATACAGTGAAAGTTTCTAAGGTGAGAGAAAAACAATACTTTCACATGTTTACAAAAGTACATCATTTTGAATCTGTAACCTATCAGGAAATTTTCAAAGTCCTTAAGGACCTACGAAATAATCTTATTGTTCTATATCCGGAAGTCAAGGAAATTGCTATATCTGATTTTTCTAGCCCTTTTGACAAACTTAACTTTTTACTAATTCACGAAATACTTTCTTTTCTATTTCATGGAACAGGTATTCAAATTCATGTCTATCATAATCAAATGATTTATCCAAAGCCCAACGAAATACCAACTATTCTTTTTGAAAACCATGACTGTCCTACAGGAGGACATATTGGTTCGACCAGGATGTACAATAAATTAAAAAACATCTACTATTGGAAAGGCATGAAAGGTGAAATCGAAAGATATGTCCAAAATTGTTCATCTTGTCAAAAAAATAAAGCTCTAAGAGCAATCAATAAAGCGCCTATGGAGATAACCTCTACATCCTCCGAACCATTTCAAAGAATATTTACTGACATTGTTGGTCCCCTTCCAGATTCCGGTCCTAAAAGATATAAATACATACATATACCTTTCAGGAAGATTTAACTAAGTATTCTATGGCTTATCCTATCACTGAATCCACAGCCGAACAAACTTATTAGCCGGTATCCCTAAAAGTGTTCTTTCAGATCAAGGCGTTCATTTTATTGCTGACATGTATAAACAAATAATTCAATTATTTGAAATAAAACACCTGCTTTCATCCCCGTATCACCCTCAAACCAAAGGTGCACTAGAACGAAGTCATGCAACTCTAAAGGAATATTTGAAGTCATACGTCAGTGAAAATCAAAACGACTGGCATAAATTTCTTCCTACTGCATTAGTTTCCTATAACTCGAGCGTCCACTCATCGACCCATTTCACACCACATGAACTCTTGTTTGGTTGCAAACCTCATATTCCTAGCTCAATTTACGATACTAATCCTACCGCAACTTATCCTGACTATATAAAAACACTTAAACAAAATATGCTAAATTCTAGAAATCTAGCTCGAGAAAATATCCTCCGTAGCAAAGAGAAATCAAAAACGTATTACGATAGAAATACAAGGGATAAATCTTATAATGTTGGAGACATGGTGTATTTAAAACATCATCATAGGTTGCGCAAAGCATTATCCCCAATTTGGAAAGGTCCTTATCGAGTTACTAAAGTCTATGCTAATAATAACGTCACCCTTCAAGTGAATCGAAAACATAAAAATGTACCATTTTGATCAAATCAAGCTCGCTCATGAGAATCCTTTTCCAGGGTCATCGCGCCAGGAGCCGACTCAGTCCAGAACTTAACAACGCCTATTAGCAACAGTCCCGGTATATATTTCGACCCTATAGGAACTCTAAGATTTTATAATAGTTATTGGAACCTAATAACCTATTCCGACATATCTTATTTTAAGCCACACCTAGAAAACTTAAATTCAATTTTAGAAAATTCAAAACGTATTTGTCGCACATATCCTTTAATAAATAATGACTGTACAAATGTCCTCAATCCCCTAGAAAGTCTCTATAATAATGTAAACTCTAATTACCAAGCACTATCTCATCTCACAGATAATAATGACTCCAATTCTAGGACAAAACGCTTCGCGTGGTTTGGCATAGGAGGTCCCATTCTAAAACAACTATTCGGATCCTTAGACGAAGATGACGCTAAAGCTTTTACTGACGCTATTAATGCGGTACAAGACGATCAACGTCACATGGCATCATTGATGAAACAGAATATTCACATTATTACTTCTTCTCTTTCTTCTTTCAATAATTCCGTACAAAAACTTAATCATAACGAAATCGCCCTTAACGAAAACATGGCTAAACTAAACTTGATCTTGGAAACGATTTCAACCAGTACCAACAAACTTGAAGTCAGTTCACATCTTGCAATGACGTTTAGTGCATTAGAAAGCTCACTTATGATCCCTAACTTCCATCTCAAGGATCTCATAGACTCTATTCTTTTCGGAAAACAGAACCTTGTATACCCTTCTATTCTGACTCCTTCCCAACTTTATGAAGAATTAAATTCCAGAAACGTTGATCTTATGAGAACTTTCCCAGTCCCTCTCAGCGTAAACAATATCCACATTCTTTTAGATATCTCAGATGTTGCATCTTTTATATCCCAAAATAAGCTTGTATTTGTAATTAAAATTCCCTTAGTTTTATTATCCGACTTTAGTCTCTATCATGTATATGCTCTCCCTACTCCTCATAATATTCATGAACCAAACTCTTTTGCCCTTATAAGTCCTTCTACGAGATACTTAGCAATAGCAGAAGATAAATTAACATATTCAACGATAGATATTGTAAGTGAGTGCAAGTCAATAAATAAGTTCAACCTATTGTGTAAATTGCAAAGTGTTCAATCAAGTGTGTCAAACCCTATCTGTGAAGTGAAAATTTTCAGTGAGCATATTACTAATATCCCGAATTCTTGTAACTTTAAAATAATGTACGGAAACGTTGATATTTGGCAAAAGATCTCTGGTAACAAATGGATTTATGTACAATCCGAAATAGCAAAGTTATCTGTTAATTGTGATGGTAAGATGACTGACTTTGATATAATTGGAACAGGAATATTACGTATCCCGAAAAACTGCAAAGCTTATCATAAACTTCTACAATTTCTTCCAGAATATGAATATGAATCCAAAATTTATATTCCATCCCCTAACTTTAATATTATCGATGATGATTGCTGTTCCAAACTAAAAATTAAGAACAGTATCCCATATTTAACACCGATAAAGCTTTCAAATATCAACTTAGACTCTCTCCAATACGCTACCCATACACTTAATCAATTTAGCGATGAGTTAACTAAAATTGAAAACCAGCCTTATCACATTAAATATGGTTACTATTTCAGCATTCTTACTACTCTTTTGTCTCTCTCTGTATTTTCATTCATGTTCTATAAACTTTATAGCTGCTTATGTTCCAAACGTAAACTTGGTAACTCTAATTGTTGTGTACAAATATTTAATAAATGCTACTCAAAGCCTAAAGCTAACATTCATTCCAGGACTACTTTTGAGTTAACTGAACGAAATATTATATCCGAATCATCTAGTTCAGAAACTAATTCAGTGTCTAATGTATCTATTACTAGCCCTAGAAGAAATCTCGAATTCTAACTTTTCTAAATAGTTAATTAACACTGATTAAATGTATTGAGTATCAAATAGTCCTAATGACTAATTTGTGTATGAAATTTAAATTTAATGTTTAATTACTTAAAATTATTTTTTTAAACTTTTGTACTTTGAATTTAATTCTAACTAAACTATATCTTATCTCTGTCTCTAATTTTGTGTTTGTCTTTATGTCATTTAGTTCTTACATATGTTAAAATAACTTGTGTTACTATTTCTATTTACTGTGTCTCAATTTTGTAAGGCCTCTGTTATACCAATTTCTACTCACATACTAACCGATTAGTATGTTCCGTCCTAAGGGGGGAGGTGTTACAACCCTGCAAATGCTGACTTTGCAGACTCGCGTCTATCCGATTGACGTCAATCGATATTGGCGACTCTGCAGTTTTGTTACCTATATAAAGTGCAGTATTTTCATTGATGACCCCCAGTCAGTCTTGGAAGGTTACTCTGCCTCTCAGCCTACGGACCTGGTTTCTGCCTGCCGGAACTGAGAACAGCCTAATTTGAAGAGTCTCGCGCGCGGTTATTCTGTCCGAATAATTCGTAGAACAAAGGCCCATAAATCAGTGTAAAGTTAAAAGTAAAATAATAAAATCGTGAAGAGTGAAAAGTGTTTTTTTTATAAAGACGGAGGGTTCCGTCCTAACAGCACGCACACAAGACTTACCATTAAACTTAAGCTTTTGTAAGTCGGTAATGTGATATCGTTCGCAACCACGTGACTCGCTACTATGAGTAGTAATACCTACTACTACAGATTCGACAACATTCGTCTGTTCTGTCAAAGAAGAAGAAGAACTAGGAGCAAGTTTATTTAGCAACCCAAACTAGTAGTTAAAGTGTTGCTGCAATTGAGCGATCTTATCGAGCAAATCAGGTTCAGATTGGTCAATACGATTCAATCGATAGTATAAGATGATTACCTAATGCTTTAGTTCGTGTAAACAAGTTTTGATCGTATTTTTAATGTAAAGTTTTTATACTTGATGCCAATTGTTTGCACGATAACAATGCACCATTGTTGTCCAATTCTGAGTCAATACCTGATTCTTGTATATCCTCAGCAGGGATAGTTACCGTTAATTTGCTTATCTGATTTCTTAATCTTAGCATGGTAGATTCCGGTTCCTCGCCTCGAATAAGTACTTCATACGACAACTCATTTTGTTTGTAGTAATAATAATTATTGTAAGCATAATTTAATTGTTATATTTTGTACACGTAAAAGTAAATTTAATTAACTGTAATGATTAAGATTAGATACCGCGACACAGGCTCGCCTAGTGTGGAATTAAGTGTTATATAAACTTATTGTACGTTTTTTTTTGTGAATAAATTTATTCTTATTCTTACTCGTATACGAGTTTTTGTTTCGTAAATAAATGTAGTATTATCAGAGTTATCACTACGAGAAATTTAGATAACTTTTTTAAATTGCCGAGCTTCCCGCCAACTTGTGATGACGTCGTAGGTCGAGTAACTCGCCTGCGTGCCACACGCCAGTACTGAATCTCATCCAATTAAAAACACTTACGTGGATTTTGTTGCCTAAATAATAATTGTATGCGTCAGATAGTTTGTTGTTATTGTTGTTGTTGTTTGTGTATTAATTCGTAACATTGTTTTTTTATTTTTTAATACCGTTCATGAAACGATTACAGAAAGGCCAGTCAAACAATCTACGAAGAGTGGATAGCTTGATGATTGCTCAATATTTCTTATATAAAAAAAGTATTTCCGGCTACTGAAATACGTAGAATTAAAATGAAAAAGTAAGCATGTCTTTTAAGCAATATTTATTAAAAATACGATAAATAAGATACTCATAAATAAATAATACAATCTCTTCAGGTTATATTGGTAATCTATGAATTTGTAAAGTTTTGTTATTTAGGTACCTACTTACGAGTATGTATCTCTTTTCTAAGGTTGGCGGGTTAGTGCCTTACCTAAAATACCTACTTATTAAATATGAAACCTATTCTGTTAATCTCATCATATACATTCAATTAAGTAATCGACAATATATGTGTCGTTGTAAAGTTAGGTACCGCGATATTTAAACTGTAAACAAGTGATTAGCAGCCACATGAAAAAAACTGACTACAAAATTTTTATCCTGTGTATCATCCTTTCTTTTGTTTTTTTTTTTTTTTATAATTTTGAAGTACCCAGAATCACTCTTACGACTAAGATAAATCTATTGACACTATTCACATAAAAATACGACAAGCCGCTTAGACTCTAGGCCGTGCCAAAGAAATATACATACCTACATAACCCTTCTTCTTTTTCAAACGGGTAAAAATATAAGAAAAACACTTGACTAATTTTTTTTTTACTATTAGGAATCTGTTAATATGTATAATGTGGAGTTCTGTATGTTCGTAATACCAAATATTATTGAAATCGGCCAGTAAATGGTGCCGTAGCAAGTTTCGCGCTTTGTTGCGAGAAGTACCCCAACGGCTAAAAAATTCTTTAAAATGATCTTCACAGCGGTATGCAGTAGTTTTAGGTCTAATTGAATGCATTTTTTTCGGCGTTTTGGATCCCTCGACGTGTTAAAAATAGCTTCTCCGGTGTTTTTAATTGGAATCAAATCACTGAGGCACGACATAGTATTTTTTATCACTATTAGACGATTATTAGCCACTAACAAGATGCGCGTTATTATAATATAACGCTTTCAACCGTAGCGCGAGCAGCCAGCGAACGAATTGGCCATACCCGCCCGGCTAGCACACGACCTGTGTCGTCATCACGCTTTAGAATGCCAATTACGTTTTGAAATTATGTCGAACGAAAGTGCGCACTTTGATCTTAATTTTCTCTCTTAATGCACTTTGAGCCATTTTTAATGATAGAAATTCTCGTAATTTTTTCTAGATTATTTAGGCATTTTTAGAAAAAAAAAATTGTCAAGTCCATTGTCCCGTGGGAGGGAGAATTGAAGTCTTATTTGACTACAACTCTTCTACAGTCTTGAATAAAAAAAACAGGAGTCTCCTTATCAAAGGATAGGCCACCACGGCAGTTCAATTGATAGTCAGTAGCGTATATCGCTCACTTTTTACCTACTCCTACAAGCAGGTTTACTGAGGATAAGGGGATAAGACGAAAGTAAAAGAAGAGAAGAAGTAAAGTGTGAGAGGAAAGCGAGAAGGGGTTATGGGCAATGGGAAAGGGAGTAAGAGGCGGGAGAAGGCTTCAATGGTCAAAGAAAAAAAATATTTCCCGGTCTAAAAAAAATGGGGAACACTAAGACTTTACTTTTTAATGCGAAAATAAACACGAAGTAATACTTAAAAAAAAGTGAAAACCGAGTTCGATTCGGCAGGTAAAAATGATGTAACGAGAATGTCATCTATGTAGGCAATTTAAATTATTTTGACTCAAAGAAGCCACTCGACCGATTTCGATGAATTTTATACATCACGAATTGAGAAAAGTTGTCTTTTCGAACGAAAGAAGACATTTTTAATCCTATTTTTACTCTTTGGATACGAAACAAAATTTGGTCTATGCAAAATGAGTGCTGAATTCACAAAGAACAAATAATGGTTCACTCATGGTAAACATGCTTATGAATTTCTCTGCAAAAGTCTCACAGCACAGACTTCCCTTACGGCAGGGAGGCCGTAAGGGAAGTCTGTGCTGTAAGACTTTTGCTTGAAAAAGAACTCACGTTATTCGGCCTTTTTATACAAATTTTAATGAAATACTAAAACATTTATTGTAAAATATTCACATATACAATATAGATAATTAGGGCACTGACATTTGCTGTAATTAATAACTGTGTAGCAATAAAACACTACTTTCGGTGACATTAATTTATTTTATTTTGTAATATAATTTAAAATTTACAGGGTTATCGGTTAGGGGTGTACTAAGCCGAAAGAGGGTCTCTATTCACATCCTAAGGATAAATTTTTACTATAAGATTAACTCTGTATCCAATAAAAAAATATTCTGTTTCATACATTTCATCGACGAGCGATAAACTTTTTCTATGGAACAGCTGTTTTTTTTAAATCCAATTCAGAGTTGGTCCTATAGTGAAAGTTGTTTGTGAAGATATAAGGGTATAGGGACTACCTTACGGCGCAGTTCACCCCCAGCCGACAACCTTCTATGATTGACAGTAATTTCATGTGAATAAAAGTGATTAAATTCTTAACTAAGTTAAAATTTCTTAAAATAATAATGAGGCGTCTGAATATATTAAATAATCATAGATATATATTATGTATACATTTGTTGAACTACATAAGAACCAATACAATAATAAACTGATGTAATTATTCAAATAATGTAAATGTTTTTTTTGTCGATAGGCTTGTGCTCGACCACAACTCTCACCTGATGTAAAGTGATTATTATAATGTTGGACAAATGTTGGACCTCTCCAACTTTAGGTACATGTTAAAACTCGTGCTATTAAGAAAAAAAATCAAAATCACACTAGTTTTCTAAATAACCTAATAGTCGGCATAACAGGTAAAAAATTTAAGTAACATCTTGGTATGCCCCTTCTCTAAACTTTACTAAAACATCTATTACGGAATTTAGAATACAAAACTTCAAGGATCAACACTATTACGGATACCAACAGAGCCATAGCATATATCACATACAAACCCGAGAATTGCTGGATTTTCATAGGTTTGGCAACGTCTTTCTCTAAATCATAGTTGTGGTTAAACCATTTCTCATAGCTAGCTTTGTAGTAATGGTTTTTATGATGTTCAATAAAGCCACCCTCTATCATTCTTAGCAGTATTCTGTCAACTGCGGCAAGCAACAAATTATATTTCTTATTATAATAAAAGACTGTCGGATTGCATGTAATGTTGTCCAAAAATTTTAACTTAGTGGGAACGTCAGTCATTTTGGAAAAACCATAAACATGGGCACGTTTAGCTACTGGCACGACAAAATCAGAAGTGCCATGCACAACGTTCTGCACTTCATTAAGACTGGAGATGTAATCCTGTACGATGTAATTATTAAAGATTTCGGGGTCATCGATGTACTCGTATGTTTCCTTAACAACGCTTAATCCACCAAACTTGACGCCATATTTTGGAGCGTCATAAATGGTGTGGATGCGGTCATCAAAATGCCTCGTCTTCAAAACAATCAATAAAGCTGACGTGTAACTGCATCTCAAAAGAAAAGTAGACCATATCCATATGCAAACTATCACATGAACTCTCCAATTGTCTGACAGCTTTTCGAGAGGATATCCCAAAAACAACAAATAAGAGCAAAACACTAAGCTACTATTTGTTTCGGAATCTTTGATCTGAAATGCTCTTGCAATTCTCTTCCATGCATCTGTTTTCATAAACCAGCTAAAGCTAACAATCAGGGCAAAGGTAGATATAATTGCAATCCACACCTCGTTTTCTAGAGGATACAGAAGCGTTTCCCAAGGACGATTATTTTCAGGCACAGCAGTTAACCATACCTGACATCTCTGATCATACGTATATGAACCTCTCATCACTTTAAGAAGGAGTTTATTTGTAGGTATAATTCCACCATAAAGGAATGTGTGCGCTCGTGCGTTGTATACATCATCAAAAACTGCACCAAAGTTCTGTTCTCGGCCATCTTTGGTTTTACCTGGCACTTTCACACGCAATGTAGCGTTGCGTTTGTAGACCAGTAACTTCGTGATCTCACCGTCAAATCCCGAAGGATTGTTGGGATCTGTTGTGATCATTAGTGGAGGACTGTTGAGCCCTGCAGCTATATAAGGACATTTATGCATGTTAAGGAATTCCAAACGAAACAGGTTTTTAAAACACTCGTCATTTTTACATTTATCACGTATATGATTCAATCTTCTTGGCTCAGTATTGTTGCAGTTACCGGGTATTATAGGAGAGTAGTCAAACACTGCAGGCCTTTGATCTTCATACTTGAAGAACAAAACATTGGCAATAGCTAGTTCAGAAAGTAAGCCAAATATACGCCTTTCATCACACTCTGTGTTGCAAACGATGATATATTTTCCGCCGGTGTCATAATCTAGTTCTACTAAATCCGTTAAGATATTACTTACATCGAGAGTGTCTTCACCGATTATGATAATCTGTCTCACAGTTTCCCAAGCTGGAGTTAGTTCGTCTATAGTAGTGATAGCGAAGCCTCTCTGGTAATTTCGGAACAGAACCTCCACTGCTGCTGTATTGATGGAGGGGGCGATCACTAGCAAGGTGTATAGTCTCCACATGAAATTGTATTCTGCCACTTTCGCAGCCATTTCGCACAGAGTTGCAAGTTGAGGTTCATCTGTGGAATTTTCAATAAAGTTCAAGAATTTGTGAGTTTCCATTATTTCTGTGTTACGAGTAGACAGTGAACATGACGAATTTCGTTTGAATGGTAGGTAGCTTGATCGATTCTTATTATAGTTATAACCCTACGAGTACATTTGGTAATTAAGAAATACTTAGACAACAAGAATCACATTAATTCAAACATGTAACAGACATTAGTACTAAAATAAATAGTTACACGTAGATTAACGTTCCTGATAACAAGTAACCACTGTATTTTTTATTCAGGACCACTATGTCTATTTTCTGTAGTGCTAAATCGGTATAATAATAATGTTCTATGTTAGTGCCAACACTTTAATAATACGCTTTCTTATAATTCTGGCACAGGCACTAGTAATTAAACCAGCATAGAAAAAAGCATTAAGAAACCGTTATTAGAATCAATAAAGTAAGTCAGAAATAACAACTTAATTCAACAATTTTTTTTAATAGTTACACAGCATTTCTTATCATAAAATAATAATTTAAAATGTAATAAATAAACACATCAATAATATTGTATGTATCATAGTTAAGAGAGGATTACTGCCTTCAAACTGCCTTGCAGTTTGGCAGAAACGAAATTTGTGTCCTATGTATTTATATATGTAATAATAAATTAAAAAACAAATTACATACTAGTAGCTTTGTATTGTGCGCTGTAGTATTTTTAATAATTACCCGACTGGTTGATACGAGATGTTAATGTATTTAGATTGTATGTTTGTATGTCCAACTGTTTGTGATTTTTTTGTTATCCTACACAGCTAGGCATTTGACCACAAGTTCGCACGACCACGAAAGTCAGTGATACTGTTGTGATATGGAGCATGCCTAGTCTGGAATACACTGGCTCTCAAAGAAGGCTGCCAGAACACACCCTTAGGTGCTTGGTGACAGATTTTACAACTTGAGGGTGGTAGCAAGCCAGGCGAGTGATAGGAAACGCCCTACACATCATCCCATGCAAACACATCATCCTCTACAGCCTAAACCGGTAGACCGATTTTGGTGTGCGAAGTGTGTGTGGATTTGTCGTCATCTGCAGATGGTCATAGACTTTCAAATTTAATATTATTTATTGTGCAAGACTATACTGAATACTCTGAAGTGTTTGCTGTTTGGGAGTCTCAAATGATCACGCCTCAGATACACATAGGAGATTACTTACATCCTGTAGAGTATATCTGCCAAATAAAAGCTCTTAATACAGAGCCGAGCTTATAGGGCAGCACGACTAAACATTAAAAAAATACTTTGATTAGTTGAACTATGCGTCAGATTACGATAAGTTAGGTTAAATACTAGCTAAAATTGTAGATTCTTATCTATTTTTACCTGTATGGCCACCCTCATCATGCAAATTGTCAAATTATTCGTAACATATTATATTTGCACAGAAAATGTCATAATCTAAAAAGAATAGAAAATGTATAGGATTCCTTGAAAAAAAATTATATACATTTTAGATGATTCCTCCACCTCTAATATGGGAAAAATATAAAACACCTATCATATTTTCTACTTTCTATCATCTAAACTTCAAAGTCCAATAAGTCTTCACAACGCTCGTGTAACTACACATTAACACTCCGGGCATCAGAAATACATTATCTATGAAAATTTCTGGCCATTATGGTTAAGTAAGCCATAGTAAAAAAAACTGTCTGCGGTTCACCCAAGTGGTCTCAGTAGGTGGACGGTGAGTAAGAACTGTTACGGTTTATGAGATACAGCTTGGAGACGGACGGTCGCACGGAAGGACGAACAGTGAAGTCTTAGTAATAGGTGTGTGCGTTTACCAAATGCGCTATATTTCAGAAGTAAAGAATAGTTATATGGTTATTACAACATTTTATTAGCTAACAAGCAAGGTAGCAATTTATGACAAAATGTAGGTAGTTGCTTCCATAGATTAATAGTTAGGTATTGAATAAACTGTCTTTACTTACATTCAATGTTACTATTTTTTACGGCAGACAAACCGTTCGCGGCGTCGTTGGCGGGTAGCGAATGGTTCGTCTCATACACGGCCGGCATCGGTAGAGAGGGCGGTGGCATACTTGCCTCTAGGCTAGTTGAATAGTTAGAGTCGTTGTCAATTCCTTTAAACTTGATTACCTTGGGATCTAGGATGGGCTGAACTTCTAGAGAAGATTTCTTGATCAAGGATATAGAAGAACCAGAGTCTACCAAGAAAACTAAAGGTTTATTAGAATACCGGCTTTTGACGTATATGTGAGGCAGATGAGTTTTATGATTAATTTTTATCTCATAACTCACCTCACATTGATCCTTTGTATCACAAAATTTGGCAGGTGTATTAAATCGCGAAGGTGTTTCTGGTTCAAGGTTGTCAGATAAACACGATTTAGTAATAGGGATCGATTTAGTAAATAGAGTCAAATTAGTAGAATAAATAGAATTAGTTTGAGTCACATTCGTAGATTGAGCAGATTTAGGAGATTGAGTCGATTTAGGAGATTGAGTCAATTTAGTAGATTGAGTCGATTTAGGAGATTGAGTTAATTTAGAAGATTGAGTCGATTTAGGAGATTGAGCCGCTATAAGAGATTGAGTCGATTTAGAAGATTGAGTCGATTTAGAAGATTGAGTCGATTTAGGAGATTGAGTCGATGTAGGAGATTGATTCGATTTAAGAGATTGAGTCGATTTAAGAATATGAATCAATTTAGGAGATTGAGACGATTTAGCAACTTGAGACGATATAGGAGATTGAGTTGCGAGATTATGTTTTAGACAATAGTTGTACAGGCGTCGGTTTGAGTTGAGGATTCCGTACGACGTAGGAGCGGAATCGTTTTTAGTTTAAATCGGAAGGAGACTCATCAGCATAGCAACTTTCCTGAATACTCTGGGTATCCTCATTTAAAGAAAGATTATGGACTTGTCTAGAAGGAAATGAAACTTGACGGCGAGAGTTGTTAAACTGCCTTTTGCGGTATTCCTGGATGTCATGGCCAATATTTTTGCAGTAGCGGCAGATTTTCGAGTTACTAGGATTTGATGGCGACAATGCAGGGTTTAGATTGTGCACAGGACGTTCACGAGGGCGGCTGTAACAATTACGCTCAGAGTGTCCTATTTTACGACATATCCGGCATTTAGGTCTCTCTTCAGTATTTCTTCTGGTTTGATTGACATAATTGAATAATTTTTCTTCGTGAATTGCAAGATTTACGGCTTCATTTAAAGTAGAAGGGTTTCTACATCTTATGATGGTGGAGATCTGGCTAGGTAACCCTAATAAAAAGGTGTGAAAAGCTAGATCCTCAGTATTGGCAATACGGCCCTTTAATTCGCTATGATCCTTAGTCGAATGCGTTATATCAGTCTGTAACCGAGTAAGGCAGGTTTCTAAACGCAAACTATATTGAGTTACAGTTTTGTTTGATTTTTGTTTACACTGCTGTAGCTCTAAGAAAAGATGGTCTCTATGTTTGGTTTCCCCAAACATGGTTCTTAAAAACGCTTTCAACTCAGACCAGTTATCGAATAACTTTAATGAACAAGCTGATTCAGCTTTGCCCTCTAATTGCGACAAAATGTATTTAAATAAAAAATCTTGTTGGGAACTTAAAGCCAGTGATAGCGCATTCTCGTAATTCCGCAAAAAGGATGTTAATTTATTTTTATCGCCATCGAAGGGTTAAATAAATTTGGTAGGTACACCGAAACTCACTTCTTCTACCGTCACGATTGAGCTAGTAGAAGCACCCTTCTTCTCGGATTTAAAACTTTCATTTGTAGTATTTGTATTATACTACTGTATTATATTATATTATAAAGCCTTTTTTTACTAATGTTTTGCGTTGTCTTTCATACTTTATAATTTTCTCATTTATCTTTGTAAAAACCTGGTCAATATATCCGCAATAATTTTCTGCTGATTTCGTTATACTTTTGGTGCTGAAAATATTACTTTTAAATGTATTAATTGCCGTTTTTATATCAAAATTTGTTTGTTTACATATTGTTGACAACGTCAATAATTTTCATTTCACGTCATATCTTTCAAAAGTCGTATTTTTTTCTATGAGAACGTGTAAGGTTTTATGATAAATAGTCTAGTTTTACTTATTTTTGTATTGGCCATTTATAATATTTAAATTTAAGAATATAGATTTTAGGAAACGGGCTCGCGACTATATAAGACGTCGCGGGTGCATTCCCCAGGACAGTTCTGCTCAAGTTTTCTTTCAACTACGTACTACGGCCACACCCGGGCCAGGCAGGCCTGGGAATTCTGTTTTATTTTAAAGTGAGTTTTTCATCAAACCATCACAAGTTCTCAGGAATATAAGGGAATGTGGATAATGTGACATAGACACACAGTATACATTTGGATGGATGGAGCATTTCTTAAAGTTAAGGTCGGTGCAACCTGAAATATTATATTCATCGTTCCGATACTGGAGCTGCCACCTTCGGATCTTCGAGCTGCCACCTTCATCTGTGAATTGCCACCTTCATCTGAGGACTGTCACCTTCATCTGAGAACTACCTCTCGGTCTATGAACTACCCCCTCCGTCTGTGATCTACCACCAGAGTATTGTGACCGGCCGTTTAAAATAGGAGTAATTTTAAGTTCTTTAGTTATAAGGTAGTATTTTAATTTTAATCTTTTTGCAGTTTGTAATTAGTAAATTAAATATTCATTTGTACATATTTTCTTCTTTCTTTTCCTCCAAAGTTAGGGTCCTACTAGTAGGTTCAGGTAGGAGCTAACTTCTTCTTCTTTTTTTTTCTTTTTTTAAATTAATTATAGCCTTGCCCCTTTGGATAAAAGGGGTAACGTTATACATTAACCATGTTTTGAGTTTATAAATATAGTAAGTTCAACTACGAGAGATAGCAAAGCAGCAGAATAATTACTTGAAATTAGTCACTTCCAGCGATATAATTAGTAGCATTTATAAGTCATTGAGGCACGGTGCGGGCGGCGGAGAGTCGGATTGCAGCACGTGTCAATTCAGCAGTTGAACCGGCGGTGCGATTGTGCAACTCTAGTCCGGTCTGTAGGTATTATCGATGCACGATGAGGAGCTCGGCGGTAATAAGACAGAAAGTCTTTGACGCAGGTGGAGCTGGCAGCGGCAAGCAGTCTTTTTTTCAGGCAGCTCGGCGCACTGAGTATAAAACTCAGGGCACAGTGGAGCAGCGGAGAGGCTTCCCTCTGAAGCGGGCCAGTGGTCAGCTAGTGGCAGTGCGGTATAGTGGCGCACAGCGGCTGACGGGCTCGGTGTCTCGGCGATGGCGGCGGTTTAGGTGACTGGTTGGCGGCTGGTTCTTTAAGGACTGGAACGAGGCGAGCCAACGGATGAGCCACTCTATGGCACAGTGTATTTTCAACGTGAATGTCGGGAGTGAGCAACCAGGGATGAACTATCCTTTTTTCTTCTGACACCAATGTTAGGACGGAATCCTCCGTCTTTATAAAAAAAACACTTCACGATTTTATTATTTTACTTTTAACTTTACACTGATTTATGGGTCTTTGTACTACGAATTATTCGGACACCACGCGCGAGAAACTTCAGATTAGGCTGTTCTCAGTTCCGGCAGGCAGAAACCAGGTCCGTAGGCTGAGGGTCAGAGTAACCTTCCAAGACTGACTGGGAGTCGTCAATGAAAATACTGCACTTTATATAGGTAACAAAACTGCAGAGTCGCCAATATCGATTGACGTCAATCGGAAAGACGCGAGTCTGCAAAGTCAGCATTTGCAGGGTTGTAACAGTGCGTTTATAGGACGAGTGAACGAGTTATGTGTATCGAGAAATGTATCTCATAAAAAAATTCTGACTTATGCTACTGAAATATTTACTGATCAAGCACTTCACTGGTTCCGTAGTGTGAAAAATGAAGTCGAAAATTGGGACAAACTAACTACTCTTCTAATAGCTGACTTTGGACAGTTTGATTTTGATTATCGATTAATGTCTGAAAATATGCCTGTGTACTCGAGCTTAGCTTAGCTTAGACTCACATGGTAGTCCTAGCGAAACTATGAGTGTGTTCAAGCGCTGTCAATTTTGTGATCCACCTAAGGTTACTACAGAAACGTTAGCCCCTGATTTAGCTTTTATGAAACGACAGGAAGGTTCACAAGACAGGCAATATTCAAAACAGAACTATTACCCAAATAAAAATAGTAGACCAGTGGGATAGAATCAAAAAGCCAGACAGCGAAGTGGACTCGTATAATTGTTTTTAATAATTTGACATTAATGTTTTAATATACCTACTTAATACTTTGTTTCATATTTAATTCTATTTGTGCATGCTATTTTTTTCTTTAGTTTTCTCTTGATTTTGTAGTATAATTAACTATGTATAATATGTGAGATAATTGTAACTGACATTTATAATCGTTTTTATCTCAATAAAAAATCATTTATCATTTATAGTAATAACTACCTAACTAACTACAAGCAAAACTATCAAGCTTTTGCCTCAAATCGCTATAATAGCAGGTATAATGCAAACAAACCTACACCGGTGGCTGCTATTGACAATAAACAGTCACATGATAATAAGCGCTATTGCTCTAGGTATCGCAGCAACTCTCACAGCCCGCACATGTGTCAGCAGAGCGATTTATAATCTGTTTTTAATGTGGAACGCGTTATGTAAAATTCCTGATTGCCAAAAATTTAACCTAAAACGTCATATTCAAAAAACTAATTAGTTCTGATTGTTGTAATAGACGTAACTTAAAATCAAAAACTAGCGATAAAGAATGGAAGGAATAGCTTCATTTTATAAAAATATTTTCTAGAGGTTACTCTATTGTATCAATCCTAAATCATATACCTACTAACGATATTCGTCCGTATGTTACGGATCAATCCCTATGTGGCTTAGTCAGGATCAGCGGTCACAATTTTACTTGATAACTCTCACACACTTTTACTTGCCTCGGGGACTACTAGAAAATGATAACCCTAATTCATTTGTTGCTGCTGGTGGTCAGACAATGTTTGCTATAGGTTATATAAATCTACCAATGACCTTTGAAAATAAATTACACATAATAAATCTGTTGTGGTTGTTCCTCAGATCCGACGTCGAAGGACCAGAAATATTATGGTTCTCTGCAAATCCGGCACTTCGACGGTTCAGGAATGTTCTGTTCTTCTATCTTCTTAGTGGACTGTATATTGGCTCGTTCTTAGGGATGGTCAGGCAAAATCAAAAGACGTGTGTTCAGTTCAAGCTCCAGATGCGTACTACATTTATTTATTTTTTTTTTTTTTTTTTTTTTTTTTAGAAAGGACTGAGCTGCTGGTCGAACACGACCTCGGACAGCTTGACCGGACGTTTGGCAAGCGCTAGTGCGCTGGGCCGCGGTTTTGGTTTTGGGGCGACAAGCACAAGGGCGCCTCAGACGGCACGAACCTCGGCTTGAGCCGTCGCCCAGAGTTGGACTAACGAACTGCCCTGGCAACCCAGACGGGGAGTGCCTAGGGCCCTAGCCACTGGTGGCATCCTAGCTAAAACTTTTTAGAGCGAATTTGCCCAGACCTCCCTGAGGGGGAGGACAAATGAGCCCTATGAATCTGAGTGACTATTTGACCTGATTGTCCTGGAGCTCTGAGTCCAGAGTTCACGAGGACCCTACACTTGATTGGCATCTGAACGACGCTTTTTGGAGAGAGGTGCCCTGGCCCGCGCCAGAGCCCTATCATTAGATCGACTTGTGTCCATGGCATCCCGGGGAGAGGCCTGGACCCTAAACCTAGCTAATTTAGGCAACTGGTTTGATTATTTGACCGAATTGCCCTGGCCTCCCAGACGGGGAAAGACCTAGGGCCCTATCAATCAACTGGGTGACCCTAAGGGTCGTAAGAGACCACGTCCTCGCCGGCGAGGACGCATTCTGTATCGTCGGAATGGATGTCGAATCTGGTGGCCCGGGCCAGTACCAAAAACGGAATGTGTGTTAGGAGACGAGTCAGGTGGGCCGGGCGACCCCAGGGCGGCCGATACTACGGCTGCAATGGGGTCGTCCGGATCATCCAAGAAGTGTCTAGGACGCCTATGCAAGGGGGGCGGACCGTTCGGGTCAGTCGAGTAGTCCGCCGCTTGAACCACGAGCGGGTTCGGGTGGTGGGGAGCAGAGTCAAAGTACCTACGCGAGGCATCCTTCATAAATTGACGGATGGAGGGGAGCTCGAGGTCGCAGTGGAGGTCCGAGTTGCGCATATACCATTGCGCGTCTACCGCTCTACGGATGAAGCGGTTTTGAATGACTTGGAGTTTATCCAGTTGATAAGAGGGCGCGTGTGCGAAGACAACAGAGGCGTAGGTCATGACGGGGCGGATCACGGTCTTGTAAAGTGTCACCTTATTTCTAAGGGACATTTTACTTCTCGCGCACAGGAGGGGGGAGAGACGGCCTAGAAAGAAGGCCGCGCGGTTACGCACCGTGGTGATGTGTTTTTCGAAGTTGAGCCTATTATCCAGGGTAACACCTAGGTATTTGGTCGAGGAGGCCCAAGAGATGGGCTGGCCATGGAGGCGTAGGGACCTATTCGGGAGTTTTTTACGCGGAGTGAAGTACACGGCTGCACTTTTCTCTGGATTAACGGTAATGGCCCACATGCGGAACCATTTACCCAAGGAGAGGAGCGCTCGGTTGACGAGAGCTATTTGTCGAGTCACGTGCCACCCTCTGGCGTAGAGGGCGGTGTCGTCGGCGAAAAGGGAGAGCTCTACCCCCGGGTAGCGGGGGATATCGCTCGTGTAGAGTGAAAAGAGCAGCGGGGACAGGGCTGAGCCCTGGGGGACCCCCGCTCTGATGGGGTGTGGAGGTGAACGTTCACCCTCGTGTTTGAAGCGGAAGCTTCTGTCGCGGAGAAAGTCCTGGATGATGTGGACAAGACGGTCTGGCAGACCGAATTGATACAACTTGTATATCAACCCGTTATGCCAGACTTTATCGAAGGCTTTGGCCACGTCCAGGAAGACCGCTACGGTCCCCTGGGGGTTGCCAAAGTGTTTGGGTTTCGTGTTGAAACCCTCTAGGATGTACTCCGTGAGGCGGTGTACTTGTTGGACGCAAGAGTGTCGGGCTCTGAAGCCGAACTGCTCGTTGGGAAGGAGGTTGTTGGCCGTGACGTGGGCCCACATGCGATTCAGTAGAAGTCGCTCGTAAATTTTACCCTGGGAACTAAGGAGACTAATGGGGCGGTAGCTAGAGGGCTCTGACGCCTTCTTGCCTGGTTTGTGAATGCCGATGACATCGGCAGTTTTCCAAGCGGATGGGAACATGCCGTTGCTCATGGCAGCATTAAAAATGCTAACTAGGAGGTGGATCAGGGCGGGGGGAAGGTGCTTGAGCACTTTGTTACTGATGCCGTCGGCACCGGGAGCTTTCCTATCGCGGAGGCGGTGGATAATAAGCGCAACTTCCCTAGTCGTGATAGGGTCGAGGGGGATCGAGGGGGGAATGGTGCTACGATGTTCGATCTCTCTGTCCACCATAGTAAGATGGGAACATTTATTTACAAAAATCACTTATATCTATACGGTCGGCACGCTATCTCACTTAGTTACTAAGACACCGCGCTTGCACTCGGCGCGCACCTGCGCGTCCCCGCCCCCGTCTCGCCCCGCGCCGCGTCCCTCCGTCGCCCTGTGCAGGTGTCGGGCTCGGCGTCCACAACATCCTCCCCCCGGCGCAGCTCGCGGAGCCCTCCTCTGCAATCCTCTCGAGGACGGCGAGCTTGTAGCAGGGACGGCGGAAAATTCCCGTCTTTGTGCGGATGTCTGCAATGCGTACTTCGCCATCGGGTCCGGTGAAAGTGCGCTGGACGATTCCCATCGGCCACACGTTCCGCGGCAGCGCTCGGTCGACGACCACGACGACGTCTCCGGCCTCGATGCCTTTGTTGCTCCCGGCTGCTTCCCCTCTCGCGGTGAGCGTCGGCAGGCACTCCCGTACCCATCGCTTCCAAAGGATGTCGGCGAGCGCCTGTCCGGCACGCCACGTTCGTCGGTCGGCTTCGCCGCATGGTCCGGTCGTCGGCAGGCCGCCAGACGAGCCCGTGGTAGATCGTCGGCGCGTTCGGTCTTGCTTTTCTCACGTGGCAGACCGCAAGCCGCAGATGAAGCACCCAGTATCGCTGTCGCAGATCGTTTGTGACACGTTCGCGATTCCCGTGGCCGGCGGCACAGTGCGCTTGTTGCACTAAAAGTTCCTCTGCTCGTTCAATGTGTCGTAGCTCCAGGCGCGTAGATCGGCGCCGACACATGTCGATGAAAGCTAGCACGCGTCCAACCGTGCGTACTAGCGTCTCGTAGCGTGAATGACGATCGGGTGCGGGCAGCCAGTGGTAGTTCGCCTCGACGGTCTCGGTGGTGTGTAGAACCTCTTCCTCAGTTTCGTTCCCAAGGCGTTCGGCGGGCCATTGAGTCGGGCGTATGTAGAAAACTCGGTCCGCGGAACCAGCGGTCTTCACAGGCGATGTCGGTGCTCGAAAACCTTGTCGCATCGTCGGCGGCGCTCTCCGCTGTAGGCACCCATCTCCACTGCGCCTTTTCCGATGTCTCGGCGATCTCACCGAGGCGGTGAGCGACGAAAGGCGTGTAGCGTCTTCGGTCATTCCGTATCCAGTGAAGCACCGTCGTTGAATCTGTCCAGTAGATTGTTCGTGCGGGCTTCAGGCGATGTTCTTCCAGGATCATGGCTGCCAGTCTTGTTCCGATGACGGCGGCCTGCAGCTTGAGTCGAGGGATGCTCTGTGTTCGTCGCGGAGCCACCTTCGCCTTCCCGGCGACTTGCGACACGACGATTGTGCCGTCCAACCGCGTTCCCCGCCAGTAGGCGACGGCCGCGTACGCCTCCTCGCTCGCGTCGCACATGATGTGTAGCTCTAGGTTCCTGCACGTCTCCACCGCGTAGCTGCGTCGTAGTCGCAGGTCCTCTACGTTGCGTAGCTGTCGTAGCCACACGGTGAAGCGTTCGGCGTGCTCGTCGGGTATTTGATCGTCCCACTGGATTCGCTCTTGCCACAGAGCTTGCAGGAGTATGCGCCCTCGGATCGTGTAGATCGCCGCGAGACCGATCGGGTCGTACAGCGACATCACGGCGCTCAGGGCTTCCCGCTTCGTCGGCGCGCGGGCTTGAGTGCGCACCTCCTCCGGGACGCGATGCATGCTCGTGTTGAAGCCTAGCTCGTCTTGTTCGGCGTTCCAGAAGAGCCCGAGTATTTTGTAACTCGCGGCTCCCCCCAGTAGAGTAGGCGCGTTCGCTCGCAGTGTGTCCGGGACGCAGCTCAACACCGCCGGTGCGTTCGAACTCCACCCTCGTAGCGTGAAGCCTGCCGCGGCGTGTACGTCTTGCACTTCTCGAATAGTGTTGCGAGCTTCATCTTCATCGTCGTAGCTGTCGACGTAGTCGTCCATATAATGACTCTTCGTTATCGCGGCGTGTGCCCGCGGGTGTGTTCGTGCGTGCACACTTGCGTTGTAATTCCGGACACTGTGCGCGAGGAAGGGAGAGCTAGATGCGCCGAAGATCATGCTCGTCATCTTGTAGGCGCGCGGCGGGCTCGTTCGGTCGTCTCCTCGCCACAGGAACTGCTGCGCTGGCTGGTCATCGGGTCGTATCTTGACTCGTAGAAACATCTCTTGAATATCGGCGGTCACAGCAATAGGTTTCTCTCGAAAACGAAAGATGATTCCCGGCAGCGATAGCAGTAGATCGGGGCCTTCCAGAAGTCGATCGTTCAGACAGACGTTGTTGCTTCGGTGCGCAGCGTCGAACACTAGACGTCGCTTGTCGGGCTTGTTCGGGTTCTTAACGGCGAAGTGAGGCAAGAACCAGCTGACGGCGCTCTGTGTCTCGGTGCCGTCACACGGTGTCGCGTAGCCCTTGGACAGCAGGTTGTTGATCTGCGCGCTGTACTCTGCCGCGAAGCTCGGGTCTTGGTCCATCTTCTTTTCGATCCCCTTCAGACGGTTCAGGGCGGCGCCGTAGCTAGCAGGCATGGCGACGTCATCACTGCGCCACGGTAGTCCCACTTCATACGCGCCGTCGATCTTCTTGATTGTGTTCTTGAAAATCTCCTGTGCTCGTTCATCTGCTTCACTCACTCGAGGTTTGAGTGATATGCCCAGGGATTCAATCTTGAAGTAGTCTTCCACTAATGCATGAAGCCGTTGGTCGTGTGTCTCGCTTTCACGTACACGCTGGTCCGGTGCGTATATGTGTAACACACTCTCGTTCTTGTATATGAAGCTGCGCGGCGCGGTTCCGTGCACCACCCATCCCAGCTGTGTCCGTGATGCGGCCGGTTCGTTGGGCGCACCGATGCGTAGCTCTCGGGACACGATGAGCTCCCAGTAGTCGGCACCAACTAAGATGAGCGGGCGCGCTCGATCGTAGCAGACTTCGTGTTCCAGATCTCGCAGATGTCGATGTTGAAGGAGTGACTGCGGCGTCGTTTGTTCTCGGAGTCGCAGATCACGCACGGTCCGGGCCTTGATTGTGTATTGTTCCGTCTCGTTTCTTCCCTTGAGGCGAATGGTCACGAGCTTGCTATCTCGCTCTCGTTGAGACATGTTGACTCCGCTCATTTTCAGTGGTTGATTTGGTCCGTCGGCGCCGATGCTCGCAGCTAACTCGTGGTCGATCAGAGTTATAGTAGCGCCTTCATCCAACAACGCGTAGGAGTCCACTTCGCCTTTGGGACCAGAGACAATGACGGGACATACCTTGAGCAGTATTTCTCGCGGGCCGGCAGTAGCGTTTGATGCGGCTACAGACAGTACCACTCCGTCGTGACTTGTTTTTGCTGATTCGTTCGACTGCGCGGCACGTTCGGGTGAGGCCGGCGCAGGTCCCTCTTGATGCAACGTCGGGTGATGTGGGCGGCTGCACTTGTTGACGCCACACAGTTTTCCCTTGCAGAAAGCTCGTCGATGTTTTTTCACGATGCACCGAAAACATAGTCCTTTTTCTTTCACAAACTCCCACCGCCGCTCGGTCACTAGCGCACGGTATTGTGGGCACTGTGGTAACTTATGATGTCCACTGCACTTCACACACTGGTCGAGTTGTTCACTGTTTTCTTGCTCGGTGTTGTAGACGGCTGGCCTTCTCTTTGGAACTGCACCCGCGTTCGGCTTCACTTCTGTTTTCGGAGTCCCGACGGCCCGCAGCTCGTAGGCGTAACGAAGTGCGATAGTGGCCTCTCGCATCAGGAACTCCGACAACATCACTATGTCCGCTTCACGGGTGCCGTCGTTCACATGCGCGTACTCGTACCACTTATTTCGCAGTGTCGGTGTGAGCTTCGACATGATTTCTCTTATAAGGCACTGGTCGAACAAAACACCACGACGGTCCATGCACTGAAGCGCGGCCACGGCGTTGTCCACTTTCACTGCGAATTTGTTGAGTTCGTTCGCCGACGTTCCAAGTTTCGTCACTCTTCTGATGTCTTCAGTTATCTTATCAATTATAACCTCCGGTGACCCGAAACTCTGCTCCAGCGCCTTCATGATCTGGTCGGGGTTCTTGTCCGACATAAGGCGAGAGGCGACGGCTTCGAGTGCTTCTCCGGTAAGTGCAGCTTGCAGGCGCAACACGTTCTCGGCGGGCGGGATTCTGAATAGTTCTGTCGATTCCTTCATTGCTGCCTTGAATCGTATCCACTCACACGGGTTGCCACTAAACTTAGGTAAATCACAGTTATATCGCCGCTGAGGTCTCGACATTCGGTCCAATGCTTCCGCGATCTGAGGTCCGTAGCTGCGTGTGTGACCGGGAGTGATCGATCGTTCTCGCCGCTCACGCTGTGGGACTTCGTGCACTGCTGGACGCGATGGTCGATGTTCGTTCAGGCGCGATGGTTCCTCTTGCTCCCCCCGTATAGTGGTAACGCGTAACCACTCGTTGATACGCTGACGTCGTTCTTCTGGGTTCGTAGTAGGTTCATCTCTCAAGCTTCTCTCCGCTTCGTCTTCGGCTTCGGCCGCGGCGATCTGGGCGGCGAGTTTCCTCTTGACGAGATCCGCTTCTATTTCCAGTTGCTTGTGTTTGATGGCGGCGAGTTTCTCAGCAGCTTCTAGTTCAGCCAATCGCACTTGCAGCGTCGAGTTCGTCGTACGCCGCGATCGATGCGAGTGGTTAGAAGGCTGCGGCGAGCTGGGTCGCTCCTCCATCCTGGCGGCGATGGTGATAGCCGTTGCTCCGCTTGGCCGGGTCGGTGGGCCTTGATCCAGCATCTCCTCTCCCGTTCTTGCTGAAGGTGATGCCGGCGGGAATCGGCTTTGCCTCCGCTGCCTCTCTTCCTCGATACGCAAGAGCTCTTCAGCGCTCAGTTTTTCCGCTTCCGATCTTGTGACCACCATGGTTCTTCGTCAGATCCGACGTCGAAGGACCAGAAATGTTGTGGTTGTTCCTCAGATCCGACGTCGAAGGACCAGAAATATTATGGTTCTCTGCAAATCCGGCACTTCGACGGTTCAGGAATGTTCTGTTCTTCTATCTTCTTAGTGGACTGTATATTGGCTCGTTCTTAGGGATGGTCAGGCAAAATCAAAAGACGTGTGTTCAGTTCAAGCTCCAGATGCGTACTACATTTATTTACAAAAATCACTTATATCTATACGGTCGGCACGCTATCTCACTTAGTTACTAAGACACCGCGCTTGCACTCGGCGCGCACCTGCGCGTCCCCGCCCCCGTCTCGCCCCGCGCCGCGTCCCTCCGTCGCCCTGTGCAGGTGTCGGGCTCGGCGTCCACAACAAAATCCATATGTTATACCTTCAGTTAAGTCATCGCTAATATTAGGCGTATATTTTTGGAGTAAATTTGAGCTTTATCCTAAATTCTTACACAAATATCACTTAATAGTAATAAATTGACCAACATTGCTCAAATAAAAGAAAATACACAAATGTTGCGGTCGTATGCAGAACTAACTGACGCTCATCGTACTACTGCTGATAATATCGTTGAACAATTTAAAAATATAGCTAAGGAAACACGCGGATTAGGCCGTACACATCTAGTACAACACGCCATAGACACTGGCGATTCTCCTCCAATTCGTCAGCGTTATTATAGACTATCACCTGAAAAGCGACGTATTTTAGGTTCAGAGTTAGACGAGATGCTACAGTTAGGTGTAGTTAAACCCTGTCTTGCTCACGCCTAAAAAAGACGGATCGACGAATGCTAGTGAGGAATCGAGCGTTTTTTAAGTTATGTAGTATTTCAGAAACATGGTAGTTTGTGAGCATCTTTCTTTGTCACCGCGTTTAGTTTGCGACTATCTAACATACACACAACTCATTCACTCGTCCTATAAACGCACGCACACAAGACTTACCATTAAACTTAAGCTTTTGTAAGTCGGTAATGTGATATCGTTCGCAACCATGTGACTCGCTACTATGAGTAGTAATACCTACTTACTGCTACAGATTCGACAACATTCGTCTGTTCTGTTAAAGAAGAAGAAGAACTAGGAGCAAGTTTATTTAGCAACCCAAACTGGTAGTTAAAGTGTTGCAGCAATTTAGCGATCTTATCGAGCAAATCAGGTTCAGATTGGTCAATACGATTCAATCGATAGTAAAGATGATTACCTAATGCTTTAGTTCGTGTAAACAAGTTTTGATCGTATTTTTAATGTAAAGTTTTTATACGTGATGCCAATTGTTTGCACGATAACAATGCACCATTGTTGTTCAATTCTGAGTCAATACCTGATTCTTGTATATCCTCAGCAGGGATAGTTACCGTTAATTTACTTATCTGATTTCTTAATCTTAGCATGGTAGATTCCGGTTCCTCGCCTCGAATAAGTGCTTCATACGACAACTCATTTTGTTTGTAGTAATAATAATTATTGTAAGCATAATTTAATTGTTATATTTTGTACACGTAAAAGTAAATTTAATGAACTGTAATGATTGAGATTAGATACCGCGACACAGGCTCGCCTAGTGCGGAATTAAGTGTTATATAAACTTATTGTACGTTTTTTTTGTGAATAAATTTATTCTTATTCTTACTCGTATACGAGTTTTTGTTTCGTAAATAAATGTAGTATTATCAGAGCTATCACTACGAGAAATTTAGATAACTTTTTTAAATTGCCGAGCTTCCCGCCAACTTGTGATGACGTCGTAGGTCGAGTAACTCGCCTGCGTGCCACACGCCAGTACTGCATCTCATCCAATTAAAAACACTTACGCGCTATTTGTTTGGATTTTGTTGCCTAAATAATAATTGTATGCGTCAGATAGTTTGTTGTTATTGTTGTTGTTTGTGTATTAACTCGTAACATTGTTTTTTTATTTTTTAATACCGTTCATGAAACGATAACAGAAAGACCAGTCAAACAATCTACGAAGAGTGGATAGCTTGAAGATTGCTCAATATTTCTTATATAAAAAAAGTACCTATTTCCGGCTACTGAAATACGTAGAATTAAAATGAAAAAGTAAGCATGTCTTTTAAGCAATATTTATTAAAAATACGATAAATAAGATACTAAATAATCTAAATCTAATCTAAATAATAAAGATCATAAATAAATAATAAAATCTCTTCAGTTTTATTGGTAATCTATAAATTTGTAAAGTTTTGTTATTTAGGTACCTACTTACGAGTATATAACTAATTTCTAAGGTTGGCGAGTTAGTGCCTAACCTAAAATACCTACTTATTAAATATGAAACCTATTCTGTTAATTTAATCATATACATTCAATTAAGTAATCGACAATATACGTGTCGTTGTAAAGTTAGGTACCGCGATATTTAAACTGTAAACAAGTGATTAGCAGCCACATGAAAAAAACTGACTGAAATTTTTTATCCTGTGTATCATCCTTTCTTTTGTTTTTTTTTTTATAATTTTGAAGTACCCAGAATCACTCTTACGACTAAGATAAATCTATTGACACTATTCACATAAAAATACGACAAGCCGCTTAGACTCTAGGCCGTGCCAAAGAAATATACATACCTACATAACCCTTCTTCTTTTTCAAACGGGTAAAAATATAAGAAAAACACTTGGCTAATTTTTTTTTACTATTAGGAATCTGTTAATACGAATAATGTGGAGTTCTGTATGTTCGTAATACCAAATTTTATTGAAATCGGCCAGTAAATGGTGCCGTAGCAAGTTTCGCGCTTTGTTGCGAGAAGTACCCCAACGGCTAAAAAATTCTTTAAAATGATCTTCACAGCGGTATGCAGTAGTTTTAGGTCTAATTGAATGCATTTTTTTCGGCGTTTTGGATCCCTCGATGTGTTAAAAATAGCTTCTCCGGTGTTTTTAATTGGAATCAAATCACTGAGGCACGACATAGTATTTTTTATCACTATTAGACGATTATTAGCCACTAACAAGATGCGCGTTATTATAATATAACGCTTTCAACCGTAGCGCGAGCAGCCAGCGAACGAATTGGCCATACCCGCCCGGCTAGCACACGACCTGTGTCGTCATCACGCTTAAGAATGCCAATTACGTTTTGAAATTATGTCGAACGATCGAAGTGCGCACTTTGATCTTAATTTTCTCTCTTAATGCACTTTGAGCCATTTTTAATGATAGAAATTCTCGTAATTTTTTCTAGATTATTTAGGCATTTTTAGAAAAAAAATTGTCAAGTCCATTGTCCCGTGGGAGAGAGAATTGAAGTCTTATTTGACTACAACTCTTCTACAGTCTTGAATAAAAAAAACAGGAGTCTCCTTATCAAAGGATAGGCCACCACGGCAGTTCAATTGATAGTCAGTAGCGTATATCGCTCACTTTTTACCTACTCCTACAAGCAGGTTTACTGAGGATAAGGGGATAAGACGAAAGTAAAAGAAGAGAAGAAGTAAAGTGTGAGAGGAAAGCGAGAAGGGGTTATGGGCAATGGGAAAGGGAGTAAGAGGCGGGAGAAGGCTTCAATGGTCAAAGAAAAAAAATATTTCCCGGTCTAAAAAAAATGGGGAACACTAAGACTTTACTTTTTAATGCGAAAATAAACACGAAGTAATACTTAAAAAAAAGTGAAAACCGAATTCGATTCGGCAGGTAAAAATGATGTAACGAGAATGTCACCTATGTAGGCAATTTAAATTATTTTGACTCAAAGAAGCCACTCGACAGATTTCGATGAATTTTATACATTACGAATTGGGAAAAGTTATCTTTTCGAACGAAAGAAGACTTTTTTAATCCTATTTTTACTCTTTGGATACGAAACAAAATTTGGTCTATTCAAAATGAGTGCTGAATTCACAAAGAACAAATAATGGTTCACTCATGGTAAACATGCTTATGAATTTCTCTGCAAAAGTCTCACAGCACAGACATCCCTTACGGCAGGGAGGCCGTAAGGGAAATCTGTGCTGTGAGACTTTTGCTTGAAAAAGAACTCACGTTATTCGGCCTTTTTATACAAATTTTAATGAAATACTAAAACATTTATTGTAAAATATTCACATATACAATATAGATAATTAGGGCACTGACATTTGCTGTAATTAATAACTGTGTAGCAATAAAACACTACTTTCGGTGACATTCATTTATTAGATTTTGTAATATAATTTAAAATTTACAGGGTTATCGGTTAGGGGTGTACTAAGCCGAAAGAGGGTCTCTATACACATCCTAAGGATAAATTTTTGCTATAAGATTAACTCTGTATCCAATAAAAAAATATTCTGTTTCATACATTTCATCGACGAGCGATAAACTTTTTCTATGGAACAGCTGTTTTTTTTAAATCCAATTCAGAGTTGGTCCTATAGTGAAAGTTGTTTGTGAAGATATAAGGGTATAGGGACTACCTTACGGCGCAGTTCACCCCCAGCCGACAACCTTCTATGATTGACAGTAATTTCATGTGAATAAAAGTGATTAAATTCTTAACTAAGTTAAAATTTCTTAAAATAATAATGAGGCGTCTGAATATATTAAATAATCATAGATATATATTATGTATACATTTGTTGAACTACATAAGAACCAATACAATAATAAACTGATGTAATTATTCAAATAATGTAAATGTTTTTTTTGTAGATAGGCTTGTGCTCGACCACAACTCTCACCTGATGTAAAGTGATTATTATAATGTTGGACAAATGTTGGACCTCTCCAACTTTAGGTACATGTTAAAACTCGTGCTATTAAGAAAAAAAATCAAAATCACACTAGTTTTCTAAATAACCTAATAGTCGGCATAACAGGTAAAAAATTTAAGTAACATCTTGGTATGCCCCTTCTCTAAACTTTACTAAAACATCTATTACGGAATTTAGAATACAAAACTTCAAGGATCAACACTATTACGGATACCAACAGAGCCATAGCATATATCACATACAAACCCGAGAATTGCTGGATTTTCATAGGTTTGGCAACGTCTTTCTCTAAATCATAGTTGTGGTTAAACCATTTCTCATAGCTAGCTTTGTAGTAATGGTTTTTATGATGTTCAATAAAGCCACCCTCTATCATTCTTAGCAGTATTCTGTCAACTGCGGCAAGCAACAAATTATATTTCTTATTATAATAAAAGACTGTCGGATTGCATGTAATGTTGTCCAAAAATTTTAACTTAGTGGGAACGTCAGTCATTTTGGAAAAACCATAAACATGGGCACGTTTAGCTACTGGCACGACAAAATCAGAAGTGCCATGCACAACGTTCTGCACTTCATTAAGACTGGAGATGTAATCCTGTACGATGTAATTATTAAAGATTTCGGGGTCATCGATGTATGTTTCCTTAACAACGCTTAATCCACCAAACTTGACGCCATATTTTGGAGCGTCATAAATGGTGTGGATGCGGTCATCAAAATGCCTCGTCTTCAAAACAATCAATAAAGCTGACGTGTAACTGCATCTCAAAAGAAAAGTAGACCATATCCATATGCAAACTATCACATGAACTCTCCAATTGTCTGACAGCTTTTCGAGAGGATATCCCAAAAACAACAAATAAGAGCAAAACACTAAGCTACTATTTGTTTCGGAATCTTTGATCTGAAATGCTCTTGCAATTCTCTTCCATGCATCTGTTTTCATAAACCAGCTAAAGCTAACAATCAGGGCAAAGGTAGATATAATTGCAATCCACACCTCGTTTTCTAGAGGATACAGAAGCGTTTCCCAAGGACGATTATTTTCAGGCACAGCAGTTAACCATACCTGACATCTCTGATCATACGTATATGAACCTCTCATCACTTTAAGAAGGAGTTTATTTGTAGGTATAATTCCACCATAAAGGAATGTGTGCGCTCGTGCGTTGTATACATCATCAAAAACTGCACCAAAGTTCTGTTCTCGGCCATCTTTGGTTTTACCTGGCACTTTCACACGCAATGTAGCGTTGCGTTTGTAGACCAGTAACTTCGTGATCTCACCGTCAAATCCCGAAGGATTGTTGGGATCTGTTGTGATCATTAGTGGAGGACTGTTGAGCCCTGCAGCTATATAAGGACATTTATGCATGTTAAGGAATTCCAAACGAAACAGGTTTTTAAAACACTCGTCATTTTTACATTTATCACGTATATGATTCAATCTTCTTGGCTCAGTATTGTTGCAGTTACCGGGTATTATAGGAGAGTAGTCAAACACTGCAGGCCTTTGATCTTCATACTTGAAGAACAAAACATTGGCAATAGCTAGTTCAGAAAGTAAGCCAAATATACGCCTTTCATCACACTCTGTGTTGCAAACGATGATATATTTTCCGCCGGTGTCATAATCTAGTTCTACTAAATCCGTTAAGATATTACTTACATCGAGAGTGTCTTCACCGATTATGATAATCTGTCTCACAGTTTCCCAAGCTGGAGTTAGTTCGTCTATAGTAGTGATAGCGAAGCCTCTCTGGTAATTTCGGAACAGAACCTCCACTGCTGCTGTATTGATGGAGGGGGCGATCACTAGCAAGGTGTATAGTCTCCACATGAAATTGTATTCTGCCACTTTCGCAGCCATTTCGCACAGAGTTGCAAGTTGAGGTTCATCTGTGGAATTTTCAATAAAGTTCAAGAATTTGTGAGTTTCCATTATTTCTGTGTTACGAGTAGACAGTGAACATGACGAATTTCGTTTGAATGGTAGGTAGCTTGATCGATTCTTATTATAGTTATAACCCTACGAGTACATTTGGTAATTAAGAAATACTTAGACAACAAGAATCACATTAATTCAAACATGTAACAGACATTAGTACTAAAATAAATAGTTACACGTAGATTAACGTTCCTGATAACAAGTAACCACTGTATTTTTTATTCAGGACCACTATGTCTATTTTCTGTAGTGCTAAATCGGTATAATAATAATGTTCTATGTTAGTGCCAACACTTTAATAATACGCTTTCTTATAATTCTGGCACAGGCACTAGTAATTAAACCAGCATAGAAAAAAGCATTAAGAAACCGTTATTAGAATCAATAAAGTAAGTCAGAAATAACAACTTAATTCAACAATTTTTTTTAATAGTTACACAGCATTTCTTATCATAAAATAATAATTTAAAATGTAATAAATAAACACATCAATAATATTGTATGTATCATAGTTAAGAGAGGATTACTGCCTTCAAACTGCCTTGCAGTTTGGCAGAAACGAAATTTGTGTCCTATGTATTTATATATGTAATAATAAATTAAAAAACAAATTACATACTAGTAGCTTTGTATTGTGCGCTGTAGTATTTTTAATAATTACCCGACTGGTTGATACGAGATGTTAATGTATTTAGATTGTATGTTTGTATGTCCAACTGTTTGTGATTTTTTTGTTATCCTACACAGCTAGGCATTTGACCACAAGTTCGCACGACCACGAAAGTCAGTGATACTGTTGTGATATGGAGCATGCCTAGTCTGGAATACACTGGCTCTCAAAGAAGGCTGCCAGAACACACCCTTAGGTGCTTGGTGACAGATTTTACAACTTGAGGGTGGTAGCAAGCCAGGCGAGTGATAGGAAACGCCCTACACATCATCCCATGCAAACACATCATCCTCTACAGCCTAAACCGGTAGACTGATTTGGTGTGCGAAGTGTGTGTGGATTTGTCGTCATCTGCAGATGGTCATAGACTTTCAAATTTAATATTATTTATTGTGCCAGACTATACAGAATAGTCTGAAGTGTTTGTTGTTTGGGAGTCTCAAATGATCACGCGTCAGATACACTAGGAGATTACTTACATCCTGTAGAGTATATCTGCCAAATAAAAGCTCTTAATACAGAGCCGAGCTTATAGGGCAGCACGACTAAACATTAAAAAAATACTTTGATTAGTTGAACTATGCGTCAGATTACGATAAGTTAGGTTAAATACTAGCTAAAATTGTAGATTACATTTATTTATTCTTATCTATTTTTACCTGTATGGCCACCCTCATCATGCAAATTGTCAAATTATTCGTAACATATTATATTTGCACAGAAAATGTCATAATCTAAAAATAATGGAAAATGTATAGGATTCCTTGAAAAAAAATTATATACATTTTAGATGATTCCTCCACCTCTAATATGGGAAAAATATAAAACACCTATCATATTTTCTACTTTCTATCATCTAAACTTCAAAGTCCAATAAGTCTTCACAACGCTCGTGAAACTACACATTAACACTCCGGGCATCAGAAATACATTATCTATGAAAATTTCTGGCCATTATGGTTAAGTAAGCCATAGTAAAAAAAACTGTCTGCGGTTCACCCAAGTGGTCTCAGTAGGTGGACGATGAGTAAGAACTGTTACGGTTTATGAGATACAGCTTGGAGACGGACGGTCGCACGGAAGGACGAACAGCGAAGTCTTAGTAATAGGTGTGTGCGTTTACCAAATGCGCTATATTTCCTAAAGAAGTAAATAATAGTTATATGGTTATTACAACATTTTATTAACTAACAAGCAAGGTAGCAATTTATGACAAAATGTAGGTAGTTGCTCCCATAGATTAATAGTTAGGTATTGAATTAACTGTCTTTACTTACATTCAATGTTACTATTTTTTACGGCAGACAAACCGTTCGCGGCGTCGTTGGCGGGTAGCGAATGGTTCGTCTCATACACGGCCGGCATCTTTAGAGAGGGCGGTGGCATACTTGCCTTATGTCAAAGAGGTCACGGATGTGATTGGAAACTTGTTACGCCGTAGTTATATCATCAAGACGATTGTAAGTCCCCTCACGCAGCTGAGATATTTGCTCCGTTCTCCGAAGGATCGAGACCCTTTGAGTGTCCCCGATGTTTATATGGTTCCTTGTGATTGTGGTAAATGTTAAGTCGGTGAAACGAGACGGAACGTTAACACTAGGCTCACGGAACCCCAAGGGTGCCCGCATTGTAGAGGCGGGGGGGCTAAGTAACCGTGGCCTACCCACCAACGGTGAAGCCTGTCGGTATTGAGGTGCGCCGCTCTCCCTACCTTCCGCGGCCCTGACGGTGTCACCACCGTAGAATGGTGCACGTGGTGGGTCCGCAGTAGTGTTACCTGCTGCGGCCGTAGTGGCAGGCAGCGGGGCCACTGATGACCCGTCGCAGGAGGACCTCGGGCGTCTAGACACGGGGTCGTCTGACGCCCACATGGTGGTATAGTCAAGCTGGTAGCAGTGCGTCATGTGTCTGGTGCACTGCAAGCGGAGGCAACCCCGAGGGATGATGTCCGGTGAGGGACAGTCTTAGCGGGTCGCGGATGAGTGCTTTAGCGTTCCCGTGTCCCGCCAGTTATCGGCAGGGAGTGACACCGTGGAGTTATAGTGGGTAAGAGTCCCACATAACCGCTCTGCCTCCCCGTGGTGGTGCGGTTTGCAAGCAGCATTTCAATACGTTGAAAAAAAAAGGCTCACGGAACACATACGGTCCATGAAAAATGTTGATAGTAACGGCTCGGCAGTGGTGGAACATTCTCTGAACTCCGGCACGAGTCACTACATCCGTTTCGATAAAGCGAAAGTCCTGGTGCGCGAGAAGTTATTCGTGCCTCGCAAATTTTGAGAAGCTGTCGAAATTAGTAGGCGACCAAATTTTAATAGAGACGGACCGAAATTCAACACTTAGGTACCACCTACCTGGAGACCGTGCCTCAATAATATTTGTGAAAATGTATGTGTGACGGGTGAGGATTCAGTGAGCTACGCATGCTGTGAGTGTTTGAACCCAGCATGTCTCTAGCAGCGACGAATTCGAAGGCGAACCGACGGAGCAGTACTGTTCACCAACCACCCCACCCCAGTAGCCGTCGATGCAGCCGAGCGCAGTGCGAGACGTGTCATCGTTGAAGACACGAACGGCTCATTTCATCCCTGATAAAGTTCACCGAATGTGAATGAAACTATAGTTGGACCTTTCCAACAGTAAGGTACGCGTGAAAACCCGTTTTCTTAAACAATATGTAATGTGTCTGACGAGATTCTTTAATTCACCTTGCGCTTGAACAGCCCTGGGTTGTATTTATCCGGAAATACTGATAATGGTTATTCTATTGTTTTGCTGTTTTCCTAAAAATAGTTGCAAAATGTTTGGTACCAACTATTGATAAGTATATTTTACTTATTTTTTTAGGTGTTTGGTAAACCACACTAAGGTTTTCATTGTACCTACTTTGGTATAAGAGAACGATTGAAAAATTCCACGGGAGGCAGAATTCGAACCTGCGTCTTTCTGGATAACAAGCATAGATGCCTGACCATTCATTTCCGTCGATATATCGTCAGCCATGAAATTCACAAACGCTCTTAGTGACGGTTCTAAAGAGTGGAGCAGACCGCACGTGTTGCGCTGCAGCGCATCGTGCTGTGTCGGATGATGTCACATCGGCCATTTTCGTTTGTCGTATTGTGCAGTGCTGTAACGTTCTTGACATCTGCCATTTCCCTTTGAAAGTGTCAAACATAGCTGCACGTCTACAGGCGTAGTGACTAGGGACGTGTCTGGCTTTACTTGCAGTGGCCTTAGTGTACTTAGTTGCCCAGCGCTGCATAGCATCTTGCGTTCGGTGTGTCATTTCCCGTAATGTTTCCTACATTACAACGTCATAAGTTACGAAGAAGATGTAACGTTTTTAAATTAATAATGTAAACGTTTAAAAAAATATCTGTATGTATATTTGTTGAGCACATGTTAGATATTATATTGATATAAACAGTCTTAAAAATTTCATTCATATTCAAATAGTTTTGCTTAAAAGATAATTAAAGACTTTACGACCTTGTTTCGAAGACTTTTTGGAAAAAATTGAATTATAAAAAACTGAGTTATACAATGCATCTATTAAAAATTATTATTTATTTTTCATTATTATTTTATATATATTATTTTTAGAGTGTAAATATTTTTATTGATAAATTGTATTCAACTGAATCTGCAAATTATAGCTCCATTATGAGGTCAGCACGAATTGTTGCGTGCGTCGTTTTGATTTTCATTTGCGTCCACGTAGCAGGAAAAACGTTATTTATAAATAAATAAGTAAATTACATTAAATACGCTTCGTTATTATTAAAGAAGAGAAAACAAATTCCTTTTATCAAGTTATTGTAAGAACTATAGAAAAGTATACAATTTGAACGCTGTAACCTAATGTAAGGTTTTCTAATAATTACCCTAAATTTAAGGTAACTTTACCGGGTAAATGATTTTTTATCAACTGGCCACACTGGTGGCTGCTTGGTCGGGCGCGGCATTCAGAACGGCGGTTGGACGAACGCTCGAAGCGTGCGGACGCATTTAGTTACGGACTGGTATTTCAAGAAATATAGTCTTTGCCAGTTAAATATTTGAGTTTAATTATAATCTTCGTCGACACTTGCAGTAATGAAAAGGCTGTTTTACATCTCAGAAGTGGGATAAACCATTAAAAATGTAAGTACACGCCTACAACTTAATTATGACCTATACAGTCCGATTGTTAAGTTTGGTAGTTTGTTTTCTCGATTAAAAGTATATTATAGTGATCCTAACCTAACGTTATAGCAAAAAAATGTTGAAGCCGTCTTGTTACGTGAATCCGTAAATAGACTACCTACATTGAATGCACGATGATTCACGAAATACCACCTACCTTCGAATTTCGAGCTGATGCCATACTTCTCATGTAATTTTGAATAGTTTTATCGTATAAACTAAGAAAAGTTTATATTGAGGGTAGAAAAAAAAAACAATATTGGGTATCCTGACTGAGGGTTTATAAGGGGCGTCAAAATTTCATTATTTTTTGCGTAGGACGCATAGTTTTCAAGATATTAGAGATTTTGTCTTTTCAACATAATTTACATTGCCCGATTTTGTATCTAATGCACACAATTTCTGTCTACGAGTTTCAGATGATAGAATCAAACGATGTTGGACGGAGAACAGAAACTCCCCGACGCAGCCGATCGCGCTCCAGGCGTAGCCTCACTCGCAGGCGTGATCGCGACTCCAGTCGACGCAGCCGCAGTTACTGCTGTCTGCTACAGGATCGCGAAGATGCGCTGAAGCAAGAACAGAAGCGGGTTCGCCAGCTGGAGCTCGAGCTCGTTCTCGTTGCAACGAGAACGAGAAGCGGAGCAACGTTGTCAGCGGAGCGTGCGCCGCGTGTCACCACAAGGGAACACGCGTGGCAGCCGCAGCCGCAGCCGCAGCCGCAGCCGCAGCCGCAGCCGCAGCCGCAGCCGTAGCCGCAGCCGTGGTCTCAGCCGTGGCCACAAATGCGGCCGACACCGCAGCAGCAGTCGTGTGAGATGGGGACTACCGAGGAGATTCTAAAAAGTTACGTAGTCCATCCTTTTCTACTAAAGACGTAACTCAAATAATTAAGTCTATTAAAGATATCTTTCCGTCACAGCCGAGCCATAGCTCACAAATTTCGAATAGAGATAGTAAAAATATTATACCTGAGTTTAATCCTTCAGAGAAAAACCAGCGAATGGATATTTGGCTTAAAAAGGTTAATGAATGTGCAATGGTCTACGGCTGGGACGAGAGGAGCACTGTACATTTTGCTATGCAAAAACTGTCTGGATTAGCTAAAATATGATATGAAAGTCAGAGCTCGATTTTGTATAGCTGGTCGGAATGGCAAACCAAATTGTTAAACGCCTTTCCTTGGGAACAAAATTATGGGCAGTTGCTAGAAGACATGTTAAAGCGCAAAAGTAGAATTAATGAACCCATACAACTCTATTTTTACGAAAAACTTTCCCTACTTAACCAATGCGACATAAGCGGCAAGCGTGCCGTCGACTGCGTTATCCACGGCATAAGTGATAGGACCACGAGATCTAGCGCATTAGCGCTACGGTGCGATGAACCTGACGATCTATTGAAGTTCTTAATTAGTAATAATAGGGATCCTTACACTCCTCAACAATTATTTTTGAAGGATCGTAATTTAAATACGAATGACGATAAAGTAAATAATCGCTCTAATATAAAAACTAATCCTGGGTTGTTTCGCTACAATTGCAAAGAGAAAGGGTATCCGTTTTCAAGATGCACAAAGCCTCTCGTGAAATGCAGTAGTTGTGACAAAGCAGGACATAAAGCTGAACTTTGTCGTTCCAAACAAGAGTCGGGATCGAGGAAATCCGACGGGGTGGCGAAAACTATGCTCATAAGTAGTTGAAAGCCTAACAATAAATTTACAAAAGAAGTAATTGTAGAAAACATGCCGTACCAAGCGTACATTGACCTGGGCAGTGAGGTTACATTAATTGCACAGTCGTGCTTGGCGAAACTCGGGTTGTCTCACGACCAGATTCCATCCACTATGAAAGGTTTCGGCAATAACCTTGTGGGCTCACTGGGCTCTGTAAAGCTAAACGTATCTATAGATGGTGTGGAGGCGACTGTCTGTTGCCACGTAGTAGAAGACCAGTTCTTAGAGAAGGACTTGCTTATAGGGCAAACCTTCACTGAACAACCTCACGTAGTTGTTTATAAAGACGTAAATAGGCTACAATTTATACGCGTTGACTCGGAACTACCTAACTTTATTCAAAATGATGACAATGAACGGCTTCACAAGGTCAGTATTGTAGCACACTGTAACCTTCAAGGGACTGCTAGCGTCAAGGTCAAAACTGAAACTTTATTTACCGGCAGTGTAATAGTTGATACGAAGTTTCTACGTCACATTGCAACCCTGCGCCGTTCCTTGTCAGCTTCAGGAAAGCTCGGTGGTCGCCAGGGCCAAAAAAGTAGAATCGGTTTATAGACTTGTGAGCGGGGAAATTTCTACAGCTATCGGCACTCGCACCGAGTCTACCTCAGCTAAGAAATTCGACGAAAGTCTAATACAAATAGGTGAGACTGTTTCCGATGAAGCCAAAACCAAGCTTCTAGACGTGCTACGGCGCCATGAACAGTGTTTTGCGCATGGATTGGCAGACCTTGGATGTACGAACGCAGCAGAAATGAACATAGAGTTGAGCAGCCAGCACCCTGCTGTAGTTTATAGGCCGTATCGCCTGTCTTACCATGAAAGAGAGAAGGTTCGTGAAAAAGTCGACGAGATGCTTGAAGCGGGCATTATCCGAGAGTCAACTTCTAACTACGCTAGCCCGAAAATACTCGTGCGGAAAAAGAACGGTGGCATACGACTATGCGTAGATTATAGGCTGCTCAATTCCTAGACCATAAAAGAGAGATACCCTATCCCGATAATAGAAGACGAAGTGGCGAGGTTATCGGGACAAGCGTGGTTCATTACACTTGATCTAATGTCAGGTTATTATCAAGTACCGATTGCGGAAGAGAGCAAGCATTTGACTGCTTTTGTGACCCCCGACGGTCACTACGAATATAATCGTATGCCGTTCGGACTAGCAAATGCTCCAGCTGTCTTCCAAAGGATGATGAATCACGTTCTGGGACAGGCTCGATTCAATAAAGCCACAGTGTATTTAGATGACTCTCTAATTTTTGGTTAAACTCCGTTTGAATGTATAACTCGTTTAGAAGAGGTCTTAAGATTGTTAGAAAAAGCGCAGTTGAAACTGAATTTATCTAAATTCAGTTTCTTACAAACCAAGATCGACTACTTGGGGTACGAAATTAGCGCGGCTGGTATGCGCCCAGGTTCTGCCAAAATTCAGAGCGTAGTGGATTTTCCCTTGCCACAAAATGTGCACAACGTGCGCCAGTTTTTAGGACTTGTGAGTTATTTCCGGAAATTTATACAGTCATTTGCCCAGATAGCATACCCACTAACTAAGTTGTTAAAGAAGAATGCAACGTGGGAGTGGACGACTGAGCAGGAAAACTTATTCGGTGTCCTGAAGTCCAAACTGTCAAAAAAGCCTGTCTTGGCATTGTATGATCCTACACCCGAGACAGAGCTCCACACAGATGCTAGCCAGGTAGGTATCGGAGGAATATTGCTCCAGCGTCCAATGGGAAGTCAAGACCCATTTCATCCCGTGGCGTATTACAGCCGCCAAACGACCCCAGAAGAAAGAAACTTTCACTCGTACGAGTTAAAAACTCTTGCAGTTATATGCGCTTTGAAGAAGTTTCGGGTATACGTCTTAGGGAAGCCGTTCAAAGTGGTTACTGATTGCAGCGCGTTGCGCTCTACGTTTGAGAAACGTGACCTGATACCCCGGATTGCCCGCTGGTGGATTGCCTTGCAGGAGTTTGACTCTCATATCGAGTATAGACCAGGTACAATAATGGGCCATGTGGGTGCCCTTTCCAGGAATCCTACATACGATACGGACACTACAGACCACGTAAGATATCCACCAATACTAGTAATTTCCGACGAGGATTGGTTGCTAACTTTACAACAAGGAGACCTTGACTTGTGTAGGATTAGGGATATTGTCAGCAGTAACGTAGATCCCAAAAAATTAGCTTACATAAGAGACAATTATGTATTAAAGAACAACAAATTGTTTAGGTGCTTTGGGGGTGATAAGGAGAACGTCAGATGGGTGGTTCCGAAGAGTGCAAGGTGGCAGCTGTGCAAGATGAATCACGACGATATAGGTCACGTTGGTTATGAGAAAACCCTGGAACGCATGAAGAAAAGTTATTGGTTTTCAAAAATGAAACGGTTTACGAAAAAGTACGTTAGTGCATGTATAAATTGTGCCTATGCTAAAAAGGCTGCAAATGGGCGTGAGGGATTGCTACACCCCATAGAAAAAGTTGCGATTCTATTTCACACGTTGCACGTTGACCACCTTGGACCCTTTGTGAAGTCGAAGAGGGGGTTTACACATACGCTAAATGTCGTAGACTCCTTCACTAAGTTTTTGTTTATCAAGCCTGTACGGAGTACTAGTACTCAAAATGTGATAAAAGCATTGCGGTGGCCATACGAGGCCTCCCTGCAGACACAGAAGTCGAGGAAATATATGCCGCCCTCACAGTAAAGGCTTCACGCCGGAATACGTGAAAAATATCAAGGGGAGACAGGGCCGCCCCGGCAGTATTTTTCACGTCCAACTGCAGAAGACGCCGGACCTCACCCCGGCAATTTACGAGCTCAATGAGCTTCTCATGATGCCGGGGATCATAGTGGAAGCCTGGAGGGGCAAGAAGGGCCCCACACAGTGCCACCGCTGCCAGAAGTTCCGCCACAGCTCTCATAATTGCCATAGGCAACAGGCCTGTGTGCGCTGTGGGGAAGCACACCGAGCCCTGGAATGCCCCAGACCTAGAGATTAGCCGCCCACCTGTGCAAACTGTGGCGGACCGCATCCCGCCAACTTCCACCTATGTCCGGCATTCAAGAGGGAAACCAGAAACCGGCGTGGGGGCACGATCGCCGAGACGGCGCACCAGCTCGAGGCCGGCGAGACACAGCCCCTGTCGAGCAGCCAGCAGTCCAGGAGACGGCAGCTACCACCCTGATGGTGCCAGCAAACCCACCAGGAGGCGGTGCCTCCAGGAAGAAAAAGAAGAGGAAGAAGGGGAGCCAACCCGCCACCGACAACGTGGAGGCAGGAAGGAGGAACTCCTTGGGACAGACAATTGACGTCCTTAAGAATATTCTAGAAGCGGTCCAGTCGGGCACGGACGCGGAAACCGCCACCCTCATGGGACTAATGAGAATCCTCAATAGCAATGGGGGGAGATCTTAGAATATGCTACTGGAACGCCCAGACGCTCACGGGGAAGAGGAAACAGCTGGAACTCTTTCTCCGTGAGCAGCAGATCGATCTTATGCTAATATGTGAAACCCACCTGCAGCAGAAAGCAAAGTTCAAGATGCCTAATTATCTGGTATACAGGAAATATGAGATCTTCCCCTTTGGTATAGCATACCGAGGGTTGGCGGTGCTGGTACACCGCAGACTGGTTCACCAAGCGCTGCCGGACGTCAATTTCACCTCCATTCAAGCTCTAGGAGTCCTCCTGCAGACAGGAGGCCGAAACCTGCGAATCTACGCTATCTACAAGCCGCCAAGGGAACGATTGCTCACAAGTGAGATCCGGTCTCTACTACACGCAGAGGACGCGACAATTCTGGCCGGAGACCTGAACGCTCAGCACCCTGCTTGGAACTCCGCCAGAATCAACACCATCGGTTGCGCCCTCCATAATGACTCCGTCCAACACAATTATGAAGTCTGGGGACCGGATACCTGGACCCACTACGAGCCAAGTGGAAGAAGCGGCTCAATAATCGACTTGGCGGTGACGAGAGGGCTCAAATCGGCCCCTGAGCTCCACGTGTACACAGCCTGCCTTCCGATCACCGGAATGTTCTGCTGTTGATTAAAGATACTCCCAGCAGAATAACATGCCAGCCACCTAGACGCAAAATCTGCTGGGAAACCTTCGAGAGAATGATCCAGCAGAACACCACCACAGCGCCGATCAACACAGCCGAAGACATCGAAAGGAAAACCGAGAATCTCACCACAGCTATCCAGACCTCCCTCACAGCAGCTGCGCACACCTCCGCGCCTAAAGGGAGACTACCCCCCCTGCCAGCGCGGATAAGGGACCTCATCCGCGAGAAAAGGGAGACGAGGAAGCTGTGGCAGGAGACAAGATGCCCTAGGCTAAAGACAAAATTGAACGCCCTCGTCGAAAAAGTCAAGCTGGCCCTGGACGAGAATGCAACCGAGAACTGGGAGGAACACATCGATAGTATCCGGATGAGCGAGCATGTCCCCTCAGTTCATCGGCTCTGCAAGAAGATGTCCACTGAGCTCAAACCAACTCAACCGCTCCTGGACAAGGACGGGCTGCTCATGTTTGTTGCCAAGGACAGAGCAGAGATCCTGGTGGAGCATCTTGAGCAGCAATTCCAGCCTAACCCAGAACTTGACTCCGAACACACCCAGACGGTAGACCAGCACCTAAGGGAGTACTTCTCTGTACAGCCGACACCGGAAGAGAAGGAAACCGAAGGAGAAAAGAAGCTCTACGTAAACCCCGTTCATGTCAGAAGACTGATACAGAAGCTGCCCAGAAGGAAAGCGCCTGGCATGGACGGGATAACAAACGAAGCCCTTAAACACCTGCCGATGAAAACAATAGCAGCCCTGACGCACATATACAACGGCATACTCCGCTGTGGCCATTTCCCAGACCGCTGGAAACTTGGAAAGGTGGTGATGCTCCCTAAACCCGGTAAAGACGCCAGGAAACCCGGAAGCTATAGACCAATCACGTTGCTGTGCACAGCATCGAAAGTCTTCGAAAGAATCGTCTTATTCCATCTGATGCCGCACGTGATTCCGAGGGAGGAGCAATTCGGGTTTAGGGCCGAACACTCCACCACCTTACAAATCACCAAGATGGTAAACGAGATGGCCACCAGCCACAACAAGAAAGAGTATGTCGTTGCAGTCCTTCTCGACATGGAAAAAGCGTTCGACCGAGTATGGCACGAGGGGCTGCTATATAAGCTATCGAAGACACAGACTCCAAGGCAAATCGTAGACGTGATCGCGAGCTACCTTAAGAACCGAAGAATCGTGGTGGCACTGGAAGATGTCCTGTCCACTGAGAGAACTGTGAGGGCCGGGATACCCCAAGGCAGCTGCGTCTCTCCCATATGCTACGCCTGGTACACCAACGATATCCCAGTCATTGGGCAGGCGAAGCTAGCGCTGTACGCAGACGATGCAGCCTATTACACCTTTTCTATCAGACCAGCCCTCGCAGTCAAGAAGCTGCAGCCCACTCTAGACGCCCTGCCGGAATGGCTGAATAAGTGGAGGCTCTCGGTGAACGTGGCGAAGACCCAGGCCATAATCACCGGGGGCTCAAATCTGCCAGACGAGCTAAGACTGTTGGACCAGGACATCCCATGGCAGCGAGACGTTAAGTATCTCGGCGTGACGATCGACCGCAGGCTGACGTTCAAAAAGCACGTAGAGCAAGTTGAGGGCATGGCGAGGGGAGCCAGCGCCAAACTACTCGCCGTCCTACACTCGAAGCTTCCTATCAGGACCAAGATGATGATTTATAAGACATACTTGAGGACTAGACTGACGTACGCGGCGCCAGCCTGGTACCCGTACGTCAGCCCGACACATAGAAAGCTGCTCCAAGCCCAAGAAAACGTCGCGCTGCGGAGAATCGTAAACGCGCCACGATACGTAAGAAACGCCACTATCCAAAGAGACCTGCACCACGATAACATAGAGGCCTTCGTGAGGAAGCTCACCACCACGATGTTCGCAAGAGCGGACAATTTACGTCACGAGCACTTGAAGGGCATAGCCCCCCTACATGCCAGACCGCCAGACCAGCCCGGAACGAGAAAGACAAAAGGGTTCTCCAGGGAACTCATTGTCAGCAAGAAGTGAGTAGATAACTCAACAAGACGCCTCCCCCGACTTCCACGGTACCGGCTGCCGATCGGTTCGCTGGGCCTTCCCCCATGGGATCTCACCTGGCAGGGCCTGATCGCGCCGTACCATATGTGGAGTCGGAGGGACCACAATCCTCACTGAAACCTGGAGAACCAAATAGACTCGTCCATCGTAATGGGCGAAGAAGTGCCAGGGCCAAGAGGGCTATGCCCTGAAACCCTTTCCCCACCCCAGAAAGGGGTGAGAAGAAGACACTACTACAAGCATTGCAAGACATTTTCGACATATTTCGAGCCCCTGATAGATTGGTTAGCGATCGAGGTTCTTGCTTCACTGCTCATGCATTCCGAAGGTTCTGCCTTGAGCGAGGCACAAAACACGTGTTGAACGCGGTGGCAAGTCCTAGGGCCAACGGTCAAATAGAACGCTACAACCATACTTGACTGTTTGACAGCCCAAAATTTACGCGACAATGAGAAGGAATGGGACGGTAAAATTGGGAAAATACATGTTCGGTACAGCAATGAATAGTGAAGTCAACACAGCTTTAAACGCGGTCGTGAATGATACTCACGAGGTCACTGACTTATCTGATCTCCGTACTGAAGTCAAGGAAAAGATCGATGAAGCCCAAGCTGTGCAAAAGGAGCAGTACGATCGGAATAGGCATGCTGCTCGTATATATAAAATCGATCTAGTTAAAATAACTAAGGTTGCGTTCCAAGGTAAAGGTCAAAGTACGAAACTAATGCCTTCTTACGAGGGCCCCTTTAGTGTCATTAAGGTTATAGGGAACGATCGTTGCTGGGTTGCTCCAATCGCGGGTTTGAGGGAATGAAAAGGAAACGCAAGACCACGGTTTCCGCAGATAAAATGAAACCATGGATTGATGTAGCCTCGTTATGTTTAGATGAAACAGACGATGAACAAAGTGATACTGAATCAATTTACTAATTATGCTCTCAAGTCTTCAAATCCTTTCCGGCCAGTACCAAATTACCCAGAACATAAATGTGATTTTAGCTTAATATTGTGACACCTACCTGGGTTTATCAATAAAAGAAAACCAAGGTTGGAAATCAAATAAATATTTTCCTTTATTAACAACTATTCAGGCAGGCTAGACACAAAATTTATAAGGGGTCGAGGTAAATTGCCTGTCTGATTTCACCACATAAATAATTCACACTCTCCTGGAGCTCGGTCAGGTCAGCAGCAGCGTGTGACCCCGAACGGAAGCGCCGCGGCAAGCTCCGAAGGGTACAGAACCCGGCAGACAGCACCCGGAATGCCAAGGTAGTGGCAAAGGCCTTAAGCAGGAACCAGCACCCTGGAAGCGATAGGCACCAACCGGTTAAGATTTGAACATATCGACTTCCATTCTGGTTGACCACCGACAATTCGAGAAAAGCGTTATGCAGGAATTGTCGTAACGGACGTATTTTATTTAAAACTCGTGTGTGCTGATCAAAACTTACCCTAAAAGCGGAGCGTAATTCCTCCAGTGGAACTTGGAAATAATTCCGTTTGTAATTCCCACGAAAGATTGTTATTAACAATATATTTTTTATTAAATTACGCGTCAAAATTAAAATAATTTGCTACGCAAGGTGGCGTGGTCCGTCTCCGATAACGGTGAGGCGGTCACTGAACTCGAGCGCGGCGCGCGGCCGGCGCGAGAGTCGTGCGTGTCACTCCTCTTCAATTCATAGTAGGCATCGACATTCGAGCGCAGCGTTGTTTGAATATTTGCTTTATCCGACTTCACAAACAAGAGGGCGACATAAAAAAACGTCATGTAACGTTACGTTACAATATATGTACGTTGTGATTTAAGTGAAATGTAATGCGAGGATGTTGTTTTGTGTTGTTTATGTCGGGCGCGAGCTGCAGATACATTCGTGCCTGGCCTGATGCCGCACAAAACAATCGCAAGAATTTATATTCAGAATTTAGATAACAGGATATTGTGATTTTAGCCCTGTCTAACTGTTGTTTTAAATACATGTTCATGAATTTGAGATAAAATGTGTAAATATCACTTCGAGTTTTGCTAAACAACTTAATATGCTTTAGTATAAAATGATTAAACTAAATGATTCCGATTTTAAGATGACTTTACGATTACAAGGATAGTTATAAGTGGTTACAAGATTACAAGGATAGTCATAAGTGGTTACAAGGTTACAAGGATAGTTATAAGTGGTTACAAGGTTACAAGGATAGTCATAAGTGGTTACAAGGTTACAAGGATAGTTATAAGTGGTTACAAGTTTACAAGGATAGTTATAAGTGGTTACAAGGTTACAAGGATAGTCATAAGTGGTTACAAGGTTACAAGGATAGTTATAGGTGGTTACAAGGTTACAAGGATAGTTATAAGTGGTTACAAGGTTACAAGGATAGTTATAAGTGTCTATTTGGTTACAAAGTTAAAAATAAGCTTTTGTTGAATTATGTACCTAACAAAATTATTAGTTAATTTACACACACTATGTCTCTTGCTAATTTGTTGATGATGAATAAATTGTAATTAACGGTTTGTTTTAAATATTTGCAAATACAACAAAAATACTGTCATTGTTATAACGAGTACTATAAAATTTAATATTGTATAGTATATTATTTGAATGCCTCGTTCTGCCAAGTGTAAGGTTTTATATGGTTCCACCTGGTGCATGCATGAGGACATGCATGTCATCAGGATGGTCGAGTGTAAGGTTTTCTAATAATTAACCCTAAATTTAAGGTAGCTTTACCGGGTAAATGATTTTTTATCAACTGGCCACACTGGTGGCTGCTTGGTCGGGCGCGGCATTCAGAACGGCGGTTGGACGAACGCTCGTAGCGTGTGGACGCATTTAGTTACCGACTGGTATTTCAAGAAATATAGTCTTTGCCAGTTAAATATTTGAGTTTAATTATAATCTTCGTCGACACCTGCAGTAATGAAAAGGCTATTTTACACTAAGTATTTACGCAGTATTTTGTAAGCGGGCATAAGCCGTGCTGTGTTGGATTGCGCTGCGCTGTGATGCGTGTAATCTTCTCCACGCCAAGCGACCAGTCAGATCAAGGCGCCATCGGCGTGTAACGCGCAATAATAGATAAATATAAGATAGTACCTAATAGGCGTCAATTTTCAAAAATCATATGAAATACCAATATTTGTGAATAGAAGGATGCAGGTTCAACTTTTTTTTAATAAGTACATAAACGCTTCGCCCGCTCGATCAATTAAATGCCCATTATCAGAATTTTTAGCACCTTATTATGGTTTCAACTCTAAATAAATTAACAACTCGTCAGTCTTCGAATTCACTCCTCAGTAGAGTCGTGTTGTGTTCCTTGCTCAGAGTGCTAATTTATAACAGCAGAATTTAAAAAAAATAAATCTTTTAAAACAGTCCAAAGTTCTTTGGTGATATTGCAGCCTTGTAGAGCAAGAGCCCGTGAACCCCAGACCTTCGTCATTTTATAAAAAGCTGAAAGTTTGTCAGCGCATGCTCCCAACACATGTAAGAACGATGGACAATTATGAAGTTTGGGTCATAGTGGCTTTTTGACTACTTGCTTGTCTGGCAAGGGGTTGGAACTATCAGAAATGGTCCAACGTTCTTACCATTTTATAAAATAACGAAGGTATGGGGTTCACGGGCTCTTAGACTAATACAATAGTAACAATTTTGTATCTATCAATCTCTAAATAGGTTCGTGATAACCAATAACTAATCTGTTTTTTGAACTACATAGTTATAAAAGAACCCTTCCTTAACTCACTACAAACTTCTTGCTTCTATCGTAACTGGTAAGGCACGAAGTCGATATTCTTGGTTCGTAACTGGTTACTTAGCTGTAGTTTCGTAGACGGCCGAAGCGAAAGTGAAGTGTACTAGGTATAAGCCTAAAGGAAATTTCGGGTGAAAGAAAAATAGTTTTTTTTGTAAAAAGACCAAAGCTCTTTGGTATCAACCTAGAGCGTCCTACTACTAAGCACGTTTCTCCTAGACGAGGTAGGTGTAGGTTATAATAGTTTACTACGCTGACCAATTCGCGGGACTGCACTTATCTTATCGAAACCTAATAAATAAACCTTCTCAGTAATTAAACAACTAGCTAAGCACCGCGATGCTACCCGCGGATCTCTAATTTTATAGCATTTGTTACTCAGTGATAAAGTAGCTATCTAACGGCGAAAGAATTTTTAAAATCATTACTGTAGTTTTGGAGTTAATTCGTTAGATACAAAAATACAAATCTTTCCTCTTTGTGATATTAATATAGGAGTACCTACTTATAGATAAGAAGATTTTCTCACGATTCACTGTTTAATACAACATTTTTGATTTAAACTAACTTTGCGACTAAGTAGCTAGTATAAACTCTTTCAAGCAGATACCTGCTTTGTACCAAAAGTAAAAATTACAAGTCGAAATATTTCACGACACTTCTAAAAGAGTCATTCGATTGTCATCAAACGTCTCTCTGAAAAGTGGAACCGTTTCATGGATTTTCGTCAATTATTTAACTAAAGAAAATAATAAAGGAAGTGTTTAGTTTCTGTAATATAAGTGTTTCGGACATTTTGGTTTTGTATTTCTGTCAAGATGGCGATGCGTGTGACGCCCACGGTATGGCGTGCATCTGAAGAAATGTCGAAATTTACATCAATATACCCAAGAACTTGGCCAAGTGCTCCTGCCTGCCTCAGTGTGCCGAGGTCAAATATTACTCACATACAGAGAAGGTCGTTATTAGGTAAGTTTACCTATCTATGTATATTGTCTACCTACCTACATGATGTTATGTGTAGCGGTGAACGAAAATAACATGGAAATATTTTAAGCTATCATAATAATTATTCCCATGGTAACTGTCCCAAATCTGTCTAACTGAGCCAGCGTATCAGATCAGTCTGACATTAGATGCGAATGGCGACGGTCATGTCACAAATTCTTACCTATAGTATTTTTGCCAGAAAAATCACTTCCATGCGTAGTATAACGGAGTAAAAATAAATCTTCTACCCGAAGAAAAGAACACTGGATATGTTATCAGATGTAATTGTACAGCAAAATGTAATTTTTTATTATTCGTGTTAAAAACATTGACGGCAAGATTTTGTATAGGGATAGCTAAGGGAAGGCGTACATAAACATACCTTGCCATTTTTAACCCGTGACGCAAAAATGGCTTTTTTCTTTGTTAATAGGTAGGTACGTCAAATACGTATGTACCTATTAACATATTTATTATTATTCGTGTTTCATTGTAGGCACATATTATTTTAGTGTGCAACATAAGTCTTAAAAATTATTACATTCTTTTTTATCTATCTTATTCGTCATTACGGCAGCATCTCTCGATGGCCTTGTTCGTGGGAGCCAGCGTGCTCACCGTCGTCGAGACGGCGCTGTTCATCATCAGGCGGTTCGTCGGCTTCATAGTAGACAAGCTCTTGGCCAGAATGTACAAGCAATACAACCCTTAGCACGTTACGGTTGTGTGTGCTACAACTTTTGTTATTTTGATTTGAATGTATTGGGTGTCAACCGAACCATGCCAACCAAATAATTTTCTTTTTGTAGGGGTAAAGCGACGAATAAATCTCTTTTGTTGTATTTGGGGTAAAAACTAAGGGACAAGAGGAATAACCCATATTAACCGTCATCAAATAAAATCAGGTTCAGGGTTGATTTGATTTAGTGAATCGTAATTAAATGCAAGTATCGTATAAAGTACATTATTAGTTTTTTGGTTCCTAATGCTTACGCCAGCCATCTGTAGTGTTATGATGACGTTTAAAATCCTGTGAAGTAAAAATAAATACAACGATCACTGTTAAGTACTTGAAATTAAAATATATTTGGTCTCTTATTAAATCCTACAAACAAACCGAACATCTTGCTTGAGATAATGAAGAGGTTACAGCGATGTTCATGTGAGTATGTCTTATGCATCACAAATGCACCCAAAATTATAATTAGCGTTAACGAAACGCACACTGAACCTGTCAAACAATTGTCAGAATGAGGTCAATGAGGTCCCTCCCTCTTTACTCCGCCCTAATGTTATTATTTTGTATTTTCGAAAATATAACCTAATTTCTAACCAAAATAAACAACGAACGAACGAATAATGTTTTTAACAGTGATATCTTACCTCTTAAGCGGCAGCTGCCATATTTACACATTTATTTTTGCTTTTTTATCGTTTTTCCACACAGTTTTTCCTTACGGCCTCGATGTTGGTTTGCTCGGCGTTTCTGCTTATTATTTGACGAAGCTGAGGAAACCCGACCCTGATAATGTGATGAAGATTTTCGGACCGGAGCCTGGGACCAAAGAGTATGAAGCGAACCCTGAGAAAGTCGTCCGATGCATTGCTCACAGAGGTGCTGGTTTGGACGCCCCCGAAAACACTATGCAGGCTTTTAAGTATGTGAGTAAAAACTTTTTGATGGTTCTCTTGGTAACCTGTTATTTAAAAAAGGTATATAACATCTGTTTAGTCAACAGGCTAGGCAAAGGAGGCTTTAATCTAATAAACAACGCTTGTACAATTTAAACTCTTCATAATTATTTTTTAAATCTAAAACCTAACTTACTAGAAAGCTTTAAAGCATCCTAGACCTATTCTTGCTCACAATACATGAATCCTTGCTACTTGTGAGATCAGTAATACTGTTATTTCTTCTACTCTGTATTATGTAAAGAAACAGCTTCTAAAGCCAGTAAGTCTCTATAAGATCTCATAAGACACAGTTGGATACTAAAGATTTATTTTACTTTAGCTGCTAGATGAGCAGGGCACAAGGCTCTCCAAAATGGTCATACTGAATTGCAGGGCCATCCATCACTCTTTGGACCAAGAAATGGGTTCCATCACCTTTACTGATAAAATTATAAATTTTTACCAGCATCACCTGTTAAATTTAATGTTAAGTTAAATGTTTATTTTCTTTGTTATTGATTGTCAAAATATTGTTTTTATTCCAGTGCGTCCAACATGACTGCAACTTCGTAGAATTAGATGTGCGTACATCCCGGGATGGCAAGCTAGTGTTACTCCACGACCAAGGGCTGGAGAGGCTTACGGGCTCTGAGATTAGTGATGTACACTCGCTAGACTGGGACAAGATCAAAGATTTTGATGTTGGGGCTCACCATCCAAACAGGTATTTTTTTAGATAGGTATAAATCATCAATCATTTTTGTTTAGATTTTTTTTTATCCTACACAGCCACTTGACCACACGTTCGCACTACCACTAAAGTCAGGGATACTGTAACCCTAGATGGAGCATGCCTAGTCTAGAATACACTGGCTCTTAAGGAAGGCTGCCGAAACACACCGTTAGATGTTTGGCCACAGATTTTACAACATGAGGGTGGTAGCTAGCCAGGCGAGCGACAGGAAGCGCCCTACCGCCATGCTATGATTTTCTCACGATGTTTTCCTTCACCGGTAGCTCAGGCTCTGGCTCTTTTTGCATGTTTTGTGGGATCGAACCTCGTACATTTTGCACGGCAATCAACCCCACTAACCACTCGACCATCATCTATCATGATTTGTATTATTATTACGAATATGACGTTTGTATGTGCTTAATTTTACTATATGTTGTTTTTTTTTTGTTTTATTTTGTGGTACAGTGGTACAATATTTGTACCATCTCTTTTTTCTTTTTTTAATTGGTACACCACTGACATTACTGTTTGCACTTAGTCCTATCCATCCATAGGTTGCCTGTAAAAAATTGCTTTAGGCAATAAGGCATTTAGTTTGTAATATATTTTGCTGTAATTTGTTTTATGTGCAATAAAGATATATTGTATTCTTATTCTGTGTGTGGGCGATAAGTCCTGCAGGACTTATCGCCCACACAAAGAATACTGAAATATTCTTAAATAAAAAATTAAATCCTTGAGGTGTATTGTGCATTTCCCCCGCCGGCCTAACCCAACCAGCCGAGCTCATTAAAATAATGGAGCACAGCTCTGGGTTGTTCAGTTCCACCCCTATTGCGTCAGGTGAGGTAGTAATACCCTCATGATGCGGAACTGATTTAGATGGTTCAACAACAACCCACTGTATAGTCCTTGGCAGGGCAATAGCTATCGTCCCGAATGCTAATTCCGGAACGGACAGAATAGCCAATACACAAATGGACAGCAAAAAGTATACACTTCTTACAGTTGAAAACACTTCTGCAGACAATGGAAGCAATTGTAACACTTATAACGTATACACCGATGGTGCAAAAAACACCAAAGGTGCCGGGTATGGATACTACTCAGCAGAGTTTAGGTTCACAGAATCGAAAGCTCTAAAAATAAACAAACAGCTCTGCAAGCAGAAGCAACGGGGCTTTTGTTCGCTGCAAAAGTTCAATCAAAAACTACTTCATATAACCAAATTAGGGGAAGACCAAAAGACTCTCTAATATTTACTACTGACAGTGCAGCCATCATCTATGCACTTCAAAAGCCAACCATCAGATCAAGAGTAATATCTGAATGTCTTCTGGCTTTACAAAACTTAGCAGAAACACATGAAGGCTCTGTAACATGGATGAAGAGCCACAATTCATGTGAAGGAAACAATAAGGCAGACATACTCACTAGGCAAGGAATAGACAAAAACTCTGTACCAACATTGCAGAACTGTGAAGGCCAACTGCAATGGAGGTGCGTACATTGTTAATCCAACACACAGAAAAAGAACCACAAAAAGCAAGATTGCAGACACGCCAAACTTTTCCTTTCCACGGTTAAACAAAAAGGTAACCAACAGCTTAGTTAAGCTAACAAGAGCAGATCTACGTCTGATGGTCGGAATTATCACCGGCCACTGCGACCTGAACACAAGATCGGATCAACGGATAGTACTCTATGTCGAGGATGTATGCAGACAGACGAAACTGTGAAACATGTGCTCTTACACTGTGAGGCCACAGAAAACATCAGACAAAGACTGGGAGTGCTGAAACGCGATGAAACTTATGCGTCTACATTGTATTGTATATGTTCACGACGGGCGTCATAAACCTAGCTTAGTAGAATAATTGTAAATAGTGCAGGTGTTAGCATAAGTTTATTTTATAAGTCGCATTGTACATAGATTAGGTGGTAGCGTAAGATAGTATAATGATTTAGTTAGAAATAAACAATACTGACACGGTCTACATCAATAGGGCGGCGGAAAGCGAGACAAAGGGATTAGGATTAGGAATGCAGATAACGCTACACCACGGTGAGACGAGCAGGTGCATGAAATTCCACGTAGTGCCCCAGCACACAGCCCTTTTCGTGGAATTTCACCCAGACAGGGTTGAACGATCACTACCCGTCTCACTCAGACGCTTAGAACGCCGTACATATAAAAGCGCGTGGTGTAGCGTTATTAAATCAGTTCAGCAAGAGTTCAGCACCAGAATCCAAAAGTTCAGCAACAGTTCAGCAACAGTTCAGCAAGAGTTCAGCACCCGAAATCAACAGTACAGTTCAGCAAACAAGTTCAGTTCAGCAGTAGTCCAGTCAAGACTTCAGCTTTGCCTCTGCAGTGGTACAGTGCTATCAAGAAAACATTCTCGCTCTCCGCCCTCTTCTGTCAAGACTCTGACCGTGTCAGTACTACCGAAGTCTACACCATCTTTTCTTGGAACTTCCTTCAACCCCAGCATCCGTGGAGCGACTCGGGTCAGACTGTTCTTCCATCCACTGCGCCACATACAGTCCACTCGCCGCAGCAGTCTCGGCCCGCCGTCCTCCACAGTATAGTAAATCAAAAATTTCAAAAAATATATCAAGGGTCGTTTATTGCTTCAAAATGTACATTTTAAGTTTAACCATGTCTACTGACATCTATATCTATGACTATCTATATCTTGGTGGACAGCCCTCATATCTGTGTATAAAGATCAGAGTGATTTACCAGATTTTACAATTGCGATACAAATATACACATAGCTTAAATGATAGAAATTAGTAGCTGATACCTGCGGCTAAAAACCTGCGTCGACTCGCGCGACAGCAAAATGTATTACGAAGAAATTTCTAATTTTGGGTCCCCGTTTGGCCCTGTTTTAAGGGTTGAATTTCCAAAATCCTTTATTCATCCCTACACTGTCCGAATTACATGTCCTTAAGTTCAGCAATTTAGGCTTTGCATTGATTCCTAACTAATGTAACTTTTTCTATATTATATAAATTAATCCAAATGGTTTATTTTTAGGTTTTCTAGAACAAATAAATATATCATTCTTTCTTTCTTTTCTAATATATAATTGACAAATCTGTTTGTTGTGTTAATGCAGACAGCAGTTCAAGGAAATTTCCTTGAATACTAACTAATATCAGTCAGTCAGAACCTATTCTTTTTCTATATTATATGAATTATGTTTGGGTTTTGTATGGTGTATTATTTTTAGGTTTTCTAGAACAAATAAATTTTCCTTTCTTTTCCTTTCTTTTCTATAAAAATAAATAAATGACAAAAAAAAAAAAAAATATGATATTTCAGACAGCAGTTCAAGGAAGTTCGCCTGTGTCTACTGGACGAGGCTCTAGACTACTTGCTGGCTAATAACATGCGGATGATCATTGACGTTAAGGGTGAGGACAAGGAGGTACGCACATCCTATTACCATTCAATTAAACTTTTTGTTACACATGTAATAAATTTTAATTTGACGGAGCTAGCCAAGCGTCTTTTTTATAAACACATCTAGGCGTTAAGCCACAAGCTCGTACGATCACGGAAGTCAGCGACATTAAAGCCCAAGATAGAGTTTGCATAGACTGGAGTACACCGTCTCTGGAGTAAAAAATGGTGGTCTTTATATTTATTGCAAAAGTAGTGATTTTTCAAGTATTGTTGTATAACGCTGGTTGATTATTAAGTATTATAGTGATATAATATGCTTGAGTACAAAAGTTTGGGCAAGAGATATAAACACTAAATAATGTGGTTTTCGTTTTCGAGGGAAATCTCCATAGAAACAGTTAAGTCTAGTAAAGTCCCTATCGCTTTACTAGGGTACATGAGTACGGGGAGATAACTAAAAACAAGGCGGTATGGCCACAATGGCTTTCGGCTGCTCAATAGGCAAATTATAAAAGAAACAAGCGGCTCTGCTTCAAGCATGACATTTTATTTCTCTCATTTGCCAGTTTGTATGTAGAGATGTTTGTCTAGATGTTAGTACTCGCGTACAGATAGTAGTTTTCTACAAATCTTGACGAATCTCGGTATACATATACTGAGATTTCTAGAGTTCATTAACTGAAAAACAAATCACCAAAAAATGGAAGCTGCTTTTGCTGCAGCGCCATTTACCGACCGATTCAATTATTATTTGACAAGAACATTCGGATCAGAACATAAGTAATTGGTTTTTCTCACATATACATATATGCAATAAAAAAACGTTTAAAAGTCTGTCTCTTTTTGAGTCCCAAAAATTATTGGTCGCGAGTTTTACATTTTATTTTAAGTAGGTACTATGGGTAGTATCCTGAAATATTCTAACGTCTCTACTTGTTATTACTTCTTTTATGTGACATTCCTGGCAACATGATCACTACTATCAAATCTGCAATAATATATTTTAATTTTATTTGGTTTTTGTTATTAAGTTATGGTTTTTGCTTATTTTCTAGCATAAGAGAATATCAGTAGGTAAGTGTATTTACTCAAATTAAAAGATATTTAGAAGAAAAGGGAGTGTTATGGTAACCTCTAATACTACACAGGAGATCTAATGTGGATAGTTTAGGATCCCTAGAACATTTTTGGAACTTTGATTACTATCAAGCTAATTTTTAGTGAGTAGCTTGATTTTGTTTAGATGCCCAACTATATCCTGTATATGACTCTCGGTTGTGGTAGCTAACAGAGATAGCAAGCTTGAAATATGTCGATTTGATGATTATTACTAACTGTTTCTTTTATTGCTAAATCTCAAGAAAATAATCAAAATTATTCGAAAAATATTTGTCTTTCAGAATCTATGGTTTGATCAAAGAGTCCCCCTTTTTCTAACATGTATCGATAATGAGGTCATCATAAATGATTACTAACCAGCTGTTTTTTTACTTAATTATCATTCATATCATTTAACAGTCGTATTTTCGTACAAATTGCGTGGTACGTTATGCTTGAAAAATAAGCTTGATAGTAATCAAGTGCCAAACATGTTCTAGGGATCCCTTGACTAGGAGCAAAGTTACTCGTTAAGGTACATTTACTATCTGTTTAGGTATCAAACCCTATGCAATGAATAACTTTTTACTTACTTTTTTATTAGGGTACTATAGTACTACAAGCTAGCAAAAGCGATAATCATGATAATAACATGCAGCAAATCAAAATAAGATTGGCAAAGACTCGTGAGTCTTTAGTAACAAATAGTGTTATATTTTATAACGTCCCACCTGATTGTCTGAAAACAGTGAAATGCACGTTATTTAAAAGCAAAGTAAAAAAAACCATTTACTCATAAAACCTATTGTATGAACTAGAGGATTATTTAGAGGACAAAAATACTGGGGTTGTAAAGTGATTAATGTGAAATGGAATTTAATTAATTTTTTCATCCAATGCATATTGTTTTGGGTTTCATCAAATAGATCTTAAAAATGAAGACAAAGTGTCTTAAGGTACGAATATATCATTTTTAGGTTATGGGCCTTGAAAGAGACCTCCGCTTGGTTTTCAAAACTATAAGATATAGAATTCTATAAATAAAAAGAAATTTCGTTTAAGAAGACGAGTTTTGTCGCGTACTTGGTTGTTGTAAAGGTACAACTATAGTTTCGTTCACATTCCGTGAATTTCATCGGGGATGAAATGAGTCGTTCGTGTCTTCAACGATGACACGACTCGAAGTCTCGTTTTCTAAGAAAATTGCTAACTCGTATCAGTCTTCATATACCGAACTCTATACGATAAATATTTTTTAACCTACTTCAATGGAAATTAGTGTGACATGATGTTGCTTGTGTAGGTGGTAAAAGGCGTGGTGGACGTGTTCGCGTCTCGACCAGCGCTCTACGAGCGCGCTGCGGTCACTTGCTTCAACCCGATACAACTCTATCAGGTACATGCAATATGGATGTTACTCTTTACACTAATTACAAATTAATGTTTACTGTTAATTTTATAATATTATTTATTATAAGAAGATCGAAAATCACATTTTTATAATTTAATATTAAGTTAATAAATTTAATAAAAATTATTTTAAATGTTAGATTTAAAATCTCTTGTCACGCGACTGCGTAAACCAATAAGAGCTTATTACGTCACTAACCTCAGAACAAGCTATGAAAGACTTTACGTTTCTGCATTTTCTAATATAGTTTGCGATTTCCGCGACGAATTAATCTGTGAATTACTTAATATTAATACCATTGTATTTCATGTGTTTTTTTGTTTTACTATTATGTTGGGTGACTGCTTTTATTTGGTTCGTAATCGTTTAGATCCGCAAGCGCGACCCGGACATTGTCGGCGCGATCAGTTACAGACCCTATTGCTTCAGCGCGGCGCAGTACGACGCGGACACCGGACCCACCAACCCTAGGTATCAACCAATGTATTATTAGACCCTTGTGTGGATTTCGTACCATATTTATTTATTTATTTACTAATATGATTAAACTAAAAGAAATTAAACAAAAAAAAAATATGTATATATCGTCGTTTTATGGTGGCCGCTATCTTGGATTTGAAATTTATCATTTGATAATCATATTGAGGGAGTTATGACAAAAAAAATTTTCACCATTATGTGGCGGCGGCCATCTTGGATCGATTATTATCAAACATAGCTAAGAGCGCTTCCGACTAAATCATCCATCTAGGGCTACAGTATCGCTGACTTTCGTAGTCGTGCGAACTTGTGGTCAAATGCCTTAGCTGTGTAGAATAAAAAAAAATCTTAAAAAAAATACATACAATATTTAAATCGTCTCATCAGTCGGGAGCTCAGACTACAGACAGACAGACAGACAGACAGACTTACACACACACATCACACACTAAAAAGCGATCTCTTCCAGGCAATTATATTTATATTTAATTACAACAGATTCGGTGAGAACCTGCCGCTGCACGCGTTGCTCCGTTCAGCCGACGCGCTGCACTCACTCCTGTGGCGGGTGACCGCGAGGTGGTGTGCGGTCAGCGCCGTACTGCTGCACAAGGACGTGGTCAGCCCGTGAGTATACATATATGAATGAATGAATTAATGAATGAATAAATATATCTTTTTTTTCACACCAAACAAAATAGTCATAAAAAAGATACATCAAAACAAATCAATACAATGGTAATACATTGGGCGGCGTTATCGCCTAAAGCAATTTCATCCAGGCAACCTTTGGATGAAAGCATTACTAATGTGTTGCAACCAAACTAATAAAAAATAAAATAAGTAACTAACTAAATACAGGAAACAAACTAACTAATAAGAAATAAGCTATAAAAATGTATACATTATGTTAAATTAATAATGTTGTAAATATATACCTCTTCTTACAAGTAGAAGTTATGTCTGAATACCAACTCCTGAAAGCTAGAAAGGGATCGAACTTGAATCAGGGACACAGGTTTTATCATATTGTCTATTGTGACCCCCTTCGTCTTAGTACACCTTTAATTGATAACCCTGTAGAAACAAATGCATCAGCCTGTTTTGTAGCGATGATGGTTGAGTGGTTAGTAGCGTCGATTGCCGTGCAAAAGGCACGAGGTTCCATCCCACGAAACATGCAAAAAGAACATGAGCTACCGGTGTAGGAAAACATCGTGAGGAAACCATAGCATGGTGGAAGGGCGTTTCCTATCACTCGCATGGCTACCTACCACCCTCAATCTGTCGCCAAGCACCAGGGGGTGTGTTCCGGCAGCCTGCCTTGAGAGCCAGTGTATTCCAGACTAGGCATGCTCCATCTGGGGCTACGGTATTTCTGACTTCCTGGTCGTGCGAACTTGTGGTCTAATGCCTAACTGTTCAGGATAAAAAAACCTGTATAGTTAATTGTTAGTGCATCATCAGAAAAGATTTCATATTAAATTGCTAATTGTTGTACATATTAGGAGTGAGGTGCAGTACTGGCGGTCGCGCGGCGTGCGGTGCATCGGCTGGTCCGTGAACCGACCGCTGGAGAAACTGTACTGGCGCGGCGTGCTGCGCGCGCCCTACCTCGCCAACACACTGGTCGGGGAGCCTCTAGTGAGTATATGTACTGTTAGGTTGATCAACTCTCTACTAGTCACTCAGATGCATAGGACTCATTTATCCTCCCCCTCAGGGAGGTCTGGGCAAATTCGCTCTAAAGGTTTTAGCTAGGTTGCCACCAGTGGTTGCCAGGGCAGTTTGTTAGCCCATCTCTGGGCGACGGCTCAAGCCGAGGTCCGTGCCGTCTGAGGCGCCCTTGTGCTTGTCGCCCCAAAACCAAACCGCGGCCCAGCGCACTAGCGCTTGCCAAACGTCCGGTCAAGCTGTCCGAGTTCGACCAGCAGCTCGTCCTTTCTAAAAAAAACAAGTATCTACTTAGAATCGATTGGCCGCGATGGATGCCTCATCTCAGACGCGGCGAATGACGCCACAAGTGACAAAAAAAGCATTACTAATTATTGCCATTTTAGAATATAAAAAATCGACCAACAAGCTGTCGATGGAATACATAGACAAATAGAAAAAAAAATTTGCAAATTAAATCAATTAACTCTACACAAATGACATAGTGAAAGAGCAGTTTTACATCGCGCTTTGCGATTTAATGTATAATAAGAATGGCGTAGTATGTATAAAGAGTGATCCATTACAGGCGGACAAAAAACCCTCGAAGCACATAGACGATGGGGGAACGAGAGCTGACTCTATCGTGGACCAGTTACTGGAGATAGAAAGAGAGAGAAGGTCTAATGCGCGCTAATGGCTAACACTGCTAAATACCCTAAACAACGGGGGAAAATACAAAAACATTATTTAAACAATTATTAACACAGCTTAAAAATGTAACAAAAAAAGTGTTGTTGTCTATTTAATATTTATTTTATCGTCGAGTTATTTACGTTTTATGATTTAATGTTTTTTTTTTTGCAAACTATAATAAAATTTATAAATGAAATTGACAAGGCGTAAGGATCCGAGATAATTAGTTTATTATTTATTGTTGCTTATATTTGTATGACTTTTTTTATGTAGAAAAATAACTAGGTCTATGCTCGATTCCATAAAATAATTCAGTATAATTTAAGGTATTTTGTAAAATGGCGCTTATTCTTTCATAACTAATACGCTTTCCGTGACAGTGTTTTATTACCATTTACAAGTTAACTTCTTGTCTTATAAAATAATATTTATTTATTTATTATTAAATTATATTTGATTTATTTATTATTGAATTTATGTTTTTATTATTATATAATTCATAGAAACTATAAAGGGTTATCGAATAGGGGTTTACTTTACTGAAAGGAGGTCAATATGCTCATCTAACTGGACAAATCTCACTATGGGACCAACCCACGGTTGATTTTTTACGATGAATTCGAGAAAAAAATCGAATATTTTGTTATTAAAAGTTGTTCACAGTGATGATTACAGTAGGGCTTCGGCTTAGTACACCCCTGAACGATAACACTCTATAGTATATGCATTTTGTTTTTTATGATATTGTTACGAGCTACGGGTTCGGGATAAAAATAGAAAAATGCCAATTCACACCAATGACGATTTATTCCTCCAAACACTCAGAAAAACACTTTCACTCACAATCACACTACACTGAGCACTTCGATTAGCACTTGGTTCGCATTAGAACTGTACGCGGTTATAGCTTCCGATAAACTGACTCCCCGGACCCACAGTCGGTCCCTTTATATACCTCAGTGCCGTTATTCTGTAATTATCAAGAATATTCGTCTAATTGCTGGACACCGAGAACAATAGATGTTTACAAGTAAGAAGGTACTTGAGTTCGAGAGAGATCCTTTTTTTTATGCGTTACAAACAATAGCGCGTGCGACAATTAGGTACTATGTCTTATTCTGTACATAGGGTGCCGGTACACTAACTACTGCGTATTCTGTGAGACATAGGGCACGGTCGTAACAATGTTGTATTACAATCGCGGACTGATATCTGTTAAAATTAATAACCATCACATACCTACTAGAGAAAATAATATATTTTGAAAAAGTGTTTTGACTAAATTTATTTTATAATTAACATAGATTTCTCTGCGCTGGTTATAAATAATAATGAAATATTAATATGTGTGTTTTTATAAAGATTTTTTGTTGAGAAAAAAAAAAAAATAACAAACTTTTAGAAAACCAGTGAGTTTTTGAACTGCACTGACATTTGAACGATACAGATCAATTTAATTTTTTTTTTTTCTGAAAAATTAAAAATTATCTCAAAAATATAAAAAAAAATATTTTAGTATTAAATATATAAATAACTAAAACTATATAAAAATGTATATTTATATATATATAAAATGTGTAACAGAAGGGTGTAACAACACTTAAAGGTGTAATTTCACCCATCAAAAATATTCTGTCCTCCATACATAACTTGGCTGATCACGTGACCAATTTTTGAATGTAAACCATTTTTTTTAAATTTTTGTTCTGTAATAGGTTTACCTTGATCGTAAACTGACACCGTTAAGTATTGTCACACCTTTCTGTTACACCTTGTACATATGAAATCTCCACTGCCAACCGCAATGGAAATAATGCAAATATTGAGCCCCATTATCTCCACTAGTGGGGATTATTGTTGGGTAACTTTATCATTCTGCCCGTAGATCGACGAGCCGCGCAACCATGTCGATACTAGAAAGGAGCTAGAATAGCTCTGACACCGCCGACGCTCAGGTTAGACTTTAATCAGTTTTAAATTCAATTGCTTACTGTCCTAAAAGAAAATTGCCTAATGTTAAATATCCTAAATTCTCAATTAAAATGAATAATATTCATGCTCTATGTGTTTCAGATGTTGCCATTCTGAAACGGCGCTTTCGTTGGCCGTTAAAGTTTAAGGTGTTGACTCATTACATATAATTTTTTTTTATTATTTTTTACGCGCGTTTTTTCCGGATATATAGATAAAAAATAACTTTATTCTAAAATTACGAACTGCGACAACGAGACGGACACTTAACAATTCATATACAAAAATAAGGCAAAGAAGCTGTTTTGCGCAGACATTATTCGCCAAAGAGATTCTCCCAAAAACGATTTAAGATTATTTAAAAAAAAAAGTATACTGAACAAATTATTGTTTATTATTTATTTATTGTTTAGCTGATTTATTTATGTACAATAAGTTAAACATGTTAATGTTATGTGATTTTTATTTACAGATGTTATTTAGTTTCCTCGCTGTTGATTGATGTAGAAATTTTTTATTTATTTTTAATTATGTTTTTGATATAACAGTAATGGCTATGACCGTGTAGAAAAATAGTTTAGTAATTTTATATCCAATTTAATACTCGGTTATTTTTTTTTAATTAATTTGATATTTGATTTAAACGTAATACTTACTCGTATTGTATGGTTATTATTTTTGTAATAATACGTTAAAACAAAAAAAAACGGATTTATAAAAAAAATCTGGAGTAATTGATTTAAAAAAAATATAAGATACCGCCTAACAGTTATGTATGTTACTCACCTTTTAAACCTTCCCTGGAGTACGACTATCATTTCAAGACTAAAATCAGCTATATCAGCCCAGCCGTTCTCGAGTTTTAGTGAAACAAACGGATTCATTTATATATATATATATATATACTAGCTGTCCCGGCGCACTTCGTACCGCCTAACAGTTATTCATATTTCTCACTTTTTAAACCTTCCCTGGAGTATGACAAACATATCAAGACCAAAATCAGCGAATCTGCCCAGCCGTTCGGACAGAGTGACCGGACGTTTGGCAAGCGCAAGTGCGCTGGGCCGTGGTTTGGTTTTGAGGCGACAAGCACAAGGGCGCCTCAGACGGCACGAACCTCGGCTTGAGCCGTCGCCCAGAGATGGACTAACGAACTGCCCTGGCAACACAGACGGTCAACTATCAGTATAATAGTAATTAAGTCTGTACTTATATTGCGTACTGTCATTATACATTTCAATAAATTATTAAAGCTATACAAAAAAGTTTAATATTGACGCCAATTCGGCCAGTCACACTGACTAAACTAAAAGTTTCTAAAGTTACTTCCATCCTTTTCTCACTTTTAGAAACAAAAAGAGAGGAGACAATTTTAGAACTGTCAAATGAGGTTAGTTTAGTAAGTTTGGCCTGAACGAATAGGGGTCATTGTGTGTTCTTAGGTACATTAATTTCGTACTTAGTAGGTATACAGCAATGGTATAGGTATATAGATATATTAATCAAAAAATCACAGAACAACATCATAAAATACAATTTGGACTTTTTAGTCATCGATATCTTCGCAATCTATATGCTATAAGCAAAGAGTATACAAAATATTTAAAAAAAAAATAGTTTAATAAATTTAATCTGTTTTATACCTTGCATTAATGAATTGATCGATATTTAGTAAAGGGTACAGTAAACGAAAGTGGCGACTTAACTTAAAAAAGAAAGGATTTCAAAAAGTGGGTGAAGATTCGCAGTTTGTATGGATGTCTAGACAAAATCAGGAAGGAGGAAAAATCATATTTATTTTCGATTTTTGTTGACTGTACCGCTCGCGACATAGCGGGGACGCGCGATGCCGGGACGCGAATCTGAGGGAATAATTTTCGCAAGTGGCGATCAGACCGCTGAATGACGATGCGCCGTTAACTGACGCTGACTCGGCTCCAAATGGCTTGTTTATAATGTAACTACTGCTGTAACTACATCACTGACCTGTTCTTTAGACACCAGTGACCTACATGTACAAAGTGTATTTATTTAGTGAGATGTGTATGTCTGTGTGTGCTTATGTGATTAATTGAAATAAATTATTACTCTGACTTGAGGTTTTGTCTATTTTCACCTTGAAACCGTAAGGTATTGTCCACCTTTGTCTTATGACAAAAAGTACGAAATATTTAGCCTATTTCTAGATGGTAACTTAATAAAATTATTGACGTCTAGCGGAACTCTGCGGTGTTACCCGCGAATCTCTGTTTTATATTCTATGTTACTCAGGGTTTAAGTCGTTTTAAGGGTTGTCTATTGTTTAACCTAAAGTTATAAGCAATAATACTCATATGCCCGAATTTCACTTGCCCGACATGTTTGTTTACCATAAAATTCATGTGACATTCTCTTGTTTGTCCGTACATTAGATTCCATAATGATACCGAGTGCCATACGTATTGCTATACATTTTATTAATTTCAACAATATTATTAAACGGATTATTTCAACACCATACTAAATTAATTTCGAATACATCCGAGGCTTTCTAGAGCAATTCGCTGGTCGCTCCCGCGGCACGCTCGGCTCGTGCGTTGTTTTTGATGTTCTAACTTAACCTAACCTAAACCTATTGATCGTTTAGTTACCTAAACCGATTTTAGGTATTTTTTTCTAGAAGTAAATTCGATGGCTAATGATGTTATGGCATATGATAATTACGGCTTACAATGATGATAAGAAATGATGTTATTGAAATTGACTTTATGGGAAGCAAAGTTTCTAGCACGTGACTAATATAGTAAACAATGAGTATGACATATAACATTATGAGAAACAATATTATGTCTGTTGACTAGTAGTGCAGATGAAATTCTGGCAAACGGGTGTAGCCCGTTTTTAGGTTTCTAACGGTGAAAGACTTCAAAAATCGGAAATCGAAATCGAAAAATCGAGAAAAAATTGTGTAATCGGTCCAGTAGTGTTTGAGTTTATTCATACAAAAATACAAATAATTCCTATTCATAATATTATTGTAGTACTCGTAGATAACTACGTTAGACTGTACCGCTCGCGACATAGCGGGGACGCGTGGTTGAGAAGACGTGAAGCTGAGGGAATAATTCGAATTTTTCATCGCGTCCCAGAATCGCGCGATGCTTGGTCGCGCGTTTATGCCATGTCGCGACTGGTACAGGCAACAGCGCTATGCAAGGCATAAGGTTATTCTACGATACGATAACTGAAGACAAGGCGGTGTGGCTACAATAGCTTTAGCATACCCACTGGGCAAATAAAATAAGTAAATAGAAAAGCGCTTTGCATGGAAATACCAAACAGATGAATATATGTAAAAATACATCTAATAACGGTAACAAGGAAAACGTACATCTTCAGCAGTATTAGTACATCAGTTTTCGTAAAATAAACCTAGCTCTTACCTTCTCTAAGTACGTTTTATGAGGTGGCTCGACTGCAGAGTATGCTGCCCAGCAGAGCCACAAATAATGCTCTATAATTAGTTAACTAGTAAAGCTACAGCAATAACGGCGATATGTACACTATGGAAGTTTCGAGTACATCATAATATGGTATAACTAATCAATATTTCCTATGGTGGCTCTGCCGCAGAGTATGACACAAATCATCAGAAATAGAGAGAGCTAACGCTTTGTTAATGTTAAAAAGGAGTTATTAATGAAACTAATTCCCTTTGTACTATAATAATATTATAAATGTGAATGTAAGTTTGTTTGTTACGCTTTCACACAAAAAACTAATTAACCAACATCATGAAACTTTGCAAAAAGATATTTTGGGATGTATTAAGAGAAGTAATTTTTTTACGAAATTAAATAAAAATCCTCACGGATGAAGTAGCGCGTAACAGCTAATATGCGACTGAGCATCATATGGGGCTGGGAATTGAAATCGTTATAGTCCAATAAATGGAACATCATCAACATCAAGGGAGTACCTACGTACCTATTCTACTAAAGTATGTCATTAGACAAGCACTAGATTTGAACAAAAATAAATTTCATGATTGCATAACTTTAATTTTCTACTATTATTTTACATATTCACTCGTCGACTTTCTCCTTCGACTCTTTTCTTATTCTTTTTCGACCAATCTCACTTTATACAGAACGCTGGCAAATATATAAATGGTGCGAAGGTTTTTTTTTTCTACACCAAAGTAGTGACTTTGACATTGACATACATTGTTAAAAAAGGATAATCGCCAATCATCGTTTATAATCGGTTACCCCGTGCCTCAGCCTCGCTCGTCCACTGTAGTTTTCTAACTGTTAACTTAGGCCATAAAATTCTGTTGTATCTGTAAGGTAAAAAAAATCGGTTCTTCTATCTGTCTGTCATGCCTGCTATGTAAGGGCTACTGCTTTTGGGCTTAAGGAAATTACCTTCGTTCCAAATTACTCAAATAAGAATCAAATAGCGCAGCTATATGCGCTAGCCTCTTACGGAAGCAGAGAAACTGCCCTTCAATAGCTAGCTGCTTAATTTTCGTGCTTATTTTGTAGTTAGTAACTCACGACATTCTTAATTTTGCTTGATTTTTAAGACTAAAATATCGGAAAAAATACAATACCTAATGCTGGCAAATTTACTAATTGTATGATGCTATACTTAGAACAAGTAAAACTCTTCAACTTCAATTTAGTTTATTTCAGACAGATAGGCGTCGTACGATAAATTTTGATACGTTAACATAATATTGTTTTATATTAGATATAACATCTCGAGAAATTCCAGAGCTATAATTATTTTCCTTCCATGAGAATAATTATGATTACCAGCAAAAACAAAACGTTTAGCATTCCGGTTCTGACTCATGCTGATGAAGATCGATCAGCGCTTGCCATCTCCGTCACACTTATCTAAACTTGCAGCTCTTGTTTTAATGCTACAATAAAGATTCCGGTCAACTGGAACTCGAGGTCCAACGTGATTTGACATGACAGCAGTGTATCTGTCATCCACCAGCAAACCAACCAGCCACCTAGATTTGGCGAAAGGCGATCGAACTAACAAATGTAGGTCTTTGGGCCGCACCATCTGAATTTAAAACAAAGCAGCGTCATTATCAAAGTGAAGTATCAGTTCAGTACATTAAAACACAGCATACATGAGCTATGCATTGAATAAACGCTTTAAAAGTAACCTGTGCAAGTACCTAACATATCGTGCATCGGATCTGTCATGAGATCCAGGCTTATGTAACATTTTTATGTCTGTGAATAACTAATTGTTCGCTGATAGTGCCTGTTTATCTGCTCCAGGAGGTAAGGGGTGTGGTTTTTATCAATATTTACGTCATTAAACACCGATAACATGGCTTGGCTAACCTTGAAATCATTTGCCTTGAGCTTGTTCACCAGCCGGTCGATTTCGGCTGTTAGCCTATTTGCTAATTAGTTCAATGTTAGCGGCTCTTTTTATTTACTTGTGTTACGTTAAGCGTTAACTCTCGGTTTTCTAGATTTCCTTTCGCTTTTTCATTTGTCAGTCATAGAAAAGTGACACTGGCTAGGTACCTATTCTATTTTCAAGTTATGTACCTATTTATATATTCTTGTTTTTTATGAGATTTTAGCTTCTACCGTGCTAATCATTCTGACACGATTCTAAAAATGAATATGAACTTAACCAAACATTTACTGATGTCAAATATTTAATTTTGTTGTTAGCAGAGATGGGCACTAAACTATTTATAATTTGCCTTTCATAATCCACATGGCTATTGCTCTTACCTTTTTTCTAAGACTAGCCAACCCGGCGAACCTCATTCCGCCTACTTATCATTACTACTTATCATTTATGTTTCTCAATGTTTATTCCTTGGCTACTACCTATTAATTTTGAAACATTTGTGGAATTCAAATGTTAGTCAAAATTGGTTCAGCCTTATTCTCGAGTTTTAGCTAGATAAATTAACAGCAATTCATTTTATATACATAGACTGGCAACTGTCACCTGTGTCGTTGCCTGCTCCACAACTGACTGATAATTGTAAGGAATCAGCATAGAGTCTAAACTGCTGAACCTAGAGACATGAAATTTAAAGGCTGTATTCATTATAAGGTGTATTAATGTACTAATGAAGGAATTTTGAAAATTATATCCCTTAGGTGATAAAAATGTGGTTTAAAGTTAAAAACTCCTTAAAGTTCTATTTAATGGTGCGGGCAACATTGCAGGTGTTAGGTACTAGTTTCATGTTGATCAATTTCAATTATTATATTTACCTACTAATAGATCAGGGTAGATAATATTTGAAACCAAAAAAAAAAATAGTAGGTTGAAACCCGTTGGCAAACGAAGAAAATATTATAAAAATATTATAAAAATATTATAAAAATATTATAAAAATATTATAAAAATATTATAAAAATATTATAAAAATGAAAAAAAATTCTCTTCCTTTTCCAATGGCTTTCATCCTACTATTATTATTTTTTCAGTTTTTTAATTATTTTTAAACCCTGGTCTATAATAAAATCTACTGATACTTAAAATTTATTTAAGAATAAGAATAAGAAATATTTATTGGCCTTTAAATAACATTCGTTACAGACAAGTCTTGTTACATTTTAATTATTAATTTTTTTAAAAAGAAACTTAACTTATAAATACTTTTATAGATCTAAGAACAAATAGTTATTATATTATACATTTACATTGTCATTTATTTCTTTACCTATTACTAACATTTTGTAATTGTTGTTCCTTACACAAGAACGATGATTCCACAAGCTGCATTCACATATATTCACTGAGTTTATAAAAAGGATTTCTTTCAAAAAAATATTTTAATATTTGTTTGAATATTTTAAAATTATGTTCCATCAATTTTATTATATTTATTTGTTTAATATTAGGCGAGCAGCTTCAAGCTGATGTGGCTATTATATGTCATATTGTGTTATATTCATTAATTGCCCAATGAATTGCACAAAATTGTCTTTAAAGGTTTGCAAGAGATAGTTGATTGTCGTGTAACCATTTATCCACTTGATTTTTAAAAGAATTTATTGATTATTTAATTATTACTTGAATTTGACTAATTTTGACTCACTTATATTGTTGGTAAGTAAAGTGTTACTTGATGAGTTCAGTAGCGTGCAGTAGGCATGCTCTAAGGGCTACAGTATCGCTCACTTCTGTGGTCATCTTCTCATCAATTTGTGGTAAAATACCAAGCTGTAGGCTAAAACAAAAGAATAATAGCTGTAATTTTCAATATAAAAAGACCTTTTTTGTGACATTTAAAGATGAGAAATCAATAATGTTCACCACATTATCATGAATTGGGTCATTCAAAAGACCAGGGGTTCAGTCTGTTATTTAATTTGTGTTAGATTTATCTTTGCATTGTATCATAACCTCAAAGAAAAAAAAACGTAAAGAAAATAATTATAACTCTATTCTCCAATTACAGGGTAACCGTTACAAAAAATTAAAAGATGTTGCGACGTTGCTCTAAGCATATACAGACCTTATACCGGAGGCAGGGCCAAAGCCTCCGTTTGAAGTCCACGGAGGCGCCCAAAGTCTTCGGAGCCCTACCGCAGGCCGCCTCACGAGCTCATCAGGCGAGGATCCTCGCAAGTAACAATCAGATTGCCGGTCTGCATTTCTCCAACCCATTGTGGGAAGTACAGGATGTTGCTACACCAGCATTCCCCGACTCGGTGTCTGAGGGAGATGTCAAGTTGGACAAGAAAGTGGGTGACGCGGTGGCTGCAGACGAAGTAGTTCTGGAAATAGAGACTGACAAGACCGCCATTCCTGTGATGGCGCCCGGACATGGAGTCATTAAGGAGATCTATGTTAAGGTAATTTAATTTCCTTCTCAAGATAGAAATCTGTGCTCCATAAAAATGGTGTATTTGTTAAGACAGCCTGTTGTATAAACTGGGTTTATTTTCACACTGTTAACATATTATTTACTATTTTATTTTTTTCTGTTTTTAATATCACTTTAAAGTTACAAGCTTCCTAAGCAGTCATATTTTTGCGCTGATACGATGCCTATTAAAAGCCTTTATTATGTAGAATTCAATAACTTTTTTCAAAATAATAAAACGTGTAGGCTTACAATACGTCACAGCGAAGCGATTGACATCAATAAAAAAATACATTAAAATTTAGGGGATGAAAAGAGGTAGGCCCCAGAACGAAAATTGTATCAGAAACATGAAACAGTGAAGGGTCGGTGATACTCTTAAGCTATCCAGCCCTTAACGTGACTGCTTTGATGCGGCGTTTGACGCTTTACAACCACCACCAGCAATAGAACATTTTTATTTAAGTGCAAGACGTGTCTTTGTTGAAGACACAAACAACTCATATCATCCCTGATGAAGTTAACCGAATTTGAACGAAACTATAGTTGGATGAACCTTTCTAATAATCAGGTACAAGTGAAAATCCGTCTTCTTAAACAAAAAGTAGAACATTTATCAATATACTGCAGGTATTTAAAAAATAAACAACTTTCTATTGCAACTCTACAAGTATGGATGTATATAACTACAAGATATCAATAATCAATATTCCACCATATTGATTATTGATATCTTGTAGTTATTGACAATGATGACACTTTAAAAACTTTGTTTGGCTGGAATACTTAAACGCATCAGATTAAGATAAGGTAGGTTAATTACTAGCTAAACAGTGCATGTCAATAATTAAATAATTTGAGTGGGAGGGATTTCTTTTTTCTTATCTATTATTTACCTGTATAGCCATCTCCAGCATGAAAATTGACAGATTAACATATATTTGTTATCAGAGACACAACGAAGCATAGAAAATATCATAATCTGACATGCTCAGACATAGCCATGTTTTGGTTCTCTTGAAAATAAAATATATATCCTTCTAAGATGCTTCCTCCACCGCTAAAATGGAAAACACTTGTAATATTTTCTACCTCATATCACCTAAAATTCAAAATCTAATAGGTCTCTACAACGCTCTAGAGACTCCGGGCTCCCCTACTATAAAAATACTCTTAGCCACCCATGGTGATTATAACGAGTGGACCCTGAGTGACAACTCATAATGGTCGTTATGATATAGAATAGGCAAGCGTTCGTTTTCAAGTTCTTTTTATTTAACTTAAAAACGAACGCTCGCTGGTATAAGACGAATTTATTGACACCACTCACATAAATATACTATAAGCCGTTTAATCTATAAGGCAAAAAAAAATTACATATACTCGAAAAATATAACCCTCCATAAAAAATTAGATAACAAACTTGGGCCTCTCGTCAAACATTCACTTCCCAAACAAAAAAAGGTATTCGTTAATTCAACCGGTATGTCTTTATTATGTTTGTAACCTAATTTCTTGGAGATAACAACATTGATTTGAAGTTTATTTTTTATCTGACTTTATCAAAATCGATTTTGACTTTTGAATTTTAAATCGAATCGAAAAGCATCGGCTTCAATTCGGTAATTACTTTATTAAGAGAACTTGTTTTTAATTACAGGATGGTGACACGGTGAAAGCCGGACAGAAGCTGTTCAAGATCGACATAACTGGCGAGGCGCCCAAAGCGGCAGCACCGGCCGCGGCCGCGCCCGAGCCTCCTAAACCTGCCACTCCTCCACCCCCGGCGCCGGCTGCAGCCGCCGCTCCCCCTCCGCCTCCCCCGGCGGCGGCCGCTCCACCTCCTCCTCCTCCCCGAGCCACACCTGCCCCCGCAGCGCCCACCTCCTCCATCCCCGTCGCGGCCATCCGACACGCGCAAGCAATAGAAACGGCCACCGTCAAAGTCCCTCCCTCGGACTACAGCAAGGAGATCGCCGGCACGCGCACCGAGCAGCGCGTCAAGATGAATCGCATGCGGCAACGGATCGCACAACGATTGAAGGATGCGCAGAACACTAACGCGATGCTGACGACCTTCAACGAGATCGACATGTCTCACATTATGGCCTTCCGCAAGAAGTATCTGGACGCTTTCACCAAGAAGCACGGCGTCAAGCTCGGCCTGATGTCGCCGTTCGTGAAGGCGGCTGCCAACGCGCTGATGGACCAGCCGGTCTGCAACGCGGTCATCGATGGCAACGAGATCATCTACCGGGACTACGTGGACATATCTGTCGCGGTCGCCACTCCTAAGGGATTAGTTGTGCCGGTTATAAGGAACGTCCAGAACATGACGTACGCAGACATCGAGCTTACAGTGGCGGGTCTCGCGGAGAAGGCGCGTCACGGGAAGCTCACTATCGAGGAGATGGACGGAGGAACTTTTACCATTAGCAACGGAGGCGTGTTCGGCTCTTTAATGGGTACACCGATCATAAATCCGCCTCAGTCGGCCATTCTAGGCATGCACGGTATCTTCGAGCGGCCGATAGCTCTAAACGGGCAGGTGGTGATCCGACCTATGATGTACATAGCGCTGACGTACGACCACCGACTGATCGACGGACGCGAAGCTGTCATGTTCCTCAGGAAGGTGAAAGAAGGTGTCGAGGAACCGGCTTCCATCATCGCCGGCTTGTAGACCAAGTGTAACACTTCACCAGTTAGTGCGAAACAAATTAAAGAATCTGTTATTTATTTTTAGCTGTACAAGCTCCGCAGACGAAGCTCGTTACCTGCGCCAGTAGCTTTTTTTTTCTATATGGTTTGGTGACTACACTCAGTGCATTGTGCCAGTTCATTGAATTTGCAAATTATTTAATAATTAAGCTGTACAGTGCTAAAGTAGTAAAATATTCTTTAAAAAAAAATTCTTGAGCTTGTTGATGCCACTGGGCTGAAGAGCTGGCTCAATCCTTCCACAAAGAATTGTAGTGGCAACTCAATGCGGAATGTAGCCAGTATTCTTAGAACAACGCCACACGGATCAACTTATAAACATACTAAATTTATTTACGGTTTAGATTCTTGTGTTTTTCTTTTTCATTCTTGAATAAATTGCTTTTTTTTTTATATCATATCATAAAAGTTATTGGACGCAGGAGACGTGGCTTTACTTTAGCTTATCGATGAGCAAGTCCCAGCAGAAGGAAGTGTTAAGTGAAGTAAATCATGTAATATATTGAACAAAACGGTTATTAGATCGCCTCAGTCGCTGCGAGGACGTGTTCGTCTCATTATGTCTGTGGTCAATTTTGTCATTTGAATTGTGTCAGAATTACAATTGCATTGCGTCATAATGGGCGTTTATGATCAGCATTAAGTTAAGCAATGCTGACTCTGATTATTCTCAAATTTTAATTATTTTTTTAATTTTAACTATATATACATTCATTTCTTTAAATATTTAATATTGCGTCATAATGGGCGTTTATGATCAGCATTAAGTTAAACAATGCTGACTCTGATTATTCTCAATCTTAAATTATTATTTTAATTTTAATTATATATACATTTATTTCTTTAAATATTTAATATTGCGTCATAATGGGCGTTTATGATCAGCATTAAGTTAAACAATGCTGACTCTGATTATTCTCAATCTTAAATTATTTTTTTAATTTTAATTATATATACATTTATTTCTTTAAATATTTAATATTGCGTCATAATGGGCGTTTATGTCAGACTTGGTCTTTGAATAACATTGAATTCTATACTAACTATGACCTCTTTAAAACGACCATTGTGATTCAATGCGGTTGTAATTCTGGAACAATTCAAACAACAGGATTGCGCTTCTTGTATTATTTATTTTGAATTGAATACGTATATTGCAAACGTATTGTGTATTTGTAATGTCTTAAGTGATAATAAATGTCGAGAAGTACATTGCCTCATTGTGACGACCAAGGCTTGGTGTTTTATTGATGACCCTTTTCTTTTTTTTGTATGAAATGTGTATTAGTCGGGAGTTTGCTTAGCTATATTTGATGAAAATTGGTCCAAGATGGTTGCTGGTACAAAATGGCGATTTATTATACCCTTTGTGTCAGAAGTACCATTGTTTGTACAAGTGACACAGCTTTGTATCCTTAGTACCATTAATGCTACTAGTGACAACTATTTAGGATCAGTAGTACCATCATAAAAATTGACGGTTTACGTCATTCTGACACTATTATGCATTCATTATTTTTCATGTGTCGAACCGATTGTTACCCAATCCTTGAATTTGGATTTTCATAATTATAAAAAATTATGTGCGAATACGGCATCGTCGGATCATGCTTCGGAAATGAAGATAGTGCGACGTGGCCGAGGAAATGTTTTATTATTTGAAGGTTTCCAGTATTATTTTCACACCAAATATGAAAATGGTAACTGTATCTGGCGATGTAAAATTTTTAAAAAATCTGAAAAATGCAAAGGAACTGTTACGGTAATGCAGGTATGTTTGTTTAATTTTATATGGAATAGGTTTGCGTTTGATCACGATCTTACCTGGATGGTAAGTGACGATGCGGTCTAGGATGGAGCGCGCTTTCACCTAGAAGATATTTATCGAGACATGAAGACACTCAGATTGTAACTTTCGGGGAACACTGACTCCGGCAAACAGTTTCACTCCTTGACAGTAGGTACGCATATTAATGTGGAAGCAAACGGTGACATCTGACATCAGAAATAATCGCTCTCCACTTCCAAACTGTGAACTTTACATAACTTCAACACAGCCTGATATAGGCATATCAGCATCATGCTGCTTGCATGCAACTCAATAAATATAAATCAGAGTATGAAAAATATCGATCCCAAGTTCGTACTGAACTCGAGGAAGGTTCCTTAAAAATGGTGGCATAGAATGGTTTCATGTATTGCCCGTGGCCCGTCTGCATGAGTGAACATGTAATTTTGTATTTAAGGCCGTCAGATTTGTTATCTACCAATTAGTTACTATTTCAACTTTTTTATATTTTAGGGTCCCGTTAACATGATGAAGGTGAAATCAACCATACATTTGAAAACATGCCTGCCAAATGAAAATGAAAACACTGTCTGTTCAATTATAAGTTCCAGCATAGAAACAGCTGCTTCTTCTGTAGAGGAAACAATTCCGGCTATGTACAAAAAAACATTAGCATATATGAGAAATAAGGGTCTCGATCTAATTCATACATTGCCAAACTATAACCAATACCGATGTGTAGCGTATAGAAGAAAGAGGAAATTAGCACAAGTGGAAAAAAATGGCTTACAATGATTTGAAAGAAGTTGAGGTACCACGAGACTACGACGATTTTTTACTCGCTGACTATCATCAAGATAATGTCGTATATTAGTTTTCGCTTTAGAAAAACCGCGAGTAGTGCTTAAAAATGGAAAAGTTTTTTTCGGCGATGGTACGTTTAAACGTTGTCCTAAACCATTTACTCAACTATTTGTGTTGTTTTGTGATTTAGGCAGCAGCGAAGACAAAAACAATGTAGTACCTGTGATTTACGCCCTTATGCCAAATAAACTTCAAAAGTCGTACGTTATTTTTCTAGAACTTATAAAGTCAGCAGTCCCAGAGTGGGAGCCAATTAAATGTATTACTGATTTTGAACAGGCAACTATCAGAGCTATAAAATTTGTCTTTCCCAATGTTCAACACCACGGATGTTATTTTCATTTCAAGGATACATTGATTGATCAGAAAAGCAAAGAAGCTAAATATACAAAAAAAAACAACGACACAAATTTAAATAAAATAATTTGGGTTGTGCATTGTGCTACCACTTCTGCCTGAACGAGATATTGAGGAAGGCTGGAATTATGTGCTGGCAGAAAGTCAAGTTATTGGTACGCATAGAAACCTCGGACCATTCTTGTCTTATATTCAATACTATTGGATGCCGAAGAAAGCAATGTGGTGTTGTTTTGGCGAAAGACATAGGACAAATAACGTATGCGAAGGGTGGAATGGGCAATTTAACACAAGTTTTAAGAGAAGACCCACAACAATAAGCCATCCCTCTCCTCTCCTCTCCTCTCCTCTCCTCTCCTCTCCTCTCCTCTCCTCTCCTCTCCTCTCCTCTCCTCTCCTCTCCTCTCCTCTCCTCTCCTCTCCTCTCCTCTCCTCTCCTCTCCTCTCCTCTCCTCTCCTCTCCTCTCCTCTCCTCTCCTCTCCTCTCCTCTCCTCTCCTCTCCTCTCCTCTCCTCTCCTCTCCTCTCCTCTCCTCTCCTCTCCTCTCCTCTCCTCTCCTCTCCTCTCCTCTCCTCTCCTCTCCTCTCCTCTCCTCTCCTCTCCTCTCCTCTCCTCTCCTCTCCTCTCCTCTCCTCTCCTCTCCTCTCCTCTCCTCTCCTCTCCTCTCCTCTCCTCTCCTCTCCTCTCCTCTCCTCTCCTCTCCTCTCCTCTCCTCTCCTCTCCTCTCCTCTCCTCTCCTCTCCTCTCCTCTCCTCTCCTCTCCTCTCCTCTCCTCTCCTCTCCTCTCCTCTCCTCTCCTCTCCTCTCCTCTCCTCTCCTCTCCTCTCCTCTCCTCTCCTCTCCTCTCCTCTCCTCTCCTCTCCTCTCCTCTCCTCTCCTCTCCTCTCCTCTCCTCTCCTCTCCTCTCCTCTCCTCTCCTCTCCTCTCCTCTCCTCTCCTCTCCTCTCCTCTCCTCTCCTCTCCTCTCCTCTCCTCTCCTCTCCTCTCCTCTCCTCTCCTCTCCTCTCCTCTCCTCTCCTCTCCTCTCCTCTCCTCTCCTCTCCTCTCCTCTCCTCTCCTCTCCTCTCCTCTCCTCTCCTCTCCTCTCCTCTCCTCTCCTCTCCTCTCCTCTCCTCTCCTCTCCTCTCCTCTCCTCTCCTCTCCTCTCCTCTCCTCTCCTCTCCTCTCCTCTCCTCTCCTCTCCTCTCCTCTCCTCTCCTCTCCTCTCCTCTCCTCTCCTCTCCTCTCCTCTCCTCTCCTCTCCTCTCCTCTCCTCTCCTCTCCTCTCCTCTCCTCTCCTCTCCTCTCCTCTCCTCTCCTCTCCTCTCCTCTCCTCTCCTCTCCTCTCCTCTCCTCTCCTCTCCTCTCTTCTCTTCTCTTCTCTTCTCTGTGACGACACGTAACGACACGACACGACACGTTACCCATATAGCTAACAATGCCGCCCAAAGGTAGCGTTAAGGCCGCCAAAAAGTCCGGCAAGGCGCAGAAGAACATCTCGAAGACCGATAAGAGAAAGAAGAAGCACAAGAGGAATGAGAGCTACATCTACAAGGTGCTCAAGCAGGTCCACCCCGACACCGGTATCTCGAGCAAGGCCATGTCCATCATGAACTCTTTCGTGAACGACATCTTCGAGCGCATCGCCGCCGAGGCGTCACGTCTCGCACACTACAACAAGCGCTCCACCATCACTTCGAGGGAGGTTCAGACGTCCGTGAGGCTCCTGCTGCCCGACAAGCTCGCCAAGCACGCCGTCAGCGAGGGTACCAAGGCAGTCACCAAGTACACCAGCTCCAAGTGAGAAGTGTGAAGGAGGCGTTACGTCGCGCCGTACGTTAGACGGCACGCAACGCACAAAATAAAAGGCCCTTTTCAGGGCCACAAAACTAATCGAACACTGTATAACGCAAGTTATAGTTTATTAGCTCTTAGATTAGATAGATAGACGAACGAATAGCTCTATAAATAACTCTACCTAAGTGCATGCACTACTCAACACACACACACAGTACATGTGTAATTTACTCAAATGTTATAGCTGGCTGGCTCGTTCGTTACCATACCTTATTATATTACCTTACCTTGCCTACGCTAGCTAAGATATGGTGAAAAAAATAATAATGAAAAAAAACATAATATTAACGGATATAATAGGAGAGCATGTATTTATGTATCTATTACAGCTTTTGATATTACTACATAAGTTACTTTTACGTATTAATACTAAACAAAATAATTTATAGATGAGAACATTAAATACCTACATAGGTACATATTATGTTCTACTTACACATAAAATACAATAGAGAGAAAACGCTTTCCACCAGGCTTTCCTCGCCGCGAACCCGACCCGTCATGGATAGTTCAACCAAACGTATTAGGCCCCGATCGATCAAACTGGCATGGTTTAATGCCAACGGACTTCTTAAGGAAACGAGTGACGGAGGAAGCCAAGTGCAACTCATCGAACAATTCCTCCACGACCACCAAATCGACGTCCTACTAGTAAATGAGAACTTCTTGAAACCGGGCAAAAGGGATCCCAGGATCGCCAACTTTTGTCTGGTCCGTAATGATAGGCTCCATCCACTCTGCCAAAGTGGGGACGCTTATCTATTACAGAAGAGCCCTTCACTGCATTCCTCTCGACACGCCTTCGCTTCGTTACCTCGAAGCTTCCGTCTGCCGGATCGCCCTAACTGGCCATCAGCCTATCACACTCGTAGCCTGCTACCACTCTGGTAACAGGCGTTTCGATCAGAATGACTACGAGAAACTATTCGCCTTAGGGGGATCCGTCATCATCGCCGGCGACTTCAACGCCAAGACCCTCGAGTGGGGTTGCAACGAAACGAATAGCCACGGCAGCAAACTATTTAGTTTAGCGGATGACATTAATTTTGATGTCATTTCGCCCTCCACGCCCGACCCGATACCGGATGATATCCAATCCCCCCAGGACGTCGAAAGATCGATCGACTCCCTCACTAACCACCTCCGCACCGCCATAGGCAAGTCGTCGCGGCAAGTACCAGTCGAAGATTCCCGTCGGCTGGTCTTGCCCGAGGACGCGAGAGAGTTACTGAGAGAGAAACACAGAGCCACTAGGGCATTCGGTAGATGCCCCACCGATGAGAACAGAGCTACCTTGCGGCGTTACGAGCGCCTCGTAAAGGCCCGCATTCAGGAGCTCCGGGATCAAAAGTGGGATGACACACTCGCAGATCTCGCGCCTACGCACCAGGCTTACTGGCAGCTGGCGCGCAACCTAAAGTCAGACAAAACGGTCACCCCTCGCCCTCTTATCAACTGGACAAACTCCAAGTCATTCAAAACCGCTTCGTCCGTAGAGCGGTAGACGCGCAATGGTATATGCGCAACTCGGACCTCGACTGCGACCTCGAGCTCCCCTCCATCCGTCAATTTATGAAGGATGCCTCGCGTAGGTACTTCGACTCTGCTCCCCACCACCCGAACCCGCTCGTGGTTCAAGCGGCGGACTACTCGACTGACCCGAACGGTCCGCCCCCCTTGCATAGGCGTCCTAGACACTTCATGGATGATCCGGACGACCCCATTGCAGCCGTAGTATCGGCTGCCCTGGGGTCGCCCGGCCCATCTGACTCGTCTCCTAACACACATTCCGTTTTTGGTACTGGTCCGGGCCACCAGATTCGACATCCATTCCGACGATACAGAATGCGTCCTCGCCGGCGAGGACGTGGTCTCTTACGACCCTTAGGGTCACCCAGTTGATTGATAGGGCCCTAGGCCTTTCCCCGTCTGGGAGACCAGGGCAATTCGGTCAAATAATCAAACCAGTTGCCTAAATTAGCTAGGTTTAGGGTCCAGGCCTCTCCCCGGGATGCCATGGACACAAGTCGATCTAATGATAGGGCTCTGGCGCGGGCCAGGGCACCTCTCTCCAAAAAGTGTCCTTCAGATGCCAATCAAGTGTAGGGTCCTCGTGAACTCTGGCCTCAGAGCTCCAGGACAATCAGGTCAAATAGTCACTCAGATTCATAGGGCTCATTTGTCCTTCCCCTCAGGGAGGTCTGGGCAAATTCGCTCTAAAAGTTTTAGCTAGGATGCCACCAGTGGCTAGGGCCCTAGGCACTCCCCGTCTGGGTTGCCAGGGCAGTTCGTTAGTCCAACTCTGGGCGACGGCTCAAGCCGAGGTTCGTGCCGTCTGAGGCGCCCTTGTGCTTGTCGCCCCAAAACCAAAACCAAAACCGCGGCCCAGCGCACTAGCGCTTGCCAAACGTCCGGTCAAGCTGTCCACGGTCGTGTTCGACCAGCAGCTCAGTCCTTTCAAAAAAAAAAAAAGTGAATTTTTTGAACATTCGTGCATCGTCGTTCGCTCGCGCCGCGCGTCCTCTTTTGCGTTTATTTAGTCAGTCAATCTGTTAGTTTCGTTGTTGTTTGTTCGCAATGGCACGTACCAAGCAGACCGCTCGTAAATCCACCGGTGGTAAGGCGCCGCGCAAGCAGCTCGCCACCAAGGCGGCTCGCAAGAGCGCGCCCGCCACCGGAGGCGTCAAGAAACCCCATCGCTACAGGCCCGGAACCGTAGCTCTACGTGAGATCCGTCGCTACCAGAAGAGCACCGAGCTGTTGATTCGCAAGCTGCCGTTCCAGCGTCTGGTGCGTGAGATCGCGCAAGACTTCAAGACCGACCTGCGTTTCCAGAGCTCCGCCGTGATGGCGCTCCAGGAGGCCAGCGAGGCTTACCTGGTCGGTCTGTTCGAAGACACCAACCTTTGCGCCATTCACGCGAAGCGCGTCACCATTATGCCTAAGGACATACAATTGGCGCGCAGAATCAGGGGTGAGCGCGCCTAAGAAGCGAGCAATCCGTTCTCCATCGCCGTTTAGCGTTACAAAAAGGCCCTTTTCAGGGCCACATACATTTCGTGATTAGCAAATTATATAATATATCAAGTTTCACATTCTGATACACAACACAACTAAGTCTAAATCATAATAATTTAATAAAACTTAATCTCATTATTCGTAGGTAGGTGCGCGATAACTATAATATAATCGGGACTTACATGGTTCGTGAAATAGGTTCAGGTTTTATATATATATATATATGTATGTAAATGAAATTTTTACAAAAAAAAAAAAAACTATAACTACCTAACCTACGGTAGGTTGTCTTGTTAGAAAACAAAGAATATATGTTAACATTACTTAATACATCAATAAGTAACAACAAGTCTCATTATACCTATATAAGGTTCATACATACATGCATATTTTATAACAAACCTTTTTTTTTTTTTTTTATAATTTATTATTATATATTCGGCTTGCAAACCACCACGATTATTATTATTATCATCATCATCATCTCGCCTCCCCCCCTCTCCCGTACCTTACCTTACCCCGTGTTATTCCGCCAGCCCTCTCTAACAAGCTCCGTCTCATCCACGCGCAATTTTTGTATAAATATAAGCGAAAGCCGCGCCGCTAGGGATTCTGCTCCGAACTTTCGTTCTGAACAGATGTCCGCTTAGCTCCCTAAGCAGTCCTTTCCCATTGTGTCTGAGCTTGCTCCACTGGGTCTCCTTTGTGTCGAGCGCCGCTCCACTTAGGACGCTTCTTCCGAGAAGTCAAACGGCTACCTGCTAGCCGGCCACCTGCGTGGCAACCCGCATTCCGTACGTGGGACGACTGTAAAGTTAGTTACGTATATTTTATACGTAATTGCATACAGTCGTGCACACGGGGATCTCGCACATCGTTCACGGGCCGATTGTAAAGTTAGTTGCGTGTTTTATACACATAACTGCATACAGTCGTGCACGCTGCGAGTGCGTGGATTCGCAAACCGCTCTTCTCAGAGCGCTCTAGTTCTTCGAAAGGCGTTCTCGCAAGAGAGCGCTTTTCCGTAGAGGGCACACAAGTCACTTGCCACCTTCAGTGGAGATCGGTGGAAACCTACGGTGCCAACGAAGCCGATCGACGCAGCCCCGGAGCGTCCGCTTTCCTCCCTCAGGGGAACGTGCAATCCGGACGGGCCTGGTACCACCGACCTTGGGGGGTGCTCCTAGTCGACGCCAGGTATCTCCCTCCCACCCTACCCTTACCCTTTTTCCTATTCCTCGGGTGTGTGTTTGGCTTGGAGGATCGGGCTTGCCCGGACTCTCTGTCTCTCCCCCGCAGGCAGCTAGGGACAGTAGGTACTCACCCGTCGCACATTAAGATTGGCGACGGTACATCGCTTAGGGCACACCTAGGCACTCACCCTCCTGCCTATACCCGGCAGGGGGACCGCGCTTTATCGTAACCCTTTGGTTGGAGGTGTCCCCCTCCAACCTTCACCTCTTTCTCCGCCAGTTGTCCGCCTGCGTCACACGATGGCCGAGGCGTTCAACGCCTTCGTTTCTTCGAGGAAAAACGAACTCCTCGAGCAGTTCTTCCGCTCCCCCGCGGGAGCAAACCTCTCCCCCGCCGACAAGAACGCCCTTTTGGGCATCCCGCCACCCCCACCCGCTCCTACACCGTTGACCTCCTTCCGCCCGGCGACTAAGCCCTCTAAGCTGGTCGCCATGTCCCAGCGCAAATCGCGCCCAAACCGCTCCAAATCTCCCTATCCTACCAGGGACAGATCCCCAGTATCTGCCCTCACTCCGGCCTTTGCACGCTCGCGCTCACCATCGGCATCGGGCCACACGCGCCAGCGCTCCCTACTCCCTTCCTCTTCCATACCCGACTCTCCCATGTCCCCCGCACCTGCCGACCAGGCAGGCGTCCCAGTATCCATGGATGACGACGGCTTCATCGTCGTCACCCGCAAACGCCCGGCGGCTTCCGAGCCTCCCAAACCTCCCGCCAAGACCGCTTGCCCCGAGGCAGGCACCGACGCACTCTCATCACGTACCATCCCTGGTACCAAGCCTCCCCCACCAATCTTTGTCAAAGACAAGGAAAGGTGGAACGCCCTTGCCAAGTCTTTCGCAGACAGAGGCATTGCAAAGCCATCTTCCAGGTGAAGACGGTCTGCGCCCTGTCGGGAGTCACGGTCGAGACTCCACACAAGAGGACAGGACCTTCGCAGTGCCACCGCTGCCAGTGCTACGGGCACGCGGCCTGTCACTGCAACTCCCGTCCCCGTTGCGTCAAGTGCACGGGTGACCACGGGACCGCCGACTGCACTAGGCAGAAGGACGATCCCACCCCGCCCTCCTGCACCCTGTGCGGAACCGTCGGGCATACCGCGAACTATCGCGGCTGCCCCAAGGCCCCCCGTTTCCCGAGACCCTCCGCCTCCAGGCCCTCCGGCCAAGTCTCCCACCCAAAACCTAAGCCAGCTAAGGCCAAACCCTCCTAGGGGGCTAGGACGAAGCCGGCAACTGCCCTACCATCCTTGATCCCGCAACCGCCCGTCCTACCCACACCTGCCTCACATCCGATCGCTCCCTCAACCCGCCCGACCTCGTATGCCACGGCTACATCCCAGCCGCGTCATATCGCTTCCCCTCCTGCTCCCCGTCAGGTATCCCTTCATCCTTCGCACTTTGCGGACGATGAATGCATTAACGCAGTCCTCGGTATCTCCGCCCAGCTCCCACTGGGCGATTGCATCAACTTAGGTCGTCAGATCCTGAGCAACCGCGAACCGGCGGCGATTTTACGCATTCTTGCGCAAAATCAGGCCACCGTCGCGGCCATCCAGGCCTTCCTCGCCGCAACCCCGACCCGTCATGGATAGTTCAACCAAACGTATTAGGCCCCGATCGATCAAACTGGCATGGTTTAATGCCAACGGACTTCTTAAGGAAACGAGTGACGGAGGAAGCCAAGTGCCACTCATCGAACAATTCCTCCACGACCACCAAATCGACGTCCTACTAGTTAACGAGACCTTCTTAAAACCGGGCAAAAGGGATCCCAGGATCGCCAACTTTTGCCTGTTCCGTAATGATAGGCTCCACTCTGCCAAAGGGGGGACGCTTATCTATTACAGACGATCCCTTCACTGCATTCCTCTCGACACGCCTCCGCTTCGTTATCTCGAAGCTTCCGTTTGCCGGATCGCTCTAACTGGCCATCAGCCTATCACACTCGCGGCCTGCTACCACTATGGTAACAGGCGTTTCGATCAGAATGACTACGAGAAACTATTCGCCTTAGGGACATCCGTCATCCTCGCCGGCGACTTCAACGCCAAGACCCTCGAGTGGGGTTGCAACGAAACGAATAGCCACGGCAGCAAACTATTTAGTTTAGCGGATGACATTAATTTTGATGTCATTTCGCCCTCCACGCACACTTACTTCCCTCCTCAGGTAGGCTACCGCTCCGACGTACTTGACATAGCACTCCTAAAAGGCGTAACACTCCAGTTGCGCTCTTTAGAAGTGCTCCACGAACTTAACTCCGACCACAGACCAGTGCTCATGCATCTAGGCCCCGACCCGACGGACAGACCGACCGCGACTAGGACAGTAGTGAACTGGAACCATCTAGGGACAGCCCTTAATGACATCAGCTCACCCGAACTCGACCCGATACCGGATGATATCCAATCCCCCCAGGACGTCGAAAGATCGATCGACTCCCTCACTAACCACCTCCGCACCGCCATAGGCAAGTCGTCGCGGCAAGTACCAGTCGAAGATTCCCGTCGGCTGGTCTTGCCCGAGGACGCGAGAGAGTTACTGAGAGAGAAACACAGAGCCACTAGGGCATTCGGTAGATGCCCCACCGATGAGAACAGAGCTACCTTGCGGCGTTACAAGCGCCTCGTAAAGGCCCGCATTCAGGAGCTCCGGGATCAAAAGTGGGATGACACACTCGCAGATCTCGCGCCTACGCACCAGGCTTACTGGCAGCTGGCGCGCAACCTAAAGTCAGACAAAACGGTCACCATGCCCCCCCTGAACCGCCCCGGTCAGCCCCCCGCGTTCGATGACGACGAGAAGGCAGAATGCCTAGCAGAGAGTCTCGAGGCTCAATGCGCTCCGTCGCTCAGTTCGGTCCCCGCTTCCCATCTTACTATGGTGGACAGAGAGATCGAACATCGTAGCACCATTCCCCCCTCGATCCCCCTCGACCCTATCACGACTAGGGAAGTTGCGCTTATTATCCACCGCCTCCGCGATAGGAAAGCTCCCGGTGCCGACGGCATCAGTAACAAAGTGCTCAAGCACCTTCCAAGCACCTACGCCTTGATCCACCTCCTAGTTAGCATTTTTAATGCTGCCATGAGCAACGGCATGTTCCCATCCGCTTGGAAATCTGCCGATGTCATCGGCATTCACAAACCGGGCAAGAAGGCGTCAGAGCCCTCTAGCTACCGCCCCATTAGTCTCCTTAGTTCCCAGGGTAAAATTTACGAGCGACTTCTACTGAATCGCATGTAGGCCCACGTCACGGCCAACAACCTCCTTCCCAACGAGCAGTTCGGCTTCAGGGCCCGACACTCTTGCGTCCAACAAGTACACCGCCTCACGGAGTACATCCTAGAGGGTTTCAACACGAAACCCAAACACTTTGGCAACCCCCAGGGGACCGTAGCGGTCTTCTTGGACGTGGCCAAAGCCTTCGACAAAGTCTGGCATAACGGGTTGATATACAAGTTGTATCAATTCGGTCTGCCAGACCGTCTTGTCCACATCATCCAGGACTTTCTCCGCGACAGAAGCTTCCGCTTCAAACTTGAGGGTGAACGTTCACCTCTACACCCCATCAGAGCGGGGGTCCCCCAGGGCTCAGCCCTGTCCCCGCTGCTCTTCTCACTCTACACGAGCGATATCCCCCGCTACCCGGGGGTAGAGCTTTCCCTTTTCGCCGACGACACCGCCCTCTACGCTAGAGGGTGGCACGTGACTCGACAAATAGCTCTCGTCAACCGAGCGCTCCTCTCCTTGGGTAAATGGTTCCGCATGTGGGCCATTACCGTTAATCCAGAGAAAAGTGCAGCCGTGTACTTCACTCCGCGTAAAAAACTCCCGAATAGGTCCCTACGTCTCCATGGCCAGCCCATCTCTTGGGCCTCCTCGACCAAATACCTAGGTGTTACCCTGGATAATAGGCTCAACTTCGAAAAACACATCACCACGGTGCGTAACCGCGCGGCCTTCTTTCTAGGCCGTCTCTCCCCCCTCCTGTGCGCGAGAAGTAAAATGTCCCTTAGAAATAAGGTGACACTTTACAAGACCGTGATCCGCCCCGTCATGACCTACGCCTCTGTTGTCTTCGCACACGCGCCCTCTTATCAACTGGATAAACTCCAAGTCATTCAAAACCGCTTCATCCGTAGAGCGGTAGACGCGCAATGGTATATGCGCAACTCGGACCTCCACTGCGACCTCGAGCTCCCCTCCATCCGTCAATTTATGAAGGATGCCTCGCGTAGGTACTTCGACTCTGCTCCCCACCACCCGAACCCGCTCGTGGTTCAAGCGGCGGACTATTCGACTGACCCGAACGGTCCGCCCCCCTTGCATAGGCGTCCTAGACACTTCTTGGATGATCCGGACGACCCCATTGCAGCCGTAGTATCGGCTGCCCTGGGGTCGCCCGGCCCACCTGACTCGTCTCCTAACACACATTCCGTTTTTGGTACTGGTCCGGGCCACCAGATTCGACATCCATTCCGACGATACAGAATGCGTCCTCGCCGGCGAGGACGTGGTCTCTTACGACCCTTAGGGTCACCCAGTTGATTGATAGGGCCCTAGGTCTTTCCCCGTCTGGGAGACCAGGGCAATTCGGTCAAATAATCAAACCAGTTGCCTAAATTAGCTAGGTTTAGGGTCCAGGCCTCTCCCCGGGATGCCCTGGACACAAGTCGATCTAATGATAGGGCTCTGGCGCGGGCCAGGGCACCTCTCTCCAAAAAGTGTCCTTCAGATGCCAATCAAGTGTAGGGTCCTCGTGAACTCTGGCCTCAGAGCTCCAGGACAATCAGGTCAAATAGTCACTCAGATTCATAGGGCTCATTTGTCCTTCCCCTCAGGGAGGTCTGGGCAAATTCGCTCTAAAAGTTTTAGCTAGGATGCCACCTGTGGCTAGGGCCCTAGGCACTCCCCGTCTGGGTTGCCAGGGCAGTTCGTTAGTCCAACTCTGGGCGACGGCTCAAGCCGAGGTTCGTGCCGTCTGAGGCGCCCTTGTGCTTGTCGCCCCAAAACCAAAACCAAAACCGCGGCCCAGCGCACTAGCGCTTGCCAAACGTCCGGTCAAGCTGTCCGAGGTCGTGTTCGACCAGCAGCTCAGTTAAAATTAAAAAAAAAAAAAAAAAAACGCCGCTAGGGTTACAGTCGTTCGCCGTACGCGTATCGGTTGACAGTATCGTGTTCGTGTGAGTTGTTTGTTTTGTATTGCTAGTTTGCAAGATGACCGGCCGCGGCAAGGGAGGAAAAGGTCTTGGGAAAGGTGGCGCCAAGCGTCACAGAAAAGTGCTTCGCGATAACATCCAGGGTATCACGAAGCCCGCCATCCGTCGTCTAGCGCGCAGAGGCGGTGTGAAACGTATCTCCGGTCTGATCTACGAAGAGACCAGAGGTGTGCTGAAGGTGTTCCTGGAGAACGTGATTCGCGACGCGGTCACATACACCGAGCACGCGAAGAGGAAGACCGTCACCGCTATGGACGTGGTCTACGCTCTGAAGCGTCAAGGCCGCACCCTATACGGTTTCGGAGGTTAAGTTATGCCGCTCTACCTGCTGCTGCGTCATTATTTCGTCCGTCGTGTACAAAAAAGGCCCTTTTCAGGGCCACATATGATTCAATATATACTTTTAAATCAAGCTACGAATGTTTCACAATGACGAAACTCAACACACAATAAGTCTTAATACACGCACACAATATATATACCTACAATACCTAACCTAACTAAACTAGAGAGAATGATTTCAATGTATTTATTATTATAAATGTAATGTGTTATGTACGCCGAACCTTAAGGCACACACACAAAATTATTATTTATCTCAAATCACGGATCGCTCTTGGTGTAGTTTTGGCTAACAGTTATTACTAACAACTTATTCTCAATTTCAATTACCAATACTGCTACTTATATATATTTAAATAATATTAGAAAAAGACATGAGCCGTTCGTTAGTTCTACAATACAATAAATTGTAAGAATGAGCGTATGTACCTATGTATTGAGACACGACTGAGGCGAGACATGCGACTGTATGCATGCGGAAGAAATTACCGCACAGGTAGGTGTGTATGCGATGTACATAATATTGTAATACAACATGCAATTTTATTGTAAGTAATCTTACTCGTTAACGAACACACATAATAATTTCTATATCAAAAAAATGGAATCGTTTAACTCTTACACTACGGCGTGAGTGCGATTGAACGGAATCTGGTAGAGCTGTTTTACGAGCGGCAAAATATCGACCTTTTAATACGATTAATTGGTTAAAATTTACATTGTTTTATGTGTATATAACGAAAACGATATCCTCGTCGTTTATTGCAGTACCAGGTGGGGGCTACTGGGGGCCACGAGCACCGGCCACCGCAACAGCATAGACAAAGATGGGGTCAAACTCACCAGCCCCAGCCTCAATCCACACATAGAGGACCACTGCCGCCAGGATTCCAGGGACCCTATGCGGCATTACCTCAATTTTTCCCCCGACCACTCACGGGACAACAAGGCAGCGCCCCGCAACAGGAACCCATCACCGCCCTGATGGGAGCCCTGGTGGGGCTGCTAGCAGCCATCGCAGCGGGGGAGAACCTCCAGCAAGCAGCGGTGAGAGGACTGGCCACTATTCAATATTTCTTCCATGGATAGTGGCCACACCAGGATCCTGTACTGGAATTGCGGAGGGGATCTCCCGCAGAAGAAAAACGACCTGCGGCTGCTAACCCAAGAGCAGAACGTTCACCTCATCCTGCTAGGGGAGACGATGTTGAAGCCAGCAACCGAATTTCGTCTCCCCAACTACACCACATATAGACACGACGAGATCTCTCCGAGAGGACGTGCCTACAGGGGCACGGCCGTCCTAGTCAGGAGAGACGTCGTGCACGAAGAACTGGAGCGGCTGGAGTTCGTCGATACACGGACGGTGGGGGTACGAACCAAAGTGGCCGGTAGAGAGACCAATATCTACGCCGGCTACAGACCCCCATCTGCAAACGTTGGACCATTCGACCCAGCCGACTTCAGAAGACTCTTCGGTGGTGGCTCCCCCACGTTGCTGGCCGCGGACCTGAACGCCAAGCACGTGGTGTGGGGGTCCACCCATATACGACCAGAAGGACGGGCGCTGTTAATGGAGTCAGAAAATCTAGGCTTCACAGTCATCGGTCCTGATTCGCCCACCAACATACCCACGAATCCCTCTCAGCGTGCCGACGTGTTGGACGTCTGCGCACACAAGGGGATCAGTGCACCCATCACCATCGAGACCCTACACGACTTGGATGGGATGCACCAACCCATCCTCATTACCATCGGAGCTCAGACGTCCTGCACCATGCCGAGGCCGACAAGGAGGAGGACGAATTGGGACCAGTACAGGGACGAACTGCAAACGCTGACGGTCGACATGCTGTCAACCGCGGAGGAAGTGGAGCAATGCGCGACAGCACTGACCGAAGCGATAACAGCCGCCCAAGAAGCCGCCACAACAGACGCACCGACCACACGAAGGCGTGAAGAACTCCCTCGAGACCTCAAAGCTCTGCGCAAGCACAAGCGCGAGCTAAGGCATCTGTGGACCCGAACCAGATGCCATAGGACCAAGAGGGAGTTGAACGCAGTGACCGAGAGGCTGTCAGAGAAAGTCAAGATCTGGAGAGGAGCCACCTGGGATGAGTGCATATCCCAGTGTGAAGAAGATAAGACCAATCTGTACAGCCTTAACCGCACCCTGACCCGCGCCAAGGAGTCTGTATGCCCCCTTCTTGACGCTGCGGGCAGGAGATGCTACTCAGCCGCCGACAGAGCCGAACTGCTGGCCGACCACCTAGCCAGCCAGTTCCAGCTGCACCCTATCCCCGATGAGGCCACGGATGAGACGAGAGAACACCACGCACGAGTAGAGGAGGAAGTCCGGGAGTACCTTCAGACGCCACCTCCTCCGCTGGGTGGAGACGACTTCATTTCCCCAGTGGAGGTAGTTCGAGCAGTGCGCAGTCTGAAGCTGAGGAAGGCTCCGGGTTACGACGGGATCCCAGTAGCCGCCCTCAAGCAGATGCCCGCCAGAGGGCTGGTGTGTCTAACCCGGCTCTTCAACGGCATCCTCCGGACCGGACACTTCCCCTCTATATGGAAGACTGGCAAGGTGATAGTCCTGCACAAACCAGGAAAGGATCGAAGATCACCTGCCAGTTACCGTCCCATCACATTACTGCCGCACGCCGCGAAGCTGTTCGAGCGCCTGCTGCTGCGAAGACTGCGCCCCCATATCACACTAAGGGAGGAGCAGTACGGGTTTCGCAGCCAGCACTCCACCACGCTTCAGCTCACGCGGGTGCTGCACTACCTTGCCAACGAGATGAACATGGGACGGTACTCAGTCGCCGTGTTTCTCGACATCGAAAAGGCCTTCGATAGGGTGTGGCACGAGGGCCTGATCCACAAGCTGGTGAAGACAACGGCGCCGCCAATGCTAATCAGTATCGTGGCGTCCTTCCTCGCCGATCGGCGCTTCTTCGTGTCCGTCGAACAAGCCTGTTCCGGACGCCGGCCGATTGCTGCGGGGGTCCCGCAAGGGAGCTGTCTATCACCAGTTCTCTACGCCGTGTACACCAACGACATCCCAGTCCTGGAAAACCGGCTTCCAGGGGAGCGGGATGTCATGCTCGCCCTGTTCGCCGACGACAGCGCCTTCTTCGCCTCGTCAACCCGACCAGCCATCGCCATTGGGAGGATCCAGAGAGTCCTCGACCTCCTCCCCGAGTGGCTCGACAGATGGCGTATGGCTGTCAACGTAGGCAAGACCACTGCGCTGTTGACCGGCCTCAAGCATACCAACAAGCTGCCCTCGCTGCAACTTCGAGGACAAGACGTCGAGTGGGAAAGCAGATGCAAGTACCTTGGCGTCACCATCGACCGGACCCTAAGCATGCGCCCGCACGTTGATCGCGCCGTCAACCAGGCCAAGGCCGCGCGCGCACTGCTACGTCCGGTCCTACACTCGAAGCTGCCGATCCGGACCAAATTGGGGATTTACAAAACCTACATCCGGACGAGGGCAACCTACGCCGCCCCATCATGGTACGCCCTATGCTCGGCCAGTCTGCGCAAGCGACTGCAAGCAGTTCAAAACATTGCCCTGAGGATGATCACCGGAGCTGGACGGTACGTGCGCAATGACGTTATCGCCAGGGACGTGAGGATCGAGACCATAGAAAAGTTTGTGGTGCGGCTAGCGCGGGGCATGTATGACCGCGCCGACAACAGTCCGCACCCTCACTTGAACAACATTGCCCCTCACCACGCACGTCCCCCTGACGCGCGTAACTGGAAGGCGCTCCCCCGTGATCTCCTCGCGACTGGCCCAGCCGAAGTTGAAGAGGAGGGCGTAACCATACAGACCACGAACACCACACCGGCACCGGCGGAGGTCGCTCGCCTGTCCCCTGACTCCTGAGTGACAGTGCTGAGCTCGACTGATACCGCGGTGCCCTGTGAAGATACCGGACTAGACCAAACAAACAACCACGAAGACCACAACCTGACGTCCAGGAGAGGGCTGCTGGAGAGCGCGAACATCGCCCCCCCCCCCCCCCCCCCCTGTAGATGACAAGGCGTGGACGGAAACAGAAGACGGACCTAGTAGAGGAAACAGAGAATCAATCGCGGACCCGGGTGCAGAATGCGCCCACCATCAAAAACTCCCTGGGGCTTGATGGCCCCAGCGTCCAGCCCGGGGAAACAGCGAGAGCTAGACCCCCGTACCTTATGCCTCTCACGGGGGCATAAGACGCCCCGCGATTCGATAGCGGTTTTTGGATCGTCATAGTTTGCGCGCATAGTTACTACGTTGAGTCGACCGTTGTCCTCCGTACTAACTATAACCCACTATCGTCGATCTACAGCTGTGCCGCCCCGCTTCGCCTGGCTGGGTCGCGCCACTGCATACGCAGTGACCCCTCCCCGCCACGCCCCACGGAGCGCAGCCGCGCAGCGTCAAGCCTCCGGGTGCGTGTTCCGCATTGGGTCTTGACTCCGCCCGCGTGCGTTGTAGTCGACCCGTGCGCGACAGCCCCACCACTGACAAGCCTCAGGGCGTGTGTTCCGCACCGAACTTCGACTCCGCCTATTGGCGCGAGGGTCATCTCGGGTGCGAGCCACGCCCCTTCTCATCGTGCTAACGTCGCTGCACCGGGCATTCGTGCCGGTCGAGTGCGCGACGTCGACATCAGCACACTCGGACCAACGCTCGACTGAATAGTCGCTTCGTGGTGAAGCGATAACTTCAGTGAGCAGTACCCGAGCCACCTCAACTCACCATCTCGTCCCGACCGTTCTACCCGCTATTGTGCTAACGGTACTAGCCGCACTATTGGTGTGTAGTGTCGCCGATCGCATTGACTGGGCCTTCCGTGGGGCAACCACGGATCTCACCTGGTCGGTGTTGCATCGCCCTCACACTAGGTGTAGGTTGGTGCGCAGTTGCACCCGTAGTACGTGTCGTATCAACATCATCATCATCATCAGCAGCCGGAATGTCTGACACCCAGTCAGATCGCCTCCCGCCTGTGCCCGCCCCGCAGCCGCGGAAGCCTAAATTCAAGAAGAAGAAGAGGAGCCCAGGAGATATTTACCACAAGGATAAGAAGCCGAAGCTGGGCTCGGCTTCCCCACCCACCCCGCAGACCGCCTCCGAGCCGAAACCAACCACCACGCTTCCACAAGCGATCCGCCCCGGAGGTGCGCCTCAACCGCAACGCCCGAGACAGGTGTCTCGGGCCACATCGCAGCCCTTTCATGAAAGGGCTCACGACCCACCGCCGACAGTGTCGCCTATACCATGGCCGCTGTCGCAGTACCTGCCGACATCCTCCGTGCCAGTTATTACCGCCACGGAGCTTACTACTCCTGCCCGACAATCAACGCCCCTACGATCCGACGAATCCGGTGATGATGCCGAGTTGTCGTCGGACGAAGAGGAGGAGCCGAGGCCACCTAGGCGTAGAAATACGCCCCCAGCGAGCCCCTCACCACCCCAGAAAGGCGGGTACATGACCCGCCCACCTGTGCCAACCCTACCACCGTCACCAGTATCGGCGCATCCAGCAACGCCGCAAAGGATGCCAGCCCTAGCCCGACGCGCCGACACTCCCCGCTCGGCGCCACTGCCCCCCTCCCCCGTGTGGGTGCAGGGCAGAGTACAGGCCTCTTCCCCGGAGGCTCCAACCCAATCGGCTCGAGGCGACAAGACCACAGGCATGGCCGAAATGTCTCTGTCGCTCGAGCAGAGAAGAAGTGGCCATATGCACTCGGACTCGACGTCATACGCGGCGTTTGAGTCCGGTGCAGCACCAGAGGCTGCCCCATCACCACCTGGACCAGCGCACCCACCGACCACCTACGCGTCGGTCACCAGTGCGCCCCCCCAGGCACGCACATACCCGTTGCGGACTACACAGTCCCAGCCCTCGAGAGGGGCGTCACCCAGGCCCAGCACCAGTGCTGTGCCAGCCAACACCACCACCGCCAGCACTCGTCAGACCACTGGTGGGTCTTACCCACCAATCACCATCGAGGAGCTGCCCGATTGGCCCAAGCACCTGGGGATACTCAGGAACCGCCTGGGCCACACACCAAATGTCAGGCCTCTGGATAAAGGCTTCAGGTTCTGGCCCAAGTCAACTGAAGAGTTCCGGACAATCCAGAGGTACTTCACCGAGGAGCAGGACAGGACGCCCAACCTGTCCTGGTACTGCTACTCGCTCCCGACCGAAAAGCCTGTGAAGGCGGCTGTATGGGGCCTGCCGCAAGGGACCGAGGGAGCGGTCATTGTGGCGGCCCTCAAGAACCTTGGGTTCCCCGCAATCTTCGCCCGGGCGCTTCCCACCAGGCCCGGGGCTACGAAAAACGTCTACCACCTCCAGCTGGAGCCGATGGGAAGGGACCAGCTGGAGAGGCTATTCAACACCACAGAACTCCTCAACATGCCTCGAGTGGTGTTCGAGGCATGGAAGGGGCGCACAACCATACCGCAATGTCACAGGTGCCAGCTGTTCGGGCACTCTTCGCTTCACTGTCACCGGGCGCAGAAATGCGTCAAGTGTGCAGGAGGCCATCCGGGCTCAGAGTGCACCAGGCCAGCAGAGGCGCCACTACTTTGCGCAAACTGCCGAGGGAGTCACGCCGCCAACAGCCGCGTGTGCCCCGTGCTTCGCCGGGAAGCGAGAAAAAGAAAAATTCAACTGCCCGGCGAACCCAGACCCATCCACCAGCAGCAGCAACCACCCGCGGCGAGGAGAGGCGCGCCACCTGCCCCCCGCGCGGATGACAGAGCTGCCATTCCACAGCGGCCTCGACAGACGCCAGCAGCTGCCCTACCTCCAAGGGCACAGCCAACGACCGCAATTACCGCCCACGAGCCCCGGCGTAGAAGTCGCAGGGGCAGAAGACGACGAGGGGGAAAGGTTAACAACCAGCCCCCTCCACTCCACCCCATCATGACGGAGAGAGCCACAGAAAGTGGCCCTACAGCAAGACCACACCCTCCCCCACTTCTGCCACCACACCTGGAGGCCGGCGGAGTCAGGCGAGGAGCTACTGTTGCCACGCAATCAGTGCCAGTCGCTCGATCAATAGCGACTGTAACGGCGACGGCAACCGTCTCGCAACCTTACTCAACAAGACCTGCGCCAACAGTGACGGTGATGCACGGCGCATCGCTCCAGCACCCGTCCCAGCACCTGCAGAGACATGGGCAGCAGCCGCGCCGGCCTCTGCAACTGATCGAGCCACCACCGGGACTTTCATATCGGCCTCACCCACACCAACCATTCTCCGGACCGGCGACTGACGCCCCTAGCCAGGAACCCATCGCCGCACTGGTGGGCGCCCTGGTAGGGCTGCTGACAGCTATCGCGGCCGGAGATGACCTGCGACAGGCAGCACAGAGGGGCCTGGCCGCTATCCAGTACTACTACGGATAGTGGCCCTCCAGGAGCCCCCCTCACCAACAACACTACCACATGCTGACTGCGGATGTCGCCACGCAGACGCCACACGAGAAGACGGACCAGAGCGATGAGAGGATTATGTGGATTCAATCATCAGTCACGGACCCCGGGCGCAGAATGCGCCCTAGAAAATAAATTCCCTGGGGCCTGATGGCCCCAGCGTCCAGCCCGGGGAAATAGCGTAATGCTCGAGCCCCGTACCTTGTGCCCTCCCCACAGGGGGCACGAGACGACCCCGTGATGATGATGATAGCGGTTTTTGGAGGACCGTCGTGTCGCTGCGAGCGGATTGCTTGAGACGCCCGAGCGATCTCGCATTCCTGCCGCCGATTCCGACCGTCTACAGCTGTGCTATCCCACCCCGTGGTTGGGAAGAGCCACCCCCTCGCGGTGACGCTCACCCTTCCACCCCCCGGGTGCCATTTCACGGCGATTGCCATCGCGAGTGCACGCGCGTTACGCAACTCCGTCGGTTGTTGCATCATTCGACGTCGAGTGCGCGACGCGCGCGAACCGCGCCCTTTTTCCAGTGCCGCGCCATTACACGGACGCTTTAGTTTAAGTGTTTGTGTTAAGTGTACGTTATTATCATACAATACCTTCCGTTATTGATCGGAAAGTGTTAGTTCTAAGTGTTTGTGTTAAGTGAACACGTTTATCATTATACATACCTTCCGATATTGATCGGAAAGTAGTTCCGCAGTGTTTAATTGTGCGCGCAGTTAGCCCCTCCGTCGTGGAGACGTGAGGACGGCTGCGCGCGCCTCTTCAACACTATCAGATTGTGCTACGACCGCGCTCGAAGGTCACAGGATAGTGCCGAGCTGCGGACGAGCTCCACCACGGTGGAGTATTAGCACGTATCGGTGCGTTCCTATTGTTTTGGTGTTTCGTGAGGGAAACACCAACGCATCGGATAACCTCCGGTAAGTCCAGTGTTTTATACTAAGCCGCGAGTGAAGTGATTGCCGTAGACCGATAGTAGTGAGTGAGCTGATCGCGGTTAGCTAGGCCTTGGACGGTACGCCGTCCATCTCACCCGGCTGGCCGCTTGAATCGCCCCCGCTGTCGGTCGACGCGTTAGGCGCGACGGGATCCACACTCTGTGGTCAAGTGTAAACCAGTGCCTTACTACTCATATCGGAAAAAGTTTTTTTGTTTTATTTTTCCGTGTTACTTTGAACCGCTACCATGCCGCACTTGAACTTCCCAATTGCGTGTTGCGGTAAACACTATCCATTCGAGTACGACTCGATGGACGAGTCAGACCCACTGGTTTATAAACCAAATTTTCCCCCACCTAAATTCACGGGAAAAAGTAGGAAATACTGGTCGCGAACGCTCAACGACTGGCTAAAGGACGAGCTTTCGAAGCGGAATAGTGGTCTATCCCACACTCCGGAACTCGACCCGATGGCCGGCGGGATTGAGCAGCACCAGCTACGCTCACAAGGCGACCATGGCAGGGAGGTTTTAATTCTCCCCGTCAACAAACTAACCAAACTAGACTCGGGCAAGTATAAACCATTCACCTCCTCTAGTGAAACCACACTCCCCCCGCACGCGGCATGCAGCTCACGCAGAGGTGCGGAGCACGAGGCAGCGTACCCAGCGGGCGTGCGAGCCCATTCACCGCCGGGGCAATATTCATCATCATCATCTTCAGCGGCGGAAGATGATGAGGAAGTAAGCTCCGAGAGTTATTATTACCAGGACGAAGATGATAGACCATTGTCGAGGAGTGACCAGGGTAGCTCAACGGTCTACCCCCCTCGCCTTACCCACCAGGAATCCACCGAGCCGCCCCTGTTGCCACCAGAAGTACAACCCAGTACGAGTGTGAGCGCAGCGGGAGCGGACGCGGGAAAGTGCCGTACATCTACGAGTACCACCGAGGTGGACCAATTTCCAATCCCCCCTGGGGGGATAAAAAATATAAAAGTGAGTATCGTTAGCAGGCATTCCGACCCCACGCCGAGCGCAGTGCTTGAGGAGGAGCGTATGGTTGCCGCCCCCTCGCCCGCCCGCATAACGGAAGCCGCCGTACCACCAACCCTCTCCTATGCAGCTATGGTCAGCACGTCGCCGCCCGCGCGCCCTACTCAGGCGCCGCCGTCGCCGCGACCGGAAACCAGCGCTGCAAACACCCAGGCTCACCAGAGGGCGAAATCATTTCCGCCCATTACTATAGACCACCTACCAAACTGGCCGGTCCACCTAGGTGTGATGCGACACCGGCTAGGACAGGTAATAAACGCTACCCCACTCGGCAAAGGATTGAGAATCAAACCCAAGTCGGAAGAAGAAAATCAAATAGTACGTAACTACCTCACCGAGCTCCAGGCATCGTCCCCCCAGGTGAGCTGGTGGGGATACGGACTGGAGTCGGAGAAACCGGTCAAGGTGGCCCTGTGGGGGCTGCCGCTGGGCACCGAGGAGGAGACTATTTGCGCCGCTCTCCGCGACCTCGGGTTCCCGGTAAGGTTTGCTCACGCCCTCCCCACTAGGCAGGGCACATCCAAAAATACCTATCACCTCCAATTTGACGCCATGAGCGGGGCTCAATTGGAGAAATTATTCTCAATTAAGTCACTACTTAATATGCCCAGGGTGGTACTCGAGGCCTGGAGGGGGAAGACGACAGTGCCACAGTGCCACCGATGCCAAAAATTCGGCCACTCCTCCTATAACTGTCACCGCCCCCGTAAGTGCCTTCACTGTGCAGGGCCGCACGCAGGGGCTCAGTGCCAGTTAGCTCCAGACGCGCCTTTACTGTGCGCGAATTGCCAAGGGGCGCACGCGGCGAACAGTCGACAGTGCGCCGTGTTCCGTAGGGAGGCGCGGAGGAGGAAAATCCACCTCCCCGGGGATCAGCGCCCCCCCCCATCACCACTGCAACCACGGAGGGCAGGGGCACAGCCCCCGCCAGCTACAAGGCAAGGTATGCGCCCCCCCCTAATAAGAGCGACGCACCGGCCTCAAACAGCCACATGCATGGCCCCACCGCCCCAGGAGCGGAGTGGAAGGCCAGGGCAGTTGCCTTCACAGGCGATCCAGAGCCCCACCACTCTCCGCCCGCCGGCTAACCCTCCCACGTCGAGGACAAACCAGCGGGCGAGACCTATCGGTAGCGGAGGAGGAGGGGCAAGCTGTACCAGCCGGCCCTTATCCGCCCCCCTACCCCCCCACCTTGCCCCTCTTCCCCGCGTGCATGTACAGTCTCCGGCGAGTGACTCCCCCAGGCGCAAGCGCAGGGGAAGGCCGCGGAGGAGGAGGCAAACGCGTTCAGCTACCCCTGCAGAAGGTCGAGGCGAGGGGCAATCGTCAGGCCTGGTAGTTGACGCTGGTCTACCGGGGCAGCAGACTGCCCCGGCTCCCCCTTTCCCCGTTATCCCTGCTTCCTGTTACCAGGAAGCTTCACAAGGACAGCCCCAGTGCTTAGACCAAGCGAGCAGTGCCCTTCCTCCGCGACCGGACTCGAGGGCGCGCCCTAGGTCGGCTACGCACGAGGGCACCAACCCCAGGGCATCCACAGCCATCACGACCACATTGACCACGTGGTCGCGTTCAAGGGCACCGACCACGTGTGTCTCAATCATGCACGGGGCGCCGATAGTCAATACTCAAAGTGCCCCGCCTAACCACTCTGACTTACATTACAATCAGTACAAGCACAATAATACCAGACCACCGCCCGGCTTAGAGCCGCGGCATTATAAAGACACAAACTTTCACCCACCTTCTGAAATTCCAGAAACCAGCGGTGCAGCCAGCCAAGAGATGCTCGCTGCCTTGACCGAGGCCATGGTGGGCCTCCTCGCAGCCATAGCCGCCGGAGAAAACCTCCGTGAAGCGGCGGCGCGCGGTCTGGCAGCCATCCAGCGGCTGCACCATCATTAAAACACTCAACCAACAACAAGTAAAGGGGGGGGGGTTCATGTGTTAGCTCAGGAGGGCGCACAGCCTCCCCCCCTGTTCCTGATGGCCCAGGCGCGGCCCTGGCCCCCACACAGCGGTGAGAGGGCGCTACCAGAGGCAGCCCTTTGGGAGGCAGCCCGTGCCCTCTCCGCGACTTGGGGAGCGGTCGCCCGGGCTAGATGGGTTCTAGTCCGCCCCTCCCCTGCCGGACAGCGTTTCCCCGGGGGCGGCTACCCTTAAGCCGCCCCCCCCACCACACGGGACCACAACCACCAACCCCACGGGACTTGCAAGCGGCACTAAATCTACATGTTAACCATAAAACCAATCAACCAAATCAAACCAACCAAACAAATCATACCAATCAAACCATCAACACACAAGCACTGCTCACGGGAGATAAATGAAGACCGAAGAAGCGGCGGCTAAACCATTGAGGAAGAGATGCGAGCTGGCGGATAGACGGCAATCATGCTGCTGCGGTGTAACTGCGCGATGAGGCCTGTTGAAGCTATCGTATCGTGACCATCGGCGTTCACCCGAACGCCGAGACGAAGAAGAAGAAGATGAGATTCCCGGGGACCTAAGAGTCCCTGCGCCCAGCCCCAAGATGAGGTGCTACCTCAGACGGTACCCTACTCCGCCCCGCAGGGGCGGAGCAGACGACACACGATACGATACGCGGTTTTTGGACCGTCGTGTCGCTGCGAGCGGATTGCTTGAGACGCCCGAGCGATCTCGCATTCCTGCCGCCGATTCCGACCGTCTACAGCTGTGCTATCCCACCCCGTGGTTGGGAAGAGCCACCCCCTCGCGGTGACGCTCACCCTTCCACCCCCCGGGTGCCATTTCACGGCGATTGCCATCGCGAGTGCACGCGCGTTACGCAACTCCGTCGGTTGTTGCATCATTCGACGTCGAGTGCGCGACGCGCGCGAACCGCGCCCTTTTTCCAGTGCCGCGCCATTACACGGACGCTTTAGTTTAAGTGTTTGTGTTAAGTGTACGTTATTATCATACAATACCTTCCGTTATTGATCGGAAAGTGTTAGTTCTAAGTGTTTGTGTTAAGTGAACACGTTTATCATTATACATACCTTCCGATATTGATCGGAAAGTAGTTCCGCAGTGTTTAATTGTGCGCGCAGTTAGCCCCTCCGTCGTGGAGACGTGAGGACGGCTGCGCGCGCCTCTTCAACACTATCAGATTGTGCTACGACCGCGCTCGAAGGTCACAGGATAGTGCCGAGCTGCGGACGAGCTCCACCACGGTGGAGTATTAGCACGTATCGGTGCGTTCCTATTGTTTTGGTGTTTCGTGAGGGAAACACCAACGCATCGGATAACCTCCGGTAAGTCCAGTGTTTTATACTAAGCCGCGAGTGAAGTGATTGCCGTAGACCGATAGTAGTGAGTGAGCTGATCGCGGTTAGCTAGGCCTTGGACGGTACGCCGTCCATCTCACCCGGCTGGCCGCTTGAATCGCCCCCGCTGTCGGTCGACGCGTTAGGCGCGACGGGATCCACACTCTGTGGTCAAGTGTAAACCAGTGCCTTACTACTCATATCGGAAAAAGTTTTTTTTTTTTTTTTTTTTTTTTTTTTTTTTTTTTTTTTTTTTTTTTTGTTTTATTTTTCCGTGTTACTTTGAACCGCTACCATGCCGCACTTGAACTTCCCAATTGCGTGTTGCGGTAAACACTATCCATTCGAGTACGACTCGATGGACGAGTCAGACCCACTGGTTTATAAACCAAATTTTCCCCCACCTAAATTCACGGGAAAAAGTAGGAAATACTGGTCGCGAACGCTCAACGACTGGCTAAAGGACGAGCTTTCGAAGCGGAATAGTGGTCTATCCCACACTCCGGAACTCGACCCGATGGCCGGCGGGATTGAGCAGCACCAGCTACGCTCACAAGGCGACCATGGCAGGGAGGTTTTAATTCTCCCCGTCAACAAACTAACCAAACTAGACTCGGGCAAGTATAAACCATTCACCTCCTCTAGTGAAACCACACTCCCCCCGCACGCGGCATGCAGCTCACGCAGAGGTGCGGAGCACGAGGCAGCGTACCCAGCGGGCGTGCGAGCCCATTCACCGCCGGGGCAATATTCATCATCATCATCTTCAGCGGCGGAAGATGATGAGGAAGTAAGCTCCGAGAGTTATTATTACCAGGACGAAGATGATAGACCATTGTCGAGGAGTGACCAGGGTAGCTCAACGGTCTACCCCCCTCGCCTTACCCACCAGGAATCCACCGAGCCGCCCCTGTTGCCACCAGAAGTACAACCCAGTACGAGTGTGAGCGCAGCGGGAGCGGACGCGGGAAAGTGCCGTACATCTACGAGTACCACCGAGGTGGACCAATTTCCAATCCCCCCTGGGGGGATAAAAAATATAAAAGTGAGTATCGTTAGCAGGCATTCCGACCCCACGCCGAGCGCAGTGCTTGAGGAGGAGCGTATGGTTGCCGCCCCCTCGCCCGCCCGCATAACGGAAGCCGCCGTACCACCAACCCTCTCCTATGCAGCTATGGTCAGCACGTCGCCGCCCGCGCGCCCTACTCAGGCGCCGCCGTCGCCGCGACCGGAAACCAGCGCTGCAAACACCCAGGCTCACCAGAGGGCGAAATCATTTCCGCCCATTACTATAGACCACCTACCAAACTGGCCGGTCCACCTAGGTGTGATGCGACACCGGCTAGGACAGGTAATAAACGCTACCCCACTCGGCAAAGGATTGAGAATCAAACCCAAGTCGGAAGAAGAAAATCAAATAGTACGTAACTACCTCACCGAGCTCCAGGCATCGTCCCCCCAGGTGAGCTGGTGGGGATACGGACTGGAGTCGGAGAAACCGGTCAAGGTGGCCCTGTGGGGGCTGCCGCTGGGCACCGAGGAGGAGACTATTTGCGCCGCTCTCCGCGACCTCGGGTTCCCGGTAAGGTTTGCTCACGCCCTCCCCACTAGGCAGGGCACATCCAAAAATACCTATCACCTCCAATTTGACGCCATGAGCGGGGCTCAATTGGAGAAATTATTCTCAATTAAGTCACTACTTAATATGCCCAGGGTGGTACTCGAGGCCTGGAGGGGGAAGACGACAGTGCCACAGTGCCACCGATGCCAAAAATTCGGCCACTCCTCCTATAACTGTCACCGCCACCGTAAGTGCCTTCACTGTGCAGGGCCGCACGCAGGGGCTCAGTGCCAGTTAGCTCCAGACGCGCCTTTACTGTGCGCGAATTGCCAAGGGGCGCACGCGGCGAACAGTCGACAGTGCGCCGTGTTCCGTAGGGAGGCGCGGAGGAGGAAAATCCACCTCCCCGGGGATCAGCGCCCCCCCCCATCACCACTGCAACCACGGAGGGCAGGGGCACAGCCCCCGCCAGCTACAAGGCAAGGTATGCGCCCCCCCCTAATAAGAGCGACGCACCGGCCTCAAACAGCCACATGCACGGCCCCACCGCCCCAGGAGCGGAGTGGAAGGCCAGGGCAGTTGCCTTCACAGGCGATCCAGAGCCCCACCACTCTCCGCCCGCCGGCTAACCCTCCCATGTCGAGGACAAACCAGCGGGCGAGACCTATCGGTAGCAGAGGAGGAGGGGCAAGCTGTACCAGCCGGCCCTTATCCGCCCCCCTACCCCCCCACCTTGCCCCTCTTCCCCGCGTGCATGTACAGTCTCCGGCGAGTGACTCCCCCAGGCGCAAGCGCAGGGGAAGGCCGCGGAGGAGGAGGCAAACGCGTTCAGCTACCCCTGCAGAAGGTCGAGGCGAGGGGCAATCGTCAGGCCTGGTAGTTGACGCTGGTCTACCGGGGCAGCAGACTGCCCCGGCTCCCCCTTTCCCCGTTATCCCTGCTTCCTGTTACCAGGAAGCTTCACAAGGACAGCCCCAGTGCTTAGACCAAGCGAGCAGTGCCCTTCCTCCGCGACCGGACTCGAGGGCGCGCCCTAGGTCGGCTACGCACGAGGGCACCAACTCCAGGGCATCCACAGCCATCACGACCACATTGACCACGTGGTCGCGTTCAAGGGCACCGACCACGTGTGTCTCAATCATGCACGGGGCGCCGATAGTCAATACTCAAAGTGCCCCGCCTAACCACTCTGACTTACATTACAATCAGTACAAGCACAATAATACCAGACCACCGCCCGGCTTAGAGCCGCGGCATTATAAAGACACAAACTTTCACCCACCTTCTGAAATTCCAGAAACCAGCGGTGCAGCCAGCCAAGAGATGCTCGCTGCCTTGACCGAGGCTATGGTGGGCCTCCTCGCAGCCATAGCCGCCGGAGAAAACCTCCGTGAAGCGGCGTCGCGCGGTCTGGCAGCCATCCAGCGGCTGCACCATCATTAAAACACTCAACCAACAACAAGTAAAGGGGGGGGGGTTCATGTGTTAGCTCAGGAGGGCGCACAGCCTCCCCCCCTGTTCCTGATGGCCCAGGCGCGGCCCTGGCCCCCACACAGCGGTGAGAGGGCGCTACCAGAGGCAGCCCTTTGGGAGGCAGCCCGTGCCCTCTCCGCGACTTGGGGAGCGGTCGCCCGGGCTAGATGGGTTCTAGTCCGCCCCTCCCCTGCCGGACAGCGTTTCCCCGGGGGCGGCTACCCTTAAGCCGCCCCCCCCCACCACACGGGACCACAACCACCAACCCCACGGGACTTGCAAGCGGCACTAAATCTACATGTTAACCATAAAACCAATCAACCAAATCAAACCAATCAAACCAACCAAACAAATCATACCAATCAAACCATCAACACACAAGCACTGCTCACGGGAGATAAATGAAGACCGAAGAAGCGGCGGCTGAACCATTGAGGAAGAGATGCGAGCTGGCGGATCGACGGCAATCATGCTGCTGCGGTGTAACTGCGCGATGAGGCCTGTTGAAGCTATCGTATCGTGACCATCGGCGTTCACCCGAACGCCGAGACGAAGAAGAAGAAGATGAGATTCCCGGGGACCTAAGAGTCCCTGCGCCCAGCCCCAAGATGAGGTGCTACCTCAGACGGTACCCTACTCCGCCCCGCAGGGGCGGAGCAGACGACACACGATACGATACGCGGTTTTTTAAATTCACATAAATCCAACGCTGTTAAACCTCAACAGGTCCGTCACCAGTGAGACGAGCGTCGCGTGTGATTTATTTTGTGAAAAACATCAATAAGAAGCAATGGCAGACACCGCAGTAGCAGCAGAAGCTCCCGCACCGGCGACACCCGCGAAGAAACCGAAGGCGTCCGCCGCCGCCGGTGGCGCTAAGAAGCCGAAAGCTAAGCCCACGCACCCGAAGACATCCGAGATGGTGAACAGCGCCATCAAGGAGCTGAAAGAGCGCAGCGGGTCATCGTTGAAGGCGATCAAGAAATACATCGCGGCCCAGTACAAGGTGGACGCTGAAAAATTGGCGCCGTTCATCAGAAAGTATCTGAAGAGCGCAGTCGAGTCCGGAGCGCTGATCCAGACCAAGGGCAAGGGGGCTTCGGGCAGTTTCAAGCTCGAGTCGAAATCCTCCGGTTCGAAGAAACCCGCCGGCGGCGCGAGCAAGGCATCCGGCAAGGCCGAGAAGAAAGAGACTCCCGCCAAGTCGAAGAAGGCCGCCGCCGCCGCAGCTCCCGCCGCCGGCAGGGGCAGGAAGGCAGCCGCCGCCGCGGCCGCCTCGCCCGCCAAGTCGAAGCCCTCGGCCGCGACGAAGGACAAGAAGGCCGCCGCAGCGAAGAAAAAGCCCGCCGCCGCCGCCGCCGCGAAGAAAGCCTCCGCCCCGGCCAAGGGGAAGAGCGCCGCCGCACCGAAAGCGAAGAAGACCGCCAAGCCTCCCACCAAGAAGCCGAAAGCTCCCAAGCCGAAGAGGGCGGCCGCCACCCCGACCAAGAAGGCCGCCGCGAAGAAGGCATCTGCCTCCAAGAAGTAAGTGAGCAGTGCTTGCGGTGTTGTGTTTGTGCTGTCCTGTCAGTCAGCCGATGGATTATGGCTTATCGTGTGAGCCACAGCCACCGACGACGACGACGACCTAGCCAAGCCAACCTGCAACGCTGCTTGCAAGCTTCCGAAGCGTGGGGTCGAACGAAACGTCCCGCAAAAAGCCCTTTTCAGGGCTAACATATCATTCTAAACACAAACGATGTTTAGTTTCTCCAGACGAAACAACACACACTATGTCTATGTCTATGTCTCTCGTCGTAACACTAGAACCACTATCTGCATAGGCAGAGGCAATCAATCGTTCGATTAATTAATTACCAAATAACTACAACATGATATGAAAAATGAATCCTTCCCATCCTCCTCTTCCTTAATTCCGTTTCGCCCGACTGCCCGACTCTACTTATGTACTTACAATTAATTAATTAGGCTCTTTTAACTTCTATCTTTAATCTATCTGCCTGAGTACATACATACTGCACTACTAACAATACTGTATGTAACTGTAAGCAATGAGCGACGACACGCTCCGAGAGAGAGATAGAGAGGCGAAGCTCGGTTTTGTGTATACGGCGCGGTGGAGCGGGGCGCTCCTATAAATATACAAAAATCTGGTGCGTTGAGAATAGTCTGCGCTCAGCTAACATTACGTACGGTCAACACCGGTGCGTGTTATTATTATCGAATCATATTAATCTTTTGTTGTAATCGACAATGTCGGGACGTGGTAAAGGTGGTAAAGTGAAGGGAAAGGCAAAGTCCCGTTCTAATCGTGCCGGACTCCAGTTCCCCGTCGGTCGTATCCATCGACTTTTGCGCAACGGCAACTATGCGGAGCGCGTCGGTGCCGGTGCGCCCGTGTACCTGGCCGCCGTGATGGAATACCTAGCGGCTGAGGTTCTCGAGTTGGCCGGTAACGCGGCGAGGGACAACAAGAAGACCAGGATCATCCCGCGTCATTTGCAACTGGCGATCAGGAACGACGAGGAGTTGAACAAGCTACTCTCGGGCGTCACGATCGCACAGGGTGGTGTGCTGCCCAACATCCAGGCCGTGCTCCTGCCCAAGAAGACCGAGAAGAAGGCGTAAAGTGCCTCCTCCTCCTCCTCCTCGTCACCCACCTGCGTGTGTATCCGCGCATCAAACGGCCCTTTTCAGGGCCACAATATATTTCATTTGTGTTTCACTAACGCGCTACTAGAGATAATCTAGTTGTGAACGAACATATTGTTTCACCACAAGAAACCATCACTAAAGTCTTTTAAACGTCTATAAATAACTTAGTAGGAAAGCAAGCAAGCAAGCAAGCATGTTATAGTTTTAACTAGTAGCTGTATATCGATAGAAAGAAAGAAGAAGATATATGGGTAAACTTAAGAAATATCTTATATATATTACCATCATCATAATCAAACAAGAGAGAAAAAGAACAACATTACAATATATATCAGTGAAGAAAAAAAAAAAAAAACTACATAGTAAACATCTAAATATAAGTAGTAGCATTTTTTTTTTTTTTCCTGACGTTCATTCCTTCGCTCTCTCTCCCTGCCCCGCGACCCTCCCCTTGGTTGAGAGACGGAGAGGGGAGACGTCGAGTGTTGCCGTCTCTTTCTGTCGGTACGCGTCATTGGAGGACGCCAGAGGGGAGTGCTCGCGTCGAGGTGGTAGAGCCCCGATCGGTGTCTTGAATAAAAGCGGAAATACGAAAAAATACGACCACATTCGCTGACTAACAGCCGATCTTGTAGTACGTTTCGTTTACCCGTACCCGTATAGCTAACAATGCCGCCCAAAGCTAGCGGTAAGGCCGCCAAGAAGTCCGGCAAGGCGCAGAAGAACATCTCTAAGACCGATAAGAGAAAGAAGAAGCACAAGAGGAAGGAGAGCTACGCCATCTACATCTACAAGGTGCTCAAGCAAGTCCACCCCGACACCGGTATCTCGAGCAAGGCCATGTCCATCATGAACTCTTTCGTGAACGACATCTTCGAGCGCATCGCCGCCGAGGCGTCACGTCTCGCACACTACAACAAGCGCTCCACCATCACTTCGAGGGAGGTTCAGACGTCCGTGAGGCTCCTGCTGCCCGGCGAGCTCGCCAAGCACGCCGTCAGCGAGGGTACCAAGGCCGTCACCAAGTACACCAGCTCCAAGTGAGAAGTGTGAAGGAGACGTTACGTCGCGCGCCGTACGTTAGACGGCACGCAACGCACAAAATAAAAGGCCCTTTTCAGGGCCACAAAACTTATCGAACACTGTATAACGCAAGTTATAGTTTCCGTTTGATACAACACTTAATGTCATACAAGAGTCTCATGAATTACTTCATAATATGTAATTAGCTTTTTGATTAGATACGAATAGATAGAAGAACGAAAAGCTCTATAAATAACTCTACCTAAGTGCATGCACTACTCAACACACACGTGTAATTTACTCAAATGTTATTAGCTGGCTGGCTCGTTCGTTACCATACCTTGCCTAAGCTAAGCTAAGACATGGAGAAAAAAAAAAAAAAAAAATTACTATAGTATTAACGGATATAATGGGTAGTAGAGTATGTATGTATTAGGTACAGATTTTGATATTACTACATAAGTTAGTTTTACATATAAATACAGAACAAAATAATTTAATGATAGATGAACATTAAATACGTACATACATATGTTCTACTTACACATAAAATACAATAAATAGAGAGAAAACGGATAACGCCGCGCTACGTGCGAGTGCGAGCGAGAGGTCGTATTGATTGTGTATAAATAAAGGGAGGCGAACAGTGAATTTTTTGAACATTCGTGCATCGTCGTTCGTTCGCGCCGCGCGTCCTATTTCGCGTTTATTTAGTCAGTCAGTCAGTCAGTCGGTTAGTTAGTTTCGTTGTTGTTTGTTCGCAATGGCACGTACCAAGCAGACCGCTCGTAAATCCACCGGTGGTAAGGCGCCGCGCAAGCAGCTCGCCACCAAGGCGGCTCGCAAGAGCGCGCCCGCCACCGGAGGCGTCAAGAAACCCCATCGCTACAGGCCCGGAACCGTAGCTCTACGTGAGATCCGTCGCTACCAGAAGAGCACCGAGCTGTTGATTCGCAAGCTGCCGTTCCAGCGTCTGGTGCGTGAGATCGCGCAAGACTTCAAGACCGACCTGCGTTTCCAGAGCTCCGCCGTGATGGCGCTCCAGGAGGCCAGCGAGGCTTACCTGGTCGGTCTGTTCGAAGACACCAACCTTTGCGCCATTCACGCGAAGCGCGTCACCATTATGCCTAAGGACATACAATTGGCGCGCAGAATCAGGGGTGAGCGCGCCTAAGAAGCGAGCGATCCGTTCTCCATCGCCGTTTAGCGTTACAAAAAAAAAAAAAAAAGGCCCTTTTCAGGGCCACATACATTTCATGATTAGCAAATTATATAATATATCAAGTTTCACATTCTGATACACAACACAACTAAGTCTAAATCATAATAATTTAATAAACACTTAATCTCATTATAATCGGGACTTATTACATGGTTCGTGAAATAGTTTTTTTTTTTTTAATATATATATAATATAAACTATAACTATATACGGTATAGGTTGTCTTGTTAGAAAACAAAGAATATATGTTTACAATACTTAATACATCAATAAGTAACAACAAGTCTTATTATACCTATGTAAGGTTCATACATACATGCTTATTTTAAAACAAACCTAACTCAGGTTCAGTTTTTTTTTTTTATTATAATATATTCGGCTTGCAAACCACTACGATTATTATTATTATTATCATCATCATCGCCTCGCCTCCCCCCCTCTCCCGTACCTTACCTTACCCCGTGTTATTCCGCCAGCCCTCTCTAACAAGCTCCGTCTCATCCACGCGCAATTTTTGTATAAATATAAGCGAAAGCCGCGCCGCTAGGGTTACAGTCGTTCGCCGTACGCGTATCGGTTGACAGTATCGTGTTCGTGTGAGTTGTTAGTTAGTTACAGTTTGCAAGATGACCGGCCGCGGCAAGGGAGGAAAAGGTCTTGGGAAAGGTGGCGCCAAGCGTCACAGAAAAGTGCTTCGCGATAACATCCAGGGTATCACGAAGCCCGCCATCCGTCGTCTAGCGCGCAGAGGCGGTGTGAAACGTATCTCCGGTCTGATCTACGAAGAGACCAGAGGTGTGCTGAAGGTGTTCCTGGAGAACGTGATTCGCGACGCGGTCACATACACCGAGCACGCGAAGAGGAAGACCGTCACCGCTATGGACGTGGTCTACGCTCTGAAGCGTCAGGGCCGCACCCTATACGGTTTCGGAGGTTAAGTTATGCCGCTCTACCTGCTGCTGCGTCATTATTTCGTCCGTCGTGTACAAAAAAGGCCCTTTTCAGGGCCACATATGATTCAATATATACTTTTAAATCAAGCTACGAATGTTTCACAATGACGAAACTCAACACAATAAGTCTAATATACGCACACAATATACATATACCAGTAACCTAACCTAACCTAACTAAAGAGAGATAATGATTTCAATGTATTCATTATTATAAATGTAATGTTATGTAGGTACGCCGAATCTTAAGGCACACACGCAAAATTATTTATCTCATCACGGATCGCTCTTGGTGTAGTTTTGGCTAACAGTTATTACTAACAACTTATTCTCAATTTCAATTACCAATACTGCTATATATATATATATATATATATATTTAAATAATATGAGAAAAAGACATGAGCCGTTCGTTAGTTCTACAATACAATAAATTTATTGTAAGAATGAGCGTATGTATGTATTGAGACACCTCTGCGAGACATGCGACTGTATGTATGCATGCGGAAGAAATTATCGCACACCTGTGCGATGTACATAATGTTGTAATACAACATGCAATTTTATTGTAAGTAATCTTACTCGTTAACGAACACACATAATAATTTCTATATCAAAAAATGGAATCGTTTAACTCTTACACTACGGCGTGAGTGCGATTGAACGGAATCTGGTAGAGCTGTTTTACGAGCGGCAAAATATCGACCTTTTAATACGATAAATTGGTTAAAATTTACATTGTTTTATGTGTATATAACGAAAACGATATCCTCGTCGTTTATTTATCTTGTAAAACGAGTGAAATCTGTTGATTTTATAGAGAAATTTCAATTTTAAACACGAGCCGAGCTAGTCGGCGCCGCGAGCGACGCGATTAAATACGTTTAGCTCTCTATCTGATCACTATGGAAGCCATTTGATATGGGGGAAATGTGACCACGTTCAAAATATATCAAAATTAACAATGCGAGATGGTGGTGTAATACTGAAATCATGAAAAAACATTATTTAATCAGATTGATGTTAGTGAAAAGTCACGAGCGTTGTTACGAGAAATCGTATATCGGCTGTGGTGTTCTCTTTACGGTTAAGAATAAAATCAGACCCTGCCAGTTGGCGCGGATTTGTTTGTTTAAATTCACATAAATCCAACGCTGTTAAACCTCAACAGGTCCGTCATCAGTGAGACGAGCGTCGCGTGTGATTTATTTTGTGAAAAACATCAATAAGAAGCAATGGCAGACACCGCAGTAGCAGCAGAAGCTCCCGCACCGGCGACACCCGCGAAGAAACCGAAGGCGTCCGCCGCCGCCGGTGGCGCTAAGAAGCCGAAAGCTAAGCCCACGCACCCGAAGACATCCGAGATGGTGAACAGCGCCATCAAGGAGCTGAAAGAGCGCAGCGGGTCATCGTTGAAGGCGATCAAGAAATACATCGCGGCCCAGTACAAGGTGGACGCTGAAAAATTGGCGCCGTTCATCAGAAAGTATCTGAAGAGCGCAGTCGAGTCCGGAGCGCTGATCCAGACCAAGGGCAAGGGGGCTTCGGGCAGTTTCAAGCTCGAGTCGAAATCCTCCGGTTCGAAGAAACCCGCCGGCGGCGCGAGCAAGGCATCCGGCAAGGCCGAGAAGAAAGAGACTCCCGCCAAGTCGAAGAAGGCCGCCGCCGCCGCAGCTCCCGCCGCCGGCAGGGGCAGGAAGGCAGCCGCCGCCGCGGCCGCCTCGCCCGCCAAGTCGAAGCCCTCGGCCGCGACGAAGGACAAGAAGGCCGCCGCAGCGAAGAAAAAGCCCGCCGCCGCCGCCGCCGCGAAGAAAGCCTCCGCCCCGGCCAAGGGGAAGAGCGCCGCCGCACCGAAAGCGAAGAAGACCGCCAAGCCTCCCACCAAGAAGCCGAAAGCTCCCAAGCCGAAGAGGGCGGCCGCCACCCCGACCAAGAAGGCCGCCGCGAAGAAGGCATCTGCCTCCAAGAAGTAAGTGAGCAGTGCTTGCGGTGTTGTGTTTGTGCTGTCCTGTCAGTCAGCCGATGGATTATGGCTTATCGTGTGAGCCACAGCCACCGACGACGACGACGACCTAGCCAAGCCAACCTGCAACGCTGCTTGCAAGCTTCCGAAGCGTGGGGTCGAACGAAACGTCCCGCAAAAAGCCCTTTTCAGGGCTAACATATCATTCTAAACACAAACGATGTTTAGTTTCTCCAGACGAAACAACACACACTATGTCTATGTCTATGTCTCTCGTCGTAACACTAGAACCACTATCTGCATAGGCAGAGGCAATCAATCGTTCGATTAATTAATTACCAAATAACTACAACATGATATGAAAAATGAATCCTTCCCATCCTCCTCTTCCTTAATTCCGTTTCGCCCGACTGCCCGACTCTACTTATGTACTTACAATTAATTAATTAGGCTCTTTTAACTTCTATCTTTAATCTATCTGCCTGAGTACATACATACTGCACTACTAACAATACTGTATGTAACTGTAAGCAATGAGCGACGACACGCTCCGAGAGAGAGATAGAGAGGCGAAGCTCGGTTTTGTGTATACGGCGCGGTGGAGCGGGGCGCTCCTATAAATATACAAAAATCTGGTGCGTTGAGAATAGTCTGCGCTCAGCTAACATTACGTACGGTCAACACCGGTGCGTGTTATTATTATCGAATCATATTAATCTTTTGTTGTAATCGACAATGTCGGGACGTGGTAAAGGTGGTAAAGTGAAGGGAAAGGCAAAGTCCCGTTCTAATCGTGCCGGACTCCAGTTCCCCGTCGGTCGTATCCATCGACTTTTGCGCAACGGCAACTATGCGGAGCGCGTCGGTGCCGGTGCGCCCGTGTACCTGGCCGCCGTGATGGAATACCTAGCGGCTGAGGTTCTCGAGTTGGCCGGTAACGCGGCGAGGGACAACAAGAAGACCAGGATCATCCCGCGTCATTTGCAACTGGCGATCAGGAACGACGAGGAGTTGAACAAGCTACTCTCGGGCGTCACGATCGCACAGGGTGGTGTGCTGCCCAACATCCAGGCCGTGCTCCTGCCCAAGAAGACCGAGAAGAAGGCGTAAAGTGCCTCCTCCTCCTCCTCCTCGTCACCCACCTGCGTGTGTATCCGCGCATCAAACGGCCCTTTTCAGGGCCACAATATATTTCATTTGTGTTTCACTAACGCGCTACTAGAGATAATCTAGTTGTGAACGAACATATTGTTTCACCACAAGAAACCATCACTAAAGTCTTTTAAACGTCTATAAATAACTTAGTAGGAAAGCAAGCAAGCAAGCAAGCATGTTATAGTTTTAACTAGTAGCTGTATATCGATAGAAAGAAAGAAGAAGATATATGGGTAAACTTAAGAAATATCTTATATATATTACCATCATCATAATCAAACAAGAGAGAAAAAGAACAACATTACAATATATATCAGTGAAGAAAAAAAAAAAAAAACTACATAGTAAACATCTAAATATAAGTAGTAGCATTTTTTTTTTTTTTCCTGACGTTCATTCCTTCGCTCTCTCTCCCTGCCCCGCGACCCTCCCCTTGGTTGAGAGACGGAGAGGGGAGACGTCGAGTGTTGCCGTCTCTTTCTGTCGGTACGCGTCATTGGAGGACGCCAGAGGGGAGTGCTCGCGTCGAGGTGGTAGAGCCCCGATCGGTGTCTTGAATAAAAGCGGAAATACGAAAAAATACGACCACATTCGCTGACTAACAGCCGATCTTGTAGTACGTTTCGTTTACCCGTACCCGTATAGCTAACAATGCCGCCCAAAGCTAGCGGTAAGGCCGCCAAGAAGTCCGGCAAGGCGCAGAAGAACATCTCTAAGACCGATAAGAGAAAGAAGAAGCACAAGAGGAAGGAGAGCTACGCCATCTACATCTACAAGGTGCTCAAGCAAGTCCACCCCGACACCGGTATCTCGAGCAAGGCCATGTCCATCATGAACTCTTTCGTGAACGACATCTTCGAGCGCATCGCCGCCGAGGCGTCACGTCTCGCACACTACAACAAGCGCTCCACCATCACTTCGAGGGAGGTTCAGACGTCCGTGAGGCTCCTGCTGCCCGGCGAGCTCGCCAAGCACGCCGTCAGCGAGGGTACCAAGGCCGTCACCAAGTACACCAGCTCCAAGTGAGAAGTGTGAAGGAGACGTTACGTCGCGCGCCGTACGTTAGACGGCACGCAACGCACAAAATAAAAGGCCCTTTTCAGGGCCACAAAACTTATCGAACACTGTATAACGCAAGTTATAGTTTCCGTTTGATACAACACTTAATGTCATACAAGAGTCTCATGAATTACTTCATAATATGTAATTAGCTTTTTGATTAGATACGAATAGATAGAAGAACGAAAAGCTCTATAAATAACTCTACCTAAGTGCATGCACTACTCAACACACACGTGTAATTTACTCAAATGTTATTAGCTGGCTGGCTCGTTCGTTACCATACCTTGCCTAAGCTAAGCTAAGACATGGAGAAAAAAAAAAAAAAAAAATTACTATAGTATTAACGGATATAATGGGTAGTAGAGTATGTATGTATTAGGTACAGATTTTGATATTACTACATAAGTTAGTTTTACATATAAATACAGAACAAAATAATTTAATGATAGATGAACATTAAATACGTACATACATATGTTCTACTTACACATAAAATACAATAAATAGAGAGAAAACGGATAACGCCGCGCTACGTGCGAGTGCGAGCGAGAGGTCGTATTGATTGTGTATAAATAAAGGGAGGCGAACAGTGAATTTTTTGAACATTCGTGCATCGTCGTTCGTTCGCGCCGCGCGTCCTATTTCGCGTTTATTTAGTCAGTCAGTCAGTCAGTCGGTTAGTTAGTTTCGTTGTTGTTTGTTCGCAATGGCACGTACCAAGCAGACCGCTCGTAAATCCACCGGTGGTAAGGCGCCGCGCAAGCAGCTCGCCACCAAGGCGGCTCGCAAGAGCGCGCCCGCCACCGGAGGCGTCAAGAAACCCCATCGCTACAGGCCCGGAACCGTAGCTCTACGTGAGATCCGTCGCTACCAGAAGAGCACCGAGCTGTTGATTCGCAAGCTGCCGTTCCAGCGTCTGGTGCGTGAGATCGCGCAAGACTTCAAGACCGACCTGCGTTTCCAGAGCTCCGCCGTGATGGCGCTCCAGGAGGCCAGCGAGGCTTACCTGGTCGGTCTGTTCGAAGACACCAACCTTTGCGCCATTCACGCGAAGCGCGTCACCATTATGCCTAAGGACATACAATTGGCGCGCAGAATCAGGGGTGAGCGCGCCTAAGAAGCGAGCGATCCGTTCTCCATCGCCGTTTAGCGTTACAAAAAAAAAAAAAAAAGGCCCTTTTCAGGGCCACATACATTTCATGATTAGCAAATTATATAATATATCAAGTTTCACATTCTGATACACAACACAACTAAGTCTAAATCATAATAATTTAATAAACACTTAATCTCATTATAATCGGGACTTATTACATGGTTCGTGAAATAGTTTTTTTTTTTTTAATATATATATAATATAAACTATAACTATATACGGTATAGGTTGTCTTGTTAGAAAACAAAGAATATATGTTTACAATACTTAATACATCAATAAGTAACAACAAGTCTTATTATACCTATGTAAGGTTCATACATACATGCTTATTTTAAAACAAACCTAACTCAGGTTCAGTTTTTTTTTTTTATTATAATATATTCGGCTTGCAAACCACTACGATTATTATTATTATTATCATCATCATCGCCTCGCCTCCCCCCCTCTCCCGTACCTTACCTTACCCCGTGTTATTCCGCCAGCCCTCTCTAACAAGCTCCGTCTCATCCACGCGCAATTTTTGTATAAATATAAGCGAAAGCCGCGCCGCTAGGGCATTCTGCTCTGAACTTTCGTTCTGAACAGATGTCCGCTTAGCTCCCTAAGCAATCCTTTCCCATTGTGTCTGAGCTTGCTCCACTGGGTCTCCTTTGTGTCGAGCGCCGCTCCACTTAGGTCGCTTCTTCCGAGAAGTCAAACGGCTACCTGCTAGCCGGCCACCTGCGTGGCAACCCGCATTCCGTACGTGGGACGACTAAAGTTAGTTACGTATATTTTATACGTAATTGCATACAGTCGTGCACGCTGCGAGTGCGTGGATTCGCAAAACCGCTCTTCTCAGAGCGCTCTAGTTCTTCGAAAGGCGTTCTCGCAAGAGAGCGCTTTTCCGTAGAGGGCACACAAGTCACTTGCCACCTTCAGTGGAGATCGGTGGAAACCTACGGTGCCAACGAAGCCGATCGACGCAGCCCCGGAGCGTCCGCTTTCCTCCCTCAGGGGAACGCGCAATCCGGACGGGCCTGGTACCACCGACCTTGGGGGGTGCTCCTAGTCGACGCCAGGTATCTCCTTCCCACCCTACCCTTACCCTTTTCCTATTCCTCGGGTGTGTGTTTGGCTTGGAGGATCGGGCTTGCCCGGACTCTCTGTCTCTCCCCCGCAGGCAGCTAGGGACTGTAGGTACTCACCCGTCGCACATTAAGATTGGCGACGGTACATCGCTTAGGGCACACCTAGGCACTCACCCTCCTGCCTATACCCGGCAGGGGGACCGCGCTTTTTCGTTATCTTTTGGTTGGAGGTGTCCCCCTCCAACCATCGACTCTTTCTCCGCCAGTTGTCCGCCTCCGTCACACGATGGCCGAGGCGTTCAACGCCTTTATCTCCGCTAAGATCGCCGCGACGAAGGGAGAACTGCTCGAGCAGTTCCTAAGCACCCCCGTGGGTGCAAACCTCTCCCCCGCCGACAGGAACGCCCTTTTGGGCATCCCGCCACCTCCACCCGCTCCTACACCGTCGACTTCCTTCCGCCCGGCGACCAAGCCCTCTAAGCTGGTCGCCATGTCCCAGCGCAAACCGCGCAAAAACCGCTCCAAATCCCCCTACCCTACAAGGGACAGATCCCCGGTATCTGCCCTCACTCCGGCCTTTGCACGCTCGCGCTCGCCATCGACATCGGGCCACACGCGCCAGCGTTCCCCACTCCCTTCCTCTTCCATACCCGACTCTCCCATGTCCCCCGCACCTGCCGACCAGGCAGGCGTCCCACTATCCATGGATGACGACGGCTTCATCGTCGTCACCCGCAAACGCCCGGCGGCTTCCGAGCCTCCTAAACCTCCCGCCAAGACCGCTTGCCCCGAGGCAGGCACCGACGCCCTCTCGTCACGTACCATCCCTGGTACCAAGCCTCCCCCACCAATCTTTGTCAAAGACAAGGAAAAGTGGAACGCCCTTGCCAAGTCTTTCGCAGACAGAGGCATTGACTTCTCCGCCCGCAGCACCCAGCAGGGTATTAAGGTGGTCATCAAGTCCACCGACGGCTACCGAGCCATCACACAATACCTCCGCGACCGGGGCGTGGGTTTCCACACCTTCGCCTTGGAAGAGGAGAAATTGCTCCGCGTTGTAATACGCAATGTCCCCAAGGAGATCCCCGCGACTGAGGTCAAGGAGGATCTCCTCCGTCAAAACCTCCCCGTTCTCGAAGTCCACCGCCTCACCGGCGGCAGGACCAAAACCCCATTCGACCTCGTCCTTGTGGTGCTCGAACGGACCCCCGCTGGCAAAGCCATCTTCCAAGTGAAGACGGTCTGCGCCCTGTCGGGAGTCACGGTCGAGACTCCGCACAAGAGGACTGGACCTTCGCAGTGTCACCGCTGCCAGTGCTACGGGCACGCGGCCCGTCACTGCAACTCCCGTCCCCGTTGCGTCAAGTGCACGGGTGACCATGGGACTGCCGACTGCACTAGGCAGAAGGACGATCCCACCCCGCCCTCCTGCACCCTGTGCGGAACCGTCGGGCATACCGCGAACTATCGCGGCTGCCCCAAGGCCCCCCGTTTCCCGAAACCCTCCGCCTCCAGGCCCTCCGGCCAAGTCTCCCACCCAAAACCTAAGCCAGCTAAGGCCAAACCCTCCGGGGCTAGGTCGAAGCCGGCAACTGCCCTACCATCCTTGATCCCGCAACCGCCCGTCCTACCCACACCTGCCTCACAGCCGACCGCTCCCTCAACCCGCCCGACCTCGTATGCCACGGCTACATCCCAGCCGCGTCATATCGCTTCCCCTCCTGCTCCCCGTCAGGTATCACTTCATCCTTCGCACTTTGCGGACGATGAATGCATTAACGCAGTCCTCGGTATCTCCGCCCAGCTCCCACTGGGCGATTGCATCAATCTAGGTCGTCAGATCCTGAGCAACCGCGAACCGGCGGCGATTTTACGCATTCTTGCGCAAAATCAGGCCACCGTCGCGGCCATCCAGGCCTTCCTCGCCGCGACCCCGACCCGTCATGGATAATTCAACCAAACGTATTAGGCCCCGATCGATCAAACTGGCATGGTTTAATGCCAACGGACTTCTTAAGGAAACGAGTGACGGAGGAAGCCAAGTGCCACTCATCGAACAATTCCTCCACGACCACCAAATCGACGTCCTACTAGTAAACGAGACCTTCTTAAAACCGGGCAAAAGGGATCCCAGGATCGCTAACTTTTGCCTGTTCCGTAATGATAGGCTCCACTCTGCCAAAGGGGGGACGCTTATCTATTACAGACGATCCCTTCACTGCATCCCTCTCGACACGCCTTCGCTTCGTTATCTCGAAGCTTCCGTATGCCGGATCGCTCTAACTGGCCATCAGCCTATCACACTCGCGGCCTGCTACCACTCTGGTAACAGGCGTTTCGATCAGAATGACTACGAGAAACTATTCGCCTTAGGGACATCCGTCATCCTCGCCGGCGACTTCAACGCCAAGACCCTCGAGTGGGGTTGCAACGAAACGAATAGCCACGGCAGCAAACTATTTAGTTTAGCGGATGACATTAATTTTGATGTCATTTCGCCCTCCACGCACACTTACTTCCCTCCTCAGGTAGGCTACCGCTCCGACGTACTTGACATAGCACTCCTAAAAGGCGTAACACTCCAGTTGCGCTCTTTAGAAGTGCTCCACGAACTTAACTCCGACCACAGACCAGTGCTCATGCATCTAGGCCCCGACCCGACGGACAGACCGACCGCGACTAGGACAGTAGTGAACTGGAACCATCTAGGGACAGCCCTTAATGACATCAGCTCACCCGAACTCGACCCGATACCGGATGATATCCAATCCCCCCAGGACGTCGAAAGATCGATCGACTCCCTCACTAACCACCTCCGCACCGCCATAGGCAAGTCGTCGCGGCAAGTACCAGTCGAAGATTCCCGTCGGCTGGTCTTGCCCGAGGACGCGAGGGAGTTACTGAGAGAGAAACACAGAGCCACTAGGGCATTCGGTAGATGCCCCACCGATGAGAACAGAGCTACCTTGCGGCGTTACGAGCGCCTCGTAAAGGCCCGCATTCAGGAGCTCCGGGATCAAAAGTGGGATGACACACTCGCAGATCTCGCGCCTACGCACCAGGCTTACTGGCAGCTGGCGCGCAACCTAAAGTCAGACAAAACGGTCACCATGCCCCCCCTGAACCGCCCCGGTCAGCCCCCCGCGTTCGATGACGACGAGAAGGCAGAATGCCTAGCAGAGAGTCTCGAGGCTCAATGCGCTCCGTCGCTCAGTTCGGTCCCCGCTTCCCATCTTACTATGGTGGACAGAGAGATCGAACATCGTAGCACCATTCCCCCCTCGATCCCCCTCGACCCTATCACGACTAGGGAAGTTGCGCTTATTATCCACCGCCTCCGCGATAGGAAAGCTCCCGGTGCCGACGGCATCAGTAACAAAGTGCTCAAGCACCTTCCCCCCGCCTTGATCCACCTCCTAGTTAGCATTTTTAATGCTGCCATGAGCAACGGCATGTTTCCATCCGCTTGGAAAACTGCCGATGTCATCGGCATTCACAAACCAGGCAAGAAGGCGTCAGAGCCCTCTAGCTACCGCCCCATTAGTCTCCTTAGTTCCCAGGGTAAAATTTACGAGCGACTTCTACTGAATCGCATGTGGGCCCACGTCACGGCCAACAACCTCCTCCCCAACGAGCAGTTCGGCTTCAGAGCCCGACACTCTTGCGTCCAACAAGTACACCGCCTCACGGAGTACATCCTAGAGGGTTTCAACACGAAACCCAAACACTTTGGCAACCCCCAGGGGACCGTAGCGGTCTTCCTGGACGTGGCCAAAGCCTTCGATAAAGTCTGGCATAACGGGTTGATATACAAGTTGTATCAATTCGGTCTGCCAGACCGTCTTGTCCACATCATCCAGGACTTTCTCCGCGACAGAAGCTTCCGCTTCAAACACGAGGGTGAACGTTCACCTCCACACCCCATCAGAGCGGGGGTCCCCCAGGGCTCAGCCCTGTCCCCGCTGCTCTTCTCACTCTACACGAGCGATATCCCCCGCTACCCGGGGGTAGAGCTCTCCCTTTTCGCCGACGACACCGCCCTCTACGCCAGAGGGTGGCACGTGACTCGACAAATAGCTCTCGTCAACCGAGCGCTCCTCTCCTTGGGTAAATGGTTCCGCATGTGGGCCATTACCGTTAATCCAGAGAAAAGTGCAGCCGTGTACTTCACTCCGCGTAAAAAACTCCCGAATAGGTCCCTACGCCTCCATGGCCAGCCCATCTCTTGGGCCTCCTCGACCAAATACCTAGGTGTTACCCTGGATAATAGGCTCAACTTCGAAAAACACATCACCACGGTGCGTAACCGCGCGGCCTTCTTTCTAGGCCGTCTCTCCCCCCTCCTGTGCGCGAGAAGTAAAATGTCCCTTAGAAATAAGGTGACACTTTACAAGACCGTGATCCGCCCCGTCATGACTTACGCCTCTGTTGTCTTCGCACACGCGCCCTCTTATCAACTGGATAAACTCCAAGTCATTCAAAACCGCTTCATCCGTAGAGCGGTAGACGCGCAATGGTATATGCGCAACTCGGACCTCCACTGCGACCTCGAGCTCCCCTCCATCCGTCAATCTATGAAGGATGCCTCGCGTAGGTACTTCGACTCTGCTCCCCACCACCCGAACCCGCTCGTGGTTCAAGCGGCGGACTATTCGACTGACCCGAACGGTCCGCCCCCCTTGCATAGGCGTCCTAGACACTTCTTGGATGATCCGGACGACCCCATTGCAGCCGTAATATCGGCTGCCCTGGGGTCGCCCGGCCCACCTGACTCGTCTCCTAACACACATTCCGTTTTTGGTACTGGTCCGGGCCACCAGATTCGACATCCATTCCGACGATACAGAATGCGTCCTCGCCGGCGAGGACGTGGTCTCTTACGACCCTTAGGGTCACCCAGTTGATTGATAGGGCCCTAGGTCTTTCCCCGTCTGGGAGACCAGGGCAATTCGGTCAAATAATCAAACCAGTTGCCTAAATTAGCTAGGTTTAGGGTCCAGGCCTCTCCCCGGGAAGCCATGGACACAAGTCGATCTAATGATAGGGCTCTGGCGCGGGCCAGGGCACCTCTCTCCAAAAAGTGTCCTTCAGATGCCAATCAAGTGTAGGGTCCTCGTGAACTCTGGCCTCAGAGCTCCAGGACAATCAGGTCAAATAGTCACTCAGATTCATAGGGCTCATTTGTCCTCCCCCTCAGGGAGGTCTGGGCAAATTCGCTCTAAAAAGTTTTAGCTAGGATGCCACCAGTGGCTAGGGCCCTAGGCACTCCCCGTCTGGGTTGCCAGGGCAGTTCGTTAGTCCAACTCTGGGCGACGGCTCAAGCCGAGGTTCGTGCCGTCTGAGGCGCCCTTGTGCTTGTCGCCCCAAAACCAAAACCGCGGCCCAGCGCACTAGCGCTTGCCAAACGTCCGGTCAAGCTGTCCGAGGTCGTGTTCGACCAGCAGCTCAGTCCTTTATAAAAAAAAAAAAAAAAAAAAAAAAAAAAAAAAAAAAAAAACGCCGCTAGGGTTACAGTCGTTCGCCGTACGCGTATCGGTTGACAGTATCGTGTTCGTGTGAGTTGTTAGTTAGTTACAGTTTGCAAGATGACCGGCCGCGGCAAGGGAGGAAAAGGTCTTGGGAAAGGTGGCGCCAAGCGTCACAGAAAAGTGCTTCGCGATAACATCCAGGGTATCACGAAGCCCGCCATCCGTCGTCTAGCGCGCAGAGGCGGTGTGAAACGTATCTCCGGTCTGATCTACGAAGAGACCAGAGGTGTGCTGAAGGTGTTCCTGGAGAACGTGATTCGCGACGCGGTCACATACACCGAGCACGCGAAGAGGAAGACCGTCACCGCTATGGACGTGGTCTACGCTCTGAAGCGTCAGGGCCGCACCCTATACGGTTTCGGAGGTTAAGTTATGCCGCTCTACCTGCTGCTGCGTCATTATTTCGTCCGTCGTGTACAAAAAAGGCCCTTTTCAGGGCCACATATGATTCAATATATACTTTTAAATCAAGCTACGAATGTTTCACAATGACGAAACTCAACACAATAAGTCTAATATACGCACACAATATACATATACCAGTAACCTAACCTAACCTAACTAAAGAGAGATAATGATTTCAATGTATTCATTATTATAAATGTAATGTTATGTAGGTACGCCGAATCTTAAGGCACACACGCAAAATTATTTATCTCATCACGGATCGCTCTTGGTGTAGTTTTGGCTAACAGTTATTACTAACAACTTATTCTCAATTTCAATTACCAATACTGCTATATATATATATATATATATATATTTAAATAATATGAGAAAAAGACATGAGCCGTTCGTTAGTTCTACAATACAATAAATTTATTGTAAGAATGAGCGTATGTATGTATTGAGACACCTCTGCGAGACATGCGACTGTATGTATGCATGCGGAAGAAATTATCGCACACCTGTGCGATGTACATAATGTTGTAATACAACATGCAATTTTATTGTAAGTAATCTTACTCGTTAACGAACACACATAATAATTTCTATATCAAAAAATGGAATCGTTTAACTCTTACACTACGGCGTGAGTGCGATTGAACGGAATCTGGTAGAGCTGTTTTACGAGCGGCAAAATATCGACCTTTTAATACGATAAATTGGTTAAAATTTACATTGTTTTATGTGTATATAACGAAAACGATATCCTCGTCGTTTATTTATCTTGTAAAACGAGTGAAATCTGTTGATTTTATAGAGAAATTTCAATTTTAAACACGAGCCGAGCTAGTCGGCGCCGCGAGCGACGCGATTAAATACGTTTAGCTCTCTATCTGATCACTATGGAAGCCATTTGATATGGGGGAAATGTGACCACGTTCAAAATATATCAAAATTAACAATGCGAGATGGTGGTGTAATACTGAAATCATGAAAAAACATTATTTAATCAGATTGATGTTAGTGAAAAGTCACGAGCGTTGTTACGAGAAATCGTATATCGGCTGTGGTGTTCTCTTTACGGTTAAGAATAAAATCAGACCCTGCCAGTTGGCGCGGATTTGTTTGTTTAAATTCACATAAATCCAACGCTGTTAAACCTCAACAGGTCCGTCATCAGTGAGACGAGCGTCGCGTGTGATTTATTTTGTGAAAAACATCAATAAGAAGCAATGGCAGACACCGCAGTAGCAGCAGAAGCTCCCGCACCGGCGACACCCGCGAAGAAACCGAAGGCGTCCGCCGCCGCCGGTGGCGCTAAGAAGCCGAAAGCTAAGCCCACGCACCCGAAGACATCCGAGATGGTGAACAGCGCCATCAAGGAGCTGAAAGAGCGCAGCGGGTCATCGTTGAAGGCGATCAAGAAATACATCGCGGCCCAGTACAAGGTGGACGCTGAAAAATTGGCGCCGTTCATCAGAAAGTATCTGAAGAGCGCAGTCGAGTCCGGAGCGCTGATCCAGACCAAGGGCAAGGGGGCTTCGGGCAGTTTCAAGCTCGAGTCGAAATCCTCCGGTTCGAAGAAACCCGCCGGCGGCGCGAGCAAGGCATCCGGCAAGGCCGAGAAGAAAGAGACTCCCGCCAAGTCGAAGAAGGCCGCCGCCGCCGCAGCTCCCGCCGCCGGCAGGGGCAGGAAGGCAGCCGCCGCCGCGGCCGCCTCGCCCGCCAAGTCGAAGCCCTCGGCCGCGACGAAGGACAAGAAGGCCGCCGCAGCGAAGAAAAAGCCCGCCGCCGCCGCCGCCGCGAAGAAAGCCTCCGCCCCGGCCAAGGGGAAGAGCGCCGCCGCACCGAAAGCGAAGAAGACCGCCAAGCCTCCCACCAAGAAGCCGAAAGCTCCCAAGCCGAAGAGGGCGGCCGCCACCCCGACCAAGAAGGCCGCCGCGAAGAAGGCATCTGCCTCCAAGAAGTAAGTGAGCAGTGCTTGCGGTGTTGTGTTTGTGCTGTCCTGTCAGTCAGCCGATGGATTATGGCTTATCGTGTGAGCCACAGCCACCGACGACGACGACGACCTAGCCAAGCCAACCTGCAACGCTGCTTGCAAGCTTCCGAAGCGTGGGGTCGAACGAAACGTCCCGCAAAAAGCCCTTTTCAGGGCTAACATATCATTCTAAACACAAACGATGTTTAGTTTCTCCAGACGAAACAACACACACTATGTCTATGTCTATGTCTCTCGTCGTAACACTAGAACCACTATCTGCATAGGCAGAGGCAATCAATCGTTCGATTAATTAATTACCAAATAACTACAACATGATATGAAAAATGAATCCTTCCCATCCTCCTCTTCCTTAATTCCGTTTCGCCCGACTGCCCGACTCTACTTATGTACTTACAATTAATTAATTAGGCTCTTTTAACTTCTATCTTTAATCTATCTGCCTGAGTACATACATACTGCACTACTAACAATACTGTATGTAACTGTAAGCAATGAGCGACGACACGCTCCGAGAGAGAGATAGAGAGGCGAAGCTCGGTTTTGTGTATACGGCGCGGTGGAGCGGGGCGCTCCTATAAATATACAAAAATCTGGTGCGTTGAGAATAGTCTGCGCTCAGCTAACATTACGTACGGTCAACACCGGTGCGTGTTATTATTATCGAATCATATTAATCTTTTGTTGTAATCGACAATGTCGGGACGTGGTAAAGGTGGTAAAGTGAAGGGAAAGGCAAAGTCCCGTTCTAATCGTGCCGGACTCCAGTTCCCCGTCGGTCGTATCCATCGACTTTTGCGCAACGGCAACTATGCGGAGCGCGTCGGTGCCGGTGCGCCCGTGTACCTGGCCGCCGTGATGGAATACCTAGCGGCTGAGGTTCTCGAGTTGGCCGGTAACGCGGCGAGGGACAACAAGAAGACCAGGATCATCCCGCGTCATTTGCAACTGGCGATCAGGAACGACGAGGAGTTGAACAAGCTACTCTCGGGCGTCACGATCGCACAGGGTGGTGTGCTGCCCAACATCCAGGCCGTGCTCCTGCCCAAGAAGACCGAGAAGAAGGCGTAAAGTGCCTCCTCCTCCTCCTCCTCGTCACCCACCTGCGTGTGTATCCGCGCATCAAACGGCCCTTTTCAGGGCCACAATATATTTCATTTGTGTTTCACTAACGCGCTACTAGAGATAATCTAGTTGTGAACGAACATATTGTTTCACCACAAGAAACCATCACTAAAGTCTTTTAAACGTCTATAAATAACTTAGTAGGAAAGCAAGCAAGCAAGCAAGCATGTTATAGTTTTAACTAGTAGCTGTATATCGATAGAAAGAAAGAAGAAGATATATGGGTAAACTTAAGAAATATCTTATATATATTACCATCATCATAATCAAACAAGAGAGAAAAAGAACAACATTACAATATATATCAGTGAAGAAAAAAAAAAAAAAACTACATAGTAAACATCTAAATATAAGTAGTAGCATTTTTTTTTTTTTTCCTGACGTTCATTCCTTCGCTCTCTCTCCCTGCCCCGCGACCCTCCCCTTGGTTGAGAGACGGAGAGGGGAGACGTCGAGTGTTGCCGTCTCTTTCTGTCGGTACGCGTCATTGGAGGACGCCAGAGGGGAGTGCTCGCGTCGAGGTGGTAGAGCCCCGATCGGTGTCTTGAATAAAAGCGGAAATACGAAAAAATACGACCACATTCGCTGACTAACAGCCGATCTTGTAGTACGTTTCGTTTACCCGTACCCGTATAGCTAACAATGCCGCCCAAAGCTAGCGGTAAGGCCGCCAAGAAGTCCGGCAAGGCGCAGAAGAACATCTCTAAGACCGATAAGAGAAAGAAGAAGCACAAGAGGAAGGAGAGCTACGCCATCTACATCTACAAGGTGCTCAAGCAAGTCCACCCCGACACCGGTATCTCGAGCAAGGCCATGTCCATCATGAACTCTTTCGTGAACGACATCTTCGAGCGCATCGCCGCCGAGGCGTCACGTCTCGCACACTACAACAAGCGCTCCACCATCACTTCGAGGGAGGTTCAGACGTCCGTGAGGCTCCTGCTGCCCGGCGAGCTCGCCAAGCACGCCGTCAGCGAGGGTACCAAGGCCGTCACCAAGTACACCAGCTCCAAGTGAGAAGTGTGAAGGAGACGTTACGTCGCGCGCCGTACGTTAGACGGCACGCAACGCACAAAATAAAAGGCCCTTTTCAGGGCCACAAAACTTATCGAACACTGTATAACGCAAGTTATAGTTTCCGTTTGATACAACACTTAATGTCATACAAGAGTCTCATGAATTACTTCATAATATGTAATTAGCTTTTTGATTAGATACGAATAGATAGAAGAACGAAAAGCTCTATAAATAACTCTACCTAAGTGCATGCACTACTCAACACACACGTGTAATTTACTCAAATGTTATTAGCTGGCTGGCTCGTTCGTTACCATACCTTGCCTAAGCTAAGCTAAGACATGGAGAAAAAAAAAAAAAAAAAATTACTATAGTATTAACGGATATAATGGGTAGTAGAGTATGTATGTATTAGGTACAGATTTTGATATTACTACATAAGTTAGTTTTACATATAAATACAGAACAAAATAATTTAATGATAGATGAACATTAAATACGTACATACATATGTTCTACTTACACATAAAATACAATAAATAGAGAGAAAACGGATAACGCCGCGCTACGTGCGAGTGCGAGCGAGAGGTCGTATTGATTGTGTATAAATAAAGGGAGGCGAACAGTGAATTTTTTGAACATTCGTGCATCGTCGTTCGTTCGCGCCGCGCGTCCTATTTCGCGTTTATTTAGTCAGTCAGTCAGTCAGTCGGTTAGTTAGTTTCGTTGTTGTTTGTTCGCAATGGCACGTACCAAGCAGACCGCTCGTAAATCCACCGGTGGTAAGGCGCCGCGCAAGCAGCTCGCCACCAAGGCGGCTCGCAAGAGCGCGCCCGCCACCGGAGGCGTCAAGAAACCCCATCGCTACAGGCCCGGAACCGTAGCTCTACGTGAGATCCGTCGCTACCAGAAGAGCACCGAGCTGTTGATTCGCAAGCTGCCGTTCCAGCGTCTGGTGCGTGAGATCGCGCAAGACTTCAAGACCGACCTGCGTTTCCAGAGCTCCGCCGTGATGGCGCTCCAGGAGGCCAGCGAGGCTTACCTGGTCGGTCTGTTCGAAGACACCAACCTTTGCGCCATTCACGCGAAGCGCGTCACCATTATGCCTAAGGACATACAATTGGCGCGCAGAATCAGGGGTGAGCGCGCCTAAGAAGCGAGCGATCCGTTCTCCATCGCCGTTTAGCGTTACAAAAAAAAAAAAAAAAGGCCCTTTTCAGGGCCACATACATTTCATGATTAGCAAATTATATAATATATCAAGTTTCACATTCTGATACACAACACAACTAAGTCTAAATCATAATAATTTAATAAACACTTAATCTCATTATAATCGGGACTTATTACATGGTTCGTGAAATAGTTTTTTTTTTTTTAATATATATATAATATAAACTATAACTATATACGGTATAGGTTGTCTTGTTAGAAAACAAAGAATATATGTTTACAATACTTAATACATCAATAAGTAACAACAAGTCTTATTATACCTATGTAAGGTTCATACATACATGCTTATTTTAAAACAAACCTAACTCAGGTTCAGTTTTTTTTTTTTATTATAATATATTCGGCTTGCAAACCACTACGATTATTATTATTATTATCATCATCATCGCCTCGCCTCCCCCCCTCTCCCGTACCTTACCTTACCCCGTGTTATTCCGCCAGCCCTCTCTAACAAGCTCCGTCTCATCCACGCGCAATTTTTGTATAAATATAAGCGAAAGCCGCGCCGCTAGGGTTACAGTCGTTCGCCGTACGCGTATCGGTTGACAGTATCGTGTTCGTGTGAGTTGTTAGTTAGTTACAGTTTGCAAGATGACCGGCCGCGGCAAGGGAGGAAAAGGTCTTGGGAAAGGTGGCGCCAAGCGTCACAGAAAAGTGCTTCGCGATAACATCCAGGGTATCACGAAGCCCGCCATCCGTCGTCTAGCGCGCAGAGGCGGTGTGAAACGTATCTCCGGTCTGATCTACGAAGAGACCAGAGGTGTGCTGAAGGTGTTCCTGGAGAACGTGATTCGCGACGCGGTCACATACACCGAGCACGCGAAGAGGAAGACCGTCACCGCTATGGACGTGGTCTACGCTCTGAAGCGTCAGGGCCGCACCCTATACGGTTTCGGAGGTTAAGTTATGCCGCTCTACCTGCTGCTGCGTCATTATTTCGTCCGTCGTGTACAAAAAAGGCCCTTTTCAGGGCCACATATGATTCAATATATACTTTTAAATCAAGCTACGAATGTTTCACAATGACGAAACTCAACACAATAAGTCTAATATACGCACACAATATACATATACCAGTAACCTAACCTAACCTAACTAAAGAGAGATAATGATTTCAATGTATTCATTATTATAAATGTAATGTTATGTAGGTACGCCGAATCTTAAGGCACACACGCAAAATTATTTATCTCATCACGGATCGCTCTTGGTGTAGTTTTGGCTAACAGTTATTACTAACAACTTATTCTCAATTTCAATTACCAATACTGCTATATATATATATATATATATATATTTAAATAATATGAGAAAAAGACATGAGCCGTTCGTTAGTTCTACAATACAATAAATTTATTGTAAGAATGAGCGTATGTATGTATTGAGACACCTCTGCGAGACATGCGACTGTATGTATGCATGCGGAAGAAATTATCGCACACCTGTGCGATGTACATAATGTTGTAATACAACATGCAATTTTATTGTAAGTAATCTTACTCGTTAACGAACACACATAATAATTTCTATATCAAAAAATGGAATCGTTTAACTCTTACACTACGGCGTGAGTGCGATTGAACGGAATCTGGTAGAGCTGTTTTACGAGCGGCAAAATATCGACCTTTTAATACGATAAATTGGTTAAAATTTACATTGTTTTATGTGTATATAACGAAAACGATATCCTCGTCGTTTATTTATCTTGTAAAACGAGTGAAATCTGTTGATTTTATAGAGAAATTTCAATTTTAAACACGAGCCGAGCTAGTCGGCGCCGCGAGCGACGCGATTAAATACGTTTAGCTCTCTATCTGATCACTATGGAAGCCATTTGATATGGGGGAAATGTGACCACGTTCAAAATATATCAAAATTAACAATGCGAGATGGTGGTGTAATACTGAAATCATGAAAAAACATTATTTAATCAGATTGATGTTAGTGAAAAGTCACGAGCGTTGTTACGAGAAATCGTATATCGGCTGTGGTGTTCTCTTTACGGTTAAGAATAAAATCAGACCCTGCCAGTTGGCGCGGATTTGTTTGTTTAAATTCACATAAATCCAACGCTGTTAAACCTCAACAGGTCCGTCATCAGTGAGACGAGCGTCGCGTGTGATTTATTTTGTGAAAAACATCAATAAGAAGCAATGGCAGACACCGCAGTAGCAGCAGAAGCTCCCGCACCGGCGACACCCGCGAAGAAACCGAAGGCGTCCGCCGCCGCCGGTGGCGCTAAGAAGCCGAAAGCTAAGCCCACGCACCCGAAGACATCCGAGATGGTGAACAGCGCCATCAAGGAGCTGAAAGAGCGCAGCGGGTCATCGTTGAAGGCGATCAAGAAATACATCGCGGCCCAGTACAAGGTGGACGCTGAAAAATTGGCGCCGTTCATCAGAAAGTATCTGAAGAGCGCAGTCGAGTCCGGAGCGCTGATCCAGACCAAGGGCAAGGGGGCTTCGGGCAGTTTCAAGCTCGAGTCGAAATCCTCCGGTTCGAAGAAACCCGCCGGCGGCGCGAGCAAGGCATCCGGCAAGGCCGAGAAGAAAGAGACTCCCGCCAAGTCGAAGAAGGCCGCCGCCGCCGCAGCTCCCGCCGCCGGCAGGGGCAGGAAGGCAGCCGCCGCCGCGGCCGCCTCGCCCGCCAAGTCGAAGCCCTCGGCCGCGACGAAGGACAAGAAGGCCGCCGCAGCGAAGAAAAAGCCCGCCGCCGCCGCCGCCGCGAAGAAAGCCTCCGCCCCGGCCAAGGGGAAGAGCGCCGCCGCACCGAAAGCGAAGAAGACCGCCAAGCCTCCCACCAAGAAGCCGAAAGCTCCCAAGCCGAAGAGGGCGGCCGCCACCCCGACCAAGAAGGCCGCCGCGAAGAAGGCATCTGCCTCCAAGAAGTAAGTGAGCAGTGCTTGCGGTGTTGTGTTTGTGCTGTCCTGTCAGTCAGCCGATGGATTATGGCTTATCGTGTGAGCCACAGCCACCGACGACGACGACGACCTAGCCAAGCCAACCTGCAACGCTGCTTGCAAGCTTCCGAAGCGTGGGGTCGAACGAAACGTCCCGCAAAAAGCCCTTTTCAGGGCTAACATATCATTCTAAACACAAACGATGTTTAGTTTCTCCAGACGAAACAACACACACTATGTCTATGTCTATGTCTCTCGTCGTAACACTAGAACCACTATCTGCATAGGCAGAGGCAATCAATCGTTCGATTAATTAATTACCAAATAACTACAACATGATATGAAAAATGAATCCTTCCCATCCTCCTCTTCCTTAATTCCGTTTCGCCCGACTGCCCGACTCTACTTATGTACTTACAATTAATTAATTAGGCTCTTTTAACTTCTATCTTTAATCTATCTGCCTGAGTACATACATACTGCACTACTAACAATACTGTATGTAACTGTAAGCAATGAGCGACGACACGCTCCGAGAGAGAGATAGAGAGGCGAAGCTCGGTTTTGTGTATACGGCGCGGTGGAGCGGGGCGCTCCTATAAATATACAAAAATCTGGTGCGTTGAGAATAGTCTGCGCTCAGCTAACATTACGTACGGTCAACACCGGTGCGTGTTATTATTATCGAATCATATTAATCTTTTGTTGTAATCGACAATGTCGGGACGTGGTAAAGGTGGTAAAGTGAAGGGAAAGGCAAAGTCCCGTTCTAATCGTGCCGGACTCCAGTTCCCCGTCGGTCGTATCCATCGACTTTTGCGCAACGGCAACTATGCGGAGCGCGTCGGTGCCGGTGCGCCCGTGTACCTGGCCGCCGTGATGGAATACCTAGCGGCTGAGGTTCTCGAGTTGGCCGGTAACGCGGCGAGGGACAACAAGAAGACCAGGATCATCCCGCGTCATTTGCAACTGGCGATCAGGAACGACGAGGAGTTGAACAAGCTACTCTCGGGCGTCACGATCGCACAGGGTGGTGTGCTGCCCAACATCCAGGCCGTGCTCCTGCCCAAGAAGACCGAGAAGAAGGCGTAAAGTGCCTCCTCCTCCTCCTCCTCGTCACCCACCTGCGTGTGTATCCGCGCATCAAACGGCCCTTTTCAGGGCCACAATATATTTCATTTGTGTTTCACTAACGCGCTACTAGAGATAATCTAGTTGTGAACGAACATATTGTTTCACCACAAGAAACCATCACTAAAGTCTTTTAAACGTCTATAAATAACTTAGTAGGAAAGCAAGCAAGCAAGCAAGCATGTTATAGTTTTAACTAGTAGCTGTATATCGATAGAAAGAAAGAAGAAGATATATGGGTAAACTTAAGAAATATCTTATATATATTACCATCATCATAATCAAACAAGAGAGAAAAAGAACAACATTACAATATATATCAGTGAAGAAAAAAAAAAAAAAACTACATAGTAAACATCTAAATATAAGTAGTAGCATTTTTTTTTTTTTTCCTGACGTTCATTCCTTCGCTCTCTCTCCCTGCCCCGCGACCCTCCCCTTGGTTGAGAGACGGAGAGGGGAGACGTCGAGTGTTGCCGTCTCTTTCTGTCGGTACGCGTCATTGGAGGACGCCAGAGGGGAGTGCTCGCGTCGAGGTGGTAGAGCCCCGATCGGTGTCTTGAATAAAAGCGGAAATACGAAAAAATACGACCACATTCGCTGACTAACAGCCGATCTTGTAGTACGTTTCGTTTACCCGTACCCGTATAGCTAACAATGCCGCCCAAAGCTAGCGGTAAGGCCGCCAAGAAGTCCGGCAAGGCGCAGAAGAACATCTCTAAGACCGATAAGAGAAAGAAGAAGCACAAGAGGAAGGAGAGCTACGCCATCTACATCTACAAGGTGCTCAAGCAAGTCCACCCCGACACCGGTATCTCGAGCAAGGCCATGTCCATCATGAACTCTTTCGTGAACGACATCTTCGAGCGCATCGCCGCCGAGGCGTCACGTCTCGCACACTACAACAAGCGCTCCACCATCACTTCGAGGGAGGTTCAGACGTCCGTGAGGCTCCTGCTGCCCGGCGAGCTCGCCAAGCACGCCGTCAGCGAGGGTACCAAGGCCGTCACCAAGTACACCAGCTCCAAGTGAGAAGTGTGAAGGAGACGTTACGTCGCGCGCCGTACGTTAGACGGCACGCAACGCACAAAATAAAAGGCCCTTTTCAGGGCCACAAAACTTATCGAACACTGTATAACGCAAGTTATAGTTTCCGTTTGATACAACACTTAATGTCATACAAGAGTCTCATGAATTACTTCATAATATGTAATTAGCTTTTTGATTAGATACGAATAGATAGAAGAACGAAAAGCTCTATAAATAACTCTACCTAAGTGCATGCACTACTCAACACACACGTGTAATTTACTCAAATGTTATTAGCTGGCTGGCTCGTTCGTTACCATACCTTGCCTAAGCTAAGCTAAGACATGGAGAAAAAAAAAAAAAAAAAATTACTATAGTATTAACGGATATAATGGGTAGTAGAGTATGTATGTATTAGGTACAGATTTTGATATTACTACATAAGTTAGTTTTACATATAAATACAGAACAAAATAATTTAATGATAGATGAACATTAAATACGTACATACATATGTTCTACTTACACATAAAATACAATAAATAGAGAGAAAACGGATAACGCCGCGCTACGTGCGAGTGCGAGCGAGAGGTCGTATTGATTGTGTATAAATAAAGGGAGGCGAACAGTGAATTTTTTGAACATTCGTGCATCGTCGTTCGTTCGCGCCGCGCGTCCTATTTCGCGTTTATTTAGTCAGTCAGTCAGTCAGTCGGTTAGTTAGTTTCGTTGTTGTTTGTTCGCAATGGCACGTACCAAGCAGACCGCTCGTAAATCCACCGGTGGTAAGGCGCCGCGCAAGCAGCTCGCCACCAAGGCGGCTCGCAAGAGCGCGCCCGCCACCGGAGGCGTCAAGAAACCCCATCGCTACAGGCCCGGAACCGTAGCTCTACGTGAGATCCGTCGCTACCAGAAGAGCACCGAGCTGTTGATTCGCAAGCTGCCGTTCCAGCGTCTGGTGCGTGAGATCGCGCAAGACTTCAAGACCGACCTGCGTTTCCAGAGCTCCGCCGTGATGGCGCTCCAGGAGGCCAGCGAGGCTTACCTGGTCGGTCTGTTCGAAGACACCAACCTTTGCGCCATTCACGCGAAGCGCGTCACCATTATGCCTAAGGACATACAATTGGCGCGCAGAATCAGGGGTGAGCGCGCCTAAGAAGCGAGCGATCCGTTCTCCATCGCCGTTTAGCGTTACAAAAAAAAAAAAAAAAGGCCCTTTTCAGGGCCACATACATTTCATGATTAGCAAATTATATAATATATCAAGTTTCACATTCTGATACACAACACAACTAAGTCTAAATCATAATAATTTAATAAACACTTAATCTCATTATAATCGGGACTTATTACATGGTTCGTGAAATAGTTTTTTTTTTTTTAATATATATATAATATAAACTATAACTATATACGGTATAGGTTGTCTTGTTAGAAAACAAAGAATATATGTTTACAATACTTAATACATCAATAAGTAACAACAAGTCTTATTATACCTATGTAAGGTTCATACATACATGCTTATTTTAAAACAAACCTAACTCAGGTTCAGTTTTTTTTTTTTATTATAATATATTCGGCTTGCAAACCACTACGATTATTATTATTATTATCATCATCATCGCCTCGCCTCCCCCCCTCTCCCGTACCTTACCTTACCCCGTGTTATTCCGCCAGCCCTCTCTAACAAGCTCCGTCTCATCCACGCGCAATTTTTGTATAAATATAAGCGAAAGCCGCGCCGCTAGGGTTACAGTCGTTCGCCGTACGCGTATCGGTTGACAGTATCGTGTTCGTGTGAGTTGTTAGTTAGTTACAGTTTGCAAGATGACCGGCCGCGGCAAGGGAGGAAAAGGTCTTGGGAAAGGTGGCGCCAAGCGTCACAGAAAAGTGCTTCGCGATAACATCCAGGGTATCACGAAGCCCGCCATCCGTCGTCTAGCGCGCAGAGGCGGTGTGAAACGTATCTCCGGTCTGATCTACGAAGAGACCAGAGGTGTGCTGAAGGTGTTCCTGGAGAACGTGATTCGCGACGCGGTCACATACACCGAGCACGCGAAGAGGAAGACCGTCACCGCTATGGACGTGGTCTACGCTCTGAAGCGTCAGGGCCGCACCCTATACGGTTTCGGAGGTTAAGTTATGCCGCTCTACCTGCTGCTGCGTCATTATTTCGTCCGTCGTGTACAAAAAAGGCCCTTTTCAGGGCCACATATGATTCAATATATACTTTTAAATCAAGCTACGAATGTTTCACAATGACGAAACTCAACACAATAAGTCTAATATACGCACACAATATACATATACCAGTAACCTAACCTAACCTAACTAAAGAGAGATAATGATTTCAATGTATTCATTATTATAAATGTAATGTTATGTAGGTACGCCGAATCTTAAGGCACACACGCAAAATTATTTATCTCATCACGGATCGCTCTTGGTGTAGTTTTGGCTAACAGTTATTACTAACAACTTATTCTCAATTTCAATTACCAATACTGCTATATATATATATATATATATATATTTAAATAATATGAGAAAAAGACATGAGCCGTTCGTTAGTTCTACAATACAATAAATTTATTGTAAGAATGAGCGTATGTATGTATTGAGACACCTCTGCGAGACATGCGACTGTATGTATGCATGCGGAAGAAATTATCGCACACCTGTGCGATGTACATAATGTTGTAATACAACATGCAATTTTATTGTAAGTAATCTTACTCGTTAACGAACACACATAATAATTTCTATATCAAAAAATGGAATCGTTTAACTCTTACACTACGGCGTGAGTGCGATTGAACGGAATCTGGTAGAGCTGTTTTACGAGCGGCAAAATATCGACCTTTTAATACGATAAATTGGTTAAAATTTACATTGTTTTATGTGTATATAACGAAAACGATATCCTCGTCGTTTATTTATCTTGTAAAACGAGTGAAATCTGTTGATTTTATAGAGAAATTTCAATTTTAAACACGAGCCGAGCTAGTCGGCGCCGCGAGCGACGCGATTAAATACGTTTAGCTCTCTATCTGATCACTATGGAAGCCATTTGATATGGGGGAAATGTGACCACGTTCAAAATATATCAAAATTAACAATGCGAGATGGTGGTGTAATACTGAAATCATGAAAAAACATTATTTAATCAGATTGATGTTAGTGAAAAGTCACGAGCGTTGTTACGAGAAATCGTATATCGGCTGTGGTGTTCTCTTTACGGTTAAGAATAAAATCAGACCCTGCCAGTTGGCGCGGATTTGTTTGTTTAAATTCACATAAATCCAACGCTGTTAAACCTCAACAGGTCCGTCATCAGTGAGACGAGCGTCGCGTGTGATTTATTTTGTGAAAAACATCAATAAGAAGCAATGGCAGACACCGCAGTAGCAGCAGAAGCTCCCGCACCGGCGACACCCGCGAAGAAACCGAAGGCGTCCGCCGCCGCCGGTGGCGCTAAGAAGCCGAAAGCTAAGCCCACGCACCCGAAGACATCCGAGATGGTGAACAGCGCCATCAAGGAGCTGAAAGAGCGCAGCGGGTCATCGTTGAAGGCGATCAAGAAATACATCGCGGCCCAGTACAAGGTGGACGCTGAAAAATTGGCGCCGTTCATCAGAAAGTATCTGAAGAGCGCAGTCGAGTCCGGAGCGCTGATCCAGACCAAGGGCAAGGGGGCTTCGGGCAGTTTCAAGCTCGAGTCGAAATCCTCCGGTTCGAAGAAACCCGCCGGCGGCGCGAGCAAGGCATCCGGCAAGGCCGAGAAGAAAGAGACTCCCGCCAAGTCGAAGAAGGCCGCCGCCGCCGCAGCTCCCGCCGCCGGCAGGGGCAGGAAGGCAGCCGCCGCCGCGGCCGCCTCGCCCGCCAAGTCGAAGCCCTCGGCCGCGACGAAGGACAAGAAGGCCGCCGCAGCGAAGAAAAAGCCCGCCGCCGCCGCCGCCGCGAAGAAAGCCTCCGCCCCGGCCAAGGGGAAGAGCGCCGCCGCACCGAAAGCGAAGAAGACCGCCAAGCCTCCCACCAAGAAGCCGAAAGCTCCCAAGCCGAAGAGGGCGGCCGCCACCCCGACCAAGAAGGCCGCCGCGAAGAAGGCATCTGCCTCCAAGAAGTAAGTGAGCAGTGCTTGCGGTGTTGTGTTTGTGCTGTCCTGTCAGTCAGCCGATGGATTATGGCTTATCGTGTGAGCCACAGCCACCGACGACGACGACGACCTAGCCAAGCCAACCTGCAACGCTGCTTGCAAGCTTCCGAAGCGTGGGGTCGAACGAAACGTCCCGCAAAAAGCCCTTTTCAGGGCTAACATATCATTCTAAACACAAACGATGTTTAGTTTCTCCAGACGAAACAACACACACTATGTCTATGTCTATGTCTCTCGTCGTAACACTAGAACCACTATCTGCATAGGCAGAGGCAATCAATCGTTCGATTAATTAATTACCAAATAACTACAACATGATATGAAAAATGAATCCTTCCCATCCTCCTCTTCCTTAATTCCGTTTCGCCCGACTGCCCGACTCTACTTATGTACTTACAATTAATTAATTAGGCTCTTTTAACTTCTATCTTTAATCTATCTGCCTGAGTACATACATACTGCACTACTAACAATACTGTATGTAACTGTAAGCAATGAGCGACGACACGCTCCGAGAGAGAGATAGAGAGGCGAAGCTCGGTTTTGTGTATACGGCGCGGTGGAGCGGGGCGCTCCTATAAATATACAAAAATCTGGTGCGTTGAGAATAGTCTGCGCTCAGCTAACATTACGTACGGTCAACACCGGTGCGTGTTATTATTATCGAATCATATTAATCTTTTGTTGTAATCGACAATGTCGGGACGTGGTAAAGGTGGTAAAGTGAAGGGAAAGGCAAAGTCCCGTTCTAATCGTGCCGGACTCCAGTTCCCCGTCGGTCGTATCCATCGACTTTTGCGCAACGGCAACTATGCGGAGCGCGTCGGTGCCGGTGCGCCCGTGTACCTGGCCGCCGTGATGGAATACCTAGCGGCTGAGGTTCTCGAGTTGGCCGGTAACGCGGCGAGGGACAACAAGAAGACCAGGATCATCCCGCGTCATTTGCAACTGGCGATCAGGAACGACGAGGAGTTGAACAAGCTACTCTCGGGCGTCACGATCGCACAGGGTGGTGTGCTGCCCAACATCCAGGCCGTGCTCCTGCCCAAGAAGACCGAGAAGAAGGCGTAAAGTGCCTCCTCCTCCTCCTCCTCGTCACCCACCTGCGTGTGTATCCGCGCATCAAACGGCCCTTTTCAGGGCCACAATATATTTCATTTGTGTTTCACTAACGCGCTACTAGAGATAATCTAGTTGTGAACGAACATATTGTTTCACCACAAGAAACCATCACTAAAGTCTTTTAAACGTCTATAAATAACTTAGTAGGAAAGCAAGCAAGCAAGCAAGCATGTTATAGTTTTAACTAGTAGCTGTATATCGATAGAAAGAAAGAAGAAGATATATGGGTAAACTTAAGAAATATCTTATATATATTACCATCATCATAATCAAACAAGAGAGAAAAAGAACAACATTACAATATATATCAGTGAAGAAAAAAAAAAAAAAACTACATAGTAAACATCTAAATATAAGTAGTAGCATTTTTTTTTTTTTTTTTTTTTTTTTTTTTTTTTTTTTTTTTTTTTTTTTTTTTCCTGACGTTCATTCCTTCGCTCTCTCTCCCTGCCCCGCGACCCTCCCCTTGGTTGAGAGACGGAGAGGGGAGACGTCGAGTGTTGCCGTCTCTTTCTGTCGGTACGCGTCATTGGAGGACGCCAGAGGGGAGTGCTCGCGTCGAGGTGGTAGAGCCCCGATCGGTGTCTTGAATAAAAGCGGAAATACGAAAAAATACGACCACTTTACATCCATTCCGACGATACAGAATGCGTCCTCGCCGGCGAGGACGTGGTCTCTTACGACCCTTAGGGTCACCCAGTTGATTGATAGGGCCCTAGGTCTTTCCCCGTCTGGGAGGCCAGGGCAATTCGGTCAAATAATCAAACCAGTTGCCTAAATTAGCTAGGTTTAGGGTCCAGGCCTCTCCCCGGGATGCCATGGACACAAGTCGATCTAATGATAGGGCTCTGGCGCGGGCCAGGGCACCTCTCTCCAAAAAGCGTCGTTCAGATGCCAATCAAGTGTAGGGTCCTCGTGAACTCTGGACTCAGAGCTCCAGGACAATCAGGTCAAATAGTCACTCAGATTCATAGGGCTCATTTGTCCTCCCCCTCAGGGAGGTCTGGGCAAATTCGCTCTAAAAAGTTTTAGCTAGGATGCCACCAGTGGCTAGGGCCCTAGGCACTCCCCGTCTGGGTTGCCAGGGCAGTTCGTTAGTCCAACTCTGGGCGACGGCTCAAGCCGAGGTTCGTGCCGTCTGAGGCGCCCTTGTGCTTGTCGCCCCAAAACCAAAACCGCGGCCCAGCGCACTAGCGCTTGCCAAACGTCCGGTCAAGCTGTCCGAGGTCGTGTTCGACCAGCAGCTCAGTCCTTTCTAAAAAAAAAAAAAAAAAAAAAAAAAAAATACGACCACATTCGCTGACTAACAGCCGATCTTGTAGTACGTTTCGTTTACCCGTACCCGTATAGCTAACAATGCCGCCCAAAGCTAGCGGTAAGGCCGCCAAGAAGTCCGGCAAGGCGCAGAAGAACATCTCTAAGACCGATAAGAGAAAGAAGAAGCACAAGAGGAAGGAGAGCTACGCCATCTACATCTACAAGGTGCTCAAGCAAGTCCACCCCGACACCGGTATCTCGAGCAAGGCCATGTCCATCATGAACTCTTTCGTGAACGACATCTTCGAGCGCATCGCCGCCGAGGCGTCACGTCTCGCACACTACAACAAGCGCTCCACCATCACTTCGAGGGAGGTTCAGACGTCCGTGAGGCTCCTGCTGCCCGGCGAGCTCGCCAAGCACGCCGTCAGCGAGGGTACCAAGGCCGTCACCAAGTACACCAGCTCCAAGTGAGAAGTGTGAAGGAGACGTTACGTCGCGCGCCGTACGTTAGACGGCACGCAACGCACAAAATAAAAGGCCCTTTTCAGGGCCACAAAACTTATCGAACACTGTATAACGCAAGTTATAGTTTCCGTTTGATACAACACTTAATGTCATACAAGAGTCTCATGAATTACTTCATAATATGTAATTAGCTTTTTGATTAGATACGAATAGATAGAAGAACGAAAAGCTCTATAAATAACTCTACCTAAGTGCATGCACTACTCAACACACACGTGTAATTTACTCAAATGTTATTAGCTGGCTGGCTCGTTCGTTACCATACCTTGCCTAAGCTAAGCTAAGACATGGAGAAAAAAAAAAAAAAAAAATTACTATAGTATTAACGGATATAATGGGTAGTAGAGTATGTATGTATTAGGTACAGATTTTGATATTACTACATAAGTTAGTTTTACATATAAATACAGAACAAAATAATTTAATGATAGATGAACATTAAATACGTACATACATATGTTCTACTTACACATAAAATACAATAAATAGAGAGAAAACGGATAACGCCGCGCTACGTGCGAGTGCGAGCGAGAGGTCGTATTGATTGTGTATAAATAAAGGGAGGCGAACAGTGAATTTTTTGAACATTCGTGCATCGTCGTTCGTTCGCGCCGCGCGTCCTATTTCGCGTTTATTTAGTCAGTCAGTCAGTCAGTCGGTTAGTTAGTTTCGTTGTTGTTTGTTCGCAATGGCACGTACCAAGCAGACCGCTCGTAAATCCACCGGTGGTAAGGCGCCGCGCAAGCAGCTCGCCACCAAGGCGGCTCGCAAGAGCGCGCCCGCCACCGGAGGCGTCAAGAAACCCCATCGCTACAGGCCCGGAACCGTAGCTCTACGTGAGATCCGTCGCTACCAGAAGAGCACCGAGCTGTTGATTCGCAAGCTGCCGTTCCAGCGTCTGGTGCGTGAGATCGCGCAAGACTTCAAGACCGACCTGCGTTTCCAGAGCTCCGCCGTGATGGCGCTCCAGGAGGCCAGCGAGGCTTACCTGGTCGGTCTGTTCGAAGACACCAACCTTTGCGCCATTCACGCGAAGCGCGTCACCATTATGCCTAAGGACATACAATTGGCGCGCAGAATCAGGGGTGAGCGCGCCTAAGAAGCGAGCGATCCGTTCTCCATCGCCGTTTAGCGTTACAAAAAAAAAAAAAAAAGGCCCTTTTCAGGGCCACATACATTTCATGATTAGCAAATTATATAATATATCAAGTTTCACATTCTGATACACAACACAACTAAGTCTAAATCATAATAATTTAATAAACACTTAATCTCATTATAATCGGGACTTATTACATGGTTCGTGAAATAGTTTTTTTTTTTTTAATATATATATAATATAAACTATAACTATATACGGTATAGGTTGTCTTGTTAGAAAACAAAGAATATATGTTTACAATACTTAATACATCAATAAGTAACAACAAGTCTTATTATACCTATGTAAGGTTCATACATACATGCTTATTTTAAAACAAACCTAACTCAGGTTCAGTTTTTTTTTTTTATTATAATATATTCGGCTTGCAAACCACTACGATTATTATTATTATTATCATCATCATCGCCTCGCCTCCCCCCCTCTCCCGTACCTTACCTTACCCCGTGTTATTCCGCCAGCCCTCTCTAACAAGCTCCGTCTCATCCACGCGCAATTTTTGTATAAATATAAGCGAAAGCCGCGCCGCTAGGGTTACAGTCGTTCGCCGTACGCGTATCGGTTGACAGTATCGTGTTCGTGTGAGTTGTTAGTTAGTTACAGTTTGCAAGATGACCGGCCGCGGCAAGGGAGGAAAAGGTCTTGGGAAAGGTGGCGCCAAGCGTCACAGAAAAGTGCTTCGCGATAACATCCAGGGTATCACGAAGCCCGCCATCCGTCGTCTAGCGCGCAGAGGCGGTGTGAAACGTATCTCCGGTCTGATCTACGAAGAGACCAGAGGTGTGCTGAAGGTGTTCCTGGAGAACGTGATTCGCGACGCGGTCACATACACCGAGCACGCGAAGAGGAAGACCGTCACCGCTATGGACGTGGTCTACGCTCTGAAGCGTCAGGGCCGCACCCTATACGGTTTCGGAGGTTAAGTTATGCCGCTCTACCTGCTGCTGCGTCATTATTTCGTCCGTCGTGTACAAAAAAGGCCCTTTTCAGGGCCACATATGATTCAATATATACTTTTAAATCAAGCTACGAATGTTTCACAATGACGAAACTCAACACAATAAGTCTAATATACGCACACAATATACATATACCAGTAACCTAACCTAACCTAACTAAAGAGAGATAATGATTTCAATGTATTCATTATTATAAATGTAATGTTATGTAGGTACGCCGAATCTTAAGGCACACACGCAAAATTATTTATCTCATCACGGATCGCTCTTGGTGTAGTTTTGGCTAACAGTTATTACTAACAACTTATTCTCAATTTCAATTACCAATACTGCTATATATATATATATATATATATATTTAAATAATATGAGAAAAAGACATGAGCCGTTCGTTAGTTCTACAATACAATAAATTTATTGTAAGAATGAGCGTATGTATGTATTGAGACACCTCTGCGAGACATGCGACTGTATGTATGCATGCGGAAGAAATTATCGCACACCTGTGCGATGTACATAATGTTGTAATACAACATGCAATTTTATTGTAAGTAATCTTACTCGTTAACGAACACACATAATAATTTCTATATCAAAAAATGGAATCGTTTAACTCTTACACTACGGCGTGAGTGCGATTGAACGGAATCTGGTAGAGCTGTTTTACGAGCGGCAAAATATCGACCTTTTAATACGATAAATTGGTTAAAATTTACATTGTTTTATGTGTATATAACGAAAACGATATCCTCGTCGTTTATTTATCTTGTAAAACGAGTGAAATCTGTTGATTTTATAGAGAAATTTCAATTTTAAACACGAGCCGAGCTAGTCGGCGCCGCGAGCGACGCGATTAAATACGTTTAGCTCTCTATCTGATCACTATGGAAGCCATTTGATATGGGGGAAATGTGACCACGTTCAAAATATATCAAAATTAACAATGCGAGATGGTGGTGTAATACTGAAATCATGAAAAAACATTATTTAATCAGATTGATGTTAGTGAAAAGTCACGAGCGTTGTTACGAGAAATCGTATATCGGCTGTGGTGTTCTCTTTACGGTTAAGAATAAAATCAGACCCTGCCAGTTGGCGCGGATTTGTTTGTTTAAATTCACATAAATCCAACGCTGTTAAACCTCAACAGGTCCGTCATCAGTGAGACGAGCGTCGCGTGTGATTTATTTTGTGAAAAACATCAATAAGAAGCAATGGCAGACACCGCAGTAGCAGCAGAAGCTCCCGCACCGGCGACACCCGCGAAGAAACCGAAGGCGTCCGCCGCCGCCGGTGGCGCTAAGAAGCCGAAAGCTAAGCCCACGCACCCGAAGACATCCGAGATGGTGAACAGCGCCATCAAGGAGCTGAAAGAGCGCAGCGGGTCATCGTTGAAGGCGATCAAGAAATACATCGCGGCCCAGTACAAGGTGGACGCTGAAAAATTGGCGCCGTTCATCAGAAAGTATCTGAAGAGCGCAGTCGAGTCCGGAGCGCTGATCCAGACCAAGGGCAAGGGGGCTTCGGGCAGTTTCAAGCTCGAGTCGAAATCCTCCGGTTCGAAGAAACCCGCCGGCGGCGCGAGCAAGGCATCCGGCAAGGCCGAGAAGAAAGAGACTCCCGCCAAGTCGAAGAAGGCCGCCGCCGCCGCAGCTCCCGCCGCCGGCAGGGGCAGGAAGGCAGCCGCCGCCGCGGCCGCCTCGCCCGCCAAGTCGAAGCCCTCGGCCGCGACGAAGGACAAGAAGGCCGCCGCAGCGAAGAAAAAGCCCGCCGCCGCCGCCGCCGCGAAGAAAGCCTCCGCCCCGGCCAAGGGGAAGAGCGCCGCCGCACCGAAAGCGAAGAAGACCGCCAAGCCTCCCACCAAGAAGCCGAAAGCTCCCAAGCCGAAGAGGGCGGCCGCCACCCCGACCAAGAAGGCCGCCGCGAAGAAGGCATCTGCCTCCAAGAAGTAAGTGAGCAGTGCTTGCGGTGTTGTGTTTGTGCTGTCCTGTCAGTCAGCCGATGGATTATGGCTTATCGTGTGAGCCACAGCCACCGACGACGACGACGACCTAGCCAAGCCAACCTGCAACGCTGCTTGCAAGCTTCCGAAGCGTGGGGTCGAACGAAACGTCCCGCAAAAAGCCCTTTTCAGGGCTAACATATCATTCTAAACACAAACGATGTTTAGTTTCTCCAGACGAAACAACACACACTATGTCTATGTCTATGTCTCTCGTCGTAACACTAGAACCACTATCTGCATAGGCAGAGGCAATCAATCGTTCGATTAATTAATTACCAAATAACTACAACATGATATGAAAAATGAATCCTTCCCATCCTCCTCTTCCTTAATTCCGTTTCGCCCGACTGCCCGACTCTACTTATGTACTTACAATTAATTAATTAGGCTCTTTTAACTTCTATCTTTAATCTATCTGCCTGAGTACATACATACTGCACTACTAACAATACTGTATGTAACTGTAAGCAATGAGCGACGACACGCTCCGAGAGAGAGATAGAGAGGCGAAGCTCGGTTTTGTGTATACGGCGCGGTGGAGCGGGGCGCTCCTATAAATATACAAAAATCTGGTGCGTTGAGAATAGTCTGCGCTCAGCTAACATTACGTACGGTCAACACCGGTGCGTGTTATTATTATCGAATCATATTAATCTTTTGTTGTAATCGACAATGTCGGGACGTGGTAAAGGTGGTAAAGTGAAGGGAAAGGCAAAGTCCCGTTCTAATCGTGCCGGACTCCAGTTCCCCGTCGGTCGTATCCATCGACTTTTGCGCAACGGCAACTATGCGGAGCGCGTCGGTGCCGGTGCGCCCGTGTACCTGGCCGCCGTGATGGAATACCTAGCGGCTGAGGTTCTCGAGTTGGCCGGTAACGCGGCGAGGGACAACAAGAAGACCAGGATCATCCCGCGTCATTTGCAACTGGCGATCAGGAACGACGAGGAGTTGAACAAGCTACTCTCGGGCGTCACGATCGCACAGGGTGGTGTGCTGCCCAACATCCAGGCCGTGCTCCTGCCCAAGAAGACCGAGAAGAAGGCGTAAAGTGCCTCCTCCTCCTCCTCCTCGTCACCCACCTGCGTGTGTATCCGCGCATCAAACGGCCCTTTTCAGGGCCACAATATATTTCATTTGTGTTTCACTAACGCGCTACTAGAGATAATCTAGTTGTGAACGAACATATTGTTTCACCACAAGAAACCATCACTAAAGTCTTTTAAACGTCTATAAATAACTTAGTAGGAAAGCAAGCAAGCAAGCAAGCATGTTATAGTTTTAACTAGTAGCTGTATATCGATAGAAAGAAAGAAGAAGATATATGGGTAAACTTAAGAAATATCTTATATATATTACCATCATCATAATCAAACAAGAGAGAAAAAGAACAACATTACAATATATATCAGTGAAGAAAAAAAAAAAAAAACTACATAGTAAACATCTAAATATAAGTAGTAGCATTTTTTTTTTTTTTCCTGACGTTCATTCCTTCGCTCTCTCTCCCTGCCCCGCGACCCTCCCCTTGGTTGAGAGACGGAGAGGGGAGACGTCGAGTGTTGCCGTCTCTTTCTGTCGGTACGCGTCATTGGAGGACGCCAGAGGGGAGTGCTCGCGTCGAGGTGGTAGAGCCCCGATCGGTGTCTTGAATAAAAGCGGAAATACGAAAAAATACGACCACATTCGCTGACTAACAGCCGATCTTGTAGTACGTTTCGTTTACCCGTACCCGTATAGCTAACAATGCCGCCCAAAGCTAGCGGTAAGGCCGCCAAGAAGTCCGGCAAGGCGCAGAAGAACATCTCTAAGACCGATAAGAGAAAGAAGAAGCACAAGAGGAAGGAGAGCTACGCCATCTACATCTACAAGGTGCTCAAGCAAGTCCACCCCGACACCGGTATCTCGAGCAAGGCCATGTCCATCATGAACTCTTTCGTGAACGACATCTTCGAGCGCATCGCCGCCGAGGCGTCACGTCTCGCACACTACAACAAGCGCTCCACCATCACTTCGAGGGAGGTTCAGACGTCCGTGAGGCTCCTGCTGCCCGGCGAGCTCGCCAAGCACGCCGTCAGCGAGGGTACCAAGGCCGTCACCAAGTACACCAGCTCCAAGTGAGAAGTGTGAAGGAGACGTTACGTCGCGCGCCGTACGTTAGACGGCACGCAACGCACAAAATAAAAGGCCCTTTTCAGGGCCACAAAACTTATCGAACACTGTATAACGCAAGTTATAGTTTCCGTTTGATACAACACTTAATGTCATACAAGAGTCTCATGAATTACTTCATAATATGTAATTAGCTTTTTGATTAGATACGAATAGATAGAAGAACGAAAAGCTCTATAAATAACTCTACCTAAGTGCATGCACTACTCAACACACACGTGTAATTTACTCAAATGTTATTAGCTGGCTGGCTCGTTCGTTACCATACCTTGCCTAAGCTAAGCTAAGACATGGAGAAAAAAAAAAAAAAAAAATTACTATAGTATTAACGGATATAATGGGTAGTAGAGTATGTATGTATTAGGTACAGATTTTGATATTACTACATAAGTTAGTTTTACATATAAATACAGAACAAAATAATTTAATGATAGATGAACATTAAATACGTACATACATATGTTCTACTTACACATAAAATACAATAAATAGAGAGAAAACGGATAACGCCGCGCTACGTGCGAGTGCGAGCGAGAGGTCGTATTGATTGTGTATAAATAAAGGGAGGCGAACAGTGAATTTTTTTTTTTTTTTCATTCTGCTCTGAACTTTCGTTCTGAACAGATGTCCGCTTAGCTCCCTAAGCAATCCTTTCCCATTGTGTCTGAGCTTGCTCCACTGGGTCTCCTTTGTGTCGAGCGCCGCTCCACTTAGGTCGCTTCTTCCGAGAAGTCAAACGGCTACCTGCTAGCCGACCACCTGCGTGGCAACCCGCATTCCGTACGTGGGACGACTGTAAAGTTAGTTACGTATATTTTATACGTAATTGCATACAGTCGTGCACGCTGCGAGTGCGTGGATTCGCAAAACCGCTCTTCTCAGAGCGCTCTAGTTCTTCGAAAGGCGTTCTCGCAAGAGAGCGCTTTTCCGTAGAGGGCACACAAGTCACTTGCCACCTTCAGTGGAGATCGGTGGAAACCTACGGTGCCAACGAAGCCGATCGACGCAGCCCCGGAGCGTCCGCTTTCCTCCCTCAGGGGAACGCGCAATCCGGACGGGCCTGGTACCACCGACCTTGGGGGGTGCTCCTAGTCGACGCCAGGTATCTCCTTCCCACCCTACCCTTACCCTTTTCCTATTCCTCGGGTGTGTGTTTGGCTTGGAGGATCGGGCTTGCCCGGACTCTCTGTCTCTCCCCCGCAGGCAGCTAGGGACTGTAGGTACTCACCCGTCGCACATTAAGATTGGCGACGGTACATCGCTTAGGGCACACCTAGGCACTCACCCTCCTGCCTATACCCGGCAGGGGGACCGCGCTTTTTCGTTATCTTTTGGTTGGAGGTGTCCCCCTCCAACCATCGACTCTTTCTCCGCCAGTTGTCCGCCTCCGTCACACGATGGCCGAGGCGTTCAACGCCTTTATCTCCGCTAAGATCGCCGCGACGAAGGGAGAACTGCTCGAGCAGTTCCTAAGCACCCCCGTGGGTGCAAACCTCTCCCCCGCCGACAGGAACGCCCTTTTGGGCATCCCGCCACCTCCACCCGCTCCTACACCGTCGACTTCCTTCCGCCCGGCGACCAAGCCCTCTAAGCTGGTCGCCATGTCCCAGCGCAAACCGCGCAAAAACCGCTCCAAATCCCCCTACCCTACAAGGGACAGATCCCCGGTATCTGCCCTCACTCCGGCCTTTGCACGCTCGCGCTCGCCATCGACATCGGGCCACACGCGCCAGCGTTCCCCACTCCCTTCCTCTTCCATACCCGACTCTCCCATGTCCCCCGCACCTGCCGACCAGGCAGGCGTCCCACTATCCATGGATGACGACGGCTTCATCGTCGTCACCCGCAAACGCCCGGCGGCTTCCGAGCCTCCTAAACCTCCCGCCAAGACCGCTTGCCCCGAGGCAGGCACCGACGCCCTCTCGTCACGTACCATCCCTGGTACCAAGCCTCCCCCACCAATCTTTGTCAAAGACAAGGAAAAGTGGAACGCCCTTGCCAAGTCTTTCGCAGACAGAGGCATTGACTTCTCCGCCCGCAGCACCCAGCAGGGTATTAAGGTGGTCATCAAGTCCACCGACGGCTACCGAGCCATCACACAATACCTCCGCGACCGGGGCGTGGGTTTCCACACCTTCGCCTTGGAAGAGGAGAAATTGCTCCGCGTTGTAATACGCAATGTCCCCAAGGAGATCCCCGCGACTGAGGTCAAGGAGGATCTCCTCCGTCAAAACCTCCCCGTTCTCGAAGTCCACCGCCTCACCGGCGGCAGGACCAAAACCCCATTCGACCTCGTCCTTGTGGTGCTCGAACGGACCCCCGCTGGCAAAGCCATCTTCCAAGTGAAGACGGTCTGCGCCCTGTCGGGAGTCACGGTCGAGACTCCGCACAAGAGGACTGGACCTTCGCAGTGTCACCGCTGCCAGTGCTACGGGCACGCGGCCCGTCACTGCAACTCCCGTCCCCGTTGCGTCAAGTGCACGGGTGACCATGGGACCGCCGACTGCACTAGGCAGAAGGACGATCCCACCCCGCCCTCCTGCACCCTGTGCGGAACCGTCGGGCATACCGCGAACTATCGCGGCTGCCCCAAGGCCCCCCGTTTCCCGAAACCCTCCGCCTCCAGGCCCTCCGGCCAAGTCTCCCACCCAAAACCTAAGCCAGCTAAGGCCAAACCCTCCGGGGCTAGGTCGAAGCCGGCAACTGCCCTACCATCCTTGATCCCGCAACCGCCCGTCCTACCCACACCTGCCTCACAGCCGACCGCTCCCTCAACCCGCCCGACCTCGTATGCCACGGCTACATCCCAGCCGCGTCATATCGCTTCCCCTCCTGCTCCCCGTCAGGTATCACTTCATCCTTCGCACTTTGCGGACGATGAATGCATTAACGCAGTCCTCGGTATCTCCGCCCAGCTCCCACTGGGCGATTGCATCAATCTAGGTCGTCAGATCCTGAGCAACCGCGAACCGGCGGCGATTTTACGCATTCTTGCGCAAAATCAGGCCACCGTCGCGGCCATCCAGGCCTTCCTCGCCGCGACCCCGACCCGTCATGGATAATTCAACCAAACGTATTAGGCCCCGATCGATCAAACTGGCATGGTTTAATGCCAACGGACTTCTTAAGGAAACGAGTGACGGAGGAAGCCAAGTGCCACTCATCGAACAATTCCTCCACGACCACCAAATCGACGTCCTACTAGTAAACGAGACCTTCTTAAAACCGGGCAAAAGGGATCCCAGGATCGCTAACTTTTGCCTGTTCCGTAATGATAGGCTCCACTCTGCCAAAGGGGGGACGCTTATCTATTACAGACGATCCCTTCACTGCATCCCTCTCGACACGCCTTCGCTTCGTTATCTCGAAGCTTCCGTATGCCGGATCGCTCTAACTGGCCATCAGCCTATCACACTCGCGGCCTGCTACCACTCTGGTAACAGGCGTTTCGATCAGAATGACTACGAGAAACTATTCGCCTTAGGGACATCCGTCATCCTCGCCGGCGACTTCAACGCCAAGACCCTCGAGTGGGGTTGCAACGAAACGAATAGCCACGGCAGCAAACTATTTAGTTTAGCGGATGACATTAATTTTGATGTCATTTCGCCCTCCACGCACACTTACTTCCCTCCTCAGGTAGGCTACCGCTCCGACGTACTTGACATAGCACTCCTAAAAGGCGTAACACTCCAGTTGCGCTCTTTAGAAGTGCTCCACGAACTTAACTCCGACCACAGACCAGTGCTCATGCATCTAGGCCCCGACCCGACGGACAGACCGACCGCGACTAGGACAGTAGTGAACTGGAACCATCTAGGGACAGCCCTTAATGACATCAGCTCACCCGAACTCGACCCGATACCGGATGATATCCAATCCCCCCAGGACGTCGAAAGATCGATCGACTCCCTCACTAACCACCTCCGCACCGCCATAGGCAAGTCGTCGCGGCAAGTACCAGTCGAAGATTCCCGTCGGCTGGTCTTGCCCGAGGACGCGAGGGAGTTACTGAGAGAGAAACACAGAGCCACTAGGGCATTCGGTAGATGCCCCACCGATGAGAACAGAGCTACCTTGCGGCGTTACGAGCGCCTCGTAAAGGCCCGCATTCAGGAGCTCCGGGATCAAAAGTGGGATGACACACTCGCAGATCTCGCGCCTACGCACCAGGCTTACTGGCAGCTGGCGCGCAACCTAAAGTCAGACAAAACGGTCACCATGCCCCCCCTGAACCGCCCCGGTCAGCCCCCCGCGTTCGATGACGACGAGAAGGCAGAGTGCCTAGCAGAGAGTCTCGAGGCTCAATGCGCTCCGTCGCTCAGTTCGGTCCCCGCTTCCCATCTTACTATGGTGGACAGCGAGATCGAACATCGTAGCACCATTCCCCCCTCGATCCCCCTCGACCCTATCACGACTAGGGAAGTTGCGCTTATTATCCACCGCCTCCGCGATAGGAAAGCTCCCGGTGCCGACGGCATCAGTAACAAAGTGCTCAAGCACCTTCCCCCCGCCCTGATCCACCTCCTAGTTAGCATTTTTAATGCTGCCATGAGCAACGGCATGTTTCCATCCGCTTGGAAAACTGCCGATGTCATCGGCATTCACAAACCAGGCAAGAAGGCGTCAGAGCCCTCTAGCTACCGCCCCATTAGTCTCCTTAGTTCCCAGGGTAAAATTTACGAGCGACTTCTACTGAATCGCATGTGGGCCCACGTCACGGCCAACAACCTCCTTCCCAACGAGCAGTTCGGCTTCAGAGCCCGACACTCTTGCGTCCAACAAGTACACCGCCTCACGGAGTACATCCTAGAGGGTTTCAACACGAAACCCAAACACTTTGGCAACCCCCAGGGGACCGTAGCGGTCTTCCTGGACGTGGCCAAAGCCTTCGATAAAGTCTGGCATAACGGGTTGATATACAAGTTGTATCAATTCGGTCTGCCAGACCGTCTTGTCCACATCATCCAGGACTTTCTCCGCGACAGAAGCTTCCGCTTCAAACACGAGGGTGAACGTTCACCTCCACACCCCATCAGAGCGGGGGTCCCCCAGGGCTCAGCCCTGTCCCCGCTGCTCTTTTCACTCTACACGAGCGATATCCCCCGCTACCCGGGGGTAGAGCTCTCCCTTTTCGCCGACGACACCGCCCTCTACGCCAGAGGGTGGCACGTGACTCGACAAATAGCTCTCGTCAACCGAGCGCTCCTCTCCTTGGGTAAATGGTTCCGCATGTGGGCCATTACCGTTAATCCAGAGAAAAGTGCAGCCGTGTACTTCACTCCGCGTAAAAAACTCCCGAATAGGTCCCTACGCCTCCATGGCCAGCCCATCTCTTGGGCCTCCTCGACCAAATACCTAGGTGTTACCCTGGATAATAGGCTCAACTTCGAAAAACACATCACCACGGTGCGTAACCGCGCGGCCTTCTTTCTAGGCCGTCTCTCCCCCCTCCTGTGCGCGAGAAGTAAAATGTCCCTTAGAAATAAGGTGACACTTTACAAGACCGTGATCCGCCCCGTCATGACCTACGCCTCTGTTGTCTTCGCACACGCGCCCTCTTATCAACTGGATAAACTCCAAGTCATTCAAAACCGCTTCATCCGTAGAGCGGTAGACGCGCAATGGTATATGCGCAACTCGGACCTCCACTGCGACCTCGAGCTCCCCTCCATCCGTCAATTTATGAAGGATGCCTCGCGTAGGTACTTTGACTCTGCTCCCCACCACCCGAACCCGCTCGTGGTTCAAGCGGCGGACTACTCGACTGACCCGAACGGTCCGCCCCCCTTGCATAGGCGTCCTAGACACTTCTTGGATGATCCGGACGACCCCATTGCAGCCGTAGTATCGGCCGCCCTGGGGTCGCCCGGCCCACCTGACTCGTCTCCTAACACACATTCCGTTTTTGGTACTGGCCCGGGCCACCAGATTCGACATCCATTCCGACGATACAGAATGCGTCCTCGCCGGCGAGGACGTGGTCTCTTACGACCCTTAGGGTCACCCAGTTGATTGATAGGGCCCTAGGTCTTTCCCCGTCTGGGAGGCCAGGGCAATTCGGTCAAATAATCAAACCAGTTGCCTAAATTAGCTAGGTTTAGGGTCCAGGCCTCTCCCCGGGATGCCATGGACACAAGTCGATCTAATGATAGGGCTCTGGCGCGGGCCAGGGCACCTCTCTCCAAAACGCGTCGTTCAGATGCCAATCAAGTGTAGGGTCCTCGTGAACTCTGGACTCAGAGCTCCAGGACAATCAGGTCAAATAGTCACTCAGATTCATAGGGCTCATTTGTCCTCCCCCTCAGGGAGGTCTGGGCAAATTCGCTCTAAAAAGTTTTAGCTAGGATGCCACCAGTGGCTAGGGCCCTAGGCACTCCCCGTCTGGGTTGCCAGGGCAGTTCGTTAGTCCAACTCTGGGCGACGGCTCAAGCCGAGGTTCGTGCCGTCTGAGGCGCCCTTGTGCTTGTCGCCCCAAAACCAAAACCGCGGCCCAGCGCACTAGCGCTTGCCAAACGTCCGGTCAAGCTGTCCGAGGTCGTGTTCGACCAGCAGCTCAGTCCTTTCTAAAAAAAAAAAAAAAAAAAAAAAAAAAAAAAAAAAAAAGTGAATTTTTTGAACATTCGTGCATCGTCGTTCGTTCGCGCCGCGCGTCCTATTTCGCGTTTATTTAGTCAGTCAGTCAGTCAGTCGGTTAGTTAGTTTCGTTGTTGTTTGTTCGCAATGGCACGTACCAAGCAGACCGCTCGTAAATCCACCGGTGGTAAGGCGCCGCGCAAGCAGCTCGCCACCAAGGCGGCTCGCAAGAGCGCGCCCGCCACCGGAGGCGTCAAGAAACCCCATCGCTACAGGCCCGGAACCGTAGCTCTACGTGAGATCCGTCGCTACCAGAAGAGCACCGAGCTGTTGATTCGCAAGCTGCCGTTCCAGCGTCTGGTGCGTGAGATCGCGCAAGACTTCAAGACCGACCTGCGTTTCCAGAGCTCCGCCGTGATGGCGCTCCAGGAGGCCAGCGAGGCTTACCTGGTCGGTCTGTTCGAAGACACCAACCTTTGCGCCATTCACGCGAAGCGCGTCACCATTATGCCTAAGGACATACAATTGGCGCGCAGAATCAGGGGTGAGCGCGCCTAAGAAGCGAGCGATCCGTTCTCCATCGCCGTTTAGCGTTACAAAAAAAAAAAAAAAAGGCCCTTTTCAGGGCCACATACATTTCATGATTAGCAAATTATATAATATATCAAGTTTCACATTCTGATACACAACACAACTAAGTCTAAATCATAATAATTTAATAAACACTTAATCTCATTATAATCGGGACTTATTACATGGTTCGTGAAATAGTTTTTTTTTTTTTAATATATATATAATATAAACTATAACTATATACGGTATAGGTTGTCTTGTTAGAAAACAAAGAATATATGTTTACAATACTTAATACATCAATAAGTAACAACAAGTCTTATTATACCTATGTAAGGTTCATACATACATGCTTATTTTAAAACAAACCTAACTCAGGTTCAGTTTTTTTTTTTTATTATAATATATTCGGCTTGCAAACCACTACGATTATTATTATTATTATCATCATCATCGCCTCGCCTCCCCCCCTCTCCCGTACCTTACCTTACCCCGTGTTATTCCGCCAGCCCTCTCTAACAAGCTCCGTCTCATCCACGCGCAATTTTTGTATAAATATAAGCGAAAGCCGCGCCGCTAGGGTTACAGTCGTTCGCCGTACGCGTATCGGTTGACAGTATCGTGTTCGTGTGAGTTGTTAGTTAGTTACAGTTTGCAAGATGACCGGCCGCGGCAAGGGAGGAAAAGGTCTTGGGAAAGGTGGCGCCAAGCGTCACAGAAAAGTGCTTCGCGATAACATCCAGGGTATCACGAAGCCCGCCATCCGTCGTCTAGCGCGCAGAGGCGGTGTGAAACGTATCTCCGGTCTGATCTACGAAGAGACCAGAGGTGTGCTGAAGGTGTTCCTGGAGAACGTGATTCGCGACGCGGTCACATACACCGAGCACGCGAAGAGGAAGACCGTCACCGCTATGGACGTGGTCTACGCTCTGAAGCGTCAGGGCCGCACCCTATACGGTTTCGGAGGTTAAGTTATGCCGCTCTACCTGCTGCTGCGTCATTATTTCGTCCGTCGTGTACAAAAAAGGCCCTTTTCAGGGCCACATATGATTCAATATATACTTTTAAATCAAGCTACGAATGTTTCACAATGACGAAACTCAACACAATAAGTCTAATATACGCACACAATATACATATACCAGTAACCTAACCTAACCTAACTAAAGAGAGATAATGATTTCAATGTATTCATTATTATAAATGTAATGTTATGTAGGTACGCCGAATCTTAAGGCACACACGCAAAATTATTTATCTCATCACGGATCGCTCTTGGTGTAGTTTTGGCTAACAGTTATTACTAACAACTTATTCTCAATTTCAATTACCAATACTGCTATATATATATATATATATATATATTTAAATAATATGAGAAAAAGACATGAGCCGTTCGTTAGTTCTACAATACAATAAATTTATTGTAAGAATGAGCGTATGTATGTATTGAGACACCTCTGCGAGACATGCGACTGTATGTATGCATGCGGAAGAAATTATCGCACACCTGTGCGATGTACATAATGTTGTAATACAACATGCAATTTTATTGTAAGTAATCTTACTCGTTAACGAACACACATAATAATTTCTATATCAAAAAATGGAATCGTTTAACTCTTACACTACGGCGTGAGTGCGATTGAACGGAATCTGGTAGAGCTGTTTTACGAGCGGCAAAATATCGACCTTTTAATACGATAAATTGGTTAAAATTTACATTGTTTTATGTGTATATAACGAAAACGATATCCTCGTCGTTTATTTATCTTGTAAAACGAGTGAAATCTGTTGATTTTATAGAGAAATTTCAATTTTAAACACGAGCCGAGCTAGTCGGCGCCGCGAGCGACGCGATTAAATACGTTTAGCTCTCTATCTGATCACTATGGAAGCCATTTGATATGGGGGAAATGTGACCACGTTCAAAATATATCAAAATTAACAATGCGAGATGGTGGTGTAATACTGAAATCATGAAAAAACATTATTTAATCAGATTGATGTTAGTGAAAAGTCACGAGCGTTGTTACGAGAAATCGTATATCGGCTGTGGTGTTCTCTTTACGGTTAAGAATAAAATCAGACCCTGCCAGTTGGCGCGGATTTGTTTGTTTAAATTCACATAAATCCAACGCTGTTAAACCTCAACAGGTCCGTCATCAGTGAGACGAGCGTCGCGTGTGATTTATTTTGTGAAAAACATCAATAAGAAGCAATGGCAGACACCGCAGTAGCAGCAGAAGCTCCCGCACCGGCGACACCCGCGAAGAAACCGAAGGCGTCCGCCGCCGCCGGTGGCGCTAAGAAGCCGAAAGCTAAGCCCACGCACCCGAAGACATCCGAGATGGTGAACAGCGCCATCAAGGAGCTGAAAGAGCGCAGCGGGTCATCGTTGAAGGCGATCAAGAAATACATCGCGGCCCAGTACAAGGTGGACGCTGAAAAATTGGCGCCGTTCATCAGAAAGTATCTGAAGAGCGCAGTCGAGTCCGGAGCGCTGATCCAGACCAAGGGCAAGGGGGCTTCGGGCAGTTTCAAGCTCGAGTCGAAATCCTCCGGTTCGAAGAAACCCGCCGGCGGCGCGAGCAAGGCATCCGGCAAGGCCGAGAAGAAAGAGACTCCCGCCAAGTCGAAGAAGGCCGCCGCCGCCGCAGCTCCCGCCGCCGGCAGGGGCAGGAAGGCAGCCGCCGCCGCGGCCGCCTCGCCCGCCAAGTCGAAGCCCTCGGCCGCGACGAAGGACAAGAAGGCCGCCGCAGCGAAGAAAAAGCCCGCCGCCGCCGCCGCCGCGAAGAAAGCCTCCGCCCCGGCCAAGGGGAAGAGCGCCGCCGCACCGAAAGCGAAGAAGACCGCCAAGCCTCCCACCAAGAAGCCGAAAGCTCCCAAGCCGAAGAGGGCGGCCGCCACCCCGACCAAGAAGGCCGCCGCGAAGAAGGCATCTGCCTCCAAGAAGTAAGTGAGCAGTGCTTGCGGTGTTGTGTTTGTGCTGTCCTGTCAGTCAGCCGATGGATTATGGCTTATCGTGTGAGCCACAGCCACCGACGACGACGACGACCTAGCCAAGCCAACCTGCAACGCTGCTTGCAAGCTTCCGAAGCGTGGGGTCGAACGAAACGTCCCGCAAAAAGCCCTTTTCAGGGCTAACATATCATTCTAAACACAAACGATGTTTAGTTTCTCCAGACGAAACAACACACACTATGTCTATGTCTATGTCTCTCGTCGTAACACTAGAACCACTATCTGCATAGGCAGAGGCAATCAATCGTTCGATTAATTAATTACCAAATAACTACAACATGATATGAAAAATGAATCCTTCCCATCCTCCTCTTCCTTAATTCCGTTTCGCCCGACTGCCCGACTCTACTTATGTACTTACAATTAATTAATTAGGCTCTTTTAACTTCTATCTTTAATCTATCTGCCTGAGTACATACATACTGCACTACTAACAATACTGTATGTAACTGTAAGCAATGAGCGACGACACGCTCCGAGAGAGAGATAGAGAGGCGAAGCTCGGTTTTGTGTATACGGCGCGGTGGAGCGGGGCGCTCCTATAAATATACAAAAATCTGGTGCGTTGAGAATAGTCTGCGCTCAGCTAACATTACGTACGGTCAACACCGGTGCGTGTTATTATTATCGAATCATATTAATCTTTTGTTGTAATCGACAATGTCGGGACGTGGTAAAGGTGGTAAAGTGAAGGGAAAGGCAAAGTCCCGTTCTAATCGTGCCGGACTCCAGTTCCCCGTCGGTCGTATCCATCGACTTTTGCGCAACGGCAACTATGCGGAGCGCGTCGGTGCCGGTGCGCCCGTGTACCTGGCCGCCGTGATGGAATACCTAGCGGCTGAGGTTCTCGAGTTGGCCGGTAACGCGGCGAGGGACAACAAGAAGACCAGGATCATCCCGCGTCATTTGCAACTGGCGATCAGGAACGACGAGGAGTTGAACAAGCTACTCTCGGGCGTCACGATCGCACAGGGTGGTGTGCTGCCCAACATCCAGGCCGTGCTCCTGCCCAAGAAGACCGAGAAGAAGGCGTAAAGTGCCTCCTCCTCCTCCTCCTCGTCACCCACCTGCGTGTGTATCCGCGCATCAAACGGCCCTTTTCAGGGCCACAATATATTTCATTTGTGTTTCACTAACGCGCTACTAGAGATAATCTAGTTGTGAACGAACATATTGTTTCACCACAAGAAACCATCACTAAAGTCTTTTAAACGTCTATAAATAACTTAGTAGGAAAGCAAGCAAGCAAGCAAGCATGTTATAGTTTTAACTAGTAGCTGTATATCGATAGAAAGAAAGAAGAAGATATATGGGTAAACTTAAGAAATATCTTATATATATTACCATCATCATAATCAAACAAGAGAGAAAAAGAACAACATTACAATATATATCAGTGAAGAAAAAAAAAAAAAAACTACATAGTAAACATCTAAATATAAGTAGTAGCATTTTTTTTTTTTTTCCTGACGTTCATTCCTTCGCTCTCTCTCCCTGCCCCGCGACCCTCCCCTTGGTTGAGAGACGGAGAGGGGAGACGTCGAGTGTTGCCGTCTCTTTCTGTCGGTACGCGTCATTGGAGGACGCCAGAGGGGAGTGCTCGCGTCGAGGTGGTAGAGCCCCGATCGGTGTCTTGAATAAAAGCGGAAATACGAAAAAATACGACCACATTCGCTGACTAACAGCCGATCTTGTAGTACGTTTCGTTTACCCGTACCCGTATAGCTAACAATGCCGCCCAAAGCTAGCGGTAAGGCCGCCAAGAAGTCCGGCAAGGCGCAGAAGAACATCTCTAAGACCGATAAGAGAAAGAAGAAGCACAAGAGGAAGGAGAGCTACGCCATCTACATCTACAAGGTGCTCAAGCAAGTCCACCCCGACACCGGTATCTCGAGCAAGGCCATGTCCATCATGAACTCTTTCGTGAACGACATCTTCGAGCGCATCGCCGCCGAGGCGTCACGTCTCGCACACTACAACAAGCGCTCCACCATCACTTCGAGGGAGGTTCAGACGTCCGTGAGGCTCCTGCTGCCCGGCGAGCTCGCCAAGCACGCCGTCAGCGAGGGTACCAAGGCCGTCACCAAGTACACCAGCTCCAAGTGAGAAGTGTGAAGGAGACGTTACGTCGCGCGCCGTACGTTAGACGGCACGCAACGCACAAAATAAAAGGCCCTTTTCAGGGCCACAAAACTTATCGAACACTGTATAACGCAAGTTATAGTTTCCGTTTGATACAACACTTAATGTCATACAAGAGTCTCATGAATTACTTCATAATATGTAATTAGCTTTTTGATTAGATACGAATAGATAGAAGAACGAAAAGCTCTATAAATAACTCTACCTAAGTGCATGCACTACTCAACACACACGTGTAATTTACTCAAATGTTATTAGCTGGCTGGCTCGTTCGTTACCATACCTTGCCTAAGCTAAGCTAAGACATGGAGAAAAAAAAAAAAAAAAAATTACTATAGTATTAACGGATATAATGGGTAGTAGAGTATGTATGTATTAGGTACAGATTTTGATATTACTACATAAGTTAGTTTTACATATAAATACAGAACAAAATAATTTAATGATAGATGAACATTAAATACGTACATACATATGTTCTACTTACACATAAAATACAATAAATAGAGAGAAAACGGATAACGCCGCGCTACGTGCGAGTGCGAGCGAGAGGTCGTATTGATTGTGTATAAATAAAGGGAGGCGAACAGTGAATTTTTTGAACATTCGTGCATCGTCGTTCGTTCGCGCCGCGCGTCCTATTTCGCGTTTATTTAGTCAGTCAGTCAGTCAGTCGGTTAGTTAGTTTCGTTGTTGTTTGTTCGCAATGGCACGTACCAAGCAGACCGCTCGTAAATCCACCGGTGGTAAGGCGCCGCGCAAGCAGCTCGCCACCAAGGCGGCTCGCAAGAGCGCGCCCGCCACCGGAGGCGTCAAGAAACCCCATCGCTACAGGCCCGGAACCGTAGCTCTACGTGAGATCCGTCGCTACCAGAAGAGCACCGAGCTGTTGATTCGCAAGCTGCCGTTCCAGCGTCTGGTGCGTGAGATCGCGCAAGACTTCAAGACCGACCTGCGTTTCCAGAGCTCCGCCGTGATGGCGCTCCAGGAGGCCAGCGAGGCTTACCTGGTCGGTCTGTTCGAAGACACCAACCTTTGCGCCATTCACGCGAAGCGCGTCACCATTATGCCTAAGGACATACAATTGGCGCGCAGAATCAGGGGTGAGCGCGCCTAAGAAGCGAGCGATCCGTTCTCCATCGCCGTTTAGCGTTACAAAAAAAAAAAAAAAAGGCCCTTTTCAGGGCCACATACATTTCATGATTAGCAAATTATATAATATATCAAGTTTCACATTCTGATACACAACACAACTAAGTCTAAATCATAATAATTTAATAAACACTTAATCTCATTATAATCGGGACTTATTACATGGTTCGTGAAATAGTTTTTTTTTTTTTAATATATATATAATATAAACTATAACTATATACGGTATAGGTTGTCTTGTTAGAAAACAAAGAATATATGTTTACAATACTTAATACATCAATAAGTAACAACAAGTCTTATTATACCTATGTAAGGTTCATACATACATGCTTATTTTAAAACAAACCTAACTCAGGTTCAGTTTTTTTTTTTTATTATAATATATTCGGCTTGCAAACCACTACGATTATTATTATTATTATCATCATCATCGCCTCGCCTCCCCCCCTCTCCCGTACCTTACCTTACCCCGTGTTATTCCGCCAGCCCTCTCTAACAAGCTCCGTCTCATCCACGCGCAATTTTTGTATAAATATAAGCGAAAGCCGCGCCGCTAGGGTTACAGTCGTTCGCCGTACGCGTATCGGTTGACAGTATCGTGTTCGTGTGAGTTGTTAGTTAGTTACAGTTTGCAAGATGACCGGCCGCGGCAAGGGAGGAAAAGGTCTTGGGAAAGGTGGCGCCAAGCGTCACAGAAAAGTGCTTCGCGATAACATCCAGGGTATCACGAAGCCCGCCATCCGTCGTCTAGCGCGCAGAGGCGGTGTGAAACGTATCTCCGGTCTGATCTACGAAGAGACCAGAGGTGTGCTGAAGGTGTTCCTGGAGAACGTGATTCGCGACGCGGTCACATACACCGAGCACGCGAAGAGGAAGACCGTCACCGCTATGGACGTGGTCTACGCTCTGAAGCGTCAGGGCCGCACCCTATACGGTTTCGGAGGTTAAGTTATGCCGCTCTACCTGCTGCTGCGTCATTATTTCGTCCGTCGTGTACAAAAAAGGCCCTTTTCAGGGCCACATATGATTCAATATATACTTTTAAATCAAGCTACGAATGTTTCACAATGACGAAACTCAACACAATAAGTCTAATATACGCACACAATATACATATACCAGTAACCTAACCTAACCTAACTAAAGAGAGATAATGATTTCAATGTATTCATTATTATAAATGTAATGTTATGTAGGTACGCCGAATCTTAAGGCACACACGCAAAATTATTTATCTCATCACGGATCGCTCTTGGTGTAGTTTTGGCTAACAGTTATTACTAACAACTTATTCTCAATTTCAATTACCAATACTGCTATATATATATATATATATATATATTTAAATAATATGAGAAAAAGACATGAGCCGTTCGTTAGTTCTACAATACAATAAATTTATTGTAAGAATGAGCGTATGTATGTATTGAGACACCTCTGCGAGACATGCGACTGTATGTATGCATGCGGAAGAAATTATCGCACACCTGTGCGATGTACATAATGTTGTAATACAACATGCAATTTTATTGTAAGTAATCTTACTCGTTAACGAACACACATAATAATTTCTATATCAAAAAATGGAATCGTTTAACTCTTACACTACGGCGTGAGTGCGATTGAACGGAATCTGGTAGAGCTGTTTTACGAGCGGCAAAATATCGACCTTTTAATACGATAAATTGGTTAAAATTTACATTGTTTTATGTGTATATAACGAAAACGATATCCTCGTCGTTTATTTATCTTGTAAAACGAGTGAAATCTGTTGATTTTATAGAGAAATTTCAATTTTAAACACGAGCCGAGCTAGTCGGCGCCGCGAGCGACGCGATTAAATACGTTTAGCTCTCTATCTGATCACTATGGAAGCCATTTGATATGGGGGAAATGTGACCACGTTCAAAATATATCAAAATTAACAATGCGAGATGGTGGTGTAATACTGAAATCATGAAAAAACATTATTTAATCAGATTGATGTTAGTGAAAAGTCACGAGCGTTGTTACGAGAAATCGTATATCGGCTGTGGTGTTCTCTTTACGGTTAAGAATAAAATCAGACCCTGCCAGTTGGCGCGGATTTGTTTGTTGGAACGGCCCCCCTGCAGGTATGGAGAGCTCCAACTCTAATGCAGGTGCCACAGCCCCCACGGGCCCCCCTACAACCGCAAAGGCCCGCCCAGGCCCCCCAGCTGCCAACGACGCTCTGCCCACCGGCCAACCGCCCTACGGAGAGGGTGGGACAGCAGAGGGGGAGGGGAAGAACAAGGTCGAGGGGCAGGGGTAGAGGGGCACCTCCGGGAAGGAGACAAACATCTTCCACCCCACTTCCACACCAGCAGGGGGCGCCGCTGTTCGCGTCGTCCTTTGCACCCATCCCGACGCGGATGGCTCCAGCCCTCCCAGCCCAACAGTGGACCATGGTGAGTCATAGTCGTACTCAAACTCAAACACAACCAAGGCGGAAACGTAGGGGCAGGCCGAGGAGGAGGGGACTAGAGACCGGCGCCACCCCTGCAGAAGGACCGGGTGCCACGGAGGCACAGGTTCTGGTGGCAGCCGAGCAGAGGCAAACTGCTGCCCCACCACCCCCGCCTCCTCCACCACCACCAGCTCCTTCAACGGTACCTATTTCCACTCTCCCAACGGGGAGAACTACGGCGGTGCAGGAATCTCTCCCCGCCCCTCACCGCTTCCGTGGCGACCCTAGAATAGGTAGAGAATCCCCTCCTCGCCGGCTGGACCCCAGGGTCCACTTCAGGCCCCTAACGGTCGAGGCGGCGAGCACAACGGGGACCACGACCACCACCACTACTACAAGGCCGAGACCCATCAGGCCTAGCACCAGGGTGGCGACCTTGCACGGGGCACCTCTGGCTTACAGCCAAAGCCGCCCTCACCACCTGCAGCACCACCAGCTCAACCAACAGCTCAACCAGCGTCCCCCGCCCGGCATAGTGCCATGGATGGGCGGGGAGGTGAGTCAGCCTCAATGTTACTACCCCCGCGTACCAGCGGGCCCCACCAGCGGGGCCTTTCAGGAACCCATCAGCGCGATGATGGGAGCACTGATGGGCCTGTTTGCTGCCATCGCCGCTGGAGAAGACCTCCGAGAAGCGGCGATGCGAGGAATGGCCGTTATCCAGAACTTCCAATATGGACAACGGCCTCACTAAAATCCTGTACTGGAACTGCGGGGGTAATTTAATTCCCCAAAAGCAGGACCTAAGAAGACTCGCCCAGGAACACAATATTCCCATTGTACTCCTGGGCGAGACGTTCCTCAAGCCCTCCAAACCTTTTAAAATTTCTGGTTTTACGACTTACAGGAGGGACGAGCAAACTCCGGCTGGGCGAGCCTACAGGGGGACGGCAGCCCTGGTCCGGAGGGATATAATCCACGAGGAACTGCCACTCCTGGATTTCATCGACACGAGGACGGTGGGGGTCAGGACGATCGTAGCGGGGAGAGAGGCTAACATCTACGCAGGCTACAGACCCCCTGACGCGAACCAGAGTCGATTTAATCCAGGAGACCTGCGGAGGATTTTCTCAGGTAACACCCCCACACTGCTGGCAGCGGACTTGAACGCCAAGCACACAGTGTGGGGGTCCACCCATATCAGGCGGGAGGGCACGGCGCTATTAGAGGAAGCTGAGAATCGCGGCCTCACGGTGCTGGGTCCTGACTCACCGACCAATATCCCTACGAACCCAAGGTACAGAGCGGACGTACTGGACGTCTGTGTACACAGGGGCATTGCTGTGCCCATTTCAATCGAGGTCCTCTATGACCTCGACGGCCAGCATAGGCCAATTCTAATCACCATAGGGTCACAGACGTCCATTACACTACCGAGGGGGGTAAGTACTAGGACGGACTGGGACCAGTACCAGCGCGAGCTACAGTCGCTGTCCGTGGGCAAGATCTCCACTCCAGAGGAGGTGGAGTATAGCACACGAACGCTGACGGAGGCGATTGTGGCCGCCCAACAGGCCGCGACACGGGAAGTGCCCCTTTCAGGTAGACGGGAGAAGCTTCCGCCTGAGCTAAGCCGGCTTCGAGCTCACAAGCGAGACCTGCAAAAGCTCTGGTCCAGGACGAGGTGCCCCAGGACTAAGACCGAGCTGAACGCAGTGAGCCAGAAGCTGGCGGAGAAGGTAAAGATTTGGAGAGGGAACAACTGGGACGAACTAATCGACCGTTGCGGAGATGACCCCACAAATCTTTACCAATTAAACCGACAACTGACCAGAGCCAAGGAGACCGTTTGCCCGCTTGTAGACGCCTCCGGCCAACGACACTACACAGCGGCAGCGAGGGCCGAGCTACTGGCAGATCACCTACAAGGTCAGTTCACGCTGCACCCAGTCCCACCAGAGGCCACACAAGAAACCAGGAACCACCATGCGCGAGTCGAGGCGGAAGTGAGGGAATACCTTCAAACTCCGGCTCCCCCGCTCGGTGGCGACACCTTTATTTCACCGTCGGAGGTAGCCCGAGTTGTGCGGAGTTTGAAGGCGAAGAAAGCGCCGGGTTATGATGGCATCAAGGTCGCAGCCCTCAAGCAGATGCCCGCGAGAGGGTTGGTATGCCTCACCCGGCTTTTCAACGGGATTCTTCGCACCGGCCACTTCCCCTCGACATGGAAGACTGGCAAGGTGATCGTCTTACACAAACCTGGTAAGGACCGACGATCCCCTGCCAGCTACCGCCCCATTACATTGTTGCCACATCCCGCGAAGCTGTTTGAGCGGTTGATGCTGCGGAGACTGCGCCCCCACCTCACACCACGGGAAGAGCAGTTTGGGTTCCGCAGCCATCACTCGACAACGCTCCAGCTCACGCGGGTAATCCATCATCTAACGCACGAGACCAACCAGGGGCGGCACTCCGTCGCAGTGTTCCTGGACATAGAAAAGGCCTTCGACAGGGTGTGGCACGCTGGCCTGATTCATAAGCTGCTACAGACCGAGGCGCAACATATGCTCGTGAGTACTGTTGCTTCCTTCCTCGCCGATCGCCAGTTCTACGTGTCTGTGGATAGAGCTTGCTCCGGACACAGGCCGATCATGGCGGGGGTACCACAGGGCAGTTGCCTATCACCGGTTCTGTATGCAGCTTTCACCAACGACATACCACTACCGGACGAGACCAGACCAGGAGAGAGGGGAGTTTCCCTAGCCCTCTTCGCCGACGACAGCGCTTACTTCGCATCGTCTACCAACGCAACCATCGCCATAAGGAGGGTGCAGAGAGCCCTCGACATCCTCCCCGACTGGCTGGACAAATGGCGCATGGCGGTCAATGTTGGAAAGACGACTGCGCTAATGACCGGCTCCAAGATTACCAGTAAGTTACCCTCACTACAGCTTAGAGGTGAAAACGTCAAGTGGGAAAACAGCTGTAAGTACCTGGGCGTCACCATTGACCGGAGATTGAGCATGCGCCCGCACGTTGACAAGGTGGTCAACCAGGCGAGAGCTGCGCGTGCTCTACTCATCCCGGTCCTACATTCTAAGCTGCCACTCCGGACCAAATTGAGCATCTATAAGATGTATATCCGGACGAGGCTGACTTACGCAGCGCCGGCATGGTATGCGCTGTGCTCGGCCACCTTAAAGAAAAGACTACAAACCATCCAAAACGTGTCTTTCAGGATGATCACCGGGGCCCCCAGATACGTCAGGAACGACGTCATCGGGCGAGGCCTGCAGACCGAAACGGTGGAGGAGTTCGTGGTCCGACTGGCGCGCGGGATGTTTAGCCGCGCTGACCACGGCCCACACCCCCACCTGCAGAACATCGCCCCGAACCATGCGCGTCCACCGGACGAGCGTATGCTGGCTCTCCCGCGTGATCTCCTCACCGGCCACGAAGAGGTAGAGGAAGAGGGAAGAGGCTTCCTCGACAACCCCTGGGCGAGACGGAGAAGACCCGTCACCCCAGCACAGACACAACAACATCAGCAGGGAGGGGGCCATGTGTTAGCTCAGGAGGGCGCACACCCCCTCTCCAGTACCAGTCAAGCCCAGGCTGAGACCCTGGCCTACCAGCGGGGAGGGGGTCCTGTGTTAGCTCAGGAGGGCGCACAACCCCTCCCCAGTTCCAGATAGCCCAGGCTAAGACCCTGGCCCCACCAGCGGTGGGGGGACGCTGCCAGTGGCTGCCCTATGGGAGGCGGCCCGTGTCCTCCCCGCGTCAGGGGGAGAGGTCGCAGGACGTAGGGTGCGTCCGCCCCTCCCCTACCGGACAGCGATTCCCTGGGGGCAACTACCCTCAAGCTGCCCCCACCCTTTGCGGTGACGTTTCGCTCCTTTCGTTTCGACCCCACGGATCAATTCAATTCAATCAATTTTAAATCAAACAAATTAAATCAATATTATAACCATATTTTTAAAATCATTATCACAACAATTAATCAAACATTATCATCGCAGCACTGCTCACCACACATACAACCACAGAGATACTCATACAGTCGCGGAGTACCACAGCTGCTGCTGCTACTGCAGGAGGAAAGAGAGAGAGAAAGCTCCAGACAGCAAGATGGCGAAAAACACTGAGAGTATCGTATCGTGTCCACTGGCGCTCGGCTCTGGGGAAGAGGGGGGGCGAGAGGGGGGAGGGAAGGATTATAGAGCATAGGAACCCCTGGACGGGGAGGGGGGCGGTGGGATGGGTGCGTAGGTTCATGAGGCTTAGGCCCCCTTGGTGGGGGAGGGGGGAGGGGAGAGGGGGGAAGGAAGGGGGGGTGAAAAATGGGAAGGGGAGGTGCATAGAACTTCCGCCCGAGCGCCGAGCAAAAAGAAGAGTAGAGAGAAATTCCCGGGGAACTGAGTGTCCCCGCGTCCAGCCCCAAGATGAGGTGCTACCTCAAACGGTACCCTACTCCGCCCCGCAGGGGCGGAGCAGATGACACACGATACGATACGATTTGTTTGTTGGACCGTCGTGTCGCTGCGAGCGGACTTGCTTGAGACGCCCGAGCGATCTCGCATTTCTGCCGCCGATTCCGACCGTCTACAGCTGTGTCATCCCACCCCGTGGTTGGGAAGAGCCACCCCCTCGCGGTGACGCTCACCCTTCCACCCCCCGGGTGCCATTTCACGGCGATTGCCATCGCGAGTGCACGCGCGTTACGCAACTCCGTCGGTTGTTGCATCATTCGACGTCGAGTGCGCGACGCGCGCGAACCGCGCCCTTTTTCCAGTGCCGCGCCATTACACGGACGCTTTAGTTTAAGTGTTTGTGTTAAGTGTACGTTATTATCATACAATACCTTCCGTTATTGATCGGAAAGTGTTAGTTCTAAGTGTTTGTGTTAAGTGAACACGTTTATCATTATACATACCTTCCGATATTGATCGGAAAGTAGTTCCGCAGTGTTTTAATTGTGCGCGCAGTTAGCCCCTCCGTCGTGGAGACGTGAGGACGGCTGCGCGCGCCTCTTCAACACTATCAGATTGTGCTACGACCGCGCTCGAAGGTCACAGGATAGTGCCGAGCTGCGGACGAGCTCCACCACGGTGGAGTATTAGCACGTATCGGTGCGTTCCTATTGTTTTGGTGTTTCGTGAGGGAAACACCAACGCATCGGATAACCTCCGGTAAGTCCAGTGTTTTATACTAAGCCGCGAGTGAAGTGATTGCCGTAGACTGATAGTAGTGAGTGAGCTGATCGCGGTTAGCTAGGCCTTGGACGGTACGCCGTCCATCTCACCCGGCTGGCCGCTTGAATCGCCCCCGCTGTCGGTCGACGCGTTAGGCGCGACGGGATCCACACTCTGTGGCCAAGTAAAAACCAGTGCCGTACTACTCATATCGGAAAAAGATTTTTGTTTTATTTTCCGTGTTACTTTTAACCGCTACCATGCCGCACTTGAACTTCCCAATTAATTGTTGCGGTAAACACTATCCATTCGAGTACGACTCGATGGACGAGTCAGACCCACTGGTTTATAAACCAAATTTTCCCCCACCTAAATTCACGGGAAAAAGTAGGAAATACTGGTCGCGAACGCTCAACGACTGGTTAAAGGACGAGCTTTCGAAGCGGAATAGTGGTCTATCCCACACTCCGGAACTCGACCCGATGGCCGGCGGGATTGAGCAGCACCAGCTACGCTCACAAGGCGACCATGGCAGGGAGGTCTTAATTCTCCCCGTCAACAAACTAACCAAACTAGACTCGGGCAAGTATAAACCATTCACCTCCTCTAGTGAAACCACACTCCCCCCGCACGCGGCATGCAGCTCACGCAGAGGTGCGGAGCACGAGGCAGCGTACCCAGCGGGCGTGCGAGCCCATTCACCGCCGGGGCAATATTCATCATCATCATCTTCAGCGGCGGAAGATGATGAGGAAGTAAGCTCCGAGAGTTATTATTACCAGGACGAAGATGATAGACCATTGTCGAGGAGTGACCAGGGTAGCTCAACGGTCTACCCCCCTCGCCTTACCCACCAGGAATCCACCGAGCCGCCCCTGTTGCCACCAGAAGTACAACCCAGTACGAGTGTGAGCGCAGCGGGAGCGGACGCGGGAAAGTGCCGTACATCTACGAGTACCACCGAGGTGGACCAATTTCCAATCCCCCCTGGGGGGATAAAAAATATAAAAGTGAGTATCGTTAGCAGGCATTCCGACCCCACGCCGAGCGCAGTGCTTGAGGAGGAGCGTATGGTTGCCGCCCCCTCGCCCGCCCGCATAACGGAAGCCGCCGTACCACCAACCCTCTCCTATGCAGCTATGGTCAGCACGTCGCCGCCCGCGCGCCCTACTCAGGCGCCGCCGTCGCCGCGACCGGAAACCAGCGCTGCAAACACCCAGGCTCACCAGAGGGCGAAATCATTTCCGCCCATTACTATAGACCACCTACCAAACTGGCCGGTCCACCTAGGTGTGATGCGACACCGGCTAGGACAGGTAATAAACGCTACCCCACTCGGCAAAGGATTGAGAATCAAACCCAAGTCGGAAGAAGAAAATCAAATAGTACGTAACTACCTCACCGAGCTCCAGGCATCGTCCCCCCAGGTGAGCTGGTGGGGATACGGACTGGAGTCGGAGAAACCGGTCAAGGTGGCCCTGTGGGGGCTGCCGCTGGGCACCGAGGAGGAGACTATCTGCGCCGCTCTCCGCGACCTCGGGTTCCCGGTAAGGTTTGCTCACGCCCTCCCCACTAGGCAGGGCACATCCAAAAATACCTATCACCTCCAATTTGACGCCATGAGCGGGGCTCAATTGGAGAAACTATTCTCAATTAAGTCACTACTTAATATGCCCAGGGTGGTACTCGAGGCCTGGAGGGGGAAGACGACAGTGCCACAGTGCCACCGATGCCAAAAATTTGGCCACTCCTCCTATAACTGTCACCGCCCCCGTAAGTGCCTTCACTGTGCAGGGCCGCACGCAGGGGCTCAGTGCCAGTTAGCTCCAGACGCGCCTTTACTGTGCGCGAATTGCCAAGGGGCGCACGCGGCGAACAGTCGACAGTGCGCCGTGTTCCGTAGGGAGGCGCGGAGGAGGAAAATCCACCTCCCCGGGGATCAGCGCCCCCCCCCATCACCACTGCAACCACGGAGGGCAGGGGCACAGCCCCCGCCAGCTACAAGGCAAGGTATGCGCCCCCCCCTAATAAGAGCGACGCACCGGCCTCAAACAGCCACATGCATGGCCCCACCGCCCCAGGAGCGGAGTGGAAGGCCAGGGCAGTTGCCTTCACAGGCGATCCAGAGCCCCACCACTCTCCGCCCGCCGGCTAACCCTCCCACGTCGAGGACAAACCAGCGGGCGAGACCTATCGGTAGCGGAGGAGGAGGGGCAAGCTGTACCAGCCGGCCCTTATCCGCCCCCCTACCCCCCCACCTTGCCCCTCTTCCCCGCGTGCATGTACAGTCTCCGGCGAGTGACTCCCCCAGGCGCAAGCGCAGGGGAAGGCCGCGGAGGAGGAGGCAAACGCGTTCAGCTACCCCTGCAGAAGGTCGAGGCGAGGGGCAATCGTCAGGCCTGGTAGCTGACGCTGGTCTACCGGGGCAGCAGACTGCCCCGGCTCCCCCTTTCCCCGTTATCCCTGCTTCCTGTTACCAGGAAGCTTCACAAGGACAGCCCCAGTGCTTAGACCAAGCGAGCAGTGCCCTTCCTCCGCGACCGGACTCGAGGGCGCGCCCTAGGTCGGCTACGCACGAGGGCACCAACCCCAGGGCATCCACAGCCATCACGACCACATTGACCACGTGGTCGCGTTCAAGGGCACCGACCACGTGTGTCTCAATCATGCACGGGGCGCCGATAGTCAATACTCAAAGTGCCCCGCCTAACCACTCTGACTTACATTACAATCAGTACAAGCACAATAATACCAGACCACCGCCCGGCTTAGAGCCGCGGCATTATAAAGACACAAACTTTCACCCACCTTCTGAAATTCCAGAAACCAGCGGTGCAGCCAGCCAAGAGATGCTCGCTGCCTTGACCGAGGCTATGGTGGGCCTCCTCGCAGCCATAGCCGCCGGAGAAAACCTCCGTGAAGCGGCGTCGCGCGGTCTGGCAGCCATCCAGCGGCTGCACCATCATTAAAACACTCAACCAACAACAAGTAAAGGGGGGGGGTTCATGTGTTAGCTCAGGAGGGCGCACAGCCTCCCCCCCTGTTCCTGATGGCCCAGGCGCGGCCCTGGCCCCCACACAGCGGTGAGAGGGCGCTACCAGAGGCAGCCCTTTGGGAGGCAGCCCGTGCCCTCTCCGCGACTTGGGGAGCGGTCGCCCGGGCTAGATGGGTTCTAGTCCGCCCCTCCCCTGCCGGACAGCGTTTCCCCGGGGGTGGCTACCCTTAAGCCACCCCCCTCCACACGGGACAACAAACTACCAACCCCACGGGACTTGCAAGCAGCTATACCTACCTAAACCAACCAAACAACTAAAACTAAACTAAAACCATGACACACAAGCACTGCTCACGGATGAAGACCGAAGAAGCGGCGGCTGAACCATTGAGGAAGAGATGCGAGCTGGCGGATCGACGGCAATCATGCTGCTGCGGTGTAACTGCGCGATGAGGCCTGTTGAAGCTATCGTATCGTGACCATCGGCGTTCACCCGAACGCCGAGACGAAGAAGAAGAAGATGAGATTCCCGGGGACCTAAGAGTCCCTGCGCCCAGCCCCAAGATGAGGTGCTACCTCAGACGGTACCCTACTCCGCCCCGCAGGGGCGGAGCAGACGACACACGATACGATACGATTTGTTTGTTTAAATTCACATAAATCCAACGCTGTTAAACCTCAACAGGTCCGTCATCAGTGAGACGAGCGTCGCGTGTGATTTATTTTGTGAAAAACATCAATAAGAAGCAATGGCAGACACCGCAGTAGCAGCAGAAGCTCCCGCACCGGCGACACCCGCGAAGAAACCGAAGGCGTCCGCCGCCGCCGGTGGCGCTAAGAAGCCGAAAGCTAAGCCCACGCACCCGAAGACATCCGAGATGGTGAACAGCGCCATCAAGGAGCTGAAAGAGCGCAGCGGGTCATCGTTGAAGGCGATCAAGAAATACATCGCGGCCCAGTACAAGGTGGACGCTGAAAAATTGGCGCCGTTCATCAGAAAGTATCTGAAGAGCGCAGTCGAGTCCGGAGCGCTGATCCAGACCAAGGGCAAGGGGGCTTCGGGCAGTTTCAAGCTCGAGTCGAAATCCTCCGGTTCGAAGAAACCCGCCGGCGGCGCGAGCAAGGCATCCGGCAAGGCCGAGAAGAAAGAGACTCCCGCCAAGTCGAAGAAGGCCGCCGCCGCCGCAGCTCCCGCCGCCGGCAGGGGCAGGAAGGCAGCCGCCGCCGCGGCCGCCTCGCCCGCCAAGTCGAAGCCCTCGGCCGCGACGAAGGACAAGAAGGCCGCCGCAGCGAAGAAAAAGCCCGCCGCCGCCGCCGCCGCGAAGAAAGCCTCCGCCCCGGCCAAGGGGAAGAGCGCCGCCGCACCGAAAGCGAAGAAGACCGCCAAGCCTCCCACCAAGAAGCCGAAAGCTCCCAAGCCGAAGAGGGCGGCCGCCACCCCGACCAAGAAGGCCGCCGCGAAGAAGGCATCTGCCTCCAAGAAGTAAGTGAGCAGTGCTTGCGGTGTTGTGTTTGTGCTGTCCTGTCAGTCAGCCGATGGATTATGGCTTATCGTGTGAGCCACAGCCACCGACGACGACGACGACCTAGCCAAGCCAACCTGCAACGCTGCTTGCAAGCTTCCGAAGCGTGGGGTCGAACGAAACGTCCCGCAAAAAGCCCTTTTCAGGGCTAACATATCATTCTAAACACAAACGATGTTTAGTTTCTCCAGACGAAACAACACACACTATGTCTATGTCTATGTCTCTCGTCGTAACACTAGAACCACTATCTGCATAGGCAGAGGCAATCAATCGTTCGATTAATTAATTACCAAATAACTACAACATGATATGAAAAATGAATCCTTCCCATCCTCCTCTTCCTTAATTCCGTTTCGCCCGACTGCCCGACTCTACTTATGTACTTACAATTAATTAATTAGGCTCTTTTAACTTCTATCTTTAATCTATCTGCCTGAGTACATACATACTGCACTACTAACAATACTGTATGTAACTGTAAGCAATGAGCGACGACACGCTCCGAGAGAGAGATAGAGAGGCGAAGCTCGGTTTTGTGTATACGGCGCGGTGGAGCGGGGCGCTCCTATAAATATACAAAAATCTGGTGCGTTGAGAATAGTCTGCGCTCAGCTAACATTACGTACGGTCAACACCGGTGCGTGTTATTATTATCGAATCATATTAATCTTTTGTTGTAATCGACAATGTCGGGACGTGGTAAAGGTGGTAAAGTGAAGGGAAAGGCAAAGTCCCGTTCTAATCGTGCCGGACTCCAGTTCCCCGTCGGTCGTATCCATCGACTTTTGCGCAACGGCAACTATGCGGAGCGCGTCGGTGCCGGTGCGCCCGTGTACCTGGCCGCCGTGATGGAATACCTAGCGGCTGAGGTTCTCGAGTTGGCCGGTAACGCGGCGAGGGACAACAAGAAGACCAGGATCATCCCGCGTCATTTGCAACTGGCGATCAGGAACGACGAGGAGTTGAACAAGCTACTCTCGGGCGTCACGATCGCACAGGGTGGTGTGCTGCCCAACATCCAGGCCGTGCTCCTGCCCAAGAAGACCGAGAAGAAGGCGTAAAGTGCCTCCTCCTCCTCCTCCTCGTCACCCACCTGCGTGTGTATCCGCGCATCAAACGGCCCTTTTCAGGGCCACAATATATTTCATTTGTGTTTCACTAACGCGCTACTAGAGATAATCTAGTTGTGAACGAACATATTGTTTCACCACAAGAAACCATCACTAAAGTCTTTTAAACGTCTATAAATAACTTAGTAGGAAAGCAAGCAAGCAAGCAAGCATGTTATAGTTTTAACTAGTAGCTGTATATCGATAGAAAGAAAGAAGAAGATATATGGGTAAACTTAAGAAATATCTTATATATATTACCATCATCATAATCAAACAAGAGAGAAAAAGAACAACATTACAATATATATCAGTGAAGAAAAAAAAAAAAAAACTACATAGTAAACATCTAAATATAAGTAGTAGCATTTTTTTTTTTTTTCCTGACGTTCATTCCTTCGCTCTCTCTCCCTGCCCCGCGACCCTCCCCTTGGTTGAGAGACGGAGAGGGGAGACGTCGAGTGTTGCCGTCTCTTTCTGTCGGTACGCGTCATTGGAGGACGCCAGAGGGGAGTGCTCGCGTCGAGGTGGTAGAGCCCCGATCGGTGTCTTGAATAAAAGCGGAAATACGAAAAAATACGACCACAGGATCGCCTTACCACGTTTTATTTTAAATTGCACGAGCCAACGTAAGTCGCCTTCTGTCTGTCGCCGCTATTTTTTGAAAAAATATCTGCGACTCGCGCCCGTAGTCTAGTGCTACGGAGGGGACCACCTGCGCACAGCGGAGAGCCGGAGCAGCGGGCCATGCAGCGCCTGTAGCTTCGTGGCTGCAATACGTGGGTGACCCAACGCGTCACCATCCCGAAGGATGCCCGACGACCCGACCCCGGGCCCGTCCAAAGGCCCTTATCAGGGCCAACCACCACCACCAACATCGCCGCCGCCTCCTCCGTCGACCGTGGCGCTGTCCTCCGACAGCGAAGCGGACGAGGAGGAAATGAAGACGCCTACAAACGCCGCAAAATCGCCCGCCGTGACGAGCCTATCGCCGAAAGGACTATTCGAGCGCGATATTCTCGCGCTCGCCCGACTTTCCACAGCCGGGCTCCTTTCTCAAGATATGCTCCGCTGGATGGCGCTATTTCTGCGACTCAGAGAAGCTGAGATGGAGGGCACCGAGCTCTCAATAGACGATCAGGTCGCCCTGGAGTTTGCGCAACGCGCAATAATTACATTGCCGCCACCGATCGTCGATTATAAAAAGAGATCGCCACTCCCGAAGCCGCCGCCGCCATCCGAAGCGAGAAAGAAAAGGACACGCTCACTCTCGCCGAGCCCGACGAAAGCGAATGTGAAGAGGACAGCCAGACCAACACAAGCGCCGCCGCGCCCGGCCGCCCCCGCCCCCGCCTCCGAGCCCGGGCCCAGCAATGTACCCCAGAGACCCTTACCACAAAGGGAACAAAAGAAGACTTCCTTCGCCCAGGCCGCCCAAGCAAAAGCGCCGCCCGCCCCAGCAAGAGCACCGCCCGCCCAAGGACGAGCGCCGCCCGCCCAACGGGCTCAACGCGAGCCAACCCAAGCCGCGTCTCAAGCCCCACCTCACTCGAGCCAGAGAGCGGCTCCGAACGAGCCGACGCAGAGAAGGGAAGGTCCCAGATACCCGCCGCTAGTGGTTGAACGCCTGGAGAATTGGTCCCACCACTTCAAGGCGCTGGCAGCGAAACTCGGCCGACCTCCGAACGGCCGCCCCTACGGTCAAGGTATCCGTTTCTCGCCGAGCGACGAGACGGAATATCGATTAATACAGTCGTACTTAACCGACTTAGAAAAGAAGGAGCATCTAAGTTGGTTTTCGTACTCGCTGCCCGCCGAGAAAAGCCTCAAGGTGGCAATAAGAGGCCTCCCCGCTGACACTGACGTGGAGGAGATATATGCGGCCCTGACGGAAAAGGGATTTATCCCCGAGTACGTGAAGAACATCAAGGGGAGACAGGGCCGCCCAGGCAGCATTTTCTACGTGCAGCTTCAAAAGACGGCGAACCTCACCCCCGCAATTTACGAGGTAAATGAGATGCTGATGATGCCGGGCATCATAGTGGAAGCGTGGCGTGGCAAAAAGGGACCCACGCAATGCCATAGATGCCAAAAATTCCGCCACAGCTCGCACAATTGCCATCGTCAACAGGCGTGCGTGCGCTGCGGCGAAGCACACCGTGCAGTCGAGTGCCCCAGACCGGTCGAAGAGCCGCCCACCTGCGCGAACTGTGGCGGGCCACATCCCGCCAACTTCCACCAGTGCCCGGTGTTCAGAAAAGAAACCAGGAACAAGCGGGGGGGAACAATCGCGGAAACGATCGCCCCACCTGCACGCGGAAGAAGGGGCACAGCCCCGGTAGAAAGAGCTGCCGTGGAAGAATCCACCACCACCACCCTGATGGCACCCGCAAACCCACCGGGAGGAGGCGCCTCTTCATCATCAACCCGAAGGAAGAAGAAGAAGAAGAAGGGACAGGAAGCGGCCACCAATCCCGTCGAAACTGGTAGGAGAAATAACCTCGGCCAGACGATCGAAGTCCTTAAGAACATATTAGAAGCGGTCCAGTCCGGAACAGATGCGGAGACTGCCACCCTCATGGGCCTCATGAAGATCCTAAACAGCAATGGAGGGGGAACTTAGACTCTGTTTCTGGAATGCCTCGTCACTCACGGGGAAGAGGAAACAGTTGATACTCTTTCTCCGTGAGCAAAGAATCGATGCCATGATGGTTTGCGAGACTCATCTGACTCACAGCAAAACACTCAAGATTCCAAACTACATTGTATACCGAAAAGACGAGACATCCCCTTCCGGCATGGCCTATCGAGGACTGGCGGTCCTGGTACACCGGAGACTGGTCCACCAGGCAATCCCGGTTAAAGACTTCGCATCCATACAAGCCCTGGGAGTTATCCTACAAGTTTCTGGACGGAAGCTACGGATCTTTGCCATATATAAGCCGCCACTAGAGAAGATACTCGTAAACGAAATCCGGTCCCTATTACACGCCGAGGACGCGACTATACTGGCCGGAGACCTGAATGCGCAACACACAGCTTGGAACTCAGACAAGATTAACACCAGCGGTCGCGCCCTCTACAATGACTCGGTGCAACATCAATATGACGTCCTGGGACCGGATACCTACACACATTACGAGCCCAGCGGTAGAAGCGCAACGATTATCGATCTGGCGATAGTGAAAGGACTGCGAGTGGCCCCTGAACTCCACGTCCTCACGGATCTCCCGTCAGACCATCGCCCTGTTCTGCTGACGATCAGTGACGTCCCCAGCAGAGTAATATGCCAGCCCCCTAGACGCAAAATCTGCTGGGAGACCTTTCAAAGAGAGATCCAGCAGAACACCAAATCGATACCAATATCCACCCCAGAAGAAGTCGAAGAAGCCACAGAGAAACTCACCACAGCTATCCAGACCTCCCTCACTGCAGCATCGCACACCTCCGCGCCTAAAGGGAGACTACCCCCCCTGCCGGCGCGGATAAGGGACCTCATCCGCGAGAAAAGGGAGACGAGGAAGCTGTGGCAAGAGACCAGGTGCCCAAGACTGAAGACGAGGCTCAACAACCTGGTGGAGAGAGTCAGGAAGGCCCTGGACGAGCACGCATCCGAGAGCTGGGAGGAACATATTGACAACATTCGTATGAACGAGCATGTCCCCTCAGTCCATCGGCTCTGCAAGCAACTATCAACAGTCCAAAAGCCCACTCAACCGCTCCTAGATAAGGACGGTGAGTTGAAATTTGAAGCTAAAGACCGAGTTGAAATCCTAGCCGACCACCTTGAACTCCAGTTTCGACCAAACGAAACCGCAGACCCAGAACACGTCAGAAACGTCGAGCAGCATCTGAGGGAGTACTTCTCTGTACAGCCGTCACCGGAAGAGGAGGAAACCGACCAGAGAGAGCTGCCGATCTTCATCAACCCCGTCCATGTCAGAAGACTTATTCAGAGACTGCCCAGAAGGAAGGCACCTGGCATGGACGGAATAACAAACGAGGCTCTTAAACATCTACCGCCGAAGACCGTCGTCGCCCTCACGAGGATATACAACGGCATACTCCGCAGTGGCCATTTCCCAGACCGATGGAAACTGGGAAAAGTGGTGATGCTTCCTAAACCCGGAAAAGATGCCAGAAAACCCGAGAGCTACCGACCTATCACGCTGCTGAGCACGATATCTAAAGTCTTTGAAAGATGTCTGCTCTTCTATCTGAAGCCGCACGTGACTCCGAGGGAGGAACAATTCGGGTTTAGGGCCGAACACTCCACCACTCTCCAGATAACCAAGATGGTGAACGAGATGGCCACCTGCCACAACAAGAAGGAGTATGTCGTGGCAGTCTTCCTCGATATGGAGAAAGCCTTCGACAGAGTATGGCATGAGGGGCTACTGTACAAACTGTCGAAGAGCGCCGCACCGAGGAAACTCATAGAAATAATTGCCAATTTCCTGAGGGACAGACGATTCGTAGTGGCAATCGAGGACGTAATCTCTACAGAGAAAACTGTGAAGGCCGGAGTGCCACAAGGAAGCTGCATCTCCCCCATCTGCTACGCCTGGTACACCGACGATATCCCCGTCGTCGGGCAGGTAAAGCTGGCGTTATACGCTGACGATGCAGCCTACTACACCTCATCGTACAAACCAGCCTTCACAGCAAAGAAGCTACAACCCACCCTGGATGCCCTGCCTGAATGGCTGATGAAGTGGAGGCTCTCGGTAAATGTGGCGAAGACCCAGGCCTTCATTACCGGGAGCTGCAACCTACCAGACCCACTGAAGCTCCAAGGAAAGGAAATACAGTGGCAACCGAACGTCAAGTATCTCGGCATCACGATTGACAGAAAACTGACGTTCGGCAAACAAGTCGACCACATGATAGGTTCGGTGAGGGGAGCTCGCGCCAAACTCCTCCCGATCCTCCATTCAAAACTGCCGATAAAAACGAAGCTGCTAATCTACAAAACCTACTTGAGGTCCCGCCTGACGTATGCATCGCCAGCCTGGTACCCATACGTCAGTGCGACGAATCGGAAGAGAATACAAGCTCAGGAAAACGTAGCGCTGCGGACGATCGTGAACGCACCGCGCTACGTCCGAAACGCAACCATCCACCGAGACCTCAAACACGAGGATATTAGCAGCTTCGTCCAAAGACTGACCAGAAAGATGTTCGAAAAAGCAGACGCCTCAACACAAGAGCATCTCAGGGGCATTGCCCCCCTGCACGCGCGACCCCCAGACGAGCCAGGAAGGAGGAAAATGAAAGGGTTTTCCAGAGACCTCATCGCACCACAGCTGAAGTGAGACACCACCCCATCAGAGACTAAGTCCCCCGGCATACACAGTTCGGCTGCTGATCGGTTCGCTGGGCCTTCCCCCATGGGATCTCACCTGGCAGGGCCTGATCGCGCCGAACCACACGTGGAGCCGGGGACTTCAAACTCACTAGCGACCTGGAAAACCCTTGAAGATCCCAAGACCCGTCCATTGTAATGGATGGAGACGCGCCAGGGCCAAGAGGGCAATGCCCTGAAACCCTATCCCCACCCCGGTCAACAGGGTGTGAGAAGACATTACGATACGACCACATTCGCTGACTAACAGCCGATCTTGTAGTACGTTTCGTTTACCCGTACCCGTATAGCTAACAATGCCGCCCAAAGCTAGCGGTAAGGCCGCCAAGAAGTCCGGCAAGGCGCAGAAGAACATCTCTAAGACCGATAAGAGAAAGAAGAAGCACAAGAGGAAGGAGAGCTACGCCATCTACATCTACAAGGTGCTCAAGCAAGTCCACCCCGACACCGGTATCTCGAGCAAGGCCATGTCCATCATGAACTCTTTCGTGAACGACATCTTCGAGCGCATCGCCGCCGAGGCGTCACGTCTCGCACACTACAACAAGCGCTCCACCATCACTTCGAGGGAGGTTCAGACGTCCGTGAGGCTCCTGCTGCCCGGCGAGCTCGCCAAGCACGCCGTCAGCGAGGGTACCAAGGCCGTCACCAAGTACACCAGCTCCAAGTGAGAAGTGTGAAGGAGACGTTACGTCGCGCGCCGTACGTTAGACGGCACGCAACGCACAAAATAAAAGGCCCTTTTCAGGGCCACAAAACTTATCGAACACTGTATAACGCAAGTTATAGTTTCCGTTTGATACAACACTTAATGTCATACAAGAGTCTCATGAATTACTTCATAATATGTAATTAGCTTTTTGATTAGATACGAATAGATAGAAGAACGAAAAGCTCTATAAATAACTCTACCTAAGTGCATGCACTACTCAACACACACGTGTAATTTACTCAAATGTTATTAGCTGGCTGGCTCGTTCGTTACCATACCTTGCCTAAGCTAAGCTAAGACATGGAGAAAAAAAAAAAAAAAAAATTACTATAGTATTAACGGATATAATGGGTAGTAGAGTATGTATGTATTAGGTACAGATTTTGATATTACTACATAAGTTAGTTTTACATATAAATACAGAACAAAATAATTTAATGATAGATGAACATTAAATACGTACATACATATGTTCTACTTACACATAAAATACAATAAATAGAGAGAAAACGGATAACGCCGCGCTACGTGCGAGTGCGAGCGAGAGGTCGTATTGATTGTGTATAAATAAAGGGAGGCGAACAGTGAATTTTTTGAACATTCGTGCATCGTCGTTCGTTCGCGCCGCGCGTCCTATTTCGCGTTTATTTAGTCAGTCAGTCAGTCAGTCGGTTAGTTAGTTTCGTTGTTGTTTGTTCGCAATGGCACGTACCAAGCAGACCGCTCGTAAATCCACCGGTGGTAAGGCGCCGCGCAAGCAGCTCGCCACCAAGGCGGCTCGCAAGAGCGCGCCCGCCACCGGAGGCGTCAAGAAACCCCATCGCTACAGGCCCGGAACCGTAGCTCTACGTGAGATCCGTCGCTACCAGAAGAGCACCGAGCTGTTGATTCGCAAGCTGCCGTTCCAGCGTCTGGTGCGTGAGATCGCGCAAGACTTCAAGACCGACCTGCGTTTCCAGAGCTCCGCCGTGATGGCGCTCCAGGAGGCCAGCGAGGCTTACCTGGTCGGTCTGTTCGAAGACACCAACCTTTGCGCCATTCACGCGAAGCGCGTCACCATTATGCCTAAGGACATACAATTGGCGCGCAGAATCAGGGGTGAGCGCGCCTAAGAAGCGAGCGATCCGTTCTCCATCGCCGTTTAGCGTTACAAAAAAAAAAAAAAAAGGCCCTTTTCAGGGCCACATACATTTCATGATTAGCAAATTATATAATATATCAAGTTTCACATTCTGATACACAACACAACTAAGTCTAAATCATAATAATTTAATAAACACTTAATCTCATTATAATCGGGACTTATTACATGGTTCGTGAAATAGTTTTTTTTTTTTTAATATATATATAATATAAACTATAACTATATACGGTATAGGTTGTCTTGTTAGAAAACAAAGAATATATGTTTACAATACTTAATACATCAATAAGTAACAACAAGTCTTATTATACCTATGTAAGGTTCATACATACATGCTTATTTTAAAACAAACCTAACTCAGGTTCAGTTTTTTTTTTTTATTATAATATATTCGGCTTGCAAACCACTACGATTATTATTATTATTATCATCATCATCGCCTCGCCTCCCCCCCTCTCCCGTACCTTACCTTACCCCGTGTTATTCCGCCAGCCCTCTCTAACAAGCTCCGTCTCATCCACGCGCAATTTTTGTATAAATATAAGCGAAAGCCGCGCCGCTAGGGTTACAGTCGTTCGCCGTACGCGTATCGGTTGACAGTATCGTGTTCGTGTGAGTTGTTAGTTAGTTACAGTTTGCAAGATGACCGGCCGCGGCAAGGGAGGAAAAGGTCTTGGGAAAGGTGGCGCCAAGCGTCACAGAAAAGTGCTTCGCGATAACATCCAGGGTATCACGAAGCCCGCCATCCGTCGTCTAGCGCGCAGAGGCGGTGTGAAACGTATCTCCGGTCTGATCTACGAAGAGACCAGAGGTGTGCTGAAGGTGTTCCTGGAGAACGTGATTCGCGACGCGGTCACATACACCGAGCACGCGAAGAGGAAGACCGTCACCGCTATGGACGTGGTCTACGCTCTGAAGCGTCAGGGCCGCACCCTATACGGTTTCGGAGGTTAAGTTATGCCGCTCTACCTGCTGCTGCGTCATTATTTCGTCCGTCGTGTACAAAAAAGGCCCTTTTCAGGGCCACATATGATTCAATATATACTTTTAAATCAAGCTACGAATGTTTCACAATGACGAAACTCAACACAATAAGTCTAATATACGCACACAATATACATATACCAGTAACCTAACCTAACCTAACTAAAGAGAGATAATGATTTCAATGTATTCATTATTATAAATGTAATGTTATGTAGGTACGCCGAATCTTAAGGCACACACGCAAAATTATTTATCTCATCACGGATCGCTCTTGGTGTAGTTTTGGCTAACAGTTATTACTAACAACTTATTCTCAATTTCAATTACCAATACTGCTATATATATATATATATATATATATTTAAATAATATGAGAAAAAGACATGAGCCGTTCGTTAGTTCTACAATACAATAAATTTATTGTAAGAATGAGCGTATGTATGTATTGAGACACCTCTGCGAGACATGCGACTGTATGTATGCATGCGGAAGAAATTATCGCACACCTGTGCGATGTACATAATGTTGTAATACAACATGCAATTTTATTGTAAGTAATCTTACTCGTTAACGAACACACATAATAATTTCTATATCAAAAAATGGAATCGTTTAACTCTTACACTACGGCGTGAGTGCGATTGAACGGAATCTGGTAGAGCTGTTTTACGAGCGGCAAAATATCGACCTTTTAATACGATAAATTGGTTAAAATTTACATTGTTTTATGTGTATATAACGAAAACGATATCCTCGTCGTTTATTTATCTTGTAAAACGAGTGAAATCTGTTGATTTTATAGAGAAATTTCAATTTTAAACACGAGCCGAGCTAGTCGGCGCCGCGAGCGACGCGATTAAATACGTTTAGCTCTCTATCTGATCACTATGGAAGCCATTTGATATGGGGGAAATGTGACCACGTTCAAAATATATCAAAATTAACAATGCGAGATGGTGGTGTAATACTGAAATCATGAAAAAACATTATTTAATCAGATTGATGTTAGTGAAAAGTCACGAGCGTTGTTACGAGAAATCGTATATCGGCTGTGGTGTTCTCTTTACGGTTAAGAATAAAATCAGACCCTGCCAGTTGGCGCGGATTTGTTTGTTTAAATTCACATAAATCCAACGCTGTTAAACCTCAACAGGTCCGTCATCAGTGAGACGAGCGTCGCGTGTGATTTATTTTGTGAAAAACATCAATAAGAAGCAATGGCAGACACCGCAGTAGCAGCAGAAGCTCCCGCACCGGCGACACCCGCGAAGAAACCGAAGGCGTCCGCCGCCGCCGGTGGCGCTAAGAAGCCGAAAGCTAAGCCCACGCACCCGAAGACATCCGAGATGGTGAACAGCGCCATCAAGGAGCTGAAAGAGCGCAGCGGGTCATCGTTGAAGGCGATCAAGAAATACATCGCGGCCCAGTACAAGGTGGACGCTGAAAAATTGGCGCCGTTCATCAGAAAGTATCTGAAGAGCGCAGTCGAGTCCGGAGCGCTGATCCAGACCAAGGGCAAGGGGGCTTCGGGCAGTTTCAAGCTCGAGTCGAAATCCTCCGGTTCGAAGAAACCCGCCGGCGGCGCGAGCAAGGCATCCGGCAAGGCCGAGAAGAAAGAGACTCCCGCCAAGTCGAAGAAGGCCGCCGCCGCCGCAGCTCCCGCCGCCGGCAGGGGCAGGAAGGCAGCCGCCGCCGCGGCCGCCTCGCCCGCCAAGTCGAAGCCCTCGGCCGCGACGAAGGACAAGAAGGCCGCCGCAGCGAAGAAAAAGCCCGCCGCCGCCGCCGCCGCGAAGAAAGCCTCCGCCCCGGCCAAGGGGAAGAGCGCCGCCGCACCGAAAGCGAAGAAGACCGCCAAGCCTCCCACCAAGAAGCCGAAAGCTCCCAAGCCGAAGAGGGCGGCCGCCACCCCGACCAAGAAGGCCGCCGCGAAGAAGGCATCTGCCTCCAAGAAGTAAGTGAGCAGTGCTTGCGGTGTTGTGTTTGTGCTGTCCTGTCAGTCAGCCGATGGATTATGGCTTATCGTGTGAGCCACAGCCACCGACGACGACGACGACCTAGCCAAGCCAACCTGCAACGCTGCTTGCAAGCTTCCGAAGCGTGGGGTCGAACGAAACGTCCCGCAAAAAGCCCTTTTCAGGGCTAACATATCATTCTAAACACAAACGATGTTTAGTTTCTCCAGACGAAACAACACACACTATGTCTATGTCTATGTCTCTCGTCGTAACACTAGAACCACTATCTGCATAGGCAGAGGCAATCAATCGTTCGATTAATTAATTACCAAATAACTACAACATGATATGAAAAATGAATCCTTCCCATCCTCCTCTTCCTTAATTCCGTTTCGCCCGACTGCCCGACTCTACTTATGTACTTACAATTAATTAATTAGGCTCTTTTAACTTCTATCTTTAATCTATCTGCCTGAGTACATACATACTGCACTACTAACAATACTGTATGTAACTGTAAGCAATGAGCGACGACACGCTCCGAGAGAGAGATAGAGAGGCGAAGCTCGGTTTTGTGTATACGGCGCGGTGGAGCGGGGCGCTCCTATAAATATACAAAAATCTGGTGCGTTGAGAATAGTCTGCGCTCAGCTAACATTACGTACGGTCAACACCGGTGCGTGTTATTATTATCGAATCATATTAATCTTTTGTTGTAATCGACAATGTCGGGACGTGGTAAAGGTGGTAAAGTGAAGGGAAAGGCAAAGTCCCGTTCTAATCGTGCCGGACTCCAGTTCCCCGTCGGTCGTATCCATCGACTTTTGCGCAACGGCAACTATGCGGAGCGCGTCGGTGCCGGTGCGCCCGTGTACCTGGCCGCCGTGATGGAATACCTAGCGGCTGAGGTTCTCGAGTTGGCCGGTAACGCGGCGAGGGACAACAAGAAGACCAGGATCATCCCGCGTCATTTGCAACTGGCGATCAGGAACGACGAGGAGTTGAACAAGCTACTCTCGGGCGTCACGATCGCACAGGGTGGTGTGCTGCCCAACATCCAGGCCGTGCTCCTGCCCAAGAAGACCGAGAAGAAGGCGTAAAGTGCCTCCTCCTCCTCCTCCTCGTCACCCACCTGCGTGTGTATCCGCGCATCAAACGGCCCTTTTCAGGGCCACAATATATTTCATTTGTGTTTCACTAACGCGCTACTAGAGATAATCTAGTTGTGAACGAACATATTGTTTCACCACAAGAAACCATCACTAAAGTCTTTTAAACGTCTATAAATAACTTAGTAGGAAAGCAAGCAAGCAAGCAAGCATGTTATAGTTTTAACTAGTAGCTGTATATCGATAGAAAGAAAGAAGAAGATATATGGGTAAACTTAAGAAATATCTTATATATATTACCATCATCATAATCAAACAAGAGAGAAAAAGAACAACATTACAATATATATCAGTGAAGAAAAAAAAAAAAAAACTACATAGTAAACATCTAAATATAAGTAGTAGCATTTTTTTTTTTTTTCCTGACGTTCATTCCTTCGCTCTCTCTCCCTGCCCCGCGACCCTCCCCTTGGTTGAGAGACGGAGAGGGGAGACGTCGAGTGTTGCCGTCTCTTTCTGTCGGTACGCGTCATTGGAGGACGCCAGAGGGGAGTGCTCGCGTCGAGGTGGTAGAGCCCCGATCGGTGTCTTGAATAAAAGCGGAAATACGAAAAAATACGACCACATTCGCTGACTAACAGCCGATCTTGTAGTACGTTTCGTTTACCCGTACCCGTATAGCTAACAATGCCGCCCAAAGCTAGCGGTAAGGCCGCCAAGAAGTCCGGCAAGGCGCAGAAGAACATCTCTAAGACCGATAAGAGAAAGAAGAAGCACAAGAGGAAGGAGAGCTACGCCATCTACATCTACAAGGTGCTCAAGCAAGTCCACCCCGACACCGGTATCTCGAGCAAGGCCATGTCCATCATGAACTCTTTCGTGAACGACATCTTCGAGCGCATCGCCGCCGAGGCGTCACGTCTCGCACACTACAACAAGCGCTCCACCATCACTTCGAGGGAGGTTCAGACGTCCGTGAGGCTCCTGCTGCCCGGCGAGCTCGCCAAGCACGCCGTCAGCGAGGGTACCAAGGCCGTCACCAAGTACACCAGCTCCAAGTGAGAAGTGTGAAGGAGACGTTACGTCGCGCGCCGTACGTTAGACGGCACGCAACGCACAAAATAAAAGGCCCTTTTCAGGGCCACAAAACTTATCGAACACTGTATAACGCAAGTTATAGTTTCCGTTTGATACAACACTTAATGTCATACAAGAGTCTCATGAATTACTTCATAATATGTAATTAGCTTTTTGATTAGATACGAATAGATAGAAGAACGAAAAGCTCTATAAATAACTCTACCTAAGTGCATGCACTACTCAACACACACGTGTAATTTACTCAAATGTTATTAGCTGGCTGGCTCGTTCGTTACCATACCTTGCCTAAGCTAAGCTAAGACATGGAGAAAAAAAAAAAAAAAAAATTACTATAGTATTAACGGATATAATGGGTAGTAGAGTATGTATGTATTAGGTACAGATTTTGATATTACTACATAAGTTAGTTTTACATATAAATACAGAACAAAATAATTTAATGATAGATGAACATTAAATACGTACATACATATGTTCTACTTACACATAAAATACAATAAATAGAGAGAAAACGGATAACGCCGCGCTACGTGCGAGTGCGAGCGAGAGGTCGTATTGATTGTGTATAAATAAAGGGAGGCGAACAGTGAATTTTTTGAACATTCGTGCATCGTCGTTCGTTCGCGCCGCGCGTCCTATTTCGCGTTTATTTAGTCAGTCAGTCAGTCAGTCGGTTAGTTAGTTTCGTTGTTGTTTGTTCGCAATGGCACGTACCAAGCAGACCGCTCGTAAATCCACCGGTGGTAAGGCGCCGCGCAAGCAGCTCGCCACCAAGGCGGCTCGCAAGAGCGCGCCCGCCACCGGAGGCGTCAAGAAACCCCATCGCTACAGGCCCGGAACCGTAGCTCTACGTGAGATCCGTCGCTACCAGAAGAGCACCGAGCTGTTGATTCGCAAGCTGCCGTTCCAGCGTCTGGTGCGTGAGATCGCGCAAGACTTCAAGACCGACCTGCGTTTCCAGAGCTCCGCCGTGATGGCGCTCCAGGAGGCCAGCGAGGCTTACCTGGTCGGTCTGTTCGAAGACACCAACCTTTGCGCCATTCACGCGAAGCGCGTCACCATTATGCCTAAGGACATACAATTGGCGCGCAGAATCAGGGGTGAGCGCGCCTAAGAAGCGAGCGATCCGTTCTCCATCGCCGTTTAGCGTTACAAAAAAAAAAAAAAAAGGCCCTTTTCAGGGCCACATACATTTCATGATTAGCAAATTATATAATATATCAAGTTTCACATTCTGATACACAACACAACTAAGTCTAAATCATAATAATTTAATAAACACTTAATCTCATTATAATCGGGACTTATTACATGGTTCGTGAAATAGTTTTTTTTTTTTTAATATATATATAATATAAACTATAACTATATACGGTATAGGTTGTCTTGTTAGAAAACAAAGAATATATGTTTACAATACTTAATACATCAATAAGTAACAACAAGTCTTATTATACCTATGTAAGGTTCATACATACATGCTTATTTTAAAACAAACCTAACTCAGGTTCAGTTTTTTTTTTTTATTATAATATATTCGGCTTGCAAACCACTACGATTATTATTATTATTATCATCATCATCGCCTCGCCTCCCCCCCTCTCCCGTACCTTACCTTACCCCGTGTTATTCCGCCAGCCCTCTCTAACAAGCTCCGTCTCATCCACGCGCAATTTTTGTATAAATATAAGCGAAAGCCGCGCCGCTAGGCTCGACCCGATACCGGATGATATCCAATCCCCCCAGGACGTCGAAAGATCGATCGACTCCCTCACTAACCACCTCCGCACCGCCATAGGCAAGTCGTCGCGGCAAGTACCAGTCGAAGATTCCCGTCGGCTGGTCTTGCCCGAGGACGCGAGGGAGTTACTGAGAGAGAAACACAGAGCCACTAGGGCATTCGGTAGATGCCCCACCGATGAGAACAGAGCTACCTTGCGGCGTTACGAGCGCCTCGTAAAGGCCCGCATTCAGGAGCTCCGGGATCAAAAGTGGGATGACACACTCGCAGATCTCGCGCCTACGCACCAGGCTTACTGGCAGCTGGCGCGCAACCTAAAGTCAGACAAAACGGTCACCATGCCCCCCCTGAACCGCCCCGGTCAGCCCCCCGCGTTCGATGACGACGAGAAGGCAGAATGCCTAGCAGAGAGTCTCGAGGCTCAATGCGCTCCGTCGCTCAGTTCGGTCCCCGCTTCCCATCTTACTATGGTGGACAGAGAGATCGAACATCGTAGCACCATTCCCCCCTCGATCCCCCTCGACCCTATCACGACTAGGGAAGTTGCGCTTATTATCCACCGCCTCCGCGATAGGAAAGCTCCCGGTGCCGACGGCATCAGTAACAAAGTGCTCAAGCACCTTCCCCCCGCCTTGATCCACCTCCTAGTTAGCATTTTTAATGCTGCCATGAGCAACGGCATGTTCCCATCCGCTTGGAAATCTGCCGATGTCATCGGCATCCACAAACCGGGCAAGAAGGCGTCAGAGCCCTCTAGCTACCGCCCCATTAGTCTCCTTAGTTCCCAGGGTAAAATTTACGAGCGACTTCTACTGAATCGCATGTGGGCCCACGTCACGGCCAACAACCTCCTTCCCAACGAGCAGTTCGGCTTCAGAGCCCGACACTCTTGCGTCCAACAAGTACACCGCCTCACGGAGTACATCCTAGAGGGTTTCAACACGAAACCCAAACACTTTGGCAACCCCCAGGGGACCGTAGCGGTCTTCCTGGACGTGGCCAAAGCCTTCGATAAAGTCTGGCATAACGGGTTGATATACAAGTTGTATCAATTCGGTCTGCCAGACCGTCTTGTCCACATCATCCAGGACTTTCTCCGCGACAGAAGCTTCCGCTTCAAACACGAGGGTGAACGTTCACCTCCACACCCCATCAGAGCGGGGGTCCCCCAGGGCTCAGCCCTGTCCCCGCTGCTCTTCTCACTCTACACGAGCGATATCCCCCGCTACCCGGGGGTAGAGCTCTCCCTTTTCGCCGACGACACCGCCCTCTACGCCAGAGGGTGGCACGTGACTCGACAAATAGCTCTCGTCAACCGAGCGCTCCTCTCCTTGGGTAAATGGTTCCGCATGTGGGCCATTACCGTTAATCCAGAGAAAAGTGCAGCCGTGTACTTCACTCCGCGTAAAAAACTCCCGAATAGGTCCCTACGCCTCCATGGCCAGCCCATCTCTTGGGCCTCCTCGACCAAATACCTAGGTGTTACCCTGGATAATAGGCTCAACTTCGAAAAACACATCACCACGGTGCGTAACCGCGCGGCCTTCTTTCTAGGCCGTCTCTCCCCCCTCCTGTGCGCGAGAAGTAAAATGTCCCTTAGAAATAAGGTGACACTTTACAAGACCGTGATCCGCCCCGTCATGACCTACGCCTCTGTTGTCTTCGCACACGCGCCCTCTTATCAACTGGATAAACTCCAAGTCATTCAAAACCGCTTCATCCGTAGAGCGGTAGACGCGCAATGGTATATGCGCAACTCGGACCTCCACTGCGACCTCGAGCTCCCCTCCATCCGTCAATTTATGAAGGATGCCTCGCGTAGGTACTTCGACTCTGCTCCCCACCACCCGAACCCGCTCGTGGTTCAAGCGGCGGACTATTCGACTGACCCGAACGGTCCGCCCCCCTTGCATAGGCGTCCTAGACACTTCTTGGATGATCCGGACGACCCCATTGCAGCCGTAGTATCGGCCGCCCTGGGGTCGCCCGGCCCACCTGACTCGTCTCCTAACACACATTCCGTTTTTGGTACTGGTCCGGGCCACCAGATTCGACATCCATTCCGACGATACAGAATGCGTCCTCGCCGGCGAGGACGTGGTCTCTTACGACCCTTAGGGTCACCCAGTTGATTGATAGGGCCCTAGGTCTTTCCCCGTCTGGGAGGCCAGGGCAATTCGGTCAAATAATCAAACCAGTTGCCTAAATTAGCTAGGTTTAGGGTCCAGGCCTCTCCCCGGGATGCCATGGACACAAGTCGATCTAATGATAGGGCTCTGGCGCGGGCCAGGGCACCTCTCTCCAAAAAGCGTCGTTCAGATGCCAATCAAGTGTAGGGTCCTCGTGAACTCTGGACTCAGAGCTCCAGGACAATCAGGTCAAATAATCACTCAGATTCATAGGGCTCATTTGTCCTTCCCCTCAGGGAGGTCTGGGCAAATTCGCTCTAAAAAGTTTTAGCTAGGATGCCACCAGTGGCTAGGGCCCTAGGCACTCCCCGTCTGGGTTGCCAGGGCAGTTCGTTAGTCCAACTCTGGGCGACGGCTCAAGCCGAGGTTCGTGCCGTCTGAGGCGCCCTTGTGCTTGTCGCCCCAAAACCAAAACCGCGGCCCAGCGCACTAGCGCTTGCCAAACGTCCGGTCAAGCTGTCCGAGGTCGTGTTCGACCAGCAGCTCAGTCCTTTCTAAAAAAAAAAAAAAAAAAAAAAAAAAAAAAACGCCGCTAGGGTTACAGTCGTTCGCCGTACGCGTATCGGTTGACAGTATCGTGTTCGTGTGAGTTGTTAGTTAGTTACAGTTTGCAAGATGACCGGCCGCGGCAAGGGAGGAAAAGGTCTTGGGAAAGGTGGCGCCAAGCGTCACAGAAAAGTGCTTCGCGATAACATCCAGGGTATCACGAAGCCCGCCATCCGTCGTCTAGCGCGCAGAGGCGGTGTGAAACGTATCTCCGGTCTGATCTACGAAGAGACCAGAGGTGTGCTGAAGGTGTTCCTGGAGAACGTGATTCGCGACGCGGTCACATACACCGAGCACGCGAAGAGGAAGACCGTCACCGCTATGGACGTGGTCTACGCTCTGAAGCGTCAGGGCCGCACCCTATACGGTTTCGGAGGTTAAGTTATGCCGCTCTACCTGCTGCTGCGTCATTATTTCGTCCGTCGTGTACAAAAAAGGCCCTTTTCAGGGCCACATATGATTCAATATATACTTTTAAATCAAGCTACGAATGTTTCACAATGACGAAACTCAACACAATAAGTCTAATATACGCACACAATATACATATACCAGTAACCTAACCTAACCTAACTAAAGAGAGATAATGATTTCAATGTATTCATTATTATAAATGTAATGTTATGTAGGTACGCCGAATCTTAAGGCACACACGCAAAATTATTTATCTCATCACGGATCGCTCTTGGTGTAGTTTTGGCTAACAGTTATTACTAACAACTTATTCTCAATTTCAATTACCAATACTGCTATATATATATATATATATATATATTTAAATAATATGAGAAAAAGACATGAGCCGTTCGTTAGTTCTACAATACAATAAATTTATTGTAAGAATGAGCGTATGTATGTATTGAGACACCTCTGCGAGACATGCGACTGTATGTATGCATGCGGAAGAAATTATCGCACACCTGTGCGATGTACATAATGTTGTAATACAACATGCAATTTTATTGTAAGTAATCTTACTCGTTAACGAACACACATAATAATTTCTATATCAAAAAATGGAATCGTTTAACTCTTACACTACGGCGTGAGTGCGATTGAACGGAATCTGGTAGAGCTGTTTTACGAGCGGCAAAATATCGACCTTTTAATACGATAAATTGGTTAAAATTTACATTGTTTTATGTGTATATAACGAAAACGATATCCTCGTCGTTTATTTATCTTGTAAAACGAGTGAAATCTGTTGATTTTATAGAGAAATTTCAATTTTAAACACGAGCCGAGCTAGTCGGCGCCGCGAGCGACGCGATTAAATACGTTTAGCTCTCTATCTGATCACTATGGAAGCCATTTGATATGGGGGAAATGTGACCACGTTCAAAATATATCAAAATTAACAATGCGAGATGGTGGTGTAATACTGAAATCATGAAAAAACATTATTTAATCAGATTGATGTTAGTGAAAAGTCACGAGCGTTGTTACGAGAAATCGTATATCGGCTGTGGTGTTCTCTTTACGGTTAAGAATAAAATCAGACCCTGCCAGTTGGCGCGGATTTGTTTGTTTAAATTCACATAAATCCAACGCTGTTAAACCTCAACAGGTCCGTCATCAGTGAGACGAGCGTCGCGTGTGATTTATTTTGTGAAAAACATCAATAAGAAGCAATGGCAGACACCGCAGTAGCAGCAGAAGCTCCCGCACCGGCGACACCCGCGAAGAAACCGAAGGCGTCCGCCGCCGCCGGTGGCGCTAAGAAGCCGAAAGCTAAGCCCACGCACCCGAAGACATCCGAGATGGTGAACAGCGCCATCAAGGAGCTGAAAGAGCGCAGCGGGTCATCGTTGAAGGCGATCAAGAAATACATCGCGGCCCAGTACAAGGTGGACGCTGAAAAATTGGCGCCGTTCATCAGAAAGTATCTGAAGAGCGCAGTCGAGTCCGGAGCGCTGATCCAGACCAAGGGCAAGGGGGCTTCGGGCAGTTTCAAGCTCGAGTCGAAATCCTCCGGTTCGAAGAAACCCGCCGGCGGCGCGAGCAAGGCATCCGGCAAGGCCGAGAAGAAAGAGACTCCCGCCAAGTCGAAGAAGGCCGCCGCCGCCGCAGCTCCCGCCGCCGGCAGGGGCAGGAAGGCAGCCGCCGCCGCGGCCGCCTCGCCCGCCAAGTCGAAGCCCTCGGCCGCGACGAAGGACAAGAAGGCCGCCGCAGCGAAGAAAAAGCCCGCCGCCGCCGCCGCCGCGAAGAAAGCCTCCGCCCCGGCCAAGGGGAAGAGCGCCGCCGCACCGAAAGCGAAGAAGACCGCCAAGCCTCCCACCAAGAAGCCGAAAGCTCCCAAGCCGAAGAGGGCGGCCGCCACCCCGACCAAGAAGGCCGCCGCGAAGAAGGCATCTGCCTCCAAGAAGTAAGTGAGCAGTGCTTGCGGTGTTGTGTTTGTGCTGTCCTGTCAGTCAGCCGATGGATTATGGCTTATCGTGTGAGCCACAGCCACCGACGACGACGACGACCTAGCCAAGCCAACCTGCAACGCTGCTTGCAAGCTTCCGAAGCGTGGGGTCGAACGAAACGTCCCGCAAAAAGCCCTTTTCAGGGCTAACATATCATTCTAAACACAAACGATGTTTAGTTTCTCCAGACGAAACAACACACACTATGTCTATGTCTATGTCTCTCGTCGTAACACTAGAACCACTATCTGCATAGGCAGAGGCAATCAATCGTTCGATTAATTAATTACCAAATAACTACAACATGATATGAAAAATGAATCCTTCCCATCCTCCTCTTCCTTAATTCCGTTTCGCCCGACTGCCCGACTCTACTTATGTACTTACAATTAATTAATTAGGCTCTTTTAACTTCTATCTTTAATCTATCTGCCTGAGTACATACATACTGCACTACTAACAATACTGTATGTAACTGTAAGCAATGAGCGACGACACGCTCCGAGAGAGAGATAGAGAGGCGAAGCTCGGTTTTGTGTATACGGCGCGGTGGAGCGGGGCGCTCCTATAAATATACAAAAATCTGGTGCGTTGAGAATAGTCTGCGCTCAGCTAACATTACGTACGGTCAACACCGGTGCGTGTTATTATTATCGAATCATATTAATCTTTTGTTGTAATCGACAATGTCGGGACGTGGTAAAGGTGGTAAAGTGAAGGGAAAGGCAAAGTCCCGTTCTAATCGTGCCGGACTCCAGTTCCCCGTCGGTCGTATCCATCGACTTTTGCGCAACGGCAACTATGCGGAGCGCGTCGGTGCCGGTGCGCCCGTGTACCTGGCCGCCGTGATGGAATACCTAGCGGCTGAGGTTCTCGAGTTGGCCGGTAACGCGGCGAGGGACAACAAGAAGACCAGGATCATCCCGCGTCATTTGCAACTGGCGATCAGGAACGACGAGGAGTTGAACAAGCTACTCTCGGGCGTCACGATCGCACAGGGTGGTGTGCTGCCCAACATCCAGGCCGTGCTCCTGCCCAAGAAGACCGAGAAGAAGGCGTAAAGTGCCTCCTCCTCCTCCTCCTCGTCACCCACCTGCGTGTGTATCCGCGCATCAAACGGCCCTTTTCAGGGCCACAATATATTTCATTTGTGTTTCACTAACGCGCTACTAGAGATAATCTAGTTGTGAACGAACATATTGTTTCACCACAAGAAACCATCACTAAAGTCTTTTAAACGTCTATAAATAACTTAGTAGGAAAGCAAGCAAGCAAGCAAGCATGTTATAGTTTTAACTAGTAGCTGTATATCGATAGAAAGAAAGAAGAAGATATATGGGTAAACTTAAGAAATATCTTATATATATTACCATCATCATAATCAAACAAGAGAGAAAAAGAACAACATTACAATATATATCAGTGAAGAAAAAAAAAAAAAAACTACATAGTAAACATCTAAATATAAGTAGTAGCATTTTTTTTTTTTTTCCTGACGTTCATTCCTTCGCTCTCTCTCCCTGCCCCGCGACCCTCCCCTTGGTTGAGAGACGGAGAGGGGAGACGTCGAGTGTTGCCGTCTCTTTCTGTCGGTACGCGTCATTGGAGGACGCCAGAGGGGAGTGCTCGCGTCGAGGTGGTAGAGCCCCGATCGGTGTCTTGAATAAAAGCGGAAATACGAAAAAATACGACCACATTCGCTGACTAACAGCCGATCTTGTAGTACGTTTCGTTTACCCGTACCCGTATAGCTAACAATGCCGCCCAAAGCTAGCGGTAAGGCCGCCAAGAAGTCCGGCAAGGCGCAGAAGAACATCTCTAAGACCGATAAGAGAAAGAAGAAGCACAAGAGGAAGGAGAGCTACGCCATCTACATCTACAAGGTGCTCAAGCAAGTCCACCCCGACACCGGTATCTCGAGCAAGGCCATGTCCATCATGAACTCTTTCGTGAACGACATCTTCGAGCGCATCGCCGCCGAGGCGTCACGTCTCGCACACTACAACAAGCGCTCCACCATCACTTCGAGGGAGGTTCAGACGTCCGTGAGGCTCCTGCTGCCCGGCGAGCTCGCCAAGCACGCCGTCAGCGAGGGTACCAAGGCCGTCACCAAGTACACCAGCTCCAAGTGAGAAGTGTGAAGGAGACGTTACGTCGCGCGCCGTACGTTAGACGGCACGCAACGCACAAAATAAAAGGCCCTTTTCAGGGCCACAAAACTTATCGAACACTGTATAACGCAAGTTATAGTTTCCGTTTGATACAACACTTAATGTCATACAAGAGTCTCATGAATTACTTCATAATATGTAATTAGCTTTTTGATTAGATACGAATAGATAGAAGAACGAAAAGCTCTATAAATAACTCTACCTAAGTGCATGCACTACTCAACACACACGTGTAATTTACTCAAATGTTATTAGCTGGCTGGCTCGTTCGTTACCATACCTTGCCTAAGCTAAGCTAAGACATGGAGAAAAAAAAAAAAAAAAAATTACTATAGTATTAACGGATATAATGGGTAGTAGAGTATGTATGTATTAGGTACAGATTTTGATATTACTACATAAGTTAGTTTTACATATAAATACAGAACAAAATAATTTAATGATAGATGAACATTAAATACGTACATACATATGTTCTACTTACACATAAAATACAATAAATAGAGAGAAAACGGATAACGCCGCGCTACGTGCGAGTGCGAGCGAGAGGTCGTATTGATTGTGTATAAATAAAGGGAGGCGAACAGTGAATTTTTTGAACATTCGTGCATCGTCGTTCGTTCGCGCCGCGCGTCCTATTTCGCGTTTATTTAGTCAGTCAGTCAGTCAGTCGGTTAGTTAGTTTCGTTGTTGTTTGTTCGCAATGGCACGTACCAAGCAGACCGCTCGTAAATCCACCGGTGGTAAGGCGCCGCGCAAGCAGCTCGCCACCAAGGCGGCTCGCAAGAGCGCGCCCGCCACCGGAGGCGTCAAGAAACCCCATCGCTACAGGCCCGGAACCGTAGCTCTACGTGAGATCCGTCGCTACCAGAAGAGCACCGAGCTGTTGATTCGCAAGCTGCCGTTCCAGCGTCTGGTGCGTGAGATCGCGCAAGACTTCAAGACCGACCTGCGTTTCCAGAGCTCCGCCGTGATGGCGCTCCAGGAGGCCAGCGAGGCTTACCTGGTCGGTCTGTTCGAAGACACCAACCTTTGCGCCATTCACGCGAAGCGCGTCACCATTATGCCTAAGGACATACAATTGGCGCGCAGAATCAGGGGTGAGCGCGCCTAAGAAGCGAGCGATCCGTTCTCCATCGCCGTTTAGCGTTACAAAAAAAAAAAAAAAAGGCCCTTTTCAGGGCCACATACATTTCATGATTAGCAAATTATATAATATATCAAGTTTCACATTCTGATACACAACACAACTAAGTCTAAATCATAATAATTTAATAAACACTTAATCTCATTATAATCGGGACTTATTACATGGTTCGTGAAATAGTTTTTTTTTTTTTAATATATATATAATATAAACTATAACTATATACGGTATAGGTTGTCTTGTTAGAAAACAAAGAATATATGTTTACAATACTTAATACATCAATAAGTAACAACAAGTCTTATTATACCTATGTAAGGTTCATACATACATGCTTATTTTAAAACAAACCTAACTCAGGTTCAGTTTTTTTTTTTTATTATAATATATTCGGCTTGCAAACCACTACGATTATTATTATTATTATCATCATCATCGCCTCGCCTCCCCCCCTCTCCCGTACCTTACCTTACCCCGTGTTATTCCGCCAGCCCTCTCTAACAAGCTCCGTCTCATCCACGCGCAATTTTTGTATAAATATAAGCGAAAGCCGCGCCGCTAGGGTTACAGTCGTTCGCCGTACGCGTATCGGTTGACAGTATCGTGTTCGTGTGAGTTGTTAGTTAGTTACAGTTTGCAAGATGACCGGCCGCGGCAAGGGAGGAAAAGGTCTTGGGAAAGGTGGCGCCAAGCGTCACAGAAAAGTGCTTCGCGATAACATCCAGGGTATCACGAAGCCCGCCATCCGTCGTCTAGCGCGCAGAGGCGGTGTGAAACGTATCTCCGGTCTGATCTACGAAGAGACCAGAGGTGTGCTGAAGGTGTTCCTGGAGAACGTGATTCGCGACGCGGTCACATACACCGAGCACGCGAAGAGGAAGACCGTCACCGCTATGGACGTGGTCTACGCTCTGAAGCGTCAGGGCCGCACCCTATACGGTTTCGGAGGTTAAGTTATGCCGCTCTACCTGCTGCTGCGTCATTATTTCGTCCGTCGTGTACAAAAAAGGCCCTTTTCAGGGCCACATATGATTCAATATATACTTTTAAATCAAGCTACGAATGTTTCACAATGACGAAACTCAACACAATAAGTCTAATATACGCACACAATATACATATACCAGTAACCTAACCTAACCTAACTAAAGAGAGATAATGATTTCAATGTATTCATTATTATAAATGTAATGTTATGTAGGTACGCCGAATCTTAAGGCACACACGCAAAATTATTTATCTCATCACGGATCGCTCTTGGTGTAGTTTTGGCTAACAGTTATTACTAACAACTTATTCTCAATTTCAATTACCAATACTGCTATATATATATATATATATATATATTTAAATAATATGAGAAAAAGACATGAGCCGTTCGTTAGTTCTACAATACAATAAATTTATTGTAAGAATGAGCGTATGTATGTATTGAGACACCTCTGCGAGACATGCGACTGTATGTATGCATGCGGAAGAAATTATCGCACACCTGTGCGATGTACATAATGTTGTAATACAACATGCAATTTTATTGTAAGTAATCTTACTCGTTAACGAACACACATAATAATTTCTATATCAAAAAATGGAATCGTTTAACTCTTACACTACGGCGTGAGTGCGATTGAACGGAATCTGGTAGAGCTGTTTTACGAGCGGCAAAATATCGACCTTTTAATACGATAAATTGGTTAAAATTTACATTGTTTTATGTGTATATAACGAAAACGATATCCTCGTCGTTTATTTATCTTGTAAAACGAGTGAAATCTGTTGATTTTATAGAGAAATTTCAATTTTAAACACGAGCCGAGCTAGTCGGCGCCGCGAGCGACGCGATTAAATACGTTTAGCTCTCTATCTGATCACTATGGAAGCCATTTGATATGGGGGAAATGTGACCACGTTCAAAATATATCAAAATTAACAATGCGAGATGGTGGTGTAATACTGAAATCATGAAAAAACATTATTTAATCAGATTGATGTTAGTGAAAAGTCACGAGCGTTGTTACGAGAAATCGTATATCGGCTGTGGTGTTCTCTTTACGGTTAAGAATAAAATCAGACCCTGCCAGTTGGCGCGGATTTGTTTGTTTAAATTCACATAAATCCAACGCTGTTAAACCTCAACAGGTCCGTCATCAGTGAGACGAGCGTCGCGTGTGATTTATTTTGTGAAAAACATCAATAAGAAGCAATGGCAGACACCGCAGTAGCAGCAGAAGCTCCCGCACCGGCGACACCCGCGAAGAAACCGAAGGCGTCCGCCGCCGCCGGTGGCGCTAAGAAGCCGAAAGCTAAGCCCACGCACCCGAAGACATCCGAGATGGTGAACAGCGCCATCAAGGAGCTGAAAGAGCGCAGCGGGTCATCGTTGAAGGCGATCAAGAAATACATCGCGGCCCAGTACAAGGTGGACGCTGAAAAATTGGCGCCGTTCATCAGAAAGTATCTGAAGAGCGCAGTCGAGTCCGGAGCGCTGATCCAGACCAAGGGCAAGGGGGCTTCGGGCAGTTTCAAGCTCGAGTCGAAATCCTCCGGTTCGAAGAAACCCGCCGGCGGCGCGAGCAAGGCATCCGGCAAGGCCGAGAAGAAAGAGACTCCCGCCAAGTCGAAGAAGGCCGCCGCCGCCGCAGCTCCCGCCGCCGGCAGGGGCAGGAAGGCAGCCGCCGCCGCGGCCGCCTCGCCCGCCAAGTCGAAGCCCTCGGCCGCGACGAAGGACAAGAAGGCCGCCGCAGCGAAGAAAAAGCCCGCCGCCGCCGCCGCCGCGAAGAAAGCCTCCGCCCCGGCCAAGGGGAAGAGCGCCGCCGCACCGAAAGCGAAGAAGACCGCCAAGCCTCCCACCAAGAAGCCGAAAGCTCCCAAGCCGAAGAGGGCGGCCGCCACCCCGACCAAGAAGGCCGCCGCGAAGAAGGCATCTGCCTCCAAGAAGTAAGTGAGCAGTGCTTGCGGTGTTGTGTTTGTGCTGTCCTGTCAGTCAGCCGATGGATTATGGCTTATCGTGTGAGCCACAGCCACCGACGACGACGACGACCTAGCCAAGCCAACCTGCAACGCTGCTTGCAAGCTTCCGAAGCGTGGGGTCGAACGAAACGTCCCGCAAAAAGCCCTTTTCAGGGCTAACATATCATTCTAAACACAAACGATGTTTAGTTTCTCCAGACGAAACAACACACACTATGTCTATGTCTATGTCTCTCGTCGTAACACTAGAACCACTATCTGCATAGGCAGAGGCAATCAATCGTTCGATTAATTAATTACCAAATAACTACAACATGATATGAAAAATGAATCCTTCCCATCCTCCTCTTCCTTAATTCCGTTTCGCCCGACTGCCCGACTCTACTTATGTACTTACAATTAATTAATTAGGCTCTTTTAACTTCTATCTTTAATCTATCTGCCTGAGTACATACATACTGCACTACTAACAATACTGTATGTAACTGTAAGCAATGAGCGACGACACGCTCCGAGAGAGAGATAGAGAGGCGAAGCTCGGTTTTGTGTATACGGCGCGGTGGAGCGGGGCGCTCCTATAAATATACAAAAATCTGGTGCGTTGAGAATAGTCTGCGCTCAGCTAACATTACGTACGGTCAACACCGGTGCGTGTTATTATTATCGAATCATATTAATCTTTTGTTGTAATCGACAATGTCGGGACGTGGTAAAGGTGGTAAAGTGAAGGGAAAGGCAAAGTCCCGTTCTAATCGTGCCGGACTCCAGTTCCCCGTCGGTCGTATCCATCGACTTTTGCGCAACGGCAACTATGCGGAGCGCGTCGGTGCCGGTGCGCCCGTGTACCTGGCCGCCGTGATGGAATACCTAGCGGCTGAGGTTCTCGAGTTGGCCGGTAACGCGGCGAGGGACAACAAGAAGACCAGGATCATCCCGCGTCATTTGCAACTGGCGATCAGGAACGACGAGGAGTTGAACAAGCTACTCTCGGGCGTCACGATCGCACAGGGTGGTGTGCTGCCCAACATCCAGGCCGTGCTCCTGCCCAAGAAGACCGAGAAGAAGGCGTAAAGTGCCTCCTCCTCCTCCTCCTCGTCACCCACCTGCGTGTGTATCCGCGCATCAAACGGCCCTTTTCAGGGCCACAATATATTTCATTTGTGTTTCACTAACGCGCTACTAGAGATAATCTAGTTGTGAACGAACATATTGTTTCACCACAAGAAACCATCACTAAAGTCTTTTAAACGTCTATAAATAACTTAGTAGGAAAGCAAGCAAGCAAGCAAGCATGTTATAGTTTTAACTAGTAGCTGTATATCGATAGAAAGAAAGAAGAAGATATATGGGTAAACTTAAGAAATATCTTATATATATTACCATCATCATAATCAAACAAGAGAGAAAAAGAACAACATTACAATATATATCAGTGAAGAAAAAAAAAAAAAAACTACATAGTAAACATCTAAATATAAGTAGTAGCATTTTTTTTTTTTTTCCTGACGTTCATTCCTTCGCTCTCTCTCCCTGCCCCGCGACCCTCCCCTTGGTTGAGAGACGGAGAGGGGAGACGTCGAGTGTTGCCGTCTCTTTCTGTCGGTACGCGTCATTGGAGGACGCCAGAGGGGAGTGCTCGCGTCGAGGTGGTAGAGCCCCGATCGGTGTCTTGAATAAAAGCGGAAATACGAAAAAATACGACCACATTCGCTGACTAACAGCCGATCTTGTAGTACGTTTCGTTTACCCGTACCCGTATAGCTAACAATGCCGCCCAAAGCTAGCGGTAAGGCCGCCAAGAAGTCCGGCAAGGCGCAGAAGAACATCTCTAAGACCGATAAGAGAAAGAAGAAGCACAAGAGGAAGGAGAGCTACGCCATCTACATCTACAAGGTGCTCAAGCAAGTCCACCCCGACACCGGTATCTCGAGCAAGGCCATGTCCATCATGAACTCTTTCGTGAACGACATCTTCGAGCGCATCGCCGCCGAGGCGTCACGTCTCGCACACTACAACAAGCGCTCCACCATCACTTCGAGGGAGGTTCAGACGTCCGTGAGGCTCCTGCTGCCCGGCGAGCTCGCCAAGCACGCCGTCAGCGAGGGTACCAAGGCCGTCACCAAGTACACCAGCTCCAAGTGAGAAGTGTGAAGGAGACGTTACGTCGCGCGCCGTACGTTAGACGGCACGCAACGCACAAAATAAAAGGCCCTTTTCAGGGCCACAAAACTTATCGAACACTGTATAACGCAAGTTATAGTTTCCGTTTGATACAACACTTAATGTCATACAAGAGTCTCATGAATTACTTCATAATATGTAATTAGCTTTTTGATTAGATACGAATAGATAGAAGAACGAAAAGCTCTATAAATAACTCTACCTAAGTGCATGCACTACTCAACACACACGTGTAATTTACTCAAATGTTATTAGCTGGCTGGCTCGTTCGTTACCATACCTTGCCTAAGCTAAGCTAAGACATGGAGAAAAAAAAAAAAAAAAAATTACTATAGTATTAACGGATATAATGGGTAGTAGAGTATGTATGTATTAGGTACAGATTTTGATATTACTACATAAGTTAGTTTTACATATAAATACAGAACAAAATAATTTAATGATAGATGAACATTAAATACGTACATACATATGTTCTACTTACACATAAAATACAATAAATAGAGAGAAAACGGATAACGCCGCGCTACGTGCGAGTGCGAGCGAGAGGTCGTATTGATTGTGTATAAATAAAGGGAGGCGAACAGTGAATTTTTTGAACATTCGTGCATCGTCGTTCGTTCGCGCCGCGCGTCCTATTTCGCGTTTATTTAGTCAGTCAGTCAGTCAGTCGGTTAGTTAGTTTCGTTGTTGTTTGTTCGCAATGGCACGTACCAAGCAGACCGCTCGTAAATCCACCGGTGGTAAGGCGCCGCGCAAGCAGCTCGCCACCAAGGCGGCTCGCAAGAGCGCGCCCGCCACCGGAGGCGTCAAGAAACCCCATCGCTACAGGCCCGGAACCGTAGCTCTACGTGAGATCCGTCGCTACCAGAAGAGCACCGAGCTGTTGATTCGCAAGCTGCCGTTCCAGCGTCTGGTGCGTGAGATCGCGCAAGACTTCAAGACCGACCTGCGTTTCCAGAGCTCCGCCGTGATGGCGCTCCAGGAGGCCAGCGAGGCTTACCTGGTCGGTCTGTTCGAAGACACCAACCTTTGCGCCATTCACGCGAAGCGCGTCACCATTATGCCTAAGGACATACAATTGGCGCGCAGAATCAGGGGTGAGCGCGCCTAAGAAGCGAGCGATCCGTTCTCCATCGCCGTTTAGCGTTACAAAAAAAAAAAAAAAAGGCCCTTTTCAGGGCCACATACATTTCATGATTAGCAAATTATATAATATATCAAGTTTCACATTCTGATACACAACACAACTAAGTCTAAATCATAATAATTTAATAAACACTTAATCTCATTATAATCGGGACTTATTACATGGTTCGTGAAATAGTTTTTTTTTTTTTAATATATATATAATATAAACTATAACTATATACGGTATAGGTTGTCTTGTTAGAAAACAAAGAATATATGTTTACAATACTTAATACATCAATAAGTAACAACAAGTCTTATTATACCTATGTAAGGTTCATACATACATGCTTATTTTAAAACAAACCTAACTCAGGTTCAGTTTTTTTTTTTTATTATAATATATTCGGCTTGCAAACCACTACGATTATTATTATTATTATCATCATCATCGCCTCGCCTCCCCCCCTCTCCCGTACCTTACCTTACCCCGTGTTATTCCGCCAGCCCTCTCTAACAAGCTCCGTCTCATCCACGCGCAATTTTTGTATAAATATAAGCGAAAGCCGCGCCGCTAGGGTTACAGTCGTTCGCCGTACGCGTATCGGTTGACAGTATCGTGTTCGTGTGAGTTGTTAGTTAGTTACAGTTTGCAAGATGACCGGCCGCGGCAAGGGAGGAAAAGGTCTTGGGAAAGGTGGCGCCAAGCGTCACAGAAAAGTGCTTCGCGATAACATCCAGGGTATCACGAAGCCCGCCATCCGTCGTCTAGCGCGCAGAGGCGGTGTGAAACGTATCTCCGGTCTGATCTACGAAGAGACCAGAGGTGTGCTGAAGGTGTTCCTGGAGAACGTGATTCGCGACGCGGTCACATACACCGAGCACGCGAAGAGGAAGACCGTCACCGCTATGGACGTGGTCTACGCTCTGAAGCGTCAGGGCCGCACCCTATACGGTTTCGGAGGTTAAGTTATGCCGCTCTACCTGCTGCTGCGTCATTATTTCGTCCGTCGTGTACAAAAAAGGCCCTTTTCAGGGCCACATATGATTCAATATATACTTTTAAATCAAGCTACGAATGTTTCACAATGACGAAACTCAACACAATAAGTCTAATATACGCACACAATATACATATACCAGTAACCTAACCTAACCTAACTAAAGAGAGATAATGATTTCAATGTATTCATTATTATAAATGTAATGTTATGTAGGTACGCCGAATCTTAAGGCACACACGCAAAATTATTTATCTCATCACGGATCGCTCTTGGTGTAGTTTTGGCTAACAGTTATTACTAACAACTTATTCTCAATTTCAATTACCAATACTGCTATATATATATATATATATATATATTTAAATAATATGAGAAAAAGACATGAGCCGTTCGTTAGTTCTACAATACAATAAATTTATTGTAAGAATGAGCGTATGTATGTATTGAGACACCTCTGCGAGACATGCGACTGTATGTATGCATGCGGAAGAAATTATCGCACACCTGTGCGATGTACATAATGTTGTAATACAACATGCAATTTTATTGTAAGTAATCTTACTCGTTAACGAACACACATAATAATTTCTATATCAAAAAATGGAATCGTTTAACTCTTACACTACGGCGTGAGTGCGATTGAACGGAATCTGGTAGAGCTGTTTTACGAGCGGCAAAATATCGACCTTTTAATACGATAAATTGGTTAAAATTTACATTGTTTTATGTGTATATAACGAAAACGATATCCTCGTCGTTTATTTATCTTGTAAAACGAGTGAAATCTGTTGATTTTATAGAGAAATTTCAATTTTAAACACGAGCCGAGCTAGTCGGCGCCGCGAGCGACGCGATTAAATACGTTTAGCTCTCTATCTGATCACTATGGAAGCCATTTGATATGGGGGAAATGTGACCACGTTCAAAATATATCAAAATTAACAATGCGAGATGGTGGTGTAATACTGAAATCATGAAAAAACATTATTTAATCAGATTGATGTTAGTGAAAAGTCACGAGCGTTGTTACGAGAAATCGTATATCGGCTGTGGTGTTCTCTTTACGGTTAAGAATAAAATCAGACCCTGCCAGTTGGCGCGGATTTGTTTGTTGGATCGTCATAGTTTGCGCGCATAGTTACTACGTTGAGTCGACCGTTGTCCTCCGTACTAACTATAACCCACTATCGTCGATCTACAGCTGTGCCGCCCCGCTTCGCCTGGCTGGGTCGCGCCACTGCATACGCAGTGACCCCTCCCCGCCACGCCCACGGAGCGCAGCCGCGCAGCGTCAAGCCTCCGGGTGCGTGTTCCGCATTGGGTCTTGACTCCGCCCGCGTGCGTTGTAGTCGACCCGTGCGCGACAGCCCCACCACTGCCAAGCCTCAGGGCGTGTGTTCCGCACCGAACTTCGACTCCGCCTATTGGCGCGAGGGTCATCTCGGGTGCGAGCCACGCCCCTTCACGCCGTGCTAACGTCGCTGCACCGGGCATTTCGTGCCGGTCGAGTGCGCGACGTCGACACCAGCACACTCGGACCAACGCTCGACTGAATAGTCGCTTCGTGGTGAAGCGATAACTTCAGCGAGCAGTACCCGAGCTACCACAATCCACCATCTCGTCCCGACCGTACTACCCGTTATTGTGCTAACGGTACTAGCCGCACTATTGGTGTGTAGTGTCGCTGATCGCATTGACCGGGCCTTCCACACGGATCTCACCTGGTCGGTGTTGCATCGCCCTCACACTAGGTGTAGGTTGGTGCGCAGTTGCACCCGTAGTACGGTCGCATTCAACTTCAACCATCATCATCATCAGCAGCCGAAATGTCTGACACCCAGTCAGATAGCCCCTCGCCTGTGCCCGCCCCGCAGCAGCGGAAGCCAAAATTTAAGAAAAAGAAGAGGAGCCCAGGAGATATTTACCACGAGGATAAGAAGCCGAAACTGGGCTCGGCTTCCCCACCCACCCCGCAGACCGCCTCCGCTCCGAAACAAACCACCACGCTTGCACAAGCGATCCGCTCCGGAGATGCGCCTCAACCGCAACGCCCGAGACAAGCGTCTTGGGCCACATTGCAGCGCCTTATCCATGAAAAGGCTCACAACCCACCGCCGACAGTGTCGCCCATACCATGGCCGCTCTCGCAGTTTCTGCCGCCATCCCCCGTGCCAGTCACTACTGCCACGGAGCATACTACCGCTGCCAGACATTCGACGCCCCTACGATCCGACGAAGCTGAGTTGTCGTCGGACGAAGAGGAGGAGCCGAGGCCGCCTAGGCGTAGAAATACGCCCCCAGCGAGCCCCTCACCACCCCAGGAAGGCGGTTACATGACCCACCCACCTGTGCCAACCCTACCACCGTCATCAGTTTCGGCGCACCCAGCAACGCCGCAAAGGGTGCCCGCTCTAGCCCGACGCGCCGACACTCCCCGCTCGGCGCCACTGCCCCCCTCCCCCGTGTGGGTGCAGGGCAGAGTACAGGCCTCTTCAGTAGAACAGACCATGGTGCAACCACCAACAACCTACGCGTCGGTCACCAGCGCGCCGCCTCCCGCACGACCAGTGCACTCGTCACCGCCCACTCAGTTGCGGACCACGAGGGGGGCGGGGCCCAGCACCAGCGCACCAGCTCCAACCATCACCAGCTCCCGCCTGACTAGGAGGTCCTGCCCTCCCATTACCGTCGAGGAGCTGCCAGATTGGCCCAGGCATTTGGGAGAACTCAGAAGCCGCCTGGGCCACCCACCCAACGTAAAGCCCCTGGACAAGGGCTTCAGATTCCACCCCACTTCAGAGGAGGAGTACCGCACAGTCCAGAAATACCTCACTGAAGTGCAGACCAGGATCCCCACCCTCTCCTGGTTCTGCTACTCACTGGAGAGTGAGAAGCCAGTGAAGGCGGCACTGTGGGGCCTTCCGCAAGGAACTGAGGGTCCAGTCATAGTGGAGGCCCTCAATGCCCTTGGATTCCCTGCAATCTTTGCCCGGGCGCTCCCTACCAGGCCCGGTGCAACCAAGAATGTTTACCACCTCCAGCTGAAACCGATGGGGAGGGACCAGCTGGAACGGCTCTTCAGCCTGACTGAATTACTCAACATGCCTCGAGTGGTCTTCGAGGCATGGAAGGGGCGCACTACGATGCCCCAGTGCCACAGGTGCCAGCTCTTCGGACACTCGTCGGCCAACTGTCACCGGGCACAGAAATGTGTCAAGTGTTCAGGGCCCCATCCTGGCTCCGAGTGCCCCAATGCAGCAGAGGCACCACTGTATTGCGCCAACTGCAGAGGCAATCATGCAGCCAACAGCAGATCGTGCCCCGTCCTCCGCCGTGAAGCAAGGAAAAGGAAAATACTGCTTCCTGGCGTCCCGAGGCCCGTTTACTCAGAGCAGCACCCTCCAGCAGCTCGAGGGGGCGCCTCACGCGACCCCCGCACTGGAAATGGAGCTGCCACATCACAGCGCCCTGTCAATGCATCAGCACGTGCACCACCTGCGCGGGCAATGACGACACCATTGGTCGTGAATGCACACATTCACGCACCACCACAGATGCCCACTACCTTGCGCCCGCCTGCGAACAAAACAGGCGAGCCGACCAGACCAGAGCGCCGAGGAGGAAGAGGAGGTGGAGAGACTAGAGGGAGACCCTCTCAAGCTCCTGCCCCACGAAATCTCACGGCGCCTACTGCATCCGCCCCCTTCCCGACTGCGGCCCATCAGGGGCCATGGGGCCCCAGCGGGACGGCGAATGCCTCACCAGCCCCAACAGCGACCACCAGCACCGAGCCCGGGCGCAGAAAGCGCAGGAGCCGAGGACGGAGGAGGAGGAAGACTGAACAGCAGCTTCCCCGCCTCCCTACCACCACAGGCACACCCACAGCAGAACATGCCCCTCCCTCATCCGAGCCACCCCACCTGGAGGCGGATGCAGCCGGACAAGGGAATCAACCAGCGGGGGGACAACTGCCAACCCTCCTCCCGCCGATACCTAGGACCGAGGTGCTGTCAGTGCCAGTAACGCGAACGACTGCGACTGGCACGATGTCGACAGCATCCATCTCGCAGCCACTAACGACCAGACCTGGAACGAGGACGACGATGATACATAGTGCCCCGCTCCATTATCAACAGGGGCACCACCCGTTCCAGAACTATCAGGGGCGAAGGCAGCAGCAGCGCCAGCCCCTTCCGCTAATAACACCACCACCGGGACTACAACGACGGCCTTCTTACGAAAACCGACCCTTCTCCGGCCCAGCGTCTGGCGCCCCCGGCCAGGAACCCATCGCCACGATGATGGGCGCCCTGGTGGGACTACTGGCAGCCATCGCGGCAGGAGAAGACATGCGTCAGGCAGCGCAGAGGGGACTAGCCGCTATCCACTACTTCCATGGATAGTGGCGCTCCAGGAGTTTCCCCTCCACACCACACCACCCTGCCGAATGCGGATGTTGCCTTGCCTCGCAGACGCCACGAGAAGACGGACCAGAGCGATGAGAGGATTGTGTGGATTTAATCATCAGTCACGGACCCCGGGCGCAGAATGCGCCCCAGAAAATAAATTCCCTGGGGCTTGATGGCCCCAGCGTCCAGCCCGGGGAAATAGCGAGAGCTCGAACCCCGTACCTTGTGCCCTCCCCACAGGGGGCACGAGACGCCCCGTGATGATGATGATGATGATTTGTTTGTTTAAATTCACATAAATCCAACGCTGTTAAACCTCAACAGGTCCGTCATCAGTGAGACGAGCGTCGCGTGTGATTTATTTTGTGAAAAACATCAATAAGAAGCAATGGCAGACACCGCAGTAGCAGCAGAAGCTCCCGCACCGGCGACACCCGCGAAGAAACCGAAGGCGTCCGCCGCCGCCGGTGGCGCTAAGAAGCCGAAAGCTAAGCCCACGCACCCGAAGACATCCGAGATGGTGAACAGCGCCATCAAGGAGCTGAAAGAGCGCAGCGGGTCATCGTTGAAGGCGATCAAGAAATACATCGCGGCCCAGTACAAGGTGGACGCTGAAAAATTGGCGCCGTTCATCAGAAAGTATCTGAAGAGCGCAGTCGAGTCCGGAGCGCTGATCCAGACCAAGGGCAAGGGGGCTTCGGGCAGTTTCAAGCTCGAGTCGAAATCCTCCGGTTCGAAGAAACCCGCCGGCGGCGCGAGCAAGGCATCCGGCAAGGCCGAGAAGAAAGAGACTCCCGCCAAGTCGAAGAAGGCCGCCGCCGCCGCAGCTCCCGCCGCCGGCAGGGGCAGGAAGGCAGCCGCCGCCGCGGCCGCCTCGCCCGCCAAGTCGAAGCCCTCGGCCGCGACGAAGGACAAGAAGGCCGCCGCAGCGAAGAAAAAGCCCGCCGCCGCCGCCGCCGCGAAGAAAGCCTCCGCCCCGGCCAAGGGGAAGAGCGCCGCCGCACCGAAAGCGAAGAAGACCGCCAAGCCTCCCACCAAGAAGCCGAAAGCTCCCAAGCCGAAGAGGGCGGCCGCCACCCCGACCAAGAAGGCCGCCGCGAAGAAGGCATCTGCCTCCAAGAAGTAAGTGAGCAGTGCTTGCGGTGTTGTGTTTGTGCTGTCCTGTCAGTCAGCCGATGGATTATGGCTTATCGTGTGAGCCACAGCCACCGACGACGACGACGACCTAGCCAAGCCAACCTGCAACGCTGCTTGCAAGCTTCCGAAGCGTGGGGTCGAACGAAACGTCCCGCAAAAAGCCCTTTTCAGGGCTAACATATCATTCTAAACACAAACGATGTTTAGTTTCTCCAGACGAAACAACACACACTATGTCTATGTCTATGTCTCTCGTCGTAACACTAGAACCACTATCTGCATAGGCAGAGGCAATCAATCGTTCGATTAATTAATTACCAAATAACTACAACATGATATGAAAAATGAATCCTTCCCATCCTCCTCTTCCTTAATTCCGTTTCGCCCGACTGCCCGACTCTACTTATGTACTTACAATTAATTAATTAGGCTCTTTTAACTTCTATCTTTAATCTATCTGCCTGAGTACATACATACTGCACTACTAACAATACTGTATGTAACTGTAAGCAATGAGCGACGACACGCTCCGAGAGAGAGATAGAGAGGCGAAGCTCGGTTTTGTGTATACGGCGCGGTGGAGCGGGGCGCTCCTATAAATATACAAAAATCTGGTGCGTTGAGAATAGTCTGCGCTCAGCTAACATTACGTACGGTCAACACCGGTGCGTGTTATTATTATCGAATCATATTAATCTTTTGTTGTAATCGACAATGTCGGGACGTGGTAAAGGTGGTAAAGTGAAGGGAAAGGCAAAGTCCCGTTCTAATCGTGCCGGACTCCAGTTCCCCGTCGGTCGTATCCATCGACTTTTGCGCAACGGCAACTATGCGGAGCGCGTCGGTGCCGGTGCGCCCGTGTACCTGGCCGCCGTGATGGAATACCTAGCGGCTGAGGTTCTCGAGTTGGCCGGTAACGCGGCGAGGGACAACAAGAAGACCAGGATCATCCCGCGTCATTTGCAACTGGCGATCAGGAACGACGAGGAGTTGAACAAGCTACTCTCGGGCGTCACGATCGCACAGGGTGGTGTGCTGCCCAACATCCAGGCCGTGCTCCTGCCCAAGAAGACCGAGAAGAAGGCGTAAAGTGCCTCCTCCTCCTCCTCCTCGTCACCCACCTGCGTGTGTATCCGCGCATCAAACGGCCCTTTTCAGGGCCACAATATATTTCATTTGTGTTTCACTAACGCGCTACTAGAGATAATCTAGTTGTGAACGAACATATTGTTTCACCACAAGAAACCATCACTAAAGTCTTTTAAACGTCTATAAATAACTTAGTAGGAAAGCAAGCAAGCAAGCAAGCATGTTATAGTTTTAACTAGTAGCTGTATATCGATAGAAAGAAAGAAGAAGATATATGGGTAAACTTAAGAAATATCTTATATATATTACCATCATCATAATCAAACAAGAGAGAAAAAGAACAACATTACAATATATATCAGTGAAGAAAAAAAAAAAAAAACTACATAGTAAACATCTAAATATAAGTAGTAGCATTTTTTTTTTTTTTCCTGACGTTCATTCCTTCGCTCTCTCTCCCTGCCCCGCGACCCTCCCCTTGGTTGAGAGACGGAGAGGGGAGACGTCGAGTGTTGCCGTCTCTTTCTGTCGGTACGCGTCATTGGAGGACGCCAGAGGGGAGTGCTCGCGTCGAGGTGGTAGAGCCCCGATCGGTGTCTTGAATAAAAGCGGAAATACGAAAAAATACGACCACATTCGCTGACTAACAGCCGATCTTGTAGTACGTTTCGTTTACCCGTACCCGTATAGCTAACAATGCCGCCCAAAGCTAGCGGTAAGGCCGCCAAGAAGTCCGGCAAGGCGCAGAAGAACATCTCTAAGACCGATAAGAGAAAGAAGAAGCACAAGAGGAAGGAGAGCTACGCCATCTACATCTACAAGGTGCTCAAGCAAGTCCACCCCGACACCGGTATCTCGAGCAAGGCCATGTCCATCATGAACTCTTTCGTGAACGACATCTTCGAGCGCATCGCCGCCGAGGCGTCACGTCTCGCACACTACAACAAGCGCTCCACCATCACTTCGAGGGAGGTTCAGACGTCCGTGAGGCTCCTGCTGCCCGGCGAGCTCGCCAAGCACGCCGTCAGCGAGGGTACCAAGGCCGTCACCAAGTACACCAGCTCCAAGTGAGAAGTGTGAAGGAGACGTTACGTCGCGCGCCGTACGTTAGACGGCACGCAACGCACAAAATAAAAGGCCCTTTTCAGGGCCACAAAACTTATCGAACACTGTATAACGCAAGTTATAGTTTCCGTTTGATACAACACTTAATGTCATACAAGAGTCTCATGAATTACTTCATAATATGTAATTAGCTTTTTGATTAGATACGAATAGATAGAAGAACGAAAAGCTCTATAAATAACTCTACCTAAGTGCATGCACTACTCAACACACACGTGTAATTTACTCAAATGTTATTAGCTGGCTGGCTCGTTCGTTACCATACCTTGCCTAAGCTAAGCTAAGACATGGAGAAAAAAAAAAAAAAAAAATTACTATAGTATTAACGGATATAATGGGTAGTAGAGTATGTATGTATTAGGTACAGATTTTGATATTACTACATAAGTTAGTTTTACATATAAATACAGAACAAAATAATTTAATGATAGATGAACATTAAATACGTACATACATATGTTCTACTTACACATAAAATACAATAAATAGAGAGAAAACGGATAACGCCGCGCTACGTGCGAGTGCGAGCGAGAGGTCGTATTGATTGTGTATAAATAAAGGGAGGCGAACAGTGAATTTTTTGAACATTCGTGCATCGTCGTTCGTTCGCGCCGCGCGTCCTATTTCGCGTTTATTTAGTCAGTCAGTCAGTCAGTCGGTTAGTTAGTTTCGTTGTTGTTTGTTCGCAATGGCACGTACCAAGCAGACCGCTCGTAAATCCACCGGTGGTAAGGCGCCGCGCAAGCAGCTCGCCACCAAGGCGGCTCGCAAGAGCGCGCCCGCCACCGGAGGCGTCAAGAAACCCCATCGCTACAGGCCCGGAACCGTAGCTCTACGTGAGATCCGTCGCTACCAGAAGAGCACCGAGCTGTTGATTCGCAAGCTGCCGTTCCAGCGTCTGGTGCGTGAGATCGCGCAAGACTTCAAGACCGACCTGCGTTTCCAGAGCTCCGCCGTGATGGCGCTCCAGGAGGCCAGCGAGGCTTACCTGGTCGGTCTGTTCGAAGACACCAACCTTTGCGCCATTCACGCGAAGCGCGTCACCATTATGCCTAAGGACATACAATTGGCGCGCAGAATCAGGGGTGAGCGCGCCTAAGAAGCGAGCGATCCGTTCTCCATCGCCGTTTAGCGTTACAAAAAAAAAAAAAAAAGGCCCTTTTCAGGGCCACATACATTTCATGATTAGCAAATTATATAATATATCAAGTTTCACATTCTGATACACAACACAACTAAGTCTAAATCATAATAATTTAATAAACACTTAATCTCATTATAATCGGGACTTATTACATGGTTCGTGAAATAGTTTTTTTTTTTTTAATATATATATAATATAAACTATAACTATATACGGTATAGGTTGTCTTGTTAGAAAACAAAGAATATATGTTTACAATACTTAATACATCAATAAGTAACAACAAGTCTTATTATACCTATGTAAGGTTCATACATACATGCTTATTTTAAAACAAACCTAACTCAGGTTCAGTTTTTTTTTTTTATTATAATATATTCGGCTTGCAAACCACTACGATTATTATTATTATTATCATCATCATCGCCTCGCCTCCCCCCCTCTCCCGTACCTTACCTTACCCCGTGTTATTCCGCCAGCCCTCTCTAACAAGCTCCGTCTCATCCACGCGCAATTTTTGTATAAATATAAGCGAAAGCCGCGCCGCTAGGGTTACAGTCGTTCGCCGTACGCGTATCGGTTGACAGTATCGTGTTCGTGTGAGTTGTTAGTTAGTTACAGTTTGCAAGATGACCGGCCGCGGCAAGGGAGGAAAAGGTCTTGGGAAAGGTGGCGCCAAGCGTCACAGAAAAGTGCTTCGCGATAACATCCAGGGTATCACGAAGCCCGCCATCCGTCGTCTAGCGCGCAGAGGCGGTGTGAAACGTATCTCCGGTCTGATCTACGAAGAGACCAGAGGTGTGCTGAAGGTGTTCCTGGAGAACGTGATTCGCGACGCGGTCACATACACCGAGCACGCGAAGAGGAAGACCGTCACCGCTATGGACGTGGTCTACGCTCTGAAGCGTCAGGGCCGCACCCTATACGGTTTCGGAGGTTAAGTTATGCCGCTCTACCTGCTGCTGCGTCATTATTTCGTCCGTCGTGTACAAAAAAGGCCCTTTTCAGGGCCACATATGATTCAATATATACTTTTAAATCAAGCTACGAATGTTTCACAATGACGAAACTCAACACAATAAGTCTAATATACGCACACAATATACATATACCAGTAACCTAACCTAACCTAACTAAAGAGAGATAATGATTTCAATGTATTCATTATTATAAATGTAATGTTATGTAGGTACGCCGAATCTTAAGGCACACACGCAAAATTATTTATCTCATCACGGATCGCTCTTGGTGTAGTTTTGGCTAACAGTTATTACTAACAACTTATTCTCAATTTCAATTACCAATACTGCTATATATATATATATATATATATATTTAAATAATATGAGAAAAAGACATGAGCCGTTCGTTAGTTCTACAATACAATAAATTTATTGTAAGAATGAGCGTATGTATGTATTGAGACACCTCTGCGAGACATGCGACTGTATGTATGCATGCGGAAGAAATTATCGCACACCTGTGCGATGTACATAATGTTGTAATACAACATGCAATTTTATTGTAAGTAATCTTACTCGTTAACGAACACACATAATAATTTCTATATCAAAAAATGGAATCGTTTAACTCTTACACTACGGCGTGAGTGCGATTGAACGGAATCTGGTAGAGCTGTTTTACGAGCGGCAAAATATCGACCTTTTAATACGATAAATTGGTTAAAATTTACATTGTTTTATGTGTATATAACGAAAACGATATCCTCGTCGTTTATTTATCTTGTAAAACGAGTGAAATCTGTTGATTTTATAGAGAAATTTCAATTTTAAACACGAGCCGAGCTAGTCGGCGCCGCGAGCGACGCGATTAAATACGTTTAGCTCTCTATCTGATCACTATGGAAGCCATTTGATATGGGGGAAATGTGACCACGTTCAAAATATATCAAAATTAACAATGCGAGATGGTGGTGTAATACTGAAATCATGAAAAAACATTATTTAATCAGATTGATGTTAGTGAAAAGTCACGAGCGTTGTTACGAGAAATCGTATATCGGCTGTGGTGTTCTCTTTACGGTTAAGAATAAAATCAGACCCTGCCAGTTGGCGCGGATTTGTTTGTTTAAATTCACATAAATCCAACGCTGTTAAACCTCAACAGGTCCGTCATCAGTGAGACGAGCGTCGCGTGTGATTTATTTTGTGAAAAACATCAATAAGAAGCAATGGCAGACACCGCAGTAGCAGCAGAAGCTCCCGCACCGGCGACACCCGCGAAGAAACCGAAGGCGTCCGCCGCCGCCGGTGGCGCTAAGAAGCCGAAAGCTAAGCCCACGCACCCGAAGACATCCGAGATGGTGAACAGCGCCATCAAGGAGCTGAAAGAGCGCAGCGGGTCATCGTTGAAGGCGATCAAGAAATACATCGCGGCCCAGTACAAGGTGGACGCTGAAAAATTGGCGCCGTTCATCAGAAAGTATCTGAAGAGCGCAGTCGAGTCCGGAGCGCTGATCCAGACCAAGGGCAAGGGGGCTTCGGGCAGTTTCAAGCTCGAGTCGAAATCCTCCGGTTCGAAGAAACCCGCCGGCGGCGCGAGCAAGGCATCCGGCAAGGCCGAGAAGAAAGAGACTCCCGCCAAGTCGAAGAAGGCCGCCGCCGCCGCAGCTCCCGCCGCCGGCAGGGGCAGGAAGGCAGCCGCCGCCGCGGCCGCCTCGCCCGCCAAGTCGAAGCCCTCGGCCGCGACGAAGGACAAGAAGGCCGCCGCAGCGAAGAAAAAGCCCGCCGCCGCCGCCGCCGCGAAGAAAGCCTCCGCCCCGGCCAAGGGGAAGAGCGCCGCCGCACCGAAAGCGAAGAAGACCGCCAAGCCTCCCACCAAGAAGCCGAAAGCTCCCAAGCCGAAGAGGGCGGCCGCCACCCCGACCAAGAAGGCCGCCGCGAAGAAGGCATCTGCCTCCAAGAAGTAAGTGAGCAGTGCTTGCGGTGTTGTGTTTGTGCTGTCCTGTCAGTCAGCCGATGGATTATGGCTTATCGTGTGAGCCACAGCCACCGACGACGACGACGACCTAGCCAAGCCAACCTGCAACGCTGCTTGCAAGCTTCCGAAGCGTGGGGTCGAACGAAACGTCCCGCAAAAAGCCCTTTTCAGGGCTAACATATCATTCTAAACACAAACGATGTTTAGTTTCTCCAGACGAAACAACACACACTATGTCTATGTCTATGTCTCTCGTCGTAACACTAGAACCACTATCTGCATAGGCAGAGGCAATCAATCGTTCGATTAATTAATTACCAAATAACTACAACATGATATGAAAAATGAATCCTTCCCATCCTCCTCTTCCTTAATTCCGTTTCGCCCGACTGCCCGACTCTACTTATGTACTTACAATTAATTAATTAGGCTCTTTTAACTTCTATCTTTAATCTATCTGCCTGAGTACATACATACTGCACTACTAACAATACTGTATGTAACTGTAAGCAATGAGCGACGACACGCTCCGAGAGAGAGATAGAGAGGCGAAGCTCGGTTTTGTGTATACGGCGCGGTGGAGCGGGGCGCTCCTATAAATATACAAAAATCTGGTGCGTTGAGAATAGTCTGCGCTCAGCTAACATTACGTACGGTCAACACCGGTGCGTGTTATTATTATCGAATCATATTAATCTTTTGTTGTAATCGACAATGTCGGGACGTGGTAAAGGTGGTAAAGTGAAGGGAAAGGCAAAGTCCCGTTCTAATCGTGCCGGACTCCAGTTCCCCGTCGGTCGTATCCATCGACTTTTGCGCAACGGCAACTATGCGGAGCGCGTCGGTGCCGGTGCGCCCGTGTACCTGGCCGCCGTGATGGAATACCTAGCGGCTGAGGTTCTCGAGTTGGCCGGTAACGCGGCGAGGGACAACAAGAAGACCAGGATCATCCCGCGTCATTTGCAACTGGCGATCAGGAACGACGAGGAGTTGAACAAGCTACTCTCGGGCGTCACGATCGCACAGGGTGGTGTGCTGCCCAACATCCAGGCCGTGCTCCTGCCCAAGAAGACCGAGAAGAAGGCGTAAAGTGCCTCCTCCTCCTCCTCCTCGTCACCCACCTGCGTGTGTATCCGCGCATCAAACGGCCCTTTTCAGGGCCACAATATATTTCATTTGTGTTTCACTAACGCGCTACTAGAGATAATCTAGTTGTGAACGAACATATTGTTTCACCACAAGAAACCATCACTAAAGTCTTTTAAACGTCTATAAATAACTTAGTAGGAAAGCAAGCAAGCAAGCAAGCATGTTATAGTTTTAACTAGTAGCTGTATATCGATAGAAAGAAAGAAGAAGATATATGGGTAAACTTAAGAAATATCTTATATATATTACCATCATCATAATCAAACAAGAGAGAAAAAGAACAACATTACAATATATATCAGTGAAGAAAAAAAAAAAAAAACTACATAGTAAACATCTAAATATAAGTAGTAGCATTTTTTTTTTTTTTCCTGACGTTCATTCCTTCGCTCTCTCTCCCTGCCCCGCGACCCTCCCCTTGGTTGAGAGACGGAGAGGGGAGACGTCGAGTGTTGCCGTCTCTTTCTGTCGGTACGCGTCATTGGAGGACGCCAGAGGGGAGTGCTCGCGTCGAGGTGGTAGAGCCCCGATCGGTGTCTTGAATAAAAGCGGAAATACGAAAAAATACGACCACATTCGCTGACTAACAGCCGATCTTGTAGTACGTTTCGTTTACCCGTACCCGTATAGCTAACTGTTGCGGACGCCGAGCCCGATACCTGCACAGGGCGACGGAGGGACGCGGCGCGGGGCGAGACGGGGGCGGGGACGCGCAGGTGCGCGCCGAGTGCAAGCGCGGTGTCTTAGTGACTAAGTGAAATAGCGTGCCGACCGTATAGATATAAGTGATTTTTGTAAATAAATGTAGTACGCATCTGGAGCTTGAACTGAACACACGTCTTTTGATTTTGCCTGACCATCCCTAAGAACGAGCCAATATACAGTCCACTAAGAAGATAGAAGAACAGAACATTCCTGAACCGTCGAAGTGCCGGATTTGCAGAGAACCACAATATTTCTGGTCCTTCGACGTCGGATCTGAGGAACAACCACAACATTTCTGGTCCTTCGACGTCGGATCTGACGAAGAACCATGGTGGTCACAAGATCGGAAGCGGAAAAACTGAGCGCTGAAGAGCTCTTGCGTATCGAGGAAGAAAGGCAGCGGAGGCAAAGCCGATTCCCGCCGGCATCACCTTCAGCAAGAACGGGAGAGGAGATGCTGGATCAAGGCCCACCGACCCGGCCAAGCGGAGCAACGGCTATCACCATCGCCGCCAGGATGGAGGAGCGACCCAGCTCGCCGCAGCCTTCTAACCACTCGCATCGATCGCGGCGTACGACGAACTCGACGCTGCAAGTGCGATTGGCTGAGCTAGAAGCTGCTGAGAAACTCGCCGCCATCAAACACAAGCAACTGGAAATAGAAGCGGATCTCGTCAAGAGGAAACTCGCCGCCCAGATCGCTGCGGCCGAAGCCGAAGACGAAGCGGAGAGAAGCTTGAGAGATGAACCTACTACGAACCCAGAAGAACGACGTCAGCGTATCAACGAGTGGTTACGCGTTACCACCATACGGGGGGAGCAAGAGGAACCATCGCGCCTGAACGAACATCGACAATCGCGTCCAGCAGTGCACGAAGTCCCACAGCGTGAGCGGCGAGAACGATCGATCACTCCCGGTCACACACGCAGCTACGGACCTCAGATCGCGGAAGCATTGGACCGAATGTCGAGACCTCAGCGGCGATATAACTGTGATTTACCTAAGTTTAGTGGCAACCCGTGTGAATGGATAAGATTCAAGGCAGCAATGAAGGAATCGACAGAACTATTCAGAATCCCGCCCGCCGAGAACGTGTTGCGCCTGCAAGCTGCACTTACCGGAGAAGCACTCGAAGCCGTCGCCTCTCGCCTTATGTCGGACAAGAACCCCGAACAGATCATGAAGGCGCTGGAGCAGAGTTTCGGGTCACCGGAGGTGATAATTGACAAGATAACTGATGACATCAGAAGAGTGCCGAAACTTGGAACATCGGCGAACGAACTCAACAAATTCGCAGTGAAAGTGGACAACGCCGTGGCCGCGCTTCAGTGCATGGATCGTCGTGGTGTTTTGTTCGACCAGTGCCTTATAAGAGAAATCATGTCGAAGCTCACACCGACACTGCGAAATAAGTGGTACGAGTACGCGCATGTGAACGACGGCACCCGTGAAGCGGACATAGTGATGTTGTCGGAGTTCCTGATGCGAGAGGCCACTATCGCGCTTCGTTACGCATACGAGCAGCGGGCCGTCGGGACTCCGAAAACAGAAGTGAAGCCAAACGCGAGTGCAGTTCCAAAGAGAAGACCAGCCGTCTACAACACCGAGCAAGAAAACAGTGAACAACTCGACCAGTGTGTGAAGTGCAGTGGACATCATAAGTTGCCACAGTGCCCACAATACCGTGCGCTAGTGACTGAGCGGCGGTGGGAGTTTGTGAAAGAAAAAGGACTATGTTTTCGGTGCATCGTGAAAAAGCATCGACGAGCTTTCTGCAAGGGAAAACTGTGCGGCGTCAACAAGTGCAGCCGCCCACATCACCCGACGTTGCATCAAGAGGGACCTGCGCCGGCCTCACCCGAACGTGCCGCGCAGTCGAACGAGTCAGCAAAAACAAGTCACGACGGAGTGGTACTGTCTGTAGCCGCATCAAACGCTACTGCCGGCCCGCGAGAAATACTGCTCAAGGTATGTCCCGTCATTGTCTCTGGTCCCAAAGGCGAAGTGGACTCCTACGCGTTGTTGGATGAAGGCGCTACTATAACTCTGATCGACCACGAGTTAGCTGCGAGCATCGGCGCCGACGGACCAAATCAACCACTGAAAATGAGCGGAGTCAACATGTCTCAACGAGAGCGAGATAGCAAGCTCGTGACCATTCGCCTCAAGGGAAGAAACGAGACGGAGCAATACACAATCAAGGCCCGGACCGTGCGTGATCTGCGACTCCGAGAACAAACGACGCCGCAGTCACTCCTTCAACATCGACATCTGCGAGATCTAGAACACGAAGTCTGCTACGATCGAGCGCGCCCGCTCATCTTAGTTGGTGCCGACTACTGGGAGCTCATCGTGTCCCGAGAGCTACGCATTGGTGCGCCCAACGAACCGGCCGCATCACGGACACAGCTGGGATGGGTGGTGCACGGAACCGCGCCGCGCAGCTTCATATACAAGAACGAGAGTGTGTTACACGTATACGCACCGGACCAGCGTGTACGCGAGAGCGAGACACACGATCAACGGCTTCATGCATTAGTGGAAGACTACTTCAAGATTGAATCCCTGGGCATATCACTCAAACCTCGAGTGAGTGAAGCAGATGAACGAGCACAGGAGATTTTCAAGAACACAATCAAGAAGATCGACGGTGCGTATGAAGTGGGACTACCGTGGCGCAGTGATGACGTCGCCATGCCTGCTAGCTACGGCGCCGCCCTGAACCGTCTGAAGGGGATCGAAAAGAAGATGGACCAAGACCCGAGCTTCGCGGCAGAGTACAGCGCGCAGATCAACAACCTGCTGTCCAAGGGCTACGCGACACCGTGTGACGGCACCGAGACACAGAGCGCCGTCAGCTGGTTCTTGCCTCACTTCGCCGTTAAGAACCCGAACAAGCCCGACAAGCGACGTCTAGTGTTCGACGCTGCGCACCGAAGCAACAACGTCTGTCTGAACGATCGACTTCTGGAAGGCCCCGATCTACTGCTATCGCTGCCGGGAATCATCTTTCGTTTTCGAGAGAAACCTATTGCTGTGACCGCCGATATTCAAGAGATGTTTCTACGAGTCAAGATACGACCCGATGACCAGCCAGCGCAGCAGTTCCTGTGGCGAGGAGACGACCGAACGAGCCCGCCGCGCGCCTACAAGATGACGAGCATGATCTTCGGCGCAGCTAGCTCTCCCTTCCTCGCGCACAGTGTCCGGAATTACAACGCAAGTGTGCACGCACGAACACACCCGCGGGCACACGCCGCGATAACGAAGAGTCATTATATGGACGACTACGTCGACAGCTACGACGATGAAGATGAAGCTCGCAACACTATTCGAGAAGTGCAAGACGTACACGCCGCGGCAGGCTTCACGCTACGAGGGTGGAGTTCGAACGCGCCGGCGGTGTTGAGCTGCGTCCCGGACACACTGCGAGCGAACGCGCCTACTCTACTGGGGGGAGCCGCGAGTTACAAAATACTCGGGCTCTTCTGGAACGCCGAACAGGACGAGCTAGGCTTCAACACGAGCATGCATCGCGTCCCGGAGGAGGTGCGCTCTCAAGCCCGCGCGCCGACGAAGCGGGAAGCCCTGAGCGCCGTGATGTCGCTGTACGACCCGATCGGTCTCGCGGCGATCTACACGATCCGAGGGCGCATACTCCTGCAAGCTCTGTGGCAAGAGCGAATCCAGTGGGACGATCAAATACCCGACGAGCACGCCGAACGCTTCACCGTGTGGCTACGACAGCTACGCAACGTAGAGGACCTGCGACTACGACGCAGCTACGCGGTGGAGACGTGCAGGAACCTAGAGCTACACATCATGTGCGACGCGAGCGAGGAGGCGTACGCGGCCGTCGCCTACTGGCGGGGAACGCGGTCGGACGGCACAATCGTCGTGTCGCAAGTCGCCGGGAAGGCGAAGGTGGCTCCGCGACGAACACAGAGCATCCCTCGACTCGAGCTGCAGGCCGCCGTCATCGGAACGAGACTGGCAGCCGTGATCCTGGAAGAACATCGCCTGAAGCCCGCACGAACAATCTACTGGACAGATTCAACGACGGTGCTTCACTGGATACGAAATGACCGAAGACGCTACACGCCTTTCGTCGCTCACCGCCTCGGTGAGATCGCCGAGACATCGGAAAAGGCGCAGTGGAGATGGGTGCCTACAGCAGAGAACGCCGCCGACGATGCGACAAGGTTTTCGAGCACCGACATCGCCTGTGAAGACTGCTGGTTCCGCGGACCGAGTTTTCTACATACGCCCGAGACTCAATGGCCCGCCGAACGCCTTGGGAACGAAACTGAGGAAGAGGTTCTACACACCACCGAGACCGTCGAGGCGAACTACCACTGGCTGCCCGCACCCGATCGTCATTCACGCTACGAGACGCTAGTACGCACGGTTGGACGCGTGCTAGCATTCATCGACATGTGTCGGCGCCGATCTACGCGCCTGGAGCTACGACACATTGAACGAGCAGAGGAACTTTTAGTGCAACAAGCGCACTGTGCCGCCGGCCACGGGAATCGCGAACGTGTCACAAACGATCTGCGACAGCGATACTGGGTGCTTCATCTGCGGCCTACGGTACGAGCAATCGAATATCGATGCACGATCTACCACGGGCTCGTCCGGCGGCCTGCCGACGACCGGACCATGCAGCGAAGCCGACCGACGAACGTGGCGCGCCGGACAGGCGCTCGCCGACATCTTTTGGAAGCGATGGGTACGGGAGTACCTGCCGACGCTCACCGCGAGAGGGGAAGCAGCCGGGAGCAACAAAAACATCGAGGCCGGAGACGTCATCGTGGTCGTCGACCGAGCGCTGCCGCGGAACGTTTGGCCGATGGGAATCGTCCAGCGCACTTTCACCGGACCCGATGGCGAAGTACGCATCGCAGACATCCGCACGAAGACGGGAATTTTCCGCCGTCCCTGCTACAAGCTCGCCGTCCTCGAGAGGATTCCCGAGGAGGGCTCCGCGAGCTGCGCCGGGGGGAGGATGTTGCGGACGCCGAGCCCGATACCTGCACAGGGCGACGGAGGGACGCGGCGCGGGGCGAGACGGGGGCGGGGACGCGCAGGTGCGCGCCGAGTGCAAGCGCGGTGTCTTAGTGACTAAGTGAAATAGCGTGCCGACCGTATAGATATAAGTGATTTTTGTAAATAAATGTAGTACGCATCTGGAGCTTGAACTGAACACACGTCTTTTGATTTTGCCTGACCATCCCTAAGAACGAGCCAATATACAGTCCACTAAGAAGATAGAAGAACAGAACATTCCTGAACCGTCGAAGTGCCGGATTTGCAGAGAACCACAATATTTCTGGTCCTTCGACGTCGGATCTGAGGAACAACCACAACAGCTAACAATGCCGCCCAAAGCTAGCGGTAAGGCCGCCAAGAAGTCCGGCAAGGCGCAGAAGAACATCTCTAAGACCGATAAGAGAAAGAAGAAGCACAAGAGGAAGGAGAGCTACGCCATCTACATCTACAAGGTGCTCAAGCAAGTCCACCCCGACACCGGTATCTCGAGCAAGGCCATGTCCATCATGAACTCTTTCGTGAACGACATCTTCGAGCGCATCGCCGCCGAGGCGTCACGTCTCGCACACTACAACAAGCGCTCCACCATCACTTCGAGGGAGGTTCAGACGTCCGTGAGGCTCCTGCTGCCCGGCGAGCTCGCCAAGCACGCCGTCAGCGAGGGTACCAAGGCCGTCACCAAGTACACCAGCTCCAAGTGAGAAGTGTGAAGGAGACGTTACGTCGCGCGCCGTACGTTAGACGGCACGCAACGCACAAAATAAAAGGCCCTTTTCAGGGCCACAAAACTTATCGAACACTGTATAACGCAAGTTATAGTTTCCGTTTGATACAACACTTAATGTCATACAAGAGTCTCATGAATTACTTCATAATATGTAATTAGCTTTTTGATTAGATACGAATAGATAGAAGAACGAAAAGCTCTATAAATAACTCTACCTAAGTGCATGCACTACTCAACACACACGTGTAATTTACTCAAATGTTATTAGCTGGCTGGCTCGTTCGTTACCATACCTTGCCTAAGCTAAGCTAAGACATGGAGAAAAAAAAAAAAAAAAAATTACTATAGTATTAACGGATATAATGGGTAGTAGAGTATGTATGTATTAGGTACAGATTTTGATATTACTACATAAGTTAGTTTTACATATAAATACAGAACAAAATAATTTAATGATAGATGAACATTAAATACGTACATACATATGTTCTACTTACACATAAAATACAATAAATAGAGAGAAAACGGATAACGCCGCGCTACGTGCGAGTGCGAGCGAGAGGTCGTATTGATTGTGTATAAATAAAGGGAGGCGAACAGTGAATTTTTTGAACATTCGTGCATCGTCGTTCGTTCGCGCCGCGCGTCCTATTTCGCGTTTATTTAGTCAGTCAGTCAGTCAGTCGGTTAGTTAGTTTCGTTGTTGTTTGTTCGCAATGGCACGTACCAAGCAGACCGCTCGTAAATCCACCGGTGGTAAGGCGCCGCGCAAGCAGCTCGCCACCAAGGCGGCTCGCAAGAGCGCGCCCGCCACCGGAGGCGTCAAGAAACCCCATCGCTACAGGCCCGGAACCGTAGCTCTACGTGAGATCCGTCGCTACCAGAAGAGCACCGAGCTGTTGATTCGCAAGCTGCCGTTCCAGCGTCTGGTGCGTGAGATCGCGCAAGACTTCAAGACCGACCTGCGTTTCCAGAGCTCCGCCGTGATGGCGCTCCAGGAGGCCAGCGAGGCTTACCTGGTCGGTCTGTTCGAAGACACCAACCTTTGCGCCATTCACGCGAAGCGCGTCACCATTATGCCTAAGGACATACAATTGGCGCGCAGAATCAGGGGTGAGCGCGCCTAAGAAGCGAGCGATCCGTTCTCCATCGCCGTTTAGCGTTACAAAAAAAAAAAAAAAAGGCCCTTTTCAGGGCCACATACATTTCATGATTAGCAAATTATATAATATATCAAGTTTCACATTCTGATACACAACACAACTAAGTCTAAATCATAATAATTTAATAAACACTTAATCTCATTATAATCGGGACTTATTACATGGTTCGTGAAATAGTTTTTTTTTTTTTAATATATATATAATATAAACTATAACTATATACGGTATAGGTTGTCTTGTTAGAAAACAAAGAATATATGTTTACAATACTTAATACATCAATAAGTAACAACAAGTCTTATTATACCTATGTAAGGTTCATACATACATGCTTATTTTAAAACAAACCTAACTCAGGTTCAGTTTTTTTTTTTTATTATAATATATTCGGCTTGCAAACCACTACGATTATTATTATTATTATCATCATCATCGCCTCGCCTCCCCCCCTCTCCCGTACCTTACCTTACCCCGTGTTATTCCGCCAGCCCTCTCTAACAAGCTCCGTCTCATCCACGCGCAATTTTTGTATAAATATAAGCGAAAGCCGCGCCGCTAGGGTTACAGTCGTTCGCCGTACGCGTATCGGTTGACAGTATCGTGTTCGTGTGAGTTGTTAGTTAGTTACAGTTTGCAAGATGACCGGCCGCGGCAAGGGAGGAAAAGGTCTTGGGAAAGGTGGCGCCAAGCGTCACAGAAAAGTGCTTCGCGATAACATCCAGGGTATCACGAAGCCCGCCATCCGTCGTCTAGCGCGCAGAGGCGGTGTGAAACGTATCTCCGGTCTGATCTACGAAGAGACCAGAGGTGTGCTGAAGGTGTTCCTGGAGAACGTGATTCGCGACGCGGTCACATACACCGAGCACGCGAAGAGGAAGACCGTCACCGCTATGGACGTGGTCTACGCTCTGAAGCGTCAGGGCCGCACCCTATACGGTTTCGGAGGTTAAGTTATGCCGCTCTACCTGCTGCTGCGTCATTATTTCGTCCGTCGTGTACAAAAAAGGCCCTTTTCAGGGCCACATATGATTCAATATATACTTTTAAATCAAGCTACGAATGTTTCACAATGACGAAACTCAACACAATAAGTCTAATATACGCACACAATATACATATACCAGTAACCTAACCTAACCTAACTAAAGAGAGATAATGATTTCAATGTATTCATTATTATAAATGTAATGTTATGTAGGTACGCCGAATCTTAAGGCACACACGCAAAATTATTTATCTCATCACGGATCGCTCTTGGTGTAGTTTTGGCTAACAGTTATTACTAACAACTTATTCTCAATTTCAATTACCAATACTGCTATATATATATATATATATATATATTTAAATAATATGAGAAAAAGACATGAGCCGTTCGTTAGTTCTACAATACAATAAATTTATTGTAAGAATGAGCGTATGTATGTATTGAGACACCTCTGCGAGACATGCGACTGTATGTATGCATGCGGAAGAAATTATCGCACACCTGTGCGATGTACATAATGTTGTAATACAACATGCAATTTTATTGTAAGTAATCTTACTCGTTAACGAACACACATAATAATTTCTATATCAAAAAATGGAATCGTTTAACTCTTACACTACGGCGTGAGTGCGATTGAACGGAATCTGGTAGAGCTGTTTTACGAGCGGCAAAATATCGACCTTTTAATACGATAAATTGGTTAAAATTTACATTGTTTTATGTGTATATAACGAAAACGATATCCTCGTCGTTTATTTATCTTGTAAAACGAGTGAAATCTGTTGATTTTATAGAGAAATTTCAATTTTAAACACGAGCCGAGCTAGTCGGCGCCGCGAGCGACGCGATTAAATACGTTTAGCTCTCTATCTGATCACTATGGAAGCCATTTGATATGGGGGAAATGTGACCACGTTCAAAATATATCAAAATTAACAATGCGAGATGGTGGTGTAATACTGAAATCATGAAAAAACATTATTTAATCAGATTGATGTTAGTGAAAAGTCACGAGCGTTGTTACGAGAAATCGTATATCGGCTGTGGTGTTCTCTTTACGGTTAAGAATAAAATCAGACCCTGCCAGTTGGCGCGGATTTGTTTGTTTAAATTCACATAAATCCAACGCTGTTAAACCTCAACAGGTCCGTCATCAGTGAGACGAGCGTCGCGTGTGATTTATTTTGTGAAAAACATCAATAAGAAGCAATGGCAGACACCGCAGTAGCAGCAGAAGCTCCCGCACCGGCGACACCCGCGAAGAAACCGAAGGCGTCCGCCGCCGCCGGTGGCGCTAAGAAGCCGAAAGCTAAGCCCACGCACCCGAAGACATCCGAGATGGTGAACAGCGCCATCAAGGAGCTGAAAGAGCGCAGCGGGTCATCGTTGAAGGCGATCAAGAAATACATCGCGGCCCAGTACAAGGTGGACGCTGAAAAATTGGCGCCGTTCATCAGAAAGTATCTGAAGAGCGCAGTCGAGTCCGGAGCGCTGATCCAGACCAAGGGCAAGGGGGCTTCGGGCAGTTTCAAGCTCGAGTCGAAATCCTCCGGTTCGAAGAAACCCGCCGGCGGCGCGAGCAAGGCATCCGGCAAGGCCGAGAAGAAAGAGACTCCCGCCAAGTCGAAGAAGGCCGCCGCCGCCGCAGCTCCCGCCGCCGGCAGGGGCAGGAAGGCAGCCGCCGCCGCGGCCGCCTCGCCCGCCAAGTCGAAGCCCTCGGCCGCGACGAAGGACAAGAAGGCCGCCGCAGCGAAGAAAAAGCCCGCCGCCGCCGCCGCCGCGAAGAAAGCCTCCGCCCCGGCCAAGGGGAAGAGCGCCGCCGCACCGAAAGCGAAGAAGACCGCCAAGCCTCCCACCAAGAAGCCGAAAGCTCCCAAGCCGAAGAGGGCGGCCGCCACCCCGACCAAGAAGGCCGCCGCGAAGAAGGCATCTGCCTCCAAGAAGTAAGTGAGCAGTGCTTGCGGTGTTGTGTTTGTGCTGTCCTGTCAGTCAGCCGATGGATTATGGCTTATCGTGTGAGCCACAGCCACCGACGACGACGACGACCTAGCCAAGCCAACCTGCAACGCTGCTTGCAAGCTTCCGAAGCGTGGGGTCGAACGAAACGTCCCGCAAAAAGCCCTTTTCAGGGCTAACATATCATTCTAAACACAAACGATGTTTAGTTTCTCCAGACGAAACAACACACACTATGTCTATGTCTATGTCTCTCGTCGTAACACTAGAACCACTATCTGCATAGGCAGAGGCAATCAATCGTTCGATTAATTAATTACCAAATAACTACAACATGATATGAAAAATGAATCCTTCCCATCCTCCTCTTCCTTAATTCCGTTTCGCCCGACTGCCCGACTCTACTTATGTACTTACAATTAATTAATTAGGCTCTTTTAACTTCTATCTTTAATCTATCTGCCTGAGTACATACATACTGCACTACTAACAATACTGTATGTAACTGTAAGCAATGAGCGACGACACGCTCCGAGAGAGAGATAGAGAGGCGAAGCTCGGTTTTGTGTATACGGCGCGGTGGAGCGGGGCGCTCCTATAAATATACAAAAATCTGGTGCGTTGAGAACGCTTATTATCCACCGCCTCCGCGATAGGAAAGCTCCCGGTGCCGACGGCATCAGTAACAAAGTGCTCAAGCACCTTCCCCCCGCCCTGATCCACCTCCTAGTTAGCATTTTTAATGCTGCCATGAGCAACGGCATGTTCCCATCCGCTTGGAAAACTGCCGATGTCATCGGCATTCACAAACCAGGCAAGAAGGCGTCAGAGCCCTCTAGCTACCGCCCCATTAGTCTCCTTAGTTCCCAGGGTAAAATTTACGAGCGACTTCTACTGAATCGCATGTGGGCCCACGTCACGGCCAACAACCTCCTTCCCAACGAGCAGTTCGGCTTCAGAGCCCGACACTCTTGCGTCCAACAAGTACACCGCCTCACGGAGTACATCCTAGAGGGTTTCAACACGAAACCCAAACACTTTGGCAACCCCCAGGGGACCGTAGCGGTCTTCCTGGACGTGGCCAAAGCCTTCGATAAAGTCTGGCATAACGGGTTGATATACAAGTTGTATCAATTCGGTCTGCCAGACCGTCTTGTCCACATCATCCAGGACTTTCTCCGCGACAGAAGCTTCCGCTTCAAACACGAGGGTGAACGTTCACCTCCACACCCCATCAGAGCGGGGGTCCCCCAGGGCTCAGCCCTGTCCCCGCTGCTCTTTTCACTCTACACGAGCGATATCCCCCGCTACCCGGGGGTAGAGCTCTCCCTTTTCGCCGACGACACCGCCCTCTACGCCAGAGGGTGGCACGTGACTCGACAAATAGCTCTCGTCAACCGAGCGCTCCTCTCCTTGGGTAAATGGTTCCGCATGTGGGCCATTACCGTTAATCCAGAGAAAAGTGCAGCCATGTACTTCACTCCGCGTAAAAAACTCCCGAATAGGTCCCTACGCCTCCATGGCCAGCCCATCTCTTGGGCCTCCTCGACCAAATACCTAGGTGTTACCCTGGATAATAGGCTCAACTTCGAAAAACACATCACCACGGTGCGTAACCGCGCGGCCTTCTTTCTAGGCCGTCTCTCCCCCCTCCTGTGCGCGAGAAGTAAAATGTCCCTTAGAAATAAGGTGACACTTTACAAGACCGTGATCCGCCCCGTCATGACCTACGCCTCTGTTGTCTTCGCACACGCGCCCTCTTATCAACTGGATAAACTCCAAGTCATTCAAAACCGCTTCATCCGTAGAGCGGTAGACGCGCAATGGTATATGCGCAACTCGGACCTCCACTGCGACCTCGAGCTCCCCTCCATCCGTCAATTTATGAAGGATGCCTCGCGTAGGTACTTTGACTCTGCTCCCCACCACCCGAACCCGCTCGTGGTTCAAGCGGCGGACTACTCGACTGACCCGAACGGTCCGCCCCCCTTGCATAGGCGTCCTAGACACTTCTTGGATGATCCGGACGACCCCATTGCAGCCGTAGTATCGGCCGCCCTGGGGTCGCCCGGCCCACCTGACTCGTCTCCTAACACACATTCCGTTTTTGGTACTGGCCCGGGCCACCAGATTCGACATCCATTCCGACGATACAGAATGCGTCCTCGCCGGCGAGGACGTGGTCTCTTACGACCCTTAGGGTCACCCAGTTGATTGATAGGGCCCTAGGTCTTTCCCCGTCTGGGAGGCCAGGGCAATTCGGTCAAATAATCAAACCAGTTGCCTAAATTAGCTAGGTTTAGGGTCCAGGCCTCTCCCCGGGATGCCATGGACACAAGTCGATCTAATGATAGGGCTCTGGCGCGGGCCAGGGCACCTCTCTCCAAAAAGCGTCGTTCAGATGCCAATCAAGTGTAGGGTCCTCGTGAACTCTGGACTCAGAGCTCCAGGACAATCAGGTCAAATAGTCACTCAGATTCATAGGGCTCATTTGTCCTCCCCCTCAGGGAGGTCTGGGCAAATTCGCTCTAAAAAGTTTTAGCTAGGATGCCACCAGTGGCTAGGGCCCTAGGCACTCCCCGTCTGGGTTGCCAGGGCAGTTCGTTAGTCCAACTCTGGGCGACGGCTCAAGCCGAGGTTCGTGCCGTCTGAGGCGCCCTTGTGCTTGTCGCCCCAAAACCAAAACCGCGGCCCAGCGCACTAGCGCTTGCCAAACGTCCGGTCAAGCTGTCCGAGGTCGTGTTCGACCAGCAGCTCAGTCCTTTCTAAAAAAAAAAAAAAAAAAAAAAAAAAAAAAAAAAAAAAAAAAAAAAAAAAAAAAAAAAAAAAAAAAAAAAAAAAAAAAAAAAAAAAATGCGTTGAGAATAGTCTGCGCTCAGCTAACATTACGTACGGTCAACACCGGTGCGTGTTATTATTATCGAATCATATTAATCTTTTGTTGTAATCGACAATGTCGGGACGTGGTAAAGGTGGTAAAGTGAAGGGAAAGGCAAAGTCCCGTTCTAATCGTGCCGGACTCCAGTTCCCCGTCGGTCGTATCCATCGACTTTTGCGCAACGGCAACTATGCGGAGCGCGTCGGTGCCGGTGCGCCCGTGTACCTGGCCGCCGTGATGGAATACCTAGCGGCTGAGGTTCTCGAGTTGGCCGGTAACGCGGCGAGGGACAACAAGAAGACCAGGATCATCCCGCGTCATTTGCAACTGGCGATCAGGAACGACGAGGAGTTGAACAAGCTACTCTCGGGCGTCACGATCGCACAGGGTGGTGTGCTGCCCAACATCCAGGCCGTGCTCCTGCCCAAGAAGACCGAGAAGAAGGCGTAAAGTGCCTCCTCCTCCTCCTCCTCGTCACCCACCTGCGTGTGTATCCGCGCATCAAACGGCCCTTTTCAGGGCCACAATATATTTCATTTGTGTTTCACTAACGCGCTACTAGAGATAATCTAGTTGTGAACGAACATATTGTTTCACCACAAGAAACCATCACTAAAGTCTTTTAAACGTCTATAAATAACTTAGTAGGAAAGCAAGCAAGCAAGCAAGCATGTTATAGTTTTAACTAGTAGCTGTATATCGATAGAAAGAAAGAAGAAGATATATGGGTAAACTTAAGAAATATCTTATATATATTACCATCATCATAATCAAACAAGAGAGAAAAAGAACAACATTACAATATATATCAGTGAAGAAAAAAAAAAAAAAACTACATAGTAAACATCTAAATATAAGTAGTAGCATTTTTTTTTTTTTTCCTGACGTTCATTCCTTCGCTCTCTCTCCCTGCCCCGCGACCCTCCCCTTGGTTGAGAGACGGAGAGGGGAGACGTCGAGTGTTGCCGTCTCTTTCTGTCGGTACGCGTCATTGGAGGACGCCAGAGGGGAGTGCTCGCGTCGAGGTGGTAGAGCCCCGATCGGTGTCTTGAATAAAAGCGGAAATACGAAAAAATACGACCACATTCGCTGACTAACAGCCGATCTTGTAGTACGTTTCGTTTACCCGTACCCGTATAGCTAACAATGCCGCCCAAAGCTAGCGGTAAGGCCGCCAAGAAGTCCGGCAAGGCGCAGAAGAACATCTCTAAGACCGATAAGAGAAAGAAGAAGCACAAGAGGAAGGAGAGCTACGCCATCTACATCTACAAGGTGCTCAAGCAAGTCCACCCCGACACCGGTATCTCGAGCAAGGCCATGTCCATCATGAACTCTTTCGTGAACGACATCTTCGAGCGCATCGCCGCCGAGGCGTCACGTCTCGCACACTACAACAAGCGCTCCACCATCACTTCGAGGGAGGTTCAGACGTCCGTGAGGCTCCTGCTGCCCGGCGAGCTCGCCAAGCACGCCGTCAGCGAGGGTACCAAGGCCGTCACCAAGTACACCAGCTCCAAGTGAGAAGTGTGAAGGAGACGTTACGTCGCGCGCCGTACGTTAGACGGCACGCAACGCACAAAATAAAAGGCCCTTTTCAGGGCCACAAAACTTATCGAACACTGTATAACGCAAGTTATAGTTTCCGTTTGATACAACACTTAATGTCATACAAGAGTCTCATGAATTACTTCATAATATGTAATTAGCTTTTTGATTAGATACGAATAGATAGAAGAACGAAAAGCTCTATAAATAACTCTACCTAAGTGCATGCACTACTCAACACACACGTGTAATTTACTCAAATGTTATTAGCTGGCTGGCTCGTTCGTTACCATACCTTGCCTAAGCTAAGCTAAGACATGGAGAAAAAAAAAAAAAAAAAATTACTATAGTATTAACGGATATAATGGGTAGTAGAGTATGTATGTATTAGGTACAGATTTTGATATTACTACATAAGTTAGTTTTACATATAAATACAGAACAAAATAATTTAATGATAGATGAACATTAAATACGTACATACATATGTTCTACTTACACATAAAATACAATAAATAGAGAGAAAACGGATAACGCCGCGCTACGTGCGAGTGCGAGCGAGAGGTCGTATTGATTGTGTATAAATAAAGGGAGGCGAACAGTGAATTTTTTGAACATTCGTGCATCGTCGTTCGTTCGCGCCGCGCGTCCTATTTCGCGTTTATTTAGTCAGTCAGTCAGTCAGTCGGTTAGTTAGTTTCGTTGTTGTTTGTTCGCAATGGCACGTACCAAGCAGACCGCTCGTAAATCCACCGGTGGTAAGGCGCCGCGCAAGCAGCTCGCCACCAAGGCGGCTCGCAAGAGCGCGCCCGCCACCGGAGGCGTCAAGAAACCCCATCGCTACAGGCCCGGAACCGTAGCTCTACGTGAGATCCGTCGCTACCAGAAGAGCACCGAGCTGTTGATTCGCAAGCTGCCGTTCCAGCGTCTGGTGCGTGAGATCGCGCAAGACTTCAAGACCGACCTGCGTTTCCAGAGCTCCGCCGTGATGGCGCTCCAGGAGGCCAGCGAGGCTTACCTGGTCGGTCTGTTCGAAGACACCAACCTTTGCGCCATTCACGCGAAGCGCGTCACCATTATGCCTAAGGACATACAATTGGCGCGCAGAATCAGGGGTGAGCGCGCCTAAGAAGCGAGCGATCCGTTCTCCATCGCCGTTTAGCGTTACAAAAAAAAAAAAAAAAGGCCCTTTTCAGGGCCACATACATTTCATGATTAGCAAATTATATAATATATCAAGTTTCACATTCTGATACACAACACAACTAAGTCTAAATCATAATAATTTAATAAACACTTAATCTCATTATAATCGGGACTTATTACATGGTTCGTGAAATAGTTTTTTTTTTTTTAATATATATATAATATAAACTATAACTATATACGGTATAGGTTGTCTTGTTAGAAAACAAAGAATATATGTTTACAATACTTAATACATCAATAAGTAACAACAAGTCTTATTATACCTATGTAAGGTTCATACATACATGCTTATTTTAAAACAAACCTAACTCAGGTTCAGTTTTTTTTTTTTATTATAATATATTCGGCTTGCAAACCACTACGATTATTATTATTATTATCATCATCATCGCCTCGCCTCCCCCCCTCTCCCGTACCTTACCTTACCCCGTGTTATTCCGCCAGCCCTCTCTAACAAGCTCCGTCTCATCCACGCGCAATTTTTGTATAAATATAAGCGAAAGCCGCGCCGCTAGGGTTACAGTCGTTCGCCGTACGCGTATCGGTTGACAGTATCGTGTTCGTGTGAGTTGTTAGTTAGTTACAGTTTGCAAGATGACCGGCCGCGGCAAGGGAGGAAAAGGTCTTGGGAAAGGTGGCGCCAAGCGTCACAGAAAAGTGCTTCGCGATAACATCCAGGGTATCACGAAGCCCGCCATCCGTCGTCTAGCGCGCAGAGGCGGTGTGAAACGTATCTCCGGTCTGATCTACGAAGAGACCAGAGGTGTGCTGAAGGTGTTCCTGGAGAACGTGATTCGCGACGCGGTCACATACACCGAGCACGCGAAGAGGAAGACCGTCACCGCTATGGACGTGGTCTACGCTCTGAAGCGTCAGGGCCGCACCCTATACGGTTTCGGAGGTTAAGTTATGCCGCTCTACCTGCTGCTGCGTCATTATTTCGTCCGTCGTGTACAAAAAAGGCCCTTTTCAGGGCCACATATGATTCAATATATACTTTTAAATCAAGCTACGAATGTTTCACAATGACGAAACTCAACACAATAAGTCTAATATACGCACACAATATACATATACCAGTAACCTAACCTAACCTAACTAAAGAGAGATAATGATTTCAATGTATTCATTATTATAAATGTAATGTTATGTAGGTACGCCGAATCTTAAGGCACACACGCAAAATTATTTATCTCATCACGGATCGCTCTTGGTGTAGTTTTGGCTAACAGTTATTACTAACAACTTATTCTCAATTTCAATTACCAATACTGCTATATATATATATATATATATATATTTAAATAATATGAGAAAAAGACATGAGCCGTTCGTTAGTTCTACAATACAATAAATTTATTGTAAGAATGAGCGTATGTATGTATTGAGACACCTCTGCGAGACATGCGACTGTATGTATGCATGCGGAAGAAATTATCGCACACCTGTGCGATGTACATAATGTTGTAATACAACATGCAATTTTATTGTAAGTAATCTTACTCGTTAACGAACACACATAATAATTTCTATATCAAAAAATGGAATCGTTTAACTCTTACACTACGGCGTGAGTGCGATTGAACGGAATCTGGTAGAGCTGTTTTACGAGCGGCAAAATATCGACCTTTTAATACGATAAATTGGTTAAAATTTACATTGTTTTATGTGTATATAACGAAAACGATATCCTCGTCGTTTATTTATCTTGTAAAACGAGTGAAATCTGTTGATTTTATAGAGAAATTTCAATTTTAAACACGAGCCGAGCTAGTCGGCGCCGCGAGCGACGCGATTAAATACGTTTAGCTCTCTATCTGATCACTATGGAAGCCATTTGATATGGGGGAAATGTGACCACGTTCAAAATATATCAAAATTAACAATGCGAGATGGTGGTGTAATACTGAAATCATGAAAAAACATTATTTAATCAGATTGATGTTAGTGAAAAGTCACGAGCGTTGTTACGAGAAATCGTATATCGGCTGTGGTGTTCTCTTTACGGTTAAGAATAAAATCAGACCCTGCCAGTTGGCGCGGATTTGTTTGTGGGATCGTCATAGTTTGCGCGCATAGTTACTACGTTGAGTCGACCGTTGTCCTCCGTACTAACTATAACCCACTATCGTCGATCTACAGCTGTGCCGCCCCGCTTCGCCTGGCTGGGTCGCGCCACTGCATACGCAGTGACCCCTCCCCGCCACGCCCCACGGAGCGCAGCCGCGCAGCGTCAAGCCTCCGGGTGCGTGTTCCGCATTGGGTCTTGACTCCGCCCGCGTGCGTTGTAGTCGACCCGTGCGCGACAGCCCCACCACTGACAAGCCTCAGGGCGTGTGTTCCGCACCGAACTTCGACTCCGCCTATTGGCGCGAGGGTCATCTCGGGTGCGAGCCACGCCCCTTCTCATCGTGCTAACGTCGCTGCACCGGGCATTCGTGCCGGTCGAGTGCGCGACGTCGACATCAGCACACTCGGACCAACGCTCGACTGAATAGTCGCTTCGTGGTGAAGCGATAACTTCAGTGAGCAGTACCCGAGCCACCTCAACTCACCATCTCGTCCCGACCGTTCTACCCGCTATTGTGCTAACGGTACTAGCCGCACTATTGGTGTGTAGTGTCGCCGATCGCATTGACTGGGCCTTCCGTGGGGCAACCACGGATCTCACCTGGTCGGTGTTGCATCGCCCTCACACTAGGTGTAGGTTGGTGCGCAGTTGCACCCGTAGTACGTGTCGTATCAACATCATCATCATCATCAGCAGCCGGAATGTCTGACACCCAGTCAGATCGCCTCCCGCCTGTGCCCGCCCCGCAGCCGCGGAAGCCTAAATTCAAGAAGAAGAAGAGGAGCCCAGGAGATATCTACCACAAAGATAAGAAGCCGAAGCTGGGCTCGGCTTCCCCACCCTCCCCGATGGAAGGCCCTACCCTGGGGCGCAGAGACACTCCCCCTGCAAGCCCCTCCCCTCGACAAAAGGGGAGGCACCCAGCCCATCGTGACCGCCGGGACAGTAGCGAAGAATACTTCGTTCCTGTCAACTCGCCAGCCCGAATAGCCGCCATGGCCCTCCATAGCGCGAGCACACCACGCTCAGCGCCACTACCACCATCACCCTCGTGGACGCAGGGAACGCAATACTCGCCCTTGGTGCAGCAGCCTCTGCCGACGCTCACGCCAGCGCCTGACCACGACGAGTCCGCCGGGTTGGCGGACATGTCGTTGTCACTGCAGCGACAGGAGACCGGCACCACGCACTTGGACTCAACGTCGTACGCGGTTTTTGAGTCCGGTGCACCACCAGGAGCTGCCCCACCATCACCACCTGGACCAGCGCACCCACCGACCACCTACGCGTCGGTCACCAGTGCGCCCCCCCAGGCACGCACATACCCGTTGCGGACTACACAGTCCCAGCCCTCGAGAGGGGCGTCACCCAGGCCCAGCACCAGTGCTGAACCAGCCAACACCACCACCGCCAGCACTCGTCAGACCACTGGTGGGTCTTACCCACCAATCACCATCGAGGAGCTGCCCGACTGGCCCAAGCACCTGGGGATACTCAGGAACCGCCTGGGCCACACACCAAATGTCAGGCCTCTGGATAAAGGCTTCAGGTTCTGGCCCAAGTCAACTGAAGAGTTCCGGACCATCCAGAGGTACTTCACCGAGGAGCAGGACAGGTCGCCCAACCTGTCCTGGTACTGCTACTCGCTCCCGACCGAAAAGCCAGTGAAGGCGGCCGTATGGGGCCTGCCGCAAGGGACCGAGGGAGCGGTCATTGTGGCGGCCCTCAAGAACCTTGGTTTTCCTGCAATCTTCGCCCGGGCGCTCCCCACCAGGCCCGGGGCTACGAAGAACGTCTATCACCTCCAGCTGGAGCCGATGGGAAGGGACCAGCTGGAGAGGTTGTTCAACACTACTGAACTCCTCAACATGCCTCGAGTGGTGTTCGAGGCATGGAAGGGGCGCACAACCATACCGCAATGCCACAGGTGCCAGCTGTTCGGGCACTCTTCGCTTCACTGTCACCGGGCGCAGAAATGCGTCAAGTGTGCAGGAGGCCATCCGGGCTCAGAGTGCACCAGGCCAGCAGAGGCGCCACTACTTTGCGCAAACTGCCGAGGGAGTCACGCCGCCAACAGCCGCGTGTGCCCCGTGCTTCGCCGGGAAGCGAGAAAAAGAAAAATTCAACTGCCCGGCGAACCCAGACCCATCCACCAGCAGCAGCAACCACCCGCGGCGAGGAGAGGCGCGCCACCTGCCCCCCGCGCGGATGACAGAGCTGCCATTCCACAGCGGCCTCGACAGACGCCAGCAGCTGCCCTACCTCCCAGGGCACAGCCAACGACCTCAATTACCGCCCACGAGCCCCGGCGTAGAAGTCGCAGGGGCAGAAGACGACGAGGGGGAAAGGTTAACAACCAGCCCCCTCCACTCCACCCCATCATGACGGAGAGAGCCACAGAAAGTGGCCCTACAGCAAGACCACACCCTCCCCCACTTCTGCCACCACACCTGGAGGCCGGCGGAGTCAGGCGAGGAGCTACTGTTGCCACGCAATCAGTGCCAGTTGCTCGATCAATAGCGACTGTAACGGCGACGGCAACCGTCTCGCAACCTCACTCAACAAGACCTGCGCCAACAGTGGCGGTGATGCACGGCGCATCGCTCCAGCACCCGTCCCAGCACCTGCAGAGGCATGGGCAGCAGCCGCGCCGGCCTCTGCAACTGATCGAGCCACCACCGGGACTTTCACATCGGCCTCACCCACACCAACCATTCTCCGGACCGGCGACTGACGCCCCTAGCCAGGAACCCATCGCCGCACTGGTGGGCGCCCTGGTAGGGCTGCTGACAGCTATCGCGGCCGGAGATGACCTGCGACAGGCAGCACAGAGGGGCCTGGCCGCTATCCAGTACTACTACGGATAGTGGCCCTCCAGGAGCCCCCTCACCAACAACACAACCACATGCTGACTGCGGATGTCGCCACGCAGACGCCACACGAGAGGACGGACCAGAGCGATGAGAGGATTATGTGGATTCAATCATCAGTCACGGACCCCGGGCGCAGAATGCGCCCCAGAAAATAAATTCCCTGGGGCTTGATGGCCCCAGCGTCCAGCCCGGGGAAATAGCGAGAGCTCGAACCCCGTACCTTGTGCCCTCCCCACAGGGGGCACGAGACGCCCCGTGATGATGTTATGATTTGTTTGTTTAAATTCACATAAATCCAACGCTGTTAAACCTCAACAGGTCCGTCATCAGTGAGACGAGCGTCGCGTGTGATTTATTTTGTGAAAAACATCAATAAGAAGCAATGGCAGACACCGCAGTAGCAGCAGAAGCTCCCGCACCGGCGACACCCGCGAAGAAACCGAAGGCGTCCGCCGCCGCCGGTGGCGCTAAGAAGCCGAAAGCTAAGCCCACGCACCCGAAGACATCCGAGATGGTGAACAGCGCCATCAAGGAGCTGAAAGAGCGCAGCGGGTCATCGTTGAAGGCGATCAAGAAATACATCGCGGCCCAGTACAAGGTGGACGCTGAAAAATTGGCGCCGTTCATCAGAAAGTATCTGAAGAGCGCAGTCGAGTCCGGAGCGCTGATCCAGACCAAGGGCAAGGGGGCTTCGGGCAGTTTCAAGCTCGAGTCGAAATCCTCCGGTTCGAAGAAACCCGCCGGCGGCGCGAGCAAGGCATCCGGCAAGGCCGAGAAGAAAGAGACTCCCGCCAAGTCGAAGAAGGCCGCCGCCGCCGCAGCTCCCGCCGCCGGCAGGGGCAGGAAGGCAGCCGCCGCCGCGGCCGCCTCGCCCGCCAAGTCGAAGCCCTCGGCCGCGACGAAGGACAAGAAGGCCGCCGCAGCGAAGAAAAAGCCCGCCGCCGCCGCCGCCGCGAAGAAAGCCTCCGCCCCGGCCAAGGGGAAGAGCGCCGCCGCACCGAAAGCGAAGAAGACCGCCAAGCCTCCCACCAAGAAGCCGAAAGCTCCCAAGCCGAAGAGGGCGGCCGCCACCCCGACCAAGAAGGCCGCCGCGAAGAAGGCATCTGCCTCCAAGAAGTAAGTGAGCAGTGCTTGCGGTGTTGTGTTTGTGCTGTCCTGTCAGTCAGCCGATGGATTATGGCTTATCGTGTGAGCCACAGCCACCGACGACGACGACGACCTAGCCAAGCCAACCTGCAACGCTGCTTGCAAGCTTCCGAAGCGTGGGGTCGAACGAAACGTCCCGCAAAAAGCCCTTTTCAGGGCTAACATATCATTCTAAACACAAACGATGTTTAGTTTCTCCAGACGAAACAACACACACTATGTCTATGTCTATGTCTCTCGTCGTAACACTAGAACCACTATCTGCATAGGCAGAGGCAATCAATCGTTCGATTAATTAATTACCAAATAACTACAACATGATATGAAAAATGAATCCTTCCCATCCTCCTCTTCCTTAATTCCGTTTCGCCCGACTGCCCGACTCTACTTATGTACTTACAATTAATTAATTAGGCTCTTTTAACTTCTATCTTTAATCTATCTGCCTGAGTACATACATACTGCACTACTAACAATACTGTATGTAACTGTAAGCAATGAGCGACGACACGCTCCGAGAGAGAGATAGAGAGGCGAAGCTCGGTTTTGTGTATACGGCGCGGTGGAGCGGGGCGCTCCTATAAATATACAAAAATCTGGTGCGTTGAGAAACCCGCCCGACCTCGTATGCCACGGCTACATCCCAGCCGCGTCATATCGCGTCCCCTCCTGCTCCCCGTCAGGTATCCCCTCATCCTTCGCACTTTGCGGACGATGAATGCATAAACGCAGTCCTCGGTATCTCCGCCCAGCTCCCACTGGGCGATTGCATCAATCTAGGTCGTCAGATCCTGAGCAACCGCGAACCGGCGGCGATTTTACGCATTCTTGCGCAAAATCAGGCCACCGTCGCGGCCATCCAGGCCTTCCTCGCCGCAACCCCGACCCGTCATGGATAGTTCAACCAAACGTATTAGGCCCCGATCGATCAAACTGGCATGGTTTAATGCCAACGGACTTCTTAAGGAAACGAGTGACGGAGGAAGCCAAGTGCCACTCATCGAACAATTCCTCCACGACCACCAAATCGACGTCCTACTAGTAAACGAGACCTTCTTAAAACCGGGCAAAAGGGATCCCAGGATCGCCAACTTTTGCCTGTTCCGTAATGATAGGCTCCACTCTGCCAAAGGGGGGACGCTTATCTATTACAGACGATCCCTTCACTGCATTCCTCTCGACACGCCTTCGCTTCGTTATCTCGAAGCTTCCGTATGCCGGATCGCTCTAACTGGCCATCAGCCTATCACACTCGCGGCCTGCTACCACTCTGGTAACAGGCGTTTCGATCAGAATGACTACGAGAAACTATTCGCCTTAGGGACATCCGTCATCCTCGCCGGCGACTTCAACGCCAAGACCCTCGAGTGGGGTTGTAACGAAACGAATAGCCACGGCAGCAAACTATTTAGTTTAGCGGATGACATTAATTTTGATGTCATCTCGCCCTCCACGCACACTTACTTCCCTCCTCAGGTAGGCTACCGCTCCGACGTACTTGACATAGCACTCCTAAAAGGCGTAACACTCCAGTTGCGCTCTTTAGAAGTGCTCCACGAACTTAACTCCGACCACAGACCAGTGCTCATGCATCTAGGCCCCGACCCGACGGACAGACCGACCGCGACTAGGACAGTAGTGAACTGGAACCATCTAGGGACAGCCCTTAATGACATCAGCTCACCCGAACTCGACCCGATACCGGATGATATCCAATCCCCCCAGGACGTCGAAAGATCGATCGACTCCCTCACTAACCACCTCCGCACCGCCATAGGCAAGTCGTCGCGGCAAGTACCAGTCGAAGATTCCCGTCGGCTGGTCTTGCCCGAGGACGCGAGGGAGTTACTGAGAGAGAAACACAGAGCCACTAGGGCATTCGGTAGATGCCCCACCGATGAGAACAGAGCTACCTTGCGGCGTTACGAGCGCCTCGTAAAGGCCCGCATTCAGGAGCTCCGGGATCAAAAGTGGGATGACACACTCGCAGATCTCGCGCCTACGCACCAGGCTTACTGGCAGCTGGCGCGCAACCTAAAGTCAGACAAAACGGTCACCATGCCCCCCCTGAACCGCCCCGGTCAGCCCCCCGCGTTCGACGACGACGAGAAGGCAGAATGCCTAGCAGAGAGTCTCGAGGCTCAATGCGCTCCGTCGCTCAGTTCGGTCCCCGCTTCCCATCTTACTATGGTGGACAGAGAGATCGAACATCGTAGCACCATTCCCCCCTCGATCCCCCTCGACCCTATCACGACTAGGGAAGTTGCGCTTATTATCCACCGCCTCCGCGATAGGAAAGCTCCCGGTGCCGACGGCATCAGTAACAAAGTGCTCAAGCACCTTCCCCCCGCCCTGATCCACCTCCTAGTTAGCATTTTTAATGCTGCCATGAGCAACGGCATGTTCCCATCCGCTTGGAAAACTGCCGATGTCATCGGCATTCACAAACCAGGCAAGAAGGCGTCAGAGCCCTCTAGCTACCGCCCCATTAGTCTCCTTAGTTCCCAGGGTAAAATTTACGAGCGACTTCTACTGAATCGCATGTGGGCCCACGTCACGGCCAACAACCTCCTTCCCAACGAGCAGTTCGGCTTCAGAGCCCGACACTCTTGCGTCCAACAAGTACACCGCCTCACGGAGTACATCCTAGAGGGTTTCAACACGAAACCCAAACACTTTGGCAACCCCCAGGGGACCGTAGCGGTCTTCCTGGACGTGGCCAAAGCCTTCGATAAAGTCTGGCATAACGGGTTGATATACAAGTTGTATCAATTCGGTCTGCCAGACCGTCTTGTCCACATCATCCAGGACTTTCTCCGCGACAGAAGCTTCCGCTTCAAACACGAGGGTGAACGTTCACCTCCACACCCCATCAGAGCGGGGGTCCCCCAGGGCTCAGCCCTGTCCCCGCTGCTCTTTTCACTCTACACGAGCGATATCCCCCGCTACCCGGGGGTAGAGCTCTCCCTTTTCGCCGACGACACCGCCCTCTACGCCAGAGGGTGGCACGTGACTCGACAAATAGCTCTCGTCAACCGAGCGCTCCTCTCCTTGGGTAAATGGTTCCGCATGTGGGCCATTACCGTTAATCCAGAGAAAAGTGCAGCCGTGTACTTCACTCCGCGTAAAAAACTCCCGAATAGGTCCCTACGCCTCCATGGCCAGCCCATCTCTTGGGCCTCCTCGACCAAATACCTAGGTGTTACCCTGGATAATAGGCTCAACTTCGAAAAACACATCACCACGGTGCGTAACCGCGCGGCCTTCTTTCTAGGCCGTCTCTCCCCCCTCCTGTGCGCGAGAAGTAAAATGTCCCTTAGAAATAAGGTGACACTTTACAAGACCGTGATCCGCCCCGTCATGACCTACGCCTCTGTTGTCTTCGCACACGCGCCCTCTTATCAACTGGATAAACTCCAAGTCATTCAAAACCGCTTCATCCGTAGAGCGGTAGACGCGCAATGGTATATGCGCAACTCGGACCTCCACTGCGACCTCGAGCTCCCCTCCATCCGTCAATTTATGAAGGATGCCTCGCGTAGGTACTTTGACTCTGCTCCCCACCACCCGAACCCGCTCGTGGTTCAAGCGGCGGACTACTCGACTGACCCGAACGGTCCGCCCCCCTTGCATAGGCGTCCTAGACACTTCTTGGATGATCCGGACGACCCCATTGCAGCCGTAGTATCGGCCGCCCAGGGGTCGCCCGGCCCACCTGACTCGTCTCCTAACACACATTCCGTTTTTGGTACTGGCCCGGGCCACCAGATTCGACATCCATTCCGACGATACAGAATGCGTCCTCGCCGGCGAGGACGTGGTCTCTTACGACCCTTAGGGTCACCCAGTTGATTGATAGGGCCCTAGGTCTTTCCCCGTCTGGGAGGCCAGGGCAATTCGGTCAAATAATCAAACCAGTTGCCTAAATTAGCTAGGTTTAGGGTCCAGGCCTCTCCCCGGGATGCCATGGACACAAGTCGATCTAATGATAGGGCTCTGGCGCGGGCCAGGGCACCTCTCTCCAAAAAGCGTCGTTCAGATGCCAATCAAGTGTAGGGTCCTCGTGAACTCTGGACTCAGAGCTCCAGGACAATCAGGTCAAATAGTCACTCAGATTCATAGGGCTCATTTGTCCTCCCCCTCAGGGAGGTCTGGGCAAATTCGCTCTAAAAAGTTTTAGCTAGGATGCCACCAGTGGCTAGGGCCCTAGGCACTCCCCGTCTGGGTTGCCAGGGCAGTTCGTTAGTCCAACTCTGGGCGACGGCTCAAGCCGAGGTTCGTGCCGTCTGAGGCGCCCTTGTGCTTGTCGCCCCAAAACCAAAACCGCGGCCCAGCGCACTAGCGCTTGCCAAACGTCCGGTCAAGCTGTCCGAGGTCGTGTTCGACCAGCAGCTCAGTCCTTTCAACAAAAAAAAATGCGTTGAGAATAGTCTGCGCTCAGCTAACATTACGTACGGTCAACACCGGTGCGTGTTATTATTATCGAATCATATTAATCTTTTGTTGTAATCGACAATGTCGGGACGTGGTAAAGGTGGTAAAGTGAAGGGAAAGGCAAAGTCCCGTTCTAATCGTGCCGGACTCCAGTTCCCCGTCGGTCGTATCCATCGACTTTTGCGCAACGGCAACTATGCGGAGCGCGTCGGTGCCGGTGCGCCCGTGTACCTGGCCGCCGTGATGGAATACCTAGCGGCTGAGGTTCTCGAGTTGGCCGGTAACGCGGCGAGGGACAACAAGAAGACCAGGATCATCCCGCGTCATTTGCAACTGGCGATCAGGAACGACGAGGAGTTGAACAAGCTACTCTCGGGCGTCACGATCGCACAGGGTGGTGTGCTGCCCAACATCCAGGCCGTGCTCCTGCCCAAGAAGACCGAGAAGAAGGCGTAAAGTGCCTCCTCCTCCTCCTCCTCGTCACCCACCTGCGTGTGTATCCGCGCATCAAACGGCCCTTTTCAGGGCCACAATATATTTCATTTGTGTTTCACTAACGCGCTACTAGAGATAATCTAGTTGTGAACGAACATATTGTTTCACCACAAGAAACCATCACTAAAGTCTTTTAAACGTCTATAAATAACTTAGTAGGAAAGCAAGCAAGCAAGCAAGCATGTTATAGTTTTAACTAGTAGCTGTATATCGATAGAAAGAAAGAAGAAGATATATGGGTAAACTTAAGAAATATCTTATATATATTACCATCATCATAATCAAACAAGAGAGAAAAAGAACAACATTACAATATATATCAGTGAAGAAAAAAAAAAAAAAACTACATAGTAAACATCTAAATATAAGTAGTAGCATTTTTTTTTTTTTTCCTGACGTTCATTCCTTCGCTCTCTCTCCCTGCCCCGCGACCCTCCCCTTGGTTGAGAGACGGAGAGGGGAGACGTCGAGTGTTGCCGTCTCTTTCTGTCGGTACGCGTCATTGGAGGACGCCAGAGGGGAGTGCTCGCGTCGAGGTGGTAGAGCCCCGATCGGTGTCTTGAATAAAAGCGGAAATACGAAAAAATACGACCACATTCGCTGACTAACAGCCGATCTTGTAGTACGTTTCGTTTACCCGTACCCGTATAGCTAACAATGCCGCCCAAAGCTAGCGGTAAGGCCGCCAAGAAGTCCGGCAAGGCGCAGAAGAACATCTCTAAGACCGATAAGAGAAAGAAGAAGCACAAGAGGAAGGAGAGCTACGCCATCTACATCTACAAGGTGCTCAAGCAAGTCCACCCCGACACCGGTATCTCGAGCAAGGCCATGTCCATCATGAACTCTTTCGTGAACGACATCTTCGAGCGCATCGCCGCCGAGGCGTCACGTCTCGCACACTACAACAAGCGCTCCACCATCACTTCGAGGGAGGTTCAGACGTCCGTGAGGCTCCTGCTGCCCGGCGAGCTCGCCAAGCACGCCGTCAGCGAGGGTACCAAGGCCGTCACCAAGTACACCAGCTCCAAGTGAGAAGTGTGAAGGAGACGTTACGTCGCGCGCCGTACGTTAGACGGCACGCAACGCACAAAATAAAAGGCCCTTTTCAGGGCCACAAAACTTATCGAACACTGTATAACGCAAGTTATAGTTTCCGTTTGATACAACACTTAATGTCATACAAGAGTCTCATGAATTACTTCATAATATGTAATTAGCTTTTTGATTAGATACGAATAGATAGAAGAACGAAAAGCTCTATAAATAACTCTACCTAAGTGCATGCACTACTCAACACACACGTGTAATTTACTCAAATGTTATTAGCTGGCTGGCTCGTTCGTTACCATACCTTGCCTAAGCTAAGCTAAGACATGGAGAAAAAAAAAAAAAAAAAATTACTATAGTATTAACGGATATAATGGGTAGTAGAGTATGTATGTATTAGGTACAGATTTTGATATTACTACATAAGTTAGTTTTACATATAAATACAGAACAAAATAATTTAATGATAGATGAACATTAAATACGTACATACATATGTTCTACTTACACATAAAATACAATAAATAGAGAGAAAACGGATAACGCCGCGCTACGTGCGAGTGCGAGCGAGAGGTCGTATTGATTGTGTATAAATAAAGGGAGGCGAACAGTGAATTTTTTGAACATTCGTGCATCGTCGTTCGTTCGCGCCGCGCGTCCTATTTCGCGTTTATTTAGTCAGTCAGTCAGTCAGTCGGTTAGTTAGTTTCGTTGTTGTTTGTTCGCAATGGCACGTACCAAGCAGACCGCTCGTAAATCCACCGGTGGTAAGGCGCCGCGCAAGCAGCTCGCCACCAAGGCGGCTCGCAAGAGCGCGCCCGCCACCGGAGGCGTCAAGAAACCCCATCGCTACAGGCCCGGAACCGTAGCTCTACGTGAGATCCGTCGCTACCAGAAGAGCACCGAGCTGTTGATTCGCAAGCTGCCGTTCCAGCGTCTGGTGCGTGAGATCGCGCAAGACTTCAAGACCGACCTGCGTTTCCAGAGCTCCGCCGTGATGGCGCTCCAGGAGGCCAGCGAGGCTTACCTGGTCGGTCTGTTCGAAGACACCAACCTTTGCGCCATTCACGCGAAGCGCGTCACCATTATGCCTAAGGACATACAATTGGCGCGCAGAATCAGGGGTGAGCGCGCCTAAGAAGCGAGCGATCCGTTCTCCATCGCCGTTTAGCGTTACAAAAAAAAAAAAAAAAGGCCCTTTTCAGGGCCACATACATTTCATGATTAGCAAATTATATAATATATCAAGTTTCACATTCTGATACACAACACAACTAAGTCTAAATCATAATAATTTAATAAACACTTAATCTCATTATAATCGGGACTTATTACATGGTTCGTGAAATAGTTTTTTTTTTTTTAATATATATATAATATAAACTATAACTATATACGGTATAGGTTGTCTTGTTAGAAAACAAAGAATATATGTTTACAATACTTAATACATCAATAAGTAACAACAAGTCTTATTATACCTATGTAAGGTTCATACATACATGCTTATTTTAAAACAAACCTAACTCAGGTTCAGTTTTTTTTTTTTATTATAATATATTCGGCTTGCAAACCACTACGATTATTATTATTATTATCATCATCATCGCCTCGCCTCCCCCCCTCTCCCGTACCTTACCTTACCCCGTGTTATTCCGCCAGCCCTCTCTAACAAGCTCCGTCTCATCCACGCGCAATTTTTGTATAAATATAAGCGAAAGCCGCGCCGCTAGGGGCCACTAGGGCATTCGGTAGATGCCCCACCGATGAGAACAGAGCTACCTTGCGGCGTTACGAGCGCCTCGTAAAGGCCCGCATTCAGGAGCTCCGGGATCAAAAGTGGGATGACACACTCGCAGATCTCGCGCCTACGCACCAGGCTTACTGGCAGCTGGCGCGCAACCTAAAGTCAGACAAAACGGTCACCATGCCCCCCCTGAACCGCCCCGGTCAGCCCCCCGCGTTCGACGACGACGAGAAGGCAGAATGCCTAGCAGAGAGTCTCGAGGCTCAATGCGCTCCGTCGCTCAGTTCGGTCCCCGCTTCCCATCTTACTATGGTGGACAGAGAGATCGAACATCGTAGCACCATTCCCCCCTCGATCCCCCTCGACCCTATCACGACTAGGGAAGTTGCGCTTATTATCCACCGCCTCCGCGATAGGAAAGCTCCCGGTGCCGACGGCATCAGTAACAAAGTGCTCAAGCACCTTCCCCCCGCCCTGATCCACCTCCTAGTTAGCATTTTTAATGCTGCCATGAGCAACGGCATGTTCCCATCCGCTTGGAAAACTGCCGATGTCATCGGCATTCACAAACCAGGCAAGAAGGCGTCAGAGCCCTCTAGCTACCGCCCCATTAGTCTCCTTAGTTCCCAGGGTAAAATTTACGAGCGACTTCTACTGAATCGCATGTGGGCCCACGTCACGGCCAACAACCTCCTTCCCAACGAGCAGTTCGGCTTCAGAGCCCGACACTCTTGCGTCCAACAAGTACACCGCCTCACGGAGTACATCCTAGAGGGTTTCAACACGAAACCCAAACACTTTGGCAACCCCCAGGGGACCGTAGCGGTCTTCCTGGACGTGGCCAAAGCCTTCGATAAAGTCTGGCATAACGGGTTGATATACAAGTTGTATCAATTCGGTCTGCCAGACCGTCTTGTCCACATCATCCAGGACTTTCTCCGCGACAGAAGCTTCCGCTTCAAACACGAGGGTGAACGTTCACCTCCACACCCCATCAGAGCGGGGGTCCCCCAGGGCTCAGCTCTGTCCCCGCTGCTCTTTTCACTCTACACGAGCGATATCCCCCGCTACCCGGGGGTAGAGCTCTCCCTTTTCGCCGACGACACCGCCCTCTACGCCAGAGGGTGGCACGTGACTCGACAAATAGCTCTCGTCAACCGAGCGCTCCTCTCCTTGGGTAAATGGTTCCGCATGTGGGCCATTACCGTTAATCCAGAGAAAAGTGCAGCCGTGTACTTCACTCCGCGTAAAAAACTCCCGAATAGGTCCCTACGCCTCCATGGCCAGCCCATCTCTTGGGCCTCCTCGACCAAATACCTAGGTGTTACCCTGGATAATAGGCTCAACTTCGAAAAACACATCACCACGGTGCGTAACCGCGCGGCCTTCTTTCTAGGCCGTCTCTCCCCCCTCCTGTGCGCGAGAAGTAAAATGTCCCTTAGAAATAAGGTGACACTTTACAAGACCGTGATCCGCCCCGTCATGACCTACGCCTCTGTTGTCTTCGCACACGCGCCCTCTTATCAACTGGATAAACTCCAAGTCATTCAAAACCGCTTCATCCGTAGAGCGGTAGACGCGCAATGGTATATGCGCAACTCGGACCTCCACTGCGACCTCGAGCTCCCCTCCATCCGTCAATTTATGAAGGATGCCTCGCGTAGGTACTTTGACTCTGCTCCCCACCACCCGAACCCGCTCGTGGTTCAAGCGGCGGACTACTCGACTGACCCGAACGGTCCGCCCCCCTTGCATAGGCGTCCTAGACACTTCTTGGATGATCCGGACGACCCCATTGCAGCCGTAGTATCGGCCGCCCTGGGGTCGCCCGGCCCACCTGACTCGTCTCCTAACACACATTCCGTTTTTGGTACTGGCCCGGGCCACCAGATTCGACATCCATTCCGACGATACAGAATGCGTCCTCGCCGGCGAGGACGTGGTCTCTTACGACCCTTAGGGTCACCCAGTTGATTGATAGGGCCCTAGGTCTTTCCCCGTCTGGGAGGCCAGGGCAATTCGGTCAAATAATCAAACCAGTTGCCTAAATTAGCTAGGTTTAGGGTCCAGGCCTCTCCCCGGGATGCCATGGACACAAGTCGATCTAATGATAGGGCTCTGGCGCGGGCCAGGGCACCTCTCTCCAAAAAGCGTCGTTCAGATGCCAATCAAGTGTAGGGTCCTCGTGAACTCTGGACTCAGAGCTCCAGGACAATCAGGTCAAATAGTCACTCAGATTCATAGGGCTCATTTGTCCTCCCCCTCAGGGAGGTCTGGGCAAATTCGCTCTAAAAAGTTTTAGCTAGGATGCCACCAGTGGCTAGGGCCCTAGGCACTCCCCGTCTGGGTTGCCAGGGCAGCTCGTTAGTCCAACTCTGGGCGACGGCTCAAGCCGAGGTTCGTGCCGTCTGAGGCGCCCTTGTGCTTGTCGCCCCAAAACCAAAACCGCGGCCCAGCGCACTAGCGCTTGCCAAACGTCCGGTCAAGCTGTCCGAGGTCGTGTTCGACCAGCAGCTCAGTCCTTTCTAAAAAAAAAAAAAAAAAAAAAAAAACGCCGCTAGGGTTACAGTCGTTCGCCGTACGCGTATCGGTTGACAGTATCGTGTTCGTGTGAGTTGTTAGTTAGTTACAGTTTGCAAGATGACCGGCCGCGGCAAGGGAGGAAAAGGTCTTGGGAAAGGTGGCGCCAAGCGTCACAGAAAAGTGCTTCGCGATAACATCCAGGGTATCACGAAGCCCGCCATCCGTCGTCTAGCGCGCAGAGGCGGTGTGAAACGTATCTCCGGTCTGATCTACGAAGAGACCAGAGGTGTGCTGAAGGTGTTCCTGGAGAACGTGATTCGCGACGCGGTCACATACACCGAGCACGCGAAGAGGAAGACCGTCACCGCTATGGACGTGGTCTACGCTCTGAAGCGTCAGGGCCGCACCCTATACGGTTTCGGAGGTTAAGTTATGCCGCTCTACCTGCTGCTGCGTCATTATTTCGTCCGTCGTGTACAAAAAAGGCCCTTTTCAGGGCCACATATGATTCAATATATACTTTTAAATCAAGCTACGAATGTTTCACAATGACGAAACTCAACACAATAAGTCTAATATACGCACACAATATACATATACCAGTAACCTAACCTAACCTAACTAAAGAGAGATAATGATTTCAATGTATTCATTATTATAAATGTAATGTTATGTAGGTACGCCGAATCTTAAGGCACACACGCAAAATTATTTATCTCATCACGGATCGCTCTTGGTGTAGTTTTGGCTAACAGTTATTACTAACAACTTATTCTCAATTTCAATTACCAATACTGCTATATATATATATATATATATATATTTAAATAATATGAGAAAAAGACATGAGCCGTTCGTTAGTTCTACAATACAATAAATTTATTGTAAGAATGAGCGTATGTATGTATTGAGACACCTCTGCGAGACATGCGACTGTATGTATGCATGCGGAAGAAATTATCGCACACCTGTGCGATGTACATAATGTTGTAATACAACATGCAATTTTATTGTAAGTAATCTTACTCGTTAACGAACACACATAATAATTTCTATATCAAAAAATGGAATCGTTTAACTCTTACACTACGGCGTGAGTGCGATTGAACGGAATCTGGTAGAGCTGTTTTACGAGCGGCAAAATATCGACCTTTTAATACGATAAATTGGTTAAAATTTACATTGTTTTATGTGTATATAACGAAAACGATATCCTCGTCGTTTATTTATCTTGTAAAACGAGTGAAATCTGTTGATTTTATAGAGAAATTTCAATTTTAAACACGAGCCGAGCTAGTCGGCGCCGCGAGCGACGCGATTAAATACGTTTAGCTCTCTATCTGATCACTATGGAAGCCATTTGATATGGGGGAAATGTGACCACGTTCAAAATATATCAAAATTAACAATGCGAGATGGTGGTGTAATACTGAAATCATGAAAAAACATTATTTAATCAGATTGATGTTAGTGAAAAGTCACGAGCGTTGTTACGAGAAATCGTATATCGGCTGTGGTGTTCTCTTTACGGTTAAGAATAAAATCAGACCCTGCCAGTTGGCGCGGATTTGTTTGTTTAAATTCACATAAATCCAACGCTGTTAAACCTCAACAGGTCCGTCATCAGTGAGACGAGCGTCGCGTGTGATTTATTTTGTGAAAAACATCAATAAGAAGCAATGGCAGACACCGCAGTAGCAGCAGAAGCTCCCGCACCGGCGACACCCGCGAAGAAACCGAAGGCGTCCGCCGCCGCCGGTGGCGCTAAGAAGCCGAAAGCTAAGCCCACGCACCCGAAGACATCCGAGATGGTGAACAGCGCCATCAAGGAGCTGAAAGAGCGCAGCGGGTCATCGTTGAAGGCGATCAAGAAATACATCGCGGCCCAGTACAAGGTGGACGCTGAAAAATTGGCGCCGTTCATCAGAAAGTATCTGAAGAGCGCAGTCGAGTCCGGAGCGCTGATCCAGACCAAGGGCAAGGGGGCTTCGGGCAGTTTCAAGCTCGAGTCGAAATCCTCCGGTTCGAAGAAACCCGCCGGCGGCGCGAGCAAGGCATCCGGCAAGGCCGAGAAGAAAGAGACTCCCGCCAAGTCGAAGAAGGCCGCCGCCGCCGCAGCTCCCGCCGCCGGCAGGGGCAGGAAGGCAGCCGCCGCCGCGGCCGCCTCGCCCGCCAAGTCGAAGCCCTCGGCCGCGACGAAGGACAAGAAGGCCGCCGCAGCGAAGAAAAAGCCCGCCGCCGCCGCCGCCGCGAAGAAAGCCTCCGCCCCGGCCAAGGGGAAGAGCGCCGCCGCACCGAAAGCGAAGAAGACCGCCAAGCCTCCCACCAAGAAGCCGAAAGCTCCCAAGCCGAAGAGGGCGGCCGCCACCCCGACCAAGAAGGCCGCCGCGAAGAAGGCATCTGCCTCCAAGAAGTAAGTGAGCAGTGCTTGCGGTGTTGTGTTTGTGCTGTCCTGTCAGTCAGCCGATGGATTATGGCTTATCGTGTGAGCCACAGCCACCGACGACGACGACGACCTAGCCAAGCCAACCTGCAACGCTGCTTGCAAGCTTCCGAAGCGTGGGGTCGAACGAAACGTCCCGCAAAAAGCCCTTTTCAGGGCTAACATATCATTCTAAACACAAACGATGTTTAGTTTCTCCAGACGAAACAACACACACTATGTCTATGTCTATGTCTCTCGTCGTAACACTAGAACCACTATCTGCATAGGCAGAGGCAATCAATCGTTCGATTAATTAATTACCAAATAACTACAACATGATATGAAAAATGAATCCTTCCCATCCTCCTCTTCCTTAATTCCGTTTCGCCCGACTGCCCGACTCTACTTATGTACTTACAATTAATTAATTAGGCTCTTTTAACTTCTATCTTTAATCTATCTGCCTGAGTACATACATACTGCACTACTAACAATACTGTATGTAACTGTAAGCAATGAGCGACGACACGCTCCGAGAGAGAGATAGAGAGGCGAAGCTCGGTTTTGTGTATACGGCGCGGTGGAGCGGGGCGCTCCTATAAATATACAAAAATCTGGTGCGTTGAGAATAGTCTGCGCTCAGCTAACATTACGTACGGTCAACACCGGTGCGTGTTATTATTATCGAATCATATTAATCTTTTGTTGTAATCGACAATGTCGGGACGTGGTAAAGGTGGTAAAGTGAAGGGAAAGGCAAAGTCCCGTTCTAATCGTGCCGGACTCCAGTTCCCCGTCGGTCGTATCCATCGACTTTTGCGCAACGGCAACTATGCGGAGCGCGTCGGTGCCGGTGCGCCCGTGTACCTGGCCGCCGTGATGGAATACCTAGCGGCTGAGGTTCTCGAGTTGGCCGGTAACGCGGCGAGGGACAACAAGAAGACCAGGATCATCCCGCGTCATTTGCAACTGGCGATCAGGAACGACGAGGAGTTGAACAAGCTACTCTCGGGCGTCACGATCGCACAGGGTGGTGTGCTGCCCAACATCCAGGCCGTGCTCCTGCCCAAGAAGACCGAGAAGAAGGCGTAAAGTGCCTCCTCCTCCTCCTCCTCGTCACCCACCTGCGTGTGTATCCGCGCATCAAACGGCCCTTTTCAGGGCCACAATATATTTCATTTGTGTTTCACTAACGCGCTACTAGAGATAATCTAGTTGTGAACGAACATATTGTTTCACCACAAGAAACCATCACTAAAGTCTTTTAAACGTCTATAAATAACTTAGTAGGAAAGCAAGCAAGCAAGCAAGCATGTTATAGTTTTAACTAGTAGCTGTATATCGATAGAAAGAAAGAAGAAGATATATGGGTAAACTTAAGAAATATCTTATATATATTACCATCATCATAATCAAACAAGAGAGAAAAAGAACAACATTACAATATATATCAGTGAAGAAAAAAAAAAAAAAACTACATAGTAAACATCTAAATATAAGTAGTAGCATTTTTTTTTTTTTTCCTGACGTTCATTCCTTCGCTCTCTCTCCCTGCCCCGCGACCCTCCCCTTGGTTGAGAGACGGAGAGGGGAGACGTCGAGTGTTGCCGTCTCTTTCTGTCGGTACGCGTCATTGGAGGACGCCAGAGGGGAGTGCTCGCGTCGAGGTGGTAGAGCCCCGATCGGTGTCTTGAATAAAAGCGGAAATACGAAAAAATACGACCACATCATTCTGCTCTGAACTTTCGTTCTGAACAGATGTCCGCTTAGCTCCCTAAGCAATCCTTCCCATTGTGTCTGAGCTTGCTCCACTGGGTCTCCTTTGTGTCGAGCGCCGCTCCACTTAGGTCGCTTCTTCCGAGAAGTCAAACGGCTACCTGCTAGCCGGCCACCTGCGTGGCAACCCGCATTCCGTACGTGGGACGACTGTAAAGTTAGTTACGTATATTTTATACGTAATTGCATACAGTCGTGCACGCTGCGAGTGCGTGGATTCGCAAAACCGCTCTTCTCAGAGCGCTCTAGTTCTTCGAAAGGCGTTCTCGCAAGAGAGCGCTTTTCCGTAGAGGGCACACAAGTCACTTGCCACCTTCAGTGGAGATCGGTGGAAACCTACGGTGCCAACGAAGCCGATCGACGCAGCCCCGGAGCGTCCGCTTTCCTCCCTCAGGGGAACGCGCAATCCGGACGGGCCTGGTACCACCGACCTTGGGGGGTGCTCCTAGTCGACGCCAGGTATCTCCTTCCCACCCTACCCTTACCCTTTTCCTATTCCTCGGGTGTGTGTTTGGCTTGGAGGATCGGGCTTGCCCGGACTCTCTGTCTCTCCCCCGCAGGCAGCTAGGGACTGTAGGTACTCACCCGTCGCACATTAAGATTGGCGACGGTACATCGCTTAGGGCACACCTAGGCACTCACCCTCCTGCCTATACCCGGCAGGGGGACCGCGCTTTTTCGTTATCTTTTGGTTGGAGGTGTCCCCCTCCAACCATCGACTCTTTCTCCGCCAGTTGTCCGCCTCCGTCACACGATGGCCGAGGCGTTCAACGCCTTTATCTCCGCTAAGATCGCCGCGACGAAGGGAGAACTGCTCGAGCAGTTCCTAAGCACCCCCGTGGGTGCAAACCTCTCCCCCGCCGACAGGAACGCCCTTTTGGGCATCCCGCCACCTCCACCCGCTCCTACACCGTCGACTTCCTTCCGCCCGGCGACCAAGCCCTCTAAGCTGGTCGCCATGTCCCAGCGCAAACCGCGCAAAAACCGCTCCAAATCCCCCTACCCTACAAGGGACAGATCCCCGGTATCTGCCCTCACTCCGGCCTTTGCACGCTCGCGCTCGCCATCGACATCGGGCCACACGCGCCAGCGTTCCCCACTCCCTTCCTCTTCCATACCCGACTCTCCCATGTCCCCCGCACCTGCCGACCAGGCAGGCGTCCCACTATCCATGGATGACGACGGCTTCATCGTCGTCACCCGCAAACGCCCGGCGGCTTCCGAGCCTCCTAAACCTCCCGCCAAGACCGCTTGCCCCGAGGCAGGCACCGACGCCCTCTCGTCACGTACCATCCCTGGTACCAAGCCTCCCCCACCAATCTTTGTCAAAGACAAGGAAAAGTGGAACGCCCTTGCCAAGTCTTTCGCAGACAGAGGCATTGACTTCTCCGCCCGCAGCACCCAGCAGGGTATTAAGGTGGTCATCAAGTCCACCGACGGCTACCGAGCCATCACACAATACCTCCGCGACCGGGGCGTGGGTTTCCACACCTTCGCCTTGGAAGAGGAGAAATTGCTCCGCGTTGTAATACGCAATGTCCCCAAGGAGATCCCCGCGACTGAGGTCAAGGAGGATCTCCTCCGTCAAAACCTCCCCGTTCTCGAAGTCCACCGCCTCACCGGCGGCAGGACCAAAACCCCATTCGACCTCGTCCTTGTGGTGCTCGAACGGACCCCCGCTGGCAAAGCCATCTTCCAAGTGAAGACGGTCTGCGCCCTGTCGGGAGTCACGGTCGAGACTCCGCACAAGAGGACTGGACCTTCGCAGTGTCACCGCTGCCAGTGCTACGGGCACGCGGCCCGTCACTGCAACTCCCGTCCCCGTTGCGTCAAGTGCACGGGTGACCATGGGACCGCCGACTGCACTAGGCAGAAGGACGATCCCACCCCGCCCTCCTGCACCCTGTGCGGAACCGTCGGGCATACCGCGAACTATCGCGGCTGCCCCAAGGCCCCCCGTTTCCCGAAACCCTCCGCCTCCAGGCCCTCCGGCCAAGTCTCCCACCCAAAACCTAAGCCAGCTAAGGCCAAACCCTCCGGGGCTAGGTCGAAGCCGGCAACTGCCCTACCATCCTTGATCCCGCAACCGCCCGTCCTACCCACACCTGCCTCACAGCCGACCGCTCCCTCAACCCGCCCGACCTCGTATGCCACGGCTACATCCCAGCCGCGTCATATCGCTTCCCCTCCTGCTCCCCGTCAGGTATCACTTCATCCTTCGCACTTTGCGGACGATGAATGCATTAACGCAGTCCTCGGTATCTCCGCCCAGCTCCCACTGGGCGATTGCATCAATCTAGGTCGTCAGATCCTGAGCAACCGCGAACCGGCGGCGATTTTACGCATTCTTGCGCAAAATCAGGCCACCGTCGCGGCCATCCAGGCCTTCCTCGCCGCGACCCCGACCCGTCATGGATAATTCAACCAAACGTATTAGGCCCCGATCGATCAAACTGGCATGGTTTAATGCCAACGGACTTCTTAAGGAAACGAGTGACGGAGGAAGCCAAGTGCCACTCATCGAACAATTCCTCCACGACCACCAAATCGACGTCCTACTAGTAAACGAGACCTTCTTAAAACCGGGCAAAAGGGATCCCAGGATCGCCAACTTTTGCCTGTTCCGTAATGATAGGCTCCACTCTGCCAAAGGGGGGACGCTTATCTATTACAGACGATCCCTTCACTGCATCCCTCTCGACATGCCTTCGCTTCGTTATCTCGAAGCTTCCGTATGCCGGATCGCTCTAACTGGCCATCAGCCTATCACAATCGCGGCCTGCTACCACTCTGGTAACAGGCGTTTCGATCAGAATGACTACGAGAAACTATTCGCCTTAGGGACATCCGTCATCCTCGCCGGCGACTTCAACGCCAAGACCCTCGAGTGGGGTTGCAACGAAACGAATAGCCACGGCAGCAAACTATTTAGTTTAGCGGATGACATTAATTTTGATGTCATTTCGCCCTCCACGCACACTTACTTCCCTCCTCAGGTAGGCTACCGCTCCGACGTACTTGACATAGCACTCCTAAAAGGCGTAACACTCCAGTTGCGCTCTTTAGAAGTGCTCCACGAACTTAACTCCGACCACAGACCAGTGCTCATGCATCTAGGCCCCGACCCGACGGACAGACCGACCGCGACTAGGACAGTAGTGAACTGGAACCATCTAGGGACAGCCCTTAATGACATCAGCTCACCCGAACTCGACCCGATACCGGATGATATCCAATCCCCCCAGGACGTCGAAAGATCGATCGACTCCCTCACTAACCACCTCCGCACCGCCATAGGCAAGTCGTCGCGGCAAGTACCAGTCGAAGATTCCCGTCGGCTGGTCTTGCCCGAGGACGCGAGGGAGTTACTGAGAGAGAAACACAGAGCCACTAGGGCATTCGGTAGATGCCCCACCGATGAGAACAGAGCTACCTTGCGGCGTTACGAGCGCCTCGTAAAGGCCCGCATTCAGGAGCTCCGGGATCAAAAGTGGGATGACACACTCGCAGATCTCGCGCCTACGCACCAGGCTTACTGGCAGCTGGCGCGCAACCTAAAGTCAGACAAAACGGTCACCATGCCCCCCCTGAACCGCCCCGGTCAGCCCCCCGCGTTCGATGACGACGAGAAGGCAGAATGCCTAGCAGAGAGTCTCGAGGCTCAATGCGCTCCGTCGCTCAGTTCGGTCCCCGCTTCCCATCTTACTATGGTGGACAGAGAGATCGAACATCGTAGCACCATTCCCCCCTCGATCCCCCTCGACCCTATCACGACTAGGGAAGTTGCGCTTATTATCCACCGCCTCCGCGATAGGAAAGCTCCCGGTGCCGACGGCATCAGTAACAAAGTGCTCAAGCACCTTCCCCCCGCCTTGATCCACCTCCTAGTTAGCATTTTTAATGCTGCCATGAGCAACGGCATGTTCCCATCCGCTTGGAAATCTGCCGATGTCATCGGCATCCACAAACCGGGCAAGAAGGCGTCAGAGCCCTCTAGCTACCGCCCCATTAGTCTCCTTAGTTCCCAGGGTAAAATTTACGAGCGACTTCTACTGAATCGCATGTGGGCCCACGTCACGGCCAACAACCTCCTTCCCAACGAGCAGTTCGGCTTCAGAGCCCGACACTCTTGCGTCCAACAAGTACACCGCCTCACGGAGTACATCCTAGAGGGTTTCAACACGAAACCCAAACACTTTGGCAACCCCCAGGGGACCGTAGCGGTCTTCCTGGACGTGGCCAAAGCCTTCGATAAAGTCTGGCATAACGGGTTGATATACAAGTTGTATCAATTCGGTCTGCCAGACCGTCTTGTCCACATCATCCAGGACTTTCTCCGCGACAGAAGCTTCCGCTTCAAACACGAGGGTGAACGTTCACCTCCACACCCCATCAGAGCGGGGGTCCCCCAGGGCTCAGCCCTGTCCCCGCTGCTCTTCTCACTCTACACGAGCGATATCCCCCGCTACCCGGGGGTAGAGCTCTCCCTTTTCGCCGACGACACCGCCCTCTACGCCAGAGGGTGGCACGTGACTCGACAAATAGCTCTCGTCAACCGAGCGCTCCTCTCCTTGGGTAAATGGTTCCGCATGTGGGCCATTACCGTTAATCCAGAGAAAAGTGCAGCCGTGTACTTCACTCCGCGTAAAAAACTCCCGAATAGGTCCCTACGCCTCCATGGCCAGCCCATCTCTTGGGCCTCCTCGACCAAATACCTAGGTGTTACCCTGGATAATAGGCTCAACTTCGAAAAACACATCACCACGGTGCGTAACCGCGCGGCCTTCTTTCTAGGCCGTCTCTCCCCCCTCCTGTGCGCGAGAAGTAAAATGTCCCTTAGAAATAAGGTGACACTTTACAAGACCGTGATCCGCCCCGTCATGACCTACGCCTCTGTTGTCTTCGCACACGCGCCCTCTTATCAACTGGATAAACTCCAAGTCATTCAAAACCGCTTCATCCGTAGAGCGGTAGACGCGCAATGGTATATGCGCAACTCGGACCTCCACTGCGACCTCGAGCTCCCCTCCATCCGTCAATTTATGAAGGATGCCTCGCGTAGGTACTTCGACTCTGCTCCCCACCACCCGAACCCGCTCGTGGTTCAAGCGGCGGACTATTCGACTGACCCGAACGGTCCGCCCCCCTTGCATAGGCGTCCTAGACACTTCTTGGATGATCCGGACGACCCCATTGCAGCCGTAGTATCGGCCGCCCTGGGGTCGCCCGGCCCACCTGACTCGTCTCCTAACACACATTCCGTTTTTGGTACTGGTCCGGGCCACCAGATTCGACATCCATTCCGACGATACAGAATGCGTCCTCGCCGGCGAGGACGTGGTCTCTTACGACCCTTAGGGTCACCCAGTTGATTGATAGGGCCCTAGGTCTTTCCCCGTCTGGGAGGCCAGGGCAATTCGGTCAAATAATCAAACCAGTTGCCTAAATTAGCTAGGTTTAGGGTCCAGGCCTCTCCCCGGGATGCCATGGACACAAGTCGATCTAATGATAGGGCTCTGGCGCGGGCCAGGGCACCTCTCTCCAAAAAGCGTCGTTCAGATGCCAATCAAGTGTAGGGTCCTCGTGAACTCTGGACTCAGAGCTCCAGGACAATCAGGTCAAATAATCACTCAGATTCATAGGGCTCATTTGTCCTTCCCCTCAGGGAGGTCTGGGCAAATTCGCTCTAAAAAGTTTTAGCTAGGATGCCACCAGTGGCTAGGGCCCTAGGCACTCCCCGTCTGGGTTGCCAGGGCAGTTCGTTAGTCCAACTCTGGGCGACGGCTCAAGCCGAGGTTCGTGCCGTCTGAGGCGCCCTTGTGCTTGTCGCCCCAAAACCAAAACCGCGGCCCAGCGCACTAGCGCTTGCCAAACGTCCGGTCAAGCTGTCCGAGGTCGTGTTCGACCAGCAGCTCAGTCCTTTCTAAAAAAAAAAAAAAAAAAAAAAAAAAAAAAAAAAAAAAAAAAAAAATACGACCACATTCGCTGACTAACAGCCGATCTTGTAGTACGTTTCGTTTACCCGTACCCGTATAGCTAACAATGCCGCCCAAAGCTAGCGGTAAGGCCGCCAAGAAGTCCGGCAAGGCGCAGAAGAACATCTCTAAGACCGATAAGAGAAAGAAGAAGCACAAGAGGAAGGAGAGCTACGCCATCTACATCTACAAGGTGCTCAAGCAAGTCCACCCCGACACCGGTATCTCGAGCAAGGCCATGTCCATCATGAACTCTTTCGTGAACGACATCTTCGAGCGCATCGCCGCCGAGGCGTCACGTCTCGCACACTACAACAAGCGCTCCACCATCACTTCGAGGGAGGTTCAGACGTCCGTGAGGCTCCTGCTGCCCGGCGAGCTCGCCAAGCACGCCGTCAGCGAGGGTACCAAGGCCGTCACCAAGTACACCAGCTCCAAGTGAGAAGTGTGAAGGAGACGTTACGTCGCGCGCCGTACGTTAGACGGCACGCAACGCACAAAATAAAAGGCCCTTTTCAGGGCCACAAAACTTATCGAACACTGTATAACGCAAGTTATAGTTTCCGTTTGATACAACACTTAATGTCATACAAGAGTCTCATGAATTACTTCATAATATGTAATTAGCTTTTTGATTAGATACGAATAGATAGAAGAACGAAAAGCTCTATAAATAACTCTACCTAAGTGCATGCACTACTCAACACACACGTGTAATTTACTCAAATGTTATTAGCTGGCTGGCTCGTTCGTTACCATACCTTGCCTAAGCTAAGCTAAGACATGGAGAAAAAAAAAAAAAAAAAATTACTATAGTATTAACGGATATAATGGGTAGTAGAGTATGTATGTATTAGGTACAGATTTTGATATTACTACATAAGTTAGTTTTACATATAAATACAGAACAAAATAATTTAATGATAGATGAACATTAAATACGTACATACATATGTTCTACTTACACATAAAATACAATAAATAGAGAGAAAACGGATAACGCCGCGCTACGTGCGAGTGCGAGCGAGAGGTCGTATTGATTGTGTATAAATAAAGGGAGGCGAACAGTGAATTTTTTGAACATTCGTGCATCGTCGTTCGTTCGCGCCGCGCGTCCTATTTCGCGTTTATTTAGTCAGTCAGTCAGTCAGTCGGTTAGTTAGTTTCGTTGTTGTTTGTTCGCAATGGCACGTACCAAGCAGACCGCTCGTAAATCCACCGGTGGTAAGGCGCCGCGCAAGCAGCTCGCCACCAAGGCGGCTCGCAAGAGCGCGCCCGCCACCGGAGGCGTCAAGAAACCCCATCGCTACAGGCCCGGAACCGTAGCTCTACGTGAGATCCGTCGCTACCAGAAGAGCACCGAGCTGTTGATTCGCAAGCTGCCGTTCCAGCGTCTGGTGCGTGAGATCGCGCAAGACTTCAAGACCGACCTGCGTTTCCAGAGCTCCGCCGTGATGGCGCTCCAGGAGGCCAGCGAGGCTTACCTGGTCGGTCTGTTCGAAGACACCAACCTTTGCGCCATTCACGCGAAGCGCGTCACCATTATGCCTAAGGACATACAATTGGCGCGCAGAATCAGGGGTGAGCGCGCCTAAGAAGCGAGCGATCCGTTCTCCATCGCCGTTTAGCGTTACAAAAAAAAAAAAAAAAGGCCCTTTTCAGGGCCACATACATTTCATGATTAGCAAATTATATAATATATCAAGTTTCACATTCTGATACACAACACAACTAAGTCTAAATCATAATAATTTAATAAACACTTAATCTCATTATAATCGGGACTTATTACATGGTTCGTGAAATAGTTTTTTTTTTTTTAATATATATATAATATAAACTATAACTATATACGGTATAGGTTGTCTTGTTAGAAAACAAAGAATATATGTTTACAATACTTAATACATCAATAAGTAACAACAAGTCTTATTATACCTATGTAAGGTTCATACATACATGCTTATTTTAAAACAAACCTAACTCAGGTTCAGTTTTTTTTTTTTATTATAATATATTCGGCTTGCAAACCACTACGATTATTATTATTATTATCATCATCATCGCCTCGCCTCCCCCCCTCTCCCGTACCTTACCTTACCCCGTGTTATTCCGCCAGCCCTCTCTAACAAGCTCCGTCTCATCCACGCGCAATTTTTGTATAAATATAAGCGAAAGCCGCGCCGCTAGGGTTACAGTCGTTCGCCGTACGCGTATCGGTTGACAGTATCGTGTTCGTGTGAGTTGTTAGTTAGTTACAGTTTGCAAGATGACCGGCCGCGGCAAGGGAGGAAAAGGTCTTGGGAAAGGTGGCGCCAAGCGTCACAGAAAAGTGCTTCGCGATAACATCCAGGGTATCACGAAGCCCGCCATCCGTCGTCTAGCGCGCAGAGGCGGTGTGAAACGTATCTCCGGTCTGATCTACGAAGAGACCAGAGGTGTGCTGAAGGTGTTCCTGGAGAACGTGATTCGCGACGCGGTCACATACACCGAGCACGCGAAGAGGAAGACCGTCACCGCTATGGACGTGGTCTACGCTCTGAAGCGTCAGGGCCGCACCCTATACGGTTTCGGAGGTTAAGTTATGCCGCTCTACCTGCTGCTGCGTCATTATTTCGTCCGTCGTGTACAAAAAAGGCCCTTTTCAGGGCCACATATGATTCAATATATACTTTTAAATCAAGCTACGAATGTTTCACAATGACGAAACTCAACACAATAAGTCTAATATACGCACACAATATACATATACCAGTAACCTAACCTAACCTAACTAAAGAGAGATAATGATTTCAATGTATTCATTATTATAAATGTAATGTTATGTAGGTACGCCGAATCTTAAGGCACACACGCAAAATTATTTATCTCATCACGGATCGCTCTTGGTGTAGTTTTGGCTAACAGTTATTACTAACAACTTATTCTCAATTTCAATTACCAATACTGCTATATATATATATATATATATATATTTAAATAATATGAGAAAAAGACATGAGCCGTTCGTTAGTTCTACAATACAATAAATTTATTGTAAGAATGAGCGTATGTATGTATTGAGACACCTCTGCGAGACATGCGACTGTATGTATGCATGCGGAAGAAATTATCGCACACCTGTGCGATGTACATAATGTTGTAATACAACATGCAATTTTATTGTAAGTAATCTTACTCGTTAACGAACACACATAATAATTTCTATATCAAAAAATGGAATCGTTTAACTCTTACACTACGGCGTGAGTGCGATTGAACGGAATCTGGTAGAGCTGTTTTACGAGCGGCAAAATATCGACCTTTTAATACGATAAATTGGTTAAAATTTACATTGTTTTATGTGTATATAACGAAAACGATATCCTCGTCGTTTATTTATCTTGTAAAACGAGTGAAATCTGTTGATTTTATAGAGAAATTTCAATTTTAAACACGAGCCGAGCTAGTCGGCGCCGCGAGCGACGCGATTAAATACGTTTAGCTCTCTATCTGATCACTATGGAAGCCATTTGATATGGGGGAAATGTGACCACGTTCAAAATATATCAAAATTAACAATGCGAGATGGTGGTGTAATACTGAAATCATGAAAAAACATTATTTAATCAGATTGATGTTAGTGAAAAGTCACGAGCGTTGTTACGAGAAATCGTATATCGGCTGTGGTGTTCTCTTTACGGTTAAGAATAAAATCAGACCCTGCCAGTTGGCGCGGATTTGTTTGTTTAAATTCACATAAATCCAACGCTGTTAAACCTCAACAGGTCCGTCATCAGTGAGACGAGCGTCGCGTGTGATTTATTTTGTGAAAAACATCAATAAGAAGCAATGGCAGACACCGCAGTAGCAGCAGAAGCTCCCGCACCGGCGACACCCGCGAAGAAACCGAAGGCGTCCGCCGCCGCCGGTGGCGCTAAGAAGCCGAAAGCTAAGCCCACGCACCCGAAGACATCCGAGATGGTGAACAGCGCCATCAAGGAGCTGAAAGAGCGCAGCGGGTCATCGTTGAAGGCGATCAAGAAATACATCGCGGCCCAGTACAAGGTGGACGCTGAAAAATTGGCGCCGTTCATCAGAAAGTATCTGAAGAGCGCAGTCGAGTCCGGAGCGCTGATCCAGACCAAGGGCAAGGGGGCTTCGGGCAGTTTCAAGCTCGAGTCGAAATCCTCCGGTTCGAAGAAACCCGCCGGCGGCGCGAGCAAGGCATCCGGCAAGGCCGAGAAGAAAGAGACTCCCGCCAAGTCGAAGAAGGCCGCCGCCGCCGCAGCTCCCGCCGCCGGCAGGGGCAGGAAGGCAGCCGCCGCCGCGGCCGCCTCGCCCGCCAAGTCGAAGCCCTCGGCCGCGACGAAGGACAAGAAGGCCGCCGCAGCGAAGAAAAAGCCCGCCGCCGCCGCCGCCGCGAAGAAAGCCTCCGCCCCGGCCAAGGGGAAGAGCGCCGCCGCACCGAAAGCGAAGAAGACCGCCAAGCCTCCCACCAAGAAGCCGAAAGCTCCCAAGCCGAAGAGGGCGGCCGCCACCCCGACCAAGAAGGCCGCCGCGAAGAAGGCATCTGCCTCCAAGAAGTAAGTGAGCAGTGCTTGCGGTGTTGTGTTTGTGCTGTCCTGTCAGTCAGCCGATGGATTATGGCTTATCGTGTGAGCCACAGCCACCGACGACGACGACGACCTAGCCAAGCCAACCTGCAACGCTGCTTGCAAGCTTCCGAAGCGTGGGGTCGAACGAAACGTCCCGCAAAAAGCCCTTTTCAGGGCTAACATATCATTCTAAACACAAACGATGTTTAGTTTCTCCAGACGAAACAACACACACTATGTCTATGTCTATGTCTCTCGTCGTAACACTAGAACCACTATCTGCATAGGCAGAGGCAATCAATCGTTCGATTAATTAATTACCAAATAACTACAACATGATATGAAAAATGAATCCTTCCCATCCTCCTCTTCCTTAATTCCGTTTCGCCCGACTGCCCGACTCTACTTATGTACTTACAATTAATTAATTAGGCTCTTTTAACTTCTATCTTTAATCTATCTGCCTGAGTACATACATACTGCACTACTAACAATACTGTATGTAACTGTAAGCAATGAGCGACGACACGCTCCGAGAGAGAGATAGAGAGGCGAAGCTCGGTTTTGTGTATACGGCGCGGTGGAGCGGGGCGCTCCTATAAATATACAAAAATCTGGTGCGTTGAGAACGTGTCCCCACCACATTCTGCTCCGAACTTTCGTTCTGAACAGATGTCCGCTTAGCTCCCTAAGCCGTCCTTTCCCATTGTGTCTGAGCTTGCTCCACTGGGTCTCCTTTGTGTCGAGCGCCGCTCCACTTAGGACGCTTCTTCCGAGAAGTTAAACGGCTACCTGCTAGCCGGCCACCTGCGTGGCAACCCGCATTCCGTACGTGGGGCGACTGTAAAGTTAGTTACGTATATTTATACGTAATTGCATACAGTCGTGCTCACGGGGATCTCGCACATCGTTCACGGGCCGATTGTAAAGTTAGTTGCGTGTTTTATACACATAACTGCATACAGTCGTGCACGCTGCGAGTGCGTGGATTCGCAAACCGCTCTTCTCAGAGCGCTCTAGTTCTTCGAAAGGCGCTCTCGCAAGAGAGCGCTTTTCCGTAGAGGGCACACAAGTCACTTGCCACCTTCAGTGGAGATCGGTGGAAACCTACGGTGCCAACGAAGCCGATCGACGCAGCCCCGGAGCGTCCGCTTTCCTCCCTCAGGGGAACGCGCAATCCGGACGGGCCTGGTACCACCGACCTTGGGGGGTGCTCCTAGTCGACGCCAGGTATCTCCCTCCCACCCTACCCTTACCCTTTTCCTATTCCTCGGGTGTGTGTTTGGCTTGGAGGATCGGGCTTGCCCGGACTCTCTGTCTCTCCCCCGCAGGCAGCTAGGGACTGTAGGTAATCACCCGTCGCACATTAAGATTGGCGACGGTACATCGCTTAGGGCACACCTAGGCACTCACCCTCCTGCCTATACCCGGCAGGGGGACCGCGCTTTATCGTAACCTTTTGGTTGGAGGTATCCCCCTCCAACCTTCACCTCTTTCTTTCTCCGCCAGTTGTCCACCTCCGTCACACGATGGCCGAGGCGTTCAACGCTTTCGTTTCTTCGAGGAAAAACGAACTCCTCGAGCAGTTCTTCCGCTCCCCCGCGGGAGCAAACCTCTCCCCCGCCGACAAGAACGCCCTTTTGGGCATCCCGCCACCCCCACCCGCTCCTACACCGTCGACCTCCTTCCGCCCGGCGACCAAGCCCTCTAAGCTGGTCGCCATGTCCCAGCGCAAATCGCGCCAAAACCGCTCCAAATCTCCTTATCCTACCAGGGACAGATCCCCAGTATCTGCCCTCACTCCGGCCTTTGCACGCTCGCGCTCACCATCGGCATCGGGCCACACGCGCCAGCGCTCCCCACTCCCTTCCTCTTCCATACCCGATTCTCCCATGTCCCCCGCACCTGCCGACCAGGCAGGCGTTCCACTATCCATGGATGACGACGGCTTCATCGTCGTCACCCGCAAACGCCCGGCGGCTTCCGAGCCTCCCAAACCTCCCGCCAAGACCGCTTGCCCCGAGGCAGGCACCGACGCCCTCTCATCACGTACCATCCCTGGTACCAAGCCTCCCCCACCAATCTTTGTCAAAGACAAGGAAAGGTGGAACGCCCTTGCCAAGTCTTTCGCAGACAGAGGCATTGACTTCTCAGCCCGCAGCACCCAGCAGGGTATTAAGGTGGTCATCAAGTCCACCGATGGCTACCGCGCCATCACTCAATACCTCCGCGACCGGGGCGTGGGCTTCCACACCTTCGCCTTGGAAGAGGAGAAACTACTCCGCGTAGTAATACGCAACGTCCCCAAGGAGATCCCCGCGACTGAGGTCAAGGAGGATCTCCTCCGTCAAAACCTCCCCGTTCTAGAAGTCCACCGCCTCACCGGCGGCAGGACCAAAACCCCATTTGACCTCGTCCTTGTGGTGCTCGAACGGACCCCCGCTGGCAAAGCCATCTTCCAAGTGAAGACGGTCTGCGCCCTGTCGGGAGTCTCGGTCGAGACTCCGCACAAGAGGACAGGACCTTCGCAGTGTCACCGCTGCCAGTGTTACGGGCACGCAGCCCGTCACTGCAACTCCCGTCCCCGTTGCGTCAAGTGCACGGGTGACCACGGGACCGCCGACTGCACTAGGCAGAAGGACGATCCCACCCCGCCCTCCTGCACCCTGTGCGGAACCGTCGGGCATACCGCGAACTATCGCGGCTGCCCCAAGGCCCCCCGCTTCCCGAAACCCTCCGCCTCCAGGCCCTCCGGCCAAGTCTCCAACCCAAAACCTAAGCCAGCTAAGGCCAAACCCTCCGGGGCTAGGTCGAAGCCGGCAACTGCCCTACCATCCTTGATCCCGCAACCGCCCGTCCTACCCACACCTGCCTCACAGCCGACCGCTCCCTCAACCCGCCCGACCTCGTATGCCACGGCTACATCCCAGCCGCGTCATATCGCGTCCCCTCCTGCTCCCCGTCAGGTATCCCCTCATCCTTCGCACTTTGCGGACGATGAATGCATAAACGCAGTCCTCGGTATCTCCGCCCAGCTCCCACTGGGCGATTGCATCAATCTAGGTCGTCAGATCCTGAGCAACCGCGAACCGGCGGCGATTTTACGCATTCTTGCGCAAAATCAGGCCACCGTCGCGGCCATCCAGGCCTTCCTCGCCGCAACCCCGACCCGTCATGGATAGTTCAACCAAACGTATTAGGCCCCGATCGATCAAACTGGCATGGTTTAATGCCAACGGACTTCTTAAGGAAACGAGTGACGGAGGAAGCCAAGTGCCACTCATCGAACAATTCCTCCACGACCACCAAATCGACGTCCTACTAGTAAACGAGACCTTCTTAAAACCGGGCAAAAGGGATCCCAGGATCGCCAACTTTTGCCTGTTCCGTAATGATAGGCTCCACTCTGCCAAAGGGGGGACGCTTATCTATTACAGACGATCCCTTCACTGCATTCCTCTCGACACGCCTTCGCTTCGTTATCTCGAAGCTTCCGTATGCCGGATCGCTCTAACTGGCCATCAGCCTATCACACTCGCGGCCTGCTACCACTCTGGTAACAGGCGTTTCGATCAGAATGACTACGAGAAACTATTCGCCTTAGGGACATCCGTCATCCTCGCCGGCGACTTCAACGCCAAGACCCTCGAGTGGGGTTGTAACGAAACGAATAGCCACGGCAGCAAACTATTTAGTTTAGCGGATGACATTAATTTTGATGTCATCTCGCCCTCCACGCACACTTACTTCCCTCCTCAGGTAGGCTACCGCTCCGACGTACTTGACATAGCACTCCTAAAAGGCGTAACACTCCAGTTGCGCTCTTTAGAAGTGCTCCACGAACTTAACTCCGACCACAGACCAGTGCTCATGCATCTAGGCCCCGACCCGACGGACAGACCGACCGCGACTAGGACAGTAGTGAACTGGAACCATCTAGGGACAGCCCTTAATGACATCAGCTCACCCGAACTCGACCCGATACCGGATGATATCCAATCCCCCCAGGACGTCGAAAGATCGATCGACTCCCTCACTAACCACCTCCGCACCGCCATAGGCAAGTCGTCGCGGCAAGTACCAGTCGAAGATTCCCGTCGGCTGGTCTTGCCCGAGGACGCGAGGGAGTTACTGAGAGAGAAACACAGAGCCACTAGGGCATTCGGTAGATGCCCCACCGATGAGAACAGAGCTACCTTGCGGCGTTACGAGCGCCTCGTAAAGGCCCGCATTCAGGAGCTCCGGGATCAAAAGTGGGATGACACACTCGCAGATCTCGCGCCTACGCACCAGGCTTACTGGCAGCTGGCGCGCAACCTAAAGTCAGACAAAACGGTCACCATGCCCCCCCTGAACCGCCCCGGTCAGCCCCCCGCGTTCGACGACGACGAGAAGGCAGAATGCCTAGCAGAGAGTCTCGAGGCTCAATGCGCTCCGTCGCTCAGTTCGGTCCCCGCTTCCCATCTTACTATGGTGGACAGAGAGATCGAACATCGTAGCACCATTCCCCCCTCGATCCCCCTCGACCCTATCACGACTAGGGAAGTTGCGCTTATTATCCACCGCCTCCGCGATAGGAAAGCTCCCGGTGCCGACGGCATCAGTAACAAAGTGCTCAAGCACCTTCCCCCCGCCCTGATCCACCTCCTAGTTAGCATTTTTAATGCTGCCATGAGCAACGGCATGTTCCCATCCGCTTGGAAAACTGCCGATGTCATCGGCATTCACAAACCAGGCAAGAAGGCGTCAGAGCCCTCTAGCTACCGCCCCATTAGTCTCCTTAGTTCCCAGGGTAAAATTTACGAGCGACTTCTACTGAATCGCATGTGGGCCCACGTCACGGCCAACAACCTCCTTCCCAACGAGCAGTTCGGCTTCAGAGCCCGACACTCTTGCGTCCAACAAGTACACCGCCTCACGGAGTACATCCTAGAGGGTTTCAACACGAAACCCAAACACTTTGGCAACCCCCAGGGGACCGTAGCGGTCTTCCTGGACGTGGCCAAAGCCTTCGATAAAGTCTGGCATAACGGGTTGATATACAAGTTGTATCAATTCGGTCTACCAGACCGTCTTGTCCACATCATCCAGGACTTTCTCCGCGACAGAAGCTTCCGCTTCAAACACGAGGGTGAACGTTCACCTCCACACCCCATCAGAGCGGGGGTCCCCCAGGGCTCAGCCCTGTCCCCGCTGCTCTTTTCACTCTACACGAGCGATATCCCCCGCTACCCGGGGGTAGAGCTCTCCCTTTTCGCCGACGACACCGCCCTCTACGCCAGAGGGTGGCACGTGACTCGACAAATAGCTCTCGTCAACCGAGCGCTCCTCTCCTTGGGTAAATGGTTCCGCATGTGGGCCATTACCGTTAATCCAGAGAAAAGTGCAGCCGTGTACTTCACTCCGCGTAAAAAACTCCCGAATAGGTCCCTACGCCTCCATGGCCAGCCCATCTCTTGGGCCTCCTCGACCAAATACCTAGGTGTTACCCTGGATAATAGGCTCAACTTCGAAAAACACATCACCACGGTGCGTAACCGCGCGGCCTTCTTTCTAGGCCGTCTCTCCCCCCTCCTGTGCGCGAGAAGTAAAATGTCCCTTAGAAATAAGGTGACACTTTACAAGACCGTGATCCGCCCCGTCATGACCTACGCCTCTGTTGTCTTCGCACACGCGCCCTCTTATCAACTGGATAAACTCCAAGTCATTCAAAACCGCTTCATCCGTAGAGCGGTAGACGCGCAATGGTATATGCGCAACTCGGACCTCCACTGCGACCTCGAGCTCCCCTCCATCCGTCAATTTATGAAGGATGCCTCGCGTAGGTACTTTGACTCTGCTCCCCACCACCCGAACCCGCTCGTGGTTCAAGCGGCGGACTACTCGACTGACCCGAACGGTCCGCCCCCCTTGCATAGGCGTCCTAGACACTTCTTGGATGATCCGGACGACCCCATTGCAGCCGTAGTATCGGCCGCCCTGGGGTCGCCCGGCCCACCTGACTCGTCTCCTAACACACATTCCGTTTTTGGTACTGGCCCGGGCCACCAGATTCGACATCCATTCCGACGATACAGAATGCGTCCTCGCCGGCGAGGACGTGGTCTCTTACGACCCTTAGGGTCACCCAGTTGATTGATAGGGCCCTAGGTCTTTCCCCGTCTGGGAGGCCAGGGCAATTCGGTCAAATAATCAAACCAGTTGCCTAAATTAGCTAGGTTTAGGGTCCAGGCCTCTCCCCGGGATGCCATGGACACAAGTCGATCTAATGATAGGGCTCTGGCGCGGGCCAGGGCACCTCTCTCCAAAAAGCGTCGTTCAGATGCCAATCAAGTGTAGGGTCCTCGTGAACTCTGGACTCAGAGCTCCAGGACAATCAGGTCAAATAGTCACTCAGATTCATAGGGCTCATTTGTCCTCCCCCTCAGGGAGGTCTGGGCAAATTCGCTCTAAAAAGTTTTAGCTAGGATGCCACCAGTGGCTAGGGCCCTAGGCACTCCCCGTCTGGGTTGCCAGGGCAGTTCGTTAGTCCAACTCTGGGCGACGGCTCAAGCCGAGGTTCGTGCCGTCTGAGGCGCCCTTGTGCTTGTCGCCCCAAAACCAAAACCGCGGCCCAGCGCACTAGCGCTTGCCAAACGTCCGGTCAAGCTGTCCGAGGTCGTGTTCGACCAGCAGCTCAGTCCTTTCTAAAAAAAAAAAAAAAAAAAAAAAAAAAAAAAAAAAAAAAAAAAAAAAAAAAATGCGTTGAGAATAGTCTGCGCTCAGCTAACATTACGTACGGTCAACACCGGTGCGTGTTATTATTATCGAATCATATTAATCTTTTGTTGTAATCGACAATGTCGGGACGTGGTAAAGGTGGTAAAGTGAAGGGAAAGGCAAAGTCCCGTTCTAATCGTGCCGGACTCCAGTTCCCCGTCGGTCGTATCCATCGACTTTTGCGCAACGGCAACTATGCGGAGCGCGTCGGTGCCGGTGCGCCCGTGTACCTGGCCGCCGTGATGGAATACCTAGCGGCTGAGGTTCTCGAGTTGGCCGGTAACGCGGCGAGGGACAACAAGAAGACCAGGATCATCCCGCGTCATTTGCAACTGGCGATCAGGAACGACGAGGAGTTGAACAAGCTACTCTCGGGCGTCACGATCGCACAGGGTGGTGTGCTGCCCAACATCCAGGCCGTGCTCCTGCCCAAGAAGACCGAGAAGAAGGCGTAAAGTGCCTCCTCCTCCTCCTCCTCGTCACCCACCTGCGTGTGTATCCGCGCATCAAACGGCCCTTTTCAGGGCCACAATATATTTCATTTGTGTTTCACTAACGCGCTACTAGAGATAATCTAGTTGTGAACGAACATATTGTTTCACCACAAGAAACCATCACTAAAGTCTTTTAAACGTCTATAAATAACTTAGTAGGAAAGCAAGCAAGCAAGCAAGCATGTTATAGTTTTAACTAGTAGCTGTATATCGATAGAAAGAAAGAAGAAGATATATGGGTAAACTTAAGAAATATCTTATATATATTACCATCATCATAATCAAACAAGAGAGAAAAAGAACAACATTACAATATATATCAGTGAAGAAAAAAAAAAAAAAACTACATAGTAAACATCTAAATATAAGTAGTAGCATTTTTTTTTTTTTTCCTGACGTTCATTCCTTCGCTCTCTCTCCCTGCCCCGCGACCCTCCCCTTGGTTGAGAGACGGAGAGGGGAGACGTCGAGTGTTGCCGTCTCTTTCTGTCGGTACGCGTCATTGGAGGACGCCAGAGGGGAGTGCTCGCGTCGAGGTGGTAGAGCCCCGATCGGTGTCTTGAATAAAAGCGGAAATACGAAAAAATACGACCACGTCTGCTCCGAACTTTCGTTCTGAACAGATGTCCGCTTAGCTCCCTAAGCCGTCCTTTCCCATTGTGTCTGAGCTTGCTCCACTGGGTCTCCTTTGTGTCGAGCGCCGCTCCACTTAGGACGCTTCTTCCGAGAAGTTAAACGGCTACCTGCTAGCCGGCCACCTGCGTGGCAACCCGCATTCCGTACGTGGGGCGACTGTAAAGTTAGTTACGTATATTTATACGTAATTGCATACAGTCGTGCTCACGGGGATCTCGCACATCGTTCACGGGCCGATTGTAAAGTTAGTTGCGTGTTTTATACACATAACTGCATACAGTCGTGCACGCTGCGAGTGCGTGGATTCGCAAACCGCTCTTCTCAGAGCGCTCTAGTTCTTCGAAAGGCGCTCTCGCAAGAGAGCGCTTTTCCGTAGAGGGCACACAAGTCACTTGCCACCTTCAGTGGAGATCGGTGGAAACCTACGGTGCCAACGAAGCCGATCGACGCAGCCCCGGAGCGTCCGCTTTCCTCCCTCAGGGGAACGCGCAATCCGGACGGGCCTGGTACCACCGACCTTGGGGGGTGCTCCTAGTCGACGCCAGGTATCTCCCTCCCACCCTACCCTTACCCTTTTCCTATTCCTCGGGTGTGTGTTTGGCTTGGAGGATCGGGCTTGCCCGGACTCTCTGTCTCTCCCCCGCAGGCAGCTAGGGACTGTAGGTAATCACCCGTCGCACATTAAGATTGGCGACGGTACATCGCTTAGGGCACACCTAGGCACTCACCCTCCTGCCTATACCCGGCAGGGGGACCGCGCTTTATCGTAACCTTTTGGTTGGAGGTATCCCCCTCCAACCTTCACCTCTTTCTTTCTCCGCCAGTTGTCCACCTCCGTCACACGATGGCCGAGGCGTTCAACGCTTTCGTTTCTTCGAGGAAAAACGAACTCCTCGAGCAGTTCTTCCGCTCCCCCGCGGGAGCAAACCTCTCCCCCGCCGACAAGAACGCCCTTTTGGGCATCCCGCCACCCCCACCCGCTCCTACACCGTCGACCTCCTTCCGCCCGGCGACCAAGCCCTCTAAGCTGGTCGCCATGTCCCAGCGCAAATCGCGCCAAAACCGCTCCAAATCTCCTTATCCTACCAGGGACAGATCCCCAGTATCTGCCCTCACTCCGGCCTTTGCACGCTCGCGCTCACCATCGGCATCGGGCCACACGCGCCAGCGCTCCCCACTCCCTTCCTCTTCCATACCCGATTCTCCCATGTCCCCCGCACCTGCCGACCAGGCAGGCGTTCCACTATCCATGGATGACGACGGCTTCATCGTCGTCACCCGCAAACGCCCGGCGGCTTCCGAGCCTCCCAAACCTCCCGCCAAGACCGCTTGCCCCGAGGCAGGCACCGACGCCCTCTCATCACGTACCATCCCTGGTACCAAGCCTCCCCCACCAATCTTTGTCAAAGACAAGGAAAGGTGGAACGCCCTTGCCAAGTCTTTCGCAGACAGAGGCATTGACTTCTCAGCCCGCAGCACCCAGCAGGGTATTAAGGTGGTCATCAAGTCCACCGATGGCTACCGCGCCATCACTCAATACCTCCGCGACCGGGGCGTGGGCTTCCACACCTTCGCCTTGGAAGAGGAGAAACTACTCCGCGTAGTAATACGCAACGTCCCCAAGGAGATCCCCGCGACTGAGGTCAAGGAGGATCTCCTCCGTCAAAACCTCCCCGTTCTAGAAGTCCACCGCCTCACCGGCGGCAGGACCAAAACCCCGTTCGACCTAGTCCTTGTGGTGCTCGAACGGACCCCCGCTGGCAAAGCCATCTTCCAAGTGAAGACGGTCTGCGCCCTGTCGGGAGTCTCGGTCGAGACTCCGCACAAGAGGACAGGACCTTCGCAGTGTCACCGCTGCCAGTGTTACGGGCACGCAGCCCGTCACTGCAACTCCCGTCCCCGTTGCGTCAAGTGCACGGGTGACCACGGGACCGCCGACTGCACTAGGCAGAAGGACGATCCCACCCCGCCCTCCTGCACCCTGTGCGGAACCGTCGGGCATACCGCGAACTATCGCGGCTGCCCCAAGGCCCCCCGCTTCCCGAAACCCTCCGCCTCCAGGCCCTCCGGCCAAGTCTCCAACCCAAAACCTAAGCCAGCTAAGGCCAAACCCTCCGGGGCTAGGTCGAAGCCGGCAACTGCCCTACCATCCTTGATCCCGCAACCGCCCGTCCTACCCACACCTGCCTCACAGCCGACCGCTCCCTCAACCCGCCCGACCTCGTATGCCACGGCTACATCCCAGCCGCGTCATATCGCGTCCCCTCCTGCTCCCCGTCAGGTATCCCCTCATCCTTCGCACTTTGCGGACGATGAATGCATAAACGCAGTCCTCGGTATCTCCGCCCAGCTCCCACTGGGCGATTGCATCAATCTAGGTCGTCAGATCCTGAGCAACCGCGAACCGGCGGCGATTTTACGCATTCTTGCGCAAAATCAGGCCACCGTCGCGGCCATCCAGGCCTTCCTCGCCGCAACCCCGACCCGTCATGGATAGTTCAACCAAACGTATTAGGCCCCGATCGATCAAACTGGCATGGTTTAATGCCAACGGACTTCTTAAGGAAACGAGTGACGGAGGAAGCCAAGTGCCACTCATCGAACAATTCCTCCACGACCACCAAATCGACGTCCTACTAGTAAACGAGACCTTCTTAAAACCGGGCAAAAGGGATCCCAGGATCGCCAACTTTTGCCTGTTCCGTAATGATAGGCTCCACTCTGCCAAAGGGGGGACGCTTATCTATTACAGACGATCCCTTCACTGCATTCCTCTCGACACGCCTTCGCTTCGTTATCTCGAAGCTTCCGTATGCCGGATCGCTCTAACTGGCCATCAGCCTATCACACTCGCGGCCTGCTACCACTCTGGTAACAGGCGTTTCGATCAGAATGACTACGAGAAACTATTCGCCTTAGGGACATCCGTCATCCTCGCCGGCGACTTCAACGCCAAGACCCTCGAGTGGGGTTGCAACGAAACGAATAGCCACGGCAGCAAACTATTTAGTTTAGCGGATGACATTAATTTTGATGTCATCTCGCCCTCCACGCACACTTACTTCCCTCCTCAGGTAGGCTACCGCTCCGACGTACTTGACATAGCACTCCTAAAAGGCGTAACACTCCAGTTGCGCTCTTTAGAAGTGCTCCACGAACTTAACTCCGACCACAGACCAGTGCTCATGCATCTAGGCCCCGACCCGACGGACAGACCGACCGCGACTAGGACAGTAGTGAACTGGAACCATCTAGGGACAGCCCTTAATGACATCAGCTCACCCGAACTCGACCCGATACCGGATGATATCCAATCCCCCCAGGACGTCGAAAGATCGATCGACTCCCTCACTAACCACCTCCGCACCGCCATAGGCAAGTCGTCGCGGCAAGTACCAGTCGAAGATTCCCGTCGGCTGGTCTTGCCCGAGGACGCGAGGGAGTTACTGAGAGAGAAACACAGAGCCACTAGGGCATTCGGTAGATGCCCCACCGATGAGAACAGAGCTACCTTGCGGCGTTACGAGCGCCTCGTAAAGGCCCGCATTCAGGAGCTCCGGGATCAAAAGTGGGATGACACACTCGCAGATCTCGCGCCTACGCACCAGGCTTACTGGCAGCTGGCGCGCAACCTAAAGTCAGACAAAACGGTCACCATGCCCCCCCTGAACCGCCCCGGTCAGCCCCCCGCGTTCGACGACGACGAGAAGGCAGAATGCCTAGCAGAGAGTCTCGAGGCTCAATGCGCTCCGTCGCTCAGTTCGGTCCCCGCTTCCCATCTTACTATGGTGGACAGAGAGATCGAACATCGTAGCACCATTCCCCCCTCGATCCCCCTCGACCCTATCACGACTAGGGAAGTTGCGCTTATTATCCACCGCCTCCGCGATAGGAAAGCTCCCGGTGCCGACGGCATCAGTAACAAAGTGCTCAAGCACCTTCCCCCCGCCCTGATCCACCTCCTAGTTAGCATTTTTAATGCTGCCATGAGCAACGGCATGTTCCCATCCGCTTGGAAAACTGCCGATGTCATCGGCATTCACAAACCAGGCAAGAAGGCGTCAGAGCCCTCTAGCTACCGCCCCATTAGTCTCCTTAGTTCCCAGGGTAAAATTTACGAGCGACTTCTACTGAATCGCATGTGGGCCCACGTCACGGCCAACAACCTCCTTCCCAACGAGCAGTTCGGCTTCAGAGCCCGACACTCTTGCGTCCAACAAGTACACCGCCTCACGGAGTACATCCTAGAGGGTTTCAACACGAAACCCAAACACTTTGGCAACCCCCAGGGGACCGTAGCGGTCTTCCTGGACGTGGCCAAAGCCTTCGATAAAGTCTGGCATAACGGGTTGATATACAAGTTGTATCAATTCGGTCTGCCAGACCGTCTTGTCCACATCATCCAGGACTTTCTCCGCGACAGAAGCTTCCGCTTCAAACACGAGGGTGAACGTTCACCTCCACACCCCATCAGAGCGGGGGTCCCCCAGGGCTCAGCCCTGTCCCCGCTGCTCTTTTCACTCTACACGAGCGATATCCCCCGCTACCCGGGGGTAGAGCTCTCCCTTTTCGCCGACGACACCGCCCTCTACGCCAGAGGGTGGCACGTGACTCGACAAATAGCTCTCGTCAACCGAGCGCTCCTCTCCTTGGGTAAATGGTTCCGCATGTGGGCCATTACCGTTAATCCAGAGAAAAGTGCAGCCGTGTACTTCACTCCGCGTAAAAAACTCCCGAATAGGTCCCTACGCCTCCATGGCCAGCCCATCTCTTGGGCCTCCTCGACCAAATACCTAGGTGTTACCCTGGATAATAGGCTCAACTTCGAAAAACACATCACCACGGTGCGTAACCGCGCGGCCTTCTTTCTAGGCCGTCTCTCCCCCCTCCTGTGCGCGAGAAGTAAAATGTCCCTTAGAAATAAGGTGACACTTTACAAGACCGTGATCCGCCCCGTCATGACCTACGCCTCTGTTGTCTTCGCACACGCGCCCTCTTATCAACTGGATAAACTCCAAGTCATTCAAAACCGCTTCATCCGTAGAGCGGTAGACGCGCAATGGTATATGCGCAACTCGGACCTCCACTGCGACCTCGAGCTCCCCTCCATCCGTCAATTTATGAAGGATGCCTCGCGTAGGTACTTTGACTCTGCTCCCCACCACCCGAACCCGCTCGTGGTTCAAGCGGCGGACTACTCGACTGACCCGAACGGTCCGCCCCCCTTGCATAGGCGTCCTAGACACTTCTTGGATGATCCGGACGACCCCATTGCAGCCGTAGTATCGGCCGCCCTGGGGTCGCCCGGCCCACCTGACTCGTCTCCTAACACACATTCCGTTTTTGGTACTGGCCCGGGCCACCAGATTCGACATCCATTCCGACGATACAGAATGCGTCCTCGCCGGCGAGGACGTGGTCTCTTACGACCCTTAGGGTCACCCAGTTGATTGATAGGGCCCTAGGTCTTTCCCCGTCTGGGAGGCCAGGGCAATTCGGTCAAATAATCAAACCAGTTGCCTAAATTAGCTAGGTTTAGGGTCCAGGCCTCTCCCCGGGATGCCATGGACACAAGTCGATCTAATGATAGGGCTCTGGCGCGGGCCAGGGCACCTCTCTCCAAAAAGCGTCGTTCAGATGCCAATCAAGTGTAGGGTCCTCGTGAACTCTGGACTCAGAGCTCCAGGACAATCAGGTCAAATAGTCACTCAGATTCATAGGGCTCATTTGTCCTCCCCCTCAGGGAGGTCTGGGCAAATTCGCTCTAAAAAGTTTTAGCTAGGATGCCACCAGTGGCTAGGGCCCTAGGCACTCCCCGTCTGGGTTGCCAGGGCAGTTCGTTAGTCCAACTCTGGGCGACGGCTCAAGCCGAGGTTCGTGCCGTCTGAGGCGCCCTTGTGCTTGTCGCCCCAAAACCAAAACCGCGGCCCAGCGCACTAGCGCTTGCCAAACGTCCGGTCAAGCTGTCCGAGGTCGTGTTCGACCAGCAGCTCAGTCCTTTCTAAAAAAAAAAAAAAAAAAAAAAAAAAAAAAAAAAAAAAAAAAAAAAAAAAAAAAAATACGACCACATTCGCTGACTAACAGCCGATCTTGTAGTACGTTTCGTTTACCCGTACCCGTATAGCTAACAATGCCGCCCAAAGCTAGCGGTAAGGCCGCCAAGAAGTCCGGCAAGGCGCAGAAGAACATCTCTAAGACCGATAAGAGAAAGAAGAAGCACAAGAGGAAGGAGAGCTACGCCATCTACATCTACAAGGTGCTCAAGCAAGTCCACCCCGACACCGGTATCTCGAGCAAGGCCATGTCCATCATGAACTCTTTCGTGAACGACATCTTCGAGCGCATCGCCGCCGAGGCGTCACGTCTCGCACACTACAACAAGCGCTCCACCATCACTTCGAGGGAGGTTCAGACGTCCGTGAGGCTCCTGCTGCCCGGCGAGCTCGCCAAGCACGCCGTCAGCGAGGGTACCAAGGCCGTCACCAAGTACACCAGCTCCAAGTGAGAAGTGTGAAGGAGACGTTACGTCGCGCGCCGTACGTTAGACGGCACGCAACGCACAAAATAAAAGGCCCTTTTCAGGGCCACAAAACTTATCGAACACTGTATAACGCAAGTTATAGTTTCCGTTTGATACAACACTTAATGTCATACAAGAGTCTCATGAATTACTTCATAATATGTAATTAGCTTTTTGATTAGATACGAATAGATAGAAGAACGAAAAGCTCTATAAATAACTCTACCTAAGTGCATGCACTACTCAACACACACGTGTAATTTACTCAAATGTTATTAGCTGGCTGGCTCGTTCGTTACCATACCTTGCCTAAGCTAAGCTAAGACATGGAGAAAAAAAAAAAAAAAAAATTACTATAGTATTAACGGATATAATGGGTAGTAGAGTATGTATGTATTAGGTACAGATTTTGATATTACTACATAAGTTAGTTTTACATATAAATACAGAACAAAATAATTTAATGATAGATGAACATTAAATACGTACATACATATGTTCTACTTACACATAAAATACAATAAATAGAGAGAAAACGGATAACGCCGCGCTACGTGCGAGTGCGAGCGAGAGGTCGTATTGATTGTGTATAAATAAAGGGAGGCGAACAGTGAATTTTTTGAACATTCGTGCATCGTCGTTCGTTCGCGCCGCGCGTCCTATTTCGCGTTTATTTAGTCAGTCAGTCAGTCAGTCGGTTAGTTAGTTTCGTTGTTGTTTGTTCGCAATGGCACGTACCAAGCAGACCGCTCGTAAATCCACCGGTGGTAAGGCGCCGCGCAAGCAGCTCGCCACCAAGGCGGCTCGCAAGAGCGCGCCCGCCACCGGAGGCGTCAAGAAACCCCATCGCTACAGGCCCGGAACCGTAGCTCTACGTGAGATCCGTCGCTACCAGAAGAGCACCGAGCTGTTGATTCGCAAGCTGCCGTTCCAGCGTCTGGTGCGTGAGATCGCGCAAGACTTCAAGACCGACCTGCGTTTCCAGAGCTCCGCCGTGATGGCGCTCCAGGAGGCCAGCGAGGCTTACCTGGTCGGTCTGTTCGAAGACACCAACCTTTGCGCCATTCACGCGAAGCGCGTCACCATTATGCCTAAGGACATACAATTGGCGCGCAGAATCAGGGGTGAGCGCGCCTAAGAAGCGAGCGATCCGTTCTCCATCGCCGTTTAGCGTTACAAAAAAAAAAAAAAAAGGCCCTTTTCAGGGCCACATACATTTCATGATTAGCAAATTATATAATATATCAAGTTTCACATTCTGATACACAACACAACTAAGTCTAAATCATAATAATTTAATAAACACTTAATCTCATTATAATCGGGACTTATTACATGGTTCGTGAAATAGTTTTTTTTTTTTTAATATATATATAATATAAACTATAACTATATACGGTATAGGTTGTCTTGTTAGAAAACAAAGAATATATGTTTACAATACTTAATACATCAATAATGTTGCGGACGCCGAGCCCGACACCTGCACAGGGCGACGAAGGGGCGCGGTGCGGGGCGAGACGGGGGCGGGGACGCGCAGGTGCGCGCCGAGTGCAAGCGCGGTGTCTTAGTGACTAAGTGAAATAGCGTGCCGACCGTATAGATATAAGTGATTTTTGTAAATAAATGTAGTACGCATCTGGAGCTTGAACTGAACACACGTCTTTTGATTTTGCCTGACCATCCCTAAGAACGAGCCAATATACAGTCCACTAAGAAGATAGAAGAACAGAACATTCCTGAACCGTCGAAGTGCCGGATTTGCAGAGAACCACAACATTTCTGGTCCTTCGACGTCGGATCTGAGGAATAACCACAACATTTCTGGTCCTTCGACGTCGGATCTGACGAAGAACCATGGTGGTCACAAGATCGGAAGCGGAAAAACTGAGCGCTGAAGAGCTCTTGCGTATCGAGGAAGAGAGGCAGCGGAGGCAAAGCCGATTCCCGCCGGCATCACCTTCAGCAAGAACGGGAGAGGAGATGCTGGATCAAGGCCCACCGACCCGGCCAAGCGGAGCAACGGCTATCACCATCGCCGCCAGGATGGAGGAGCGACCCAGCTCGCCGCAGCCTTCTAACCACTCGCATCGATCGCGGCGTACGACGAACTCGACGCTGCAAGTGCGATTGGCTGAACTAGAAGCTGCTGAGAAACTCGCCGCCATCAAACACAAGCAACTGGAAATAGAAGCGGATCTCGTCAAGAGGAAACTCGCCGCCCAGATCGCCGCGGCCGAAGCCGAAGACGAAGCGGAGAGAAGCTTGAGAGATCAACCTACTACGAACCCAGAAGAACGACGTCAGCGTATCAACGAGTGGTTACGCGTTACCACCATACGGGGGGAGCAAGAGGAACCATCGCGCCTGAACGAACATCGACCATCGCGTCCAGCAGTGCACGAAGTCCCACAGCGTGAGCGGCGAGAACGATCGATCACTCCCGGTCACACACGCAGCTACGGACCTCAGATCGCGGAAGCATTGGACCGAATGTCGAGACCTCAGCGGCGATATAACTGTGATTTACCTAAGTTTAGTGGCAACCCGTGTGAGTGGATAAGATTCAAGGCAGCAATGAAGGAATCGACAGAACTATTCAGAATCCCGCCCGCCGAGAACGTGTTGCGCCTGCAAGCTGCACTTACCGGAGAAGCACTCGAAGCCGTCGCCTCTCGCCTTATGTCGGACAAGAACCCCGACCAGATCATGAAGGCGCTGGAGCAGAGTTTCGGGTCACCGGAGGTGATAATTGATAAGATAACTGAAGACATCAGAAGAGTGCCGAAACTTGGAACATCGGCGAACGAACTCAACAAATTCGCAGTGAAAGTGGACAACGCCGTGGCCGCGCTTCAGTGCATGGACCGTCGTGGTGTTTTGTTCGACCAGTGCCTTATAAGAGAAATCATGTCGAAGCTCACACCGACACTGCGAAATAAGTGGTACGAGTACGCGCATGTGAACGACGGCACCCGTGAAGCGGACATAGTGATGTTGTCGGAGTTCCTGATGCGAGAGGCCACTATCGCGCTTCGTTACGCCTACGAGCAGCGGGCCGTCGGGACTCCGAAAACAGAAGTGAAGCCGAACGCGAGTGCAGTTCCAAAGAGAAGACCAGCCGTCTACAACACCGAGCAAGAAAACAGTGAACAACTCGACCAGTGTGTGAAGTGCAGTGGACATCATAAGTTACCACAGTGCCCACAATACCGTGCGCTAGTGACCGAGCAGCGGTGGGAGTTTGTGAAAGAAAAAGGACTATGTTTTCGGTGCATTGTGAAAAAACATCGACGAGCTTTCTGCAAGGGAAAACTGTGCGGCGTCAACAAGTGCAGCCGCCCACATCACCCGACGTTGCATCAAGAGGGACCTGCGCCGGCCTCACCCGAACGTGCCGCGCAGTCGAACGAGTCAGCAAAGACAAGTCACGACGGAGTGGTACTGTCTGTAGCCGCATCAAACGCTACAGCCGGCCCGCGAGAAATACTGCTCAAGGTATGTCCCGTCATTGTCTCTGGTCCCAAAGGCGAAGTGGACTCCTACGCGTTGTTGGATGAAGGCGCTACTATAACTCTGATCGACCACGAGTTAGCTGCGAGCATCGGCGCCGACGGACCAAATCAACCACTGAAAATGAGCGGAGTCAACATGTCTCAACGAGAGCGAGACAGCAAGCTCGTGACCATTCGCCTCAAGGGAAGAAACGAGACGGAGCAATACACAATCAAGGCCCGGACCGTGCGTGATCTGCGACTCCGAGAACAAACGACGCCGCAGTCACTCCTTCAACATCGACATCTGCGAGATCTGGAACACGAAGTCTGCTACGATCGAGCGCGCCCGCTCATCTTAGTTGGTGCCGACTACTGGGACCTCATCGTGTCCCGAGAGCTACGCATCGGTGCGCCCAACGAACCGGCCGCATCACGGACACAGCTGGGATGGGTGGTGCACGGAACCGCGCCGCGCAGCTTCATATACAAGAACGAGAGTGTGTTACACGTATACGCACCGGACCAGCGTGTACGCGAGAGCGAGACACACGACCAACGGCTTCATGCACTAGTGGAAGACTACTTCAAGATTGAATCCCTGGGCATATCACTCAAACCTCGAGTGAGTGAAGCAGATGAACGAGCACAGGAGATTTTCAAGAACACAATCAAGAAGATCGACGGCGGGTATGAGGTGGGACTACCGTGGCGCAGTGATGACGTCGCCATGCCTGCTAGCTACGGCGCCGCCCTGAACCGTCTGAAGGGGATCGAAAAGAAGATGGACCAAGACCCGAGCTTCGCGGCAGAGTACAGCGCGCAGATCAACAACCTGCTGTCCAAGGGCTACGCGACACCGTGTGACGGCACCGAGACACAGAGCGCCGTCAGCTGGTTCTTGCCTCACTTCGCCGTTAAGAACCCGAACAAGCCCGACAAGCGACGTCTAGTGTTCGACGCTGCGCACCGAAGCAACAACGTCTGTCTTAACGATCGACTTCTGGAAGGCCCCGATCTACTGCTATCGCTGCCGGGAATCATCTTTCGTTTTCGAGAGAAACCTATTGCTGTGACCGCCGATATTCAAGAGATGTTTCTACGAGTCAAGATACGACCCGACGACCAGCCAGCGCAGCAGTTCCTGTGGCGAGGAGACGACCGAACGAGCCCGCCGCGCGAATACAAGATGACGAGCATGATCTTCGGCGCAGCTAGCTCTCCCTTCCTCGCGCACAGTGTCCGGAATTACAACGCAAGTGTGCACGCACGAACACACCCGCGGGCACACGCCGCGATAACGAAGAGTCATTATATGGACGACTACGTCGACAGCTACGACGATGAAGATGAAGCTCGCAACACTATTCGAGAAGTGCAAGACGTACACGCCGCGGCAGGCTTCACGCTACGAGGGTGGAGTTCGAACGCGCCGGCGGTGTTGAGCTGCGTCCCGGACACACTGCGAGCGAACGCGCCTACTCTACTGGGGGGAGCCGCGAGTTACAAAATACTCGGACTCTTCACGAACGCCGAACAGGACGAGCTAGGCTTCAACACGAGCATGCATCGCGTCCCGCAGGAGGTGCGCACTCAAGCCCGCGCGCCGACGAAGCGGGGAACGCGGTTGGACGGCACAATCGTCGTGTCGCAAGTCGCCGGGAAGGCGAAGGTGGCTCCGCGACGAACACAGAGCATCCCTCGACTCGAGCTGCAGGCCGCCGTCATCGGAACGAGACTGGCAGCCATGATCCTGGAAGAACATCGCCTGAAGCCCGCACGAACAATCTACTGGACAGATTCAACGACAGTGCTTCACTGGATACGAAATGACCGAAGACGCTACACGCCTTTCGTCGCTCACCGCCTCGGTGAGATCGCCGAGACATCGGAAAAGGCGCAGTGGAGATGGGTGCCTACAGCGGAGAACGCCGCCGACGATGCGACAAGGTTTTCGAGCACCGACATCGCCTGTGAAAACCGCTGGTTCCGCGGACCGAGTTTTCTACATACGCCCGAGACTCAATGGCCCGCCGAACGCCTTGGGAACGAAACTGAGGAAGAGGTTCTACACACCACCGAGACCGTCGAGGCGAACTACCACTGGCTGCCCGCACCCGATCGTCATTCACGCTACGAGACGCTAGTACGCACGGTTGGACGCGTGCTAGCATTCATCGACATGTGTCGGCGCCGATCTACGCGCCTGGAGCTACGACACATTGAACGAGCAGAGGAACTTATAACGCAACAAGCGTACTGTGCCGCCGGCCACGGGAATCGCGAACGTGTCACAAACGATCTGCGACAGCGATACTGGGTGCTTCATCTGCGGCCTACGGTACGAGCAATCGAACATCGATGCAAGATCTGCCACGTGAGAAAAGCAAGACCGAACGCGCCGACGATCTACCACGGGCTCGTCCGGCGGCCTGCCGACGACCGGACCATGCAGCGAAGCCGACCGACGAACGTGGCGCGCCGGACAGGCGCTCGCCGACATCTTTTGGAAGCGATGGGTACGGGAGTATCTGCCGACGCTCACCGCGAGAGGGGAAGCAGCCGGGAGCAACAAAAGCATCGAGGCCGGAGACGTCGTCGTGGTCGTCGACCGAGCGCTGCCGCGGAACGTGTGGCCGATGGGAATCGTCCAGCGCACTTTCACCGGACCCGATGGCGAAGTACGCATTGCAGACATCCGCACGAAGACTGGAATTTTCCGCCGTCCCTGCTACAAGCTCGCCGTCCTCGAGAGGATTCCAGAGGAGGGCTCCGCGAGCTGCGCCGGGGGGAGGATGTTGCGGACGCCGAGCCCGACACCTGCACAGGGCGACGAAGGGGCGCGGTGCGGGGCGAGACGGGGGCGGGGACGCGCAGGTGCGCGCCGAGTGCAAGCGCGGTGTCTTAGTGACTAAGTGAAATAGCGTGCCGACCGTATAGATATAAGTGATTTTTGTAAATAAATGTAGTACGCATCTGGAGCTTGAACTGAACACACGTCTTTTGATTTTGCCTGACCATCCCTAAGAACGAGCCAATATACAGTCCACTAAGAAGATAGAAGAACAGAACATTCCTGAACCGTCGAAGTGCCGGATTTGCAGAGAACCACAACATTTCTGGTCCTTCGACGTCGGATCTGAGGAATAACCACAACAAATAAGTAACAACAAGTCTTATTATACCTATGTAAGGTTCATACATACATGCTTATTTTAAAACAAACCTAACTCAGGTTCAGTTTTTTTTTTTTATTATAATATATTCGGCTTGCAAACCACTACGATTATTATTATTATTATCATCATCATCGCCTCGCCTCCCCCCCTCTCCCGTACCTTACCTTACCCCGTGTTATTCCGCCAGCCCTCTCTAACAAGCTCCGTCTCATCCACGCGCAATTTTTGTATAAATATAAGCGAAAGCCGCGCCGCTAGGGGATTCTGCTCCGAACTTTCGTTCTGAACAGATGTCCGCTTAGCTCCCTAAGCCGTCCTTTCCCATTGTGTCTGAGCTTGCTCCACTGGGTCTCCTTTGTGTCGAGCGCCGCTCCACTTAGGACGCTTCTTCCGAGAAGTTAAACGGCTACCTGCTAGCCGGCCACCTGCGTGGCAACCCGCATTCCGTACGTGGGGCGACTGTAAAGTTAGTTACGTATATTTATACGTAATTGCATACAGTCGTGCTCACGGGGATCTCGCACATCGTTCACGGGCCGATTGTAAAGTTAGTTGCGTGTTTTATACACATAACTGCATACAGTCGTGCACGCTGCGAGTGCGTGGATTCGCAAACCGCTCTTCTCAGAGCGCTCTAGTTCTTCGAAAGGCGCTCTCGCAAGAGAGCGCTTTTCCGTAGAGGGCACACAAGTCACTTGCCACCTTCAGTGGAGATCGGTGGAAACCTACGGTGCCAACGAAGCCGATCGACGCAGCCCCGGAGCGTCCGCTTTCCTCCCTCAGGGGAACGCGCAATCCGGACGGGCCTGGTACCACCGACCTTGGGGGGTGCTCCTAGTCGACGCCAGGTATCTCCCTCCCACCCTACCCTTACCCTTTTCCTATTCCTCGGGTGTGTGTTTGGCTTGGAGGATCGGGCTTGCCCGGACTCTCTGTCTCTCCCCCGCAGGCAGCTAGGGACTGTAGGTAATCACCCGTCGCACATTAAGATTGGCGACGGTACATCGCTTAGGGCACACCTAGGCACTCACCCTCCTGCCTATACCCGGCAGGGGGACCGCGCTTTATCGTAACCTTTTGGTTGGAGGTATCCCCCTCCAACCTTCACCTCTTTCTTTCTCCGCCAGTTGTCCACCTCCGTCACACGATGGCCGAGGCGTTCAACGCTTTCGTTTCTTCGAGGAAAAACGAACTCCTCGAGCAGTTCTTCCGCTCCCCCGCGGGAGCAAACCTCTCCCCCGCCGACAAGAACGCCCTTTTGGGCATCCCGCCACCCCCACCCGCTCCTACACCGTCGACCTCCTTCCGCCCGGCGACCAAGCCCTCTAAGCTGGTCGCCATGTCCCAGCGCAAATCGCGCCAAAACCGCTCCAAATCTCCTTATCCTACCAGGGACAGATCCCCAGTATCTGCCCTCACTCCGGCCTTTGCACGCTCGCGCTCACCATCGGCATCGGGCCACACGCGCCAGCGCTCCCCACTCCCTTCCTCTTCCATACCCGATTCTCCCATGTCCCCCGCACCTGCCGACCAGGCAGGCGTTCCACTATCCATGGATGACGACGGCTTCATCGTCGTCACCCGCAAACGCCCGGCGGCTTCCGAGCCTCCCAAACCTCCCGCCAAGACCGCTTGCCCCGAGGCAGGCACCGACGCCCTCTCATCACGTACCATCCCTGGTACCAAGCCTCCCCCACCAATCTTTGTCAAAGACAAGGAAAGGTGGAACGCCCTTGCCAAGTCTTTCGCAGACAGAGGCATTGACTTCTCAGCCCGCAGCACCCAGCAGGGTATTAAGGTGGTCATCAAGTCCACCGATGGCTACCGCGCCATCACTCAATACCTCCGCGACCGGGGCGTGGGCTTCCACACCTTCGCCTTGGAAGAGGAGAAACTACTCCGCGTAGTAATACGCAACGTCCCCAAGGAGATCCCCGCGACTGAGGTCAAGGAGGATCTCCTCCGTCAAAACCTCCCCGTTCTAGAAGTCCACCGCCTCACCGGCGGCAGGACCAAAACCCCATTTGACCTCGTCCTTGTGGTGCTCGAACGGACCCCCGCTGGCAAAGCCATCTTCCAAGTGAAGACGGTCTGCGCCCTGTCGGGAGTCTCGGTCGAGACTCCGCACAAGAGGACAGGACCTTCGCAGTGTCACCGCTGCCAGTGTTACGGGCACGCAGCCCGTCACTGCAACTCCCGTCCCCGTTGCGTCAAGTGCACGGGTGACCACGGGACCGCCGACTGCACTAGGCAGAAGGACGATCCCACCCCGCCCTCCTGCACCCTGTGCGGAACCGTCGGGCATACCGCGAACTATCGCGGCTGCCCCAAGGCCCCCCGCTTCCCGAAACCCTCCGCCTCCAGGCCCTCCGGCCAAGTCTCCAACCCAAAACCTAAGCCAGCTAAGGCCAAACCCTCCGGGGCTAGGTCGAAGCCGGCAACTGCCCTACCATCCTTGATCCCGCAACCGCCCGTCCTACCCACACCTGCCTCACAGCCGACCGCTCCCTCAACCCGCCCGACCTCGTATGCCACGGCTACATCCCAGCCGCGTCATATCGCGTCCCCTCCTGCTCCCCGTCAGGTATCCCCTCATCCTTCGCACTTTGCGGACGATGAATGCATAAACGCAGTCCTCGGTATCTCCGCCCAGCTCCCACTGGGCGATTGCATCAATCTAGGTCGTCAGATCCTGAGCAACCGCGAACCGGCGGCGATTTTACGCATTCTTGCGCAAAATCAGGCCACCGTCGCGGCCATCCAGGCCTTCCTCGCCGCAACCCCGACCCGTCATGGATAGTTCAACCAAACGTATTAGGCCCCGATCGATCAAACTGGCATGGTTTAATGCCAACGGACTTCTTAAGGAAACGAGTGACGGAGGAAGCCAAGTGCCACTCATCGAACAATTCCTCCACGACCACCAAATCGACGTCCTACTAGTAAACGAGACCTTCTTAAAACCGGGCAAAAGGGATCCCAGGATCGCCAACTTTTGCCTGTTCCGTAATGATAGGCTCCACTCTGCCAAAGGGGGGACGCTTATCTATTACAGACGATCCCTTCACTGCATTCCTCTCGACACGCCTTCGCTTCGTTATCTCGAAGCTTCCGTATGCCGGATCGCTCTAACTGGCCATCAGCCTATCACACTCGCGGCCTGCTACCACTCTGGTAACAGGCGTTTCGATCAGAATGACTACGAGAAACTATTCGCCTTAGGGACATCCGTCATCCTCGCCGGCGACTTCAACGCCAAGACCCTCGAGTGGGGTTGTAACGAAACGAATAGCCACGGCAGCAAACTATTTAGTTTAGCGGATGACATTAATTTTGATGTCATCTCGCCCTCCACGCACACTTACTTCCCTCCTCAGGTAGGCTACCGCTCCGACGTACTTGACATAGCACTCCTAAAAGGCGTAACACTCCAGTTGCGCTCTTTAGAAGTGCTCCACGAACTTAACTCCGACCACAGACCAGTGCTCATGCATCTAGGCCCCGACCCGACGGACAGACCGACCGCGACTAGGACAGTAGTGAACTGGAACCATCTAGGGACAGCCCTTAATGACATCAGCTCACCCGAACTCGACCCGATACCGGATGATATCCAATCCCCCCAGGACGTCGAAAGATCGATCGACTCCCTCACTAACCACCTCCGCACCGCCATAGGCAAGTCGTCGCGGCAAGTACCAGTCGAAGATTCCCGTCGGCTGGTCTTGCCCGAGGACGCGAGGGAGTTACTGAGAGAGAAACACAGAGCCACTAGGGCATTCGGTAGATGCCCCACCGATGAGAACAGAGCTACCTTGCGGCGTTACGAGCGCCTCGTAAAGGCCCGCATTCAGGAGCTCCGGGATCAAAAGTGGGATGACACACTCGCAGATCTCGCGCCTACGCACCAGGCTTACTGGCAGCTGGCGCGCAACCTAAAGTCAGACAAAACGGTCACCATGCCCCCCCTGAACCGCCCCGGTCAGCCCCCCGCGTTCGACGACGACGAGAAGGCAGAATGCCTAGCAGAGAGTCTCGAGGCTCAATGCGCTCCGTCGCTCAGTTCGGTCCCCGCTTCCCATCTTACTATGGTGGACAGAGAGATCGAACATCGTAGCACCATTCCCCCCTCGATCCCCCTCGACCCTATCACGACTAGGGAAGTTGCGCTTATTATCCACCGCCTCCGCGATAGGAAAGCTCCCGGTGCCGACGGCATCAGTAACAAAGTGCTCAAGCACCTTCCCCCCGCCCTGATCCACCTCCTAGTTAGCATTTTTAATGCTGCCATGAGCAACGGCATGTTCCCATCCGCTTGGAAAACTGCCGATGTCATCGGCATTCACAAACCAGGCAAGAAGGCGTCAGAGCCCTCTAGCTACCGCCCCATTAGTCTCCTTAGTTCCCAGGGTAAAATTTACGAGCGACTTCTACTGAATCGCATGTGGGCCCACGTCACGGCCAACAACCTCCTTCCCAACGAGCAGTTCGGCTTCAGAGCCCGACACTCTTGCGTCCAACAAGTACACCGCCTCACGGAGTACATCCTAGAGGGTTTCAACACGAAACCCAAACACTTTGGCAACCCCCAGGGGACCGTAGCGGTCTTCCTGGACGTGGCCAAAGCCTTCGATAAAGTCTGGCATAACGGGTTGATATACAAGTTGTATCAATTCGGTCTGCCAGACCGTCTTGTCCACATCATCCAGGACTTTCTCCGCGACAGAAGCTTCCGCTTCAAACACGAGGGTGAACGTTCACCTCCACACCCCATCAGAGCGGGGGTCCCCCAGGGCTCAGCCCTGTCCCCGCTGCTCTTTTCACTCTACACGAGCGATATCCCCCGCTACCCGGGGGTAGAGCTCTCCCTTTTCGCCGACGACACCGCCCTCTACGCCAGAGGGTGGCACGTGACTCGACAAATAGCTCTCGTCAACCGAGCGCTCCTCTCCTTGGGTAAATGGTTCCGCATGTGGGCCATTACCGTTAATCCAGAGAAAAGTGCAGCCGTGTACTTCACTCCGCGTAAAAAACTCCCGAATAGGTCCCTACGCCTCCATGGCCAGCCCATCTCTTGGGCCTCCTCGACCAAATACCTAGGTGTTACCCTGGATAATAGGCTCAACTTCGAAAAACACATCACCACGGTGCGTAACCGCGCGGCCTTCTTTCTAGGCCGTCTCTCCCCCCTCCTGTGCGCGAGAAGTAAAATGTCCCTTAGAAATAAGGTGACACTTTACAAGACCGTGATCCGCCCCGTCATGACCTACGCCTCTGTTGTCTTCGCACACGCGCCCTCTTATCAACTGGATAAACTCCAAGTCATTCAAAACCGCTTCATCCGTAGAGCGGTAGACGCGCAATGGTATATGCGCAACTCGGACCTCCACTGCGACCTCGAGCTCCCCTCCATCCGTCAATTTATGAAGGATGCCTCGCGTAGGTACTTTGACTCTGCTCCCCACCACCCGAACCCGCTCGTGGTTCAAGCGGCGGACTACTCGACTGACCCGAACGGTCCGCCCCCCTTGCATAGGCGTCCTAGACACTTCTTGGATGATCCGGACGACCCCATTGCAGCCGTAGTATCGGCCGCCCTGGGGTCGCCCGGCCCACCTGACTCGTCTCCTAACACACATTCCGTTTTTGGTACTGGCCCGGGCCACCAGATTCGACATCCATTCCGACGATACAGAATGCGTCCTCGCCGGCGAGGACGTGGTCTCTTACGACCCTTAGGGTCACCCAGTTGATTGATAGGGCCCTAGGTCTTTCCCCGTCTGGGAGGCCAGGGCAATTCGGTCAAATAATCAAACCAGTTGCCTAAATTAGCTAGGTTTAGGGTCCAGGCCTCTCCCCGGGATGCCATGGACACAAGTCGATCTAATGATAGGGCTCTGGCGCGGGCCAGGGCACCTCTCTCCAAAAAGCGTCGTTCAGATGCCAATCAAGTGTAGGGTCCTCGTGAACTCTGGACTCAGAGCTCCAGGACAATCAGGTCAAATAGTCACTCAGATTCATAGGGCTCATTTGTCCTCCCCCTCAGGGAGGTCTGGGCAAATTCGCTCTAAAAAGTTTTAGCTAGGATGCCACCAGTGGCTAGGGCCCTAGGCACTCCCCGTCTGGGTTGCCAGGGCAGTTCGTTAGTCCAACTCTGGGCGACGGCTCAAGCCGAGGTTCGTGCCGTCTGAGGCGCCCTTGTGCTTGTCGCCCCAAAACCAAAACCGCGGCCCAGCGCACTAGCGCTTGCCAAACGTCCGGTCAAGCTGTCCGAGGTCGTGTTCGACCAGCAGCTCAGTCCTTTCTAAAAAAAAAAAAAAAAAAAAAAAAAAAAAAAAAAAAAAAACGCCGCTAGGGTTACAGTCGTTCGCCGTACGCGTATCGGTTGACAGTATCGTGTTCGTGTGAGTTGTTAGTTAGTTACAGTTTGCAAGATGACCGGCCGCGGCAAGGGAGGAAAAGGTCTTGGGAAAGGTGGCGCCAAGCGTCACAGAAAAGTGCTTCGCGATAACATCCAGGGTATCACGAAGCCCGCCATCCGTCGTCTAGCGCGCAGAGGCGGTGTGAAACGTATCTCCGGTCTGATCTACGAAGAGACCAGAGGTGTGCTGAAGGTGTTCCTGGAGAACGTGATTCGCGACGCGGTCACATACACCGAGCACGCGAAGAGGAAGACCGTCACCGCTATGGACGTGGTCTACGCTCTGAAGCGTCAGGGCCGCACCCTATACGGTTTCGGAGGTTAAGTTATGCCGCTCTACCTGCTGCTGCGTCATTATTTCGTCCGTCGTGTACAAAAAAGGCCCTTTTCAGGGCCACATATGATTCAATATATACTTTTAAATCAAGCTACGAATGTTTCACAATGACGAAACTCAACACAATAAGTCTAATATACGCACACAATATACATATACCAGTAACCTAACCTAACCTAACTAAAGAGAGATAATGATTTCAATGTATTCATTATTATAAATGTAATGTTATGTAGGTACGCCGAATCTTAAGGCACACACGCAAAATTATTTATCTCATCACGGATCGCTCTTGGTGTAGTTTTGGCTAACAGTTATTACTAACAACTTATTCTCAATTTCAATTACCAATACTGCTATATATATATATATATATATATATTTAAATAATATGAGAAAAAGACATGAGCCGTTCGTTAGTTCTACAATACAATAAATTTATTGTAAGAATGAGCGTATGTATGTATTGAGACACCTCTGCGAGACATGCGACTGTATGTATGCATGCGGAAGAAATTATCGCACACCTGTGCGATGTACATAATGTTGTAATACAACATGCAATTTTATTGTAAGTAATCTTACTCGTTAACGAACACACATAATAATTTCTATATCAAAAAATGGAATCGTTTAACTCTTACACTACGGCGTGAGTGCGATTGAACGGAATCTGGTAGAGCTGTTTTACGAGCGGCAAAATATCGACCTTTTAATACGATAAATTGGTTAAAATTTACATTGTTTTATGTGTATATAACGAAAACGATATCCTCGTCGTTTATTTATCTTGTAAAACGAGTGAAATCTGTTGATTTTATAGAGAAATTTCAATTTTAAACACGAGCCGAGCTAGTCGGCGCCGCGAGCGACGCGATTAAATACGTTTAGCTCTCTATCTGATCACTATGGAAGCCATTTGATATGGGGGAAATGTGACCACGTTCAAAATATATCAAAATTAACAATGCGAGATGGTGGTGTAATACTGAAATCATGAAAAAACATTATTTAATCAGATTGATGTTAGTGAAAAGTCACGAGCGTTGTTACGAGAAATCGTATATCGGCTGTGGTGTTCTCTTTACGGTTAAGAATAAAATCAGACCCTGCCAGTTGGCGCGGATTTGTTTGTTTAAATTCACATAAATCCAACGCTGTTAAACCTCAACAGGTCCGTCATCAGTGAGACGAGCGTCGCGTGTGATTTATTTTGTGAAAAACATCAATAAGAAGCAATGGCAGACACCGCAGTAGCAGCAGAAGCTCCCGCACCGGCGACACCCGCGAAGAAACCGAAGGCGTCCGCCGCCGCCGGTGGCGCTAAGAAGCCGAAAGCTAAGCCCACGCACCCGAAGACATCCGAGATGGTGAACAGCGCCATCAAGGAGCTGAAAGAGCGCAGCGGGTCATCGTTGAAGGCGATCAAGAAATACATCGCGGCCCAGTACAAGGTGGACGCTGAAAAATTGGCGCCGTTCATCAGAAAGTATCTGAAGAGCGCAGTCGAGTCCGGAGCGCTGATCCAGACCAAGGGCAAGGGGGCTTCGGGCAGTTTCAAGCTCGAGTCGAAATCCTCCGGTTCGAAGAAACCCGCCGGCGGCGCGAGCAAGGCATCCGGCAAGGCCGAGAAGAAAGAGACTCCCGCCAAGTCGAAGAAGGCCGCCGCCGCCGCAGCTCCCGCCGCCGGCAGGGGCAGGAAGGCAGCCGCCGCCGCGGCCGCCTCGCCCGCCAAGTCGAAGCCCTCGGCCGCGACGAAGGACAAGAAGGCCGCCGCAGCGAAGAAAAAGCCCGCCGCCGCCGCCGCCGCGAAGAAAGCCTCCGCCCCGGCCAAGGGGAAGAGCGCCGCCGCACCGAAAGCGAAGAAGACCGCCAAGCCTCCCACCAAGAAGCCGAAAGCTCCCAAGCCGAAGAGGGCGGCCGCCACCCCGACCAAGAAGGCCGCCGCGAAGAAGGCATCTGCCTCCAAGAAGTAAGTGAGCAGTGCTTGCGGTGTTGTGTTTGTGCTGTCCTGTCAGTCAGCCGATGGATTATGGCTTATCGTGTGAGCCACAGCCACCGACGACGACGACGACCTAGCCAAGCCAACCTGCAACGCTGCTTGCAAGCTTCCGAAGCGTGGGGTCGAACGAAACGTCCCGCAAAAAGCCCTTTTCAGGGCTAACATATCATTCTAAACACAAACGATGTTTAGTTTCTCCAGACGAAACAACACACACTATGTCTATGTCTATGTCTCTCGTCGTAACACTAGAACCACTATCTGCATAGGCAGAGGCAATCAATCGTTCGATTAATTAATTACCAAATAACTACAACATGATATGAAAAATGAATCCTTCCCATCCTCCTCTTCCTTAATTCCGTTTCGCCCGACTGCCCGACTCTACTTATGTACTTACAATTAATTAATTAGGCTCTTTTAACTTCTATCTTTAATCTATCTGCCTGAGTACATACATACTGCACTACTAACAATACTGTATGTAACTGTAAGCAATGAGCGACGACACGCTCCGAGAGAGAGATAGAGAGGCGAAGCTCGGTTTTGTGTATACGGCGCGGTGGAGCGGGGCGCTCCTATAAATATACAAAAATCTGGTGCGTTGAGAATAGTCTGCGCTCAGCTAACATTACGTACGGTCAACACCGGTGCGTGTTATTATTATCGAATCATATTAATCTTTTGTTGTAATCGACAATGTCGGGACGTGGTAAAGGTGGTAAAGTGAAGGGAAAGGCAAAGTCCCGTTCTAATCGTGCCGGACTCCAGTTCCCCGTCGGTCGTATCCATCGACTTTTGCGCAACGGCAACTATGCGGAGCGCGTCGGTGCCGGTGCGCCCGTGTACCTGGCCGCCGTGATGGAATACCTAGCGGCTGAGGTTCTCGAGTTGGCCGGTAACGCGGCGAGGGACAACAAGAAGACCAGGATCATCCCGCGTCATTTGCAACTGGCGATCAGGAACGACGAGGAGTTGAACAAGCTACTCTCGGGCGTCACGATCGCACAGGGTGGTGTGCTGCCCAACATCCAGGCCGTGCTCCTGCCCAAGAAGACCGAGAAGAAGGCGTAAAGTGCCTCCTCCTCCTCCTCCTCGTCACCCACCTGCGTGTGTATCCGCGCATCAAACGGCCCTTTTCAGGGCCACAATATATTTCATTTGTGTTTCACTAACGCGCTACTAGAGATAATCTAGTTGTGAACGAACATATTGTTTCACCACAAGAAACCATCACTAAAGTCTTTTAAACGTCTATAAATAACTTAGTAGGAAAGCAAGCAAGCAAGCAAGCATGTTATAGTTTTAACTAGTAGCTGTATATCGATAGAAAGAAAGAAGAAGATATATGGGTAAACTTAAGAAATATCTTATATATATTACCATCATCATAATCAAACAAGAGAGAAAAAGAACAACATTACAATATATATCAGTGAAGAAAAAAAAAAAAAAACTACATAGTAAACATCTAAATATAAGTAGTAGCATTTTTTTTTTTTTTCCTGACGTTCATTCCTTCGCTCTCTCTCCCTGCCCCGCGACCCTCCCCTTGGTTGAGAGACGGAGAGGGGAGACGTCGAGTGTTGCCGTCTCTTTCTGTCGGTACGCGTCATTGGAGGACGCCAGAGGGGAGTGCTCGCGTCGAGGTGGTAGAGCCCCGATCGGTGTCTTGAATAAAAGCGGAAATACGAAAAAATACGACCACATTCGCTGACTAACAGCCGATCTTGTAGTACGTTTCGTTTACCCGTACCCGTATAGCTAACAATGCCGCCCAAAGCTAGCGGTAAGGCCGCCAAGAAGTCCGGCAAGGCGCAGAAGAACATCTCTAAGACCGATAAGAGAAAGAAGAAGCACAAGAGGAAGGAGAGCTACGCCATCTACATCTACAAGGTGCTCAAGCAAGTCCACCCCGACACCGGTATCTCGAGCAAGGCCATGTCCATCATGAACTCTTTCGTGAACGACATCTTCGAGCGCATCGCCGCCGAGGCGTCACGTCTCGCACACTACAACAAGCGCTCCACCATCACTTCGAGGGAGGTTCAGACGTCCGTGAGGCTCCTGCTGCCCGGCGAGCTCGCCAAGCACGCCGTCAGCGAGGGTACCAAGGCCGTCACCAAGTACACCAGCTCCAAGTGAGAAGTGTGAAGGAGACGTTACGTCGCGCGCCGTACGTTAGACGGCACGCAACGCACAAAATAAAAGGCCCTTTTCAGGGCCACAAAACTTATCGAACACTGTATAACGCAAGTTATAGTTTCCGTTTGATACAACACTTAATGTCATACAAGAGTCTCATGAATTACTTCATAATATGTAATTAGCTTTTTGATTAGATACGAATAGATAGAAGAACGAAAAGCTCTATAAATAACTCTACCTAAGTGCATGCACTACTCAACACACACGTGTAATTTACTCAAATGTTATTAGCTGGCTGGCTCGTTCGTTACCATACCTTGCCTAAGCTAAGCTAAGACATGGAGAAAAAAAAAAAAAAAAAATTACTATAGTATTAACGGATATAATGGGTAGTAGAGTATGTATGTATTAGGTACAGATTTTGATATTACTACATAAGTTAGTTTTACATATAAATACAGAACAAAATAATTTAATGATAGATGAACATTAAATACGTACATACATATGTTCTACTTACACATAAAATACAATAAATAGAGAGAAAACGGATAACGCCGCGCTACGTGCGAGTGCGAGCGAGAGGTCGTATTGATTGTGTATAAATAAAGGGAGGCGAACAGTGAATTTTTTGAACATTCGTGCATCGTCGTTCGTTCGCGCCGCGCGTCCTATTTCGCGTTTATTTAGTCAGTCAGTCAGTCAGTCGGTTAGTTAGTTTCGTTGTTGTTTGTTCGCAATGGCACGTACCAAGCAGACCGCTCGTAAATCCACCGGTGGTAAGGCGCCGCGCAAGCAGCTCGCCACCAAGGCGGCTCGCAAGAGCGCGCCCGCCACCGGAGGCGTCAAGAAACCCCATCGCTACAGGCCCGGAACCGTAGCTCTACGTGAGATCCGTCGCTACCAGAAGAGCACCGAGCTGTTGATTCGCAAGCTGCCGTTCCAGCGTCTGGTGCGTGAGATCGCGCAAGACTTCAAGACCGACCTGCGTTTCCAGAGCTCCGCCGTGATGGCGCTCCAGGAGGCCAGCGAGGCTTACCTGGTCGGTCTGTTCGAAGACACCAACCTTTGCGCCATTCACGCGAAGCGCGTCACCATTATGCCTAAGGACATACAATTGGCGCGCAGAATCAGGGGTGAGCGCGCCTAAGAAGCGAGCGATCCGTTCTCCATCGCCGTTTAGCGTTACAAAAAAAAAAAAAAAAGGCCCTTTTCAGGGCCACATACATTTCATGATTAGCAAATTATATAATATATCAAGTTTCACATTCTGATACACAACACAACTAAGTCTAAATCATAATAATTTAATAAACACTTAATCTCATTATAATCGGGACTTATTACATGGTTCGTGAAATAGTTTTTTTTTTTTTAATATATATATAATATAAACTATAACTATATACGGTATAGGTTGTCTTGTTAGAAAACAAAGAATATATGTTTACAATACTTAATACATCAATAAGTAACAACAAGTCTTATTATACCTATGTAAGGTTCATACATACATGCTTATTTTAAAACAAACCTAACTCAGGTTCAGTTTTTTTTTTTTATTATAATATATTCGGCTTGCAAACCACTACGATTATTATTATTATTATCATCATCATCGCCTCGCCTCCCCCCCTCTCCCGTACCTTACCTTACCCCGTGTTATTCCGCCAGCCCTCTCTAACAAGCTCCGTCTCATCCACGCGCAATTTTTGTATAAATATAAGCGAAAGCCGCGCCGCTAGGGTTACAGTCGTTCGCCGTACGCGTATCGGTTGACAGTATCGTGTTCGTGTGAGTTGTTAGTTAGTTACAGTTTGCAAGATGACCGGCCGCGGCAAGGGAGGAAAAGGTCTTGGGAAAGGTGGCGCCAAGCGTCACAGAAAAGTGCTTCGCGATAACATCCAGGGTATCACGAAGCCCGCCATCCGTCGTCTAGCGCGCAGAGGCGGTGTGAAACGTATCTCCGGTCTGATCTACGAAGAGACCAGAGGTGTGCTGAAGGTGTTCCTGGAGAACGTGATTCGCGACGCGGTCACATACACCGAGCACGCGAAGAGGAAGACCGTCACCGCTATGGACGTGGTCTACGCTCTGAAGCGTCAGGGCCGCACCCTATACGGTTTCGGAGGTTAAGTTATGCCGCTCTACCTGCTGCTGCGTCATTATTTCGTCCGTCGTGTACAAAAAAGGCCCTTTTCAGGGCCACATATGATTCAATATATACTTTTAAATCAAGCTACGAATGTTTCACAATGACGAAACTCAACACAATAAGTCTAATATACGCACACAATATACATATACCAGTAACCTAACCTAACCTAACTAAAGAGAGATAATGATTTCAATGTATTCATTATTATAAATGTAATGTTATGTAGGTACGCCGAATCTTAAGGCACACACGCAAAATTATTTATCTCATCACGGATCGCTCTTGGTGTAGTTTTGGCTAACAGTTATTACTAACAACTTATTCTCAATTTCAATTACCAATACTGCTATATATATATATATATATATATATTTAAATAATATGAGAAAAAGACATGAGCCGTTCGTTAGTTCTACAATACAATAAATTTATTGTAAGAATGAGCGTATGTATGTATTGAGACACCTCTGCGAGACATGCGACTGTATGTATGCATGCGGAAGAAATTATCGCACACCTGTGCGATGTACATAATGTTGTAATACAACATGCAATTTTATTGTAAGTAATCTTACTCGTTAACGAACACACATAATAATTTCTATATCAAAAAATGGAATCGTTTAACTCTTACACTACGGCGTGAGTGCGATTGAACGGAATCTGGTAGAGCTGTTTTACGAGCGGCAAAATATCGACCTTTTAATACGATAAATTGGTTAAAATTTACATTGTTTTATGTGTATATAACGAAAACGATATCCTCGTCGTTTATTTATCTTGTAAAACGAGTGAAATCTGTTGATTTTATAGAGAAATTTCAATTTTAAACACGAGCCGAGCTAGTCGGCGCCGCGAGCGACGCGATTAAATACGTTTAGCTCTCTATCTGATCACTATGGAAGCCATTTGATATGGGGGAAATGTGACCACGTTCAAAATATATCAAAATTAACAATGCGAGATGGTGGTGTAATACTGAAATCATGAAAAAACATTATTTAATCAGATTGATGTTAGTGAAAAGTCACGAGCGTTGTTACGAGAAATCGTATATCGGCTGTGGTGTTCTCTTTACGGTTAAGAATAAAATCAGACCCTGCCAGTTGGCGCGGATTTGTTTGTTTAAATTCACATAAATCCAACGCTGTTAAACCTCAACAGGTCCGTCATCAGTGAGACGAGCGTCGCGTGTGATTTATTTTGTGAAAAACATCAATAAGAAGCAATGGCAGACACCGCAGTAGCAGCAGAAGCTCCCGCACCGGCGACACCCGCGAAGAAACCGAAGGCGTCCGCCGCCGCCGGTGGCGCTAAGAAGCCGAAAGCTAAGCCCACGCACCCGAAGACATCCGAGATGGTGAACAGCGCCATCAAGGAGCTGAAAGAGCGCAGCGGGTCATCGTTGAAGGCGATCAAGAAATACATCGCGGCCCAGTACAAGGTGGACGCTGAAAAATTGGCGCCGTTCATCAGAAAGTATCTGAAGAGCGCAGTCGAGTCCGGAGCGCTGATCCAGACCAAGGGCAAGGGGGCTTCGGGCAGTTTCAAGCTCGAGTCGAAATCCTCCGGTTCGAAGAAACCCGCCGGCGGCGCGAGCAAGGCATCCGGCAAGGCCGAGAAGAAAGAGACTCCCGCCAAGTCGAAGAAGGCCGCCGCCGCCGCAGCTCCCGCCGCCGGCAGGGGCAGGAAGGCAGCCGCCGCCGCGGCCGCCTCGCCCGCCAAGTCGAAGCCCTCGGCCGCGACGAAGGACAAGAAGGCCGCCGCAGCGAAGAAAAAGCCCGCCGCCGCCGCCGCCGCGAAGAAAGCCTCCGCCCCGGCCAAGGGGAAGAGCGCCGCCGCACCGAAAGCGAAGAAGACCGCCAAGCCTCCCACCAAGAAGCCGAAAGCTCCCAAGCCGAAGAGGGCGGCCGCCACCCCGACCAAGAAGGCCGCCGCGAAGAAGGCATCTGCCTCCAAGAAGTAAGTGAGCAGTGCTTGCGGTGTTGTGTTTGTGCTGTCCTGTCAGTCAGCCGATGGATTATGGCTTATCGTGTGAGCCACAGCCACCGACGACGACGACGACCTAGCCAAGCCAACCTGCAACGCTGCTTGCAAGCTTCCGAAGCGTGGGGTCGAACGAAACGTCCCGCAAAAAGCCCTTTTCAGGGCTAACATATCATTCTAAACACAAACGATGTTTAGTTTCTCCAGACGAAACAACACACACTATGTCTATGTCTATGTCTCTCGTCGTAACACTAGAACCACTATCTGCATAGGCAGAGGCAATCAATCGTTCGATTAATTAATTACCAAATAACTACAACATGATATGAAAAATGAATCCTTCCCATCCTCCTCTTCCTTAATTCCGTTTCGCCCGACTGCCCGACTCTACTTATGTACTTACAATTAATTAATTAGGCTCTTTTAACTTCTATCTTTAATCTATCTGCCTGAGTACATACATACTGCACTACTAACAATACTGTATGTAACTGTAAGCAATGAGCGACGACACGCTCCGAGAGAGAGATAGAGAGGCGAAGCTCGGTTTTGTGTATACGGCGCGGTGGAGCGGGGCGCTCCTATAAATATACAAAAATCTGGTGCGTTGAGAATAGTCTGCGCTCAGCTAACATTACGTACGGTCAACACCGGTGCGTGTTATTATTATCGAATCATATTAATCTTTTGTTGTAATCGACAATGTCGGGACGTGGTAAAGGTGGTAAAGTGAAGGGAAAGGCAAAGTCCCGTTCTAATCGTGCCGGACTCCAGTTCCCCGTCGGTCGTATCCATCGACTTTTGCGCAACGGCAACTATGCGGAGCGCGTCGGTGCCGGTGCGCCCGTGTACCTGGCCGCCGTGATGGAATACCTAGCGGCTGAGGTTCTCGAGTTGGCCGGTAACGCGGCGAGGGACAACAAGAAGACCAGGATCATCCCGCGTCATTTGCAACTGGCGATCAGGAACGACGAGGAGTTGAACAAGCTACTCTCGGGCGTCACGATCGCACAGGGTGGTGTGCTGCCCAACATCCAGGCCGTGCTCCTGCCCAAGAAGACCGAGAAGAAGGCGTAAAGTGCCTCCTCCTCCTCCTCCTCGTCACCCACCTGCGTGTGTATCCGCGCATCAAACGGCCCTTTTCAGGGCCACAATATATTTCATTTGTGTTTCACTAACGCGCTACTAGAGATAATCTAGTTGTGAACGAACATATTGTTTCACCACAAGAAACCATCACTAAAGTCTTTTAAACGTCTATAAATAACTTAGTAGGAAAGCAAGCAAGCAAGCAAGCATGTTATAGTTTTAACTAGTAGCTGTATATCGATAGAAAGAAAGAAGAAGATATATGGGTAAACTTAAGAAATATCTTATATATATTACCATCATCATAATCAAACAAGAGAGAAAAAGAACAACATTACAATATATATCAGTGAAGAAAAAAAAAAAAAAACTACATAGTAAACATCTAAATATAAGTAGTAGCATTTTTTTTTTTTTTCCTGACGTTCATTCCTTCGCTCTCTCTCCCTGCCCCGCGACCCTCCCCTTGGTTGAGAGACGGAGAGGGGAGACGTCGAGTGTTGCCGTCTCTTTCTGTCGGTACGCGTCATTGGAGGACGCCAGAGGGGAGTGCTCGCGTCGAGGTGGTAGAGCCCCGATCGGTGTCTTGAATAAAAGCGGAAATACGAAAAAATACGACCACATTCTGCTCTGAACTTTCGTTCTGAACAGATGTCCGCTTAGCTCCCTAAGCAATCCTTCCCATTGTGTCTGAGCTTGCTCCACTGGGTCTCCTTTGTGTCGAGCGCCGCTCCACTTAGGTCGCTTCTTCCGAGAAGTCAAACGGCTACCTGCTAGCCGGCCACCTGCGTGGCAACCCGCATTCCGTACGTGGGACGACTGTAAAGTTAGTTACGTATATTTTATACGTAATTGCATACAGTCGTGCACGCTGCGAGTGCGTGGATTCGCAAAACCGCTCTTCTCAGAGCGCTCTAGTTCTTCGAAAGGCGTTCTCGCAAGAGAGCGCTTTTCCGTAGAGGGCACACAAGTCACTTGCCACCTTCAGTGGAGATCGGTGGAAACCTACGGTGCCAACGAAGCCGATCGACGCAGCCCCGGAGCGTCCGCTTTCCTCCCTCAGGGGAACGCGCAATCCGGACGGGCCTGGTACCACCGACCTTGGGGGGTGCTCCTAGTCGACGCCAGGTATCTCCTTCCCACCCTACCCTTACCCTTTTCCTATTCCTCGGGTGTGTGTTTGGCTTGGAGGATCGGGCTTGCCCGGACTCTCTGTCTCTCCCCCGCAGGCAGCTAGGGACTGTAGGTACTCACCCGTCGCACATTAAGATTGGCGACGGTACATCGCTTAGGGCACACCTAGGCACTCACCCTCCTGCCTATACCCGGCAGGGGGACCGCGCTTTTTCGTTATCTTTTGGTTGGAGGTGTCCCCCTCCAACCATCGACTCTTTCTCCGCCAGTTGTCCGCCTCCGTCACACGATGGCCGAGGCGTTCAACGCCTTTATCTCCGCTAAGATCGCCGCGACGAAGGGAGAACTGCTCGAGCAGTTCCTAAGCACCCCCGTGGGTGCAAACCTCTCCCCCGCCGACAGGAACGCCCTTTTGGGCATCCCGCCACCTCCACCCGCTCCTACACCGTCGACTTCCTTCCGCCCGGCGACCAAGCCCTCTAAGCTGGTCGCCATGTCCCAGCGCAAACCGCGCAAAAACCGCTCCAAATCCCCCTACCCTACAAGGGACAGATCCCCGGTATCTGCCCTCACTCCGGCCTTTGCACGCTCGCGCTCGCCATCGACATCGGGCCACACGCGCCAGCGTTCCCCACTCCCTTCCTCTTCCATACCCGACTCTCCCATGTCCCCCGCACCTGCCGACCAGGCAGGCGTCCCACTATCCATGGATGACGACGGCTTCATCGTCGTCACCCGCAAACGCCCGGCGGCTTCCGAGCCTCCTAAACCTCCCGCCAAGACCGCTTGCCCCGAGGCAGGCACCGACGCCCTCTCGTCACGTACCATCCCTGGTACCAAGCCTCCCCCACCAATCTTTGTCAAAGACAAGGAAAAGTGGAACGCCCTTGCCAAGTCTTTCGCAGACAGAGGCATTGACTTCTCCGCCCGCAGCACCCAGCAGGGTATTAAGGTGGTCATCAAGTCCACCGACGGCTACCGAGCCATCACACAATACCTCCGCGACCGGGGCGTGGGTTTCCACACCTTCGCCTTGGAAGAGGAGAAATTGCTCCGCGTTGTAATACGCAATGTCCCCAAGGAGATCCCCGCGACTGAGGTCAAGGAGGATCTCCTCCGTCAAAACCTCCCCGTTCTCGAAGTCCACCGCCTCACCGGCGGCAGGACCAAAACCCCATTCGACCTCGTCCTTGTGGTGCTCGAACGGACCCCCGCTGGCAAAGCCATCTTCCAAGTGAAGACGGTCTGCGCCCTGTCGGGAGTCACGGTCGAGACTCCGCACAAGAGGACTGGACCTTCGCAGTGTCACCGCTGCCAGTGCTACGGGCACGCGGCCCGTCACTGCAACTCCCGTCCCCGTTGCGTCAAGTGCACGGGTGACCATGGGACCGCCGACTGCACTAGGCAGAAGGACGATCCCACCCCGCCCTCCTGCACCCTGTGCGGAACCGTCGGGCATACCGCGAACTATCGCGGCTGCCCCAAGGCCCCCCGTTTCCCGAAACCCTCCGCCTCCAGGCCCTCCGGCCAAGTCTCCCACCCAAAACCTAAGCCAGCTAAGGCCAAACCCTCCGGGGCTAGGTCGAAGCCGGCAACTGCCCTACCATCCTTGATCCCGCAACCGCCCGTCCTACCCACACCTGCCTCACAGCCGACCGCTCCCTCAACCCGCCCGACCTCGTATGCCACGGCTACATCCCAGCCGCGTCATATCGCTTCCCCTCCTGCTCCCCGTCAGGTATCACTTCATCCTTCGCACTTTGCGGACGATGAATGCATTAACGCAGTCCTCGGTATCTCCGCCCAGCTCCCACTGGGCGATTGCATCAATCTAGGTCGTCAGATCCTGAGCAACCGCGAACCGGCGGCGATTTTACGCATTCTTGCGCAAAATCAGGCCACCGTCGCGGCCATCCAGGCCTTCCTCGCCGCGACCCCGACCCGTCATGGATAATTCAACCAAACGTATTAGGCCCCGATCGATCAAACTGGCATGGTTTAATGCCAACGGACTTCTTAAGGAAACGAGTGACGGAGGAAGCCAAGTGCCACTCATCGAACAATTCCTCCACGACCACCAAATCGACGTCCTACTAGTAAACGAGACCTTCTTAAAACCGGGCAAAAGGGATCCCAGGATCGCCAACTTTTGCGATCAGGTAGGCTACCGCTCCGACGTACTTGACATAGCACTCCTAAAAGGCGTAACACTCCAGTTGCGCTCTTTAGAAGTGCTCCACGAACTTAACTCCGACCACAGACCAGTGCTCATGCATCTAGGCCCCGACCCGACGGACAGACCGACCGCGACTAGGACAGTAGTGAACTGGAACCATCTAGGGACAGCCCTTAATGACATCAGCTCACCCGAACTCGACCCGATACCGGATGATATCCAATCCCCCCAGGACGTCGAAAGATCGATCGACTCCCTCACTAACCACCTCCGCACCGCCATAGGCAAGTCGTCGCGGCAAGTACCAGTCGAAGATTCCCGTCGGCTGGTCTTGCCCGAGGACGCGAGGGAGTTACTGAGAGAGAAACACAGAGCCACTAGGGCATTCGGTAGATGCCCCACCGATGAGAACAGAGCTACCTTGCGGCGTTACGAGCGCCTCGTAAAGGCCCGCATTCAGGAGCTCCGGGATCAAAAGTGGGATGACACACTCGCAGATCTCGCGCCTACGCACCAGGCTTACTGGCAGCTGGCGCGCAACCTAAAGTCAGACAAAACGGTCACCATGCCCCCCCTGAACCGCCCCGGTCAGCCCCCCGCGTTCGATGACGACGAGAAGGCAGAATGCCTAGCAGAGAGTCTCGAGGCTCAATGCGCTCCGTCGCTCAGTTCGGTCCCCGCTTCCCATCTTACTATGGTGGACAGAGAGATCGAACATCGTAGCACCATTCCCCCCTCGATCCCCCTCGACCCTATCACGACTAGGGAAGTTGCGCTTATTATCCACCGCCTCCGCGATAGGAAAGCTCCCGGTGCCGACGGCATCAGTAACAAAGTGCTCAAGCACCTTCCCCCCGCCTTGATCCACCTCCTAGTTAGCATTTTTAATGCTGCCATGAGCAACGGCATGTTCCCATCCGCTTGGAAATCTGCCGATGTCATCGGCATCCACAAACCGGGCAAGAAGGCGTCAGAGCCCTCTAGCTACCGCCCCATTAGTCTCCTTAGTTCCCAGGGTAAAATTTACGAGCGACTTCTACTGAATCGCATGTGGGCCCACGTCACGGCCAACAACCTCCTTCCCAACGAGCAGTTCGGCTTCAGAGCCCGACACTCTTGCGTCCAACAAGTACACCGCCTCACGGAGTACATCCTAGAGGGTTTCAACACGAAACCCAAACACTTTGGCAACCCCCAGGGGACCGTAGCGGTCTTCCTGGACGTGGCCAAAGCCTTCGATAAAGTCTGGCATAACGGGTTGATATACAAGTTGTATCAATTCGGTCTGCCAGACCGTCTTGTCCACATCATCCAGGACTTTCTCCGCGACAGAAGCTTCCGCTTCAAACACGAGGGTGAACGTTCACCTCCACACCCCATCAGAGCGGGGGTCCCCCAGGGCTCAGCCCTGTCCCCGCTGCTCTTCTCACTCTACACGAGCGATATCCCCCGCTACCCGGGGGTAGAGCTCTCCCTTTTCGCCGACGACACCGCCCTCTACGCCAGAGGGTGGCACGTGACTCGACAAATAGCTCTCGTCAACCGAGCGCTCCTCTCCTTGGGTAAATGGTTCCGCATGTGGGCCATTACCGTTAATCCAGAGAAAAGTGCAGCCGTGTACTTCACTCCGCGTAAAAAACTCCCGAATAGGTCCCTACGCCTCCATGGCCAGCCCATCTCTTGGGCCTCCTCGACCAAATACCTAGGTGTTACCCTGGATAATAGGCTCAACTTCGAAAAACACATCACCACGGTGCGTAACCGCGCGGCCTTCTTTCTAGGCCGTCTCTCCCCCCTCCTGTGCGCGAGAAGTAAAATGTCCCTTAGAAATAAGGTGACACTTTACAAGACCGTGATCCGCCCCGTCATGACCTACGCCTCTGTTGTCTTCGCACACGCGCCCTCTTATCAACTGGATAAACTCCAAGTCATTCAAAACCGCTTCATCCGTAGAGCGGTAGACGCGCAATGGTATATGCGCAACTCGGACCTCCACTGCGACCTCGAGCTCCCCTCCATCCGTCAATTTATGAAGGATGCCTCGCGTAGGTACTTCGACTCTGCTCCCCACCACCCGAACCCGCTCGTGGTTCAAGCGGCGGACTATTCGACTGACCCGAACGGTCCGCCCCCCTTGCATAGGCGTCCTAGACACTTCTTGGATGATCCGGACGACCCCATTGCAGCCGTAGTATCGGCCGCCCTGGGGTCGCCCGGCCCACCTGACTCGTCTCCTAACACACATTCCGTTTTTGGTACTGGTCCGGGCCACCAGATTCGACATCCATTCCGACGATACAGAATGCGTCCTCGCCGGCGAGGACGTGGTCTCTTACGACCCTTAGGGTCACCCAGTTGATTGATAGGGCCCTAGGTCTTTCCCCGTCTGGGAGGCCAGGGCAATTCGGTCAAATAATCAAACCAGTTGCCTAAATTAGCTAGGTTTAGGGTCCAGGCCTCTCCCCGGGATGCCATGGACACAAGTCGATCTAATGATAGGGCTCTGGCGCGGGCCAGGGCACCTCTCTCCAAAAAGCGTCGTTCAGATGCCAATCAAGTGTAGGGTCCTCGTGAACTCTGGACTCAGAGCTCCAGGACAATCAGGTCAAATAATCACTCAGATTCATAGGGCTCATTTGTCCTTCCCCTCAGGGAGGTCTGGGCAAATTCGCTCTAAAAAGTTTTAGCTAGGATGCCACCAGTGGCTAGGGCCCTAGGCACTCCCCGTCTGGGTTGCCAGGGCAGTTCGTTAGTCCAACTCTGGGCGACGGCTCAAGCCGAGGTTCGTGCCGTCTGAGGCGCCCTTGTGCTTGTCGCCCCAAAACCAAAACCGCGGCCCAGCGCACTAGCGCTTGCCAAACGTCCGGTCAAGCTGTCCGAGGTCGTGTTCGACCAGCAGCTCAGTCCTTTCTAAAAAAAAAAAAAAAAAAAAAAAAAAAAATACGACCACATTCGCTGACTAACAGCCGATCTTGTAGTACGTTTCGTTTACCCGTACCCGTATAGCTAACAATGCCGCCCAAAGCTAGCGGTAAGGCCGCCAAGAAGTCCGGCAAGGCGCAGAAGAACATCTCTAAGACCGATAAGAGAAAGAAGAAGCACAAGAGGAAGGAGAGCTACGCCATCTACATCTACAAGGTGCTCAAGCAAGTCCACCCCGACACCGGTATCTCGAGCAAGGCCATGTCCATCATGAACTCTTTCGTGAACGACATCTTCGAGCGCATCGCCGCCGAGGCGTCACGTCTCGCACACTACAACAAGCGCTCCACCATCACTTCGAGGGAGGTTCAGACGTCCGTGAGGCTCCTGCTGCCCGGCGAGCTCGCCAAGCACGCCGTCAGCGAGGGTACCAAGGCCGTCACCAAGTACACCAGCTCCAAGTGAGAAGTGTGAAGGAGACGTTACGTCGCGCGCCGTACGTTAGACGGCACGCAACGCACAAAATAAAAGGCCCTTTTCAGGGCCACAAAACTTATCGAACACTGTATAACGCAAGTTATAGTTTCCGTTTGATACAACACTTAATGTCATACAAGAGTCTCATGAATTACTTCATAATATGTAATTAGCTTTTTGATTAGATACGAATAGATAGAAGAACGAAAAGCTCTATAAATAACTCTACCTAAGTGCATGCACTACTCAACACACACGTGTAATTTACTCAAATGTTATTAGCTGGCTGGCTCGTTCGTTACCATACCTTGCCTAAGCTAAGCTAAGACATGGAGAAAAAAAAAAAAAAAAAATTACTATAGTATTAACGGATATAATGGGTAGTAGAGTATGTATGTATTAGGTACAGATTTTGATATTACTACATAAGTTAGTTTTACATATAAATACAGAACAAAATAATTTAATGATAGATGAACATTAAATACGTACATACATATGTTCTACTTACACATAAAATACAATAAATAGAGAGAAAACGGATAACGCCGCGCTACGTGCGAGTGCGAGCGAGAGGTCGTATTGATTGTGTATAAATAAAGGGAGGCGAACAGTGAATTTTTTGAACATTCGTGCATCGTCGTTCGTTCGCGCCGCGCGTCCTATTTCGCGTTTATTTAGTCAGTCAGTCAGTCAGTCGGTTAGTTAGTTTCGTTGTTGTTTGTTCGCAATGGCACGTACCAAGCAGACCGCTCGTAAATCCACCGGTGGTAAGGCGCCGCGCAAGCAGCTCGCCACCAAGGCGGCTCGCAAGAGCGCGCCCGCCACCGGAGGCGTCAAGAAACCCCATCGCTACAGGCCCGGAACCGTAGCTCTACGTGAGATCCGTCGCTACCAGAAGAGCACCGAGCTGTTGATTCGCAAGCTGCCGTTCCAGCGTCTGGTGCGTGAGATCGCGCAAGACTTCAAGACCGACCTGCGTTTCCAGAGCTCCGCCGTGATGGCGCTCCAGGAGGCCAGCGAGGCTTACCTGGTCGGTCTGTTCGAAGACACCAACCTTTGCGCCATTCACGCGAAGCGCGTCACCATTATGCCTAAGGACATACAATTGGCGCGCAGAATCAGGGGTGAGCGCGCCTAAGAAGCGAGCGATCCGTTCTCCATCGCCGTTTAGCGTTACAAAAAAAAAAAAAAAAGGCCCTTTTCAGGGCCACATACATTTCATGATTAGCAAATTATATAATATATCAAGTTTCACATTCTGATACACAACACAACTAAGTCTAAATCATAATAATTTAATAAACACTTAATCTCATTATAATCGGGACTTATTACATGGTTCGTGAAATAGTTTTTTTTTTTTTAATATATATATAATATAAACTATAACTATATACGGTATAGGTTGTCTTGTTAGAAAACAAAGAATATATGTTTACAATACTTAATACATCAATAAGTAACAACAAGTCTTATTATACCTATGTAAGGTTCATACATACATGCTTATTTTAAAACAAACCTAACTCAGGTTCAGTTTTTTTTTTTTATTATAATATATTCGGCTTGCAAACCACTACGATTATTATTATTATTATCATCATCATCGCCTCGCCTCCCCCCCTCTCCCGTACCTTACCTTACCCCGTGTTATTCCGCCAGCCCTCTCTAACAAGCTCCGTCTCATCCACGCGCAATTTTTGTATAAATATAAGCGAAAGCCGCGCCGCTAGGGTTACAGTCGTTCGCCGTACGCGTATCGGTTGACAGTATCGTGTTCGTGTGAGTTGTTAGTTAGTTACAGTTTGCAAGATGACCGGCCGCGGCAAGGGAGGAAAAGGTCTTGGGAAAGGTGGCGCCAAGCGTCACAGAAAAGTGCTTCGCGATAACATCCAGGGTATCACGAAGCCCGCCATCCGTCGTCTAGCGCGCAGAGGCGGTGTGAAACGTATCTCCGGTCTGATCTACGAAGAGACCAGAGGTGTGCTGAAGGTGTTCCTGGAGAACGTGATTCGCGACGCGGTCACATACACCGAGCACGCGAAGAGGAAGACCGTCACCGCTATGGACGTGGTCTACGCTCTGAAGCGTCAGGGCCGCACCCTATACGGTTTCGGAGGTTAAGTTATGCCGCTCTACCTGCTGCTGCGTCATTATTTCGTCCGTCGTGTACAAAAAAGGCCCTTTTCAGGGCCACATATGATTCAATATATACTTTTAAATCAAGCTACGAATGTTTCACAATGACGAAACTCAACACAATAAGTCTAATATACGCACACAATATACATATACCAGTAACCTAACCTAACCTAACTAAAGAGAGATAATGATTTCAATGTATTCATTATTATAAATGTAATGTTATGTAGGTACGCCGAATCTTAAGGCACACACGCAAAATTATTTATCTCATCACGGATCGCTCTTGGTGTAGTTTTGGCTAACAGTTATTACTAACAACTTATTCTCAATTTCAATTACCAATACTGCTATATATATATATATATATATATATTTAAATAATATGAGAAAAAGACATGAGCCGTTCGTTAGTTCTACAATACAATAAATTTATTGTAAGAATGAGCGTATGTATGTATTGAGACACCTCTGCGAGACATGCGACTGTATGTATGCATGCGGAAGAAATTATCGCACACCTGTGCGATGTACATAATGTTGTAATACAACATGCAATTTTATTGTAAGTAATCTTACTCGTTAACGAACACACATAATAATTTCTATATCAAAAAATGGAATCGTTTAACTCTTACACTACGGCGTGAGTGCGATTGAACGGAATCTGGTAGAGCTGTTTTACGAGCGGCAAAATATCGACCTTTTAATACGATAAATTGGTTAAAATTTACATTGTTTTATGTGTATATAACGAAAACGATATCCTCGTCGTTTATTTATCTTGTAAAACGAGTGAAATCTGTTGATTTTATAGAGAAATTTCAATTTTAAACACGAGCCGAGCTAGTCGGCGCCGCGAGCGACGCGATTAAATACGTTTAGCTCTCTATCTGATCACTATGGAAGCCATTTGATATGGGGGAAATGTGACCACGTTCAAAATATATCAAAATTAACAATGCGAGATGGTGGTGTAATACTGAAATCATGAAAAAACATTATTTAATCAGATTGATGTTAGTGAAAAGTCACGAGCGTTGTTACGAGAAATCGTATATCGGCTGTGGTGTTCTCTTTACGGTTAAGAATAAAATCAGACCCTGCCAGTTGGCGCGGATTTGTTTGTTTAAATTCACATAAATCCAACGCTGTTAAACCTCAACAGGTCCGTCATCAGTGAGACGAGCGTCGCGTGTGATTTATTTTGTGAAAAACATCAATAAGAAGCAATGGCAGACACCGCAGTAGCAGCAGAAGCTCCCGCACCGGCGACACCCGCGAAGAAACCGAAGGCGTCCGCCGCCGCCGGTGGCGCTAAGAAGCCGAAAGCTAAGCCCACGCACCCGAAGACATCCGAGATGGTGAACAGCGCCATCAAGGAGCTGAAAGAGCGCAGCGGGTCATCGTTGAAGGCGATCAAGAAATACATCGCGGCCCAGTACAAGGTGGACGCTGAAAAATTGGCGCCGTTCATCAGAAAGTATCTGAAGAGCGCAGTCGAGTCCGGAGCGCTGATCCAGACCAAGGGCAAGGGGGCTTCGGGCAGTTTCAAGCTCGAGTCGAAATCCTCCGGTTCGAAGAAACCCGCCGGCGGCGCGAGCAAGGCATCCGGCAAGGCCGAGAAGAAAGAGACTCCCGCCAAGTCGAAGAAGGCCGCCGCCGCCGCAGCTCCCGCCGCCGGCAGGGGCAGGAAGGCAGCCGCCGCCGCGGCCGCCTCGCCCGCCAAGTCGAAGCCCTCGGCCGCGACGAAGGACAAGAAGGCCGCCGCAGCGAAGAAAAAGCCCGCCGCCGCCGCCGCCGCGAAGAAAGCCTCCGCCCCGGCCAAGGGGAAGAGCGCCGCCGCACCGAAAGCGAAGAAGACCGCCAAGCCTCCCACCAAGAAGCCGAAAGCTCCCAAGCCGAAGAGGGCGGCCGCCACCCCGACCAAGAAGGCCGCCGCGAAGAAGGCATCTGCCTCCAAGAAGTAAGTGAGCAGTGCTTGCGGTGTTGTGTTTGTGCTGTCCTGTCAGTCAGCCGATGGATTATGGCTTATCGTGTGAGCCACAGCCACCGACGACGACGACGACCTAGCCAAGCCAACCTGCAACGCTGCTTGCAAGCTTCCGAAGCGTGGGGTCGAACGAAACGTCCCGCAAAAAGCCCTTTTCAGGGCTAACATATCATTCTAAACACAAACGATGTTTAGTTTCTCCAGACGAAACAACACACACTATGTCTATGTCTATGTCTCTCGTCGTAACACTAGAACCACTATCTGCATAGGCAGAGGCAATCAATCGTTCGATTAATTAATTACCAAATAACTACAACATGATATGAAAAATGAATCCTTCCCATCCTCCTCTTCCTTAATTCCGTTTCGCCCGACTGCCCGACTCTACTTATGTACTTACAATTAATTAATTAGGCTCTTTTAACTTCTATCTTTAATCTATCTGCCTGAGTACATACATACTGCACTACTAACAATACTGTATGTAACTGTAAGCAATGAGCGACGACACGCTCCGAGAGAGAGATAGAGAGGCGAAGCTCGGTTTTGTGTATACGGCGCGGTGGAGCGGGGCGCTCCTATAAATATACAAAAATCTGGTGCGTTGAGAATAGTCTGCGCTCAGCTAACATTACGTACGGTCAACACCGGTGCGTGTTATTATTATCGAATCATATTAATCTTTTGTTGTAATCGACAATGTCGGGACGTGGTAAAGGTGGTAAAGTGAAGGGAAAGGCAAAGTCCCGTTCTAATCGTGCCGGACTCCAGTTCCCCGTCGGTCGTATCCATCGACTTTTGCGCAACGGCAACTATGCGGAGCGCGTCGGTGCCGGTGCGCCCGTGTACCTGGCCGCCGTGATGGAATACCTAGCGGCTGAGGTTCTCGAGTTGGCCGGTAACGCGGCGAGGGACAACAAGAAGACCAGGATCATCCCGCGTCATTTGCAACTGGCGATCAGGAACGACGAGGAGTTGAACAAGCTACTCTCGGGCGTCACGATCGCACAGGGTGGTGTGCTGCCCAACATCCAGGCCGTGCTCCTGCCCAAGAAGACCGAGAAGAAGGCGTAAAGTGCCTCCTCCTCCTCCTCCTCGTCACCCACCTGCGTGTGTATCCGCGCATCAAACGGCCCTTTTCAGGGCCACAATATATTTCATTTGTGTTTCACTAACGCGCTACTAGAGATAATCTAGTTGTGAACGAACATATTGTTTCACCACAAGAAACCATCACTAAAGTCTTTTAAACGTCTATAAATAACTTAGTAGGAAAGCAAGCAAGCAAGCAAGCATGTTATAGTTTTAACTAGTAGCTGTATATCGATAGAAAGAAAGAAGAAGATATATGGGTAAACTTAAGAAATATCTTATATATATTACCATCATCATAATCAAACAAGAGAGAAAAAGAACAACATTACAATATATATCAGTGAAGAAAAAAAAAAAAAAACTACATAGTAAACATCTAAATATAAGTAGTAGCATTTTTTTTTTTTTTCCTGACGTTCATTCCTTCGCTCTCTCTCCCTGCCCCGCGACCCTCCCCTTGGTTGAGAGACGGAGAGGGGAGACGTCGAGTGTTGCCGTCTCTTTCTGTCGGTACGCGTCATTGGAGGACGCCAGAGGGGAGTGCTCGCGTCGAGGTGGTAGAGCCCCGATCGGTGTCTTGAATAAAAGCGGAAATACGAAAAAATACGACCACATTCGCTGACTAACAGCCGATCTTGTAGTACGTTTCGTTTACCCGTACCCGTATAGCTAACAATGCCGCCCAAAGCTAGCGGTAAGGCCGCCAAGAAGTCCGGCAAGGCGCAGAAGAACATCTCTAAGACCGATAAGAGAAAGAAGAAGCACAAGAGGAAGGAGAGCTACGCCATCTACATCTACAAGGTGCTCAAGCAAGTCCACCCCGACACCGGTATCTCGAGCAAGGCCATGTCCATCATGAACTCTTTCGTGAACGACATCTTCGAGCGCATCGCCGCCGAGGCGTCACGTCTCGCACACTACAACAAGCGCTCCACCATCACTTCGAGGGAGGTTCAGACGTCCGTGAGGCTCCTGCTGCCCGGCGAGCTCGCCAAGCACGCCGTCAGCGAGGGTACCAAGGCCGTCACCAAGTACACCAGCTCCAAGTGAGAAGTGTGAAGGAGACGTTACGTCGCGCGCCGTACGTTAGACGGCACGCAACGCACAAAATAAAAGGCCCTTTTCAGGGCCACAAAACTTATCGAACACTGTATAACGCAAGTTATAGTTTCCGTTTGATACAACACTTAATGTCATACAAGAGTCTCATGAATTACTTCATAATATGTAATTAGCTTTTTGATTAGATACGAATAGATAGAAGAACGAAAAGCTCTATAAATAACTCTACCTAAGTGCATGCACTACTCAACACACACGTGTAATTTACTCAAATGTTATTAGCTGGCTGGCTCGTTCGTTACCATACCTTGCCTAAGCTAAGCTAAGACATGGAGAAAAAAAAAAAAAAAAAATTACTATAGTATTAACGGATATAATGGGTAGTAGAGTATGTATGTATTAGGTACAGATTTTGATATTACTACATAAGTTAGTTTTACATATAAATACAGAACAAAATAATTTAATGATAGATGAACATTAAATACGTACATACATATGTTCTACTTACACATAAAATACAATAAATAGAGAGAAAACGGATAACGCCGCGCTACGTGCGAGTGCGAGCGAGAGGTCGTATTGATTGTGTATAAATAAAGGGAGGCGAACAGTGAATTTTTTGAACATTCGTGCATCGTCGTTCGTTCGCGCCGCGCGTCCTATTTCGCGTTTATTTAGTCAGTCAGTCAGTCAGTCGGTTAGTTAGTTTCGTTGTTGTTTGTTCGCAATGGCACGTACCAAGCAGACCGCTCGTAAATCCACCGGTGGTAAGGCGCCGCGCAAGCAGCTCGCCACCAAGGCGGCTCGCAAGAGCGCGCCCGCCACCGGAGGCGTCAAGAAACCCCATCGCTACAGGCCCGGAACCGTAGCTCTACGTGAGATCCGTCGCTACCAGAAGAGCACCGAGCTGTTGATTCGCAAGCTGCCGTTCCAGCGTCTGGTGCGTGAGATCGCGCAAGACTTCAAGACCGACCTGCGTTTCCAGAGCTCCGCCGTGATGGCGCTCCAGGAGGCCAGCGAGGCTTACCTGGTCGGTCTGTTCGAAGACACCAACCTTTGCGCCATTCACGCGAAGCGCGTCACCATTATGCCTAAGGACATACAATTGGCGCGCAGAATCAGGGGTGAGCGCGCCTAAGAAGCGAGCGATCCGTTCTCCATCGCCGTTTAGCGTTACAAAAAAAAAAAAAAAAGGCCCTTTTCAGGGCCACATACATTTCATGATTAGCAAATTATATAATATATCAAGTTTCACATTCTGATACACAACACAACTAAGTCTAAATCATAATAATTTAATAAACACTTAATCTCATTATAATCGGGACTTATTACATGGTTCGTGAAATAGTTTTTTTTTTTTTAATATATATATAATATAAACTATAACTATATACGGTATAGGTTGTCTTGTTAGAAAACAAAGAATATATGTTTACAATACTTAATACATCAATAAGTAACAACAAGTCTTATTATACCTATGTAAGGTTCATACATACATGCTTATTTTAAAACAAACCTAACTCAGGTTCAGTTTTTTTTTTTTATTATAATATATTCGGCTTGCAAACCACTACGATTATTATTATTATTATCATCATCATCGCCTCGCCTCCCCCCCTCTCCCGTACCTTACCTTACCCCGTGTTATTCCGCCAGCCCTCTCTAACAAGCTCCGTCTCATCCACGCGCAATTTTTGTATAAATATAAGCGAAAGCCGCGCCGCTAGGGTCAATCTAGGTCGTCAGATCCTGAGCAACCGCGAACCGGCGGCGATTTTACGCATTCTTGCGCAAAATCAGGCCACCGTCGCGGCCATCCAGGCCTTCCTCGCCGCAACCCCGACCCGTCATGGATAGTTCAACCAAACGTATTAGGCCCCGATCGATCAAACTGGCATGGTTTAATGCCAACGGACTTCTTAAGGAAACGAGTGACGGAGGAAGCCAAGTGCCACTCATCGAACAATTCCTCCACGACCACCAAATCGACGTCCTACTAGTAAACGAGACCTTCTTAAAACCGGGCAAAAGGGATCCCAGGATCGCCAACTTTTGCCTGTTCCGTAATGATAGGCTCCACTCTGCCAAAGGGGGGACGCTTATCTATTACAGACGATCCCTTCACTGCATTCCTCTCGACACGCCTTCGCTTCGTTATCTCGAAGCTTCCGTATGCCGGATCGCTCTAACTGGCCATCAGCCTATCACACTCGCGGCCTGCTACCACTCTGGTAACAGGCGTTTCGATCAGAATGACTACGAGAAACTATTCGCCTTAGGGACATCCGTCATCCTCGCCGGCGACTTCAACGCCAAGACCCTCGAGTGGGGTTGTAACGAAACGAATAGCCACGGCAGCAAACTATTTAGTTTAGCGGATGACATTAATTTTGATGTCATCTCGCCCTCCACGCACACTTACTTCCCTCCTCAGGTAGGCTACCGCTCCGACGTACTTGACATAGCACTCCTAAAAGGCGTAACACTCCAGTTGCGCTCTTTAGAAGTGCTCCACGAACTTAACTCCGACCACAGACCAGTGCTCATGCATCTAGGCCCCGACCCGACGGACAGACCGACCGCGACTAGGACAGTAGTGAACTGGAACCATCTAGGGACAGCCCTTAATGACATCAGCTCACCCGAACTCGACCCGATACCGGATGATATCCAATCCCCCCAGGACGTCGAAAGATCGATCGACTCCCTCACTAACCACCTCCGCACCGCCATAGGCAAGTCGTCGCGGCAAGTACCAGTCGAAGATTCCCGTCGGCTGGTCTTGCCCGAGGACGCGAGGGAGTTACTGAGAGAGAAACACAGAGCCACTAGGGCATTCGGTAGATGCCCCACCGATGAGAACAGAGCTACCTTGCGGCGTTACGAGCGCCTCGTAAAGGCCCGCATTCAGGAGCTCCGGGATCAAAAGTGGGATGACACACTCGCAGATCTCGCGCCTACGCACCAGGCTTACTGGCAGCTGGCGCGCAACCTAAAGTCAGACAAAACGGTCACCATGCCCCCCCTGAACCGCCCCGGTCAGCCCCCCGCGTTCGACGACGACGAGAAGGCAGAATGCCTAGCAGAGAGTCTCGAGGCTCAATGCGCTCCGTCGCTCAGTTCGGTCCCCGCTTCCCATCTTACTATGGTGGACAGAGAGATCGAACATCGTAGCACCATTCCCCCCTCGATCCCCCTCGACCCTATCACGACTAGGGAAGTTGCGCTTATTATCCACCGCCTCCGCGATAGGAAAGCTCCCGGTGCCGACGGCATCAGTAACAAAGTGCTCAAGCACCTTCCCCCCGCCCTGATCCACCTCCTAGTTAGCATTTTTAATGCTGCCATGAGCAACGGCATGTTCCCATCCGCTTGGAAAACTGCCGATGTCATCGGCATTCACAAACCAGGCAAGAAGGCGTCAGAGCCCTCTAGCTACCGCCCCATTAGTCTCCTTAGTTCCCAGGGTAAAATTTACGAGCGACTTCTACTGAATCGCATGTGGGCCCACGTCACGGCCAACAACCTCCTTCCCAACGAGCAGTTCGGCTTCAGAGCCCGACACTCTTGCGTCCAACAAGTACACCGCCTCACGGAGTACATCCTAGAGGGTTTCAACACGAAACCCAAACACTTTGGCAACCCCCAGGGGACCGTAGCGGTCTTCCTGGACGTGGCCAAAGCCTTCGATAAAGTCTGGCATAACGGGTTGATATACAAGTTGTATCAATTCGGTCTGCCAGACCGTCTTGTCCACATCATCCAGGACTTTCTCCGCGACAGAAGCTTCCGCTTCAAACACGAGGGTGAACGTTCACCTCCACACCCCATCAGAGCGGGGGTCCCCCAGGGCTCAGCCCTGTCCCCGCTGCTCTTTTCACTCTACACGAGCGATATCCCCCGCTACCCGGGGGTAGAGCTCTCCCTTTTCGCCGACGACACCGCCCTCTACGCCAGAGGGTGGCACGTGACTCGACAAATAGCTCTCGTCAACCGAGCGCTCCTCTCCTTGGGTAAATGGTTCCGCATGTGGGCCATTACCGTTAATCCAGAGAAAAGTGCAGCCGTGTACTTCACTCCGCGTAAAAAACTCCCGAATAGGTCCCTACGCCTCCATGGCCAGCCCATCTCTTGGGCCTCCTCGACCAAATACCTAGGTGTTACCCTGGATAATAGGCTCAACTTCGAAAAACACATCACCACGGTGCGTAACCGCGCGGCCTTCTTTCTAGGCCGTCTCTCCCCCCTCCTGTGCGCGAGAAGTAAAATGTCCCTTAGAAATAAGGTGACACTTTACAAGACCGTGATCCGCCCCGTCATGACCTACGCCTCTGTTGTCTTCGCACACGCGCCCTCTTATCAACTGGATAAACTCCAAGTCATTCAAAACCGCTTCATCCGTAGAGCGGTAGACGCGCAATGGTATATGCGCAACTCGGACCTCCACTGCGACCTCGAGCTCCCCTCCATCCGTCAATTTATGAAGGATGCCTCGCGTAGGTACTTTGACTCTGCTCCCCACCACCCGAACCCGCTCGTGGTTCAAGCGGCGGACTACTCGACTGACCCGAACGGTCCGCCCCCCTTGCATAGGCGTCCTAGACACTTCTTGGATGATCCGGACGACCCCATTGCAGCCGTAGTATCGGCCGCCCTGGGGTCGCCCGGCCCACCTGACTCGTCTCCTAACACACATTCCGTTTTTGGTACTGGCCCGGGCCACCAGATTCGACATCCATTCCGACGATACAGAATGCGTCCTCGCCGGCGAGGACGTGGTCTCTTACGACCCTTAGGGTCACCCAGTTGATTGATAGGGCCCTAGGTCTTTCCCCGTCTGGGAGGCCAGGGCAATTCGGTCAAATAATCAAACCAGTTGCCTAAATTAGCTAGGTTTAGGGTCCAGGCCTCTCCCCGGGATGCCATGGACACAAGTCGATCTAATGATAGGGCTCTGGCGCGGGCCAGGGCACCTCTCTCCAAAAAGCGTCGTTCAGATGCCAATCAAGTGTAGGGTCCTCGTGAACTCTGGACTCAGAGCTCCAGGACAATCAGGTCAAATAGTCACTCAGATTCATAGGGCTCATTTGTCCTCCCCCTCAGGGAGGTCTGGGCAAATTCGCTCTAAAAAGTTTTAGCTAGGATGCCACCAGTGGCTAGGGCCCTAGGCACTCCCCGTCTGGGTTGCCAGGGCAGTTCGTTAGTCCAACTCTGGGCGACGGCTCAAGCCGAGGTTCGTGCCGTCTGAGGCGCCCTTGTGCTTGTCGCCCCAAAACCAAAACCGCGGCCCAGCGCACTAGCGCTTGCCAAACGTCCGGTCAAGCTGTCCGAGGTCGTGTTCGACCAGCAGCTCAGTCCTTTCTAAAAAAAAAAAAAAAAAAAAAAAAAAAAAAAAAAAAAAAAAAAAAAAAAAAAAAAAAAAAAAAAAAAAAAAAAAAAAACGCCGCTAGGGTTACAGTCGTTCGCCGTACGCGTATCGGTTGACAGTATCGTGTTCGTGTGAGTTGTTAGTTAGTTACAGTTTGCAAGATGACCGGCCGCGGCAAGGGAGGAAAAGGTCTTGGGAAAGGTGGCGCCAAGCGTCACAGAAAAGTGCTTCGCGATAACATCCAGGGTATCACGAAGCCCGCCATCCGTCGTCTAGCGCGCAGAGGCGGTGTGAAACGTATCTCCGGTCTGATCTACGAAGAGACCAGAGGTGTGCTGAAGGTGTTCCTGGAGAACGTGATTCGCGACGCGGTCACATACACCGAGCACGCGAAGAGGAAGACCGTCACCGCTATGGACGTGGTCTACGCTCTGAAGCGTCAGGGCCGCACCCTATACGGTTTCGGAGGTTAAGTTATGCCGCTCTACCTGCTGCTGCGTCATTATTTCGTCCGTCGTGTACAAAAAAGGCCCTTTTCAGGGCCACATATGATTCAATATATACTTTTAAATCAAGCTACGAATGTTTCACAATGACGAAACTCAACACAATAAGTCTAATATACGCACACAATATACATATACCAGTAACCTAACCTAACCTAACTAAAGAGAGATAATGATTTCAATGTATTCATTATTATAAATGTAATGTTATGTAGGTACGCCGAATCTTAAGGCACACACGCAAAATTATTTATCTCATCACGGATCGCTCTTGGTGTAGTTTTGGCTAACAGTTATTACTAACAACTTATTCTCAATTTCAATTACCAATACTGCTATATATATATATATATATATATATTTAAATAATATGAGAAAAAGACATGAGCCGTTCGTTAGTTCTACAATACAATAAATTTATTGTAAGAATGAGCGTATGTATGTATTGAGACACCTCTGCGAGACATGCGACTGTATGTATGCATGCGGAAGAAATTATCGCACACCTGTGCGATGTACATAATGTTGTAATACAACATGCAATTTTATTGTAAGTAATCTTACTCGTTAACGAACACACATAATAATTTCTATATCAAAAAATGGAATCGTTTAACTCTTACACTACGGCGTGAGTGCGATTGAACGGAATCTGGTAGAGCTGTTTTACGAGCGGCAAAATATCGACCTTTTAATACGATAAATTGGTTAAAATTTACATTGTTTTATGTGTATATAACGAAAACGATATCCTCGTCGTTTATTTATCTTGTAAAACGAGTGAAATCTGTTGATTTTATAGAGAAATTTCAATTTTAAACACGAGCCGAGCTAGTCGGCGCCGCGAGCGACGCGATTAAATACGTTTAGCTCTCTATCTGATCACTATGGAAGCCATTTGATATGGGGGAAATGTGACCACGTTCAAAATATATCAAAATTAACAATGCGAGATGGTGGTGTAATACTGAAATCATGAAAAAACATTATTTAATCAGATTGATGTTAGTGAAAAGTCACGAGCGTTGTTACGAGAAATCGTATATCGGCTGTGGTGTTCTCTTTACGGTTAAGAATAAAATCAGACCCTGCCAGTTGGCGCGGATTTGTTTGTTTAAATTCACATAAATCCAACGCTGTTAAACCTCAACAGGTCCGTCATCAGTGAGACGAGCGTCGCGTGTGATTTATTTTGTGAAAAACATCAATAAGAAGCAATGGCAGACACCGCAGTAGCAGCAGAAGCTCCCGCACCGGCGACACCCGCGAAGAAACCGAAGGCGTCCGCCGCCGCCGGTGGCGCTAAGAAGCCGAAAGCTAAGCCCACGCACCCGAAGACATCCGAGATGGTGAACAGCGCCATCAAGGAGCTGAAAGAGCGCAGCGGGTCATCGTTGAAGGCGATCAAGAAATACATCGCGGCCCAGTACAAGGTGGACGCTGAAAAATTGGCGCCGTTCATCAGAAAGTATCTGAAGAGCGCAGTCGAGTCCGGAGCGCTGATCCAGACCAAGGGCAAGGGGGCTTCGGGCAGTTTCAAGCTCGAGTCGAAATCCTCCGGTTCGAAGAAACCCGCCGGCGGCGCGAGCAAGGCATCCGGCAAGGCCGAGAAGAAAGAGACTCCCGCCAAGTCGAAGAAGGCCGCCGCCGCCGCAGCTCCCGCCGCCGGCAGGGGCAGGAAGGCAGCCGCCGCCGCGGCCGCCTCGCCCGCCAAGTCGAAGCCCTCGGCCGCGACGAAGGACAAGAAGGCCGCCGCAGCGAAGAAAAAGCCCGCCGCCGCCGCCGCCGCGAAGAAAGCCTCCGCCCCGGCCAAGGGGAAGAGCGCCGCCGCACCGAAAGCGAAGAAGACCGCCAAGCCTCCCACCAAGAAGCCGAAAGCTCCCAAGCCGAAGAGGGCGGCCGCCACCCCGACCAAGAAGGCCGCCGCGAAGAAGGCATCTGCCTCCAAGAAGTAAGTGAGCAGTGCTTGCGGTGTTGTGTTTGTGCTGTCCTGTCAGTCAGCCGATGGATTATGGCTTATCGTGTGAGCCACAGCCACCGACGACGACGACGACCTAGCCAAGCCAACCTGCAACGCTGCTTGCAAGCTTCCGAAGCGTGGGGTCGAACGAAACGTCCCGCAAAAAGCCCTTTTCAGGGCTAACATATCATTCTAAACACAAACGATGTTTAGTTTCTCCAGACGAAACAACACACACTATGTCTATGTCTATGTCTCTCGTCGTAACACTAGAACCACTATCTGCATAGGCAGAGGCAATCAATCGTTCGATTAATTAATTACCAAATAACTACAACATGATATGAAAAATGAATCCTTCCCATCCTCCTCTTCCTTAATTCCGTTTCGCCCGACTGCCCGACTCTACTTATGTACTTACAATTAATTAATTAGGCTCTTTTAACTTCTATCTTTAATCTATCTGCCTGAGTACATACATACTGCACTACTAACAATACTGTATGTAACTGTAAGCAATGAGCGACGACACGCTCCGAGAGAGAGATAGAGAGGCGAAGCTCGGTTTTGTGTATACGGCGCGGTGGAGCGGGGCGCTCCTATAAATATACAAAAATCTGGTGCGTTGAGAATAGTCTGCGCTCAGCTAACATTACGTACGGTCAACACCGGTGCGTGTTATTATTATCGAATCATATTAATCTTTTGTTGTAATCGACAATGTCGGGACGTGGTAAAGGTGGTAAAGTGAAGGGAAAGGCAAAGTCCCGTTCTAATCGTGCCGGACTCCAGTTCCCCGTCGGTCGTATCCATCGACTTTTGCGCAACGGCAACTATGCGGAGCGCGTCGGTGCCGGTGCGCCCGTGTACCTGGCCGCCGTGATGGAATACCTAGCGGCTGAGGTTCTCGAGTTGGCCGGTAACGCGGCGAGGGACAACAAGAAGACCAGGATCATCCCGCGTCATTTGCAACTGGCGATCAGGAACGACGAGGAGTTGAACAAGCTACTCTCGGGCGTCACGATCGCACAGGGTGGTGTGCTGCCCAACATCCAGGCCGTGCTCCTGCCCAAGAAGACCGAGAAGAAGGCGTAAAGTGCCTCCTCCTCCTCCTCCTCGTCACCCACCTGCGTGTGTATCCGCGCATCAAACGGCCCTTTTCAGGGCCACAATATATTTCATTTGTGTTTCACTAACGCGCTACTAGAGATAATCTAGTTGTGAACGAACATATTGTTTCACCACAAGAAACCATCACTAAAGTCTTTTAAACGTCTATAAATAACTTAGTAGGAAAGCAAGCAAGCAAGCAAGCATGTTATAGTTTTAACTAGTAGCTGTATATCGATAGAAAGAAAGAAGAAGATATATGGGTAAACTTAAGAAATATCTTATATATATTACCATCATCATAATCAAACAAGAGAGAAAAAGAACAACATTACAATATATATCAGTGAAGAAAAAAAAAAAAAAACTACATAGTAAACATCTAAATATAAGTAGTAGCATTTTTTTTTTTTTTCCTGACGTTCATTCCTTCGCTCTCTCTCCCTGCCCCGCGACCCTCCCCTTGGTTGAGAGACGGAGAGGGGAGACGTCGAGTGTTGCCGTCTCTTTCTGTCGGTACGCGTCATTGGAGGACGCCAGAGGGGAGTGCTCGCGTCGAGGTGGTAGAGCCCCGATCGGTGTCTTGAATAAAAGCGGAAATACGAAAAAATACGACCACAGGATCGCCTTACCACGTTTTATTTTAAATTGCACGAGCCAACGTAAGTCGCCTTCTGTCTGTCGCCGCTATTTTTTGAAAAAATATCTGCGACTCGCGCCCGTAGTCTAGTGCTACGGAGGGGACCACCTGCGCACAGCGGAGAGCCGGAGCAGCGGGCCATGCAGCGCCTGTAGCTTCGTGGCTGCAATACGTGGGTGACCCAACGCGTCACCATCCCGAAGGATGCCCGACGACCCGACCCCGGGCCCGTCCAAAGGCCCTTATCAGGGCCAACCACCACCACCAACATCGCCGCCGCCTCCTCCGTCGACCGTGGCGCTGTCCTCCGACAGCGAAGCGGACGAGGAGGAAATGAAGACGCCTACAAACGCCGCAAAATCGCCCGCCGTGACGAGCCTATCGCCGAAAGGACTATTCGAGCGCGATATTCTCGCGCTCGCCCGACTTTCCACAGCCGGGCTCCTTTCTCAAGATATGCTCCGCTGGATGGCGCTATTTCTGCGACTCAGAGAAGCTGAGATGGAGGGCACCGAGCTCTCAATAGACGATCAGGTCGCCCTGGAGTTTGCGCAACGCGCAATAATTACATTGCCGCCACCGATCGTCGATTATAAAAAGAGATCGCCACTCCCGAAGCCGCCGCCGCCATCCGAAGCGAGAAAGAAAAGGACACGCTCACTCTCGCCGAGCCCGACGAAAGCGAATGTGAAGAGGACAGCCAGACCAACACAAGCGCCGCCGCGCCCGGCCGCCCCCGCCCCCGCCTCCGAGCCCGGGCCCAGCAATGTACCCCAGAGACCCTTACCACAAAGGGAACAAAAGAAGACTTCCTTCGCCCAGGCCGCCCAAGCAAAAGCGCCGCCCGCCCCAGCAAGAGCACCGCCCGCCCAAGGACGAGCGCCGCCCGCCCAACGGGCTCAACGCGAGCCAACCCAAGCCGCGTCTCAAGCCCCACCTCACTCGAGCCAGAGAGCGGCTCCGAACGAGCCGACGCAGAGAAGGGAAGGTCCCAGATACCCGCCGCTAGTGGTTGAACGCCTGGAGAATTGGTCCCACCACTTCAAGGCGCTGGCAGCGAAACTCGGCCGACCTCCGAACGGCCGCCCCTACGGTCAAGGTATCCGTTTCTCGCCGAGCGACGAGACGGAATATCGATTAATACAGTCGTACTTAACCGACTTAGAAAAGAAGGAGCATCTAAGTTGGTTTTCGTACTCGCTGCCCGCCGAGAAAAGCCTCAAGGTGGCAATAAGAGGCCTCCCCGCTGACACTGACGTGGAGGAGATATATGCGGCCCTGACGGAAAAGGGATTTATCCCCGAGTACGTGAAGAACATCAAGGGGAGACAGGGCCGCCCAGGCAGCATTTTCTACGTGCAGCTTCAAAAGACGGCGAACCTCACCCCCGCAATTTACGAGGTAAATGAGATGCTGATGATGCCGGGCATCATAGTGGAAGCGTGGCGTGGCAAAAAGGGACCCACGCAATGCCATAGATGCCAAAAATTCCGCCACAGCTCGCACAATTGCCATCGTCAACAGGCGTGCGTGCGCTGCGGCGAAGCACACCGTGCAGTCGAGTGCCCCAGACCGGTCGAAGAGCCGCCCACCTGCGCGAACTGTGGCGGGCCACATCCCGCCAACTTCCACCAGTGCCCGGTGTTCAGAAAAGAAACCAGGAACAAGCGGGGGGGAACAATCGCGGAAACGATCGCCCCACCTGCACGCGGAAGAAGGGGCACAGCCCCGGTAGAAAGAGCTGCCGTGGAAGAATCCACCACCACCACCCTGATGGCACCCGCAAACCCACCGGGAGGAGGCGCCTCTTCATCATCAACCCGAAGGAAGAAGAAGAAGAAGAAGGGACAGGAAGCGGCCACCAATCCCGTCGAAACTGGTAGGAGAAATAACCTCGGCCAGACGATCGAAGTCCTTAAGAACATATTAGAAGCGGTCCAGTCCGGAACAGATGCGGAGACTGCCACCCTCATGGGCCTCATGAAGATCCTAAACAGCAATGGAGGGGGAACTTAGACTCTGTTTCTGGAATGCCTCGTCACTCACGGGGAAGAGGAAACAGTTGATACTCTTTCTCCGTGAGCAAAGAATCGATGCCATGATGGTTTGCGAGACTCATCTGACTCACAGCAAAACACTCAAGATTCCAAACTACATTGTATACCGAAAAGACGAGACATCCCCTTCCGGCATGGCCTATCGAGGACTGGCGGTCCTGGTACACCGGAGACTGGTCCACCAGGCAATCCCGGTTAAAGACTTCGCATCCATACAAGCCCTGGGAGTTATCCTACAAGTTTCTGGACGGAAGCTACGGATCTTTGCCATATATAAGCCGCCACTAGAGAAGATACTCGTAAACGAAATCCGGTCCCTATTACACGCCGAGGACGCGACTATACTGGCCGGAGACCTGAATGCGCAACACACAGCTTGGAACTCAGACAAGATTAACACCAGCGGTCGCGCCCTCTACAATGACTCGGTGCAACATCAATATGACGTCCTGGGACCGGATACCTACACACATTACGAGCCCAGCGGTAGAAGCGCAACGATTATCGATCTGGCGATAGTGAAAGGACTGCGAGTGGCCCCTGAACTCCACGTCCTCACGGATCTCCCGTCAGACCATCGCCCTGTTCTGCTGACGATCAGTGACGTCCCCAGCAGAGTAATATGCCAGCCCCCTAGACGCAAAATCTGCTGGGAGACCTTTCAAAGAGAGATCCAGCAGAACACCAAATCGATACCAATATCCACCCCAGAAGAAGTCGAAGAAGCCACAGAGAAACTCACCACAGCTATCCAGACCTCCCTCACTGCAGCATCGCACACCTCCGCGCCTAAAGGGAGACTACCCCCCCTGCCGGCGCGGATAAGGGACCTCATCCGCGAGAAAAGGGAGACGAGGAAGCTGTGGCAAGAGACCAGGTGCCCAAGACTGAAGACGAGGCTCAACAACCTGGTGGAGAGAGTCAGGAAGGCCCTGGACGAGCACGCATCCGAGAGCTGGGAGGAACATATTGACAACATTCGTATGAACGAGCATGTCCCCTCAGTCCATCGGCTCTGCAAGCAACTATCAACAGTCCAAAAGCCCACTCAACCGCTCCTAGATAAGGACGGTGAGTTGAAATTTGAAGCTAAAGACCGAGTTGAAATCCTAGCCGACCACCTTGAACTCCAGTTTCGACCAAACGAAACCGCAGACCCAGAACACGTCAGAAACGTCGAGCAGCATCTGAGGGAGTACTTCTCTGTACAGCCGTCACCGGAAGAGGAGGAAACCGACCAGAGAGAGCTGCCGATCTTCATCAACCCCGTCCATGTCAGAAGACTTATTCAGAGACTGCCCAGAAGGAAGGCACCTGGCATGGACGGAATAACAAACGAGGCTCTTAAACATCTACCGCCGAAGACCGTCGTCGCCCTCACGAGGATATACAACGGCATACTCCGCAGTGGCCATTTCCCAGACCGATGGAAACTGGGAAAAGTGGTGATGCTTCCTAAACCCGGAAAAGATGCCAGAAAACCCGAGAGCTACCGACCTATCACGCTGCTGAGCACGATATCTAAAGTCTTTGAAAGATGTCTGCTCTTCTATCTGAAGCCGCACGTGACTCCGAGGGAGGAACAATTCGGGTTTAGGGCCGAACACTCCACCACTCTCCAGATAACCAAGATGGTGAACGAGATGGCCACCTGCCACAACAAGAAGGAGTATGTCGTGGCAGTCTTCCTCGATATGGAGAAAGCCTTCGACAGAGTATGGCATGAGGGGCTACTGTACAAACTGTCGAAGAGCGCCGCACCGAGGAAACTCATAGAAATAATTGCCAATTTCCTGAGGGACAGACGATTCGTAGTGGCAATCGAGGACGTAATCTCTACAGAGAAAACTGTGAAGGCCGGAGTGCCACAAGGAAGCTGCATCTCCCCCATCTGCTACGCCTGGTACACCGACGATATCCCCGTCGTCGGGCAGGTAAAGCTGGCGTTATACGCTGACGATGCAGCCTACTACACCTCATCGTACAAACCAGCCTTCACAGCAAAGAAGCTACAACCCACCCTGGATGCCCTGCCTGAATGGCTGATGAAGTGGAGGCTCTCGGTAAATGTGGCGAAGACCCAGGCCTTCATTACCGGGAGCTGCAACCTACCAGACCCACTGAAGCTCCAAGGAAAGGAAATACAGTGGCAACCGAACGTCAAGTATCTCGGCATCACGATTGACAGAAAACTGACGTTCGGCAAACAAGTCGACCACATGATAGGTTCGGTGAGGGGAGCTCGCGCCAAACTCCTCCCGATCCTCCATTCAAAACTGCCGATAAAAACGAAGCTGCTAATCTACAAAACCTACTTGAGGTCCCGCCTGACGTATGCATCGCCAGCCTGGTACCCATACGTCAGTGCGACGAATCGGAAGAGAATACAAGCTCAGGAAAACGTAGCGCTGCGGACGATCGTGAACGCACCGCGCTACGTCCGAAACGCAACCATCCACCGAGACCTCAAACACGAGGATATTAGCAGCTTCGTCCAAAGACTGACCAGAAAGATGTTCGAAAAAGCAGACGCCTCAACACAAGAGCATCTCAGGGGCATTGCCCCCCTGCACGCGCGACCCCCAGACGAGCCAGGAAGGAGGAAAATGAAAGGGTTTTCCAGAGACCTCATCGCACCACAGCTGAAGTGAGACACCACCCCATCAGAGACTAAGTCCCCCGGCATACACAGTTCGGCTGCTGATCGGTTCGCTGGGCCTTCCCCCATGGGATCTCACCTGGCAGGGCCTGATCGCGCCGAACCACACGTGGAGCCGGGGACTTCAAACTCACTAGCGACCTGGAAAACCCTTGAAGATCCCAAGACCCGTCCATTGTAATGGATGGAGACGCGCCAGGGCCAAGAGGGCAATGCCCTGAAACCCTATCCCCACCCCGGTCAACAGGGTGTGAGAAGACATTACGATACGACCACATTCGCTGACTAACAGCCGATCTTGTAGTACGTTTCGTTTACCCGTACCCGTATAGCTAACAATGCCGCCCAAAGCTAGCGGTAAGGCCGCCAAGAAGTCCGGCAAGGCGCAGAAGAACATCTCTAAGACCGATAAGAGAAAGAAGAAGCACAAGAGGAAGGAGAGCTACGCCATCTACATCTACAAGGTGCTCAAGCAAGTCCACCCCGACACCGGTATCTCGAGCAAGGCCATGTCCATCATGAACTCTTTCGTGAACGACATCTTCGAGCGCATCGCCGCCGAGGCGTCACGTCTCGCACACTACAACAAGCGCTCCACCATCACTTCGAGGGAGGTTCAGACGTCCGTGAGGCTCCTGCTGCCCGGCGAGCTCGCCAAGCACGCCGTCAGCGAGGGTACCAAGGCCGTCACCAAGTACACCAGCTCCAAGTGAGAAGTGTGAAGGAGACGTTACGTCGCGCGCCGTACGTTAGACGGCACGCAACGCACAAAATAAAAGGCCCTTTTCAGGGCCACAAAACTTATCGAACACTGTATAACGCAAGTTATAGTTTCCGTTTGATACAACACTTAATGTCATACAAGAGTCTCATGAATTACTTCATAATATGTAATTAGCTTTTTGATTAGATACGAATAGATAGAAGAACGAAAAGCTCTATAAATAACTCTACCTAAGTGCATGCACTACTCAACACACACGTGTAATTTACTCAAATGTTATTAGCTGGCTGGCTCGTTCGTTACCATACCTTGCCTAAGCTAAGCTAAGACATGGAGAAAAAAAAAAAAAAAAAATTACTATAGTATTAACGGATATAATGGGTAGTAGAGTATGTATGTATTAGGTACAGATTTTGATATTACTACATAAGTTAGTTTTACATATAAATACAGAACAAAATAATTTAATGATAGATGAACATTAAATACGTACATACATATGTTCTACTTACACATAAAATACAATAAATAGAGAGAAAACGGATAACGCCGCGCTACGTGCGAGTGCGAGCGAGAGGTCGTATTGATTGTGTATAAATAAAGGGAGGCGAACAGTGAATTTTTTGAACATTCGTGCATCGTCGTTCGTTCGCGCCGCGCGTCCTATTTCGCGTTTATTTAGTCAGTCAGTCAGTCAGTCGGTTAGTTAGTTTCGTTGTTGTTTGTTCGCAATGGCACGTACCAAGCAGACCGCTCGTAAATCCACCGGTGGTAAGGCGCCGCGCAAGCAGCTCGCCACCAAGGCGGCTCGCAAGAGCGCGCCCGCCACCGGAGGCGTCAAGAAACCCCATCGCTACAGGCCCGGAACCGTAGCTCTACGTGAGATCCGTCGCTACCAGAAGAGCACCGAGCTGTTGATTCGCAAGCTGCCGTTCCAGCGTCTGGTGCGTGAGATCGCGCAAGACTTCAAGACCGACCTGCGTTTCCAGAGCTCCGCCGTGATGGCGCTCCAGGAGGCCAGCGAGGCTTACCTGGTCGGTCTGTTCGAAGACACCAACCTTTGCGCCATTCACGCGAAGCGCGTCACCATTATGCCTAAGGACATACAATTGGCGCGCAGAATCAGGGGTGAGCGCGCCTAAGAAGCGAGCGATCCGTTCTCCATCGCCGTTTAGCGTTACAAAAAAAAAAAAAAAAGGCCCTTTTCAGGGCCACATACATTTCATGATTAGCAAATTATATAATATATCAAGTTTCACATTCTGATACACAACACAACTAAGTCTAAATCATAATAATTTAATAAACACTTAATCTCATTATAATCGGGACTTATTACATGGTTCGTGAAATAGTTTTTTTTTTTTTAATATATATATAATATAAACTATAACTATATACGGTATAGGTTGTCTTGTTAGAAAACAAAGAATATATGTTTACAATACTTAATACATCAATAAGTAACAACAAGTCTTATTATACCTATGTAAGGTTCATACATACATGCTTATTTTAAAACAAACCTAACTCAGGTTCAGTTTTTTTTTTTTATTATAATATATTCGGCTTGCAAACCACTACGATTATTATTATTATTATCATCATCATCGCCTCGCCTCCCCCCCTCTCCCGTACCTTACCTTACCCCGTGTTATTCCGCCAGCCCTCTCTAACAAGCTCCGTCTCATCCACGCGCAATTTTTGTATAAATATAAGCGAAAGCCGCGCCGCTAGGGTTACAGTCGTTCGCCGTACGCGTATCGGTTGACAGTATCGTGTTCGTGTGAGTTGTTAGTTAGTTACAGTTTGCAAGATGACCGGCCGCGGCAAGGGAGGAAAAGGTCTTGGGAAAGGTGGCGCCAAGCGTCACAGAAAAGTGCTTCGCGATAACATCCAGGGTATCACGAAGCCCGCCATCCGTCGTCTAGCGCGCAGAGGCGGTGTGAAACGTATCTCCGGTCTGATCTACGAAGAGACCAGAGGTGTGCTGAAGGTGTTCCTGGAGAACGTGATTCGCGACGCGGTCACATACACCGAGCACGCGAAGAGGAAGACCGTCACCGCTATGGACGTGGTCTACGCTCTGAAGCGTCAGGGCCGCACCCTATACGGTTTCGGAGGTTAAGTTATGCCGCTCTACCTGCTGCTGCGTCATTATTTCGTCCGTCGTGTACAAAAAAGGCCCTTTTCAGGGCCACATATGATTCAATATATACTTTTAAATCAAGCTACGAATGTTTCACAATGACGAAACTCAACACAATAAGTCTAATATACGCACACAATATACATATACCAGTAACCTAACCTAACCTAACTAAAGAGAGATAATGATTTCAATGTATTCATTATTATAAATGTAATGTTATGTAGGTACGCCGAATCTTAAGGCACACACGCAAAATTATTTATCTCATCACGGATCGCTCTTGGTGTAGTTTTGGCTAACAGTTATTACTAACAACTTATTCTCAATTTCAATTACCAATACTGCTATATATATATATATATATATATATTTAAATAATATGAGAAAAAGACATGAGCCGTTCGTTAGTTCTACAATACAATAAATTTATTGTAAGAATGAGCGTATGTATGTATTGAGACACCTCTGCGAGACATGCGACTGTATGTATGCATGCGGAAGAAATTATCGCACACCTGTGCGATGTACATAATGTTGTAATACAACATGCAATTTTATTGTAAGTAATCTTACTCGTTAACGAACACACATAATAATTTCTATATCAAAAAATGGAATCGTTTAACTCTTACACTACGGCGTGAGTGCGATTGAACGGAATCTGGTAGAGCTGTTTTACGAGCGGCAAAATATCGACCTTTTAATACGATAAATTGGTTAAAATTTACATTGTTTTATGTGTATATAACGAAAACGATATCCTCGTCGTTTATTTATCTTGTAAAACGAGTGAAATCTGTTGATTTTATAGAGAAATTTCAATTTTAAACACGAGCCGAGCTAGTCGGCGCCGCGAGCGACGCGATTAAATACGTTTAGCTCTCTATCTGATCACTATGGAAGCCATTTGATATGGGGGAAATGTGACCACGTTCAAAATATATCAAAATTAACAATGCGAGATGGTGGTGTAATACTGAAATCATGAAAAAACATTATTTAATCAGATTGATGTTAGTGAAAAGTCACGAGCGTTGTTACGAGAAATCGTATATCGGCTGTGGTGTTCTCTTTACGGTTAAGAATAAAATCAGACCCTGCCAGTTGGCGCGGATTTGTTTGTTTAAATTCACATAAATCCAACGCTGTTAAACCTCAACAGGTCCGTCATCAGTGAGACGAGCGTCGCGTGTGATTTATTTTGTGAAAAACATCAATAAGAAGCAATGGCAGACACCGCAGTAGCAGCAGAAGCTCCCGCACCGGCGACACCCGCGAAGAAACCGAAGGCGTCCGCCGCCGCCGGTGGCGCTAAGAAGCCGAAAGCTAAGCCCACGCACCCGAAGACATCCGAGATGGTGAACAGCGCCATCAAGGAGCTGAAAGAGCGCAGCGGGTCATCGTTGAAGGCGATCAAGAAATACATCGCGGCCCAGTACAAGGTGGACGCTGAAAAATTGGCGCCGTTCATCAGAAAGTATCTGAAGAGCGCAGTCGAGTCCGGAGCGCTGATCCAGACCAAGGGCAAGGGGGCTTCGGGCAGTTTCAAGCTCGAGTCGAAATCCTCCGGTTCGAAGAAACCCGCCGGCGGCGCGAGCAAGGCATCCGGCAAGGCCGAGAAGAAAGAGACTCCCGCCAAGTCGAAGAAGGCCGCCGCCGCCGCAGCTCCCGCCGCCGGCAGGGGCAGGAAGGCAGCCGCCGCCGCGGCCGCCTCGCCCGCCAAGTCGAAGCCCTCGGCCGCGACGAAGGACAAGAAGGCCGCCGCAGCGAAGAAAAAGCCCGCCGCCGCCGCCGCCGCGAAGAAAGCCTCCGCCCCGGCCAAGGGGAAGAGCGCCGCCGCACCGAAAGCGAAGAAGACCGCCAAGCCTCCCACCAAGAAGCCGAAAGCTCCCAAGCCGAAGAGGGCGGCCGCCACCCCGACCAAGAAGGCCGCCGCGAAGAAGGCATCTGCCTCCAAGAAGTAAGTGAGCAGTGCTTGCGGTGTTGTGTTTGTGCTGTCCTGTCAGTCAGCCGATGGATTATGGCTTATCGTGTGAGCCACAGCCACCGACGACGACGACGACCTAGCCAAGCCAACCTGCAACGCTGCTTGCAAGCTTCCGAAGCGTGGGGTCGAACGAAACGTCCCGCAAAAAGCCCTTTTCAGGGCTAACATATCATTCTAAACACAAACGATGTTTAGTTTCTCCAGACGAAACAACACACACTATGTCTATGTCTATGTCTCTCGTCGTAACACTAGAACCACTATCTGCATAGGCAGAGGCAATCAATCGTTCGATTAATTAATTACCAAATAACTACAACATGATATGAAAAATGAATCCTTCCCATCCTCCTCTTCCTTAATTCCGTTTCGCCCGACTGCCCGACTCTACTTATGTACTTACAATTAATTAATTAGGCTCTTTTAACTTCTATCTTTAATCTATCTGCCTGAGTACATACATACTGCACTACTAACAATACTGTATGTAACTGTAAGCAATGAGCGACGACACGCTCCGAGAGAGAGATAGAGAGGCGAAGCTCGGTTTTGTGTATACGGCGCGGTGGAGCGGGGCGCTCCTATAAATATACAAAAATCTGGTGCGTTGAGAATAGTCTGCGCTCAGCTAACATTACGTACGGTCAACACCGGTGCGTGTTATTATTATCGAATCATATTAATCTTTTGTTGTAATCGACAATGTCGGGACGTGGTAAAGGTGGTAAAGTGAAGGGAAAGGCAAAGTCCCGTTCTAATCGTGCCGGACTCCAGTTCCCCGTCGGTCGTATCCATCGACTTTTGCGCAACGGCAACTATGCGGAGCGCGTCGGTGCCGGTGCGCCCGTGTACCTGGCCGCCGTGATGGAATACCTAGCGGCTGAGGTTCTCGAGTTGGCCGGTAACGCGGCGAGGGACAACAAGAAGACCAGGATCATCCCGCGTCATTTGCAACTGGCGATCAGGAACGACGAGGAGTTGAACAAGCTACTCTCGGGCGTCACGATCGCACAGGGTGGTGTGCTGCCCAACATCCAGGCCGTGCTCCTGCCCAAGAAGACCGAGAAGAAGGCGTAAAGTGCCTCCTCCTCCTCCTCCTCGTCACCCACCTGCGTGTGTATCCGCGCATCAAACGGCCCTTTTCAGGGCCACAATATATTTCATTTGTGTTTCACTAACGCGCTACTAGAGATAATCTAGTTGTGAACGAACATATTGTTTCACCACAAGAAACCATCACTAAAGTCTTTTAAACGTCTATAAATAACTTAGTAGGAAAGCAAGCAAGCAAGCAAGCATGTTATAGTTTTAACTAGTAGCTGTATATCGATAGAAAGAAAGAAGAAGATATATGGGTAAACTTAAGAAATATCTTATATATATTACCATCATCATAATCAAACAAGAGAGAAAAAGAACAACATTACAATATATATCAGTGAAGAAAAAAAAAAAAAAACTACATAGTAAACATCTAAATATAAGTAGTAGCATTTTTTTTTTTTTTCCTGACGTTCATTCCTTCGCTCTCTCTCCCTGCCCCGCGACCCTCCCCTTGGTTGAGAGACGGAGAGGGGAGACGTCGAGTGTTGCCGTCTCTTTCTGTCGGTACGCGTCATTGGAGGACGCCAGAGGGGAGTGCTCGCGTCGAGGTGGTAGAGCCCCGATCGGTGTCTTGAATAAAAGCGGAAATACGAAAAAATACGACCACAGGATCGCCTTACCACGTTTTATTTTAAATTGCACGAGCCAACGTAAGTCGCCTTCTGTCTGTCGCCGCTATTTTTTGAAAAAATATCTGCGACTCGCGCCCGTAGTCTAGTGCTACGGAGGGGACCACCTGCGCACAGCGGAGAGCCGGAGCAGCGGGCCATGCAGCGCCTGTAGCTTCGTGGCTGCAATACGTGGGTGACCCAACGCGTCACCATCCCGAAGGATGCCCGACGACCCGACCCCGGGCCCGTCCAAAGGCCCTTATCAGGGCCAACCACCACCACCAACATCGCCGCCGCCTCCTCCGTCGACCGTGGCGCTGTCCTCCGACAGCGAAGCGGACGAGGAGGAAATGAAGACGCCTACAAACGCCGCAAAATCGCCCGCCGTGACGAGCCTATCGCCGAAAGGACTATTCGAGCGCGATATTCTCGCGCTCGCCCGACTTTCCACAGCCGGGCTCCTTTCTCAAGATATGCTCCGCTGGATGGCGCTATTTCTGCGACTCAGAGAAGCTGAGATGGAGGGCACCGAGCTCTCAATAGACGATCAGGTCGCCCTGGAGTTTGCGCAACGCGCAATAATTACATTGCCGCCACCGATCGTCGATTATAAAAAGAGATCGCCACTCCCGAAGCCGCCGCCGCCATCCGAAGCGAGAAAGAAAAGGACACGCTCACTCTCGCCGAGCCCGACGAAAGCGAATGTGAAGAGGACAGCCAGACCAACACAAGCGCCGCCGCGCCCGGCCGCCCCCGCCCCCGCCTCCGAGCCCGGGCCCAGCAATGTACCCCAGAGACCCTTACCACAAAGGGAACAAAAGAAGACTTCCTTCGCCCAGGCCGCCCAAGCAAAAGCGCCGCCCGCCCCAGCAAGAGCACCGCCCGCCCAAGGACGAGCGCCGCCCGCCCAACGGGCTCAACGCGAGCCAACCCAAGCCGCGTCTCAAGCCCCACCTCACTCGAGCCAGAGAGCGGCTCCGAACGAGCCGACGCAGAGAAGGGAAGGTCCCAGATACCCGCCGCTAGTGGTTGAACGCCTGGAGAATTGGTCCCACCACTTCAAGGCGCTGGCAGCGAAACTCGGCCGACCTCCGAACGGCCGCCCCTACGGTCAAGGTATCCGTTTCTCGCCGAGCGACGAGACGGAATATCGATTAATACAGTCGTACTTAACCGACTTAGAAAAGAAGGAGCATCTAAGTTGGTTTTCGTACTCGCTGCCCGCCGAGAAAAGCCTCAAGGTGGCAATAAGAGGCCTCCCCGCTGACACTGACGTGGAGGAGATATATGCGGCCCTGACGGAAAAGGGATTTATCCCCGAGTACGTGAAGAACATCAAGGGGAGACAGGGCCGCCCAGGCAGCATTTTCTACGTGCAGCTTCAAAAGACGGCGAACCTCACCCCCGCAATTTACGAGGTAAATGAGATGCTGATGATGCCGGGCATCATAGTGGAAGCGTGGCGTGGCAAAAAGGGACCCACGCAATGCCATAGATGCCAAAAATTCCGCCACAGCTCGCACAATTGCCATCGTCAACAGGCGTGCGTGCGCTGCGGCGAAGCACACCGTGCAGTCGAGTGCCCCAGACCGGTCGAAGAGCCGCCCACCTGCGCGAACTGTGGCGGGCCACATCCCGCCAACTTCCACCAGTGCCCGGTGTTCAGAAAAGAAACCAGGAACAAGCGGGGGGGAACAATCGCGGAAACGATCGCCCCACCTGCACGCGGAAGAAGGGGCACAGCCCCGGTAGAAAGAGCTGCCGTGGAAGAATCCACCACCACCACCCTGATGGCACCCGCAAACCCACCGGGAGGAGGCGCCTCTTCATCATCAACCCGAAGGAAGAAGAAGAAGAAGAAGGGACAGGAAGCGGCCACCAATCCCGTCGAAACTGGTAGGAGAAATAACCTCGGCCAGACGATCGAAGTCCTTAAGAACATATTAGAAGCGGTCCAGTCCGGAACAGATGCGGAGACTGCCACCCTCATGGGCCTCATGAAGATCCTAAACAGCAATGGAGGGGGAACTTAGACTCTGTTTCTGGAATGCCTCGTCACTCAC